>CM042697.1:316173080-317605219 GCA_023614405.1 Avena insularis | reverse complement strand
CCTCGTAGCAAAATAGAATAGGGTTTTGGAAATGGCGTTTCGCTGATTCTTTTCACTTTCGACGGTTTTGCGGAAAAGGATGATGCAATGCTATGAATGATATGCAAGACCAAATCTAAAATTTGGGATGTGACAAGACTAACCCCTTAAAATGAATCTAGTCCTCGAGATTGGTGGCTAACAAATAGGTGTAGGTAGTCCTCTCGGATGTCATCCTCACGCTCCCAAGTGGCTTCCTCTTCGATGTGGTGGCTCCACTGCACCTTACAAAACCTGATTGTCTTGGTGCAGGTAGTCCTCTCCATGTCTCTAGAATCTTGACGGTTTCTCCTCATAGGTCAAGTCGTTCTCAAGCTGAACCTCCTCTAGCAGTGCAGTGTCTCTCAATGGTGTATCCACCATCTCCGGATAGCACTTATTCAGCTGGGAAACTAGGAACACGTTGTGAACAGAATGACGAGCCTCGGCAATTCAAGCGATAAGCAACTTCTCCTTTGCGTGATAAGACTCGTCTGGCCCAATAAATCGAGGTGCCAGCTTACCCTAATTCCAAATCTCTTGATTCCACGAAGTGGCGACACTCTGAGGTATGCTCTATCACCTATCTCATACACCACTTCCTTGCACTTGGCGTCCGCGTAGCTCTTCTGCCTTGATTGTGCTACCTTCAGTCTGTCCCTAATCAAGGCGACCTTCTCCTCAGCGTCCTTGATCAAATCGGGTCCAAACAACTGACGTTCTCCAACTCCATCCCATAGCAATGGTGTTCGGCACCGTTTCCCATACACATCGAACGGTCCGTCTTGATGCTGGTTTGATAGCTGTTGTTGTAGGAAAACTCCGCATATGGCAAATTCTCATCCCAACTAGAGCCATGAGACAAGGCGCAAGCTCTCAGCATGTCTTCCAAAATCTGATTCACCCTCTCGGTCTGTCCATCAGTCTGTGGGTGAAACACTATACTAAACTCCAATCTAGTACCAAGTGACTCGTGCAGCTGGCGCCAGAAGTGCGAGGTAAATTGGGTGCCTCTATCAGATACAATACTCTTGGGAACTCTGTGTAGGCACACAATCCTGTCCATGTAAATCTTGGCCAACTTTGCACTCGTATAGGTCGCCTTCATTGGTATAAAGTGGGCTACCTTGGTTAAATAGTGACCACTACCCAAATAGAATCATATCTGACCTGGTCTGGGCAATCCTGTGATAAAGTCCATTCCCACTCTATCCCACTTCCAATCAAGCACGGGCAATGGCTGTAGCGATCCTGGCTTACGGTGTTCTGCCTTTACTCGGCTGCACACATCACATAGGGCAATATGCTTGGCGATATCTCCCTTCATGTTGTTCCACCAAAATCTTATCTTCAAATCCATATACATCTTTGTGTTGCCCGGATGTATGGAGTATGGCGAGTTATGAGCCTCTGAGAATCAACTCCCCTATCTCCGGTCATTGGGCACACAAGCAGTATCCATACCACAAGGTACCTTGCTCATCCTCGCGAATATCCTTTTCCGATTCTCCTTCATCTTTTCCTTTATCTCCTCTATTTCCTTGTCTCCTATCTGAGCCTTTATGATCCTGTCCTGTAGCGTCGGTTGGACTTCCATTGTAGCCAAATATCCTTCAGATACTACCTCCAGTCTAAGGTCCTTGAATTGCTTGCACAAATCCTCGGGAAATTCACCTATCCAACCATTGGCATAAACCTTCCTCGAGCATACGCTACTACATTGGCCTTTCTGGGTGGTATTGTAGATTCATATCATAATCTTTGATAAGTTCCAACCATCTCCTTTGCCTCATGTTTAGTTCCTTCGTGAATATGTACTTGAGGCTCTTGTGGTGGTGTACACATCACGGTGTTTTCCCATTAAGTAGTGCCTCCATACCTTGGCGCATGAACCCTTGGCGCTAACTCCAGGTCATGTGTGGGGTAATTCCGCTCATGGTGCTTGAGTTGTCATGAGGCATATGACACTACTCTCCCATCTTGCATCAGCACACTCCCAAGTCCACGCCGAGAAGCATCGCGATACATGGAAATCCTTCAAGATCACGTAAACACGGAGCAGGCGGTCACTAGTCGGCGCTTGGGTTCACTGAAAGCTGGCTTCACATACGTCGACCATTCAAACTTCCTCTCCTTCTTCAAGTTCGGTCATTGGCTTAGCAATCTTGGAAAAGTTTTCAATGAACCTCCTATAATATCCAGCAAGTCCCAAAAGCTTGAATCTCTCCGCATTCTTGGGTGCTTCCCTCGATTCTGGTCACTTTGCTTGGATCAACAACGACTCCTTCTCCGACACTACGTGTCCAAGAAACCAACGGTGTGAAGCCAGAATTCACACTTGCTGAATTTGGCATCGGTGATGTTCCCTCACTTCTCCATAATCGATCGCAGATGTTTCTCATGCTCAGCATCATCCTTGGAATATATCAGTATGTCATCAATAAACACCACCACGAACTTGTCCAAGTACTCCATTAATACCTTGTTCATCATGGTCATGAAATATGCCGGGGCATTCGTTAGTCCAAAAGACATAACCGTATACTCATATAAACCATACCTAGTAGTGAAGGCGGTTTTGTACGTCCTCCTCCGGATCTTGAATTGAAAGTAGCCCGATCGCAGATCAATCTTCTTGAACACCTTTGCTCCTTCCAATTGATCAAACAAATCATTTATGTTTGGCGGAGGTACTTGTTCTTGATGGTTACTTCATTCAATGGCGATAGTCCACCACTAATCTGTTGGTCTTGTCTTTCTTCTCCACAAAGTAAGCAGTGCACCCCATGACGAACTAGGCTGAATGAATCCCTTGTCCAACTGCTCTTTCAGCGCTTCTTCAATTCCTTCAGCTCATCCACATCCATCTTATATGGTCTCTTTGCTATAGGTCCTGTTCGGCATCAGGTCGATAAGAAACTCTACTTCCTGTCGGTGGCATACTGGCGGCTCTTCGGAAGCTGCGTCGGTAATCCCTAATCAGCACGGTATCCATGCTAACCCCCTTAAGAGAATTCAACTTACACCTTCCTGGTCGTACAGCCGACTTGAATCTAATCCTCTTACCATCCGGGGTTTTGAGTGAAACAGCTCGCTGTGCGCAATCTATGTGTCCCTCATGCATTGACATCCAATCCATACCCAGAATAACGTCTAATCCCTATGAATCCAACACTACCAAATGTGCACTGAAGTTGTGTGTTCCAATCCTCACAGTTAAATCGCGGCATCCCGCGCTAGCTATCATATCTCCTCCAGGTGAACTCACTCTAAAAGACCTTTTCATAGACTCAGTAGGTAGCTTATACTTATCCACAAATGCCCTTGATATGAATGAATGCGATGCACCAGTATCGAAAAGTATAAGTGCAGGGTAAGTGTTGATTGGAAACTTACCAATCACAAGGTCAGGCTCATCTGGAATCTCCTCCACATTCATGTGGTTCACTATGGCCTTCTCGTTGTTGGTGGCTTCAGTCCTTTCCTCTCCGGACAGTTGTTAGCATAGTGTCCCTTCTGTTTACACTTGAAGCACGTCACCTCACTCAGATCCTTCTTCACAAAGTTGCGATCACGGTTGCGGTCATGTCCACCGTGCCCTCCAGAGTGGTGGGAGTGTCCTCCCTTGTGGCTGTGGTGGCTGCTCCTATGGTTGTCATGACGATGCCCATCGCCTCCATGGTGGTGGCGGTCATGGCTCCCATGGTCACTCCCTCCATGCTTGGAGTATCCATCATATGAAGTGCGAGACTTGTGGTGTGAACCAGAGTGGTGATTGTTACTCTTTCTCTTGCGGCTTTCCACCTGCTTGTGCTTCCCTTCCAAGATCCTGGCCTTGTCCATAAGCTCCTAGAAAGTGGGGCAGTAAACCACCAGTAGTTGTACTGAAAGCTCATCACTGAGGCCATCCAGGAATCTTTCCCTCCTTTTTGCATCAGTGTCAACATCCTCAGGTGCATAACGGGACAGGTTGTTGAACTCCTCAATGTACTCGTCCACGGTGCGATTGGTTTGGCGCAAGTTGAGGAACTCCTTCCTCTTCAGGCTCATAACTCCTGAAGACACGTGGTTGGTCCTGAAACCTTCCTCAAACATTGCCCAAGTCACGGTATCCAGCGGTTGGGTGATCTGAAAAGTGTCCCACCAAGCGGCTGGTCCCTCCGATGGGTGAGCGGCAAACCTCACCTTCTCGGCATCGTGCATCCGGCGGTTACAGATCCTTGTTGACTGAACGCAACCAGTCGAGAGCAACCATTGGTTCCGTTGCAGTAGAGAACTTAGCTGGCCTTAACCTCAGAAATCTGGTGAGAGCATCTCCCTGAGGCTGATTGTTTCCATTGTTGTTGTTCTGATTTGCCATGAACCGAGTCATCACTTGGGTCAGCTGTGCCTGGGCTGCCATGAGCTGCTCCAACTCAGTGGTTTCTGGCGGGGAGGCATCTGCGGTTCAGCACAGGTAAGTTTAGAAAGAATCAACTACGGTAATAGGATTCTACCCATGCATAGGATCAATCAACAACAAACAATGGCAGACAATCACAAGCAAGCAACACAACAACAAACAAGTGATCCAGCAACATCCTAGGGGTTATCCTAGCAGTATATACCTACTGAAATAGTTTTGCAAGAGTTGGCAATGGTTAACCAAACCGTAGATCATCTAAACAACAAAACAGCAATTCTGCCAGAACAGTCCAGCAGCATTCACGAATTTTTCCGCCTGACTTAAACTCGTCAGAAAATTTAGCTGATTTTTTCACATATAGTACACAGAGTTTCACATCAGCCCAATTGTTTTCAGATTTTTCCGAGTTACCAGAAAAATATGAAAAATCATACAGTACTGCTGTATCAACAGAAAAATTTCAGCGAAAATAACACAGATGTAACCAAACTTGCCATTAACTCTTTCATAAAATTTTGCACAAATAATTCCTGGGATATTGGAGTACACAAATAAGCAACTAATCACTCTTAAACTAACACGAACTAAGCTTCACAATGATCGAGACTAATCCTAGCGAATTTACCTAACGAGGACTAATTGGTGGACTTCTATCTACTTCTTGAAGAGGTTGCAGTAGGTCCTTGCTGTCATGCGTTGGTGCTTCGTCTCGCGGTACAACCATGGCGGTGGACTGTACACCTCTCCTGAATCATCACTTGAGATCTCAAACTCCACCTCTTCTGGATCCTCCTCTTCTTCTTCACTCTCAGCTGCAACTGCAACAGCTTCATCTCCTCCACCATCATCGTCTCCATCATCATCATCCCCGTCCTCATCATCATCATCGTTCCCACTGTCATCATCATCCCCATTGTTGCCATCATCTCCATTGTCATCATCAGAGGGTGGATTCAGCTGTGCCTGGAGAGCAGCAATCTGGGCTGTCATAGCTTCAATAGTTTGATCCCTTTCCTGGACGGTCCCTTGCAACTGTTGTATGTTCTGGGTGTTCTCCTGCACAGTACCATGAAGAAGCTATGGTTGCATCTCTGGCTATCAGGGCATTCTCCAGAACTCCCACAGCTTCATGCAGGGTGTCAATCTCCTGTCCTTGGACCACCATACCATTGCTAGCAAAATCTGCAATCTCCTTTATCATCCTCACTTTCTCAGCTAGAGCTCCATTCTCCCTTTCCATGTCCTCTATGTGCCTCCGACGGGGCGGCATGTTGTTCCTGTCGCCCGGGGTAACCACAATGTGCACATCTTCATCACGCCTCCCATAGTCACGGTAGGGTGAATCTGCTGGCAGTAGGTGTCGGACACTATGGCACTGGCGAGACAGGGCTTCATGTATGGCCAAGTTGATTCCAAGTCCCCAGTTGCAGTATGTCTTGGTGTAGATCAAGTGCATGGGGTTTGGCATGGCGGCATCTCTGAATATGAAGGTAGTGATCTCCCATGCATCCTCTCCATATCCATAGGTGTACATCCTTCTTCCCTTGAACATGGGCAGTGGCAATCCCAATGACTGCGAGAGTTGGGCTAACTGCCTTGCAAAGGGCCTTGGTGACTCCATGGTGGCATACTCAGTCCTAACGTCTCCCATCTATCAAGTAAAAGAGGAAAGTGTGAGAATAGCATATGGTAAGAATTTACGAGGGTGAAAGGCATAAGATGAAAGACAGAGTAAATATAGGCTTTAGTAAATCTATGGCTTCCTAATCCAATACTAGGTCACGATCCTACAGTCGACACACGGGCTCTGATACCATCCTGTAACACCCCGGTTCTGAAAAGACCGTGGCCTCTATGTGACATGTCAATCCCTAGATCGGTTCATTGGCCCACAATAGAGTAAGATGAATAACATAGCAAAATATCCGTGTATCATGAATAACGAAGATCCAGAGTACCATTATTACAATAAAAGCTTAGCCCAAAGCTAGCTCAAATTATTCAGGTAGCAACATAAATAAAGTAAATCCTCCATTCTTCAAATTGCCCACAAGTGAACAAGTGCCGAGTGGAGTACCGTGGCCTATATCGATTACTCAGAATCGAAATAACCTGCAACATGAAACGTAGCAGCCCCGAAGGGTCAATACATGGAATGTATGGCAAGTAGAGCTAGTAAAGGAGACAATAGTACTAACATCTACATGCATATATGGCAAGTGGAGCTGTGTCTGGCTTGCATTTGCAAATACATTTGTCCTACTTTCATAAACTGTTTTTTATTTTCTTTGAAAAGATCCCAATTAAGTTAACCCAACAATGTTAAAACAATTATGAAATTGGAATGAGCGAGAAACATGTCATGGAATCAATATCAAGCAACTCAGTTGTCCATAACCGGGGACACGGCTAATCGATTAGATTATACACCCTGCAGAGGTTAGCACACTTTACCCATGTGACTTGGCCAGCCCAGCTCGTACCATCACTCTCATTTTGGGTGATGATAGGGAGAAGTCCAAGATGAGACTGTTCGGGAAGTAGCTTCCCAATCCCGACGCGCACCGGTCCAACCTACCAAAATTTTACATCTCTGGATACGCGGGTTCGGGTCACCACAACCTACTAAGTCCAACCAACCGCCATTCCATTATTGGCACATGGTTGTACACGTAAGTTACACAATAAAGAAGCCAATCATTCTCTCTTGATACCTGGGTGCCTTTCCGCAATGAAACCACCAAAAATTATCAATACCATCACACCCAGGAGATTCATTGATTAAGTTGTTTTAGTTTTCACAAACCAATACTTTTAGAAACAACTCTCAATGATGTAACCCAGCCCTCGTTCAACATAGCATGGCTAAGCACATCTACCAACGGTGGTTCATCTATAAGGAAAGCCCTACCACATAATAGGACATAGCATAGCGATAGTATCATCCTACACATGCATCTACAAAATACACGACAATGCATTAAAAATAGTAGGACGATATCATGAACAAAGTAGCATCTACTTGCCTTGGTTGTAGCGGTCGGAAGAACAATCCACACACGAGCAAGCGTTGCACTCGTCACAATCTACACGATACAATTGCATTTATAAACAAACAATCCACAACATATGCAACAAGTATGATGCATGAATGCAAGAACGACAAGTGAATTGGTGCTACAGCTGCACCACAACATCCTATTCCATAATACTACCGATTGCATGCATGGAAAATAGTTTTAGCGCTAGGAAAACTATTAAGTAAAAGTAGTGCTCAAAACTAGAGGTAGAACTCTAATAATTCACTACCGATAGTATACTGTTTGTAAAATCTTGGAAAAACTCTACCGCATAGGCATCGCTGAGTAGAAACAGTACCAACTGGAATTACTCAAAAAGGAATTATAAAACTCTCCGAGTAATTAAAACACTGCAGAAGCCACTAGACAGTTTCTGCAGAAATTTTTACTGTAAGCCTATCTTTTTAATCCCCTCGTTCCACTGAATCCAGGGACATATCATACGCGATTTTTGGAGCTACAGATCTTTTTCTACGAATTTATTACTCCGAAAAATCCACTAACTAGTTTGATTAAACTGTACTAAACCTTGCTTCAAAAGCCTGAACCAAAGGCACAGCAAGATTTTACACGACTCACTGAATCTACACATATTTTATTTGCAATTTTTGGCCAAGCGGTTTAATTTCTACGCAATTTATAAGATTCTACCGAAATCTGCCAACTAAAAGGATTAACGAAATTAACCAGTCAACTGTGTCTGTTGACTGGTTAACACGTCTGCTGACTGGGCGTCTGACTAGTCAACGCCCGAGTCTGACCGGTCAACAAATGATCTGAGCCGCTGATCTGAGATCTGACGGTGGCTGCAGTCTTACCGGAAACAAACGGCGAAACGGACGGCGGCGAGTTCCGGACGGTGCGGCGATCGGTTCCGGGTCGGTGTTATTCCTGCGCGGATGTAAACGGTCAGCGCACGGTCAAAGTGGTCATCAACACGTCGACGGCGCGCGCGGCGGCGATGGCGGCACGCGTGTATGCGTGCGCGTGTGGGTAGACGCGCGCGCGACGCGGCAAGCGGCAGCGGCACAGCGGCAGCGCGCATGCGCGTGCGTGTGTCTTGTGGCGCAGCAACGGCAGCGCATAAGGCAACATCAGCGCGAGGCAGCGTTAGAGCGGCGCTTGGCAGTGGCGGTAGCGGCGAGCAGCGGCTGCGGCTTAGCGCGGCGGGGCGGCGAAGCGGCGAGCTGCGGCGGCATACCAGCGGCGGCGGGCGCGGCGAGGCCGGGCGGCGGTGGCGGCGGAGAAGGGGCGGCGCGGCGGCGCGAGGCGAGGCGGCCTTGATCAGGTGGGCAGGAGGCGGGGTGGGGTGCGGTTCCCGAGGCCAGGTGGCCTCTTTAAGTGGGCCCTCTCGCGGAATTCCAAACTGATTCGGCGCGGAGTTGGTTTCGGACTCGGAAATCGGTCCAAAATTCGGACGGTTTTCCGACAATTCACTAAAACGGCGACAACTTCTCCGTACGAGCTCCGAATCGAGCGATTCTTGCTCCTACGGTTTCGTACAGTCGACGGGAACAATCTAGGGTCAAGGTTCGGGTGAAACCGCTAGGCTACAAGGGTGGTCAACGCTAGTCCTACCAAAGTCTCCCGCAGGAGCCTCGTAGCAAAATAGAATAGGGTTTTGGAAATGGCGTTTCGCCGATTCTTTTCACTCGACGGTTTTGCACGGAAAAGAATGATGCAATGCTATGAATGATATGCAAGACCAAATCTAAAATTTGGGATGTGACACATCTCCAGCGAGGTCGTCGCCGCCGCGGCAGCCGTCTTCGTCGCCTCACCCGGCTCCGTCGCCTCACCAATCTCCGGTGCAGCCATCGCCGCGGGAGCCATCGCCGGCGCCTCAGGATAAAAAGCGTAAGCGTACCGCTACTGTGCGTCGTTGTAAGCGATCGCCGAAATGTAAACAAGAGCCTCTTCCAAAAGTACCAAAGGTTCCTCCCAAGAGAGCTTATGACTGTACTGAAGAGGAGACTGCGGCGATCGTTGATGCGGAAACGACAGCGTTTTTCGCTAAGCTGAGGCGGCCGAAAGAGCCAGAGTTCCCCAGCACCAAAGAAGAAAAAGCCAAAGTTTTAAAAATGCTAAAGACTCTTCATCAATCCGAGCCAAAGCTATCATCAGACTATGAGCGTTCTATTCTCAAGTCACATGCGGCACAAAAAGCCTCGAAGAGCAGTACTGATGCAAGCGAGAAATCTATTGCCCAGCTCCGAGAACAAGTAAAACAGACTTGCGCCCCTCTCAAGGTGATTTCCCAAACCAATGTGGGGTCGAGCAAATATGGGGCCGAAGAGCAGTATGATCCAGAGGTAGTTGCACAATACGGAGAAGCTGCCGCTGCTCAAGGTATGAGTATTGCCCAGTACTTATCCCAGTTAGAGTTCTTCTCTGTGAGTGAAGTAGCATACAAATACCAGTACGGCAAACCTCTCGTCAAACCTGAGGAGGTAAACAATCTTCCAACAAAAATGCGAAGATTGCATAACTGGTACATGCATGCCACAAAGGCCGGGGCTAACTGGATAGTGCTGAAGGTTACAAAAAAGCATTATGGGAAAGATATGGATGACATGATATCCATTGAATTTGATGAACTATTTCAATTATTCAATCAAGACGCCTTGGACAAATCGATCATCAGTGCCTATTATCTGTAAGTACTAATTCTATAATTAATTTAGTCTCCAGCTATCTCACCTTGTTTATTGCATGTATATAATCATACTGTAATATGCAGAATGAAGATTCTCGAATGCAGCAGAGGACAAATCTATGACATTGGCTTCATTGACCCATATTGGGTTCATCAAGCTAATCTCAAAACAAACCCCCAGGATACGGAGGATAATATAGTACACGCGTTAAGGTTTTAAGAAACCAAAAGGGAGATACTATTTCCTTACAACTTCGAGTGAGTGTTATTGTCTTGTATACACTTTCTATTTTGCTTACTCGATGTTAAGTATATAATTGATTAGTTATGCATTCGCAGCTACCACTATATTCTGTTAATCATTTAACTTGACAAAGGGCGTGTAATAGTCATGGACTCGAAACATAAACCCCTTGAGACGTGGAAGGACATGCAGATACTTCTCCAGCGGTAATTTTAATCATTACGAAACTATATCGGCAACATTCGTAAATTTTATGATATCAAGTACTTAATAACTTATTTTATTCGTTTTCTACGCCGGGCAGCGCTTGGAAACGGTTCACCAACAAGGCTAGGGGTATTTGAAAAGAGGAGCTTACATTTCAACCACTAAATGTAAGCACCACTAGCTATATCCGCGCATCTCTTTGATTCTAGTTTTGATACAGTTATTATCATGCTTGATTATTATTTTGATTGAACCCTGTTCTCGTAAAGTGCCTGACGCATGGACCAGGTAACAATCTATGTGGATACTATGTTTGCGAGTTCATCCGACAGACGTGCGATGAGAAGGGCGGGAATTTAGAGCAACTCCACGTACGTAAACAATTTCTATAGTTTTTAATTACAATCAAATTGTGTTTAGTTTCATTCATATAGGCTGACTCCTTTTTTAAATCAGATCGAACGTCTACGGGACGGTCTTCTGCCAAAGAATCGCGTACGAGCAATTCAGGAGGAATTGGCGGGATTCTTGGATGCAGAAGTCCTATACCCAAAAGAGGAATACTATTCGGCTGTGTATAGACAATAGGGATTGTAAAAATAGCAACTTTAAAGGAATTGGCCGGTAGCATCGAATAGCAACTTTTGTATGTAGTGCATAAACTCGATCCGTGTATTGAATGTAATATTGTCATGATATTCATGATGTAATATAAGGTTCCTTCATTGATAAGTGCAAATCACTAAATAAACAATAAAATAACCTAAATGAATTCTCTGCCGCGGCACAAAAAGTGGCGAAAATACTGCCGCGGTAACAAAATGTGCCAAAATGAATTCTCTGCCACGGCAGAAGGTTAATAGTCCCGGTTCGTGTTACAAACCGAGACTAATGCTCCACCCCCCTCGTCCTCTACCGCTGCCACGTGTGCACCCTTTTGTCCCGGTTGGTGGCAAGCTAAGGATTCAAATTTAGTCGAATTAACGCACTAAAGTTTGCATCAACCCACCTATAGCCCCGTTTCCAACACTGTAGGTCCCCACTAACACTATCATCTCAATCTAGGTATCTTATACTCGGTAGAGTTGGGTTCGGTTCTGTCCACGTCATCGTACAATACGTATGGGGTATGTTTGGTAGAGTTGGGTTCGGTTCTGTCCACGTCACCGTACAATACGTATGGGGTACGTATGAGAAGGTATGTATAGTTCAAACCGGATCATACAGGTTTTACGGGCCATCGTGCCCTTTGTTTTGAAGGGGTATAGGTGAATCCAGAATGTCCACAAGTCTAGCGCTGTCATAGTTTGGAGAGGGGATACTGAAGGAAAAGTGAAGAAAGTAAAGGACATCCGAGTGGTTCGGACATATATTTTTCTTTAAAATGGAGGTGAAATTCCAGCTTCTGCATCAAAAATATGCACACAATCTTCTTTTTTATTATTCAACATAGCCACACAAAGTAAATACAGAGATCGAACCAAGTCGCCTCACTAATGACAGATGTCGCAACACCTACAACCTTGATGATGGGGGTGACTATGTCGAGGCCGTTGTCCTGACTCACACATACACACATCATCATAAAACCGAAGGCCGTAATAAACCGCCCAACGGAGAGCCAGGAGCATAAATTGGTATAGCACACCCTCATCGCGCGCCATCTCACACACTCTAGATCCTCGCTGCTGCCATCTTCCACCGACCCATCTTCAGCACATGGATCAATACATTGACCTTGCCACAGAACCAGACAACACCACCACCCTGCGCACATCTATTATCCCGCATCCACTTCCGAGACCCCGCTACTCCATGTCGACGATACCCACCGTCGTCGAGACCCACCGTCATCGACATGGTAGATGCAATAATGTTCCGCTTCATGCCACCTCCATCCAGCATCTTCTCGAAAAAAAGATGCCCTCAAGAGGGAGAGCGACACTGAAGCGCCGCTAATGTCCGGTCTGGGAGACCTAGACCTAGGAATTTCCCCTAGAAAATTCCAAGCGAGGAGGCTATGACTGCATAGACGATGCCTTCAAAAAGGTAACAGTGCGAAGACACTACCATCGCCCACCATGACTAGAGTCATAGCTCGGTTTTCACCAGGAGTCATACCTCCCCAACTCCATCGCATTCGAGAGTAGATGTGGGATCCTGAGCTCCACCACAACTAGCCACCAACTGGATAACAGACTCCGGCGAGGAGGAAGACGCCACCACCATGCCCAGGGTCACTACTCTAGAGTCCATGTACTTTGGGCGGTTGTGCACGCGTAGGATAGCGTAACCGCCGGAGGAGCATCAAGATAACCGAGGAGAAATGGCCGTAACCTACTAGGCCCATATGGGCCCAGTTCATGACCGCCAGCAACCTCCTCCGCTCATGTGCACCGCCTGCAGAAGTGTCGCTCACAACTGGAAAAAGGCTTAGCGCCACAGCAGCCTTACTAGCGGAGAGCGAAAGTCTGCCGGTGGTAACATGTACCCCCAATGGGCAATCAAAATACCGTCACCTGTAGGTCGCGAACTGATCCCCACATTGATTACCACTGGCTAGCAGAAGAAAAATTCTTTCCTTGCAACATGTTTCATGGGCGGACCCGGGGGCCGAAAAAATCTGTGACATCGGGGATGCGAAGCACCCCCTCCCTTTCAGTTCGACAAGGGGCACGGGATGTTCTGAGCTTGATGAGATGAAAAGCACGACAAATACATGGGGATTTTTTACCCGGGTTCGGGCCGCCTTCAGGCTAACAATGCTACGTCTCGCCTTTGTTCCCAAATTCTGGAGTACAGGAGTACAAAAAGGTGGGAGACCACTCTTGTCGGGAAGCGTTGGGTGCTTCCGGGGCTGCACCCTCTCTCACTCTCTCTACCTTGGTGGTTGTACCTTGGACATTCATACTATCCTACTGGCTAGTACTACTCAACCTTGCAATTTTCCAACTTTCCAACAAGCCAACCCCCTACCAGAGGGCGGTGGTCCTCCTTTTATACAACAATGGGATACCACAAGGCCCTGGTGCATGAATGCCATGTTTGGTTCTCACGGCCGATGAATCTCGCCACGTGGTGTGGACAAAGGTGGGCGGTGTTGCGGCCCGCTCTCTTTCTCTGGGCGGAGCGCAACTGCACTAGATACCGATGGAACAGGACAGCCTCGCCCCGTCTTGTCTCCACTGACGCGACTGCAGGGCCATCATGACGGGGGCAGGGCCACCGGGTTGCACGCGCCACACGTTTCCCATGCGGATCTGCGCACTGCCACTCCTGTCGGTGTTGTTGACTTAGGGTTCCTGGCCCATAGTGGCCGCCGGAATGGCAGAGACGCCCGACAACACCTGTCGAGGCCCTTCGGTCTTGGGCTGGTCACTTGTTCATCTGCACTGGGAATGGTACACATGAGAATGCATATACACACATGTATATATCTGGATTAGCATATCCTCTTACCTCTAGGGGAGGTAGAGCAAACCACGTTCCCGGGCTCCTCTGCCCGACCAACGCGGCTGCCTACCTCTTAGATCTTACATTGCCGAGCCAACCCACGTGCCTCGGTACAGTGTGGGGATCCCGGAAGCCAATGTGTCCACATACCTCTATATATATACACCACAAGGTCAGATCAATACAAAGAAATTTCAGGGTTCAATATTTTCTTTTATTTTTTCGCTTAACATAAGCCCTTGGCCTCCTTAACGGTAGTACACATATAAGATCAATCGCAATCTGCTTCCACATCAACTGTCCAGGGCGTGAACAACAAAGAGATCCTCGTTGACAGTCTTCTGGTGGCGCTTTATATAGGTACAACAGTGTTGTTGGAAAACTGTCGTTCAACTAACCATGCTAGGCATGTACCAAAAGAACTTACCTTGCCCAGGGATCAGGGATCAGAGGACCATGTTTCAATCATCCTTCGAGAGAACATTAGCATGGTACACGAGTGAAACTGAGACTGGGTTTTGCATAGCATACGGCAGTGGTACCGGTGCGGTAGGTGGCTGCTGTAGGTAATCGAGAAGATGTTGATCTCTCTCTCTCAGAAAGAAAATGGTACTGATGGCGAGAGTGTCTTAGTGCGCCGAGGCGACATGTCTTCCTGCTGATTATTTTTCCTCCACTCGGGTCGACGTCCACTAGTAGAAAACAGGCCTTTCGTCCAGGCCATTAGTCCTGGGCTGGGGTCAGGACTAATGGTCCGCGTCGAACGGTCCGAGTCACCCTAAATCATAGGTCTCGGCCGTTAGACCCCCATTAGCTCCTGTGTGAGACATAAACCGGGACCTCCTTTAGTCCCGGTTTGTATCTCAAACCGGGACTAGTGGTCTGGTCCTATATATATGGCACAACCTCTTCCCCTCTCAACTGTTTTTTTCCTGGTGGGAGAGATGGTGTTGTGCTATTTTTTTTCTTATTTATATGTACTATAGGTGTTCGGTGAAATACCTGTTAGAGCGATACGACTTTAGGTCACATAAGACAGACATCATATGAGATGCCCGAGCTATACTTAAGTTTTCTCATCTTTGTTTCCAAGTGTAATAAAAGTTTAGCAACTATTTTCTCGTTTAAATCGCGCGATACTAATTTTAGCATCATGATTGTGTTTGATATATATTTTATTGCTCGAGGCGACGCGTCTTCCTACTGATTATTTTTCCTCCACTCAGGTCGACGTCGTCAGACTGGTGGTGCGGGCAGGGGCCCTTCCTTTGACAACAAGGGTCTCTCAAGCGGAAAGGAGAGTAGACCGCCAACCAGACGACGAGTCCTCACTATGCACCAAATCAGCCGATGAGCGAGTCTTCCTCTCTTTTTTCGTGCTTGGCCCCCTTTTTCTTTGCCAATCAAGTGCTTGGACGTTTACAAACATGGTACTAATAAGAGCTATGTGAAAATCTCCAATTCGTCATATATATTCTTCGGTCGTGAACACATACCATGGAAAAAACTGATAATACTGCTTTACATGCTCACAGGTCACAAAGTACAGAGCTTGGGAGGCCCGGCTAAGAGCATCTCCACTAACGCTCCTAATAAGTCTCCCAATAGCATATTTGGCTTTGGTCCAAAAATATGCTTACAATCCCTAAACGTAGCCGGACATTTTTCAAGCCCAATAAAATTGCCGGCATGCCCACGCCAGCCCCTACGCGGCCCCTATGCAAAAGGACTGCTTCGGAAGCGCCAGCACACCTAGCCGCATTGGATTCTCACCAAGGGACCCGCATGGCAGCCGGTGAAACCGAAATATTTCGTTCCTTCCAAACTTTCTCCTTTTTTCCCTCCATAGTTCTCCACCGGCGCTCCCGCCCCACCATTTGAGCTTCATCTGTCCTCTTTCTCTACTCTTCCTCTACGTACCTACCTCACTGTTCCCAGCCAGCTTGCGTCGTCCCCTCTTGCACCACCATGCCACCAAAGAAGAAAGCTTTGGACTTGGCCAAGCCGGCGAAGACACGCAAGGCGGCGTTGAAGGAGAAGCCAGCGACCATGTCCAAGAAAGAGTGGGACGACGAGTTGGACAGGGTGAAGTTCGCCACCTTAGACAGGAAGAGGCGCCGCTGCATCCAGCTCGAGAAGGAGGCACGAGCGGCTGCTATGGCAGTGATGCCCAGCTTTGGCCTCGGCGACGCTGATTGCCACGTCTACCAGGCCACTCCGGCCACGCAGGGGAGCACGAGCTCGTCGTCGTACTCGGAGTACTACGAGGAAAGGTACCCTTCGACACCCCTATTGCAGATCCGGTTCTCCAACGACATGGCCGACAATAGCGCCGCCGGTGGTTCCAGCCAGAACTTATTTAATTTGCCAGTTGAACCTTTGAATTCAATTCGAAAAGCCTTCGAATTTATATTTGTATGTGTTTTTTATGAATTGCTCACGTCGCACCTATATTGGGGCCAACCTATTGGGAGCGCCGCTGTGGAAATTCCTTCCCGAAATTGAAATTAGTCTGCCGACACCCCTATACAAAAATATCGGCGACGCTGCCAGCAACGATTTGAAGAGCGCCGGTAAAAATGCTCTAAACGCAAGAATTGGAGAGTCCGGTTCCCCTGAAAACCTCTTGGCGAGTTGCCGCCATCCATCACTAACCGAGCGACAATCTGCCCCGCTTGATCCACTCACCAACGCTCACTCAACGAACCTACTGGATGGTAGCGCACTCACAACTATGCCTACCAACCCCACACCATCCACAACCAACCCTCCATTTCACCCCCACCAATAAAAGGCAAAATCTTGTGGATTTTGTGATGAAATGGAAGAGGAACTCGGCAGCATGGGAAAGGGATAAATCTCGACAATGACATAAATTTGGCCCAACTTCCCAATGGTAATGAAATAAACACCATTGTGAGGCGACTAGGTAGGAAGGAACTGAACTGGCTTATGCTGTACGATCACACAGCAATTTTGAACTCCATTAATTTACCTCTTCCCCAATACTACGGGGCTATTTGGTTTTCGGCCACAGTTTGCTAAAGACAATTTGGCATATACTTGATTGTTTATTATTTATATAGTCCATCTATCATAAAGTTATATTTTGTTAACTTTTGCCACATTTTGTGGCTTACAATTTTTTAGCCACACTTGCCAAACTTAGGGAATGTTTGGTTGCCGGACACATTTTGCCAAGCCAAACGGCATCTCCATCGGGGCGACCCAAACGGTCTGCGCGTCCCTCGCGGCGTACGCGGCGCCCCAGCGGGCCGACCCATCCGGCAAACCGCGTCCGGCCCGATCCATCCATGCATCTAATCTGGGGCTCAGTTGCGTCGGCCCGGACAGCGCGGACAGCACGGGGTGTCCTCCCAATAATTCGTTCGGGCGCTCCCTCCAGTGGCACAGCAGACGCTCTTCTTCCCCAAACCCTCGCACACTCCATATCGCTCGGTCTCGAGCAGGAGCAGTCTTTGCCGCCGCCACCGCTCGCTGCCGCCGACGCCCCCCGCGATATCGAGCGCCACCGAAAGGCCACGCGCGTTGCCGGAGTTGTCTGGCCGCTCCACATGCAGTCTTGTCGCCCTCGGTCTCCGCCATTGGACTGGGCGCGCGACAACCTCTGCGTGCGCACAACCTGCTCGATCAATTGCCTGAGGTACGTTCGCCGGTCCTTTCTAGGTTTTGTCCAGCCCGCTTCGGAAGTTGCCATCGCCATTGACGGCCGCATACTTTGCAGATGGGCAGCAGCCAAAGAGCAATGGAGTTCTTCTACAAGAATTTTGTGGAGTCATCCTCCGAGGAGGAGTCTGACGGTGAGACCGAGATTGTGCTGGCAGCTGCACAGATGGTGCACGACCACTACATCCTGCCGCCACGCAGAGGTGGCTCAACCAAGCGGCGCGAAGCCAACCAGGAGCGCGACCGAGAAGGTGGCCACATACGTCTTTACAAGGACTACTTTCATCCAATTAATCCAGTCTTTAAAGAGAAGGCATTCCGTCGCTGCTATCGGATATCGAGGGACCTGTTCTTCCAAATTCTCAATGTAGGGGTTCGTAGCATGGAAAACAAAAAAATTCTACCACATGCACACAAACAAGCCAAGATCTATCTACTAGATTGTAGCAACGAGTCGATTAGAGTACTCACCCTCGAAGATTCCAAAGCGGTTAACGAGAGCAAATTCTCGTGGGTGATATAGTCATACACTTGCCGATATCAAGATCGCGTAGACGATCCTTCTGGCGCTGTGATCTGGCAGCGCTTCCGCAGTCGGTCACACGTTCGGTACTCGATGAAGACCTTCCTCTCCCTTGTTCCAGCAGGCAGCGGAGGTTGTGTTCTCCCCTCCTGATTCTGGGGGCACGACAGCGTGGTGTCGGAAGTAGAGGGAAGATCCTGCAGTGCTTCGCCTAAGCCGGAGAAGGTTATGGTGGATCTAGGGTTTCCAGCGATCTAGGGTTTAGAGGGCCGGAGAGGAGGCAGCGTGGGCGCCGGCTAGGGCGGCGACGGCGAGCCGACGGCCGCCAGCCACTGGGGGGCGGCGGCGACGCGGCGGCTAGGTGGGGAGGGGCTGGTGTTGTGTGTCCTTTGGGCACCCCCTCCCCTCCATTTATGAGATGGAGGGCAGCTTGGGAGAGAGGAGTTTGAATCCTTCCCCAACTCCCTCTCCTAGTTGGCTTGTGGTGGAGGGAAAGAAGGATTCTTTTCTTCCTCCATCAGGAAACATTGTCCCAGTTTGACTTTCCAAACTTGCCTTTTGACTTTCAATTTGGAGCTTAATTTCATTCTTGCAAATGCCCAACCAAGTGACCTAGGACAGGATTCAATCATTCCACTTATGCATGACACATTCATGTACCCTTCCCATTCCAGTCCGGTGAATCTTCTAGACCCTTCTAGAACCTCTCCGATGAAATCATCGGAATCATTCCCGAACTCCGGAATTGGACTTTCCTTATATGAATCTTATTCTCCGGACCATTCTGAATCTTCTCGTGATATCCCGGATCCCATCCGAGACTCCGAACAACATTCGGTCTCCCTACTTACTTTCCATATCTACTAAACAACATTGAATCCTTAACTGTTTCTCCCTACGGTTCGTGAATTATGCAGACATGACCGAAACTCTTCTCCGATCAATAACCAATAGAGGAATCTAGAAACTCATATGGCTCCCACATATTTCTACGATTACTTTGCGATCGAATGAACCACTTACATACGATACCAATTTCCCTTTGTCTCGCGATAGTTTACTTATCCGAGGTCTGATCATCGGTATCTCTGCATACCTAGTTCAACCTCGTTACCGGTAAGTACTATTTTCTTGTTCCCATGATATGTGATTCCTTGTGAGCCAGTCACATGCTTGCAAGCTAATTGGATGACATTCTACCGAGAGGGCCAATAGTATATCTATCCGTCATATGGATGGAAAATTCCCACTCTTGATCCATGTGCCTCAACACACACTTTCGGAACACTCAATGCCACTTTTATAGCCACCCAGTTACGGTGTGGTGTTTGATGTCATCAAAGCATCCTTCCAGTAATGGTGATTAGCATGATCTCATGGTCGAAGGAATTAGGTAACTATATATCAGAAAGCTTATAGCAAACGAACTATTGAAATGACTTGATTTTTATGCTACCCTTATCTATAGTAGTATGTCCATCACACCATTCTCCTAATGTTATGATCTTGTTGTTAATAACATCTCAATGTTCATGATCAGGAAACCACAATCATCTATCAACCAACAAGCTAGTATTATAAAGAGGCTTTACTAGGGATTCTAATTAGTTTACAAATCACACAAGTATTAATGTTTCCGGTTAATACTATTATAGCATGAATGTAAAAATTTATCATAAACACAAAGATATAATAATAACCACTTTTATTATTGCCTCTAGGGCATATCTCCAACAATATCCCACTTGCACTAGAGTAAACTAATCTAGATTACATGGTAATATACCGAACACCCATGGTGGTTTGGTGTTGGTCATGCTTTGTCCTCGGGAGAGGTTTAGTCAATGGATCCACCACATTCAGATCTGTGTGTACTTTGCAAATCTTTATGTCACCATCTTGGACATTCTCTCGAATAGCGTGAAAACGTAACTTAATATGCTTCAGCTTCTTGTGTGACCTTGGTTCTTGCGCATTGGCCATGGCACCCATGTTATCACAGTAGATAGACATTGGGTCCAGCGCACTTGGAACCACACCGAGCTCTGTAATGAACTCCTTCATCCATATCGCCTCTTTTGAAGCCTCTGAAGCAGCTATGTATTCCGATTCAGTTGAAGATCTCGCCACAATGATTTGCTTTGCACTCCTCCAGCTAACTGTGCACCATTCAAAGTAAATATGTATCCATATTGAAATTTAGAATCATCCAGAGCGGTGTTCCAACTAGCATCGGTGTAACCATTAACAACGAGTTGTTCATCACCTCCATAAGAAAGAACCATATCCTTAGTTCTTCTCAAGTACATAAGGATGTTTTTGACCCCTATCCAATGATCCACTCCTGGATCACTTTGATATCTGCTAGTCAAACTAATAGCATATGCAATGTCGGGTCTAGTACATAGCATGGCATACATGATAGATCCTATGGCTGAGGCATAGGGAGTCTTACTCATCCTATCTCTATCTTCTGTCGTAGCAAGACTTTGAGTTTTACTCAAGGTCGTATTGGGCAACATGGGAAAGAACCCTTTCTTGCTATCTTCTATTCCAAACCTTTCTAGAACTTTGTCCAAATATGTACTCTGTGACAATGATATTAGGCGTCTTGATCTATCTCTATAAATCTTTATGCCTAATATGTAAGCTGCTTCGCCAAGATCTTTCATTGAAAAACTATTATTCAAATAATCCTTGACACTATTAAGAAGGTCTACATCATTCCCAATCAACAATATGTCATCCACATATAATACTAGGAATGCTACAGAGCTCCTACTCACTTTCTTGTAAATACAAGCTTCTCCATAAGTTTGTATAAAACCAAAACTTTTGATCACCTTATCAAAATGTTGATTCCAACTTCGGGATGCTTGCTTCAATCCATAATTGGACCGTTGAAGTTTGCATACCTTGTTAGCATCTTTAGGATCGACAAAACCTTTGGGTTGTACCATATACAACTCTTCATCAATGTCTCCATTGAGGAACGCCGTTTTGACATCCATCTGCCATATCTCATATTCATAATATGCAGCGATTGCTAACAAAATCCTTATAGACTTTAGCTTCGCTACTGGTGAGAAAGTCTCATCATAGTCAACCCCTTGAATTTGTCGAAACCCTTTTGCAACAAGTTGAGCTTTATAGACAGTAACGTTACCATCAGCATCTGTTTTCTTCTTGAAAATCCATTTGTTTTCGACAGCCTTCCGGCCATCCGGTAAGTCCACCAAAGTCCATACTTGGTTTTCATACATGGATCCAATCTCGGATTTCATGGCTTCTTGACATTTATTGGAATCTGGGCTCATCATCGCTTCCTCATATGTCGCAGGGTCATCAGTGTTTTCCACCAACATGACACTCATGTCGGGATCATACCAATCAGGAGTGGCACGAGTTCTCGTTGACTTGTGAGGTTCTGTAGTAACTTTAACCGAAGTCTCATGATCAACATCATTAGCTTCCTCTCATATTGGTGTAGGCGCCACGGGAACTACTTCTGGTGCTATGCTACTCTCAAATCTGAGACAAGGTTCGACAACCTCATCGAGTTCTACTTTCCTTCCAGTCACTTCTTTCGAGAGAAACTCCTTCTCTAAAAAGGATCCATTCTTAGCAACGAATATTTTTGCCTTCGGATCTATCATAGAAGGTATACCCAATAGTTTCCTTCGGGTATCCTATGAAGACACATTTTTCTGCTTTGGGTTCAAGCTTGCCGGGCTGTAACTTCTTTACATAAGCTTCGCAGCCCCAAACTTTATGGAATGACAATTTAGGTTTCTTCCCAAACCATAATTCATACGGTGTCATTTCAACGGATTTAGATGGTTCCCTATTTAAAGTGAATGCGGCTGTTTCTAACGCATAACCCCAAAATGATAGCGGTAAATCTGTAAGTGACATCATATAACGAACCATATCTAAGAGAGTTCGATTACAACGTTCAGACACACCATTATGTTGTGGTGTTCCCAGCAGTGTCAATTGTGAAAGTATTCCACATTTCTTTAAATGCTCGCCAAACTCGTAATTTAGATATTCACCTCCATGATCAGATCGCAGAAACTTAATCTTCTTGTTACGTTGATTCTCTACTTCACTTTGAAATTCCTTAAACTTCTCGAAAGTTTCGGACTTATGTTTCATGAAATAGATATACCCATATCTACTCAAGTCATATGTGAAAGTAAGAACATAACGATAACCACCACGCGATGCTATACTCATTGGACCACATACATTGGTATGTATAATTTTCAATAGTCCATAGCTCGCTCCATCATACCAGAAAATGGAGTCTTAGTCATTTTACCCATCAGACATGCTTCGCATCTTTCAAGTGATTCAAGAAGTCCATCGGAATGGAGTTTCTTCATACGCTTCACTCCAATGTGACCAAGAAGACAGTGCCACATATAGGTCGAGTTATCGCTCAATTACAAACGTTTAGCTTCAATGTTATTAATATGTGTATTACTACAATCGAGATTCAATAAGAATAGACCATCTATCAAAGGTGCATGTGCATAAAACATACTATTCATATAAATCGAACAACCATTATTCTCGGACTTAAACAAGTAACCGTCTCGGAATAAACATGATCCGGATATAATGTTCATGCTCAACGCAGGCACCAAATAACAATTATTTAAGTATAAAACTAATCTCGATGGTAGATGAAGAGGTAGCGTGCCGACCGCGATCACATCAACCTTTGATCCATTTCCAACGCGCATCGTCACCTCGTTCTTCGCTTGTTTCCTTCAATTCTGTAGTACCTATTTCGAGTTACAAATATGAGCAATGGAACCAGTATCATATACCCAGGCACTACTACGACTACTAGTGAGATACACATCAATAACATGTATATCAGATATACCTTTCTTCTTGATGTTGCTGTTATTCAAATCTGCCAAGTACTTAGGGCTATTCTGCTTCTAGTGACCTTCTCCCTTGTAGTAAAAGCACTCAGTATCAGGCTTAGGCCTAGCCTTGGTCTTCTTCGCCGGCGTGGTAACTTTCTTACCGCCCTTTTTGAAGTTTCCCTTTTCTTAGACTTGCCTTGCTTCTTGAATTTGGTGGTCCTATTGACCATCAACAGTTGGTGCTCTTTCTTGATCTCCACTTCCGCATACTTTAACATGGAGAAGAGTTCAGGCAACGACTTGTCCATGTTTTGCATATTGTAGTTCATCACAAAGTTCTTGTAACTTGGTGGTAGTGATTGAAGGACACGGTGAATCCCCAAAGTATTAGGAATCACTATACCCAAACTTTGGAGCTTACTTGCGTGCCCAGACATCTTAAGCACATGCTCACTAACGGAGCTGCCCTCTTCCATCTTGCAGTTAAAGAAATTTTCAGAAGCCTCATAACTCTCAACTGCCGCGTGAGCCTCAAATATCATTTTGAGTTCACGGAAAATATCATGTGGGTCATGGTTCTCAAACCTTTCTGAAGCTCTGATTCCAAACCATACAAGATAGCACACTGAACTGTGGACTACTGATTTTTCCGAGCGAGGAAAACATTCTTTACCTCATCGGTAGCATCAGCTCCAGGTGGGTTACCCAGCGGTGCATCCAGCACATAGGTCAAATTACTAGCATTGAGGACAATCCTCAAGTTGCGGAACCAATCCGCGAAGTTGCTTCCGCGAAGTTGCTTCCATTGCTTCCATTGATGGTAGGGGCCGCCATTCATCTACAACATATTTGCAATAGTTTAGACTAAGTTTATGACAAATTGAGTTCTAATTAATAATTGAATTAATCTAGGTGAACTCCCACTCAAAACAATATCCCTCACATTGTTTTAGTGATCACACGAACCAAATACACCACATAAAAACCGATCATCACGAAAGATGATGTAGCTTCAATGGAGAAAAATCAACATGTCCATCATATCTACTATATGACTCATGCTTTTACCTTTGGGCGATCCGTGTTCCGAGACCATGTCTGTACATGCTAGGCTCGTCAAGATCAAACCTTAGCTTCCGCATGAGCAAATCTGGCTTGCTCCCGTTGTATACACTCGCAGAATCTAACACACCCGATCATCACGTGGTGCTTCGAAACAACGAGCTTTGGAAATGGTGCCTACTAAGGATGAACACTTTATAACTTGAGATTTTGTGAGAGGGATCATCTTATAATGCTACCGTTGCGAACTAAGCAATACAAGATGCATAAAAGGATTAACATCACATGCAATTCAAAATATATGATATGATATGACCTTTCTTATTATGCTTCCGATCTCCATCTTCAAGCACGAACATTATCTCTATCATCACCGGCGTGGCATCAAGGTCAATGACACCGCTCCATGGTTTTCGTCGACCAGCATCAACTATTACAACTACTTTGAATAATAGACACGCATGTCTTAACGAAATTAAAAGACAACCATAAGGCTCCTGCCGGTTGCCGACTTACAATAAGGAACATTGCATACATCATATATAATCACAATCATGGCATATCACATCACAGCACACCCCTACAAAACAAAGTTAGACGCCTCTAATTTTCTTTGCATATTTTACGTGGTTTGGGGCTTTCAATAAGTGTCGTTCTAACTTACAAACAAGAACCACAACGTTGATGCTTGAACTATCAAGTGCCCGTTATAAATTGAATCTATACTATGATGGGAGAGACAGACACCCGCAAAGCCACTTATGCAATACAAGTTGCATGTTAAGCGTGGAGCAAGTCTCATGAACGATGTCATGTAAGGTTAGCCCGGGCCGCTTCATCCCATCATACCGCAAGATGCAAAGTACACAAAAAGCAATTGATAATAAAAGCACCACCGCCCAAAATAACCATTGTGTTCTACTCGTGCAACAGATCTACATATAGACACGGCTCTGATACTACTATAGGGGTTCGTAGCATGGAAACAAAAAAATTCTACCACATGCACACAAACAAGCCAAGATCTATCTACTAGATTGTAGCAACGATTCGATTAGAGTACTCACCCTCGAAGATTCCAAAGCGGTTAAAGAGAGCAGATTCTCGCGGGTGATGTAGTCATACACTTGCCGATCTCAAGATCACGTAGACGATCGTTCCGCGCTGCATTCCGATAACTCTTCCGCAGTCGGTCACACGTTCGGTACTCGATGAAGACCTTCATCTCCCTTGTTCCAGCAGGCAGCGGAGGTTGTAGTTCTCCCCTCCTGATTCCGGCAGCACGACGACGTGGTGCCGAAAGTAGAGGGAAGATCCTATAGGGCTTCGTCTAAGCCAGAGCAGGTTATGGTGGATCTAGGGTTTCCGGTGATCTAGGGTTTAGAGGGCCGGAGAGGAAGAGGCGTGGCCGGCGGCTAGGGCAGCGACGGTGAGCCGGCGGCAGTGATAGGCGGCGATGCGACGGCTAGGTGGGGATTGATACGCCCAATTTGCATCACCATTCTATATCATAATTTACCTCTACTCATTGATATTTGTCTTATTATAAGGTATTACTTATGTCTTTTCCACTGTTTATGCATGTTGGATGATTCTTGGAGGATGGACCGCCGGAGTCTGGATTTTGATGGAAAAGAAGGCGTTTTGATGCAATTTCGCGAAGATCAGAAAAATACCAGAAAAATATGGGAAAATATTATTTTTCCAGAAGAATAAGGAAGCCAGAAGGAGGAGCGAAGAGGGGCCACAGGGGGTCCACAACCCCTAGGCGCGGGCCCACCCTGGCCCGCGCCTAGGAAAGTGTGGCCCACCTGCCCGGCTCCCGACTCTGCCCCTTCGCCTATATCTTCCCTATGAAACCCTAAGGCTGGGGGAGTGACCATAGATAGATTTTCGCCGCCTCTGGGGGCGGAAAACACCGAGAGAGAAAGATCGCTCCGACAGACAGATTTCTGCCGGGGGAATTCCTTCCCGGAGAGGGGAGATCGTCGCCATCAACACCATCATCAAGCTAGGCTTCATCGGGATTATCATCATCATCCACACCATCATCTCCACCAGCACCATCATCACCACTCCGTCCCGCTGTAACAATTCTGTTGGATATTGCTTTAGTTCTTAGGGGAAACTTTCCCGGTGTTAATTACTATTGTATTTGATGCTTGTGAGTGGAACCATTGGATTATTGTTTATGTTCAGATTGTTATCCATTATCATATCATCTTTGATATTGATACATATGATGTCTTGTGAGTAGTTCGTCTAGTTCTTTAGGACATGGAAGAAGTCATGTTGTTATTAGTGGATTTGTGTTGAGTTATTATTCAATGGTTTAGTATTTAAGTTGTGGTGCTATTCTTCAAGTGGTGTCATGTGAATGTCGACTACATGATACTTCACCATTTACGGGCCTAGGGAAATGCATTGTGTATTTGGCTACTAATTGTGGAGTTGCCGGAGTGACAGTAACCTGAACCCCTGTTAGGACACCTTTGCATAAGGGAGCGTAGGATCTCAGAGTTTAAGGCTATGGTTAGATTTATATCTCAATTACTTTCCTGTAGTTACGGATGTTTGCAGGGGGTTTAATCACAAGTATGTATTAGTCCAAGTACGGTCGGTACATTAGCACAGGTTCACCCACACAACACTTACAACACCAGAGAAGAGTACTCAGCTATATGAAGCGAAAGCACTTAACAGAATTCCCATGTGTCCTCGAGAACGTTTGGTCTTTATAAGTATTTCCACCGGCTTGTCCTTTGCTAAGAAAGGATTGGGCCACTTGCTGCGTTTGTTATTTATTACTTGCACTTCATTTTGTTGCCTTATCAGAAAACCACTAAAAATCTATTTGCTAAGTATTCACAGGGATTTCCTGCTCCACACCACTATTCAGCACCTTCTGCTCCTTGTTGGGATCGACACTCCTATTTATCGAAAGTACTACGATACACCGCCTATACTTGTGGGTCATCAAGACTATTTTCTGGCGCCGTTGCCGAGGAGTGAAGCGCTATTGAAGAGTGGAACTAGTAAAGGAAACTTCTACGGTGAGTATTTCTTTTGTTACTGCTTGTTACTTTGTTTCCAATATGGATAACCCACTTGGTTTTCTGTTTGGGAAAACTACTACCACTGCTAGGGTAGTAGATGAACCACCACTTGTTGAGATAGATCCTTTTAAGATACCTACAAATATTGTTGATCGTGTTATGGATAATTGTTATTTTGGGGATGGAACTGTCCATCCTGGTGATCATTTGCTCTTTATCCATGAATTATGCGGGTTGTTTAAGTGTGCAGGTATCACAACTGAACAGGTGAAGAAGAAGTTACTCTCTATATCCTTGAAAGGGAGAGCTGAAGAATGGTATAAGCTGTTGAAGAATGGACGATCCATGGAATGGGAGGAGATGGCATCTCTATTTTATTATAAATTTTATCCTCCCAGTGAGATTCATAAGGATAGAAATCTGATATATAACTTTTGGCCTCATGATGGAGAGAGTATAGCTCAAGCTTGGGGGAGATTGAAGTTACTAATGCTTAAATGTCATATTCATGAACTCCCTAACAATATTATTATCAATAACTTTTATGCTAGGCTTTCTCTTTATGATAAATATTTACTAGATGCTTCTTGTGCTGTATCATTTACACGTATGAAGGAAGAAGCTAAATGGGATCTACTGGACCGTGTTCAAGATAACACTGAAGCTTGGGAGAATGACAAAGGAAGAAAGTCAGGTATAAACCATGATTACGAATGCATAAAATATTTTATGGAAACTGATGACTTCCGTGATATTAGAAATGAGTTTGTTCTTGATTCCCAAAGTATTGCCAACTGTTTTAAGGCCTTTGCCTCTTACATAGAAATTCCCCAAAAGAAGTGGAATAAGTACCATGCTCCTTATAAAGATGTTGTTAGTCATGTTCCTGTTAGAAGTACTCAAGTTTGTACTACTAATCATATTGTGCCTGTACCTCATGTTGAGAAAATTCCTTTCCCCGCTAAGGTAAAGGAGTATTCTATGATTATTAGTGCAAATAACAAAAGTACAAAGAAAACTGTGGAGCCTGTTGAGCAATTGAATGTTGAACCTGTGGTAGCTATTGTGAAAGATCTTGACGCTAGAAATACAGAGGATGAGCACATTGTCTTCTGTGAAGACGTTTCTAATATTATCTCTCATCCTAGTAAGGCTAGAAAAGCTAGTGTTCCTGTGCTTTCTGTTAAAATTGGTGATCATTGCTACTATGGTTTATGTGATATTGGTGTTAGTTCTAGTGCTATTCCTTATGAGATTTATAGGGAAATTATGCATGGAATTGGTCCTTGTGAGCTTGAGGACATTGATGTGGTTATTCACCTTGCTAACAAGGAGACCATTTGCCCTATTGGCATTGTAAGAGATGTGGAGGTTCTTTGTGGTAAGATTAAGTATCCTGCTGATTTTCTAGTTCTTGATTCTACAGCTAGCAAAACTTGTCCTATCATTTTCGGTAGACCTTTCTTGAACACTTGTGGAGATACTATTGATTGTAAGAAGGAAAAAAGTTTTAACTAGGTTTGATGGAGATTCTTATGAGTTTAACTTTTCCAAATTTGCTAAAGCCCCTGGTGAAAATAGTTTGCCTAATAAATATTTCATGATGGAACAACTTGCTTCTATTGATCTGGTTTATGACCTTAGAGCTCTTTTTGGTGACTGTAAGTATGCTCATTCTTATGATAAAGTTGTTTCCAGTGACAGTTATATTGTCAACTTTATTCAAAGTGCTACTGAAAGTTATTATGAGAGAGGGAAACATGGTTTTATGCATCTCAATAATGTTAAGTTTCCCCGTTTTATGTTGAAGGCTTTGAAGTTGCATCTATTTTGTCTTCCTCTGCTTGTGTATTTTTGTTTCAAAAATTTGCTTTCTCATGATACCCCCATGCATAGGAAGTGGGTTAGACTTAAGTGTGTTGTTTATTTGCTTCTGGATGCTCTTTTTCACTCCAGATATATATCCCCTATGTGAGCATCTTCGAAAGTTTCAAGCCTAACTTAAAGGCATTAAAGAAAAGTACTTGTCGGGAGATAACCCAAGAGTTTTGTTGAGTCTTGGAAGTGATTACCTCTGTAATAACCGCTCCTTATCCTTTTTGTTTTGGTTTTTGTGTATAGTCCAACTACTTTTGTGAAGTAGAGGAGTTGTGAAAAGTGGTTGTCCTGGAACTGATTTTTGTGCTGTATTGTAAAAATTCGTGAGGGAGCTCAGTACGTCGGATGGAGCTGCATTTTCCTGAGCTTGTTATCCAAGTTGTTACCCAACTTTCATTAGTTCTGCACTTTTTCATTCGAGCAACAAAAGGTTTTCGGAAAAATCAATCTTTACCAGCTGGTCTGTTTTGACAGATTTATGTTATCATTAGCATTTGCCTCTTATAGAAGCCTTTGTTTGATAGATTTCAGTTGAAGTGTGAACTTAAAGGTTTATTGTTTTTCTTACACTAATGTTGTCATTGAGTTTATGCAAGGGTTATGTATGGAGGAAATTTTTAGGAGAAGGAGAAAAGGAATCTGCAGAGTTCGTCTTTGAATAGGTAAAAGTGGGGAAAACAGAAGGTTCGCGAAAATCCAATCTTTTTATATTTTTTATGTTTTTAATACATAAGTAAGACTACGAGACGGAACATAAGAGGAACCGGAGTCTGGGGTGGACAAACCCATCCCAGGCACGGGCCTAGCCTGGCAATGCCTGGAGGGGGTTTGACTCCCCCGAACTCCGTATTTGCCTCGTTTCTGTGTCAAAACCTTCCTTATGCTTTGAAACTTCGTAATATATAAACCCCCGGATTCCCCGAGGTTCTTGCATCGAGTTCTCGTCGTGTTTTTGTTTCAAACTGTTTCTGTCAGGCAAATTTCTCAGTTTTGGAGCTACAATGTCTTCCTCTGGATCACCCATGGAGGATTCCTCTGCGGATGTCCTCAACCCATACATGTATGAGTTGAAGATCCATCCCACGGATCTGATTCTCAAATATGGGAAGGTACAGATGAAAGAAGTTCAAGGCCCCAAGGGAGAAGGAAGTCTGGAAGACATGATGGAAGCATTGGAGTAGGAGGTTTTCAGGTACAAGAAGATAGCAGAACGCGAAGTGGATGTTATTCACAAGATAAGTTCAGAACTCATCGCCAAGCACGAGGAAGAGCTGGATGAACTCCGAGAAGAAATCTTCTCGCTCCGTCAGACCACCAACCAATTACAAGCACAGCTCTATGACATTCAAAATCAAAACTGTGAGTATGAGGCTAGATTTGCTCGCATAAGCTCTGCTGCTAGTTTCAGGATTGCAGAGACAAGGACATCCTTTTTGGATGGGGAACCTTTGCCTTGGAAGTTTGATGATGAAAAGAGAACACCACCACCACCGAAGGAGTAATTCCTCATCAGGTTTGGCATCCCCTTGGCTTGTTCCAAGCTTGGGGGAGTGACACAGTATCACCACCATTATCTTTTATCTTTTACCTTTTTAGTGGATTTATATCTTTGGTAGAGAGGTTATCTTATAGTTTGGTTTGCATGTGGAACTATCTCCCCTTCAGTTGATTATCTATGTATCCCTTGGTGTGAGTGCCTTTATTGGAATATTAATGAGAAGTCTCATCTTTTACTTTTTGCACTTCTTATTTTAGTTTGCAATCTCTATTATATGATGGATCTTGTTGATCAGTATTGGCATCACTTTGGGATCGTCAAGTGTATCTAAATTGGTTTTGTCAAACCGAGTTCTGGTCAGTAGCATTACTTTGAAAGAGAAAAAGAGAAAAAGTTTATAGGTATTTTGTATCATTTGTTTTCTTTCTTGTTGGCTCATAAACTTAGTATTCTTTATTTAATATCTTTTGTGTCTTCAAGGAAGAGTGCATGTTTGGATTTATTACTTGTATGTTTGCTTGTTTCTTTCAACTCTCTTGCTTGCTACCCAGCCTTGCTAGCCAAAACCCTGTTTTGAGAAGGCATACTTCTCATGTTTCCAATCCCTTTGAAACCAAAACCTTTGCCACTTATGTCCACCATATCTACCTAGTAGCACTTTTGCTATTCCAAGCAAATTCTCAAGTTTCATCTACCTTTCGAATTAAAAAGTATTTTGTTATGTGAAAACTAGTTAGTAAAGCTCTCACGAACTTGATGGCACACTTTATTTTCTTGCCCCTAATAGACTTGAACCATTGTGCCATCGAAGTTGTATATGCTTGCATCTATACGTTGGAATTAGCAGAACCGTGTTGTCACGGGGAACGTTTTCAACATTGCACCTGTACTTTGTACTCAGTTGATATCGTGCTCTTTTGTCTATGGATGTCAACGGTGTGAAATAAAGAGGGAACTTGTAAGTCCATGGAGTCTATATTTTGTGTTAGAGAAGCACGGGCTAGCCTAAGCCATGCCTAATCATGGTGGAAACTTGCAGCATCACCATAGTGAGCTATCTATGAAGCATCCTCAATTAAAAGCTATGCATATAGTAAATAAAAAGATGGCTGAGATGCTCATTGTCTGCTTGCCTTGACATTTTGGTTATGGGATAGCTCATGTACCATGTGCAAGGGGTACCCTGTTGGCGGTTCTCTATGATACGCATGTACTTACAATGACAAGAACTTATCGGTGACCTGAGATTGCCAACTTATATTTCGTCAAGCATATACTCCATCTTTGTGCACTTTAACCTTAATCATCTCAAGATGCCTATGATAGAGGCAATGAGGGCTCAAAGCTAGTAAGTACCATAATGTTTTAGAAGCTCTTTATGACTTGTAATCCCTGCTACCCTCTATGAAGGGACCTTTCTCCTAGTTACCAGTTTGAGTCAGTAAACCTACTTCCTCTCTATCTCCAGCAAGCATTTGAGTTGTTGTGTTTCAAGCATTCATATGGTGATTTATTCAATCATGTTCTCTATCTTCCTTGTTTGCACAAAACTTTTATCTATTGAGTATTACTTTGAAAGCCTTCACTTGTGAAAAACCTTTTTGAGAAAAGAGTGCTCCTATTGAAAACTTCTACAAAAATCTTTTTGTGAAACTGTTCGCCAGGTGTTCCCTGACCAAGAACAAGTTTGCCAATTCCAATTATGATTTATATTTATGCATCTCTATTGTGACTGTTGTACTTGGTTGCAATCTAAGTTATATAATGGTGAGTTGCTTTCTTCTATGAGTTGTGCTATCATAAGTGTGAAGCTTCTTGTTCGTATTCTTTTTTGTCGACACTTCACTCCATAAACCAGTGGACATGTTTACCGAGCTCAGTTTTTGCTTGGGGACAAGCGAAGGTCTAAGCTTGGGGGAGTTGATACGCCCAATTTGCATCACCATTCTATATCATAATTTACCTATATTCATTGATATTTGTCTTATTATGAGGTATTACTTATGTCTTTTCCACTGTTTATGCATGTTGGATGATTCTTAGAGGATGGACTGCCGGAGTCTGGATTCTGATGGAAAAGAAGGCGTTTTGATGCAATTTCCCGAAGATCAGAAAAATACCAGAAAAATATGGGAAAATATTATTTTTCCAGAAGAATGAGGAAGCCACAAGGAGGAGTGAAGAGGGGCCGCAGGGGGCCCACACCCCCCTTAGGCGTGGGCCCACCCTGGGCCGCACCTAGGGCAGGTGTGGACCACCTGCCCGGCTCCGGACTCTGCCCCTTCGCCTATATCGTCCCTACGAAACCCTAAGGTCGGGGGAGCGACCATAAATAGATTTCCGCCGCCTCTTCGGGGTGGAAAACACCGAGAGAGAAAGATATTTCCGGCAGACAGATTTCTACCGGGGGAATTCCTTCCCATAGAGGGGAGATCGTCGCCATCAACACCGTCATCAAGCTAGGATTCATCGGGATCATCATCATCATCCACACCATCATCTCCAGCAGCACCATCATCACCACTCCGTCCCGCTGTAACAATTGTGTTGGATATTGCTTTAGTTCTTAGGGGAAACTTTCCCGGTGTTAGTTACTATTGTTGTTGATGCTTGTGAGTGGAACCATTGGATTATTGTTTATGTTCAGATTGTTATCCATTATCATATCATATTTGATCTTGATCCATATGATGTCTTGTGAGTAGTTCGTCTAGTTCTTGAGGACATGGGAGAAGTCATGTTGTTATTAGTGGATTTGTGTTGAGTTATTATTCAATGGTTTAGTATTTAAGTTGTGGTGCTATTCTTCTAGTGGTGTCATGTGAACGTCGACTACATGATACTTCACAATTTATGGGCCTAGGGGAATGCATTGTGTATTTGGCTACTAATTGTGGGGTTGCCGGGGTGACAGAAACCTAAACCCTCGTTAGGACACCTTTGCACAAGGGAGCGTAGGATCTCAGAGTTTAAGGCTGTGGTTAGATTTATATCTCAGTTACTTTCCTATAGTTACAGATGTTTGCAGGGGGTTTAATCACAAGTATGTATTAGTCCAAATACGGTCAGTACATTAGCACAGGTTCACCCACACAACACTTACAACACCAGAGAAGAGTACTCAGCTATAAGAAGCGAAAGCACTTGACAGAATTCCCATGTGTCCGCAAGAACGTTTGGTCTTTATAAGTATTTCCATCGGCTTGTCCTTTGCTAAGAAAGGATTGGCCACTTGCTGCGTTTGTTCTTTATTACTTGCACTTTGTCTGGTTGCCTTATCAGAAAACCACTAAAAATCCGTTTGCTAAGTATTCAAAGGGATTTCCTGCTCCAGACCACTATTCAGCACCTTCTGCTCCTCGTTGGGATCGACACTCCTATTTATCGAAAGTACTACGATACACCCCCTATACTTGTGGGTCATCAGGGAGGGGCTGGTGTTGTGTATCCTTGGGGCACCCCTCCCCTCTATTTATGAGAGGGAGGGCAGCATGGAAGAGGGGAGTTTGAATCCTTCCCCAAATCCCTCTCCTAGTTGGCTTGTGGTGGAGGGAAAGAAGGATTCTTTCCTTCCTCCACCAGGATACATTGTCCCAGTTTGACTTTTCAAACTTGCCTTTTGACTTTTAATTTGGAGCTTAATTTCTTTCTTGCAAATGCCCAACCAAGTTACCTAGGACATGATTCAATCATTCTACTTATCCATGACACATTCATGTGCCCTTCCCATTCCAGTCCGGTGAATCTTCTAGACCCTTCTAGAACCTCTCCAATGAAATCATCGGAATCATTCCTGAACTCCGGAATTGGACTTTCCTTATATGAATCTTATTCTCTAGACCATTCCGGATCTCTTCGTGATATCCCGGATCCCATCCCAGACTCCGAACAACATTCAGTCTCCCTACTTACTTTCCATATCTTCTAAACAACATCGAATCCTTAAGTGTGTCTCCCTACGGTTCGTGAATTGTGCAGACATGACCGAGACTCTTCTCCGATCAATAACCAATAGAGGAATCTGGAAATTCATATGGCTCCCACTTATTTCTAAGATTACTTTGTGATCGAATGAACCACTTAAATACGATACCAATTAACCTTTATCTCGCGATAGTTTACTTATCCGAGGTCTGATCGTCGGTATCTCTGCATACCTAGTTCAACCTCGTTACCGATAAGTACTCTTTTCTCGTTCCCGTGATATGTGATCCCTTGTGAGCCAGTCACATGCTTGCAAGATAATTGGATGACATTCCACCGAGAGGGCCCATAGTATATATATCCGTCATATGGATAGACAAATCCCACTCTTAATCCATGTGCCTCAACACACACTTTCTGAACACTCAATGCCACTTTTATAGCCACCCAGTTACGGTGTGGTGTTTGATGTCATCAAAGCATCCTTCCAGTAATGGTGATTAGCATGATCTCATGGTCGAAGGAATTAGGTTACTATGTATCAGAAAGCTTATAGCAAACGAACTATTGAAATGATTTGATCTTTATGCTACGCTTATCTATAGGAGTATGTCCATCACACCATTCTCCTAATGATATGATCTTGTTGTTAATGACATCTCAATGTTCATGATCAGGAAACCATGATCATCTATCAACCAACAAGCTAGTATTATAAAGAGGCTTTACTAGGGATTCTAATTAGTTTACAAATCATACAAGTATTAATGTTTCTGGTTAATACTTTTATAGCATGAATGTAAACATTTATCATAAACACAAAGATATAATAATAACCACTTTTATTATTGCCTCTAGGGGTGGCGGAGTACGATAGCTACTTCGATGCCAAGTACGATTGCACCGGTAAGATTGGCTTCTCCTCTTACCAAAAATGTCATGCTGCCATTCGGTAGCTTGCATATGGAGTTCCCAGTGACCTCGTCGACGACTACATGCGCATGAGCAAGTCCACATGCCATGAGGCTATGTACCGGTTTTGCAGCACGGTTATTGCGGTGTTTGGCAAAGTTTACCTGAGAGAGCCAGACACCGAAGGCACTGCCCGTCTTTTGTCCATCAACGAGAGAAGGGGGTTTCCTGGTATGCTTGGAAGCATCGACTGCATGCATTGGTAGTGGAAGAACCGCCCATTTGGTTGGCAAGGGCAGTTCAAAGGGCATGCAGATGGGTGCACCATCATACTAGAGGCTGTTGCATCACATAATCTCTGGATTTGGCATTCCTTTTTTGGCATGGTTGGATGAAACAATGACATCAATGTGCTACAGTGCTCTCCGGTGTTTGCTAGGCTGGCAGAAGGCAATGCCCCACTGGTTTCTTATCAGATCAATGGCAATACATATGATATGGGTTACTATCTTGGTGAAGGTATCTACCCCTCCTAGGCCACCTTCGCGAAGACAATCCGCAATCCTGAAGATGAGAAGTGCAAGAGGTTTGTGAAAGAGCAAGAGGCTGCTAGGAAGGATGTGGAGCAAGCATTTGGTGTTCTTCAGTCAAGATGGACGATTGTTCGATAACCTTCTAGAACCTGGAGCGCAGAAAAGATGTGGGATGTGATGACTGCTTGTGTTATCATGCATAACATGATCGTCAAGGACGAGCGTGATGAAGGCATCTTGGACCAAGGCTGGGACTTTCATGGTCAGTTGGTTGAGCCAGAGCCAGGTCTAGCGTCTTGAGAAGATTTCATGTGAGTGCATGAAAATTTGCGTCACAGGCAAACCCATGAACGGCTTTAACTGGATTTGGTTGAGCATATATGGGCTCGTGCGGGAAGTCTTAATGTTTAATCCTTTATTTATTTTATGTAATTTGAATGACGGTTTAGTTGTTTTGTATCGAACCATGTGGGCCTAAACTATTTATATGTACGCACTATTTCAATTTGATTACCTAATCTAGTTTATTTGCATCCAAAAATTAATTTTGTGACAAAATTTGCAAATATATAAATCCCCAGCCCTGACCAGCGCTGACCAAGTGCGGACTTATGGGTCGCGCTGCTGGGCGCGGCTGGCCGGACAGGCCGGATCCCCTAACCATACTGACCGCGACCCGACCCAAACGAACACAAACAGACAGTTTGGAGTGACCGTATGGATTGTCCAGGTGGAGATGCTCTAAGTTTGGCATATGCGGCAGCCATAAAAGTGTGACTAAGAATTTGGCTGCCACAAAGTGTGGCAAAAATTGACAAATATTAACTCCATGACATATGAGCCATATATATATTAAAATATGACAAGAACACTTGCGAAACTGCCAAACATTGGCTTGAAAAATAGTGGCCGGAAACCAAGCACCCTTTAGACTTGGCAAACTATAGCTAAGAACTAAATAGGACCTACATGTGTACGAGCTCACTAGAGTCATTCCAGAGCATGTGAACGGTACGACCTAAAATTGAACAATATCTATGTTTACATCTCAAAGGTTTGTGTGCCAACATTTTCATAGTGTTCCACCCGTTTAACTTGTTAAATTATTAGGCAATATTTTTAAAATTAATTCTACAATATAATTTGTGACTACGACAGCTATTATGTAAAACTCTAACATACTAGATGTATTAATCAACATGAACATTAGCAGCGCAACCTCTACAATAATCGTAGTAAAAGAACAGATTAGAACACAACACACGTACTGATCATTTGTAAATGGAGAAGTCATTGGTGCAGAGATTGCAAGGACCGGTTGAAAAAGAAGACATAGAAGACGGCACACACGAGGTCCGGTGAAGAACTTGAGCAATCGCTCAGGACGCTTTGAAAAAAATTATTTTCCCTCTCCCATACAGGATTATAAAGAATTCAAAGACTCGTTGTCCTATTCGACAGTGCACGTTGGTACTCGGGATGGAGTACTCTACGGTGAGGGCTCAAGCAGAGAGGTTGCAAAACCTAGATTACTTTCAGTGTACGTAGATGGAAGCCGCACAGACTCTTATATAGAGAAGGTAGAACAAAAATTAATAGACATAATGTGGCCGAGTTCACATGACGTGTTGAAGTTAGTTACAGGCGCGGAACCATTGTGACGAGACAGGTGCAGCCAGAGAAGAAGCGCATGTGTAGCAATTCTCTTCTCACTCACTTAGCAAGTAGTAAGACACTCCACCATAGTGCAACTCTCTCTAATTTTTTATATGGGACTAAATTTAACTCTTACCTGTTTTGTCACTCACATGTGAGATGACACCAAATTATTTTTTTGCGAAAATCCACCGGTCTATTAATAATCATCAATAGCAATATAAATAGTCCTAAAAGTAATAAAAATCACAAAGAGGTCATTGGCCCACCTAGTGACGACTATGGCATGAGACAAAGCTTGTTGTAGTAGAGTTTATTATAGTAGACGGATATGAAGTCTTAGTGCTAAGGTTTAAAGGACTAGCATCCCAGAGCAGCAACCATCGCCAAAGATGACAAACGTAAACCGACAGAGACGGGCATCAAACTACACCAACGAATACGAAAAATGACCGAATCCCATGGTATACGTCCGACACACGAGTCCATGCATACCCCGCTGATGCTAGACGCACCACCAAAACGAGGATAGGACGATGGGGACCTTAATATGACTTTAATATGTAGTCGTCGTCTCAACATCCTGAAGAAAATACTAAAAACAGTCTAAACAAAACACTAAGACCATCCGTTGGTGAAAGGCTGTGGTCCGCCACGCCTCTAAGGCCCTAAGGTCGCCGAAGGCAAGATGGTTTTAGCTGCCGCCTCCTAGAGCGCACCTCTCTCTTCTCTGTAACGATTCGGGATATGTGTCTAGAAATATTAAGGTTAACAGGGCTAACTGAGCTGACACTAAATTGTGATGTCATGTATATAGGCTTCCATACATGGGCTTTAAGATTAAGAGAAAATCTAAAAATATAACATGAGTCAAAGGATGAATGTTTAGGATTTTAGATCGCCAGGATGGGACACTTCTAAGGTAGGGGTATCCCTCTTTTTATAGCGGCGTCATGTCTCTTCCTCCAATCCACTAATAGGAAAATGGACATCCATGGAGCATAAAAAATGGACATCTTTAGCGCACTAGAAGTGCGCCACGAGCCGGGCGCTACGGCTAAACCCGTAGCGTACTATCTGGTGTGTTACATATAAAAAGCTACCCGTAGCGCACCACCGAGTGCTCCAGAGCTATGTTTTTCAAAAAACAAAAAATGCAGAAAACACCCTCGTTTTAAATTGCAAAAGAAATCGGTTCCGCGCATCGCAGCCATCATGTCGCCTCGCCGGAGCATGGTGGTTGTGGCCGCGACGACAACCTACCACCACAGGGAGGTGCGGGAGGCAGTGGCCGCGCTAGTTCTTGAGAGGGAGGTGGCGGGATGATGAGGAGGTGGCGACCGAAGGAGAAGGAGGTGGCGGCCATAGAAGGAGGTGGCGCCGAAGGAGAAGGTGGCAGCCGGAGAAGGAGGTGGCAGCCGGAGGAGGAGGTGGCGGCGTCCAGAGGAGGAGGTGGTCGGAGGAGGAGGAAGTGGCGGCTAGTGGAAGAGGTCACCATCATTGTCACTACAGGGAGGAGAAGGAGGCCAGAGAGAAAGGAGAAGGAGAAGATGAGGAGAAGGGGAAGAAGGAGAAGGAAAAGGAAGAGAAGGAGAAGAAGAAGGAGGAGAATGAAAAGGAAGGATAATAAGAGGAGAAGGAGAAGAATGGGAGAGAAAGGAGAGGGGTAGGTGGCCGGGATGGTGTTCGAATTTCGAATCCCCCCCAACTTACTCGTGGTGCACTACATGGTGGTGCGCTACGGGTAAGTGGCCTCACTTTTTCTGCAGGCATGACCCCTTTTGATAGAAAAAGTCGAAATTCTTGTTTGTTAATTTTCCTACAAAGTAGACCACAATACCTACCTAGATTTCAAAGGATTTTTAAATTTGAAGTGTTTTTATTTTCTTTTTTTTGCAAGGCTAAAAAGGTGATCCACGCGGGAGGGGGGGAGGGGTGGATGTAGTGACCTTGGATCAATAAAGATCCTAAGTCCCTGTGATTTACATGCTAGTCCCTGGATCAATAGCTAGCACTCACATTCGATGAATATCATGTAAAAGACAAAGTCATTATTACATGGAGAATCCAGAGTATGAATTTATTACAAATTTGCTTAGCATTAAGCTAGCTCAAATAACAGCGGAAAAATAAAAGCAGCTTGTCGAGTGTAGACTCGCGATCCCTACGCACCTTTCAATCTTCAGATTCTGCACATAAGACGTGCAGCCAACAAGTTGGGTCAATACTTTGAATGTATTGGAAATTTACACCAAGGAAAGAAAAGACTAGCTCTACATGCAAGGCTAGTTTAGGCTTTAGAGTTTATTTGCTCAAAGCTAGTTTTCTCAAGTATAGAGAAGAAGAGAAGATTTCTCCTACTTTGTAAACTTTTGTTTAAGTAATATATGGTCGAATGGCACACGAGGATATTACTCACCAAGTGTCCAAACAACCTCACACTTGGATATTACTCACCAAGTTCGCCAGAACCCTCCCAATAGCGATATAACTCACGCCTTGGTTTTTAGAAAACTTTAAGTTTTGAAAGATAGAGAGAGAGAGGAAGATACTTCAGAGGCTCCATCCTTCAGATGCTCAAGTGTTCTTTTTCGTGAACTCGGCTGATCGATCAGATTGTAATACTCTCGAGAGTTTGAGCACTTTACCCACAATCCACGATCAAGTCCTTTTACAGACAAGACCATGGCGAGGCTTTCCCTTAGTAGCCCCTCTACCTTCTAGATCCAACCATGCCAAGAACCTCCAAATGTTGGTACCCAGGTGAGGTTTCCCACTAAGTACTAGGCCAAGACAGAGTCCATATGTATTGTGGTTGCATTGGAATCTTCTGAATTCTGAAACATGGCAGACTTCTTGATTCCTGGGCGGCCGTCCTCCACCAAAATCCCACTCGTTGTCCCAACAACCAATCCGCCCAGAAGAAAACTTAGTTTTATTTTGAAGTGGATTTGAGAAGAAAAGTTTGCTCAAGAGAGCCTTTATACTTAGAAAAATTCATTGTCTTTTGAACCCCCCAACGGTACTTTACATATATATGGCATAGCAAGCAATACTTAGCAAAACAGGGAAACCAATTAGGAGGGGAAATCCTAAGTATAGAGCTACTCATGGCATACTACAAAATCATCGCAATTGCAAAATAATGCTAAGGAAAAATTCTACTAGAACATCCTACACATGCATACTACAGAATTTTGAAGATCACATGCATAGAATCAAAACTGGGACAATAGTTATGAACAAGTGGTGTAACTTGCCTTGATCCTAGCAGCACTCTACACAATAGCACTCCTAGCGCACTCCGAACAATCTAACGAAACACAAACATAGATCTAATCACAACTTGCACAAAATAAGCCATAGAGATAATATGCATTCATGCAACATGGTGATTATGCAAGATTTGTTTTTACTAATTTGACCAAGGTAATCTAATTGGATCACAATTGTGTTAGGGATGTTATTAGTATTGATTTCCCATAGGTTTAAATTAATTTGGGTCATTATTCTAATTCATAGGCTCACAAGGAGATCCAACCATCTAATTATCCCCAAATCAGATCTAATGCTCTTAAGCAAGGTTTTATAATTTGTTCAGTATGTATTGTAAAAATAAAGTCAACACAACAAGAGTCAACTAAAACGGGGTTTTAATTATTTTTATATGGATTAAACACTCTAATCTAGAGATTAATTTCTACACAGAAAAACCTACTGCAAACTTGTAATATTATTACAGATCTGTGTTCTACACAATTTTGTGAATCCAACGGTATATTATACGCAAAATTTGGCCAAACGGTTGAATTTCTATGAATCTCCCAAGTTTTAACTATAATCTACCAATTTAGATCTAACCCTAACGAAAATGCGACTAGTGGCAGCTCCCCATTAGGCCAGCTAAGCGAGCAGCGCCTTGGGCGCTGATCTGACATCTTGTGCCGGACTTTGCCTGTGTATACGCCATTTGCCGATACCCCTTTGATCCTGCGTCTAATCTGAGCCATAGCTCGTTGATCTAACGGACGGGAGGAGCGACGGCGACGGTGGCGAGGGGAGGCAGACGGCGGCGGTGCGGTCAGTGGTGGTGCTCGGCGACGAACTAGCGGGTTCCCGAGGCGGCGAGGCAGTCGACAGCGTCCAGCAGGTTCTCACGATCACGCTTGCGTCCTCGACGATGCTCCTCGCTTCCTCGACCGTCGGCAGAGCTTCGCTGACGCTCTCCGTCCCCGGCGTTGCTCCGGCGAGCAATTGCAGGCGCGGTACTGCGAGAGACAAGGCGAAAATAGTGTGAGAAGAGGGAGTTGAACGAGAGGGTCGCGTGGAGAGGAAAAGAAGTGGAGGTGAGGCTCAGAAACCTCTGCCCCGAGCTCGACTGAGCCTTACTCCGGCGAGATTGAAAACGCGCTTGCAAACTACGGCTTGGCGGCGAGAGTTCGAGAAATTTTTTAGGGTTTCGAGGCAGCGAGGTTGCGGGGTTTATATGGCCGTCGAAACTTGGCGAGAGGGTCACAGTTTCTCCTCCGATTCGGCCAGAGTCCTTTCGGCACACGGCGGTGATGCGGTTTCTGCAGGGAGGAAGGGGATGACACGTGGGCCGGTTGTCGGTGAGCACGCGGGCTGGTGGCTTGCGGCAGACTCTGTTGGCGGTGGCTTGGGCTGGGCTGCGGCGACGCGGCATGCGCTGAGCTGACAGCAACCCGTCCGATGGGATTAGCGTAGGTTTTTTTATACTTTTATCTTTTCCATTTCTAATTCTTTAATAACTTTTGCATATCAAGTCCAAAAGCAATGAAACCAATTTCTAATTTTTTGTAAAAAGGATGTGGTCATCATAGAACCATAGATTATTATCCTTACATAACTTTTAGAAGGTCAAGCATGATTACATCATTTTTGCTCACATGGGGAAATCTTTATTAGGGTTTTGGTAGGTTTTGATGGTAGGGTTTTGATGCAACTTCATTTGTAGGATGCAATGATGCAAGGATGATGCATGCTTCTGGTAATAGCCTATAATAAAATCTGGGATTTTACAAACCTACCCCCCTTAAGAAGAATCTCGTCCTCGAGATTCAGGTTGGCTAGCAAATAGGTGTGGATGCTCTGCCTTCAAATCTTCTTCACGCTCCCACGTGGCTTCTTCCTCGGAGTGGTGGTTCCATTGTACTTCGTAGAATCTCATAGTCTTGGTACGGGTAATCCTTTCGACCGTTTCCAGTATTTTAATGGGTTTTTCCTCATAGGTAAGGTCATTCTCCAATTGAACCTCCTCCAGGGGAACTGTATCTCTTAGCGGTGTTTCGGCCATTTCCGGGTGGCACTTCTTTAGTTGTGACACATGAAACACATCATGAACTATCAGTCCGTCTGGTAAATCCAACTGATAAGCAACTTCTCCTTATATGGTCCTATGAACCGTGGGGCTAACTTACCCTTGATTCCAAACCTCTTAACTCCTTGCAGTGGTGAAACTCGGAGATACGCACGGTCCCCTATTTTATAAGCCACATCTCTGCGTTTGGAATCAGCATAACTCTTTTGTCGGGATTGGGCTACCTTTAGCCTATCCTGAATCTACCGTACCTTTTCTTCGCCATCCTTGATCAACTCAGGTCCAAAAAGACTACGTTCACCAACTCCACTCCACAACAGCGGAGTTCTACACTTCCTGCCATATAGAACTTCAAATGGAGCCATCTTTATACTTGTCTGGTAGCTGTTGTTGTATGAGAACTCAGCGTACGGCAAGTTATCATCCCAACTAGACCCATAGTCTAGCGCACAATCTCTCAACATGTCTTCCAAAATCTGGTTCACCCTTTCTGTTTGGCCATCTGTTTGAGGGTGGAAAGCAGTACTGAATTCTAGTCTGGTTCCAAGAGACTCATGTAACTGTCATCAAAACTTTGAAGTGAACTGGGTGCCTCTATCTGATACAATTCCCTTAGGGACACCATGCAGACTTACAATCATTGACATATATATCTTGAAAAGCTTAGCACTTGTATATGTGGTCTTTACGGGGATGAAGTGAGCCACCTTGGTAAAGTGGTCCACCACTACCCAGATAGAATCAAATCCTGAACGCGTCTGGGGCAATCCCGTGATAAAGTCCATGCCTACCTTGTCCCACTTCCAGTCTGGTATGGGTAGTGGTTGCAGCAACCCGGCCGGTTTCTGGTGTTCGGCCTTAACTCTATTGCATACGTCACACAGGGAAATATACTCAGCAATTTCTCTTTTCAAATTGTTCCACCAGAATCTATCCTTCACATCCATATACATCTTCGTGTTGCCCGGATGAATTGAGTATGGTGAATCTTGAGCTTCTTGTAAAATCAACTTCCTGATATCGGGGTCATTGGGAACGCGCAAACGCTTTCCATACCAAAGGGTTCCTTGTTCGTCCAGACGAAATTCTTTTGTCTTTCCTTCACTTATTTTGACTCTTATTTCTTCCAACTCTTTATCTCCCTTTTGTGCTTCCTTTATTCTCTCTTGAAAATTAGACACTATTTCCATAGTCGCTACGTGTCCTCCTGGAACTATTTCTAGTATGAGATCCTTGAATTGCTTGCATAAATCCTCTGGAAGTTCCCCTGCGGTAAGTCCATTCACATAAACCTTACGACTTAAGGCATCGGCCACTATGTTTGCCTTTCCGGGGTGGTACTGTAAATCCAAATCATAATCCTTAATCAGTTCAAGCCATCATTTGCCTCATATTCAACTCCTTTTGGGTGAAGATGTACTTCAAACTCTTATGATCTGTGAACACATCACAATGTTTGCCCATGAGGTAGTGTCTCCATACCTTGAGTGCATGTACCACAGACGCAAGTTCCAAATCATGTGTGGGGTAGTTTTGTTCTTGGTTCTTAAGTTGTCGAGAGACATAGGATACCACTTTCCCATCTTGCATCAATACACTTCCAAGTCCTTGTCGAGAAGCGTCACAATAGACTTGAAAATCCTTTTGGATATCAGGCAGACACAGAACTGGTGCCGTTACGAGACGTTTCTTCAACTCTTGAAATCTTGCTTCACATGCCTCGGTCCATAGGAATTTCTTTTCCTTCTTTAACAGTTTCGTCATGGGTTTTGCTATTTTGGAAAAGTTTTCAATGAACCTCCGGTAGTATCCTGCGAGGCCCAAGAAACTCCTAATATCTCCCACATTCTTGGGTGATTCCCACCGTTACAGAAGATACCTTACTAGCATCTACGGCAAATCCTTTTGCCGACACAACATGTCCAAGGAATCCCACTTCCTTTAACCAGAATTCACATTTGCTGAATTTGGCATACAACTTGTGTTCTCTTAGTTTCTCCATAATTAGGCGCAGATGTTTCTCATGTTCCTTCTCATCCTTGGAGTATATGAGTATATCATCAATGAATACCACGATAAACTTGTCCAAATATTCCAAGAACACCTTGTTAATCATGGTCATGAAGTATGCCGGGGAATTGGTTAGACCAAACGACATTACGGTGTACTCATACAATCCGTACCTTGTGGTGAAGGCTGTTTTGGGCACATCCTACTCTCGAATCTTTAGCTGAAAGTAGCCTGATCGCAGATCTATCTTTGAGAACACACTGGCTCCCTTTAACTGGTCAAATAGGTCATTGATGTTGGGCAGAGGGTACTCATTCTTGATCATCACTTCATTCAACGAGCGGTAGTCCACAACCAGCCTCTTGGTTTTATCCTTCTTTTCCACGAATAGGACAGGTGCTCCCCAAGATGATGCACTGGGTTGAATGAATCCCTTGTCCAATTGTTCCCTAAGCTGTTTCTTGAGTTCCTTCAACTCGTCCACATCCATCTTGTATGGTCTCTTATCTATCGGCCCTATGACTGGCATCATGTCAATGAGGAACTCGATATCATGGTCGGGAGGCATCCCAGGTAACTCTTCTAGAAAGACATCTGGGTATTATTTCACAATAGGTACATCCTCTAAGCTAACCCCCTTAAGAGAGTTCACCATGACTTCCTTAAGTGCGAAATTTGACTTGATATGAATCCTCTTCCCTTCCAGTGTTGTGAGCGTGACAGTCCTTTTGGCACAATCTATGACTCCTTCATATTTGGTCATCCAATTCATGCCCAAGATTATGTCTAATCCTTGTGACTCCAGAACTACTAGACTTGTGGGAAAGATGTGTGTCCCAATCCTTAGTTCTAATCCCCGGCAACCAGAGTTTGCCACTATATCTCCTCCAGGAGAACTTACCCTTATAGGAGAGTTTATAGTCTCCGTAGGTATCTTGCCTCTATCCACAAAAACCCTTGATATGAATGAATGCGATGCACCAGTATCAAAAAAACAACTGCGGGAATAGAATTGAGCTTGAGCTTACCAATCACGGAGTCCGGTGCGTCACAAGCATCCTCCATAGAGACATGATTCACCGTGGCTTTGACAAACGAATTTGGATTCTTCCCATTTCCATTGCCATGGTTGTGTCCATTTCCATTCCCATTGCCATTGCCATTCTTCTTCTCGGGGCAAGTGGTTGCATAGTGCCCTCACTGAGATCCTTTCAATTGCTGCCATTCCCATTGCGGTTTTTATGCCCATTGTGTTTGTGGCCTCCATGGTGATGACCGTTATGGTTGTGGCCATTATTGTTATAAGGTGGTGGTGAGGAAGTGCGCTGCTTCTAGTACGGAACAGAGTGCTTGTGAGGGTTAGACTTCCTCTTGCGGTTTTCTATGCTCTTTCTTTTGGATTCAACCACAATGGCTCTGTCCAAGAGTTCCTGAAAGTTGTCAAATTTCTGAGTCACAAGCTGAACAGATATCTGATCATTGAGTCCTCTTAAGAATTCCTCCTGCCTCTTGGCATCAGTGGAGACATCATCGGGTGCATAACGGGCTATCTTGTTTAAAAGCTCACCATACTCGGTGACAGAACGTTGTAGCTGGTGTAGGTTGCGAAACTCGCGCCTTTTTAGAGTCATGACACCAGCAGCCACATGATGAGTGCGGAAAGCTAACTCGAACTGATCCCAAGTGATAGCATCAATATTCGGGTGGGTGACTTGGTAGTTATCCCACCATTCTGCAGCAGGTCCTTCAAGCTAGTGCGCGGCATAACGTACCCTGTCGGCTCCGACAGCTTGCACAGTGTCTAACTTCTTGTTAATTGTACGGAGCCAGTCATCTGCGATGATTGGTTCAGCGCTGCTAGTGAGGGTAGGTGGGTTCAACCTCAAAAACCGAGTCAAGCGATCCAGTTGAGGTGGTGGTGGAGGTGGCGGAGGTGGCGCGTTGTTGTTGTTGCTGTTTTGCATGTTCTGAGTGAGCAGTTGGATCAACTGGTTCTGAGTGGCCAGAAGTTGTGCAATTTCTGGAGGAATTTCGGTGTTCGCACGTCTTGGCGGCATCTGTGGGGTTTGAGAGACAAGTTAAGAAATAGACAGAATGACTAAGTAGTAAACTCCTACCCTTATGAAAACACATCAGGCACACAAGGCACACAGGACACAATAACAAAGAAATCATCCAAGTTTAACTAAACCAAATATGTCTTGGTATTTATTACAATTGCGAATAACGTTTTACTATAGAATTTAAAGGTGGTCCAACTATTAAACATCTTCCACGCCTTCCTCTTCCTCGTCCTCGAACGAGTAGCCTTCCTGCTCTAGGGTTGCCTTGTACAGCTCCATCTCCTTTGTGGTGGCTTCAAGCTTCTCTTGGAGGTTCTTTATCTCATCCTGCAGCTTCTTGGTAGTGGCTTCTAGTTGCTCCTGATGTCATGGTATTGCCGATGAGTACGCCATGGAGGGGTCCTCACAGTGTGTGTTTAGAGACGTGGGGTAAGGCGGACGGTTGACGGGTACGAGGTAACATAGCTTACCCAGGTTCAGATCCCACGACGGTGGCGGAATCCTACTCCTGCTATAAATCACTATAAGGGCAATATGCCGAGTTACAGAGATAGGTTTGCTGTGCGAGGTTGTGTGAAGTTGTCTATGATCGTGCCCTAAAGGCTCCCATAGGCCCGACTTATATAGTCGCCTGGTCCTAGGGTTACAGGGAAAAGTCCTAGCCGGACAGGTTACAGAGTCCAACACTGTCTATTACTAGTCTTGTGTATCTTGCACTCCAAGGCTCCGGGTACGTTGGTGACTCCACCGTAGCCTTCCTTCATCCGGCATGGGCCTCCTTCGATCCACCTAATCAGCCAAAGCAGGCCATAGGCCATGCTACCGACTATGGGCCACCTGGGTTAGCCGAATAAGATACATGCTATAAGGATACCCCCAACAGTAGCCCCTGGAGAACTCCGAGATCTTGCGCCGTCTTGCCTCTTAACGTGGAATGCTCCGTCTAGATGGATGTCGGCAAATCATCAAGCAATATCTTGTAGTCCTCCCAAATAACCCTGCAAGGCTTTCTCCGTCTTTGATTTGTAAGTCGGAGAAATGCTGAATCTTCCATCGTACTCTTCCGTAGTCGGATTGAATCCGTATATGTCGGAATCTTCGATGCGACGGCTCATCTACCCATGTCAGCTAGGACGACGTAGGCTTAGGTCAGCAACGCCTCGTAACTCGCACATGCAGAGAACGCAATCATATCCGATTTTCTCGCGCGAGCGATATGAACCGTTGGCGGCGACAGTTGGAGACGTGGCGAAATTTCCGCGCACGTTCGCGAACACGTCATCTACGCGGCAACCGTCAGATCAAGCTGCACGAATCATGACGCTGAGGATGATAAATAGTAACCGTGGGGAAATTTCCACTTTTTACCTCATTCTCCTCGCATCATCGTCTTCCTTTAGCCGCGCGTTCCCTCGAGCTCTCCGCGAGAAACCTCGAGAAAACCCTAACTCCCCTCCGCACCAGTTGCTTCCAACCTTCTCTCCATGGCGAGCAGCAGCACCTCCCCATCCATGGCGGCGTCGAGCGAAGCCGCGGCGAAGCCGGCGAGCTCCATCGTCGTGCCCCCAGAGGGCTTGGTCATCCCCGCATCGGCGGTGATCGATTCCACCGGCGGCAACCAAAGTCTGGCGCTTAGAGCCCTTTGGAGGAAGAGCGGACCAGACTAGATAAAGGATCGCGCGGCTCGGACATCACCGACCGCGACATCCAGGAGATGGTCGCCGAAGGCTACCTCCCCGCGACGGAGGGGCTTGCCTGGCAGGCGGCGCTGGCCAGCGAGGTGACACCTTCTCCCCAAGCCGGAGAAAAGGTGTACCTCAAAGCTCAGTTGGTACGCGGTGTTTCCCTGCCCATCTCCCACTTCTTCCTCTCCGTCTTAAACCACTACAAGGTCCAGCCCCATAACCTCTCCCCCAATAGTATCTTAGTGCTTAGCAACTTCGTGGCACTTTGCGAGGGTTATCTAGGGATTATTCCTAGGTTAGACTTGTTCGTGTACTTCTTCACCGTCAAATGTGAAGCCGGACATAGTAAGGAGGAGCTTAGGAACTGCGGCACCATAAGCTTCAAGATTCGACCTGGCCGGCGGTTCCCCAACATTGTCGGCCATGAGTCCTGCAAGAATTGGCAGCGGACGTACTTCTATGGCCCCAACATTCCTCTGGCGGGCCGAGAAGTGACGTACCTGGACTTCGCGGATGGAGCCGCCACTGAGGTTTCCACATGGAGATCCCAAGCCTCCCTTCCTTCCGACCTCGATGCTTCCCGCGCTATAAGGCGGATCGAATGGTTCGTAGAGACGGGTTTAACCGGCTTGGACCTAGCCATGTGCTGGTTCATCAGGCGAATCCAACCTCTGCAGCACCACGCGAAGTATATGCACGAGTATACCAGTGATCGAAGGGATAGCCTCCGGAGATCCGTGGATAACTTCTCGAGCGACTCCGTCAAGCTCCGCCTAAAGGAATCGTCAAGGTGAAGGATAAGAAGCGTGGCTTCACCATCACCTACGACATGTTCATAGACGGCAAGTGCCCAAAGGTAGGTATTTATTTTCCATGTACGACATATGCTCCAGTTCTTCCGTCTTGCAAACACCATCTTATCTAACACGGTGATTTATCACTTAACATCTTAGCGATCTAGATGAGGGCAATTTGGCTGCCCAAATCTACGATCCAAAGATGAAGGAAGTCATGGTCGTGTCCGGCGACGATGTCCCGTTGGCGCGAAAGCGGAAGAGCTCCACCTCTGACGCTGCCGACGGAGGCAAGAAGAAGAAGACGGAGGGTGGAGCCTCCAAAAAGACTACCGCCGCCCTGGAGGCGGAAAAGAGAAAAGACACCGGGATTTTTGCCAAAGTACCCCCCTTAGTGTAAGCTTCTCATTCTCCGACATTGTCTCTCTGTCTGTCTTGTTCCTGTACTTATGCATTTGCACGTTTCAGAAAGAAAGCCACGAGCAGCCTCAAGAAGACCTCCAAAACACTGGGGGCTTCTCGAAATATCAAAGATATGCTACATCGCGACGCCTCCCCCGCCATCGCCCCTGCTACTCCTGCCGTCAAGCCCTCGTCCGTCCCAACAAGCTCACAAGCTAAGGAGGCACCAGGTCCTTTGTAACTACCTCGGTGAATTACGCTCCTAGTACAAGCCTGGATGATCAGAAATGGTTGAAATAGTACGGTGGGGCCCAAATGCCACTCACAGGTAGACCTTTCGGCCGTCCCAACCATTTCCAAACATCGGGACAAGAACGGGCGGCGTAATCGGCAGGCGAAGGGATCAACTACATACACAAATGAGTATGTATGCAAGCCACCATACAACAGTACATCAGAGTCCTCCCATCTAAAAAGAAAGGAAATATTGCAACGCCATACAGCAAGATCCAAATGTCCTAGATAGATATAATAGTTTAGGCTATCTCCTCATACATCAATCAACAAAGTATCAAGCGGAAGCGTAAGAGAAAGTCCGAGTACGGATAAGAAGCAAATCGGCATAAGATGCCCCATAAATAAGCAGATCCCGCCCACAAATCTCACGGATCCCCATTCCCGGAATCTCTACACCGAATGATCGTTGCCCACATCGTCCGTCTCTTCCACCCAGTATCCATCTTGTGAGTGTACCTGTTCATCTGAACCAATAATTTATCGTGTGAGACCCTAGGGGTACTCAGCAAGTCTTTATGCCTCTAAAGGGGACACAACCTGGGGTAAAGCAATTGCAGCAAAAGATAAACCCTAACAGTTCTATAGATACTCGCTAACCATCCGCCTAACCAGAGATAGACGGATGTCCGTGAATTAATAACAACAGTTATAACAGTTATAAAGGTAATCTTAACAGATCCATCCTCCTCCCCGCTTACCGACGAGGAAGCGGATGAACAACCCCCATCCGTTGGCAGTTTTAGTATCCATTCCATGAGTGTTGCACTATTTACTAGTCAGGTACCTAGTCTAGTCAAATTAAAAGCAGTACTTTAGTTATACTTGTCTATGATCGAGAAACTGTGCTCCAAGTCGTCCATAACCGCGGACACGGCTTTCAGAAAGTTTTACCTGCAGGTGCACAAATAGCAACACACACTCGATATGCCTCGGAAAAACCAAATCAAAACCCAACGAGACAGTCACGACAAAGCAATTGCAGGATTCAGAATATTGTGGGGCCACCTTTAAGTAGATCCCTTAGAACGAAGCCGCCTCGTTCGAAATGGGCTTAAGGTTGTGGAGGGTACGTAACGATCGGGAACCCGAAAGTGTGGCTGGGCTTGTCGACACAGTGAAATCGGGCCACGATCCTAAATAAGATAAAGGTGCATTACCTCGCACAATCTTAAATAAAGCGAAAGCATGGCATAGGTACAGGATCGTAAATAAAACCTCAAACTAGTTTGTGGCCCCAAGAAATAAGAATGAATCAAGCTCGCTCGTGGGGTCCATAAGCCTCCCGGATGTGGATAGCGAATATTCTTGGAACAGAATCAAGTACTGGGTCACGGGACACAAGTGAGCCTGAAAACCAAATAGCGAATATGGCTCACCGATGCCACTTTCATTAGTTATCCCATTACTACAGGTTAAGTTGTTTAGGTACCTCGTTATCCATCGACACTCACATACCCTACACATGTTGTTCACGACTCGCATGGCTCAAACAACTCCTGTAGTAATGGCTCATGGGATGGAGGTACAAGCTTCGGTGGGGTTCAAAAGTAAAGGCTATGCAATACTTGGGATTCAATTTAATGCAAGCGCGACTCAATGATGCAAGAATAAGATAGAGGCAGTCGGTACTATATGTATGCAAGCATGTGGTAGTGCTTGCCTGGCAGCTCAGTTGAAGCGAGGAATGGATCTGAGTAGTGCTCCTGGTTCTCTTGATATATCCCCTGCTCAGCGTCTATCCGAAGAAGAACCAAACAAACAAGGGCCAACATAAATAAAGTGCACAAGCATATGAATAAATGCATCAAGCAAACAATCATGCCATGATGAATGATGCACAATTTGCATGGCAATAAGGTAGCATGGCATGGGTGAGGTGTGAGATACAAGATTAAATCATTTTATTGAGTTTTGGGCCCATTTTATTCACAATTAAGTTGCTGCATACTTTATATTTATATGATGCATGCTTCAATTCAAACCATGGACTGCATAAACAGAAAGGTCTCGTCGAGCTAATCATTTTAGACATATTATTTATTGAATTTGGACTTATAAATCAAAAGTTATTAATTATTTAAGAAAAAGGGGCATTTATTGTAATTTAAATAAACTTGGAAATTTAAGTGTTCAAAATATATTTTGGATTGCATATTTGAAACCCTCACATTTTTCTGATTTGAAAACATATATTATTTGCATTAATTGGATTAATATTTGAAAAGTTATTTAAAACAGAATTAAATTTGAATTTGAAATAATTAGAAAAAGATTTGAATTTAAACCAGATTTGTAGAATTACTTTTGTTACTCGCTCGATCCTAGCCAATGACCAGTGGGGCCATGGCTGGCCACAGCATTTAAAAGCTGTTTACACCGCAGCCTGCGCTAGCCACGGAGACAGACAGGTGGTAAGGCGTCCCCTCGGGGGCCACATGCGGCGCTGCCGTGGGCGCACGGGGAAGCCGGGGAGTGCGGGTTGAGGGTTCGAAACCCTGGGATCCTTTTTGCAAAAACGCCACGGGGAGTGACATGTGGGCCAAGGGAGCGGTTGATGAAAAAAGGTGTGGGGAAAGTGCAAAAGGCCACGCAGACTGCTTTCTTCCTCTCTCTGTCGAAAACAACCGCAAGCAGGCTGCACGGGGCTCGATCCTGACCTCGGCTCGGGCGCCGAGGCTCGCCATCTGGTGGCTTTGGGGTAGCTGCTAGGAGGGCGGGCGGGATAGGGCTTACGCGAGCGAGGGCGCAGTTTAACGCCAGCCGGGCCATGCAGAGGCGTTGACTGACGGTCCGCGAATCTAGGGCGGCACGGAGAAGGGGACCATGTCCAGGGGTTAAGCGGCTCACCGAGGGGCCGCGATGTGGTCGGTTCGGCTCGAGGCAGGGATCGGGTCGATGCGCATTTAACCGAAGCTAGGGTTTCGTGGTTCTGTGAGGCTGGCAAGACAGGTCTCCTCCTCCTCGACGGCGGGTACATGCGGCCTCCTAGGCGTCTCTTCGTGCTTCCTCGTCACCTAGAGCTCCTCGCCACCGCTGCAGGAACGGAGGGACCGACGGTGGCCGGGCGTTGGGGTGTAGATAGAGACGGTGGAGAAGAGAGAAAAGAGGCAGGCCTGGGTGGATCTGGACGAGCGAGGAGTTGTGGGGTGGTGGTAGCAGAGAGGGAGGTGGGGCGTGGCGGGTAGATGGGTAAAGGTGGCTCGGTGCCACCTTTCCTCCTCCTTTCACGTGCCGGGCTGGGCACGGCAGGTGGGCAGGCAGTGTGGGGTAGGCAGGGGCTAGGGTCGGGGTGGTTCGGCCTGGGGCCCCTAGGGCAGAGAGAGAGAGCAAGAGAGGGAGAGGTGAGGCTCGGGTCTAGGGTTGTAGTTAGGGTAGGCTCGGGCTAGGGTTTCTTTGAGAGGTGAAGGGGTAGCTAGGTTATGGTGGTAGCCTCGGGGTAGGGAGAGAAGAGGTGAGGCCGAGAGAGAGAGGTGGTGGACTTAGGGTTAGGTGAGAGGGGTGTGGTACATTTGGGGTTAGCTTAGATGGGGTATGGGGTAAGTAGGTGATTAGATAGGATCTTAGCTAGGGTTTTAGGAAGAGGGTTAAAGAGAGAGGTAGGTTTAGAGAGAGGAGAGATTAGATGGAGTGGTCCTTGACAAGTTTAAGCATGCCCCAAGCAAGCTCCAACAAGATCAAGACTAGGAAAAGAGAGGATAAGGTGGTGGGGTTTAAACAAGATCTACTCAAAATGCAAATACAAACCAAAGCTAGCAAAAGATGGTTCTTGCATGGCCCATGCAAAACATTTAATGCCATGTTGATTCTTGTGAAAACAATATTATTTCATGGCATTTTTATTATGCATGCTCAAAAGTTGGAGTAAGGCCCAAGCAAAGGAATTTAGAAGAATTCCAAGTGGAGTATAGGGAGATGATCACATTGGATTATATTTGGGACTTGCTAGTGTGTATATGCCACTAGGTATTTAATAAGCCCTCAAAAATACCCCAACATGATGATAACCCCAAACCACAACTATGGAAGCTAGGAAAAGGTTCCACTCACAAGGCATGCAAAGGTGGCCATGTGGCTCTCATATATCAATATTGTGAAAAACAACATGATGCTAAGATGAGAGCATGTGGGAAGAATTAGATCCATCCCAACCCACATGAGCTAGAGATAAACTCAAATAAAGCCAAGCTCATATTTAGTTGGATGGTGGAATTATAAGGTGGTGAAAGAAAGGTGGTGGAGTTAATAAGAGATATGCCCCCAACTCAACTTGGGCATTAAACAATATATCAAGAACCAAATACAATATCAAGAGGCAAATACAATTAATAATGCATATGAGATAAGAACCAAATCAAAAAGGGTTTTATATGATGCTCAAATGCAAGGAGGCATGATGACATGAGCATGATATAATGATGATGCAACAATTATATGTTTGAAGTAGCCATTATATTACTAGACCAAGTAGCATTACAATTGTTAGACAATTGGGATGCTACAACTCTCCCCCACTAAACAGGAATCTCGCCCCGAGATTCTAGGAAGAAGAAGACACAAAGAGGGTAGGATACTTGGCACGGAGCTCATCTTCACGTTCCCAAGTGGCTTCATCAACGGAATGGTGCGACCATCGCACCTTGCGTAACTTGATGGACTTGTTGCAGTCCTTCTTTCTGCGACTTCCGTGATTTTTGTGGGGTGTTCTTGATAAGACAGGTCTTCTTGGAGATTGATAAGCTCATGGTCCACGGTCCTGCCGGGATCCTTGAAGCACTTCTTGAGTTGAGAGATGTGGAAAACATCATGGACCTTGAGTTTTTCGGGAGCTCAAGAGCGTAAGCAACTTCTCCTCTTCTTCCACGAACTTTGAAGGGACCGATGTATCTAGGAGCCAGCTTCCCTTTGATACCAGCGGTGCGTGCCTCTCATGGGAGTGACACGAAGGTAAACGAGATCACCGGGACATACTCCATGTACGTGTGCTTCTGTCAGAATTGCTCTTCGCGACTTTGAGCAATCCTCGATTTTCCAGAATGATGTGAACCTTCTCCTCCGCTTGAGTCACAATGTCGGGCCAAACAATATCCTTTCACCGCACCCGACCAACCAATCGGAGTTACGCACTTGCGACCATAGAGAGCCTCAAATGGTGCCATCTTTAAACTTTTCCGAAGCTGTTGTTGTACGAGAATTCAGCATAAGGAAGACATTCTTCCCACTTCATGCCAAAGAGATGACGCTTAAGCGAAGCATATCCTCCAGAATCTGATTGATCCTTTCCACTTGTCCTTGCGACTGAGGGTGGTAGGCTGTGCTGAAGTTCAACTTTGTTCCCAAAGCATTTTGGAAACTCTCCCAGAACTTGGAAGTGAAGATACTTCCACGGTGCGAATCGATCTCGAGAGGAACCCCATAGAGAGAGACAATTCTGTTGATATAGAGCTCCGCCAACTGAATTGCAGAAATGGTTTCCTTGACGGGGAAGAAGTGAGCCACTTTAGAAAGCCTGTCAATGACAACAAAGATTGCATTGTTGCCCTTCTGCGACCTAGGAAAACCAGTGATGAAGTCCATCTCTACTTTCTCCCATTTCCATTCCGGGGGTTTCAATGGCTGTAGAAGACCGGAAGGTTTCTGATGAACAGCTTTCACTCTGTGGCCAGACATCACACTCGAGACATACTTGGCACAATACCTTTTCAAACCAGGCCACCAATATTGTGTTTTCAAGTCCATGTACATCTTTGTGCTGCCAGGTGGATAGAAAGAATGTAATCATGCGCCTCCTTGAGAACTTGCTCTCTCAAACCCGGGTAGTTCGGGACAAACATCCGGTGTTCAAAGAAGAGCGTGCCTTGATCATCGACGTGAAAGGACTCATACTTCGGAAGCTGAAGCCTAGAGATGATCTTTCTTGTGTGCGGATCACCAAGCTGAGAAGAGCGAACCTTTTCTTCCAAGAGAGGTGTTGCTAGAAGGTTCAGGAGATACCCTTGTTCCACAATTTGTGTTGAGTGACGGAATTCCTCGCACAAGAGAGGCTGTTGTTCTTCCATCATGAGGTTGTTGACATAAGCTTTGCGGCTGAGAGCATCTGCCCTGACATTAGCTTTTCCCGGAGTGTAGTTGATGGTTAAATCGAAGTCATTGATTGCTTCAATCCATCTCCTTTGCCTAAGGTTGAGATCAGGCTGAGTAAAGATATACTTCAGACTCTTGTGATCAGAAAAGATCTCACAACGGTTGCCAAGCAAGTAGTGCCTCCATACTTTCAAAGCAAAGACAACTGCTGCGAGCTCGAGGTCATGTGTAGGATAGTTGATCTCATGCGTCTTCAACTGACGAGAGGCATAAGCAACAACTTGTTTTTCTTGCATAAGGACCGCACCCAATCCATGCAAGGAGGCGTCACAGAATATCTGAAACGGCTTGGATGTATCCGGAGGAACCAAGACTGGTGTGGAAGTGAGCTTCTCTTTGAGTGTCTCAAAGCTTGTTTGACATGCAGGAGTCCAAAGGTATTTCTTGCCTTTCTTGAGGAGATCGGTAAGAGGCTTCGCTATCTTCGAAAAGTTCTGAACAAAGCGACGGCAATAACTAGCCAAACCAAGGAAACTCCGCACTTCTTTGACATTAACAGGAGGAAGCCATTCAACAATTGTCTTCACAGTTTCCGGGTTGACTGCAATGCCCTTGGCAGAGATAACATGACCAAGATAGGTTACTTGAGGCGTGTAACTCACACTTGGAGAACTTTGCATACAAGCGGTTCTCACGAAGCTTGTTTAGGACACACCGAAGGTGTTCTTCATGCTCTTCTTGTGACTTAGAATAGACTAAGATGTCATCCAGGTAGACCACAACGAACTTGTCAAGATACTCCATGAAAACCGAGTTCATGAGCCTCGAGAAGGTGGCAGTGCAGGAGACCGAAAGACATGACCGTGTACTCATACAGGCCATAGCGGGTGGTGAAAGCTGTCTTAGGAACATCCTCCTTGCGAATCTTGATTTGGTGATAACCACTCCTCAAGTCCAGCTTAGAGAAAACCACAGCTCCAGCTAGCTGATCAAAAAGATCATTAATCCGCGGAAGGGGATATTTATTCTTGATGGTTTTAGCATTGAGAGCCCGATAGTCAACACAAAGTCTATCACCGTCTCGCTTCTTCACAAAGAGAGTTGGGCTACCCCAAGAAGAAGTCTCTGAATGAAACCCAACTTCTCTTGTTCATCAAGTCGACGCTTGAGTTCAGCCAACTCAGCAGACCCATCTTATAAGGCCGCTTGGAGATAGGAGCGTACCAGGTTCAAGCTCAATAACAAACTCAACCTCACAATTCGGAGGCATACCGCAACTCTTCAGAAAGACATCCGGGAACTCACGGACCACGGAACACTCGAATAGCTTCCATAGCATCAACATTCGAGAGCTGCCAAAGAGAAAAGCTGGATAGCAGAGTCGACTTGGAGAATAGACTATATGGCCTTCGTGAATCTTCGAGAAACCGAGCTCAGCACAATCAATCACAGCTGCATTTGCTGTCAACCAATCCATGCCCAAGATGACATCAATGTCAGAATTGCCCAGAACAATTAAGGACGCCGAGAACGAAGAGCCACCAATCTCAATTTGATTGCCATGGCTGATATAAGCAGCCCTCATGTTTGAACCAGGAGATAGGACCCTTAACTGCTTAAGTAGAGGTTCCATGGCTAACACATTCTCATTTGCAAACTGGTGAGACACAAAAGAATGCGATGCACCAGAATCAAACAAAACTCTTGCAGGAACTGAGTTAACGGGAAGCATACCCATCACAACTCCAGGTGCATGCTCAGCTTGAGCGGCGTTGATGCAGTTGGCATGAGCAACAGTAGACCCGGGCTTGGTGTTGATGTTGAGAGCCCGAGGTGGTGGTGCACGAGCCAAAGGAGAGCTTGCCGCAGATCTTGGAGGTGGTGGAGGAAGAGCCTTGTTCTTCATCGGACAGTTCCATTGTTGATGCCCAGAGTCTCCACAAGTGTAACAAGCACCAGCTGGACGTGGAGCAACGTAGCCAGGGACTCCGCCAGCGCCTCAGGTAGTGGTGGTTGTAGCCCCGGGAGCAGCAAAGGAGGAAGTTTGGTGGCCTTGCCAGAGCTTGAAGGTCTTGGTGGAGCCGGGAGCGACGGTGGGGTGTTAGGAACCCGCACACGACGCTTAGAAGGAGCTGACATAGCTGAAGAGCTTTTGCATCACGGCTGTGCTTCTTTGACTCACAAACACTTGCCTACTTGCCTCTTCCCCGCAGAGCTGTATGCTGAAGTTCCGTAAAAGACGCCGCCTTGCATGTGTGATTGCATACTTAATCGATGCATTGAGCCCTTGCCTGAACCTCTTTTGCTTCTTCTTGTCATCGAGATCTCATCGCCACCATAACGAGACAGGTTCATGAAGTTCTGATGTAGGTATTGACATTATCATTGCCTCGCTTCAGTTAAGAAACACTTCCTTCATTCTCTCCATGACAATTTCGACAGACATCGTTTTTGAAAGCTCCAGTGAACTGTTCCCAAGTAGGCTGAAACCAGCGCTTTGCCTTCGTGTAATTCTCCCACCGAGAGCTGCATCTCCTTCGAAGGTGAGTAGCACACTTTACCCATTCTTGCTCGGGAACATCAGCAGTTGCCAGTAACCTTGACATCTCACGCAGCCAATCATCAGCATCCAGTGGTTGATCAGATACATCAAACTGACGAGGGTTGAACTTCAGGAAGCTCTTGATGTCTCCTCGCTTGGGAGGTGGAGGTAGCGGCACAAACTCATTCCTCCTGACACTTTCCTCGAACCGCTGTTCTCGCTGCATTGTCGCCAAGGCATTGGCGATGCTTGACAAAGCTGCCCCCAGTTCAGGTTGTATGTCCTCCTCAGAACGGCGTGGTGGTGCCATCCTGTTATTGATATAACACACAAGTCAGTACTATGATGGAGAATAATAATAATCCAAAATAGTACCAAGATGGGATTACTCAAGATTAAGGATACAATTTACTAAGATGATATTAAAATATCAACAAAGTTTAAAGCACCTAGAAGATATTAAGCATATCGCACACGACTGAAAAGGAGTGTGGTACACATATATATCAAAGAAAATTTTTCCACAAATTTCGGCATTAAAATACCAATATATGCGCAAAATCACTTAACGAATCAAGATTAGTGACTCTACCAATTCAATATACAAGAGCGAATGATAAGAGTAGTGGTATGGTCGCGACTCCATCCCGCACTCAAATCATTACTCCGCACATGAACAAGTAAAACACATATCCCAACCCCTTCTTCTCACGATAACCTAAAGATTAGCAACTACGGAAACGAACACACAACAGAAGATAACGTCGGATAACAAAGAGGAAGACAGATCGCGTCGGTTTACAAAAGCCTGTCGGTATGGAATGTACCAACAGTTGATAACCAAAAGGCCGATAAGATAACAACTTGGATGCAACAGTAGACAAGGAGTTACACACACACACACAACCTATGGTACTACGGAAACCCAGAACACGTGAATCCTAGTTTGAATTTAAGAAGAGGATTGAAAACGTTACACTTCCTTACCAGAAAAGGGTTGGTGGTTGGGTAAGAAGAAAAGTGGAAGCAGTCCTACTCTCGCGTTTTGTTTTTCCCTAGTATACATAGCTACCAAAATATTTGCTAGACAGACAACGACCATTTGGCTGAGACCACGAAGGCGGGATGGCTCGATACCAATTGTAACTACCTCGGTGAATTACGCCCTAGTACAAGCCCTGGATGATCGTAAATGGTTGAAATAGTATGGTGGGCCCAAATGCCACTCACAGTAGACCTTTCGGCTGTCCCAACCATTTCCAAACATCGGACAAGAACGGGCGGCGAATCGGCAAAGGGATCAACTACATACACAAATGAGTATGTATGCAAGCCACCATACAACAGTACATCAGAGTCCTCCCATCTAAAAAGAAAGGAAATATTGCAACGCCATACGGCAAGATCCAAATGTGCTAGATAGATATAATAGTTTAGGCTATCTCCTCATACATCAATCAACAAAGTATCAAGCGGAAGCGGAAGACAAAGTCCGAGTACGGATAAGAAGCAAATCGGCATAAGATGCCCCATAAATAAGCAGATCCCGCCCACAAATCTCACGGATCCCCGTTCCCGGAATCTCTACACCGAATGATCGTTGCCCACATCGTCCGTCTCTTCCACCCAAAGATCCATCTTATGAAGTGTACCTGTTCATCTGAACCAATAATTTATCGTGTGAGACCCTAGGGGTACTCAGCAAGTCTTTATGCCTCTAAAGGGGACACAACCAGGGGTGAAGCAATTGCAGCAAAAGATAAACCCTAACAGTTCTATAGATACTCGCTAACCATCCGCCTAACCAGAGATAGACGGATGTCCGTGAATTAATAACAACAGTTATAACAGTTATAAAGGTAATCTTAACAGATCCATCCTCCTCCTCGCTTACCGACGAGGAAGCGGACGAACAACCCCCATCCGTTGGCAGTTTTAGTATCCATTCCATGAGTGTTGCACTATTTACTAGTCAGGTACCTAGTCTAGTCAAATTAAAAGCAGTACTTTAGTTATACTTGTCTATGATCGAGAAACTGTGCTCCAAGTCGTCCATAACCGCGGACACGGCTTTCAGAAAGTTTTACCCTGCAGGGGTGCACAAATAGCAACACACACTCGATATGCCTCGGAAAAACCAAATCAAAACCCAACAAGACAATCCACGACAAAGCAATTGCAGGATTCAGAATATTGCAGGCCACCCTTTAAGTAGATCCCAACGAACGGCCGCTCAAACGGGCTTAAGGTTGTGGAGGCGGCAGAAACGATCGGGAACCCGAAGTGTGGCTGGGCTTGTCGACACAAATAAATCGGGCCACGATCCTAAATAAGATAAAGGTGCAAGACCTCGCACAATCTTAAATAAAGCAAAAGCATGGCATAGGTACAGATCGTAAATAAAACCTCAAACTAGTTTGTGGCCCCAATAAATAAGAATGAATCAAGCTCGCTCAGGGGGTCCATAAGCCTCCGGATGTGGATAGCGAATATTCTTGGAACAGAATCAAGTATCGGGTCGTCACGGGACACAAGTGAGCCTGAAAACCAAATAGCGAATATGGCTCACCGATGCCACTTTCATTAGTTATCCCATTACTACTCGTTAAGTTGTTTAGGTACCTCGTTATCCATCGACACTCACATACCCTACACATGTTTCTACGACTCGCATGGCTCAAACAACTCCTGTAGTAATGGCTCATGGGATGGAGGTACAAGCTTCGGTGGGGTTCAAAAGTAAAGGCTATGCAATACTTGGGATTCAATTTAATGCAAGCGCGACTCAATGATGCAAGAATAAGATAGAGGCAGTCGGTACTATATGTATGCAAGCATGTGGTAGTACTTGCCCGGCAGCTCGATTGAAGCGAGGAATGGATCTGGTAGTGCTCCCGGTTCTCTTGATATATCCCCGCCAATGCCATCCAAGAAGAACCAAACAAACAAGGGCCAACATAAATAAAGTGCACAAGCATATGAATAAATGCATCAAGCAAACAATCATGCCATGATGAATGATGCACAATTTGCATGGCAATAAGGTAGCATGGCATGGGTGAGGTGTGAGATACAAGATTAAATCATTTTATTGAGTTTTGGGCCCATTTTATTCACAATTAAGTTGCTGCATACTTTATATTTATATGATGCATGCTTCAATTCAAACCATGGACTGCATAAACAGAAAGGTCTCGTCGAGCTAATCATTTTATACATATTATTTATTGAATTTGGACTTATAAATCAAAAGTTATTAATTATTTAAGAAAAGGGCATTTATTGTAATTTAAATAAACTTGAAATTTAAGTGTTCAAAATATATTTTGATTGCATATTTGAAACCCTCACATTTTTCTGATTTGAAAACATATATTATTTGCATTAATTGGATTAATATTTGAAAAGTTATTTAAAACAGAATTAAATTTGAATTTGAAATAATTAGAAAAAGATTTGAATTTAAACCAGATTTGTAGAATTACTTTGTTTACTCGCTCGATCCTAGCCACAGCCAATGACCAGTGGGCCATGCTGTTGGTGCCACCTTGTTGTTTACACCGCACTCCGCGCAGCCACGGAGACAGACAGTGTGGGCAGGCCTCGGGCCACAGCAGGCCAGTGAGGCGTACACGGGGAAGCCGGGAGCGGGTTGAGGGTTGAAACCCCGGATCCTTTTTGCAAAAACGCCACGGGAGTGACATGTGGGCCAAGGGGAGCGCGGTTGATGCGTAAAAGGTGGGGAAAAGTGCAAAAGGCCACGCCGATCGCTTTCTTCTCTCTCTCGTCGAGCGACCAGCAGAGCTGGGCTGCACGGGGCTCGATCCGTGACCTCGGGCGCTGAGGCTCAGCCATCCGCGGCTTTGGGGGTAGCTGCTAGGAGGTTGGCGGCGCGGGATAGGGCTTACGTGAGCGAGGGCGCAACGAACGCAGCCGGGCCACGCAGAGGGCGTTCGACGGACGGTCCGGCGAATCTAGGGCGGCACGGAGAAGGGGACCATGTCCAGGGGGTTAAGCGGCTCACCGAGGGGCTGTCGATGTGGTCGGTTCGGCTCGAGGCGCAGGGGATCGGCGTCGACGCAGACGAACCGAAGCTAGGGTTTCGTGTCTGCCTCGCGGAGTACAGCGGCGTACAGGTCTCCTCCTCCTCGACGGCGGGTACATGCGGCCTCCTAGGCGTCTCTTCGTGCTTCCTCGTCACCTAGAGCTCCTCGCCACCGGCTGCAGGTAAGGGGAACGGAGGGGACCGACGGTGGCCGGCGTTGGGGGTGTAGATAGAGACGGTGGAGAAGAGAGAAAAGAGGGCAGGCCTCTGGGTGGATCTGGACGAGCGAGGAGAGGTTGTGGGGTGGTGGTAGGTGGCAGAGGGGGAGGTACCGTGGCGGGTAGAGGGGTAAAGGTGGCTCGGTGCCACCTTTCCCTCCTCCTCTTCACGTGTCTGGGCACCTGCAGGCAGGGGTAGTGGCGGTGGGGTAGGGCGTGCTAGGGTCGGGGTGGTTCCTGGGGCCCCTAGGGCAGAGAGAGAGATCAAGAGAGGGTGAGGTGTGGCTCGTGTATAGGGTTGTAGTTAGGGTAGGCTCGGGCTAGGGTTTCTTCGAGAGGTGAAGGGGTAGCTAGGTTATGGTGGTAGCCTCGGGGTAGGGAGAGAAGAGGTGAGGCCGAGAGAGAGAGGTGGTGGACTTAGGGTTAGGTGAGAGGGGTGTGGTACATTTGGGGTTAGCTTAGATGGGGTATGGGGTAAGTAGGTGATTAGATAGGATCTTAGCTAGGGTTTTAGGAAGAGGGTTAAAGAGAGAGGTAGGTTTAGAGAGAGGAGAGATTAGATGGAGTGGTCCTTGACAAGTTTAAGCATGCCCCAAGCAAGCTCCAACAAGATCAAGACTAGGACAAGAGAGGATAAGGTGGGGTTTAAACAAGATCTACTCAAAATGCAAATACAAACCAAAGCTAGCAAAGATGGTTCTTGCATGGCCCATGCAAAACATTTAATGCCATGTTGATTCTTGTGAAAACAATATTATTTCATGGCATTTTTATTATGCATGCTCAAAAGTTGGAGTAAGGCCCAAGCAAAGGAATTTAGAAGAATTCCAAGTGGAGTATAGGGAGATGATCACATTGGATTATATTTGGGACTTGCTAGTGTGTATATGCCACTAGGTATTTAATAAGCCCTCAAAAATACCCCAACATGATGATAACCCCAAACCACAACTATGGAAGCTAGGAAAAGGTTCCACTCACAAGGCATGCAAAGGTGGCCATGTGGCTCTCATATATCAATATTGTGAAAAACAACATGATGCTAAGATGAGAGCATGTGGGAAGAATTAGATCCATCCCAACCCACATGAGCTAGAGATAAACTCAAATAAAGCCAAGCTCATATTTAGTTGGATGGTGGAATTATAAGGTGGTGAAAGAAAGGTGGTGGAGTTAATAAGAGATATGCCCCCAACTCAACTTGGGCATTAAACAATATATCAAGAACCAAATACAATATCAAGAGGCAAATACAATTAATAATGCATATGAGATAAGAACCAAATCAAAAAGGGTTTTATATGATGCTCAAATGCAAGGAGGCATGATGACATGAGCATGATATAATGATGATGCAACAATTATATGTTTGAAGTAGCCATTATATTACTAGACCAAGTAGCATTACAATTGTTAGACAATTGGGATGCTACATCCTTCCATCATGGAAATGGATTCTGGCGCCTCTACCGAGCTTGCTATTGTCGGCGAGCAGGCGACGCAGGAGAGCACCGCTAAACAAATGGCTGAAGCTCCGGCTAAGGATACCATCGGTGGCGGCAAGGCGGTGGTGGAAGCTGGTACTTCTGCCGAAGGCGGTGCCCTTGCTTCCTAGAAACCCTTTAAGTTTCCGAAGATAGTTTACCCGCCGCTCACGCCGAGTAACACAACTCTGGTTCCTGGAGGAGTACCGTCATCTCCGACGTGTGGTCTTGAGGAGCTCCTCCGACAAGCGGACATCTTGCAAGGAAATAGCACCTCCTTTGGCAAGCTGCTAGCCGAGAGCGCTACAAACCTCAAGATCATTGCACTTGTAAGTTTTACTTTGCCTTTTGCATTTCATATGAGTATCCCACTGTAGCCCCCGAGGATGTAGACCGAAAACCATAGGTTTTGCATCTATATGCTCTAAGAGTGACTAAGTTAGAAAAAACTCTCGCTGTAGCCCCCAAGCATTTAGATGGAACAAACTATTCCGACTAGATGCTTTAAGAGTAGCATACGCAGTGTTTATAATTTTCAATATCAGTCTCCCCAAGCCTCTAGTTGTAACTGAATTAGTTCTGACTAGATGCTTAAAGAAAAGCTAAGCATTTTCCGAGTTAAAAACTTTATACTATAGCCCCCAAGCTTCTAATCGAGAACTGAATTAGCTCCGAGTAGATGCTTAAAGAAAAGCCAAGCATATCGCTAAGTAAAAAACTCTCGCCGTAGCCCCCGAGCGTCTAGGTGGAAAATTTTCCGGCTAGATGCTCCAAGTAGACTAAACGACGTTTTAACATTTTTCTTTTTTCTAGAGAACGAGAATGCTCGGAGGGGCATGGCCAAGGACAAGTACCAGAAGATGCGCGCAGATCTTGAAGCCGAAAAGGGTAAAACTGCCATCTTCAAGGAACAGATCATCAAAAACAAGAGTCTGTTTTCTTTTTGCGCATTCCGTCTTGGTTTTGTGCCTATATTCTCCGAGTACTCATTGTGTACTTTGTTTTCTCCGACTTTGCAGAACATGTTGCCAAGGTCAAGGACATTGTCGAGTAGTCCAAGCACATCCAGCAGCTGGACAGCGAGAACAAGATCCTTAAAAAGGAGAGGGAAGACATGCTGAAAATGCATGAAGAATCAATGAAGGCCCCGCAGGACTCCGCCGCCGAGGAAATCAACCGCTTGAAGGAGGAGATCGCGATCTTGAAAGATCAAAAGCGTGATGCCGATGAGCAGAATCACCGCCATGGCGAGGCGTACAAGCTCCTCCAACAAGAGAAACAATCCTTGGCGGACACCCTCTGGCAAGCTGAGTCCAGCATCTTCAGTAAGTTTCCTCCGCCTTGTATTTCTGTAGTCTGGATACTTTGAATTGTTGAACTCATGCGTTTCTTGTCGGAATTTGCAGCTCCTATGGGTTTAACCAGATCGCCTCCTCCAGCCAAGGAATGCATGGTTCTTGCCGGCAACTTCATCAACACCGCCATCACCCAAACCAAAGAGATTGCCAAGCTCCTCCAGATAAACATCAAGGCCTCGGACTCCGTGGCGAAGTACTCGGAGATTCTGCGCCGAGCCCCCGAGCGTATCACAAGCTGGAAAGCTTCATGTCCACGGGCTAGCGCAAGGATGGCGCTGTCAATGGTGAAGGCACTCTACGAAGATGCCGTCATCGATACGGTGACCTCTGGTATCCCCGACGCTAACGATGACGGCAAAGAAATTGATCACAAAGCCATCCTGTCGTCACTCGCGGGTTATGACACCAGAGTTGCCGAGTTGGTGGACATTGATGTCTTCGTGCCCATTAACACCATCGACAGCGTCAATCAAGACTCCTCCGAGTCCCACCACAGTGCCGACGTTGAGGGTGATTCTCGGGCTGGTGACAATGCTGCTTCCAAGTCTCCTGCGCCAAAGGAATGAAAAACAACTTTGTAATATTTGTTTCACCTTTGGTGTATGTGCAGAAAAAACTTGATGATGTAACTTAAGGCGGAAAACAATGGTTGTTATTTCCTGCTACTTAAGAACTAGTTTCTAGCATGTATATATTTTTTAAGCAAGTGCTGGCTTATCCATTACTTTGGTTCTTATTCTTGACTTTTCGTGAGTCAGAAGACTCGTTGTCGGAACCATGCGCTTAGGTGATGATGCCCAATGGCACCGTCAATAACCTGAGCACAAAATCGCCGACAATAAGTGCCAAAAGTCACTACTCTAGAATCCACATAAAAACAACAAAGAAACGTGTATACCAGAAAACTTAAGCTAACGCCCGTAGGCGGAATTTTCACAAGTGCAAACGCAATACTTGTGCATAAAGGTTTTACATGATCCAAAAATGAACACTAAAGGAGGTAAAAGACTCAGAAATATGAGTGAACCAAAGAGCTTTATTTCATTGATCATATAAGAGGTACACAATTAGATAAAAAATGCTAAGTGTAAAAAGGACGTAGATGTGCTATGTTCCATGGCCGATAAAGCTCCGGGTAGTCATCATCCGAGTCACGTCGCTTACGCTTATGATCCTCGTTGGGTCTATCCTTTAGTTCACGGTTGTCAACAAGGTAGTAAGACCCATAGAGCAGCGCCTTGCTTATGATGAACGGTCCTTCCCATGGCGGGGATAATTTGTGTGACTTCTTCTGCTTAAGTCGGAGCACCAAATCCCCCTCTTTAAACGGTGATGCCGAACGCGGCGACTATGGTAGCTGTGTAGCTTCTGCTGGTAGCTGGTGGATCTTTGGCATGCCAAAACGCGCTCCTCCTCGAGAAGGTCCATATCTAGGCGTCTGGATTCTTCAGCGTCATCCTCGTCGTAGGCGGCAACTCTTTGTGCATCGTGGAGGATGTCGGAAGGCAAGATGGCTTCTGCTCCATATACCATGAAGTAAGGGGTGTAGCCGGTGGATCTGTTGGGTGTATTTCGTAAAATCCACAGCACAGATGGCAATTCTTCCGCCCAGGCTCCAGCTGCTTTATGTAGCGGCGCCTCAAGACGTGGCTTGATTCCCTGCAGAATTAATCCATTGGCTCGCTCAACCTGACCATTGGATTGTGGTGTGCCACAGATGCAAGGTTAATTCGGATCCCTTTCTCCCAGCAATAAGCCTCCACTTCTCCGAGTGACAAGTTGCTTCCGTTGTCGGTGATAATGCTATGTGGGAGACCAAATCTCACCACTAAATCCCAGACAAACCTGAGGGCAGTTGCCCCATCAAGCTTTCTAATGGGTTTAGCTTCTATCCATTTAGTGAATTTGTCAACTGCTACAAGCTGATGCGTAAACCCACAAGGTGTCGTCTGTAACGGTCCCACCATGTCTAGCCCCCAGACTGCAAACGGCCAAGTTATTGGTATTGTTTGCAATTCTTCAGCAGGAACATGTGGTTGTCGGGCATAATACTGGCATCCCATGCATGTCTCAACCAGCTTGTTGGCGTCCGCCTTCGCGTTCAACCAGTAGAATCCTTGCCGGAAGGCTTTCGCGACCAACGACCGAGGAGCGGCGTGATGCCCGCAATCTCCGAGATGGATTTCATGCAGGATTTCCATACCTTCTAGCTGGGAAACACACTTTAGGTACACACCAGTAGTGCTACTTTTATAGAGTTGCCCATTGATGATGGTATAACCCTTTGCTCGTCGTACTATTTGCTGTCTTTCGACTTCATCGTCGGGCAAAGTTTCGTGTTCGAGGTATTCCATGAACGGTTTTGTCCAAGCCGGAGGGACCTTGGTCACCATGTTGACGAAAGAGTCAGCTCTATCCGAGTTGTTGATGTCGGCTCCCTTCACGGATGGTGTGCGCAGGTGCTCTAGGAAGACTCCTGGCGGGATTTTCTTGTGCCCTGATCCAAGCTTAGACAGCAGATCAGCCGCCTCGTTTTGTTCCCTAGGTACATACTTGACTTCGTAGCCCAAGAAGCTCTTGGCTATCTCATCCACTTCGTCTGGATATGCCGCCATCATAGGGTTCCGCGCATTCCAGGTGCCAGCCACCTGCTGCGCAACCAAGTCGGAATCTCCATAGCAAACTATGCGCTTGATGCCAATATCCTTGGCTACACGTAGTCCGTGAATGAGTGCTTCATACTCTGCCATGTTGTTTGTAGCCTCGAAGTGGATCTGCAGAACGTAGTGTAGCTTGTCTCCTGTTGGTGACTGTAGCAATACACCAGCCCCCGAGCCGTTGAGCATCTTTGATCTGTCAAAGTGCATCACCCAGTACTCTGGTTCTGGCAACGGAGTAGCGTCTGGCATCTCCATCCAATCTACAACAAAATCCACCAAGGCTTGTGACTTGATAGCGTCGCGTCTCTTGTAGGTGATCTCGAAGGCGGCAAGTTCAATGCCCCACTTCATGACCCTTCCTGTAGCGTCGTTGTTATTGATAATGTCGGACAGTGGAGTCTTGCTCACCACTGTGATTGGGTGCTCCTGAAAGTAATACCTCAGCTTCCGAGAAGCAAGGAATACTCCATAAGATATATTTTGGTAGTGCGGGTAACGCTGCTTGGACTCTGTCAAGACCTCGCTCACGTAGTAAACTAGTCGTTGAACTCCGTGCTCATAGCCTGGTTCCTTCCGCTCTACCATGACGACGATGCTGATAACCCTGTTGGTGGCCGCCATGTAAATTAACAAGGGCTCTCCAGGCTCGGGTGCTGCAAGGATGGGCGCTGAGGAAAGAGTCTCCTTGAGCTGCTTCAATGCCGCGTCTCTTCGTCCGTCCACGTGAATTTGTCTACCTTCTTCAGCAACTTGTACAGCGGCAGAGCCTTCTCTCGAAGCCGTATGACGAACCGACTAACTGCTGCAACACAACCTGTTAGTCGTTGAATGTCCTTTAGGCATGTCGGACGGTTTATGTTTAAGATGGCCTTGATTTTCTCCGGGTTGACCTTGATTCCACGTTGGGAAACGATGAAGCCCAACAATTTGCCGGCTGGAACCCCGAAGACGCACTTCTTAGGGTTGAGCATCATGTTGTATTTCCGGAGATTATCAAAGGTTTCTTTTAAGTCGGAGATTAAGTCGTTTGACCTTTTAGACATCACCACGATATCGTCCACATAGGCGTGAACGTTCCGACCAATTTGGTCGTGAAGGCAACGTTGCATTGTCTGCTGGTAGGTAGCACCTGCGTTTTTCAGCCCAAAGGGCATCGTGACATAGCAAAACGTGCCATATGGGGTAGTGAACGAAGTGGCCAATTGGTCCGACTTCCTCATCTTGATCTGGTGGTATCCTGAGTATGCATCAAGAAAACACAAAAGTTCCGAGCCAGCCGTCGAGTCAATGACTTGGTCAATGCGAGGCAAAGCAAACGGATCTTTGGGACATGCTTTGTTCAAGCCGGTGTAATCAACGCACATTCTTAATTCATTGGTTCCTTTTTTGGGGACAAGTACAGGATTGGACACCCATTGGGTGTGAAGGACTTCTCGGATAAATCTAGCCTTAAGTAACCTAGCTATCTCTTTGTCAATGGCGCGTGTCTTCTCATCTCAAAAGTGTCGTAGAGGTTGTTTCACTGGTTTGCATTTTGGATCAATGTTTAAGATGTGCTCGGCAAGTTCCCTAGGTACACCTTTCATGTCGGCAGGTTGCCAGGCAAAGATGTCCCTATTCTCACGGAGGAACTCGACGAGCGCGCTTTCCTATTTGCGATCCAGGTTCGTCCAAATGGCGACGGTCTTGGAGGCATCGCCTACCACAAGTTCCACCCGCTTGGTCTCGATGGCGGCCTTGAACGCAGGAGCGGAGCCGGAGATCTACTTCTTTGACGCGGGCATCTCTGAGTCATCGACCTTGCTCTGGATCTCTTTGAATTCTTCGTTGTAGAGGACAGCTTCTGCAACGGCTGCTTCATTGATCTCGTAGTCCCTTGCCTTGGTAAAGCTTCCGGATATGGTGATAACACCGTTTGGTCCGGGTATCTTGATTTTGTTGTAGACGAAGCATGGCTTGGCCATGAACGTGTGGAATATGTCGCGGCCAAATATGACGTGGTACACGCTCTTGAAGGGGACCACCTCGAAGGTCATGCGCTCTTGGCGGTAATTATTAATGTCGCCAAAGGCAACCTGAAGTGTAATGCACCCAAGGGACCGAGCCTCCCGACCAGGAACTACACCACGGAAGATGGTGTTGGTCCACCTTAGGTTTGCCTCCGTCAAGTTCATCTTCTGCAGTGTATCCAGGTACATGATGTTGATGGTGCTTCCACTATCCACCATGCACTTGGTGAACTCCACGCCGTCAATCAAGGGGTTGATGACCATGGCGTATTGGTTCTCCTTGGGCACAAGGTCTGGGTGGTCCGTCCTGTCCCAAGTTATTGGAACTTCCGACCAGCGCAAGTACTGAGGGACTGGGGGGAGAGTGGCCATCAGGATCCTCAGAGAGGTTTTCTGTTGTCGGATGGTGGGGGTGCCAAGGAAAGTGTGGTATACTAGAGCCTTCTTTGCGAAGGGGTTCTTGCCCTTGTTGTCGCTCTTGGCGGCATGCTTGGGGTCAACGTCTTCGTCCATGTCACTTGAATCCTTGGACTCCTCCTCCTTCTTCTTCCCTTTGCCCTTGCCTCGTGGTCTGTTCTTTCGACTTCGCTTGTAGCCGGACTCCTGGTCTTCCTTGAGGTTGTTGACGAACTTGCAGTGTCAATTGGTATGGGTGGCCTTGCCGTTGGTATCGAGGTGTACGAGGCACGGCATATCGCGGTACTCCTCGTAGGTTTGGGGAACGCGGAGCGGCGCCGAGGTGGTTTCACTTCCTCGTTGCTGCCCACGACCAGCTCCCCTTCCTAGGCCACGTTGTCCGCCTTCGCCTCGTCCTACAAAAGTCATAGCGACCATGTCGGTAGATTGCTTTTCTTCTGGAGCGGTTTTCCGCTCTGTACTGCTGTTCCTCTGAGCTTGAGTTGGAACGGCCATTGCCGGCAAGGAGCCGCGAGCGTCGTCGTCAGCAGCTGCGAACTCACTAGCCAACTAAATCATCTGGTTCAAGTCAAGCTGGTGATTGTCCTGCAAGCGCTTCAGCTTATGTCGGAGCAGCGTGCCCCTTTCCAACCAATCGATGAAGGCGGCCATGGCAGTCTGAGCATGCACTCCTGTGCAGGAATTCTTCATATCCAGCCAACGGGAGAGGTAGGCGTGAGATGTCTCGTCTTTCTCTTGCATGCACCGCTGTAGATCGCCCACAGTGCAGGGACGCTTGTATGTACCCTCAAAGTTCTTGGTGAATGCTTCTTGCATGTCCAGCCAGTTGTAGATAGATTTCTCCGGCAAGTCGTTGATCCATTGACGGGCCGTGCCTGCCAACATTAACGGGAGGTATTTGACGGCGACGTTGGGGTTTCCCCCGGCAATCTCCAGCGCGTTGCAGTAGTCCTGCAACCATGTGGCTGGCTTGGCGGTGCCGTCATAGGGTTTAATGGTCTTGTAAATCCGGAAACCTTTGGGGTAAGTTGCGGACCGTATTGCAGGTCCAAAGCAACATGGTCCCAGGTATGGTCCTTCCCGGGCCTCGTGGATCTTATCGATCCGCGAGCATGCATCGTATGGCTCCGGGGTCTTCTTCTTTTTGTCAACAGGGAATGGGCTGCGTGAACGACGCGGGCCTCCTCTGCCATGGTGACTGCTTGGTGGTGACGGAGGCGGAGGGGGTGGTGGGTTAGCCTTCTTGTTGTTACCCTCCTACGACGCCTCACGCCTGTCACGGTTGCTTGTCGGATGCGGAGGGTCGTAGCGTGACCTGCTCTTGTGTCCTTGGTTGCGCTCTCCGTCATGACGGGTCTGCTCCGTGTTGTCGCGGATGACGATGCCGCACTGCTTTGGTGGGGGCATATCCGTACGATGGTGAGCCTTGTAATCTTCGCGATGTCGGGGGGATCGGGGCGGTGGCGATGGGCGACGAGGTCGGGCCTTTTCTCCGTGATCGGAGGATATGGGGATGGCATCCTTCCTGTTGCGTGCATCCCTCCGTCTTCGTTCTGATGAACCCGTCTGGGACCCGACATCAAGAGGAGACCTGTCCCTTGGCGGCTTGTACTGGCTAGATTGGCAGAGCGCTGGGTCAGACTCAAGCCTCTGAGAGGTGGCCTTTTCCTGCTGCTTCACCGCCATGGCCACTAGGTCATAGACATGTTCCACTGCCTTAGGTGATCTATCCTGCTCCAGAAGGGTCTTGGCGACGGCGAGGTTAAGGAGTGGGGTGGGCATCACCTGCTTGCCTGCACTGTCAATGTATGGCTTGGCCTGTGCCGGCTTCGAGGGAGCCCATCCTAGGTTGCGCCGTACACCAGGATCGTTGATGACACGAGCTGGAGCTTTCTTAGCCTTCTGCTGCTGCAGTAAGGTCTTGTACTCGGCCTCCATTGCTCTAGATTTCTCTATGGACTTCTGCGCGTTGACCAGAACTCGATCTAGTTTAGCGCCTTGCTCCGCGATGGCCTGTGCTTCCTCCAGCAGCTGTTGGCGCTTCTCGTCAAGCTGGGTCACGTTCCGAATATGAGCAACGGTTAGTGGCTCGACGAGGAGATTGTCGTACATCACTCTATCAGCTAGAGTAACTTGGGCTGCTGCAGACGTAGATGCTGGAGGCGGCAAGTTTGTGGTGTTGTTGTTGCTCGAGCCGGTGCCGAGTTCCTGCGGCTGCTGCACTGGGTTAGGCGGAGGAGGCATGACCTTTGCGCGATCATCGTCAGCAGCAATAAGTGGCCCCTTCCCCTTTTCCAGCGCCGTAGGCGGAGCTCTTCCGGGTTGATCTTCATCCATCGTCGTCCCAATGGTGACGAACACCCCTCGAGACGTGACGGCGTTGTTGGCTTGCTCGTTGCGCGAGTACTCCTCCATCTCCTGCATAGCGGAGTCTAGCTCTTCTGGACTGAAGTCTATCTCCTCTAAATCTGCACTGAAATCAGCATAGAGCGCGTCAATGACAGAGTCGGAGGGTGCCAGGACTTCCTCGATGACGGGCGGTGGAGGTGCAACGGGCTCGACGATGACTGGAGGTGGTGGTGCTGCTGCGACAATGGCGGGCGGAGGCGGTGGCAGCGGTGGCTGGATCGGAGGGGCTCCGTCAATGAGCGCAAGCGCTGCCTGAGCTGCCGCTTCGGCCTCCGCGTAGTTTTTGACGGTGTTCACCATGCGTTCGAAGGTAAGGCGTCCTGACGCCTGCTGCCGTCTTAGAGAATGTCGGAGAAGCGTGCCATGGTCCAGTCCTTCCACAAAGTGATAGATAGCATCTTCATTGGGGTAGTGGGCCAGATCGGCTCGTATACGGAGCCACCTGGCCAGGTAATCGCGGGGGTTTTCGCCCTCTCTCTGAACGCAGCGCGCCAGATCGAAGATGGTAACCACGCCGACGAACTTGGATTTCTGCTGTCCAGACGCTCGGACAAAGCCGACGGATTTGCAGTGATCTTCCACCTTTATATCCTGCACAGGGGCGGTTTGGGTGGGCCTTGAATTTTTCTAATCTTTGCCGGCAAACTCCAAGGAGAGATCCGACATTGATCCTTCCGCGAACGTATCCTACCCGTAGGCGGTCCGTGCGGGCCTTGATGCTCCTCCGACTCCCAGGGAACTAGTGCCCGAGTCGTTTTCGCCGATGAAGAGGTGGATGTCTCCGATAGGAACGATCGAGCACCGTGTAGGGTTCGTCTTCCCCGGGATCCAGAACTCATCAGGAGGGACGATCGAATGTTGCCGGAGAAGAGGACGCGACCGATGGCTACGGTTTCGCCAATTCCCGCGAAGATCTTGGTCCTCGCCCGCTGAAGAGCCTGAAGCGCCTCTTGCCCCATGGTGGGCGCCAACTGTCGTGGTATTGCCGATGAGTACGCCATGGAGGGGTCCTCACAGTGCGTGTTTGGAGACGTGGGGTAAGGCGGACGTTTGACGGGTACGAGGAAACACAGCTTACCCAGGTTCAGATCCCACGACGGTGGCGGAATCCTACTCCTGCTATAAATCACTATAAGGGCAATACGCCGAGTTACAGAGATAGGTTCGCTGTGCGAGGTTATGTGAAGTTGTCTATGATCGTTCCCTAAAGGCTCCCATAGACCCGACTTATATAATCGCCAGGTCCTAGGGTTACAGGGAAAAGTCCTAGCCGGACAGGTTACAGAGTCCTACACTATCTATTACTAGTCTTGTGTATCTTGCACTCCAAGGCTCCGGGTACGTTGGTGCTCCACCGTAGCCTTCCCTCATCCGGCATGGGCCTCCCTTCTGGATCCACCTAACTGGGCCGCCCAGCAGGCCATAGGCCATGCTACCAACTATGGGCCACCCTGGTTAGCTGGATAAGAGACATGCTATAAGGATACCCATATAGCATACCCCCAACAACTGAAGTCCCTCCTTCTCGCCTTGTAGTTCCTCCACTAGACTTGACTTCTTTGCAGCTTCAAGTTGCTTTGCCAAGTCCCTCTTGGAAGCACGCACATCATTGATTATCTTGCAAAGGCCTTCGGTTTGCACTTCAGTTCCATCGATCTCCTGCTTGAGTTCCCTAATCCTCTTGTTTTCATTTATCACCCTCTTCTCTTGGTTAGCGAACTTCTTCTCTTGGTCCTGGAACTTTATCTCTTGGAGCTTCATTGCCTCCTCCTGCTACTTGATCATTTCCTCCTTCTCCTTGATGAGAGCGCATAGCTCATCGTTCCTTAACATCTCGAGGAAACTACCTTTTTCAAGGTCATGGATGTGGCACTCCAAGTATTGATATTGGGTCCTTCGGCGCTTAGTAGAAGTCCTTTCCTCAAAGGTTAACTCCATGGGAATTCCTTCCTCATCTCGTCTTCCAAAAAGGCCGCCGAAGTGTCCTTGGAGAGCCTCATGATGGCGTCCACATAGGCGACCAATGATCTGCTTCAAGATGATGCTAAGGGCCTTCTCCTTGGAATCGCTAACAATGTGGATTGCTATCTCTTCCTCCAGAGTCTTGCCTCGCTCTTTTCCTGGCTGGATGACTTTGACTCCCCAGCAGTCGTCCGTGTGGAGTTTCTTCATTGTACTTCCCTGGATTGTTGGCAGGGGAAGGTCCAAACGTGTGAGAAGGTCCATGAGGCATCCACCAAAGCGAAGGGGCTCGATGTTCGCGACAGTGTCATAGAGGAAGCTTGTCATTCTTAAGTTAGAAGAGTGAAGATTAGATACTTAAACAAGTAGAGTAAAGTAGGTACTAGAAGTGCGAAAATAACTTAGATGGAAAAGCAAGTAAGGCACATAAGTTAAAGGTGGTTCCAATCCTAGGGTCACGTCCTACAGGCAACAATGTGATCTGATACCATCTGTAGTGACCTTGGATCAATAAAGATCCTAAGTCCCTGTGATTTACATGCTAGTCCATGGATCAATAGCTAGCACTCACAGTCGATGAATATCATGTAAAACACAAAGTCATTATTACACGGAGAATCCAGAGTATGAATTTGTTACAAATTTGCTTAGCATTAAGCTAGCTCAAATAACAGCGGAAACATAAAAGCAGCTTGAGTCCATCAATGCCCCAGGCTTGTCGAATGTAGACTCGCGATCCCTACGCACCTTTCAATCTTCGGATTCTGCACATAAGACGTGCAGCCAACAAGTTGGGTCAATACTTTGAATGTATTGGCAATTTACACCAAGAAAAGAAAAGACTAGCTCTACATGCAAGGCTAATTTAGGCTATAGAGTTTATTTGCTCAAAGCTAGTTTTCTCGAGTATAGAGAAGAAGAGAAGATTTACCTACTTTGTAAACTTTTGTTTAAGTAATATATGGTAGAATGGCACACGAGGATATTACTCACCAAGTGTCCAAACAACCTCACACTTGGATTTTACTCACCAAGTTCCCCAGAACCCTCCCAATAGCGATATAACTCATGCCTTGGGTTTTTAGAAAACTTTAAGTTTTGAAAGAGAGAGAGAGAGAGAGAGAGAGAGAGAGAGAGGGAGAGGAAGATCCTTCAGAGGCTCCATCCTTCAGATGCTCAAGTGTTCTTTTCCGTGAACTCGGCTGATCGATCAGATTGCAATACTCTCAAGAGTTTGTGCACTTTACCCACAATCCACGATCAAGTCCTTTTACAGACAAGACCATGGCGAGGCTTTCCCTTAGTAGCCCCTCTACCTTCTGGATCCAATCGTGCCAAGAACCTCCAAATGTTGGTACCCAGGTGAGGTTTCCCACTAAGTACTAGGACAAGACAGAGCCCATATGTATTGTGGTTGCACTAGAAGCTTCTGAATTCTGAAACATGGTAGACTTCTTGATTCCTGGGCGGCCGTCCTCCACCAAAATCTCACTCGTTGTCCCGACAACCATTCCGCCCAGAAGAAAACTTAGTTTTATTTTGAAGTGGATTTGAGAAGAAAAGTTTGCTCAAGAGAGCCTTTATACTTATAAAAATTCATTGTCTTTCGACCCCCCCAATGGTTCTTTACATATATATGGCATAGCAAGCAATACTTAGCAAAACAGGGAAACCTATATAGGGTTCGCAGCATAGAAAACAAAAAAATTCCTACGATGGGAACAACTATGTACCAAGATCTATCTACTATATACAAACAACGGGCGGATGTATATCCGTAGAGAACATACCCTTGAAGACCGACAAAGCTTAACGAGTCCAAACTCGTGGTTGATGTAGACTATATCTTGCCGATCTCAAGATCGAGAGGAAGTCCTAGCGCCGCAAAACAGCAGCACATCCGTGCTCGCACACACATTCGAGGCACCGAGCAACCTCCGCCTCCTCGCTCCAGCGATGCAACGGAAGCACAACTCTTTCTTGCCGAATAGCCACCGGGAACATGTATTTCGCTAGTCCGAGACCATGGGGAATAAATTCTATAGGGGGAGAGAGATCCTTCACGAGGAGGTGTGAGTGAGAGAGAGGGAGGGGGCTCCTTTTATAGGGAGAGGGGGCACCCAAGGGGCCATGCGCCCAGCCATGGGGATTCCCCCACCCCTTCCACATTCATGTGGGCGGACACTCCACTCACTCAAATGCCTTTCAATTCCCTCCACTAAAAAACCCACTCAAATTCCCATTAAATTTCCACCAAATTTAATGCAAACTCTCATTAAATAAAAATCCTTTTATTTATTCAGAATTTTGTCAATTACTTTAATGACAAACATTCACATATAACCCCTTGCTAGTATTTCATTTCACATGCAGAAACACTTTCTGCAATTTCACCCGAAAACCCGTTTCGGTATCTAGTGAAATAAATTCCTGCGCTTGTTATTCTTTTCGGCATGAAACTATTGCTCCAAATGGATGTCGGTGTCTCTTAAGTGTGTCACCCTACGGTTCGCGAATAATGCGGACATGATCGAGACCCCTCTCGGATCAATAATCAGAAGTGGGATCTGGAGACCCATACTGACTCCCACACATTCAACGATGACTTTCTTGTGATCGTCGGAACCTTTTACGCTAGTATCTTAATCCTTTTGTTTCGCGATATATTACATGTCCGAGATTCGATCATCGGTATCTCCATACCTAGTTTGATCTCTATCGACATGCACTCTTTTCTCATTCCCGTGATATAACATTCTAGTGATCAAATCACTTGCTTGCAAGCTAATCAATGTGATATCACCGAGAGGGCCCAGAGCATATCTATCCGTCATCGGGATGAACAAATTCCACTCTCGATCCATGGGCCTCAACATAACACTTTAGTAGTTTTGAACCCATCTTTATAATCACCACATTACGGTGACGTTTGATGTTATCAAGAAACTCTTCCGGTGTTAGTGATTGACATGATCTCATGGTCTAAGGATTAGGATCACTTCGTAAGTTGTTATAGCAATATAAACTCAATGACTTTGATCGTAATGCTATACTTCGGATGAATGTTCATCACATCATTACACTAATGTTGTGACCTCGTTATTAATAACATCCAATGTCCATGATCAGGAAACCTATGATCATCTTGTTAATCAACGAGCTAGTTTATAAGAGAGGCATAACTAGGAACTTCCTTTTTTTATTAAACACACATGTATTAACGTTTCCGTATTAATACAATTATAGCATATAAAATAAACATTTATCATAAACAAGGAATACAATAATAACCACTTTATTATTGCCTCTCGGGCATATTCCCTTCAACCTATTAGGAGGGGAAATCCTAAGTATAGAGCTACTGATGGCATACTACAAAATCATCACACTTGCAAAATAATGCTAAGGAAAAATTCTACTAGAACATCCTACACATGCATACTACAGAATTTTGAAGATCACATGCATAGAATTGAAACCGAGACAATAGTTGTGAACAAGTGTTGTAACTTGCCTTGATCCGAGAAGCACTCTACACAATAGCACTCCTCAGCGCACTCCGAACAATCTAACAAAACACAAACATAGATCTAATCACAACTTGCACAAAATAATCCATACAGATAATATGTATGCATGCAACATGGTGATTATGCAAGATTTGTTTTTACTAAATTTACCAAGGTAATCTAATTGGATCGCAATTGTGTTAGGGATGTTATTAGTATTGATTTCCCATAGGTTTAAATTAATTTGGGTCATTATTCTAATTCATAGGCTCACAAGGAGATCCAACCATCTAATTAGCCCCAAATCAGATCTAATGCTCTTAAGCAATTTTTTATAATTTGTTCAGTAGGTATTGTAAAAACAAAGTCAACACAACAAGAATCAACTAAAACGGGGTTTTACTTATTTTTCTATGGATTAAACACTCTAATCTAGAGATTAATTTCTACACAGAAAAACCTACTGCAAACTTGTAATATTATTATAGATCTGTGTTCTACACAATTTTGTGAATCCAACGGTATATTATACACAAAATTTGGCCAAACGGTTGAATTTCTATGAATTTCCCAAGTTTTAACTATAATGTGCCAATTTAAATCTAACCCTAACGAAAACGCGACAAGTGGCAGCTCCCCATTGGGCCAGCTAAGCGAGCGGCGCCGACGCGGCGCGCTGATGCGGCGTGCTGACGTGGCGCTGACACGGACTTTGCCACGCGGCGCAATGCCATTTTCCGATACCCCTTCGATCCTGCGTCTAATCTGAGCCGTAGCTTGTTGATCTAACGGACGGGAGGAGGGGCGACGACTTACCGCGGTGGCGACGGTGTCGAGGGGAGGCAGACGGTGGCGGTGCGGTCAGTGGCGGTGCTCGGCGACGAACTAGCGGGTTCCCTAGGCGGCGAGGAAGTCGACGACGTCCAGCAGGTTCTCACGATCACGCTTGCATCCTCGACGATGCTCCTCGCTTCCTCGACCGTCGGCAGAGCTTCGCCGACACTCTCCATCCCCGGCGTTGCTCCGACGAGCAACTGCGAGCGCGGTACTGCGAGAGACAAGGCGAAAATAGTGTGAGAAGAGGGATTCAAACGAGAGGGTCGCGTGGAGAGGAAAATAAGTGGAGGTGAGGCTCGGAAACCTCTGCCCTGAGCTCGACTGAGCCTTACTCCGGCGAGATTGAAAACGCGCTTGCAAACGATGGCTTGGCGGTGAGAGTTCGAGAAATTTTTTAGTGTTTCGAGGCAATGGGGTTGCGGGGTTTATATGGCCGTCGAAACTTGGCGAGGGGGTCACGGTTTCTCCTCCGATTCGGCCGGAGTCCGTTCGGCACATGGCGGAGATGCGGTTTCTGTGGGGAGAAGGGGATGACGCATGGGCCCGGACTGTCGTGCCGGAAGCGGCGCTGGCGGGGCTGGCTTGGGCTCATGGCTTGGCGTGCTGGCGGCTTGGGCGCTAGCGCTTAGGCAACGCGCGTCCTAGTGGGCTGGTGTCAACACCCGAATTTTTAATCATAGATGCCTGTTATGCCATACATCACAATCCCAGGATTACCATTTTTGCGAGACATAACAGATTTGGATACCACAGTACATCATCCATTACAAACCATATATAAGGTCTTACACAAATAAGGATCTCATGATCCAGTTCTTAATACAACTCAAGCAGCGGAAATACGTAATAATAACGGTAGCGTAGGCGAAGCTGTTGGAATTATGCCCTAGAGGCAATAATAAAGGTGTTATTATTATAATTCTTGTTCATGATAAAGTTTATATTCCATGCTAGAATTGTATTAAGCGGAAACATTAATACTTATATGGTTTGTAAACAACACCGTGTCCCTAGTACGCCTCTAAGGACTAGCTCATTGATCAATGATGGTTAAGGTTTCCTAACCATAGACATGAGTTGTCAATTGATAATGAGATCATATCATTGGGTGAATGATATGGTGGACAGACCCAAACTAAGCGAAGCAATTAGATCGTGTCATTGTGTTCATCTTTGCGAAGCTTTTCCTATGTCAAATATTGTATTCCTTAGACCATGAGATAATACAACTCCCTGGTATCGGAAGAAAGCTTTGAGGTCATCAAACGTCATCCTATGAGAGGGTGATCATAAAGGTGTCTCTCAGGTGATCGGAAAGTATCTGTTGGGTTGTATGTATCGAGATGGGATTTGTCCCTCCCAAGTCGGAGAGATATACTTCGGGCCCACTCGGTAATCGATATCAACACCGCTTGCAAGCATGTGGTTAAGGAGTTAATCACAAAGTGATATCGGATAACGGAACGAGTAAAGTACTTGCTGTGAACGAGATTGAACTAGGTATGACGGTACCGACGATCGAATCTCGGGCAAGTAAAATATCGCAAGACGAAGGGAAAATGTATATGGGATTGATTGAATCTTGGCATCGTGGTTCATCCGATATGATCATCGATGAATGTGTGGGAGTCAATATGGGTGCCCAGACCCCGCTGTTGATTATTGATAGAAGATCATGTCTGCATATTCTCGAACCCGCAGGGTCACACACTTAACGTGTCTCGATGCTAGGATAGATTGGATACTTGGTTTATGAATTTTTGTTCGGAGTCTCGGATGGGATCCGGAACATCACGAGAGGTTCCGGAGTGGTCCGGAGAATAAGATTCATATAAGACAGTGTAGTTTTTGGAGTTCGGAATTGTTCCGGGTTAATCGGTATTGTACCGGAAGCTTCTAGAACCTTCCGGAAAGGGGCCAACGTGGTCCCACCTTCCGGGAGGGAGCATGGGCCTATGAGGGAGTGTCCTGGCCGCATTGGGCCAGGGGCACAAGGCCCCATAGGGCCCAGCCGATCCTAGAGAGTTTAAATCGTTTAAACTAGAGATAGGGTTTCTAGAAGAGGGGAGAGTCCTCACCCCCCACTCCTTATCCCTTGGCCGGTCAAGGCTTGGAGGAGGGCAGGGCTGGCCGCACCCCTCTATATATAGAGGGCTGGCGCCTCCCTCCCTACACCTTCCTCCAAACCCTAGTTGCCCTGCTGCCCTCCTCTCTCCCTCCCGACTGTTTGTAGGCGAAGCCCTGCTGCAGAAATTCTCCACCATATACACCACGCCGTCGTGTGGTAGATCCAATCTATCTCTCCACCCTACTTGCTGGTCCGAGGAAGGAGGAGACGTCGAGGTGCTGCACATGTGCATCTCACGGAGGCACCGCCACTTGTGGTGCTAGATCGGATCGGATCGCGAGGAGGAGAAGCGAGTACGACTACATCACCCACGTTCCGATTTAACGCTTCACTGCGAATCTTCAAGGGTATGAAGATCTAATCCAATCTCTCTCGTTGTATGCATCTCCTAGATTAGATCTTGGCTTTCCCTCTGTTCTCTTTCGTAGAAAATTTGATTTACTATGCTGCGAAACCCTTCAGTGGTATCAGAGCTAGATCTATGCGTAGATGTGTTTGACGAGTAGAACGCAACATGGTTGTTGCGGGCGTTGATGTTTTCTGTTGCAAGCCTCTTGTTTGTGTTCTTCTTATGACGCGGGATAGTGAGATTGAAGCGGTCCAGGCCAACCTTACGCGACGTCGTCATGACCGGCTCCGCACTTGATGTGTGGCTTGTTCCACATGCGCTGGTGGATGTCGCTTTCTCACTATAGTTGTCATGGGATTAACACCGGAGTTTGGCAACCATAATATCACCGTTGTGGCTTTCCGTAGGTAAGAATCGTTCTTAGCATCTACTCCCATAAGCCACGTAAAACATGCAACAACAAAGTAGAGGCGTCTAACTTGTTTTTGCAGGGAGTGTTTTCTGTGATATGGTATGGCCCAAGATGTGATGTGTATATTGTATGCGATGATCATGTTTTGTAATGTTTCACGACTTGCATGTCGATGAGTACACAACCGGCAGGAGCCATATGGTTGTCTTTATAATTGTGTATGACCTGCAGTCAACTTCTATACGCCATGTAATAGCTTTACTTTATCGCTAAGTAGTTAGCAATAGTTGTAGTTGCTATTCGTGGTGGAGGCAATCAGGTGAAGTGATGGAGATCATGCCGAACGCACAAGATGGAGATCATTGCGAAAGATTGGCTATACCATGTCACATAAAGTTATATGCATGTGATGTTTATCCTTTTATGTATCTTATTATGCTTAGATCATGACGGTAGCATTATAAGATGATTCCTCACTTAAAGATCAAGATAAAATTGTGTTCTCCCCAAGTATGCACTGCGAAAGTTCGCCGTGTCCAAGCATCACGTGATGATCGGGTGCTATAGACTCTATGCTCACATACAACGTGCAAGCCTGTTTTTCACACGCTGAAATACTTGGGTCTAACTTGACGAGCCTAGCATGTACAGACATGGCCTCGGAACACATGAACCGAAAGGTTAAGCATGAGTCATATGAATGATATGATCGACACTTCGTTGTCCACCATTGAAACCACATCTCTTCTCGTGAAGATCGGATTAGGTGTGGTGAATTTGGATCGTGTTCACTAAACAACTTGAGGGATGTTGAATTTAGTGGAGTTCATCTAGTAATTTGATTAAGTTGAACTATTTATCATGAACATAGTCTAATTTGTACTTGCAAATCGTAGATCAAATGGCCAAGTCCAACTTCAACTTCAACGCTTTTGCTGAGAAAGAAAAACTTAGAAACAATGGGTCTAACTTCACCAAGCGGTTCCGCAATCTAAGAATCATTCGTGCGGCGGACAAAAGGACTATGTCCTTGAGAAAGCATTAGGTAACACCCCTACCCTCAAGGCCAAATGATGAGAAAGTTGTCTATCACCACGCAAAGATGATTATGGTGTGATTAAGAGCACCATGTTGTTTGCTATGGAACCGAACTTCAAAATCATTTTGAAAACTATCCCGGCCATTTGAGATTCTCAAGAGCTGAAACCATGTTTGGACTCAGGCCCGTTCTGAGAGATATGAGATCTCCGAGAAGTTCTTTAACTGCAAGATGGAGGAAGGGAGTTCCGTTAGTGAGCACGCCATTAAGATGTCGGGCTACACTCAACGCCTTGAGCAACTGGACTGCAAGATTCCAGAGGAGCTCAAGATTGACAGGGTTCTGCAATCACTCCCTCCTAGCTACAAAAGTTTTGTAGTGACTCACAATCAGATTGGTTCCACTGATACGATCACCGAGCTCTTCGCAAAGCTGAAGGCTGCGGAGGTGGACATCAAAAGGGATAATCATGTGTTAATGGTCAACAAGCCCTCCTTTAAGAAAGGTAAAGGTGCAAAGAAGCCCTTCAAGAAAAGCGGCGGCAAGCGCGTTGCCCCTGCTGAGAAGAAGCTCAAGTCTGGACCCAAGCCGGAAACTGAGTGCTTCTAATGCAAGGACAAGGGTCACTGGAAGCGCAACTGTCCGAAGTACTTAGCGGACAAGAAGGTTGGCACCATCAAGGGTGATGTAGTCGTACTCGCTAAACCTAAGTTGTCATTTCTTAAAGTTTGGGGATGCGAAGCTTACGTCAAGAAGTTGATGCCCGACAAGCTCGAACCCAAAGCGGAGAAATGCGTCTTCATAGGATACCCTAAGGAAACTATTGGGTATACCTTCTATCACAGAACCGAAGGCAAAGTGTTTGTCACAAAGAACGGTTCCTTTCTTGAGAAGGAGTTTCTCTCGAAAGAAGTGAGTGGGAGGAAAGTAGAGCTAGACGAGGTTATTGAACCTTCTCTTGAATTGGAGAGTAGCGCAGCACCTGAAATTGTTCCAGGTCACCTTTGCACCAACAATAGAGGAAGCTAATGACAAGGATCATGAAGCTTGGACGATGTTGCATCGAACGTCGTAGTCGACAAGGTCGCGTGCCCTCCCGAGTGGTACGGCAACCCTGTTTTGTGATCTTGTTAGTAGAAGACGGTGAACCTACGAACTATGAGGAAGCGATGATGAGCCCAGACCGAGAAATGGCTAGAAGCCATGAAATCCAATTGGGATCCATGATAAAAACCAAGTATGGACTTTGGTGGACCCTCCTAGCGAATCGAAAGGCCGTTGAGTGCAAATGGATCTTCAAGAAGAAAACGGACGCGATGGTAATGTTACCGTCTATAAAGCACGGCTTGTCGCGAAGGTTTTCGACAAGTTCAAGGTGTTGACTACGATGAGACTTTCTCTCTGTAGCGATGTTTAAGTCTATTCGGATTTTATTAGCAATTGCTGCGTTTCATGATTATGAAATATGGCGATGGATGTCAAGATGCGTTCCTCAATGGCAACATTGATGAAGAGTTGTATATGATGCAACCCAAGGTTTTGTCGATCCTAAGGATGCCGATAAAGTATGCAAACTTCAGCGTTCCATTTATGGATCAAGCAAGCATCTCGGAGTTGGAACCTTCGCTTTTGATCAAGTGATCAAAAGCTTTGGATTTGTTCCAAATTGCTCTGAAGCTTGCATCTACAAGAAAGTGAGTGGGAGCTCGGTGACGTTTACGGTACTATATGTGGATGACATATTGATTATTGGAAATGACATCAACATGCTTAACGATGTGAAGAGTTATTTGAACAAGTGTTTTCAATGAAAGACCTAGGTGAAGCCGCTTATATATTGGGCATCAAAATCTATAGAGATAGACAAAGACGCGTGATAGCTTTAAGCCGAGTACATACCTAGACAAAGTTCAAAAGGTTCAGAATGGATAAGGCATTGAAAGGTTCAGTGCCTATGTTGTCAGGGAAGATATTGAGCAAGGCTCAGTGTCTAGCTACGGTAAATGATAGGAAGCTATGAGCAAAGTGCCTTATGCCTCGGCCATAGGTTCCATCATGTATGCCATGCTGTGTACTAGACCGGATGTGTCCAATGCTCTTAGTCTGACGAGCAGATATCAAAGTGATCCAGGAGTGGAACACTGGACAGCCGTGAAGAACATCCTAAGGTACCTAAATAGGACTAAAGAAATGTTCTTGGTCTATGGGGTGATGAACAAATGTCAGAAAAGGTTACGTCGATGCTAGTTTCGACACCGACAAGGATGATTCTAAATCTCGATGGATACGTGTATATTTTGAATGGAGGAGCTGAGCTGGAGAAGCTGCAAGCAAAGCGTGGTCGTGGGATCTACAAGAGAAGCGGAATACATGGCTGCTGAAGCGCCAAGTGAAGGAGTTTGGATCAGAAACTTCATCACTGAGCTTGGCGTGGTTCCAAGTGCATTGGACCCACTGGAGATATTGTGTGACAACACTGGCGCCATAGCACTCGCTAAGGAACCAGGATATCATCCAAAGACCAAGCATATCAACCGCAAGTTTCATATAATCCGAGATTATATAGCAGATGGAGATCTGAAGATCAGCAAAGTACATACAGATCTGAATGTCGCAGATCCATTGACTAAACCTCTTTCACGTGTAAAACATGATCAGCACCTTAGTGCCATGGGTGTGATATTGTTGCCAAATGTAAACTAGATTATTGACTCTAGTGCAAGTGGGAGACTGTTGGAATTATGCTTAGCACTAGCATCTAAAAACGGGAGTGAGTACTAATGAGGGGTGGTAAACTAGTGTAGTTTAACTAAGTTCAATCTCATGCCTTAGGATGACATCAAGATTATCTAGCTTAGGACAAATTTTATGCTCTTTATGCAACCTTCAATTATCTTTCTAATATCTACAATTTACTTATGTAATCTCTAAGTAATAGCTTAGATAAAGAAATAAAGTATAAAGCTTGTAAGTAAAACTAGGAATGGAGTTATCAAGTGGGTATGATCACATATGCTTAAGGCATATATGTTGGAATTATGCCCTAGAGGCAATAATAAAGATGTTATTATTATAATTCTTGTTCATGATAAAGTTTATATTCCATGCTAGAATTGTATTAAGCGGAAACATTAATACTTGTGTGGTTTGTGAACAACACCGTGTCCCTAGTACGCCTCTATGGACTAGCTCATTGATCAATGATGGTTAAGGTTTCCTAACCATAGACATGAGTTGTCAATTGATAATGAGATCATATCATTGGGAGAATGATGTGGTGGACAGACCCAAACTAAGCGAAGCAATTAGATCGTGTCATTGTGTTCATCTTTGCGAAGCTTTTCCTATGTCAAATATTGTATTCCTTAGACCATGAGATAATACAACTCCCTGGTATCGGAAGAAAGCTTTGAGGTCATCAAACGTCATCCTATGAGAGGGTGATCATAAAGGTGTCTCTGTGATCGGAAAGTATCTCATTGGGTTGTATGTATCAAGATGGGATTTGTCCTCCCAAGTCGGAGAGATATACTTGGGCCCACTCGTAATCGATATCAACACCGCTTGCAAGCATGTGGTTAAGGAGTTAATCACAAAGTGATATCGGATTACGAACGAGTAAAGTACTTTGCGTGAACGAGATTGAACTAGGTATGACGGTACCGACGATCGAATCTCGCAAGTAAAATATCGCGAGACGAAGGGAATATATATATGGGATTGATTGAATCCTGGCATCGTGGTTCATCGATATGATCATCGATGAATGTGGGAGTCAATATGGGTGCCTGCACCCGCTGTTGATTATTGATAGAAGATCATGTCGCATATTCTCGAACTCAGGGTCACACACTTAACGTGTCTCGACGCTAGGATAGATTGGATACTTGGTTTATGAATTTTTGTTCGGAGTCTCGGATGGGATCCGGGACATCACGAGAGGTTCCGGAGTGGTCCGGAGAATAAGATTCATATAAGGCAGTGCAGTTTTTGGAGTTCGGAATTGTTCCGGATTAATCGGTATTGTACCGGAAGCTTCTAGAACCTTCCGGAAGGGGACCAACGTGGCCCCACCTTCTGGGAGGGGGCATGGGCCTATGAGGGAGTTTCCTGGCCGCATTGGGCCAGGGGCACAAGGCCCCATAGGGCCCAGCCGATCCTAGATAAGTTTAAACTCGTTTAAACTAGAGATAGGATTTCTAGATAAGGGAAAGTTTAAATCGTTTAAACTAGAGATAGGCTTGGAGGATGGGCAAGGGCTGGCCGCACCCCCCCCCCTCTATATATAGAGGGCTGGTGCGCCCCCTCCCCCCCATACACACACCTTCCTCCAAACCCTAGTAGCCCTGCTGCCTTCCTCTCTCCCTCCCGACTGTTTGTAGGCGAAGCCCTGCTGCAGAAATTCTCCACCATATACACCGCGCCGTCGCGTTGTAGATCCAATCTATCTCTCCACCATACTTGCTGGTCCGAGGAAGGAGGAGACGTCGAGGTGCTGCACGTGTCCATCTCACGGAGGCACCGCCACTTGTGGTGCTAGATCGGATCGGATCGCGAGGAGGAGAAGCGAGTATGACTACATCACCCACGTTCCGATTTAACGCTCATTGTCGAATCTTCAAGGGTATGAAGATCTAATCCAATCTCTCTTGTTGTTTGCATCTCCTAGATTAGATCTTGGCTTTCCCTCTGTTCGCTTCCGTAGAAAATTTTGATTTACTATGCTGCGAAACCCTTCAATATAGTTGGCATGGTAAAAAGCAAGTATTTGCTTGCATAGGTATAGTATCTTGCAAGTGTTAACTTGCACAATCAACTAGTAGTATTAGGCTTGCCTTGTGCAGAGCAGTGGTTGAAGTTCTTCTTGGCTTCTTCTTCGTAGTATCCTCCTTCCTTCTCGTATCCTTGGTCGGTACTAGCGTCTATGAATAAATACGAGGTACACAATCACCAAACAATACTTAACCACTTTCAATCATCACACACAAGGGTTCTATAGATGATCTAGCATCATCAATAATATTACAAGATTATTTCTTTTGTTTTTAGAAAAGTAATTTCTACTCATTGAAAAACTACTTAAGATTTAATATTCTCCAAACCAAACATGGGATCATGTTGACACATGTCATCACCACATATTTCAGTACATGGGAATGTGATTTAAAGTGGTGTCACAATTTAATAAGATTTAACCTTTTATTTTAAATAAAAATAAATGTCTAGAAATGCCTATGTGGCATTCTTTTATTACTTGAACATTATTTCTGTAAGTAAACCCATATGTTTTTATATATTCTGAAAGGTATGATCAAATGTGATTTTTGAGAGTTGGAATCAACTCAAAAGCTATTATGTTTAAATTTGAAAAATGTTTGAATGCAGAAAAGGTTCTGCCTTGTTATTTTTACCAAGGTTGATCTATAGATTCAAATGATTTGAATCCAACGGGCTTGGATTAAGCATTTCAAAACCTTTCTAACAAAATTGGTTTCATTCAATTTGGTTCAGTGAATCGAGCTGGGTTGATTTTTGAAACTAGGTACAGAACTATGTTTGAACTTAAAAAGAAAAAGCTAAATTCAAACGAGTGGGCTGCGCGGGAAGGGTTATTGGGCCGGCCAGGTTACTCATGGCGCAGGTGCAACCGACAGGAGAGGTCTATCGGTCATGAGTCTTTAAACGCGAAGCGGTACGGGGCGATGTGGTGCGTTGGATTAGAAGTAAGATCAACGGCTGAGGGTCGTCGTCGACGATGAACTAGTCACCAGCGAGCTAGAACCCTACCGGCTCAGTGGGGGTCATGGGAGGCTCACCGGGGCTCAGGCGAAGGTCGGCGATGCGGGCGAACGACGAAGTCGACGACGGCGAACCTCCTGGTACCGGTAGCTCCTCCTGGGGTGGACGAAATCGACGGCGCCCTTCTTCTCTAGAGGCGGCCTGCTCCGGCGCAATTCCGGCGATGCGCTGCTCGCCTTGCTCCGGGAATAGGGTGGAACGATCAGTGAGGTGAGGGAACTGAGGTGGTGTGAAGAATTCGAGCGGGAGAGGCCTCTATTTATAGTGGCGAGAGGGGACCGACGGGGCGGTGTTGTGCTTCCTGGCGAAGCTCAACGACGTGGTGGCAAGGCGTGGGGCGGTGCGGATCGGTCGGAACGCTGCGGTGCTCTAAGCGTGCCCGATGGGAGTTTTAATGGCGCACAGCGCGCGTGGTCCGCGCGGTGGCGAACGGGCGTGTCTGCGGGGTTGCTGGGACGGAGGTGATCACGCGTGCACGCGGCGAGGGCGGCGTGCGGTCTGTGGTCGTTTGTCGAGCGTAGCGCACGGGGTGTGCTCTCGGCATGGTTGCAGAGCGGCTTGGCATGGTCTGTGCGTGTGGTCCAGGGGCTGGCATCGCTTGCGGCTGGGACATGGAGTGGCGGTGGGGTGCTATCTTGCTCCCAGACAAGGTTGGCGAGGCTAGTGTTGCTCATAGCTTGCTGTCGACTATGGGTGGCAATGGTGCACTCGGCCTGCTCACCATTGATGATAATGGCCAGCTTACAGTGGTGCTAGAGATTAGTTAAGGTTGTTAGATGATCTACTAAGGATAGTGGTGTCCAGAGAGGGAACAAGTTAGGCCAGAATCACTGCACACTATAGTGTTTAGGATTTGTTTGATTTGCATCTGCAAGGTGTTTGATGAAATGGCCGCATGAACTCAAGTTTTGAATTTTGAAATTATTTTTGGTGGGTGTGCTAGGCATGTGCTGGTGAGTCTGTAGATTCTTGGGTTTTGAAAGTTGAGTTGGTTTGAGGGTTTTTTGAAAAAGTGGGATCTTCCCATATGAAATAGAATCAATTTTATACTGTCATTTAAACTATGCATTTGAATGTTTCTAGATGATCACAAGCTGGGGCTTTGTACTTTGTTATGAGTACTATCAAGGGGTGCAAAGATCCAAACAAGTTTCTGTTAAGTTCTGAAAGATAGAGATAGCCAAAGTAGGCACGGGAGTTAATTTGGCCAAAGTGACCATTCACTTAATTTGTTTGTTTTGATTTATTTATCTTTGGGAAAAGTGTGGGGATTGTTGAGATGATGTTTATTTCACCTAAGAATCATTTTACAAGCAAAGAAACACATAATCATGGCAATTCAAAAGAATCCCCATTTTAATGCACACTCATATGAATGGTCCCATATTTTAATTGGAAAAGTTATTGTTAACCCTAAATTTGGTGATTAGAGTTTGATGATTATAGTTTAATATTTTTGGGATGTTAAAAACCTTCCCCCCTTAAACAAAATCTCGTCCCGAGATTTGAAAAAGGACGAAAAAGATTACCTAGGATTTGAAGAGATCGGGAAACTCTGTCCTGATGTGATCTTCACACTCCCTGGTAGCTTCCTCTTTTGTGTGGTTGCTCCACTGAATCTTGAGAAACTTGATGCTTCAGGTTCTGGTAGTTCTGAAAGCTTCTTCCAAAATACGGATGGGTACTTCGGGATAGGTCAGGTCATCATTGATCTCTATAGTCCGGTGATCAATATTCTTGAATACTTTAGTCTTCTCCGGGACTTCGAGACACTTGCGAAGTAATGACATATGGAACACATTATGCACGGCTGACATCTCCTCGGGTAGTTACAATTGATACGACACTTCTCCTCGATGGTTTAGAATTTTGAAAGGTCCGATATATCTGGGGGATAACTTTCCTTTGAGTTGGAAATGCTGCATTCCTTTCAATGGAGACACTTTCAGATACACAAAATCTCCTATGTTGAAGGCGAGGTCTCGACGTCTCTTGTCGGTGTAACTCTTTTGTCTAGACTGGGCTGTCTTGAGGTGCTCACGAATCTTGTAAACCTTCTCTTCCTCTTCTCGTAGGATATCGGGTCCAAAAATCTAACTCTCTCCTACTTCCGACCAATTCAAAGGGGTGCGACACTTTCTTCCGTACATGAATTCAAATGGTGCCATTTGCAAACTAGCATGATAACTGTTGTTGTATGAAAATTCTGCGAACGGCAGACAGTCTTCCCACTTAGATCCATATTCTAACACACATGCTCTCAGCATATCTTCGAGTATTTAATTTACTCGCTCCATTTGTCCATCGGTCTGAGGGTGATAAGCGGTGCTGAAATCTAGGCGGGTTCCTAAACCTTCTTGAACTTTCTTCTAGAATCTCGAGGTAAACTGAGTTCCTCGATCCGATACGATGTTCTTGGGGACTCCATGCAAACTGACGATTCTAGCGATGTATAACTCCGCTAGCTTCGAACTCTGATATGTGGTCTTGACTGGTAAGAAATGGGTTGGGTAATTTTTCTCGTGTTGTTTCAGTTTTCGAGATAGTTCAGATATAACCTTGCCTTCTTGCAGTAGCACACATCCGAGACCGATCTTGGATGCATCACAATACACGTCGAAGGGCTTCGTGATATCCGGCATGATTAAGATTGGGGCTGAAATCAATCTCCTCTTGAGTTCTTGAAAACTCGCTTCACATTTGTCCATCCATTCAAACTTCTTGTCCTTCTTCAGCAATTGGGTCATGGGTCTGGCGATACTCGAGAATCCTTCTACGAACTTGCGGTAATATCCCGCCAATCTGAGAAATGCACGAACTTGGGTTTGAGTGGTTGGGGCTTGCCAATCTTCGACATCTTTCACCTTTGCAGGGTCAACGGCAATTCCTCCAGCTGATACAATGTGGCCGAGGAATCCTCCCTCCTGTAACCAGAATTCACATTTGCTAAACTTGGCATACAGCTGATGCTCTGTAAGGGTTCCAAGAATGGTCCTTAGGTGTAGCTCATGTTCTTCTTCTGATTTGGAATAAATCAGAATGTCATCGATGAAAACAATGAAAAACTTATCCAGGAAGTCCATAAAAATCTTATTCATGAGATTCATGAAATAAGCGGGGGCATTGGTTAATCCAAAAGACATGACGGTATACTCGTATAATCCATATCTGGTGGTAAAGGCAGTCTTGGGAATATCCTCTGCGCGAATCTTGAGTTGATGATAGCCTGTTCTAAGATCAATCTTAGAAAACACTTTGGCACTGGTCAACTGATCAAAAAAATCTTCTATCTTGGGCAATGGGTACTTGTTCTTGATGGTGACATCATTCAACTGTTGGAGATATGCCCTAGAGGCAATAATAAAAGTAGTTATTATTATATCTTTGTGTTTATGATAAATGTTTACATTCATGCTATAATAGTATTAACAAGGAAACATTAATACTTGTGTGATTTGTAAACTTAATTTGAAGTCCCTAGTAAAGCCTCTATATAATACTAGCTTGTTGGTTAATAGATGATTGTGGTTTCCCTATCATGAACATTGAGATGTTATTAACAACAAGATCATATTGTTAGGAGAATGATATGATGGACATACTCCTATAGATAAGCGTAGCATAAAGATCAAGTCATTTTAATAGTTCAAATGCTATATGCTTTCTGATACATAGTAATCTAATTCCTTCGACCATGAGATCATGCATATCACCTTTACCGGATGGATGCTTTGATGACATCAAACACCACACCGTAACTGGGTGGCTATAAAGGTGGCATTGAGTGTTCGGAAAGTATTGGTTGAAACACATGGATCAAGAGTGGGATTTGTCCATCCATATGACGGATAGATATACTCTGGGCCCTCTCGGTGAAATGTCATCCAATTAGCTTGCAAGCATGTGACCGGCTCACAAGGGATCACATATCACGAACGAAAAGAGTACTTATCGGTAACGAGGTTGAACTAGGTATGCAGAGATACCGACGATCATAACCTCGGATAAGTAAACTATCGTGAGACAAAGGGAAATTGATATCGTATGTAAGTGGTTCATTCGATCGCAAAGTAATCGTTGAAATATGTGGGAGCCATATGAATTTCCAGATTCCTCTATTGGTTATTGTTCGGAGAAGTGTCTCAATCATGTCCGCATAATTCACGAACCGTAGGGAGACACACTTAAGGATTCGATGTTGTTTGAGTAGTTATGGAATGATGAGAAAGAGACCGAATGTTGTTCGGAGTCTCGAATGGGATTCGGGATATCACGAGGAGATCCGGAATGGTCCGGAGAATAAGATTCATATAAGGAAAGTCCCGTTTCGGAGTTGGGGAATGATTCGGTGTTTTCATCGGGAATGTTCTAGAATGTTCCGGAATGTCCCAAGACTCTGGAGGGGAAGGGTACATGAATGTGTTGTATCAAGTTGGTATGATTGCATCATGTACTAAGTGTCATCGCTGAACCAAATAAAGGATTAATTCAAATCCTAGTTTGAAAAGTCAAACAGCTAGTTTGAAAAGTCAAACGGCTAAATTTTGAAAGAGGAAAAGAGGAGGAGTGGGAAACCGAGTTGGGCAGGAGTTCCCTCCTCCAACCGGCAGCGCACCCTCCAAGCCGAGTTGGGGAGGGACTCCTCTCCCTCCCCTTGGCCGGCCGGCCCCTCCACCTATATAAGGAGGGGCAGGGGTTCCTCCTAGGACACACAAGATCCTCTCCTCCAAACCCTAGCGCCGCCACCCCATCCACTGTGGCCACGACCTAGGCCAAGCCGCCGCCTAGCAACCCTAGTCACGCCAAGCTTACTCCTCGGCGTGTCTAAACCCTAGATCGTTGAGGGACTCTCTCATACTCCACCATACTCGCTCCGGCTTAAGCGAAGCCTCATGAGATCTCCCTCTACTTCCTGCACCACACATCACAGTCGCGGAATCGCGAGAGTGCTACAACCTCCGCCGCTTTGGAACAAGGGAGAGGAAGGTCTTCGCCGAAAATTTAACGGTGACCGATTACGGGAGCGCTGCCGAACGCAGCGCCGGAAGGATCGCTCACGCGATCTTGAGATCGGAAGAGTACGACTACATCACCCACGAGAATCCGCCTCGTTAAACACTTTGGAATCTTCGAGGTGAGTTATTCCATTGACTCGCTACAATCTAGTAGATAGATCTTGGCTTGTTTGTTTGTATGCGGTAGAAATTTTTGTTTTCCATGCTACGAAACCCTACAAAGGGTATCAGAGCCGTGTCTATATGTAGATTTGTTGCACGAGTAGAACACAATGGTCATTGTGGGCGTTGATGCTTTTATTGTCGATTGCTTCTTGTGTACTTTGCATCTTGCGGTATGTTGGGATGAAGCGGCCCGGGCTAACCTTACATGACATCGTTCATGAGACTTGCTCCACGCTTGACATGCAACTTGTATTGCATAAGTGGCTTTATGGGTGCCTGCTTTCTCCTAGCATAGTTAAGATCCAATTTACAACGGGTGATTAACAATACTAGTATCAATGTTGTGGTTCATGTTCGTAAGTTAGAACGACACTTATTGAAAGCCCCAAACCACGTAAAACATGCAAAGAAAGTAGAGGCGTCTAACTTTGTTTTGCAGGTGTGCTGTGATGTGATATGGCCATGATTGTGATTATATTTGATGTATGCAATGTTCCTTATTGTAAGTTGGCAACCGCAGAGCCATATGGTTGTCTTTAATTTCTATTACGACCCGCGTGTCTATTCAAAGTAGTTGTAATAGTTGAAGCCGGTGGACGACAACCATGGAGAAGCGTCATTGACCTTGATGCAATGCCGGTGATGATGGAGGTCATGTTCGTGCTAGAAGATGGAGATCGGAAGCACAAAGAAGAAAGGCCATATCATATCACATATTATGAATTGCATGTGATGTTAATCCTTTATGCATCTTGTATTGCTTAGTAGACAACGGTATCATTATAAGATGATCCCTCATGCACATGAATTTCAAGTCATAAAGTGTTCACCCTTAGTTAGCACCGTTGCTAAAGCTTGTTGTTTCAAGCACCACGTGATGATCGGTGTGTTAGATTCGCAAGTGCATACAACGTGAGCAAGCCAGATTTGCTCATGCGAAACTAAGGTTTGATCTTGACGAGCCTAGCATGTACGTACATGGTCTCGAACACGGATCACGAAAGGTAAAGCATGAATCATATAGTAGATATGATGAACATGTCGATTGTTCGCCATTGAAACTATATCAACTCTCGTGATGATCGGTGTTGATGTGGTGGATTTGGTTCGTGTGATCACTAAAATAATGTGAGGGATATTGTTTTGAGTGGGAGTTCACCTAGATTAATTTTATTAATTTGAACTCAATTTGTCATAAACTTAGTCTAAACTATTGCAAATATGTTGTAGATCAATGGCAGCCCCTACCATCAATTTTAATGCGTTCCTAGAGAAAGAAAAGTTGAAAAACAATGGAAGCAACTCATGGATTGGTTCCGCAATTTGAGGATTTTCCTCACAGTGGTAATTTGACCTATGTGCTAGATGCATTGGGTGACCCACCGCATTGATGCCGATGAAGTAAAGAATGTTTACCTCACTCGGAAGACTCAGTACTCCACAATTCAGTGTGCTATCTTGTATGGTTTAGAATCGGAGCTTCAGAAAAGGTTTGATAATTCAGACCCATATGATATTGTCGAGGATCTCAAATTGATCTTTGAGACTCATGCAGCAATTGAAAGCTATGAGGCTTCGAAAAGTTCTTTAACCGCAAGATGGAAGAGGGCTCCCAAAAGCATGTGCTTAAGATGTCTGGGCACGCAAACAAACTTCAAAGCTTGGGTATTGTGATTCCTAATGCTTTGGGGATTTACCGTGTCCTCCAATCACTACCACCAAGTTACAAGAACTTTGTGATGAACTACAAGATGCAAAACATGAACAAGACGCTGCGTAACTCTTGCCATGCTGAAGTCTGCAGAAGTGGAGATCAAGAAAGAGCACCAAGTGTTGTTGGTCAATAAGACCACCAAATTCAAGAAAGGCAAGTCTAAGCGGAAGGACACTTCAAGAAGGGTGGTAAGAAAGTTGCCACGCCTCTGAAGAAGACCAAGGCTGGACCTAAGCCCGACATCGAGTGCTTTTACCGCAAGGGAGAAGGTCACCGAAGCGGAATTGCCCAAAGTACTTGGCGGATTTGAAGAACGGCAACATCAAGAAGAAAGGTATATCCGATATACATGTTATTGATGTGTATCTCACTAGTACTGTAGTAGTGCTCGGTATTTGATCTTGGTTCGGTTGCTCATATTTGTAACTCGAAACAGGTGCTGCAGAATGAACGGAAGCTAGCGAAGAACGAGGTGACGATGCGCTAGGGAAACGGATCAAAGGTTGATGTGATCGCGGTCGGCACGCTACACCATCATCAACCATCGGGATTAGTTTTATACTTAAATAATTGTTATTTGGTGCTGCTAAGCATGAACATTATATCGGGATCTTGTTTATTAAGTAGACGGTTACTTGTTTAAGTCTGAGAATAATGGTTGTTCGATTTATATGAGTAATATGTTTTATGCACATGCACCTTTGATAGATGGTCTATTCTTGTTGAATCTCGATAGTGGAAATACACATATTAATAACATTGAGGATAAACGTTTGAAATCGAGCGATAACTCGACCTATATGTGGCAATCGCTGTCTTGGTCACATTGGAGTGAAGCGTATGAAGAAACTCCATTCCGATGGACTTCTTGAATCACTTGATTTCGAATCACTTGATAGATGCGAAGCATGTCTGATGGGTAAAATGACTAAGACTCCATTTTCTGGTATGATGGAGCAAGCTACGGACTTATTGGAAATCATACATACCGATGTGTGTGGTCCAATGAGTGTAGCATCGCGCGGTGGTTATCGTTATGTTCTTACCTTCACGGATGACTTGAGTAGATATGGGTATATCTATTTCATGAAACATAAGTCCGAAACTTTCGAGAAGTTTAAGGAATTTCAAAGAGAGGTAGAGAATCAACGTAACAAGAAGATTAAATTTCTACGTTCTGATCGTGGAGGTGAATATCTAAGTTACGAGTTTGGCGAGCATTTGAAGAAATGCGGAATACTTTCACAATTGACACCACCGGGAACACCACAACGTAATGGTGTGTCCGAATGTCGTAATCGAACTCTCTTAGATATGGTTCGTTCTATGATGTCACTTACAGATTTACCGCTATCATTTTGGGGTTATGCATTAGAAATAGCCACATTCACTTTAAATAGGGCACCATCTAAATCCATAGAAACGACACCGTATAAATTATGGTTTGGGAAGAAACCTAGATTGTCGTTCCTTAAAGTTTGGGGATGCGAAGCCTATGTAAAGAAGTTACAGCCGGACAAGCTTGAACCCAAAGCGGAAAAATGCGTCTTCATAGGATAACCGGAGGAAACTATTGGGTATACCTTCTATCATAGATCCGAAGGCAAAATCTTCGTTGCCAAGAATGGATCCTTTCTAGAGAAGGAATTTCTCTCGAAAGAAGTGACTGGAAGGAAAGTAGAACTTGACGAGGTTGTCGAACCTTCTCTCGAAATTGCGAGTAGCGCAGCGCCGGAAGAAGTTCCTGTGGTGCCTACACCAATTAGAGAGGAAGCTAATGATGATGATCATGAAACTTTGGTCGAAGTTACTACAGAGCCTCGCAGGTCAACGAGAACTCGTACCACTCCAGATTGGTATGATCCCGTTATGAGTGTCATGTTGGTGGACAACACCGATGACCCTGAGACATATGAGGAAGCGATGATGAGCCCAGATTCCAATAAATGGCAAGAAGCCATGAAATCCGAGATTGGATCCATGTACGAAAACCATGTGTGGACTTTGGTGGACTTACGGATGGCGAAGGTCGAGAACAAATGGATCTTCAAGAAGAAAACAGATCGATGGTAATGTTATCGTCTATAAAGCTCGACTTGTCGCAAAAGGGTTTCGACAAATTCAAGGAGTTGACTACGATGAGACTTTCTCACCGATGCGAAGCTAAAGTCTGTGAGGATTATGTTAGCAATCGCTGCATATTACGATTATGAGATATGGCAGATGGATGTCAAAACAGCATTCCTCAATGGAGACATTGATGAAGAGGTGTATATGATGCAACCCAAAGGTTTTGTTGATCCTAAAGATGCTAACAAGGTATGCAAACTTCAACGGTCCATCTATGGATTGAAGCAAGCATCCCGAAGTTGGAATCAATGTTTTGATAAGGTGATCAAAAGTTTTGGTTTTATACAAACTTATGGAGAAGCTTGTATTTACAAGAAAGTGAGTGGGAGCTCTGTAGCATTCTTAATACTATATGTAGATGACATATTGTTGATTGGGAATGATGTAGACCTTCTTAATAGTGTCAAGGAATATTTGAATAATAGTTTTTCAATGAAGGATCTTGGCGAAGCAGCTTACATATTAGGCATAAAGATTTATAGAGATAGATCGAAACGCCAAATATCATTGTCACAAAGTACATATTTGGACAAAGTTCTAAAGAGGTTTGGAATGGAAGATAGCAAGAAAGGGTTCTTGCCCATGTTGCCCAATACGACCTTGAGTAAAACTCAAAGTCCGACATCGGTAGAAGATAGAGAAAGGATGAGTAAGACTCCCTATGCCTCAGCCATAGGATCTCTAATGTATGCCATGCTATGTACTAGACCCGACATTGCATATCTTTAGTTTAACTAGCAGATATCAAAGTGATCCAGGAGTGGATCATTGGATAGCGGTCAAAAACATCCTTAAGTACTTGAGAAGAACTAAGGATATGGTTCTTTCTTATGGAGGTGATGAACAGCTCGTTGTTAATGGTTACACCGATGCTAGTTGGAACACCGATCCGGATGATTCTAAATCACAATCTGGATACGTATTTATTTTGAATGGTGCAGCAGTTAGCTGGAGGAGTGCAAAGCAAAGCGTTGTGGCAAGATCTTCAACTGAATCGGAATACATGGCTGCTTCGGAGGCTTCACAAGAAGCGATATGGATGAAAGAGTTCATTACAGAGCTGGGTGTGGTTCCTAGTCTGGACCCAATGTCTATCTACTGTGATAACATGGGCGCCATAGCCAATGCGCAAGAACCAAGGTCACACAAGAAGCTGAAGCACATCAAGCTACGTTTTCACGCTATTCGAGAACATATCCAAGATGGGGATATAAAGATTTGCAAAGTATACACAGATCTGAATGTGGCGGATCCGTTGACTAAACCTCTCCCGAGGGCAAAACATGACCAGCACCAAACTGCCATGGGTGTTCGGTATATTACCATGTAATCTAGATTAGATGACTCTAGTGCAAGTGGAAGACTGTTGGAGATATGCCCTAGAGGCAATAATAAAAGTAGTTATTATTATATCTTTGTGTTTATGATAAATGTTTACATTCATGCTATAATAGTATTAACAAGGAAACATTAATACTTGTGTGATTTGTAAACTTAATTTGAAGTCCCTAGTAAAGCCTCTATATAATACTAGCTTGTTGGTTAATAGATGATTGTGGTTTCCCTATCATGAACATTGAGATGTTATTAACAACAAGATCATATTGTTAGGAGAATGATATGATGGACATACTCCTATAGATAAGCGTAGCATAAAGATCAAGTCATTTTAATAGTTCAAATGCTATATGCTTTACGATACATAGTAATCTAATTCCTTCGACCATGAGATCATGCATATCACCTTTACGGATGGATGCTTTGATGACATCAAACACCACACCGAATCGGGTGGCTATAAAGGTGGCATTGAGTGTTCGGAAAGTATTGGTTGAAACACATGGATCAAGAGTGGGATTTGTCCATCCATATGACGGATAGATATACTCTGGGCCCTCTCGGTGAAATGTCATCCAATTAGCTTGCAAGCATGTGACTGGCTCACAAGGGATCACATATCACGGGAACGAGAAAGAGTACTTATCGGTAACGAGGTTGAACTAGGTATGCAGAGATACCGACGATCATAACCTCGGATAAGTAAACTATCATGAGACAAAGGGAAATTGATATCGTATGTAAGTGGTTCATTCGATTGCAAAGTAATCGTTGAAATATGTGGGAGCCATATGAATTTCCAGATTCCTCTATTGGTTATTGTTCGGAGAAGTGTCTCGATCATGTCCGCATAATTCACGAACCGTAGGGAGACACACTTAAGGATTCGATGTTGTTTGAGTAGTTATGGAATGATGAGAAAGAGACCGAATGTTGTTCGGAGTCTCGAATGGGATTCGGGATATCACGAGGAGATCCGGAATGGTCCGGAGAATAAGATTCATATAAGGAAAGTCCCGTTTCGGAGTTGGGGAATGATTCCGGTGTTTTCATCGGGAATGTTCTAGAATGTTCCGGAATGTCCCAGACTCGGAGGAAGGGTACATGAATGTGTTGTATCAAGTTGGTATGATTGCATCATGTACTAAGTGTCATCGCTGAACCAAATAAAGGATTAATTCAAATCCTAGTTTGAAAAGTCAAACAGCTAGTTTGAAAAGTCAAACGGCTAAATTTGGAAAGAGGAAAAGAGGAAGGAGAGGGAAACTGGGGAGGGAATCCCTCCTCCAACCGGCGGCGCCACCTCCAAGCCGAGTTGGGGAGGGACTCCCCTCCCTCCCCTTGGCCGCCGGCCCCTCCACCTATATAAGGAGGGGCAGGGCTTCCTCCTAGGACACACAAGATCCTCTCCTCCAAACCCTAGCCGCCGGTGCCGCGCCACCTCCATCAGCCGCCGCCTAAGCAACCCTAGCCGCCGGCCATGCTTACTCCTCGGCGTGTCTAAACCCTAGATCGTCGAGGGACTCTCTCATACTCCACCATACTCGCTCGGCTTAAGGCGAAGCCTCATGAGATCTCCTCTACTTCCGGTACCACGCCGTTGTCTTTGGAATCGCGAGAGTGCTACAACCTCCGCTGCCTCTGGAACAAGGAGAGGAAGGTCTTCGTCGAAAATCGAACGTGTGACCGATTACGGAGCGCTGCGAACACAAGGAAGGATCGTCTACGCGATCTTGAGATCGGGAAGAGTACGACTACATCACCCACGAGAATCCGCTCTTGTTAAACACTTTGGAATCTTCGAGGGTGAGTTATTCCATTGACTCGTTGCTACAATCTAGTAGATAGATCTTGGCTTGTTTTTTTGTATGCGGTAGAAAATTTTTGTTTTCCATGCTACGAAACCCTACATCAACTTCCGGTAATACGTACACAAACGGTTACCTCCATCCTTTTTGTCCACAAACAAGACAGGTGATCTCCATGGTGACGCACTTGGTTGAATCAATCCAACTTCCAACATGGAATCCAGTTGCTTCTTCAGTTCTACTAATTCCGACGGGTTCATACTATATGGTCTCTGGGCTATGGGTCCTGTTCCGGGGATTAGTTCAATGATAAACTCGATATCGCGATCTGGGGGCATACCGGGCAAAACATCTGGAAATACATCGGGGTATTCGCAGACTATCTGGACTTGTTCAATGGTAGGTTGGGCTATACTCTTGTTGCACTTGAATTGACGAGGTAAGGTTTCAGATATATGCTCGACTGATATTCCAGCGGTGCTGGTCATGGTTATGGCTTTCTTGGCATAGTCAATCAATCCTTTATGTTTGGACATCCAATCCATTCCTAGTACTACTTCCAAACCTTTAGTTCCGAGTACTATCAGATTAGCATAAAAGTCTATGCCATGGATTCGGATGGGGATGGCTTTGCAAATTTGCCTAGCTTTGGTGGTTGAACCGGGGATTTGAACAATCATAACATGCTTCAGTTTGGTTGGTTGAATCTTACTAGTGCATGCAAATTCTTCGGTGACAAATGAGTGCGATGCACCAGAATCAAACAACACTCTTACAAGTACTGAATTAACAGAAAACATACCCAGCACGACGTCTGGCGCTTCCTGAGCTTCTTCAGCATGCATGAGAAAAAGACGGCCGTTGCGGTTGAGCGAGTTCCCTGGAGCAAACCTTCTTCCAGGTTGAACACGACGCTGCTATTGAGCAGGGGCATTTGCATTGGGGGCCACGGTATTCTTCTTGTTGGGGCACTCGTTGGAGTAGTGACCCTTATTTCCATAGTCATAACAAGTCACTTGCGACTTGTCCTTTGCTACAACCGGCACAACATTGCTTCTAGTCCTCGGGGCAGTGTTGGTGTTGGCGGTAGCATTGTTGTGGTTGAACTTGGGTGGGGCACGGTTGAAATTGCCAGAGTTGCCGGGGTTGTTGTGATTTCCTCCGGGCCTTGGGTTTCCACGGTTGGGATAGGTCGAACGGTTCATCAGGGGTCTGTTGGTTCTCGGGGCAAATCCTGGAGATGGGTTAGGGCGATACTTTGGGGTCTGATGGGTTCCTGGTTGATGCATCATGCGACGCTTGCGGTTCTCATTGGCTTGGTTAATCTTTCCTTCCATCTGGATAGCAGAGTCGACAAGGGCTTCAATATCAGCAAAGGGGATATTGACTAACACTGTCTGCATCTCATCGTGCAGACCATTCAAGAATCTCTCCTTCTTCTTGGCTTCACTGTCGATCTCATCCGGGGCATACCTAGCTAATGACAAGAATTTGTCACGGTATTCCACTACAGTCATCCGTCCTTGCTTCAGTTCTCTGAACTCATCTCTCATTCTCTTGATCAAACCCGGTGGCACATGGGTTCTGCTGAACTTGACCTTGAATTCCTCCCAGGTCATCATCTGTCCTCCGGTCATTGCACGAACACTGTTCCACCATGCTCTGGCATCTCCGGCTAGATAGTGGGTGGCGAACAGAACTTTCTTATTGGCTTCTACTCCGGCGACTTTCAGGTTATTTTCCATGGTTTGCAGCCAATCGTCTGCATCTAAGGGCTCTTCTGACTTAGTGAAAACAGGTGGGTTGGTGTTCTGGAAATTCTTGAGCTTAGATCCATGGTTGTCCTGATTTCCGTGGCCTTGATTGTTGTGGGCTAGCTGAGCTATCTGCTGAAGGGTGGCTAGGTTGGCTTGACGTTCGGCTCTTTCAGCTTCGCGGTCAGAAACCAACATTTGCAGGATCTGCAATATCGGGTCCGGGGATGAACCACTTCCTCCGCGTGGCATCTGAAGATTGAGATAGATCATGAGAAAAGAGGGACATTTCTAAGGTTCCGGACTTTGAAAAGTTTTTAAAGTTTGACTCAGATTTTCTAGCAACTTGCTTTTCATTCATTCATTCATAGCACACGATACAAACACATACCACAACAAAGGTAAATAGATGGTTTTAAGAACCATTCTGGAAACTACGATACAGCGGGACCGAATACAACTCACTACACTAGTGCTCAAGTGCTACTGCTCCTTGGAGTCGGTGTATTCGTCATCCTCATCATCATCGTCGTCATTGATTAAGGCGAAGTCATCCTCATCGGTGAAGAAATCCATAGCCTGATCCTCCAGAAAATCATCATCATCGCTGAGATAGGAGTAGGGGTCTCCACGAAGATCTTCTCCGGCATTCTCCCTTTCCTCTAACTGCATATCTCTCTCGTGGATGGTCTCCTCCAAATCCAAGATACGGTGGCGAAGACGGGCAATGATGCGCTCCTTCTTATTGAGCTGACGGCGCGAGACTTGCGATCCTTCGCTAGCATGGCGATGGTCTGATCCTTCGTCTTGATGATGGCGGACTTGTGGTTGGAGTAGTCACGGCAATTGTCCAATTCCTGCTGACGATCGTACATCATGAAGCTAAGGTGGTCCAATTGGGTCTTCAGATCGTGGTGATAGGGGGCTTCCAGTGGCTGTCCATTAGCATCACGCCTTGGACAAAACTCAAAGCGGGTACCCTTAATCTGGTTGATACTCTGACCACACAGACGGGCAAGAGCTTCCTGCATGGCCCTGGCAAGTCCATCGAGCCAGTTGTTCTCTATTAAGGTGAACTGAATTCCCTCGGCAGTGGGAGGTTCAATCTTTCCTCGGAGACTTGCAACAATTAGCCACTGCAGATCTTCTCCTCCTTGATCATTGAGCTGAGCTCCGAAGAACTCAAAAGTGACGCCTCGAAGTTCTGAAAGCTGGTCCAAATCCCGCTCAAAGATAAGGTCCCCTCCATTCCCCAACTCATAAAATTTGTTGTACTTCACGTCCATCTATAAGAATATAGGATGAGTAAGTTAGTAGAGGGATCAAGTGTGTCAAATTTTATGTATTTTGCAAGAGTTTTTGAGGAACATGAATTTTTATGAAAGAATCAAGGTGATAAGATAAGTTTTTGTAAATATTTGCTTCCTTTGGTTTTGAAACTAAGTTTTTGATTCAAACGTCCAGTCTAACTAGGGTCTCCTATGGTCAGGATGGCTCTGATACCAACTTGTCAACACCCGGATTTTTATTCATAGATGCATGTTATGCCATACATCGCAATCCCAGGATTACCATTTTTGCGAGACATAACAGATTTGGATACCATAGTACATCATCCATTACAAACCATACATAAGGTCTTACACAAATAAGGATCTCATGATCCAGTTCTTAATACAACTCAAGCGGCGGAAATACGTAATAATAACAGTAGCGTAGGCGAAGCTCCATCTTCGGGGTCACAGGCAATGCTGACGATGGGATATGATCCTAGTTGTCGTAACCTTCCTGGGGTCCATCCTCCTGGTACTCCTCTTCATAGTCTGGCCACGGGAATAGCCACAAAGAAAGCCATGAGTACTCTTTAAGTACTCGCAAACTAATACTAACAAGTGAAGGGGGTTTTTGTAATAGGACACTAGGATCTAGGGTTGTTTTGCAAAAAGCCAGATTTATCTCTACTAAGTCAGAAGCAAGAAAAGCTAGTCGAAATTTTATAACACCTAAGTGGGAACTTGTATATCATATCACAACTCTGTTGTGGTCAAGTCAAAATCTCAATCCATTTCACAAGTCATTTTGAAAACATCTGACGGGGGAACAGTATGGCCACTCCAACTGTCCATAACCGCGGACGCGGCTATTCGAATAGTTTGACACTCTGCAGAGATTATACACTTTCACCACAACATTCGATACATCCGTCAGGAACAAATCCTGAATTCACCATACTCAGTATGCGGATAATCAATCCTAACCTTTCAATTACACGCCCTAGTATAAGCACCTCTCCTGTGAGTTTGGCCTACCAACCATGACCAACGGTCATCTTGGGTACTACACAGGTGGACAATCTTCACAAGGTAGCCTCAACTCAGACCTTGGCCGTGAGGGAACCAATACTAAGGTATATAAGTTTCCAGTCAAGCCCTACCCAATTCTCGGGTATTGTGGTTGTACGGTAAAATTGGAATGGTATCGCATCCAGACAACCAGCAGTTTTATAAAGGGCTAAGGCTCATGCCTCAATATTTTCATCATCCAAATCATCTGGTGTTCGGAAACACATGTCAAAACATCTCAATAAATGATCCATCATTCCAAGGTTTTCATAACCATTTTCACCAAGTATTCCCCTCTAAAGTTGATCAAGTTTTATGCTTAGCACTAGCATCTAAAAATGGGAGTGAGTACTAATGAGGGGTGGTAAACTAGTGTAGTTTAACTAAGTTTAATCTCATGCCTTAGGATGACATCAAGATTATCTAGCTTAGGCCAAATTTGATGATCTTTATGAAACCTTCAATTATCTTTCTAATATCTACAATTTACTTAAGTAATATCTAAGTAATAGCTTGGATAAAGAAATAAAGTATAAAGCTTATAAGTAAAACTAGGAATGGGGTTATCAAGTGGGTATGATCACATATGCTTAAGGCATATAGTTGGCATGGTAACAAGCCAGTATTTACTTGCATAGGTATAGTATCTTGCAAGTGTTAACTTGAAAAATCAACTAGTAGTATTAGGCTTGCCTTGTGCAGAGCAGTGGTTGAAGTTCTCCTCGGCTTCTTCTTCGTAGTATCCTCCTTCCTCCTCGTATCCTTGGTCGGTACTAGCATCTATGAATAAATACGAGGTACATAATCACCAAACAATACTTAACTACTTTAAATCATCACACACAAGGGTTCTATAGATGATCTAGCATCATCACTAATATTACAAGATTATTTCTTTTGTTTTTAGAAAAGTAATTTCTACTCATTGAAAAACTACTTAAGATTTAATATTCTCCAAACCAAACATGGGATCATGTTGACACATGTCATCACCACATATTTCAGTACATGGGAATGTGATTTAAAGTGGTGTCACAATTTAATAAGTTTAACCTTTTATTTTAAATAAAATAAATGACTAGAAATGCCTATGTGGCATTGAACATTATTTCTGTAAGTAAACCCATATGTATTCTGAAAGGTATGATCAAATGTGATTTTTTGAGAGTTGGAATCAACTCAAAAGCTATTATGGTTTAAATTTGAAAAATGTTTGAATGCAGAAAAGGTCCTGCCTTGTTATTTTTACCAAGGTTCATCTATAGATTCAAATTATTTGAATTCAACGGGCTTGGATTAAGCATTTCAAAACCTTTTTTAACAAAATTGGTTTCATTCAATTTGGTTCAGTGAATTGAGCTGGGTTGATTTTTGAAACTAGGTACAGAACTATGTTTGAACTTAAAAAGAAAGAGCTAAATTCAAACGAGTGGGCTGCGCGGGAAGGGTTATTGGCCGCCGGTGTCACTCCATGGCTGGGCGAATCGACAGACGGGTTCATCGGTCAGTGACTCTTTAAACTACCACAAGGCTGCCCAAAAGAGTGCTGGTCTACTAGACTGCTTTTGATGGACTCGGTCTAGGGCTCTGTGTGGATGGCTGGCCTTCTGTAAAGCTAGAGCTGTCGGTGACATCCCTCGCTTTGTGATGCATCCCATGGCCTTCCTTGCACCGAAGTGGCAAAGAGAGGGCTCTGCTGGCCTTGAACTCACCCGCCTGGCTTTAACACCGAAGGGGCCAGAACGCCTCCTCTTTACCAAGGCGTCCGGGCTGGTCCACAAGGTCGCAGGACTGTTGGTTAAGCTTTGTCGTCTTCCTCCCCTAGTGGTGAAGTTACGGACGTGCCCTGTCGCACTCCTTGAAAGCATCCAAGGAATTTGTAGACGTGTGGAGGGGGAATCCTCCCCTCGCGGGGCCACCCTCCTGAAGGTCACCGAGACGGGGTCTAGGCCAAGTAGAGAGGGCCTCTCGAGGGGCTGCCAGTTTCCTCCTTGCCTCCCAAGACTCCGTGTTGAGGCGTGGCTACCTCGTGAGACCGTTGTGTCTCAGTGGCAGGCCTGCCGACCGGCGGGTCATGGTTCCCCAGTTGCCACCGACAGCTTTTGGCTTCTAACATCATACACCATACAACTATGTCCAGTTAAAAGGCAAAACCCAAACCAAAAAGCACCCATCTAGGTGCTTCTATGGCAAGAAGCCAGAATCGGAAAGCTAGGTTTAAACCCAACTAAACAGCTTGATAGTCTAGTGTGTCTCGACACTTTTTTACGCATTTGTATATATGAAATTAAAATTGTTGTACTCCCGCCGATTCATATTAATTGACTTTGATTTATCAAAATTTGAATGAACATATATACTAAATAGTGTTTTGGTTCATTCAAATCTAGATTAATTTGAATCAATTAATATGGGCCAGAGGGAGTAGCATGTCTCGGCGGAGTAGCTATAACAACGGCTATGTGTTCCGTTATCGAAAGATAGTGGAACCCGGGAGTATGCAAAAACAAATGTCTCGGCATGTATGTACCTATCCTTTTTTTGTGCCAAGTCATCGCATATCCCGTGTTCATTTTGCGGAAGAATCCAGATGATAATTTATTGTTAGCTTTTCAAGTGGCGTTTGTGTGGAAGGAATGATAACTCTCACTGAATGTCGCCTATAAAATGATCCTATCGTGTATTTACCACATGTTGTCTGTTTCAGTGGATCTTATCCGATGACCCATTGCGCCGGTGATCTGTTTCAGTGATTATCTGGCAAAAAAATGAACACAACCTATGTCACTAACGATGATGTAGAGTGTAACCTTTTTGGGTGCCATATTTCTCCCTCTCTACAAAATAAAAAGCAGTTGGTGTGGTGGTTGGTGAAGCTAGAAGGCCCCATATAAGCCCTTCTCATCCTCCCTGCAAAGCACACACCTCTTCGCTCGGTCTCGGACTCACTCACACCAAAAACACCCACCATCATCTCGGCTCAGGAGAAGCAGAGGCAGAGATGGGCTCCACCACCGCCGACATGGCCGCATCCGCCGACGAGGAGGCCTGCATGTTCGCTCTCCAGCTCGCCTCCTCGTCGATCCTCCCCATGACGCTCAAGAACGCCATCGAGCTCGGCCTCCTTGAGACACTGGTGGCCGTCTCCGGCAAGTCGCTGACCCCCTCCGAGGTTGCCGCCAAGCTCCCTTCTGCGGCCAACCCGGCCGCGCCGGACATGGTGGACCGGATGCTCCGTCTGCTGGCGTCGTACAACATCGTGTCGTGCGTGGTGGAAGAAGGCAAGGACGGCCGCCTCTCCCGCCGGTACGGCGCCGCCCCCGTGTGCAAATACCTCACCCCCAACGAGGACGGCGTCTCCATGGCGGCGCTCGCGCTCATGAACCAGGACAAGGTCCTCATGGAGAGCTGGTGAGTGAGTGCCTGAGTGGAGTTTAATTAGATTGATCACTGCATCGTGCGTTCCCCTCTTACCTTGCCCATTTCCTGTCGCTGGCGTGTGGGTCCACCCATGCAGCTGAGCTCAACTGTCTTTTCTTTACTACTAGTACTACCAACTTGAGCTTCATTAACAGTTAACAGTAGTTCTACTTCTACTACTACAGGCTAGACATCCTCCGAGAAAATTTATCTATTCATTCATTCGCGTGTCAGTTAGTAGCTAGAAACATTTCCGGACATTGCGTTGCCGTGTGCACCGTGCAACAGAGTAGGAACTGCCATTAGAAGTAGAATTGGACCACACGGTGACCTTTTACTTGGAATAATCACCCAAAACTAGAAGAGTTTTGTTTTATCATTAGCTGGAAGTCTTTTACATTTGTATACTGTATACTTGTTTATTAGGCAAGTTCAGATTTCAGCTCACACAATCTGTAAATTGCATTTGCTTGCCTGTCGCAACACACTAATGGCAAGAAGAGGACATGTTCAATTAGTGCTTGCTAAAGCAGATCATATATACTGGTAGGTGGTAGTAGCAAATACTAATTCGCATTGAAATAAAATGTCATGGTTCTCCGTCGTATGAATCCTCTCAGGTACTACCTCAAGGACGCGGTCCTTGACGGCGGCATCCCGTTCAACAAGGCGTACGGCATGTCCGCGTTCGAGTACCACGGCACGGACCCGCGCTTCAACCGCGTCTTCAACGAAGGGATGAAGAACCACTCCATCATCATCACCAAGAAGCTCCTCGAGCTCTACGACGGCTTCAATGGCCTGGGCACCCTCGTGGACGTCGGCGGCGGCGTCGGCGCCATCGTGGCTGCCATCACCGCCCACTACCCCACCATCAAAGGAATCAACTTCGACCTCCCCCACGTCATCTCCGAGGCGCCGCCGTTCCCGGGCGTCACCCACGTCGGCGGCGACATGTTCAAGAAGGTGCCCTCGGGGGACGCAATCCTCATGAAGTGGATCCTCCACGACTGGAGCGACCAGCACTGCGCCACGCTGCTCAAGAACTGCTACGACGCGCTGCCGGCGCACGGCAAGGTGGTGCTCGTCGAGTGCATCCTGCCGGTGAACCCGGAGGCCAAGCCCAGCTCGCAGGGGGTCTTCCACGTAGACATGATCATGCTCGCGCACAACCCCGGCGGCAGGGAGAGGTACGAGAGGGAGTTCGAGGCGCTCGCCAGGGGAGCAGGGTTCGCCGGCGTCAAGTCCACATACATCTACGCCAACGCGTGGGCCATCGAGTTCACCAAGTAGATGATGAGATCCGTCCATCCAGGCACACACACACGTCCACCGGTGCCAGAACCATCGTCTTCCTTCTCTGCTGGCTGCTGCTGCTCCTGCTCCTGCTCCTGCATCGATCTGCCATATGTACTTCTGCTTGCTCTGGTTTTTCCTCTGTATTTTCCCATAATTTTCTCTTGCTCTAATCCATTCTGAATTCTAATGGTTGTGTCGTCGATCTATTCAAATTGTACCATTAATAATGCTGCTCTGAAAGGTTGCATGTAGTATACATATATGATGTATGACATGATTTCACTCCTTTGTTCAATATACGAGTTGCCATCGATCTTCCTCCGAAAAAGTACAGTATTCAACAATGGTAAGTGCAGACACCGAGCTTCAAGATTCGATCATTGCGAAAATGCAGTAGAATTCTTTCATTCAAGATGAACAACTATAGATCTTCTACCCGCAAAAAAAAAAGACTATAATAAAGAATAAATCTTGTAAACAGCGGTTACAATCGTGCGGGAAGAAGATCATGTGTCCAGCGCGTAGACCCTGTACCTAGCTAGGTAGCGGTGATTTTTTTTCAGTGGGGATAAACCGTATTTTATGAGATTCACTTACGCCTAAGATTGCCCGGCCGGTATTCATATCTCTCAGTTAGTGTCCATCGCCATCATCGTCGGTAAGACATATCACATATAAAGCAATCAAGCAAATCATCCAACAACTCCGTTGCAACGTCGTCGTTGATATTTTTCTACATGATGATCAATATAATGGTACTGATTAGTATCAACAACTCCTCTGCATAACAACTTCTAGAATACCAAATCTAAATAGAAGAGATATATAGATAACTAGAAAATAACATTTTCAGAAAACCAGCTGTGTACCCGAAGTGGGACAAGTGGGAGTGGGATAAGTGAGGTCCCACTTCCATATCTCTACAATTCTAAAATAAGTGGAATTTAATTTTAGTGAGGCTATTAGTGAGGAGGCCCATGAAATCGTACTTCCTCTGTTTTGGTTTACAAGTCTTGCGCGTATAGCTAGTTCATCGATTTAACCAATAAAATATAGATTATATAGCAAAAAAATAAACATTTTAGACATTATATTTTATAATGGGTATAGTTTTTATGGCATACAATTTATATTTTAATGGTCAAAATACCAACCTAAATATACATTCAAGACTTGTATACCAAAACAGAGTACCTATTCCGCACCTTTAAACATTCGTGTCACTAGTTTCGTCACATCTCTAGCCCAGTTCATGGTATCTGTAGAGCCTATATAGGCGAAATCTATTGTTCGTTCAATGCGTACTCTATGTGGCAATTCGCCAGGACGTACGTACGTCGTGGGCTGATCCATTTAGGGCCCGTTCCGAATATGAGTGTAGGAAAATGTACTAGGAATAATAGAATGAATGGGAAAGGAAGTCAGATGGCTTCAAAAGAATGCGAAATGAAGGATTAGGACGTCTGATGGTGTTTGGACGAAAAGAATGAAACATAGGAATCGTGGACATGTACCCATGTATTAAATATTAAGAATGGACCCCACCATGTAGGATGGACCAGCTGTCAGTGGCATCGAGCGGTTGGCTTCAGCGTGGACTGCAATAGCGTGGCAGCAATCTCGTCTCGGTCCTACGCGAAGGAGAGGAAAAATTGAGCACAGACCTCAAGTTTATTTTCCCCTAAAATCTGCAGGAATCTCGCAGAAAAGATAACATTTCCTGAGTTCTACTGTTCACAATTCTTCCGTCCCAAACGCAGCAAAGGAATCAAAACCTATGGAATCTGAGTTCTCCATTCTTCCTATAGCTTTCCTCCATTTTGAAGGTAGCCTTAGCCCTTGTTCGGTTGCAGTAGCAGTAATCCCTGAGAGGAATTAATCCACGGAGGGATTGGGTGAACCCCATCTCCACACCCCAATACCTGCAGGGATTAATCCCTGTCATTTCATGCAATTTGCTGTCGTTCGGTTAAACCCTGTGTAGTAATCTTTTACCGTACTAGTATGAAACATCCAGCATCCAGGAGAATTGGAGACCCTATTCAACACTCCATGATATACTAAACTTTCAATATAAATCACCATCCACTGATACAAATGCACTTTGAAGAATCTGAACTACTGTATATGTATGGTAAGGATTAAATACAAATCTCAAATCACGTTCTACAACTAATATGCATATTTGGAAGAAACTGAGTTACAATATATGTATAAAACAGTCGAGTTTCGAAGGCTATTAAGTCGCCGCTGCGCCGAGCACGGTACTGCCGTCGGCAGCGTTGCTACACACAGCGAAGGGTTGAAATATTTGATATCCTGGAAAAGTCAATAGTATATAATTAGCTAGTATCACATGAAGCTAGTATTACGGAATGAAAAGGACAGAAATACAGAAGTACCATATTATCTGGGCATTTTTCAGGAAAGGTTTTCATATCTTGCATATGCTTGTAATCACAGAAATCTTTAACATGACAGACCCAATGCAAAATCTAAATAAATGACCCACGACTGACTAAATGGATCATAGATTGATACCGTGCGGAATTCTGTATAGGAAGGAAGACAAGGAACATGCAAGCAAGATGTGGATTTGCACCAACATAAACATGTATAGCTACCAGGCAAGCATGACAGGACCTGCAACTTGTGAGACTGATTGTTGGACAAGCAAACAAAATGCATAAATATTTTTCATCAACACATGTTCATAGAATTTATTACAAAAAGGTTTGAGTAATCCATGTCCCCTCACCTGAACCCCTCCGACTCCTCCAACCCTCTCACCTCTTTAACCCCTTCCACATACCCTTGTTCCGTGAGACCCTATAGTTTGAATAGTGGTGAATTCCATTTGCTCTAAGTTAGATTAGATAACATATTTACATAGTGAGCACGTGACGTAGTGTAGTCTGTAAGTTTTACACATGCATACTATAAGTTTTATATAGTCAAATTCAATGTTGTCCGAGCAATTCCTGAACGCCTCGTTCTCTCCCTCATTTCCACCGCGGCTGCGGTGACCCAGTTTGCACCAACTATGATGCGAAGCGGCAGGTAAGAAAATATAACTTAACTACGATGCAATGACAAGCATGAAGATGAAGATAATGCAAAAAAAAGCAGACTCACTCCATCCAAGCTCAGACCAGGAACCAATCGCTTCACATTTGCTAGTTTCAATTTTTCACTGTTGAATAATGAGCCAAGAACCTTACATGCACTAGTTGCCGCATACGTTAGGGCCATTGGATGATGGGTTCTCGACATGCCTTGTCCAAACCACCGCTGCAGCGTGGTGCCTCAGTCAACTTCCATGTCGCCATCCAACCACGCCACCGGACACCTGCAACGCGCCATATCAACAATAACCTGCATGTAATAAGACCAAATAAGTGTTCTTTAGTGTTTCCATAATCTAATGATCATTCACAACATAGTGATGTAATGGCACATGCATGAGTCAAACCAAATGGTAATAAAAATTGAAAACAGGTGAGACTTTACGAGATTCAGTTCCTCCTGTTGTATAGCTGCTCTTGGCAATGGGAGGAGCTCAAAATATCAGTGAGAAAGCAAACATAAAAAAGACATGAAGTTGTTGGGGGTACACTACTTGCTGTTGCCGCCATTCCCCTCACAGTTGTGTCTCAAAGTACATGATGTTTTGCAAGCGTGTGGCATTTATCTTCTAATGAAACACTATATGCAAGCAAGGTAAAATACTATGTTGGGATACCTGATCACAAGAAACGTACCTCACATATAATTGGTAAGCATTATAGGAATGATATAAAAGTAAGTGATCCATAGAAATTTTAAGCATATCAAATAAAAGGACAATGATAACATGGAAAAGGAGATGGCTCTTGCAGGATATATGCTAGAATCTATGGAGGATTTGAGATCTTGGTAACATGAGAGGAAGATGATCTCTTGTACTACGGGTACTTGCAGAAGTTGGTGTAATGTGAGCATTGTTCATGTCAAATGACAAGTAACTATCTGGAGAAGCACGCAAAATAGATTTACAATGTTCGGAGAAGCACACAAATTAGATAAACATTAACAAGTAACTATCTGCAATATATGTGACTGATATCTAGAGAAGCACACACATTAGATAAACATTGTCATCTCCCCGTGCTCACAGAATCCATTACAAAAGGCTAATTTAAATAGTATAAATTAACTTTATCAAACTAGTTTTTTCTTCTTTGATCAAAATTCACAAAGATGTAAGAAACTCTACTCTACCAAGAACTGGGAAGTTCACAATGTTGTAAGAAACTCTAATCTACCATGAAGCAATGAAACGACCTAGATTTAGTCCAGACATCTACACTGCCACAAAAATATTGAACTTTGGATGAGCATGTACATCAAGTCACTCCTTCCTAATTTAGGCTAATTTTCTTATGGCTAAATCAACTTTGAATTGCCACAAAAACACAAAATCCACAGGCACAACATAAATAAATTTCTTGAGTTGCAACACTGAGCATATCATTGCTCGATCCTAACTTAAGAACTTCCAAAAACCCTAATCAGAGGGGAAGGAAGATTAGGAGCGGGACCTTAACTGCGACAAGACTGCAGTAGAAGTGCTAGATACCGTTGTCGCTATTGCCAATCCGCTGGGGACACCTCCTGGTCACGCCGCCACATGCGCCTTTGGGTCGTCGCGCTACCGCTGTGCGCCTCCAGGTCGCGCGATAGCCTCTCGCCAGTGCCATAGAGGAAGAGGATGAGTGCGGATCTGTCAATATCCTCCACATGTCGTTGCGCCGTCGTTTCTCTCCATGTCGTTGCGCCGCCGCCCCAGGTCGCTGCGGTGACCCAGCATACCACTGCATGATGTAGTACACTATAGTCGTTGACATAATACCAATGAAACACCTGTTCACTAGTATTACATTCCTCAGAGTGGTACAACAGAAACACAGCGGGTCCAAGACATGGCTAAAGGTTACAACTCAACTAATTACATAAGATCCAAAGAACACTCTAGGTTTAAGAGAGAGAAAGAACTTCTTACAAAGAAGAATCAAAGTTAAACAACTCTAAAACTATTATAATATTAATACTAGTATTTTAATAAATGGTCTGGCATTGCTGCTAATGCAATGCACTACAGAAATAGGTTCTTTGGCTAGAGATTATATTCCTATCTAATCAATAACTTTCATTTGAGTTGATGTATATGTTGACTTTCTTGTCTTCGTTGAAGAGCTAAAGCTTTTTGATGAAGATTCCTGGAGCATAACTAGATGTAGATGTCGTCTTAATGGCTTCAGAATCTAGCAAGGGTTAAGAAGATACGTTGAGTACGAGCGTACTCAGCAAGTTCACTAGAAAAGGAGTGTTTGATGCACTATAGCTACAGCCACAGACCATAGATCGTAGGCAATGCAAGTTTTCGTAAACATTTCTTCAAAGGTTGCTTTTATTCTGAAAATCTATGCCCGTCAGCATTCACGGGTTTACCAGAACTTTCATGGAGTTCCTTTCCCGCAGCGTCCGCAGCTCCTTCCCAGAACAGGGAGTAACAAGTTACAGTTCTTACACTCTGCAGAGGTGCGTCACTTTACCCATGAGAGACCTTAGACTTGTTGCACAAGCAAGCCATGACCTTGTCCATACTTCCTTGGTATGGGGCCCAGTCTAAGATCCAAGCCAATCACTGCCCTCTCCGCAACCTCATATGTCTACACGATCCTTCGGGGCCGGCTCACCTCCGTTAAGCCCCCTTTCGGGCAGGCTAAAACCCTGATGAGTTCCCGAAGACTCTATGACCTGGAGATGCCCGGACGAGTACCATTTAAATGGACTATATCCCTAAACACCGTTCATAGATAATCTAGACACCAAAAGTGTGGGGCGTAAGGGTACCCACCCATATGTTGGATCCGCACAAGGAATCACAACGTCACGTTAAGGTCGTCTTGCCTCCATAAGAGAGGAAAAGGATACAGCTGAATTCTCCATCCCATTCCAAATCTCATGGTTAATGCATTATATACGGTGCAAGAATCACTGGCGACATTGGTTGTTAAGTCCTAGATAATATGTTCCTTTACCACTGAAACTTTTATAGTAGGTTATTACCTAATGGTAAATAACTATAATCATTTATTATGAAAATAATGTTTTCTGACCTTTTTCAAATGTAGGTGATGACAACACTGGATTTGTAAAATACTTTACATAAAATAATCAAAGGACATGAGTAAGTGTGAACTTGCCTTTTGTGATTGCAAGATTATGCACTCACGGTCTTCAAGACAATATAAGATCTAATATCTAAAATCAGCATCATTGGTCCGGCAAGGACTAATGTTTAAAGAAGAAGGATGCTTGTATGCATGAGTAATGTAATGCATTTTATAAATGCGAATCCCGGGGATAACGTTGATCTAGAGTTTGGAAACTGGAATTGGTTTCTTTAAAATGTGTTGTCCTTTTAGATAAGTTTAATACTCGTGCTTCTTATTAAGGCTTGTGAGTGTGTGTGAAACAACATGTAATTATGATGGTATATAATAATAAGATATACGAAAGCGGAATGTTACTCAAAGACTACTTATATAAGAATTTCCTTATCTCAAAACCTTACTTTACAAGCATTAACATCTATAAATAACTTAAGTGTTAATAATTCTAAGTTATATCAGTAAAGTATAAAGTAATGTGATTACGATTATTTGTCATCTATTTACTGAAGTGGCAAAACAAATAACTTTTGAAGAAAAGATTTCTTTATTAAGGTTTAAACAATCCTGATAGTTTTTAGAGTATGGTTGATAGAATGTGATTAATGTTACTCATGCTTGATTGGATAGTTTGAATTTGGGATGCTTTATAACTTAATTATAACATACCAAAGTTAATTATAAAACATATAACAAAGTCTTTAGCCTAATATTTAAAGTCTTGTAGACTAAAGTTAACTTTAAAAACCTAGATGGTTTTAAGGTATATTGCTTATGTTAATTGTACCTTGTGTACTTTGTAATGTTTCCTTAAAGTTACTTAAGAATGGTTATTCTTCTATTTAAGTAGTGGTTTCTTAATTTTATAATGGAACAGGATCATTTATTTCCTTATAAAAGTGTGATTATGGTTTATGGATAAGTAAACAATATTAGCGACTACTTATGAATTATCTTTGGATTTAGTCCATTATAAAGTTGTGAGTGAAACAATGGTAAAATATTTTATTTGGTTAAAATATTATTCTTGAAGATTTATAATTGTTAAAGATCTTTTTAGAAGATAAACTACACATATGGTTGAAGGATAATTCAATAAAATTGTATTTAAAATGTGTTGAACCATTTTGACTTAATATTATCAATATTTCAGACTAATACTATTTATTAGACTCAATTGACTAATTTTAGAAATATTCACAAATTTTATTTATCCTTATATGAATTAATAACTAAGAAAATAGGTTTAAATTCAAGTTGCTAAAGTGTTTTAAATGTTTATTTACCTCAAAAATGGAATATTATCTTTTTAACATGTAGATGTTACTTTTGTGATCATTTTGGTATATTACAATTATTTTTGTGATTTATAAATAATAAGATATGATTTTTATAAGATTCACTACTTTATAAATAATAAATATTTAATTAAGTGAAATAATAATGTATGATTATAGTTTTAAAGTATTTTTTTATTTTTATAAGTTTTTTGGTATTTTATTTATATTTTTAACATTTACCAATATTAAAATATGGATTATCTAAATTTTCTTACTTATAAAACCTTTATTAAATAATATTTATTTAAATAATTGTCATAATAATATTTGATAAATAGTTTTAAGTTGTAGATTTTATTTTTCTGGAATTTTTCATATATTAAACATGTTTTTCTGAATTATAAAACAAAAGATACTAAATTTACTAGATTTAATTACTTTATTTCAATTTCTGGAATGTTTATATTTGAATTAATATTGTTTTATCAATTTGCTAAACAGACACATTACTTTTACACCGCACACACATCTAGCCCTAGTCACTGACCATTGGGCCCTATGCCATGTCACATTCCACCTCAGCAAAGACTGGTTAACATGTTGAACTGGTCAAGTATGACGCAAGCAAGGCGTTAGGATGACGTCAGTGCGACCACCACCGCCAGTTGATGGTCGCCAGCGACGATCTACGGCACCCTAGCAAGCGAAACTAGTCTAGTTTGTATCAACGCGATGTGTTGAACCATATAGTGGCGGCACTGCTCAAAAATAGTCATCGGAGCTACTGGAAGGACAACGACTGATGGCGGCGCACAGCGGTGCTACTGCGCGAACAGGCTAGGGAGCGCATTGGGAAGAAAAGAACGATGCTTGAGCATCAGTGACTCACCCTGGTTGCGGTGGTGGTGTCGGCGAAGACTGTGTGTGGTCGGAGACGAGCTCTCCGACGAGGATTCCGACGAACTGCCGTAGAAAGGAACGGCAAAATTCGCCCTCTCTAGTGCTCCCCTTGATGCAAGACTCCACCCAGAGGATCTACGGAGCACGGGGCATCTCCATGGCTACTTGGAAGAGAGTGGGGAGGTGCGGAACAACGGCGAGATGAGCTAGGGTTTAAGCTCTGAGAAAGAAATCGAAAGAAAGAGCTTCAGAGGAAGAGAGAGTGGATGAGGACGAGCAGATGGCGTCGTGGCGTTCTTATACCCTACTCCAGGAGTGGCAGCATGCATCGTAGCGCGGCGGTCGATCGACGGCGGAGCTCCGGCCAGCGAGCTGCTTCCAGTAGGCGAGGAAGAAGATAATGGAGATTTTGCGGAAAACCCCCTGGAACTTTTCCTCTCTCGACCAGCAGTCCTCTCGCTGGCCCACTCGTCAGTCGCTGTGGTGACAAGATGGGCTTGCTTAATGGGCCGATGTAGGCTACGGTTGGGCTGCTCGTGAGCAGTGGATAAAGAGAAGGAAGTTAGGTCATGGGCTAAATTTGATCTCCTCCTGTTTTTTTCTGGTTCTTTCCCTTTTCTATATTCTGTTTTCTTTTCACATTTGAATTTGCATATTTGATTTGAATTTTCTTTATGGGATTTATTTGCTAAATAATTGTAACTATATTAAAAGTTATTTACTATCATTTTGTGAGCTTTTATTCAATAATGTTATATTTCTTTCTTTTTTGTCCAGAATAAACCATGGATTTATATTATCATATTTCTTTATTTTTAGTATTTGTAAGAGCTTTTGTTATGAATTTTTAATTTATCTTATAATCATAAAATTATTAAAGAATGCATTACTTTTAACTTATGGAATTTGATTCTCATTGACTTATATTATTAAAGAAATTTTTATGTGGTGATCTTTCATTTTTGTATGATAAATAGAGTTCTAGGGAATTAATATGGTTAATATTATTACCATAATTTTAGGAAATAGCCATGTATATATTTTATTATACTAATATAGGAGTTAAGGTTTGAATTAAAAATGCTTACCCTAGGGTTTAGGGTTCTTACTATACTTATATTCTTTTGTTGATATGAGTAAATATTAATAGCTAAACATATTGTATTTATGTTTGTGATCTTTAATGATATCACCTTTTAAAACAGAAAGTTATTATCTGGAATGTATTATGGAAAAGAATTGATAGAAATATCTCCTAGTCTGGTTATGATAATTGGAAATGACAGAGATGTGCTTAAGTGATTTGCTATAGGAAATATTCCTATATTGTGAAAATAAAATGATCTATCCAACAGATGAGATGGGTGTTAAGCTTGATTATGGATTTAGGGTTTAATGTTTACCAAGAATTCCTATCTTCCACACTTCATAATTCTGGACTTCTAATTAAGGAATTCCTGTCCTAGATATAATACTTCTTCATATCTATCATCATGTGCTAACATGATTAGCTTTGCTTCACAAAAATATTCCTATCCACCTTTAATTCCTCTAAATCCATACTTGGTTATTAAACTGTTCTACTACTAATAATCTCCAATCCAACATATGGTTACAATTGTGTCACATCCCAAAAATTTCCAAATTTTGAAATGTGAAAAATAAATAAACAAAATAAATAATTGTTGAAATTTAGGGTGAAAAGAAACTTTTTGCTTCTAAATGAAAACATCAAAACCCATCTTGAACAAATTTGAAAAAAATGGAATCCAACAAATTTCAATCATGTAAAATGCATTCATCAATGAAGGTATCTTGAAATTTAAACATTTGGAAAAGTAAACCAAAAACCCTAAAACCCTAATGGAAGAAATCATTTCTAAGATCACTCTAAGAATATGGATTTGATCCATATAAAAATTCAACAACAAACAATTATAAATGATCAAAAATGATAAATAAAAATATTATAAAACCATAGAAATTGGTTTCACTTAATATGGAACCATGGATAAAAACTTATGAATTTAATAAGATGAAAGGAAATAATTTCCAAAGCTAATAAATCTCCTATCTAAAATCCATACCAAATAGTGAGCAAAATAACCCTAAAGGGATTTAAAAATATAAACAAATATTAAATAAAATTATACAAATTGGAATCACCAATTTTGGATCTCTAAATAAAAAGATTTGGATTTTATAAGACAAAGAAAGAAATAAATAAATAAATAAATAAGGAATATATAAAAGCCCAACTAAATCTTGGCCAAACAAATGAAATGAAAGATTATAGAATAATAAAAAGGAATAAAAGATTATTTAAATAAAATCACAAGGATTAAACAATATCCAATTTTATTTAAATAAATATTATATGCCTAAATTAAATAATAAATCCTAATAAAATTATTTAGAAGACAATTTAAAACTTGAATTTAATCCGTAAGCAAATAGAAAAAAGATAATTCAAATAAAATAAAGGGATAGAGAATATCCAAATAAAATTATATGACATTAACCAAAATTCAATTCTATTTAAATGGAAACAAAATCCCTAATAGAAATGATTAATTAAATCATGGGAAAATAATAAATTGGAATTTACCAAAGTGGATTTAAAGGTTATCTAATTAACTTAAAATAAATAAAAGAATTATTTGAATAAAATTTATATGGATTTAAAACCATATTGGATTTTATTTGAATAAAGACAATTACCCAATTTAAATGATTAATAAATCATATTAAAATATTTTAAACAATAATTCAAGTGAATTATTTGCACTATGGAATACAAAAAAACCTAAATAAAAGGGTTTGGTAAAAATTAAGGTTCAAATAAGAGTTTGAAAATATAAATAAAATCTAATTTGAATAAAAGACAAGTGCCTATTTTAAATAAATAGTAAACCATAAATGAATAAAAGAATTATTCTAGAATGGAATTTAAATAAATTGATAAAAAATATTAAAAGCCTACTGAAAAGTTTGGAAGGTTCTGAATTCAAATGTTTGTTTGAATTATTTGAACAAAATTCAAAACAGAAAAAAAACAAAATAAAAAAAGGGAAAGAAACCAGCCCAGCCCAACCTGGCCTAACTAAGCCCAGCTAGCCCACTCTCTTCTCTCCCGAACCATTTTATTTCTCACTCAAACGCACACCCACTAAGCCACTGATAGAACGACCCCACTATACCCCTCTATATTTCGCTGACGATACGACCCCACTACCCCGTCACCATCTTCCCCACCATGACCAGTTCATCCCCCTCCTCGCTATTTCTGGATGTGATTCCGCGGGATTAATTCGCCATAACGCCGCGTTAATTCCTCCCCGAGATTACTCCCTCTTAATCGCCCCATCCCCCTCTCTGTTTCCCCCCGTTCTCCCGCACACAGTCGCCCCAGGCTGCCTCGAATCGCGCTTGCGCCACCACTGCCTCCGACGAGCTCATCGTCGAATTCCGGCGAGCCCAGCTACTCCTCTGCCCCCTCGACCACACGAGCGTGATCCCCAACTCCCTATGCATCTCCCAGTACCACCCACTCGCTTGCGCGCGCTCTAAAACGTCGGCAAGAACAACACCTAAACGCCGCTGTCGTCTGCCACTTCTCCGGCGAAGCCTCCTACTAGCTCCTGACTGCCCCTTCCCTCTGACTATTACTCACGTGTTCGCTTTTCTTGCACGCATCTAACGGCATCGTTTATTTGTCTTGGCGCGACCCGTACCCTCGCCTCCGACAACGAACAGACGAGCCCGACGCCTTAGTGAACTCCGGCGAGCAATCCTTTTCGTTCTCGTGCGCCCTTGGACAACTGCGACCACCTCGAGCTTCAGCATGCCACGGCGAGTCTGGTAATGATCTTCTCCCTCTCCCGCTCTTCCTAAATCGTTGGAAACGTCACCGCCAGAGCCGCGCCGCCGCCAGCCACCGTCGCCGCGCCGCCCATCTGTGGTCATTTCATTCTGGAGCGTTAGATCTTGATCCGTTGGCTAGGATAGATGACTTAAGCGAACCAGTATGCTTAGATCAGAGCCGCACGATGCACTTTAGATCAAACGCGCTGTGTTAGCCGATCCAGACCAAACGGTATCAGCCAATACGAAACAGACGTGTGGCACAACTTTTGATTAAATAGACAGAAACATTGCTATTAGATGGTTAGATTTGAAAAATTCATAACTTTTAATCCACACGTCAAAATTTTACAAATTTTATATCAATGGAATCAGCAAACAGAATACTTCGCAACCATGCCCTTTGTTTACTGATTTGCTTCTGTAAAATTGATTGTTTTTGCAGAAATATGTGTAGGCATATTTTAAGTATAAAATTTATTCTAAAAATGTTTTTAGGGTAAAATATTTTGTAAATGGATTTTTTTGAACCTACTGACCATAAAAACCAACTTGTAGATTTAAAAGTATATTTTGTGATGCTAAGGAATAAATCTTTAAACAAAATCATTTCTAGTTAAATAAAAATGTTGAATATGTTTTAAAAAAATGTTTTTGAGTAAAACCTTTGGAAAATGATTTGATTTAAATTGTCTGACCCTAAACACCAAGTTTTGGGATTTAAAATATATTTTATGAACCCTAGAAAAATTATTACTTTGAATAAAGGCATTTCTAGTAAAATAAAAATGGTGCTTAATTTAAAAATGGTTTTTGAGTGAAACCTTTTGTATGATTTTTTTATACACTTTGACCATAAACACTAAAATTTGTGTTTAAAAATATATTTGGCAAACACTAGAAATTTTACTTTGATTTAAATCAATTCTAGCAAAACAAAAATGATTTAAAGTGGCCAATTTCACTAACTCAATATCAAATGGTTTTGCCACTTTTATAAATGACCAATAGGTGTTTTAAAATGTTTATAGCCTAATAGAAACCACTTTTCCAAATAAAACAATCTTTTGCATACTTGCATACATTTCCTTGTTTTTATTTTATGTGGTGAATTGTTTGAATGCTAGATTGAATTTGTGCCTTGATTGAATTGTAGTGAAATTTGAAGAGTGTGACTATTGCAAGATCAAGGAGTGAACTTATGTTCTCTACCAAAAAAGCAAGTGGTGCTTCATACTTTTGTCCCATTATTTTTACTATGCATTAGTGATATTTCTAAGTAGGACTTGCATGGAATTTTACTAAGTATGCTATGCCATGGGAAATCCTAGTAGATGATGCCTTAGTAGAATTTCCTAAGTTAAGATCCCTACTACTATCATGCTTAGCTTAGCTAGTAGAAAACAAGGGTGGATTATATTCATGCTATGAAATATTTCTAAGTCTATGACTTGTGATTTGTTTAATAAAACAACTATATGAATGAATCACCTGGGTGGAATGGAAAGAATGGTTTGTGTTGAGTGGTTACACAGGGCCCATATTTATGGCTTACCCTATTGTATCTCACTTGTGGAATGCCACCCAGGAACAAAGAGATTTGAGAAGTCAAATGTTGAGAAGCTTCAAGTGCAGCCACATGGCATTATGGGCTCTGCCTGGATCATATAGGTTGCAATAACTTAGCCAAATGGACAGTTGGTGGTAGGGGATGATAGGTTTGGAGCGCGTCCATTTTGGTCTAAGGGACGGCTTTTGAAAGGTCATGTCTTGATGCATGTCGAGTCTTGTGGGGAAAGTGCACCACCTCTCGAGAGAGTAAAATCTAAGTACTTAGCTGTGTCCCCGAAAATGGACAATTTGAGCATCAATACATGGAAGCAATCAAGGATCTCCTCATCCCAATTTCTAAGTTAAAAACTTGTGGTTGAACAAGGGTTAAAGGATCTTCAATCAATGATTGGTAGATGCCTTGGGTGATTTTTGCCTAACAAAAACTTAGTGTTTTCAAATGATAAGGAAAATCTATTTTGACCAAAGCAAGCCTAAGCTCCACTTAGCCAAATGCATATAGATGATACATACCACTATTCTACCATAGTATCACTTGCCAATACAATTCAAATGTATTGACCCTTGTGGCTGTAACTTGTTATGTTGCAGGTTTGTTTGATCTTAGTGAAGTGTGTTGATTAGGATTACAAGTCTACAACCAACATGACTGCATGTGGCACTTTGAAGATCAAGCACTCCATGCTATATAGATATTCTGCTGCATTGTAATGTGATAGCCAAATGAGCTGTGTAAGATGTAATGAAATATTTTATTCCTGGTTATAAAGTTCTATTATGATCTTTGTTTCTTGATATTACATCTTAACTATGGATGCTAGCTATTGATCCAGGGACTAGCATTGTAAACACAGGGATCTCTACCTTATTAAAGGTTGGGACCTCTACAGATGGTATCAGAGCACTGTGTTTCCTATAGGATTGTAACCCTAGGATTGGACAAAACCCCTTAGAAAAATAGGAGTTGTATTTGTTCCAAAACTTATTTACAAACAGTCTTGTAAACTCTTTCCTCAACCTTTTTGGTTTTGATTCTACATCTCTCCCTTTTCAAAACTTGATGGACAAGACTTCAACATGAGCAAAGACCTCAACATGAGCAAAGGACTTCACCAACTGAAATGACTTCAACTTCAACCTCACCAATGACTTCAACTTTAGTATCATCAAGGACTTCATTTTGGACATCACTAAGGACTACAAGTGAGACAAGAATAATACTCAAGACTTGAAGACTAAAGAAACATAACCTAGAAGGAATCATCATGACCTTTGATGTTTTGTGACCAAGATGCAAGAATTTTTCTAAGGAAACCATGATCTCATTCATCAAGAAACAACTAAGAAGATTGGAATGGTCTCAAGAAAATCCCATAGTTGGACCACCATACTAATGTTTAGTTTAGATCAATCACACCAACTTATGTGGTGTAGCAAAAATATTTTGTTGCCTAAAAATATGCTTGAACCTTGTTGTTTGAGTGGAATGTTTGATTGTGATTGCTTGAACATTGCTTGTGTGAAATTGATGTGTGTGATTAGAATTCTTCCTCTAGAAATCTTTTGCCTATTCTAATCCCAATCCAACCCAAACAGATGACATATCCAAGAGACTCCAATATCAATAATGGTGACAACAACAACCAAGAGATGCTTCTAGCAACCCAAGCCCAGCTGAATCAAGTGACAACTCAGTTTTTAGCCAACAACAATGAGTTAGACCCAACCATGCAAAAGTTTTTGGAAACCCAATCTCAATTGTCTCAATTGTTGCAAAGGATGACCAATCAAATGATCAACATGATAAGCAACTCTTCCCAAGGAGATTGTGACAACAATGATGTCAAGGATGATATTATAGAAGGAACTCAAGCTTGCAATATTTGTGGAGACATGGATCACACTTCCAAAGAGCATGAGGATCAATGCACTAATTGTGAAGAGAAACATCCAACTAAACAATGCCCCACATCTCAAGTTACATGTTTCCTATTTGAAGGAAATGATCATGTCCCTATCCAATGCCCCATCTATCCTATAGTTCAACAAATGAAACAAGATGGAATGCATCAAATGTTTGGAAACCTCCATAAGGGAACAACTTCTACCAAGAAGGATGAAGGCAAAGTCAGAACCATGCCTCATAGATCCCTACCCAAAGTGACCACAAAGTGTTGTTACTCTTGTGGAGAAGAAGGCCATATCTCTAGTAACTGCCCCAAGAAGAGAGAAAGATTTCCCACCATTGAGGTAAGATATGAAGAACATGAACTAGAAGAACTCCTAGCTTTGGAGAGACCCAAGAAGAAGAAGAAGAAATGCACTAATTCCAACAAGAAGGACAATAGCCAAGTGCAATGTTACAATTGCAAAGAGATGGGACAGTATGCATCACATTGTCCAGAAAAGAAGAAATATATTAGCCAACAGATGTGTTTCAAATGCAAAGAGCTAGGCCATTATTCAAACAAGTGTCTAGAGAAGCTACATCAAGATCCCAAGTAAGCCAAGATGTAATCTAGTTATAAAACTTTTTAAGGGTGGTAGTACCCTAGTTGTCTCGAAGCCAACTTGTAACCTCTAGCCTTACCAAATCTCGGGATGAGATTTCTTTTAAGGGTGGTAGCCTATCACATCCCAAAATTTTCCAAATTTTGAAATGTGAAAAATAAATAAACAAAATAAATAATTGTTGAAATTTAGGGTGAAAAGAAACTTTTTGTTTCTAAATGAAAACATCAAAACCCATCTTGAACAAATTTGAATAAATTGGAATCCAACAATTTTCAATCAAGTGAAATGCATTCATCAATGAAGGTATCTTGAAATTTAAACATTTGGAAAATTAAACCAAAAACCCTAATGGAAGAAATCATTTCCAAGATCACTCTAAGACTATGGATTTGATCCATATAAAAATTAATCAACAAACAATTATAAATGATAAATAAAAATATTATAAAACCATAGAAATTGGTTTCACTTAATTTGGAACCATGGATAAAAACTTATGAATTTAATAAGATGAAAGGAAATAATTTCCAAAGCTAATAAAGCTCCTATCTTCAATCCATACCAAATAGTGAGCAAAATAATCCTAAAGGGATTTAAAAAGATAAACAAATATTAAATAAAATTATACAAATTGGAATCACCACTTTTGGATCTATAAATAAAAAGATATGGATTTTATAAGACAAAGAAATAAATAAATAAATAAGGAATATATAAAATCCCAATTAAATCTTAGCCAAACAAATGAAATGAAATATTATAGAATAATAAAAAGGAATAAAATGTTATTTAAAGAAAATCACAAGGATTAAACAATATCCAATTTTATTTAAATAAATATTATATGCCTAAATTAAATAATAAATCCTAATAAAATTATTTAGAAGACAATTTAAAACTTGAATTTAATCCGTAAGCAAATAGAAAAAAGATAATTCAAATAAAATAAAGGGATAGAGAATATCCAAATAAAATTATATGACATTAACCAAAATTCAATTCTATTTAAATGGAAACAAAATCCCTAATAGAAATGATTAATTAAATCATGGGAAAATAATAAATTGGAATTTACCAAAGTGGATTTAAAGGTTATCTAATTAACTTAAAAGGAATAAAAGAATTATTTGAATAAAATTTATATGGATTTAAAACCATATTGGATTTTATTTGAATAAAGACAATTGCCCAATTTAAATGATTAATAAATCATATTAAAATATTTTAAACAATAATTCGAGGTGAATTATTTGCACTATGGAATAAATAAAAACCTAAATAAAAGGGTTTGGTAAAAATTAAGGTTCAAATAAGAGTTTGAAAATATAAATAAAATCTTATTTGAATAAAAGACAAGTGCCTATTTTAAATAAATATTAAACCATAAAAGAATAAAAGAATTATTCTAGAATGGAATTTAAATACATTGATAAACAATATTAAAAGCCTACTGAAAAGTTTGGAAGGTTTTGAATTCAAATGTTTGTTTGAATTATTTGAACAAAATTCAAAACAGAAAAGAAAACAGAAAAAGAAACAGAATAAAAAAAGGGAAAGAAACCAGCCCAGCCCAACTTGGCCCAACTAAGCCCAGCTAGCCCACTCTCTTCTCTCCTGAACCGTTTTCTTTCTCACTCAAACGTACACCCACTCAGCCACTGACAGAACGACCCCACTATACCCCTCTCTATTTCACCGACGATACGACCCCACTGCCTTGTCACCATCTTCCCCACCGCGACCAGTTCATCACCCCCTCCTCGCCGTTTCTGGCTGTGATTCCGCGGGCTTAATTCGCCATAACTCCGTGTTAATTACTCCCCGATATTACTCCCTATTAATCGCCCCGTCCCCCTCTCTATTTCCCCCATTCTCCCGCACACAATCGCCCCCAGGATGCCTCGAATCGCTCTTGCGCCACCACTGCCTCCGACGAGCTCATCGTCGAATTCTGGCGAGCCCAGCTACTCCTCTCCCCCCTCGACCACACGAGAGTGATACACAACTCCCTATGCATATCCCAGTACCACCCACTCGCTCGCGTGCTCTCCAAAACATCGGCAAGCACAACACCTGAACGCCGCTGTCGTCTGCCACTTCTCCGGCGAATCCTACTGGTAGGACCTGACCGCCCCTCCCCTCTGACTATTACTCACGTGTTCGACTTTCTTGCATGTATCTAACGGCATCGTTTATTTTTCTTGGCGTGACCCGTACCCTCGCCTCCGACGACGAACAGATGAGCCCGATGCCTTTGTGAACTCCAGCGAGCAATCCTCTTCGTTCTCGTGCGCCCCTTGAACAACTGCGACCACCTCCAGCTTCAGCACGCCACTGCGAGTCTGGTAATGATCTTCTCCCTCTCCCGCTCTTCCTAAATCGTCGGAAACGCCACCGCCAGAGCCGCGTCGCCACCAACCACCGTCGCCGTGCCGCCCATAAGTGGTTATTTCGCTCTGGAGAGTTAGATCTTGATCCGTTGGCTAGGATAGATGACTTAAGCGAACCGATATGATTAGATCAGAGCCGAATGATGCACTTTAGATCCAACGTGTTGTGTTAGCCGATCCATACGAAATGGTATCAGCCAATAGGAAACAAACGCGTGGCACAACTTTTGATTAAATAGACAGAAACATTTCTATTAGATGGTTAGATTTGAAAAATTCATAACTTTTAATCCACACGTCCAAAGTTTACAAATTTTATATTAATGGAATCAGCAAACAGAATAATTTGCAACCATGCCCTTTGTTTAGTGATTTGCTTCTGTAAAATTGATTGTTTTTTTGCATAAACATGTATAGGCATATTTTGAGTATAAAATTTATTCTAAAAATGTTTTTAGGGTAAAATCTTTTGTAAATGGATTGTTTTGAACCTATTGACCATAAAGCATTTCTAGTTAAAAGTATATTTTGTGATGCTAAGGAATAAATATTTGAACAAAAGCATTTCTAGTTAAATAAAAATGTTGAATATGTTTTAAAAAAATGTTTTTGAGTAAAACCTTTGGAAAATTATTTGATTGAAACGCTCTGACCCTAAACACCAAGTTTTGGGATTTAAAATATATTTTTATGAACCCTAGAAAAATTATTACTATGAATAAAGGCATTTCTAGTAAAATAAAAATGGTGCTTAATTTAAAAATGTTTTTGAGTGAAACCTTTTGTGTCAACACCCGGATTTTTAATCCCAGATGCCTGTTATGCCATACATCGCAATCCCAGAATTACCATTTTTGCGATACATAACAGAATTGGATACCATAGTACATCATCCATTACAAACCATACATAAGGTCGTACACAAATAAGGATATCATGATCCAGTTCTTAATACAACTCAAGCAGCGGAATAACGTAATAGTAACAGTAGCGTAGGCGGAGCTCCATCTTCGGGATCGCAGGCAATGCTGACGATGGGAGATGATCCTAGTTGTCGTAACCTTCCTGGGGTCCATCCTCCTGGTACTCCTCTTCATAGTCTAGCCACAGGAATAGCCAGGGATAAAGCTATGAGTACTCTTTAAGTACTTGCAAGCTAATACTAACAAGTGAAGGGGGTTTTTGTAATAGGACACTAAGCTCTAGGGTTGTTTTGCAAAAAGCCAGATTTACCTCTACTAAGTTCAGAAGCAAGAAAAGATAGTTAAATTTTATAACACCTAAGTGGGAACTTGTATCTCAAGCCACAACTCTGTTGTGGTCAAGTCAAATTCTCAATTCATTTCACAAGTCGTTTTGAAAACATCTGACGGGGGAACAGTATGGCCACTCCAACTGTCCATAACCGCGGACGTGGCTATTCGAATAGTTTGACACTCTGCAGAGATTGTACACTTTCACGACAACATTCGATACATCCGTCAGGAACAAATCCTAAATTCACCATACTCAGTATGCGGATAATCAATCCTAACCTTTAAATTACACACCCTAGTATAAGCACCTCTCCTGTGAGTTTAGCCTCCCAACCATGACCAACTGTCATCTTGGGTACTGCACAGGTGGACAATCTTCACAAGGTAGCCTCCGCTCAAACCTTGGCCATGAGGGAACCCATACTAAGGTATATAAGTTTCCAGTCAAGCCCTACCCAATTTTCGGGTATTGTGGTTGTACGGTAAAATTGGAATGGTATCGCATTGTAACATCCCAAAAATACTAAACTTAGATCATCAAACTCTAATCCTCAAAATTAGGGTTAACAAAAACTTTTCTAAATAAAATTATGAAAGCATGCATATGTGTATGCATTTCATTTGAAATTCTTTTGAACCAACTTGTTTGTGTGTTCGTTTGCTTGTAAAAAATTTCTTAGGTGAAATAAACATCATCTAAAAAATCCCCACACTTTTCCCAAAGACAAATAAATCAAAACAAAGTTAAATGAGTGAATGGTCACTTTGACCAATTTAACTCCCATGCCTACTTTGGCTGTCTCAAACTTTCAGAATGTAACAGAAACTTTTCTGGATCTTTGCACCCCTCGATTGTACTCATAACAAAGTATCAAGGCCCACTTTGTGATCATCCAGAAACTTTCAAACGCATAGTTTAAATGACAATTCAAAATTGAATCTTTATCATATGAGAAGAGCCCACTTTTTCAAAAACCACTCAAACAAGCTCAACTTTCAAAACCCAAGCATCTACAGACTCACCAGCACCAACCTAGCACACCCACCAAAAATCTTTTCAAAATTCAAAACTTGAATTCTTGTGGCCATTTCATCAAACCCATTGCAGACACAAATCATCAAAATCTTAAACACTATTATGAGCAGTGATGGAAGCCTAACTTGTTCCCTCTCTAGCTCACAACCATCTCAGTAGATCACCTAGCAAGTTAAACCAAGCACTAGCACCACTGTGAGCTTGCCAATATCATCAATGGTGAACAACCGAGTGCACCCTTGCCACCCTAGTGGAGACAGCAAGCTAGGAGTAGCACTAGCCTCGCCAACCTTGTCTAGGAGGCAGCCCACCGTCAACCGCCACTCCCTGTCCAACGCTCGAACGTTGCCAGCCACTGGACCACACGCACGGGCCACGCCCAGCTCTCCAGCAACCATGCGGCGTGCGCCGAGCACGCCGGCAAAGCCCCAGGCCAGCGCCGCCCTCGCCGCGTGCATACATGATCGCCACCGACCCAGGAGACCACCAAACATACCCACTCGCCGCCCCATGCCGCACAGCCACCGCTCGCTATCGAAGACATCGCCTCTTCTGCGCAGAGCGTCGCGTGTTCCAGACCAAACCGCACCGCCCCTACACGCGCATTAAAGCCGTAGAGCATCGCCAGGAGACCACCAGGCGATCGCCACCACCGGCCATGCCTCTAGAAGCCCGTAGCCATGTCGCCACCGTCGCATGCCCATGCCGTTCGGTCTCACTGTCGCGACTATAAATAGAGGCCTCCCCCGCTCGAATTCTTCACACCATTCCACTCCCCTCTCACGCAGAACCACCCCGCCGCAGTCCCGGAGCAAGGCGAGCATCGCATCGCCGGAATTTCACCGGAGTCTGCCGCCTCTAGAGCAGAAGGAAGCCAGCGATTGGAGCCACCCCAGGAGAAGCTACCGGTACCAGGAGGTTCGCCGTCGTCGACTTTGTCGTTAGCCCGCCTCGCCGACCCTCACCCGAACCCCGATGAGCCCCCAACGACCCCCACTGGCCGCGCTAGGTTTCTGTCTCGCCGGCGTTGCCTAACATCGACGATGACTCTCAGCCGTTGGATTAGAACCAGATCGAACGCACCATGTTGCCCCGTACCACTTCGCACGCCCCTGTCTCACTGACGCGTGGGGACAACCACTTAAATAGCCCGTGGAAGCGCTGCGCTTAGCATGCCGGCCCAGTATCATTTCCCGCGCAGCCCAGTTATTTGAATTAAACCTTTTCCATTTTATTCCAAACACACTTCTGTATCCAGTTTCAAAAATCAACCCAGATCGATTCACTGCACCAAATTGAATGAAACCAATTTTGTTAGAAAGGTCTGGGAATGCTGAATCCAAGCCCATTGGATTCAAGTCATTTGGATCTATAGATCATCCATGGTAAAAAATAACAAGGCAGAAGCTTTTCTGCATTCAAACATTTTTCAAATTTAAACTATAATAGCTTTTGAGTTGATTCCAACTCTCAAAAATCACATTTAACCATACCTTTCAGAATATATAAAAATATATAGGTTTACTTACATAAATAATGTTCAAGTAAATAAAAGAATGCCCCATAGGCATTTCTAGCCACTTTAATTAATTAAAAATAAAAGGGTAAAACCTTATTAAATTGTGACACCACTTTAAATCACATTCCCATGGACTACAATATGTGGTGATGACATGTGTCAACATGATCCCATATTTGGTTTGGAGAATATTAAATCTTAAGTAGTTTTTCAATGAGTAGAAATTACTTTTCTAAAAATAAAAGGAATTAAACCAAGCTTTAATCTTGTAATGATAGTGATGATGTTAGATCATCTATAGGACCCTTTTGTGTGATGATTGAAAGTAGTTAAGTATTATTTGGTGATTACGTACATCGTATTTATTTATAGACGCTAGTACCAACCAAGGATACGCGGAGGAAGGAGGATACTACGAAGAAGAAGTCGAGGAAGACTTCAACCACTGCTCTGCACAAGGCAAGCTTATATTGACACTGATGCAAGCCTAATACTACTAGTTTAATGTGCAAGCTAACACTTGCAAGATACTCTACTGATGCAAATAAACCACTACTTGTTACTATGCCCACTATATGCCTTGAAGCATATATGATCATAACCACTTGATAAACCAATCCTAGTTTTATTTGCAAGTTTATTACTTTATTTCTTTATCAAAGCTCTTACTTAGAGTTTACTGGAATAAATGGTAGATACTAGAAGGATAATTGAAGGTTGCATAAAGAGCATAAAATTTGGCCTAAGCTAGATAATCTTGCTGTCATCCTAAGGCATGAGATTGAACTTAGTTGAAACCCCACTAGTGTACCACCCCTCATTAGTACTCACCCCCACTTGTAGATTCTAGTGCTAAGCATAAAACTTGACCAACTTTAGATGGGAATACTTGGTGGAAAAATGGTTATGAACACCTTGGAATGATGGATCATTCTATTGAAATGTTTTCGACATGTGTTTCCGAACACCTGATGATTTTGGTGATGAAAATGTTGAGGCATGAGCCTTAGCCCTTTATAAAACTGATGGTTGTCTGGATGCGATACCATTCCAATTTTATCGTACAACCACAATACCCGAAGATTGGGTAGGGCTTGACTGGAAACTTATATACCTTAGTATTAGTTCCCTCACGGACAAGGTCTGAGCTGAGGCTACCTTGTGAAGATTGTCCACCTGTGCAGTACCCAAGACGACAGTTGGTCATGGATGGGAGGCCAAACTCACAGGAGAGGTGCTTATACTAGGACGTGTAATTGAAAGGTTAGGATTGATTATCCGCATATTGAGTATGGTGAATTCAGGATTTGTTCCCGACGGAGGTTTCGAATGTTGTGGTGAAAGTATACAATCTCTGCAGAGTGTCAACCTATTCGAATAGCCGCGTCCGCGGTTATGGACAGTTGGAGTGGCCATACTGTTCCCCCGTCAGACTTTTCAAAAAGACTTGTGAAATGATTTGAAACTTTGACTTGACCACAACAGGGTTGTGGCATGAGATACAAGTTCCCACTTAGGTGTTATAAACTTCAATTAGCTCGCTTGCTTCTGAACTTAGTAGAGATAAATTTGGATTTTGCAAAACAACCCTAGAGCCTAGTGTCCTATTATCAAAAACCCCTTTCACTTATTAGTATTAGTTTGCGAGTACTTAAAGAGTACTCATGGCTTTGTCCCTGGCTATTCCCGTGGCCAGACAATGAAGAGGAGTACCTGGAGGATGGACCCCAGGAAGGTTACGACAACTAGGATCATCTCCCATCGTCAGCATTGCCCGTGACCCCGAAGATGGAGCTGCGCCTACGCTACCGGTATTATTACGTATTCCGCTGCTTGAAGTTGTATTAAGAACTGGATCATGAGATCCCTATTTATGTAAGAACTTATGTACGGTTGGTAATGGATGATGCACTATGGTATCCAATTATGTTATGTCTCGCAAAAATGGTAATCCTGGGATTGCGATGTATGGCATAACAGGCATCTGGGATTAAAAATCCGGGTGTTGACAAGTTGGTATCAGAGCCATCCTGACCATAGGAGACCCTAGTTAGACTGGACGTTTGAATCAAAAACTTAGTTTCAAAACCAAAGAAAACAAATATTTACAAAAACTTATTCCCATTCTTATCACTTGATTCTTTCATAAAAATTCATGTTCCTCAAAAACTCTTGAAACATACATAAAATTTGACACACTTGATCACTCTACTAACTTACTCATCCTATATTCTTATAGATGGACGTGAAGTACAGCAAGTTTTATCAGTTGGGGAATGGAGGAGACCTTATCTTTGAGAGGGATTTGGACCAGCTTTCAGAACTTCTGGAGCGTCCGCACCCCGAGTTCTTCGGAGCTCAGCTCAATGATCAAGGAGGAGAAGATCCGCAGTGGCTAATTGTTGCAAGTCTCCGAAGAAAGATTGACCCTCCCACTGATGAGGGAATTCAGTTTACCTTAAGAGAGAACAACTGGCTCGACGGACTTGCTAGGGCCATGCAGGAAGCTCATTCCCGTCTGTGTGGGCAGAGCATCAATCAGATCAAGGGTACTCGCTTTGAGTTTTGCCCGAGGCGTGATGCAAATGGACAACCACTGGAAGCACCATACCACCTGAGCTGAAGACTCAATTGGACCACCTTATCTTCATGATGTACGATCGTCAGCAGGAGTTGGATAACTGCCGTGACTACTCCAACCACAAGTCTTCCATCATCAAGACGAAGGATCAGACCATCGCCATGCTGGCAAAGGATCGCAAGTCTCGCCGCCGTCAGCTCGACAAGAAGGAGCGCATTATTGCCCGTCTTCGCCACCATATATCATCTTTGGAGGAGACCATCCACGAGAGAGACATGCAGTTGGAGGAAAGGGAGAATGCCGGAGAGGATCTTTGTGGAGACCCTTACTCCTATCTCAGCGATGATGATGATTTTCTAGAGGATCAGGCTATGGATTTCTTCACCGATGAGGATGATTTCGCCTTCATTGATGATGATGAGGATGATGAACCCACGGATTCCAAGGAGTAGTACCACTTGAGCACTAGCATAGTGAGTAGTATTCGGTCCCACTGTATCGTAGTTTTCAGAATGGTTCTTAAAACCATCTGCTTTTCTTTGTTGTGGTGTGTGTTGTATCGTGTGCTATGAATGAATGAATGAAGGAAAAAGCAAGTTGCTAGAAAAATCTGAGTCAAACTTTAAAAACTTTTAAAAGACCCAAAACCTTAGAAATTTCCCTCTTTTCTCATGATCTATCTCAATCTTCAGATGCCACGTGGAGGAAGTGGTTCATCCCCGGACCCGATGTTGCAGATCCTGAAAATGTTGACTTCTGACCGTGAAGCTGAAAGAGCAGAACGTCAAGCCAACCTAGCCACCCTGCAACAGATAGCTCAGCTAGCCCACAACAACCAAGGCCATGGAAATCAGGACAACCATGGATCTAAACTCAAGAATTTTCAGAATACCAACCCACCTATTTTCACTAAGTCAGAAGAGCCCCTAGACGCCGATGATTGGTTGCAAACCATGGAAAATAACCTAGAAGTCGCCAGAGTGGAAGCCAATGAGAAAGTTCTATTCGCCACCCACTATCTAGCCGGAGATGCCAGGGCATGGTGGAACAGTGTTCGCGCAATGACCGGAGGCCAGATGATGACCTGGGAGGAATTCAAGGTCAAGTTTAGCAGAACCCATGTGCCGCCGGGTCTGATAAAGAGGATGAGAGACAAGTTCAGAGAGCTGAAGCAAGGAAGGATGACCGTAGTGGAATACCGTGACAAATTCTTGTCATTAGCTAGGCATGCCCCGGATGAGATTGACACCGAAGCCAAAAAGAAGGAGAGATTCTTGAATGGTCTGCACGATGAGATGCAGACGTTGTTAGTAAATATCCCCTTTGCTGATATTGAAGCCCTTGTCGACTATGCTATCCAGATGGAAGGAAAGATCAACCAAGCCAATGATAACCGTAAGCGTCGCATGATCCATCAACCAGGAACCCATCAGAACCCAAAATATCACCCTAACCCATCTTCCGGATTTGCCCCGAGAACCAACAGACCCCCGATGAACCGTCCGACCTATCCCAACCGTGGAAACCCTAGGCCCGGAGGAAATCACAAAAACCCCGGTAACTCTAGCAATTTCAACCGTGCCCCACCAAAGTTCAACACCAACAATGCTGCCACCAACACCAACACTGCCCCTAGGACTGGAAGCAATGCTGTGCATGTAGAAGCAAAGGACAAGTCGCAAGTGACTTGTTATGACTGTGGAAATAAAGGCCACTATTCCAACGAGTGCCCCAACAAGAAGAATGCCGTAGCACCCAATGCCAATGCCCCACCAAGAACAGGCCGTGTTCAGCCGGGAAGAAGATTTGCCCAGTGGAATTCGCTCAACCGCAATGGCCGTCTTTTTTCTCATGCATCTTTGAAGAAGCTCAGGAAGCGCCAGACGTCGTGCTGGGTATGTTTTCTGTTAATTCAGTACTTGCAAGAGTGTTGTTTGATTCTGGTGCATCGCACTCATTTGTCACCGAAGAATTTGCATGCACTAGTAAAATTCAACCAACCAAACTAAAGCATGTTATGATTGCTCAAATTCCCGGATCAACCACCAAGGCTAGGCAAATTTGCAAAGCCGTCCCTATCCAAATCCATGGCATAGATTTTTATGCTAATCTGATAGTACTTGGAACTAAAGGTTTGGAAGTAGTACTAGGAATGGATTGGATGTCCAAACATAAAGGATTGATTGATCGTGCAAGAAAGCCATAACCATGACCAAGACAGGAATATCAGTCGAGCATATATCTGAAACCTTACCTCGCCAATTCAAGTGCAACAAGAGTATAACCCAACCTACCATTGACCAAGTCCGGATAGTCTGTGAATACCCCGATGTATTTCCAGATATTTTGCCCGGTATGCCCCCAGATCGGGATATCAAGTTTATCATCGAACTAATCCACGGAACGGGACCCGTAGCCCAGAGACCATATAGTATGAACCCGTCTGAACTAGCAGAACTAAAGAAGCAACTAGATGCCATGCTGGAAATTGGATTGATTCAACCAAGTGCGTCACCATGGAGATCACCTGTCTTGTTTGTGGACAAGAAGGATGGAGGTAACCGTTTGTGTACGGATTACCGGAAGTTGAATGATGTCACCATCAAGAACAAGTACCCCTTGCCCAAGATAGAAGATATGTTTGATCAGTTGACTGGTGCCAAAGTGTTTTCTAAGATTGATCTTAGGACTGGCTATCATCAACTCAAAATTCATGTAGAGGATATTCCAAAGACTGCCTTTACCACCAGATATGGATTGTATGAGTATACGGTCATGTCTTTTGGATTAACCAATGCCCCCGCTTATTTCATGAATCTCATGAATAAGATTTTTATGGACTTCCTGGATAAGTTTGTCATTGTTTTCATCGATGAAATTCTGATTTATTCCAAATCGGAAGAAGAACATGAGCTACACCTAAGGACCATTCTTGGAATCCTTAGAGAGCATCAGCTGTATGCCAAGTTTAGCAAATGTGAATTCTGGTTACATGAGGTAGGATTCCTCGGTCACATTGTATCAGCCGGAGGAATTGCCGTTGACCCTGCCTAAGTGAAAGATGTAGAAGATTGGCAAGCCCCAACCACTCAAACCAAAGTTCGTGCATTTCTCGGATTGGCGGGATATTACCGCAAATTCGTAGAAGGATTCTCGAGTATCGCCAGACCCATGACCCAATTGCTGAAGAAGGACAAGAAGTTTGAATGGACCGACAAATGTGAAGCGAGTTTTCAAGAACTCAAAAGGCGATTGATTTCAGCCCCAATCTTGATCATGTCGGATATCACGAAGCCCCTCTATGTGTATTGTGACGCATCCAAGATGGGTCTCGGATGTGTGATAATGCAAGAAGGCAAAGTTATATCTTATCTATCTCGACAACTGAAACAACATGAGCAAAATTACCTAACCCATGACCTCAAACTCGCAGCCGTAGTTCTAGCCCTGAAGACATGGAGACATTACCTGATGGGAAACCGTTGTGAGATCTATACGGATCACAAGAGTCTGAAGTATATATTCACTCAGAAGGAGCTGAATATGAGACAAAGGAGATGGATTGAGCTAATCAAGGATTACGATCTGGACATTCACTATCACCCTAGTAAAGCCAATGTGGTAGCCGATGCCCTTAGCAGATTGCCGTGCCGCTTGAACTCCATGATTTTATAGGAGCAACCAAGCCTGCACAAAGAGATGGAAGATTTTTGAATAGAATTAGTAAGTGAAGGATTTTTGGCTAGCATATAACTCCAGCCCACTTTGATCAGTCAGATTAAAGAGGCGCAGAAGGGAAATGCTAGTATTGACGGAATCAAGCGTCGTATCGGTACAGGCAAAGTACCTGGATTCACCAAAGACAAAGAAGGAATTCTGTGGTACAAAGGACGCCTTTGTGTACCCGTAGATTCTGAGTTGAAAGAAGTGATTCTGAAGGAGGCTCATGATACTCTTTATTCTATCCATCCCGGAGGAACTAAGATGTATCAAAATTTAAAAGAGCAATTTTGGTGGCATAAGATGAAGAGAGAAATCGGAAGCTATATCTCCAAGTGTGATATATGTCAGCGAGTCAAGGCAGAACATCAAAGACCCGCTGGATTGTCGCAACCCTTACAGATTCCGGAATGGAAATGGGATTCCGTTGGAATGGATTTTATCACTGGACTGCCTACCTCAAGTAGGGGAAATGACTCTATTTGGGTCATAGTGGACAGATTGTCCAAAGTCGCCCATTTCTTGCCCGTCAAGACCACATATCAGAGTTCGAAGCTAGCGGAGTTGTACATCGCTAGGATAGTTAGTTTGCATGGAGTCCCCAAGAACATCGTATCGGATCGAGGAACTCAGTTTACCTCGAGATTCTGGAAGAAAGTCCAAGAAGGTTTAGGAACCCGCCTAGATTTCAGTACCGCGTATCACCCTCAGACCGATGGACAAATGGAGCGAGTAAACCAAATACTCGAAGATATGCTGAGAGCATGTGTGTTAGAATATGGATCCAAGTGGGAAGATTGTCTGCCGTTTGCAGAATTCTCATACAACAACAGTTATAAAGCCAGTTTGCAAATGGCCCGATTTGAATTCATGTACGGAAGGAAGTGTCGCACCCCTTTGAACTGGTCAGAAGTAGGAGAGAGTCAGATTTTTGGACCCGACATCCTACGAGAAGCAGAAGAGAAGGTTCACAAGATTCGTGAGCACCTCAAGACCGCCTACCCGCATGTAAGAGTTACGCCGACAAGAGACGTCGAGACCTCGCCTTCAACATAGGAGATTTTGTTTATCTGAAAGTGTCGCCATTGAAGGGAATGCAGTGTTTCCAACTCAAAGGAAAGTTAGCCCCCAGATATATCGGACCTTTCAAGATTTTGAACCGTCGAGGAGAAGTATCATATCAATTGGAACTACCCGAAGAGATGTCAGCCATGCATAATGTGTTCCATATCTCATTACTTCGCAAGTGTCTCGAAGTCCCCGAGAAGACCGAAGTGTTCAAAAATATCGATCACCGGACCATAGAGATCAACGATGACCTGACCTATTCCGAAGTACCCATCCGTATTTTGGAAGAAGCTTTTCGAACTACCCAAACCCGAAGCATCAAGTTTCTCAAGATTCAGTGGAGCAACCACACAGAAGAGGAAGCTACCTGGGAGCGCGAAGATCACATCAGGACAGAGTTTCCCGATCTCTTCAAATCCTAGGTAATCTTTTTTTCATCCTTTTTCAAATCTCAGGACAAGATTTTTTTTAAGGGGGGAAGGTTTGTAACATCCCAAAAATACTAAACTTAGATCATCAAACTCTAATCCTCAAAATTAGGGTTAACAAAAACTTTTCTAAATGAAACTATGAAAGCATGCATATGTGTATGCATTTCATTTGAAATTCTTTTGAACCAACTTGTTTGTGTGTTCCTTTGCTTGTAGAATGTTTCTTAGGTGAAATAAACATCATCTAAACAATCCCCACACTTTTCCCAAAGACAAATAAATCAAAACAAAGTTAAATGAGTGAATGGTCACTTTGACCAATTTAACTCCCATGCCTACTTTGGCTGTCTCAAACTTTCAGAATGTAACAGAAACTTTTCTGGATCTTTGCACCCCTTGATTGTACTCATAACAAAGTATCAAGGCCCACTTTGTGATCATCCAGAAACTTTCAAACGCATAGTTTAAATGACAATTCAAAATTGAATCTTTATCATATGAGAAGAGCCCACTTTTTCAAAAACCACTCAAACAAGCTCAACTTTCAAAACCCAAGCATCTGCAGACTCACCAGCACCAACCTAGCACACCCACCAAAAATCTTTTCAAAATTCAAAACTTGAATTCTTGCGGCCATTTCATCAAACACATTGCAGACACAAATCATCAAAATCTTAAACACTATTATGAGCAGTGATGGAAGCCTAACTTGTTCCCTCTCTAGCTCACAACCATCTCAGTAGATCACCTAGCAAGTTAAACCAAGCACTAGCACCACTGTGAGCTTGCCAATATCATCAATGGTGAACAACCGAGTGCACCCTTGCCACCCCAGTGGAGACAGCAAGCTAGGAGCAACACTAGCCTCGCCAACCTTGTCTAGGAGGCAGCCCACCGTCCACCGCCACTCCCTGTCCAACGCGTTGCCCGACCACCATCGACCACACGCGCGCGCTGCCTTTCGCCAGCAACCATGCCGAAGGCAGCGCCAAGCGCCACGCCAGCCTGCATACGCGCCGCCCTCGCCGCATGCATACGTGATCGCCACCGACCCAGGAGACCGCCAAACATACCCATTCGCCACCCCATGTTGCACAGCCACCGCTCGCCGTCGAAGACGCCGCCTCTGTCGCGCAGAGCGTCGTGTGTTCCAGACCAAACCGCACCGCCCCTACACGCGCATTAAAGCCGTAGAGCATCGCCAGGAGACCACCAAGCGATCGCCACCATCGTCCATGCCTCTAGCAGCCCGTAGCCGTGTCGCCACCGTCGCCTTCCCATGCCGTTCGGTCTCACCGTCGCGACTATAAATAGAGGCCTCCCCCGCTCGAATTATTCACACCATTCCACTCCCCTCTCACCCAGAACCACCCTGCCGCAGTCCCGGAGCAAGGCGAGCAGCGCATCGCCGGAATTTCACCGGAGTCTGCCGCCTCTAGAGCAGAAGGAAGCCAGCGATTGGAGCCGCCCCAGGAGAAGCTGCCGGTACCAGGAGGTTCGCCGTCGTCGACTTTGTCGTTCGCCCGCCTCGCCGACCCTCGCCCTAACCCCGGTGAGCCCCCAACGACCCCCACTGGCCGCGCTAGGTTTCTGTCTCGCCGGCGTTGCCCAACGTCGACGATGACTCTCAGCCGTTGGATTAGAACCAGATTGAACGCACCACGTTGCCCCGTACCGCTTCGCACCCCCTGTCTCACTGATGCGTGGGGACATCCACTTAAACAGCCTGCGGAAGCGCTGCTCTTAGCAGGCCGGCCCAGTATCATTTCCCGCGCAACCTAGTTATTTGAATTAAACCTTTTCCACTTTATTTCAAACACACTTTTGTACCCAGTTTCAAAAATCAATCCAGATCGATTCAGTGCACCAAATTGAATGAAACCAATTTTGTTAGAAAGGTCTGGGAATGCTGAATCCAAGCCCGTTGGATTCAAGTCATTTGGATCTATAGATCATCCATGGTAAAAATAACAAGGCAGAAGCTTTTCTGCATTCAAACATTTTTCAAATTTAAACCATAATAGCTTTTGAGTTGATTCCAACTCTCAAAAATCACATTTAACCATAATTTTCAGAATATATAAAAATATATAGGTTTACTTACATAAATAATGTTCAAGTAAATAAAAGAATGCCCCATAGGCATTTCTAGCCACTTTAATTAATTAAAATAAAAGGGTAAAACCTTATTAAATTGTGACACCACTTTAAATCACATTCCCATGGACTACAATATGTGGTGATGACATGTGTCAACATGATCCCATATTTAGTTTGGAGAATATTAAATCTTAAGTAGTTTTTCAATGAGTAGAAATTACTTTTCTAAAAATAAAAGGAATTAAACCAAGCTTTAATCTTGTAATGTTAGTGATGATGTTAGATCATCCATAGGACCCTTTTGTGTGATGATTGAAAGTATTTAAGTATTGTTTGGTGATTGTGTACATCGTATTTATTTATAGATGCTAGTACCAACCAAGGATACACGGAGGAAGGAGGATACTACGAAGAAGAAGCCGAGGAAGACTTCAACCACTGCTCTGCACAAGTCAAGCTTATATTGACACTGATGCAAGCCTAATACTACTAGTTGAATGTGCAAGCTAACACTTGCAAGATACTCTACTGATACAAAAAAACCACTACTTGTTACTATGCCCACTATATGCCTTGAAGCATATATGATCATAACCACTTGATAAACCAATCCTAGTTTTTTTTGCAAGTTTATTACTTTATTTCTTTATCAAAGCTCTTACTTAGAGTTTACTAGAATAAATGGTAGATACTAGAAGGATAATTGAAGGTTGCATAAAGAGCATAAAATTTGGCCTAAGCTAGATAATCTTGCTGTCATCCTAAGGCATGAGATTGAACTTAGTTGAAACCCCACTAGTGTACCACCCCTCATTAGTACTCACCCCCACTTGTAGATGCTAGTGCTAAGCATAAAACTTGACCAACTTTAGATAAGAATACTTGGTGGAAAAATGGTTATGAAAACCTTGGAATGATGGATCATTCTATTGAAATGTTTTGGACATGTGTTTCCGAACACCTAATGATTTTAGTGATGAAAATGTTGAGGCATGAGCCTTAGCCCTTTATAAAACTAATGGTTGTCTGGATGCGATACCATTCCAATTTTATCGTACAACCACAATACCCGAAGATTGGGTAGGGCTTGACTGGAAACTTATATACCTTAGTATTAGTTCCCTCACGGCCAAGGTCTGAGCTGAGGCTACCTTGTGAAGATTGTCCACCTATGCAAGATACCCAAGATGGTCATGGTCATGGGAGGCCAAACTCACAGGAGAAGTGCTTATACTAGGCGTGTAATTGAAAGGTTAGGATTGATTATCCGCATCACGAGTATGGTGAATTCAGGATTTGTTCTGACGTGGATGTATCGAATGTTGTGGTGAAAGTGTACAATCTCTGCGAGTGTCAAACTATTGAAAAGTCCACGGTTATGGACAGTTGGAGGTATCTGTTCCCCCGTCAGACTTTTCAAAAAGACTTGTGAAATGATTTGAAACTTTGACGTGACCACAACAGGGTTGTGGCATGAGATACAAGTTCCCACTTAGGTGTTATAAACTTCAATTAGCTCTCTTGCTTCTGAACTTAGTAGAGATAAATCTGGTTTTTGCAAAACAACCCTAGAGCCTAGTGTCCTATTATCAAAAAACCCTTTCACTTGTTAGTATTAGTTTGCGAGTACTTAAAGAGTACTCATGGCTTTGTCCCTGGCTATTCCCGTGGCCAGACTATGAAGAGAAGTACCTGGAGGATGGACCCCAGGAAGGTTACGACAACTAGGATCATCTCCCATCGTCAGCATGGCCTGTGACCCTGAAGATGGAGCTGCGCCTACGCTACCATTATTATTACGTATTCCGCTGCTTGAAGTTGTATTAAGAACTAGATCATGAGATCCCTATTTGTGTAAGAACATATGTACGGTAGGTAATGGATGATGTACTATGGTATCCAATTCTGTTATGTATCGCAAAAATGGTAATCCTGGGATTGCGATGTATGGCATAACAGGCATCTGGGATTAAAAATCCGGGTGTTGATACGCATCCAGACAACCATCCGTTTTATAAAAGGGCTAAGGCTCATGCCTCAACGTTTTCATCATCAAAATCATCTGGTGTTTGGCAACACATGTCAAAACCTCTCAATAGAATGATCCATCATTCCAAGGTTTTCATAACCATTTTCCACCAAGTATTCCCATCTAAAGTTGATCAAGTTTTATGCTTAGTACTAGCATCTACAAGTGGGGGTGAGTACTAATGAGGGGTGGTAAACAAGTGGAGTTTTAACTAAGTACCATCTCATGCCTTGGGATGACATCAAGATTATCTAGCTTAGGCCAAGTTTTATGCTCTTTATGCAACCTTCAATTATCTTTCTAGTATCTACAATTTACTCAAGTAAACTCTAAGTAGTAGCTTTGATAAAGGAATAAAGTAGAAAGCTTGCAAGTAAAACTAGGAGGGGGTATCAGCAAATGAGTAATATCATATATGCTTAAGGCATATAGTTGGCATGGTAACAAGCAAGTATTGGCTTGCATAGGTATAGTATCATGCAAGTGTTGACTCGCACCATCAACTAGTAGTATTAGGCTTGCATCAGTGTCAGTATAAGCTTGCTAAATTGCAAGTGTTAGCTTGCCTTGTGCAGAGCAGTGGTTGAAGTTCTCCTCGCCTTCTTCTTCGTAGTATCCTCCTTCCTCCTCGTATCCTTGGTCGGTACTAGCGTCTATAAATAAATACAAAGTACACAATCACCAAACAATACTTAACTACTTTCAATCATCACACAAAGGGGTTCTATAGATGATCTAGCATCATCACTAATATTACAAGATTAAAGCATTTGTCTTATTTATTTATTTTTAGAAAAGTAATTTCTACTCATTGAAAAACTACTTAAGATTTAATATTCTCCAAACCAGACATGGGATCATGTTGACACATGTCATCACCACACATTTCAGTACATGGGAATGTGATTTAAAGTGGTGTCACAACTTAATAAGACTTAACCTTTTATTTTAAATAAAAATAAATGACTTGAAATGCCTATGTGGCATTCTTTTATTACTTGAACATTATTTATGTAAGTAAACCCAAATGTTTTTATATATTCTGAAAGGTATGTTCAATGTGATTTTTGAGATTTGGAATCAACTCAAAAGCTATTATAGTTTAAATTTGAAAAATGTTTGAATGTAGAAAAGTTTCTGCCTTGTTATTTTTACCAAGGTTGATCTATAGATTCAACGATTTGAATCCAACGGTCTTGGATTAATCATTTCAAAACCTTTCTAACAAAATTGGTTTCATTCAATTTGGTTCACTGAATCGAGTTGGGTTGATTTTTGAAACTGTGTACAGAACTATGTTTGAATTAAAATGGAAAAAGTTAAATTCAAATGATTGGCTGTCTTGAGGCGCTAGTGGGCCGGCCGGTGTCACTCACGGCCTTGGGCTCAAGCGAGGGGGGTTCCACCATCGGTGGCTTTAAACGCCTTAAGCGGGAAATCTCATCCGCACGATCTAAGTCTAATTGAACGGCTGCTACTCATCATCCACATCGGGCGGCGCCGGCGATACAGAAACCTACGCGGTAGGTGGGGGTCGTCGGGGGCTCACCGGGGCTCAGGCGAAGGTCGGCGATGCGGGCGAACGACAAAGTCGACGACGGCGAACCTCCTGGTACCGACAGCTCCTCCTGGGGTGGACGATATCGACGGCGCCCTTCTTCTCCAGAGGCGGCCTGCTCCGGTGCAATTCCGGCGATGCGCTGCTCGCCTTGCTTCAGGAATGAGGTGGAACGATCAATGAGGTGAGCGGAGTGAGATGGTGTGCTCAATTCGGCTGGGGGTCGTCTCCTTTTATAGTCTCGACGGCGAGACCGAACGGGATGGGCATACGGCGGTGGCGACACGGCTACGGGCGGCTAGCGACATGGCCGAGGGTGGCGATCGATCGGTGGTCTCCTGGCGATGCTCTAGGGTTTTAATGCGCCTGTAGGGGCGGTGGAAAATGGTCGGGAACGCTCGATGCTCTGCGAGGCAGAGGCGGCGTCTTCGACGGCGAGCGATGGCTACGGGGCACGGGCGGTGAAATAGGCATGTCTGGCGGTCTCCTGGGACGGTGGGGAGGATGCTGGCGGGCGGCAAGGGCTCGAGGTGGTCGGGTTGCGTGGGAACGGTGCGTGCTCTGCAGTGCACGTCGGCATGGTCGACAGCGGAACAGGCGCGGCGTTCCTGGTGGTTCTGGTAGCTATCTGCGAGGCAGGGCTGGTCGAGAGGGGGCCGTGAGGCATGGGCTACCTCCCAGACAAGGTTGGCACGGCTAGTTCTTCCTCTAGCCTGCTGTCCACACTGGGGTGACATGGGTGCTCTCTGTCTGTTCATCATTGATGACATTGGCGAGTTTACAGTGGGGCTAGAGCTTAGTTAAGTTTGTAGATAATCTACCGAGGTTGCTATGAGCTAGAGAGGGAACAAGTTAGGCTCAAATCACTGCACACTATAGTGTTTTGATTTTGTTTGATTTGTATCTGCAAGGTGTTTGATGAAATGGCCGCATGAGTTCACGTTTTCAATTTTGAAAAGATTTTTGGTGGGTGTGCTAGGCATGTGCTGGTGAGTCTGTAGATGCTTGGGTTTTGAAAGTTGAGCTTTTTTGAGTGGTTTTTGCAAAAGTGGGATCTTCCCATATAAATTGATTCAATTTTAAACTGTCATTTAAACTATGCATTTGAATGTTTCTGGATGATCACAAGGTGGGCCTTGATACTTTGTTATGAGTACTATCAAGGGGTGCAAAGATCCAAACAAGTTTCTGTTAAGTTCTGAAAGTTAGAGATAGCCAAATTAGGCATGCGAGTTAAATTGGCCAAGGTGACTATTCACTCATTTTGTTTGTTTTGATTTATTTGTCTTTGGAAAAAGTGTGGGGATTGTTTAGATGATGTTTAATTCACCTAAGAATCATTTTCCAAGCAAAGAAACACACAATCATGTCAATTCAAAAGACTCCAAATTTTAATGCACACACATATGAATGCTTCCATATTTTAATTGGAAAAGTTTTTGTTAACCCTAATTTTGATGATTAGAGTTTGTTGATTCTAGTTTAATATTTTTGGGATGTTACATTTTGTAAATGATTTTGTTTTTTAAACACTTTGACCATAAACACTAACATTTGTGTTTAAAAATATATTTTGAAAACACTAGAAATTATTACTTTGATTTAAATCAATTCTAGCAAAACAAAAAGATTTAAAGTGGCCAATTTCACTAACTCAATATCAAATGGTTTTGCCACTTTTATAAATGACCAATAGGTGTTTTAAAATGTTTATAGCCTAATAGAAACCACTTTTCCAAATAAAACAATCTTTTGCATACTTGCATACATTACCTTGTTTTTATTTTATGTGGTGAATTGTTTGAATGCTAGATTGAATTTGTGCCTTGATTGAATTGTAGTGAAATTTGAAGAGTGTGACTATTGCAAGATCAAGGAGTGAACTTATATTCTCTACCAAAAAGGCAAGTGGTGCTTCATACTTTTGTCCCATTATTTTTACTATGCATTAGTGATATTTCTAAGTAGGACTTGCATGGAATTTTACTAAGTATTCTATGCCATGGGAAACCCTAGTAGATGATGCCTTAGTAGAATTTCCTAAGTTATCCCTACTACTATCATGCTTAGCTTAGCTAGTAGAAAACAAGGGTGGATTATATTCATGCTATGAAATATTTCTAAGTCTATGACTTGTGGTTTGTTTAATAAAACAACTATGTGAATGAATCACCTAGGGGGAATGGAAAGAATGGTTTGTGTTGAGTGGTTACACAGGGCCCATATTTATGGCTTACCCTAGTGTATCTCACTTGTGGAATGCCACCCAGGAACAAAGAGATTTGAGAAGTCAAATGTTGAGAAGCTTCAAGTGCAGCCACATGGCATTATGGGCTCTGCCTGGATCATATAGGTTGCAATAACTTAGCCAAATGGACAGTTGGTGGTAGGGGATGATAGGTTTGGAGCGCGTCCATTTTGGTCTAAGGGACGGCTTTTGAAAGGTCATGTCTTGATGCATGTCGAGTCTTGTGGGGAAAGTTCACCACCTCTCGAGAGATTAAAATCTAAGTACTTAGCCGTATCCCTGACAATGGAAAATTTGAGCATCAAGACATGGAAGCTATCAAGGATCTCCTCATCCCAATTTCTATGTTAAAAACTTGTGGTTGAACAAGGGTTAAAGGATCTTCAATCAATTATTGGTAGACGCCTTGGGTGATTTTTGACAAACAAAAACTTATAATGATAAGGAAAATCTATTTTGAGCAAAGCAATCCTAAGATCCACTTAGCCAAATGCATATTGATGATAGATACCACTATTATACCATAGTATCACTTGCCAATACAATTCAAATGTATTGACCCTTGTGTCTGTAACTTATTATGTTGCAGGTTTGTGTGATGTTAGTGAAGTGTGTTGATTAGGATTACAAGTCTACAACCAACATGACTGCCTGTGGCACTTTGAAGATGAAGGACTCCATGCTATATAGATATTCTGCTGCATTGTAATGTGATAGCCAAATGAGCTATGTAAGATGTAATGAAATATTTTATTCCTGGTTATAAAGTTGTATTATGACCTTTGTTTCTTGATATTACATCTTAACTATGGATGCTAGCTATTGATCCAGGGACAAGCATTGTAAACACAATGATCTCTACCTTATTAAAGGTTGGGACCTCCACAAATTGCCTCTATTTATACCCTTTCTTTGTTATCCATCACCAACATTACTCTATAAATTCATTTATAATTATATATATATATAAAATCCTACTTCATCACTAGTGTTTAAGATTTGTAAGAGGAAAATACTAACTCTATATTTCATTGCTGCTCTAACATGATCCTAATCATACTATCTTATCTTTACTTATCTCCAATATCTTATACTAGAGTTCAACCATGTTTTACCCACCAATGTCACTTATACAGGATATAAGCATTCTATCTTGGTGACTTAAACATGATCATTATAATCCTTTGATCCTTTATGGTTTAGGTTTCTAATTAGCTAATCAAGGCTTCATCAATACAACATTATAGTGGTATTGAAGTTATCTCCTTAATATCTCTAGTGGATTAGGGAATGATATTCATGGACTATACCTACTTAGTCCCATAGGATTACTCTTTGGTCTCTATCTTCAATGTTCATCCTTATAATCCTATTTGTTACCATATAATTAGATCTTCCATATAACTCTTCTATTTATTCAGTAGTGGGTCAACTCCTTTATTTACTATATTGATTAGATCCCCTTAAATCACTCCCATCCTATAGATGATATCCAAAACTAGAATTACTACTTACCTCTTCTTACTATTTCCTTTATAGGCCTTAAGTGAATGCTTTGACATAGTCAAGAGTGGATAAATTAATAAATAATGGGTTAAGACTTGGTGAATCAATAGTTCATTACTCAACTTTAATGATCACAGATATGAGAATAGGGTTTAATGGAGATGATAAGGGTTGATATTGAAAGAAAGATATGTGGTGAATAGTATTAGCTTAGTTTCCTTCCTAACTAAATAGTTTGGGTGAAGTGTTACCATGTTTCTCATGGTAGAAATAGATAAGGATTGAGTAGGTCAACTGTTAGTTATTGCATTCTTGTTACTTGGTATTCATAATTTATTGTAATGAATACTAGGATGTGATCACCTAGAGATATAATTACAATCATTAATCAATGTGTAATGGTTTAGTTTCATTGTATTTGATCTACCCTTAGATCAAATCATGTTTATCCAATTACGGTTTTAGCAAAGGTCATATTGAAACTTATCGCAATCAACTTGATGATCTATGTCAATTCCATCAAGTTGAGAGAAGCTTCAGTTACTTTGACAAGTTTTGTTCAAAAGCGCAAAAATTATTCAGATTTTCTATGCATGAATGCAATGCACACAACTGGGTTCAGCTTATTTCTAAGCTCTAATGCTGGGATGTTACAGACTCTCCCCCTTAATATCAACTTCGTCCCCGAAGTTCTTAAACTCTCTCGTTTCGGAGTAAGGAATTGGCTTGTGTTGGTTACGGCATTTCTCAACTCCATGGTAACCTTAAATGGGAATAATTATAATATTCCATATCCAAGTCTTTTTCTTGAATTCACATCATTGTTGGCAATATCCAACTTGTTTTCCTCAATACCCCAAATTTCTTTTTTACTTTACTCCCTTAGGAATATGTCCTTATTATGAACTCCTTAAATTGGGGTCTTTTCTTTAGCTCATTCTCTTAATTAGGTATCCTAATCCAACTCCTTTTATTTAATCATCGAACTTTCTTACTATACTATGTAAGGTATAGGAAGTCTCACTAAAACAGGGTTTTAATTGTTATAACACAACAGTTGTGGCCAAAATACTAAATTTTTGGATTGTCATTTTATGATTTATACCGGTGGTCCTTCTGAACATTGGTTTTGCACACATTTAGTCCATACCCATTGGAATTTCTTGTTTCTCTCCACATATCCAATTAGATGTGTTAAATTCCCTTTTAAGGATTACTTAAGAGTTGTTTCCTTTAGAATTAGTCTATTAAGATTAATCTATTTTATCTCCTACAAATATTTACCTTATCAGGCTTTAGATAATCTTTTATTATTACCTTAAGTAATTTTTCTACTTCCTTATATTAATTGCCTTGAGGTTTGAGTCCCACTATCATGGTTTACTTCAATCTTCCATCCAGACATACTTTGGAAAGTACTTTTATATTAGTGGCTTCTTTGAACCTTAAGAAAATAAGGCTTAATTTTGTCGTAGGCTAGTACTTATTTCCTAGCATTTACTGAGAATTCAGATAACAGTACTTCGGTTTACTGTTTAATATCCCCCTTAGGGTTTACTAATGGCCTCTAAACTGCATATTTAGTAACCATTGGCTTTATAATTAGAATATTGGTCTCTATCCAGCTTATATTCTACATAGTTAGAGCTTTATGAAAGACTATACGGTGTATCTACACAATTGTGGATCTCCGAAGTGAATCTATCATCATATTTGTCTTACTTACTATTTGGACATTCTCATGATGATAGGCCTGACTTTGCGAAGCGTCTCAAAAGACGGTCTCTTTAAATTTTATACTCCTTTATGCCTTTCTTAACTTAGGCCAAATTTTATACTCTTTATGCATCTTTTAACATAATCTGGTTAACTATTTTAACCGATACCTCCTGCGGTCAAGTTACCGACTGCTCTGGCCGGGCACAAAAAACCGAACCCGGAGACCGAATCCCAAAAAACAGGAACCAAACCCAAAAAAACCGACAATCGGTCTTTGGTTAACACTTCGGTCTTACACATGTGAAGACCGAAATAATAACGGGTTGCTCGGTTATCGTAATTAGAGGACCGATTCACCCGAACTACCCGACCTTCTTCCCAGCACGTCGATACAGCAAGGAAAAGGCCCCGTGTGCAGCCCAGCCCTTATCCTCTCATTCACCTCACTTGTTCCTGCCCTAACCCCCGACAGCCAGAGCCAGGACCAGGAAGAGGCCATGCCCTAGCGCCGCACCGCCGCCACCCTTCTCCATCTCGGTCGCCGCCTCGTCGGAAGAAGCAGACTCCATCGCCGCACGCCCGCACCCTCTCGTCGCCAGCCCGCCGCCCAGAAGTAGGCTCCAGCGACTGCATCTCGACGGGCGCCGCCGCATCACCTGTCCACGAGCCCCCAGGCCCATTGGATTTCCAATAAAGGGCGCCACCGCCACACCCCCAGGCCCCAGCACGACCAACGGACAGTAGCAGTAAGAACACTCCCTGCCTCTAATGTTCTGTCCATATGCTTCCGTTTTGACAGAGCTGGTGCGTAGTCGGTGTACCAACTGATTGGTGAATCTAGTCATACTAGCCTCACTACTGGTGCAGAGTACTCCCAAATATATGCTTCCGTTTTGGCAGAGTACTTGAGTTGTAGCTAACACGAACGATTCAAGGAGTTAGTTGTGGAAGAGAAAGTTGAAAGCAAGGCATTCTTGAACCTAGATGTATGCACTAGGTGGAACTCAACTTATGTAATGTTGAAGGCTGCCATCATCTATGCTAAGGTGTTCACAAGGTATTGCGATGAAGATGCATTGTATGCAGTGGACTTGGCTGAAGAGAAAGGAGGGTTTGGATATCCAGATGAAGGTGATTGGGAAAATGCCAAGAAATTGGCTGATTTCCTTTGTCATTTTTATAATCTTACTTGTCGTGTCTCGGCCTCACTCCATGTTACTTCCAACAACTTCCTGTTTGAGATTGGTGAGGTCCACATGTTAATTAAGGCTGGATGGCTAGTGTAGATCCTTTGCAAGCTGCTACGGGAAAGCGGATGAAAGAGAAGTTTGACAAATATTGGGGGTTGTGGCACGAGGATGATGAAACGATGATGACTATAAATGAAATAGGGAAAGGGAAGAAGGATGATAAGGACAAGGAGAAGGAAAATATCAACTTGCTCATATTTGTTGCTGCAGCTCTTGATCCAACGTATAAGCTATTTGATTATACCAAGATGGTTATCGAGGAAATTTATGGTCTTCAGATGGGAGAGAAAGTCAGGGCTGCTATCAACAAATGTTTTCGTGATTTGTTCGAAGAATATAGACTGAAGTCTTGCTCACCTGCTGAATCAGCACCATGTACTAACAAAGCACTAATGGAAGGAGGAGGAGGAAGTTTGATGAAGCAATTAATTGCAAACAGATTGAGGCAAAGTAATAGTGCAAATTGTGCTAGTAAATCAGAGCTAGATAAATACCTTGCTGAAGATTGTGATGATCCCGACGCAAAACTTTACATCCTAGCATGGTGGAGTGTGAACTCATCAAGGTTCCCAACCTTGTCAAAGATTGCTCGTGATGTCTTGGCTATTCCCATCTCAACGGTGGCTTCGGAGTCTGCCTTTAGCACAAGTGGACGCATACTTGATGATTTCAGGACTTCTCTTACTCCATACATGGTACAAGCTTTAGTTTGTACACAAGACTGGCTGAGACGGTCGTCTGATCCCGTGGACATCAAGGAGAACTTGGAGGCATTAGAAGAGCTAGAAAAAGGTAAGTTTTCTTGATGCTATAATCAGCCATGCTATCGCTGATATATTTTTGTCTATTTTCCTTCACATATTTCTATTGCAACTAGCCTACTGCCTGAGAAATATATTGTGTCCATTGTTCTTTTTATATTTTATTTCTACTAAATGAGTATAGCTGATAGCCTGATACAATACAATCAAACATTGTAGTTCCTTTTTAAATTGACCAGGTAGTACCTTTGATGCTAAATACTAGCGGTTTGTTTAAATAGGAAAGATAATCTAATACTTACATGCTTCGTGTGCAGAGTTGCTAGAAGAACTTGCCGAAAAGGGTAAAGGAAAGCGCAAGGCCGAAAGTTTTGTTGCTGCTGCATCCACGAACACGAGCAAGTCAAGCAGGATCAGCAACAAAATGTGAACAACCAGCTTGATCTACAGTTCTACATGGATGTGCACGTCCAGAATCTTTATATCATATATTCATGTCCAGAATCTGTATTGTACTTGTGCTTGTGTCTCTAGCTAGAATTGTGTGCTTGTGATTTGTGTGAGACTGTAGTTATTGTGCACTTGTGCACTTGTGCTTGTGATTTATAACTCTATGTATGTCCAGCAAGTTGTTATTTGTAAGCTGTTATTTGATTTGAACTATCAACTATGAAATTGTTGTCATGTTTTATCTATTTGGGTACCGAACCGAAAAGACCGAAGACCGAATACATAAAGACCGAAAAGACCGGAGGTAATTCGGGTAGCATTTCTGGATGACTGAAATTTTCAATGATCGAATAGACCATACCGAACAGACCAAACGCCCGGCCATACCGACCATCCTAGAGTGTATGGATTATCCTACGGTTCCCGACATACTACTAGCATTCTCTCTGAATTGTCAGAGCTTGAATACCATGTTGTTCCAAAGCTTCTTCTTTGTACTAATTCATGATACTCCCATGAACTTGGTACTACTATTCCATTAACTTCTTAGCAACATCACCCACCTCTTGTGAACCTATTTTTACTGCTTCTTGTTGCTTTCTACTTCATGTAAACCTCCTTGGTATATGAAATTCGTCACTCCCTTACACGGATTCCCATTACTATCTAGGTCCATAACATCAAGTAGTAACTAGGTGTTACATCATGCATTTGCACACCAAGTCAAACTTCATGTACAGATCTAGTCAATCAAGAAGATTCAAGAAAATCCAAGAGTCGATAAACAACCAAACATATACCATGTATTATACATAGGTTTTAAATAATTTACAGACGAACTGACCATTCCAACGGTTTGCCTCACATATACATCACACAACTATCTTACAATAACTTGTTCTTGTGAGTATATCCTCACTTATTTCAGCAAACCTTTCAAACTACAATACGCATTACCTTCTATGTACATTATTCAAGCACTCATCCCTTGGGACTTTGTTCCTTTCTTACTTTTATCTTCCTCTAGTGCTTCCTGGAGTTCCGTCCATGATGACGTGAAGTCCTATGACTACCTTCTGGAGCGTAAGAGCATCCAGGAGGTGCGTATTTTTGATTAGAAGTACCGAGACTGAGATTAGTCATTGAAAAATGACTAGAGTTGGCATAGTCTTCTACAGGATATTCCTGGTTTTCCGGCAACGCTTCCTCAAAGTAAGATGGCTCCTTAGCCTTTTCTTGGATCCATTCTTACATGTCCGTATAGTAACTATCGGAATACTCTTCTAAGTCAATTGGATTGGCATTACCCCCATATGGTCCATAAGGCTCTCTATGGTTATAGTTGGTGTCTTCTCCGGTACCTATATCACAAGGTATAGGATTTCCTATGGTTCCACCTTGAGATTCTACTCCCCATTCATACTGGTTTTGCTCCGGATTACTTGGAATAGCTCCCTCCCATTCCTTTTGTTCGGAGTTATACTTGGTCCATAAATCTTCAGGTGACTGGGGTTTATTTTGGTAGTAGGCATAGTTTTCTAAGTGTGGATCATCAAACTCAGTTTCCTCATACACTTCTCCTGAAGGTATGTATTTGGGATGCCTAGCTTCTTTATCTAACTTATTACTACATGCCATTGCTTTATCAGGATCAGTAAAATCCTCAATGACCGTGTCCAGTTCCTGAACTAAGACTTGGTGAGTGTTATGGTAAGTGTTTAACAAAGACCGATAACAATCCATATACTCTACTGTTCGAGTGGGTTCAGTTTGGACTAGAGTAGAGTGATCTAACTCATGATCCGGGTTTGAGGTTTCATGGGGTATAATGGTGTGGGTACTACCTTCTAGAGCTTGGGATTTCTGTTCTCGGATCATGGTTATGGCTGCTGCTACGGCAATATGATATGCAGATACCATGCACCTTGCGTCTCCTTATGGCATTTCTCCCTTAAGTCCTAACTTCTTGGGTAACATGATCATGACACGGTATTTAGCTAATATCTGCCCATCATAGTAATTGTAAATCTTGGCCAAAAGTCTTGATTCACAATCCAAACTCCATAGAAGTTGTCGGAGATTATCTGTCCAATCCCCTCCGTAGTCATTTAACGTCCTGTTCATTACTTGAACATTCCGGGGTGGATATCGAGGTGCCATGTAGAACTGTAGATAAGAAATTATCATCAGTCACATAGAGTTAAAACTCTTGGTAGTGTTCAAGATTGCAATCATACTAAAGAATTATCGCACTAGCAACATGACAGGATTATTCCCAAGTGAATATCCCTCATATCACTAGATAACTCTTTATTATTGCAGGCATGTTTCCTACAGGTTCTACCCATTTACTAGGTTTCCAACCTAAGGTCAAAGCATATGCTCTGATACCAACCTGCGGTGACCCAGCATACCACTGCATCATGTAGTACACTATAGTCGTTGACATAATACCAATGAAACACCTGTTCACTAGTATTACATCCCTCAGAGTGGTACAACAGAAACACAACGGGTACAAGACATGGCTAAAGGTTACAAGTCAACTAATTACATAAGATCCATAGAACACTCTAGGTTTAAGAGAGAGAAAGAACTTCTTACAAAGAATAATCAAAGTTAAATAACTATAAAACTATTATACTATTAAGACTAGTATTTTCACTAATGGTCTGGCATTGCTGCTAATGCAATGCACTATAGAAATAGGTTCTTTGGCTAGAGATTATATTCCTATCTAACCAGTAACTTCGTCTTCATTTGAGTTGATGTATATGTTGACTTCCTTGTCTTCGTTGAAGAGCTATAGCTTTTGATGAGGATTCCTAGAGCATAACTGGATGTAGATGTCGTCTTAATGGCTTCAGAATATAGCAAGGGTTAGGAAGATACGTTGAGTACGAGCGTACTCAGGAAGTTCACTAGAAAAGGAGTGTTTGATGCACTATAGCTACAGCCACAGACCATAGCTCGTAGGCAATGCAAGTTTTCGTAAACATTTCTTCAAAGGTTGCTTTTATTCTGAAAAGCTATGTCCGTCAGCCTTCACGGGTTTACCAGAACTTTCATGGAGTTCCTTTCCCACGGCGTTCGCAGCTCCTTCCCGGAATAGGGAGTAACAAGTTACAGTTCTTACACTCTGCAGAGGTGCGTCACTTTACCCATGAGAGACCTTAGCCTTGTTGCACAACCAAGTCATGACCTTGTCCATACTTACTTGGTATGTGGCCCAGTCTAAGATCCAAGACAATCACTGCCCTCTCCGCGACCTCATATGTGTGCACGATCCTTCGGGGCCGGCTCACCTCCGTTAAGCCCCCTTTTGGGCAGGCTAAAACCCTGATGAGTTCTCGAAGACTCTATGACCTGGTGATGCCTGGAAAAGTACCATTTAAATAGACTATATCCCTAAACACCATTCATAGATAATCTAGACACCAAAAGTGTGGGGCGTAAGGGTGCCCACCCATATGTTGGATCCGCACAAGGAATCACAACGTCACGTTAAGGTCGTCTTGCCTCGATATGATAGGAAAAGGATACATCTAACTTCTCCGTCCCATTCCAAATCTCATGGTTAACGCGTTATATACGGCGCAAGAATCACTGGCGACATTGGTTGTTAAGTCCTAGATAATATGTTCCTTTACCACCGGAACTTTTATAGTAGGTTATTACCTAATGGTAAATAACCTATAATCATTTATTATAAAAATAATGTTTTTCGACCTTTTTCAAATGCAGGTGATGATAACACTAGATTTGTAAAATACTTTACAAAAAGTAATCAAAGGACATGAGCAAGTGTGAACTTGCCTTTTGTGATTGCAAGATTATGCACTCACGGTCTTCAAGACAATATAAGATCCAATATCTGAAATCAGCATCATTGGTCCTGTAAGGACTAATGTTTAAAGAAGCAGAATGCTTTTATTCATGAGTAATGTAATGCATTTTATAAATGCGAATCCCAGGGATAACGTTGATCTAGAGTTTGGAAACTGGAATTGGTTTCTTTAGAATGTGTTGTCCTTTTAGATAAGTTTAATACTCGTGCTTCTTATTAAGGCTTGTGAGTGTCTGTGAAACAACATGTAATTATGATGGTATATAACAATAATATATACGAAAGTGGAATGTTACTCAAAGACTACTTATATAAGAATTGCCTTATCTCAAAACCTTACTTTACAAGCATTGACATCTATAAATAACTTAAGTGTTAATAATTCTAAGTTATATCAGTAAAATATAAAGTAATGTGATTACGATTATTTGCCATCTGTTGACTAAAGTGGCAAAACGAATAACTTTTGAAGAAAAGATTTCTTTATTAAGGTTTAAACAATCCTGATAGTTTTTAGAGTATGGTTGATAGAATGTGATTAATGTTATTCATGCCTGATCTAGATATTTTGAATTTGGGATGCTTTATAACTTAATTATAACAGACCAAAGTTAATTATAAAACATATAACAAAGTCTTTAGCCTAATATTTAAAGTCTTGTAGACTAAAGTTAACTTTAAAAACATAGTATTGCTTATGTTAATTGTACCTTGTGTACTTTGTAATGTTTCCTTATAGTTACTTAAGAATGGTTATTCTTCTATTTAAGTAGTGGTTTCTTAATTTTATAATGGAACCGGATCATTTATTTCCTTATAAAGGTGTGATTACGGTTTGTGGATAAGTAAAAAATATTAGTGACTACTTATGAATTATATTTGGATTTAGTCCATTATAAAGTTGTGAGTGAAACAATGGTAAACAATTTTATTTGGTTAAAATATCATTCTTGAAGATTTTATAATTGTTAAAGATCTTTTTAGAAGATAAACTACACATATGGTTGAAGGATAATTCAATAAAATTGTATTTAAAATGTGTTGAACCATTTTGACTTAATATTATCAATATTTAAGACTAATACTATTTATTAGACTCAATTGACTAATTTTAGAAATATTAACAAATTTTATTTATAATTATATGAATTAATAACTAAGAAAATAGGTTTAAATTCAAGTTGCTAAAGTGTTTTAAATTTTTATTTACCTCAAAAATGTAATATTATATTTTTAACATGTAGGTGTTACTTTTGTGATCATTTTGGTATATTACAATTATTTTTGTGATTTATAAATAATAAGATATGATTTTTATAAGATTCACTACTTTATAAATACTAAATAAATAATAAATATTTAATTAAGTGAAATAATAATGTATGATTATAGTTTTAAAGTATTGTTTTTTATTTTTCTAAGAGTTTTGGTATTTTATTTATATTTTTTTAACATTTACCAATATTAAAATATGGATTATCTAAGTTTTATTACTTATAAAACCTTTATTAAATAATATTTATTTAAATAATTATCATAATAATATTTGATAATAGTTTTAAGTTGTAGATTTTATTTTTCTGAAAATTTTCATATATTAAACATGTTTTTCTGAATTATAAAACAAAAGATACAAAATTTACAAGATTTAATTACTTTATTTCAATTTCTGGAATGTTTATATTTGAATTAATATCATTTTATCAATTTGCTAAACAGACACAGAACTTTTACACCGCACACACATCTAGCCCTAGTCACTGATCATTGGGCCCTAGGCCACGTCACATTCCACCTTAGCAAAGACTGGTCAACATGTTGAACTTGTCAAGGATGACGCGAGCAGGGCGTCAGGATGACGGCAGTGCGGCCACCATCGCCCGTTTATGGTCTCCGGTGACGATCTACGACGCCCCAGCAAGCGAAACTAGTCTAGTTTGTATCAGCGCGACGTGTTGAACCATATATTGGCAGCGCTGCTAGAAAATAGTCATCGGAGCTACTAGAAGGACAACGACTGACGGCGGCGCACGGCGGTGCTACGACGCGAACAGGCTAGGGAGCGCGTTGGGAAGAAAAGAACGATGCTTGAGCATCATTGACTCACCGTGGTTGCAGTGGTGGTGTCGGCGAAGAATGGTGTGGTCGGAGACGAGCTCTCCAACAAGGATTCCGACAAACTGCCGTAGAAAGGAACGGCAAAATTCGCCCTCTCCAGTGCTCCCCTTAATGCAAGACTCCACCCAGAGGATCTACGGAGCACGGGGCATCTCCATGGCTACTTGTAAGAGAGTGGGGAGGTGCGGCACGACGGCGAGACGAGCTAGGGTTTTGGCTCTAAGGAAGAAATCGAAAGAGAGAGCTTCAGAGGACGAGAGAGTAGATGAGGACGAGCAGACGACATCGTGTCGTTCTTATCCCCTCCTCTAGGAGCAGCGGCACGCATCGTAGCGTGGCGGTCGATCGACGACGGAGCTCCGGCCAGCGAGCTGCTTCCAGTAGGCGAGGAAGACGACGATGGAGATTTTGCGAAAAACCTCCTGGAACTTTTCCTCTCTCGACCCACAGTCCTCTCGCTGTCCCACTCATCAGTCGCTGTGGTGACAAGCTGGGCTTGCTTAATGGGCCAATGTAGGCTGTGGTTGGGCTGCTCGAGAGCAGTGGATAAAGAGAAGGAAGTTGGGTCATGGGCTAGATTTGATCTCCTCCTGTTTTTTTCTGGTTCTTTCCCTTTTCTATATTCTGTTTTCTTTTCACATTTGAATTTGCATATTTGATTTGAATTTTCTTTATGGGATTTATTTGCTAAATAATTGTAACTATATTAAAAGTTATTTACTATCATTTTGTGAGCTTTTATTCAATAATGTTATATTTCTTTCTTTTTTGTCCAGAATAAACCATGGATTTATATTATCATATTTCTTTATTTTTAGTATTTGTAAGATGTTTTGTTATGAATTTTTAATTTATCTTATAATCATAAACTTATTAAAGAATGCATTACTTTTAACTTATGGAATTTGATTCTCATTGACTTATATTATTAAAGAAATTTTTATGTGGTGATCTTTCATTTTTGTATGATAAATAGATTTCTAGGGAATTAATATGGTTAATATTATTCCCATAATTTTAGGAAATAGCCATGTATACATTTTATTATACTAATATAGGAGTTAAGGTTTGAATTAAAAATGCTTACCCTAGGATTTAGGGTTCTTACTATACTTATATTCTTTTGTTGATATGAGTAAATATTAATAGCTAAACATATTGTCTTTATGTTTGTGATCTTTAATGATATCACCTTTTAAAATATAAAGTTATTATCTGGAATGTCTTATGGAAAAGAATTGATAGAAATATCTCCTAGTCACATATGGTTATGATAATTGGAAATGACAGAGATGTGCTTAAGTGATTTGCTAAAGGAAATATTCCTATAAAGCATTGTGAAAATAAAATGATCTATCCAACAGATGAGATGGATGTTAAGCTTGATTATGGATTTAGGGATTAATGTTTACCAAGAATTCCTATCTTCCATACTTCATAATTTATTTTCTTTTGATTAAGGAATTCCTTTCCAAGATATACTACTTCTTCATATCCATCATCATGTGCTAACATGATTAGCTTGCTTCACAAAAATATTCATATCCACCTTTAATTCCTCAAAATCGATACTTGGTTATCAAACTGTTCTACTACTAATAATGTCCAATCCAACAGATGGTTACAATTGCCTCTATTTATACCCTTCCTTTGTTATCCATCACCAACATTACTCTATAAATTCATTTATAATTATATATATATATATATCAAATCCTACTTCATCACCAGTGTTTAATATTTCTAAGAGGAAAATACTAACTCTATATTTCATTGCTGCTCTAACATCATCCTAATCATACTATCTTATCTCTACTTATCTCCAATATCTTATACTAGAGTTCAACCATGTTTTACCCACCAATGTCACTTATATAGGATATAAGCATTCTATCTTGGTGACTTAAACATGATCATTATAATCCTTTGAATCCTTTATGGTTTAGGTTTCTAATTAGCTAATCAAGGCTTCATCAATACAACATTATAGTGGTATTGAAGTTATCTCCTTAATATCTCTAGTGGATTAGGGAATGCTATTCATGGACTATACCTACTTAGTCCCATAGGATTACTCTTTGGTCTCTATCTTCAATGTTCATCCTTATAATCCTATTTGTTACCATATAATTAGATCTTCCATATAACTCTTCTATTTATTCAGTAGTGGGTCAACTCCTTTATTTACTATATTGATTAGATCCCCTTAAATCACTCCCATCCTATAGATGATATCCAAAACTAGCATTACTACTTACCTCTTCTTACTATTTCCTTTATAGGCCTTAAGTGAATGCTTTGACATAGTCAAGAGTGGATAAATTAATAAATAATGGGTTAATACTTGGTGAATCAATAGTTCATTACTCAACTTTGATGATCACAGATATGAGAATAGGGTTTAATGGAGATGATAAGGGTTGATATTGAAATAAAGATATGTGGTGAATAGTATTAGCTTAGTTTCCTTCCTAACTATAGAGTTTGGGTGAAGTGTTACCATGTTTCTCATGGTAGAAATAGATAAGGATTGAGTAGGTCAACTGTTAGTTATTGCATTCTTGTTACTTGGTATTCATAAGTTATTGTAATGAATACTAGGATGTGATCACCTAGAGATCTAATTACAATCATTAATCAATGTGTAATGGTTTAGTTTCATTGTATTTGGTCTACCCTTAGATCAAATCATGTTTACCCAATTAAGGTTTTAGCAAAGGTCATATTGAAACTGATCGCAATCAACTTGATGATCTATGTCAATTCCATCAAGTTGAGAGAAGCTTCAGTTACTTTGACAAGTTTTGTTCAAAAGCGCGAAAATTATTCAAATTTTCTATGCATGAATGCAATGCACACAACTGGGTTCAGCTTATTTCTAAGCTCTAATGCTGGGATGTTACAGTCGCCTCCATGTGGTGAGAGAGGAGAAGCGAGTTTCACCGTGTGTCAAACCTTTCAGGAGCCGTTCCACGAGTCGTGGGACGATTGTTTTTTCCCCAGCGGATTGGCCGGGATCGGGAGGATTTGGGCCGGGCTGGGATCCTCGTGAGGTGTAACCGAATACAAAATTTTGGCTAGGCGGGTAAGAATCCCTGGTCGGGCCGACCCACATGGACCGGCCGGGAAGGGGCTAACCGAATAAGGCCTTAGAGGTATGATTTCCCTCTTTTTTCATTTTATTTTTATGTTTTCTATAATCTTGTTATGTGTTTATTTTACTTTAATTTTTATTATTTACTTATTTTGAAAATGTTACGGTTTTGAAATTATCTAAAATTTGAAAATATTCAGATTTGAAAAAGTTGGGATTTTTGCAAAATGTGATTTAACGAAGTACATATCTGAAAAATATTCATATTTGGAAACTGTTCAAATTTTGCGAAGTGTTCAGATTTGAAAAATGTTAGTATTTTTGAAAAAACGGATTAAAAAATATTTATATATTAAAATCTTCAAGTTTAAGAATTATCTAAGTTTTAAAAACAATTCAATTTGGAAAGAGTTACAGATTTTGAAAAAAAGAAAAGAAGAAAGATACAGAAAAAACAAACTCATGCCTGTTATTCGGCAACACTGATGCGGCACGTGAAAAGGCTGCTTCAGGCGGAGCCCGGCACACCACCACAACGAGCGAGGAACAGAAGCTCCCGCCTATAAATGGCCCAGGTACGAAGTTCGCGCTCAAGCTCAAGAAACTTCTTTTAAGAATTCGGCCCAATGTTTCGACAAAGCCAGGCCACTCATGTTTTTGCTCATACAGGAAAAGATAGAATTCCTTAAGAAAAAGAAGACCCACTCATTTTCACGCAAAACAACCGATCAATACCAAGTACACATAGAGTAGTGATACATAGACTGTTTCTAACAATTATAAAATAAAGTCTAAAAAAAAAGAATAAACCTTGAAGCTTTTCAAAATCTTCTTCTTCCAATTATCATAACACAATTTTGCACTTTTCTCAATGCAGTCCAATTAACATGACATAAATGTCAAACTATAGGCCTCTAAATACCAACGTTCTCCCATAATTTTAATTTGAGCCATAATGTCAATGTTATATACACGCGCACAACCATTAGAGTAATCAGACAACATCAGTTCATCATGATTCATTTTCTTACAGAAGTATTATCGACCCATCTACAAAAAGCACTTAGAGCAACTCTAGCACACACCGCAAACTGCAAGCTTATGGAGGCCACCCATATGCGTTTTGTGGGCTAAAAAACGACGCACAACCCAAACACGCCAAACGTGACCATGTTTGGCGAGTATAGGCTAAGCGTCGTTGTTTCAGCCCGCAAACAAAACTGCAACACAGGGTTTTGCATTATTTGACATATCAATCACAATGAATCAAATGATACGACAAATGTTTTATTGTCATACAGTACAACAATAATCTGAATTAAAACAAATGTTTAGCGACAATATGAATCAACTGATACAACAAAAGATCAACAAATTACAAATGGTTTGAAATACAAATAAATCCTAGTTGTTGGGCCACTGCCAATGGGGTTGAATGAGATCAAGCTGAAGTTGTTTTGCTCACCCGATATTCTCAATTTCACGGTATGTTTCAAGAAATGCTGCAATAGTATCCTGGTTTCTTGCTGGTTTGACCCGGGTGCCACCATTATCAAAGAAAAATAATAAGTTCAAATATCTCTCATCCTCGAGGATCATATTGTGTAGAATCACACATGTGGTCATGCTGTCCTTGAGGCTTTGTTTTGTAGAAGTGGTTTAAACAGGAATACTGGGGATTAACCCCAGAGGGTTAGGTGAAAACACCTGTCACACCCAATACACGTGATTCCACTCTGATCCACTTCCAACCCAGTCCCCTACTTCAATTTTTTTTGCACACAGGGGTCATTTCAGGGGGTCAGTTTGGGACAAAAATTCATAGGAATTTCAAAAATTGTTGTCAAGATACATAGTGCTACACTAAATATTTATCTGAGTAAAAAATGCAACTTTTACAGCAACAATAATACCATATTGCAAGTGCAGCCCAGAGAAATGGCATCACGAAATAATGTATCACAATGAACCGAGTAAGAGACAAACTCTTAAACTTCAATATAAATTATAGACATGAAAAAGTATCAGGTAATCTACAACTACTTCATACTTTATCTTAGTCTTGCTCCTATGCTACATCATGTCTAGAGCATTATCAACATCACCATGATGAAAACACGAAAACCTTTCTTAGAAATTTAATTTTGGATGTCATAAATTGATCATTTTAACAGTATATTAAATAAATATATCATGAAAAATATCATGCAGCACAAGATCTTTGCACGAGAAATGTCCAAAAAATGCAACACAAGGAAAGGATACTGACCTTGATTTCTTGTGTCCATGTTTTCAAAAAAAATGGAACAACATCTAGAAGAGAATGGTCAACAAAATCAAAGAAAACTCCTATCCTAGACCATGTTTTTTTAGAACATGCTCAACCCAAGTTAACATGTACAATGACCATCTTGAACACTGCAGCAACTCCTAGATGATATAGACTGCAAGTTTTGTAAGATGATGGTCTGATTGACAATACATGAAATATAACGGGATAAATTGTGTATAGCATATCATTTACAATTTTACATTAGTTACTCTCTTATCATCTCACTAGTTACTACTAGTTTCTAGCTAGTATATACTATGATAAACATATTCCAGCACCATCGAGCCGAATCCAGCAAAGGGTAGATAAAATTGCACCAATCGTCTAAGAATCCAACACGCTCATGCAAACAAGGAGGTCATGCTCTAAATTTGAATACAATATATGGAGCTCCTATCTCAGTAGTAAACACCAATGATAAGAAGTACTCAAAAGCTACCCATCAGTTTTTAAGTTTTAACATGTCCTTCTAGGATTTCCCTAGCTCTCTTCATGCCATAAAGGATGGAGCCGTGGCATTTGATTATTTCCCTACTATCCATTAGATGCGAGTAAAGTGAAGTATGAAAAACACCATCTCATCGTCATCCCTAGCCTTCCTCTTCCTAATAATTTATGTGCATTCATTTTAGGACTATTAAAAATAAGTAGGGCAGAAACATGTATGTTCGCAATTTAAAGAATGCCTAAAAGCAACGGCCATGGATATACCAAAATGCAGGTGTGCTAACAGGATCCCACGACAACGGCGTCTCATCCAACTGAAATGGATCGTATGAGCGAGGGGGGGGGGGGGTGAATAAGTGCTACCCCAATTTTTAGTTCTTTTTCAATTTTAGGCTTGACACAAATGTAAATTCTCTAGATATGCAATTATAGAGAATTTTCCTATATGCAAACCTAACTACTAAGTGAGTAAAATGAGGAACGAGGAAACCGTAGTGGAGCAAGCGGAGACACATGGATTTTTTTGACCGCAGTTTCTTCCTTGTTGAGGGAAGTACGTCTATGTTGGAGGGATGAGCGATTCTAAGACCACCACGCCACAATAGGCCTCACCCTATTCTCCGATGGATCTCGTCACCAAAGGCCTAATCCATCTTTCCACTATTGGTACCCTTTGAGGCGGAACCGGTGGCTTTACAATGCTAGTGGGACACACATCTACAACTGAATTGGAGGCTCCCGTGATGACAACGAGCTGCCACAAAACAAGGATTATGAAATAACCAAGTGAATGGAGGGTAAGTTGAGCGCTTGATTGGTGTTTATGAAGATCGAGGTCTCCTCCTTTGATTCCCCAAAGATCGGGGCCTTTGGGTGGATGAGGATGGAGATCTCGCTTGGAACTTGAAGAGCAGTACTGAACTTTTTCGACTGAATCAAGAGTTCTGGTAGGGGGACTGATGGGGAATAAATACCCCTACCAAAAATCGGCCATTGGAGACTTCAGGCGGATTATTCGGCCCCCTAACGGGTGGATTATTCGGCCTCGGTAAAAAAACTCCGGCCCTGGCCGGACAATCCGAGGGAAAGTCCGCCCCACACAGTGCGACGCGCCTTTGCTGCTCTTGAAGATTGGGGTGGGCCGGAGGGGTGGATAATCCGGCCCCCAACACTCTGTTTTGCTGCTTTTGAATAGACCAACATCTGTAGCACTTCAACACACATTAAATATTCCTTGGTATTGTTATCTATCACACAAAACACTAGAGATCATGAAATGTTGTTTCAATCTTCCCCTTTTTGGTGTTAGATGACAATACTAGGATTTGCAATAAAGACCTACTAATAACATCATACCAAAAAATAAATAGGCTCCCCCTAAATGTGTGCATATAAATAATTTTCATTTGAATACAAATGCACATAAGAAGTTGCAAGACTATTTCATCGTATTGAAAGTTATGCACAAATGATGAGTTAGACCAAAACATCATACCATCGGGAGAAGGAAGTCCTCAATATAATATAAAGATAAACAATATGATAATCATTATTGAGGCCTTGAAGCATAACACCACATGGATGCATCCATAGATATAATGCCAGAATTCCATGGTGAATAGACGAATCCATAATACCCGAGGAATAAATCCACAGAGATACTTCTAGTGATGAGTCCATAAACGAACCATAGTGCCACACAAACCACATAGTCACATACAAACCAACTCATAAATAAAAGTTCAATGCTAAATGGGCACAAGCAACGCGATAGATAAAAACGATAAAAATGCAAGTGCTTATGCCCAACCCATGCAAATCCACGGAATCCTAAATAGAACTACTTCTACCCCTTTGGCATCGAAACGCCAAAAAGGAAGAAGAGCAATGCTAGCGCCCCAAGAGATCACTCCTCATAGTCCTCATCGTCCTTGTCCCTGTCCCCTTCCTCATCATAATACTTGACGTCATCCTCATCATCAGCCAGAGGGGTAGGTTCCCTCGTCGGGGCGGGAAACAAGTGGCGCTTGAGCTCTCCATAGTTGATTCATGAGGTGTTCCACTGAGCATATGGAGTGGGAGATGAAGGAGCTAGAGGGTGGCCTGATGCCCCTGACACATGGTGAAGAATACACTGCTGGGTGTGAGCCATATAATGGCGCTGCTTGTACGCCTCGTACTACCCCTTTTGGGTATCTACCCCCATGCACAAGATGTTACTATAGAACCAATTCAGTTTCTTGACCTCACGTGCCACATACGGCACTAGGGGCCTACAATCACTAGCCTGAGCATCTCTCATGAAGGACTCAGGAGATGAAGAGGGATGAGAGGTGTTCCGAGACTTGTTGTAGATCTTCTTGGACTTGTTCTCTCCATCAAGGTGGTCGCTGAAATCCTCATGGGGGAGCATATGCTTGATGAGCATCATGAGGAAAGGAGCATAAGGAATGGAGAGCATGTTGTACATAGCATCAGTCATCTCGCAAAAAATGAAATCCATGACATCCATCTTGTATCCCACTGATAGGTCTTCATTTGTAGCACACTCATGAGAGAAAGCAAGTAGCTGAACAAGGCTACCACGAATACTATCATTGTTGCCCCTACTCGGAGTAATGCAGTCCCCGTAAAGACCAAGTAGCGCTGCATAGAGAGGTGAGAGACTATAGAGAGTGCCAGCAATGCCATTGGTAGAAAGGCAAGGAGAGAGCATAGTGTCCTTGTTGGGCTTGATAGGAGTGATAATGCGATGACCACAAGGAATATCAAGACAATGAAAGGGGTAACCAAGCACCTAACAAAAAATGCGGAAATCAGACTGGATATTGGTGCTACTTGTCATCCACTTCATTATGCGGAGCTCATCTCCACAGATCACAAGATATGAGAAGAACTTCTTCACCATTGAGGTATCATAGTTGCACTGCAAAGTCATTAGGTGGTGCAGCCCCATACTTTAAGTCACATTCAAAGCCTTAGCAAGATGGGGCTTAGACTTTACATCAGGCATATCCAAGGGGCACATGGGGCGAATCTTGAGGGAGAAGTAAATGTCATCATAGGTATACCTTTGATGGGCAGACCAATAGTGATCGTCCCCAAGATGCTCATCAATATCAGCCTCATCATAGATATTGTTGAGTAATCTGCGAAATCACAGATTACTCAACAATATCCATGTTCTTGTAATTGACCTGGGGCTTCTTGCTCTTCCTCTGAGTGGTCCTCTTTGCTTTCCTAACATGGTCATCCATCCTTTCAGCCTTTCTTTGTTGCCTCCTCAATTCAACCTCGTCCACGAGAACACCTTCTTCGTTGGGCCTGAAAATAACGGTCACGGGGATGGCGCTTGTAAGTCTTAGGATCACTTGGACCACCTTTGAAGTGAATAAGATGGGTAGCAAGGAGATAAGCACACACACAAGTCCAGGAGGATTGCTAACGAGGGTTTGACTCGTCAACGCCCATTGTTATGGACTTGGGTTTTGGAGAAGGAGGGGACGCTGGAGATCGTGGAATGGCTAACAGACAAGCAACACATGACAAAGGATTTACCCAGGTTCAGGCCCCGAAGGGAAAACCCTACTCCTACTTGTCTGCTCTTGATTGATGGTGAAGCCAAAGGTTACAGGGGTGCGCAGATTAGATCTGGCGAGGTGTGTGCTAGGTTATGAGGTAGGTCCTCCTTGTCGTGCCCTCCTGGCCTTTATATAGATAGGCCAGGTCTCAGGGATAGGCTAAGTCGGTTACAAGTTTAGTGTTTCTCCCTTCAAGTTTCTATCCGAAGAAGACGTGTGCGCCAAAGAGTCGAATCCTTTTTGGGCTTGTGCCATCCCAAATTCTCCTGGGCTTCATGACTGAGGTACACCTACTTCATGGGCTTCTGCCAGGCTGGACCGGGTAGGTAACATTAGGCACCCGTAGTGAATACCCATGTCAGTATCCCCCGAGTGTCCATCTGAATCATAGATTCGGGTAGAGACTTAGTTGCCTTTGAGCCTTGCATTTGGATGTTGGAGTCAAAAGTTGTATCAAGTGCGAAGCACTTCGCCCGGAAGTTCATCGGGTCAGCCAAATTTGTAGCCATTCATAGGGATGTTGGTGATCGTGCCTGGTGGAGAGACTTGTATTCGTCGGTTGCGTAGACACAACAATCCGAAAGTTCTTCGGATGATCTTGCAAATGCCATCAACACTGGCGCTTTTTTGAATGCGCGACCAACGCTCCCTATGGGAGTAGCCCCCGAGCCCTTAGTTGAATCATTGATTCGAGTGAGGAATCATAGCGTTCCACTCGAAGATCTTGTATGTGCGTGACCAACGCTCCAGTTTGGAGTATCCCCCGAGTGTTTGGTACATTCGTAGACTCGGACAGAGACTCAAGTCTTGTATCTTGCAGTTGTAGTCAACAATCTCATGGGCGTACCACTGACTCTGAAGTACATCGGGTGCACGACCAGCGCTCCTGATAGGAGTATCCCCGAGTGTCTATTCGAGTCATAGACTCGAGTGGAGACTCATGCGAGGATAAACCACTGACCCAGAAGTGCGTCGAGTCAGCGTCTCATGCATAAGGAGCCAAGAACCGACTATGCAGTCGGAGTTGACGTAGCGGAGTCGTGCGACATTTAGCCAGAAGGACTTGACGCTCCAGATGAAGTCGACACCGTTGCTTCTGTCGGGTGCACGGCCAACATCGCTTCTGTCGGGTATGTGGCTAGCGTCACGTCTGTCGGGGTGTGTGCCCTATGTCACGTCTTTATATCATCAAGATATGCAACCATCCGAGGAGTGACTCGACTCGGTTTTTGGGTGTATGGTACAGCCAGTTGTTCTGTCGACTCCTTTTGGAGGACCCTATAGAATAGCTCGACGCAGTTGATGTCCTTGTAAGATGCAGAAAACAAAAAGAATTATGAAGTACTTGCATCTTCTAAAGAATATTTGCCGATTGGTCTATAAAGTAAAATTCCGGTGCCAATCGAGTTGACACTTTTGCACTGTATGCTAGGCCTTTACATTAGCCTGATTACCCTTAATCTCAGTACCTTGTCGAGGTACTTGAAGTTCAAGGATTCGACAATCAGGCAGAATCAGCTACTCGGGCTATCAATTTCGAGGTGCTCGAGTACGTGGAGTCGACGACACTTTAGGTTACTCGAAGAGGGCCTATCTCCCGAGTATTTCGAGTGCGAGTTAAAAAAAGAATCAGCCCTAAGTAGAGAAAAACTTAGCTTTATTGGTAGTTGTCGTGGACGAATTCTATGCGGCCGGATGTAATCGACGCGGCACCGGGTCGCCAGAGCCAATGACGACAGCGGTTTGCTGCAACCGAATACCGTAGAGGGTCGCCGCAGCCGAGGACTACAAAGGGTCACGGTTGCGGGAGCCGATACGACCGACGAGTCGCGGTCGTGAAAGCTGATACGACCGACAGGTCGCGAGAGCATATGCGATCGGTGGATAATGGGAGTCGATGTAATCCACAGGTCGCCGCAACCGAATATTATAGTGGATCACCGCAGTTGAAGACTGTAGTGGCTCACTGGTGGACGAAGGAGCCCTTGGGTCGCCAGAGTCGAAGACTGCAGTGGGTCACTGCAGCTAGAGACCGTAGAGGGTCGCCGCAGCTAAAGACCATAGCAGGTCGCCATGGTCAAAGGTGGCAGCGGGTTGCATGGGGGAGTCGGTGGAGCCCCTAAGTGTATATTCAATGTGATCGAGGCGGCGTTCGATAGCCGATACAGCGGACCGAAGTCAACGCGACAGCGGGTCGAAGCCGACGAAGGCAGCAGTTTGCCGCAACCAAAGATCGTAGCAGGTTGCCACGGTCGAAGACTCCAGCAGGTTATCGGCGCAATCAAAGACCGTAGCGGGTCGCCGCAACCAAGGGTCATAGCGGATTACCATAGCCGAAGGATCCCACAAGTCGCCGAAGCCGAAGACTCAGCGTGTCGTCGTAGTCGAGGACTACAATGGATTACCGCTGCCGAAGAGTCAGAGGGTCGCGCAGCGGAGTCGGCGCAGTCCCCGGACGTAGAGTCAACGTGGTCGGATATAGTCGTTGTAGCGGGGTCATTGGATTTTTGTTTGGAGGGAGTCAATGTGGCGGCGAGTGCTGCGGCGGACGAGTCGTGCGGCGTTTAGCCGAAATAAGTTGACGCGGCGGTGAGTCGCGCATCGGTCTAGCAATCTCACGGCTCCAGTATCCAGTTGTACTGATTTTTGAGATGTCCCTGAGCCTTATGCCGCACGCCTCTGTTAGGTCTTTTGCATCATCCATTGTAATCTGCACATCATCTATCACTACTACCATGAAATCCATACAAAGATATTATGATCACACTGGTTGCATGCCATCCCGAACTTAATTGGTTCTTCTTCATGGATGTCTCGGTCGGGGACTCGATCTTGATTTAGACAAAGCTCTTGCTGATTGTCAAAATAGCATCTAGGATCGTGCTCCTATAGATTGATTGCTCCAATTACCTAACCCATGCACACTTTTTTGTTGTTGAATCGTGGAAAGGACATGCGGCAACAGAGGCACACAGATCGGATCTTCAAAGGGCGCGCTTTGCCTTGGCATGGAGTACTGGCACGTATGTATGGTTAGATCCATCCATGTATGTAGGATTTGAGGTGACATTGAGGCAAATGAGATACGCAGATGGTGATTCCGCCGGCCCAATCCAAAGGCTGATGGTGATGGAAGATGATGCCAAAGAGGTTGTGAGACGATGCAATTCGTCCGGTGATGACGAGGGATCCCGCCTAGATAAGACTCCAAGCATAGATCGGGGAGTCATAGATCGCTGATGATGGAGCCGTCACGATTGCAACATCAGTATCCCCAGTTCCCACATACGGCGCCAATTGATGATTGTTCGAATCGTCAATGCTCATTGTTATGGAATTGGGTTTTGGAGAAGGAGGGAACGCTGGAGATCGCGTAATGGCTAATAGATAAACAACACGGGACAAAGGATTTACCCAGGCTCTGGCCCTGGAGGGAAAACCCTATTATTTCTTGTCTTCTCTCGATTGATGGCGAAGCCGAAGGTTACAGGGGTGTGCAGATTATATCTGGCGAGGTGTGTGCTGGGTTATGAGGTAGGTCCTCCTTGTCGTGCCCTCCTGGCCTTTATATAGATAGGCCAGGTCTTGGGGATAGGCTGAGTTGGTTAAAAGTTTAGGGTTTTTTCCTTCAAGTTTCTATTCGAAGCAGACATATCCGCCAAGGAGTCGAATCCTTACTAGGCTTGTGCCACCCGAAATCCTCCCGGGCTTCACGATTGAGGTACACCTACTTCATTGGCTTCTGCCAGGCCGGACCGGGTAGGCTAACATCAGGCACCCGTAGGATATACCCATGTCAATTGCTAAGAACAGTAGAAAACAATCCACAAGTCAAATCCACATAATACTAGAAACTGTGAAAATCCGAATTAGGGATAAACCTTCCAGGCCGGATAATTCGGCCCTTCTAGGGGCGGATAATCCGGCCCTAGCGTAAATTTCAGAACAACCACAAATTCATAGTACCAAAGTAGATCGGGCACAAGGGTTGGTAGACTACATTTCCTAGCATGCATAGGAATCAAAGAGTAACCTATAAACCGAGTTTCCATGACAAACAACAACTTCCATACAAACGAGAATAATGGAGGAGTTACCCTCACTCATTGGAATAATAACTCGGAGGAGAAGGTACCCGAAGGCGCTAGGAAGAAAATCCAGGGAGGGCCCAGAGAATTCGGCGGTCGAAACGACTCTGGGGAGGGTTAGGGCGACCGGAGGCGGCTGAGGGAGAGGCAGGGAGGCGGGGTGGAAGAACTGCTCTATTTGAGCCCTTCCCCCATTGCCCTAGCCTAAGTAGACAAACCGCCCAGGCCGGCTTATCCGGCCCCCACTTGGGGTGGATAATCCGTCCCTCTCTGAATTTTTCTGTAAACACAGATTCAGGACAACAACCCCAAACAAAAACCCTCGCAAGTGTACCAATGGACTTGTATGCAAGAATAGATGGCTCGGAGATATAAAAAGGCTTAGGTTTAGACAACCAAACTGAGATGGTACTACACACACAAAATTGCAAAAAACAAATCAAATAAAAGCAAATATTGGGTATGTTTTCCAAAAGAACACACGATATGAAAGAAAGTACAAAAAGATCCACAAGGAATCAACTCTTCTCAAGGAAGAGGGCGGTAGCCGAAGCCACCATGTTGGGGCGAATGGCATGAAACCGCAAAGATGTATCTTGAATTCAAAACCAATGCTCATCAATAACTCACATATCTCATAATGATATTTGAAATGATTTTTCTTGCTTTCGACATTAGGGGGGGTAATCCAATCAATTAGGACCACACTCCCCCTATGTCTATGCCCGCATCTAAATCAAATAAAGGAACAGATGTAAGTGAGTATGCAAGAGTAGTCAAGCCAAGCTCCTTGAATCCACGATATTTAGCTCATTCCTCAAGTAACAAAACCTTGCTTCATCAAGTGGCTTCGTGAAAATATCAACAAGTTGGTTCTTCGTGCTCACAAAAGATAACTCAATATCACCACGAGCAACATGATCCCGAATAAAGTGATTATGAATCTCAATATGCTTTGTCCTTGTATGATGCACCGGATTATATGTAATTTTGATTGCACTTTCATTATCACATAAAAGAGGCACTTTGTCACAATTGACACCATATTACTTGAAAGTTGTCCTCGTCCATAATAATTGAGTACATGCACTTGCAGCAGCCAAATATTCTGTTTCGGTGGTGGAGAGCGATATACAATTTTGTTTCTTTGAAGACCAACATACTAAAGACCTTCCCAAGAATTGACAAGCTATAGAAGTTGATTTACTATCATCCTTGTCACCATCCCAATCTGAGTCTGTATATCTGCATAAAGATAAATCCGAGCCCTTAGGATACCTTAGACCAAAGTTTGGGGAATGAATCAAATATCGGAAGATTCTCTTGACCGCCACTAAGTGGCTTTCTTTAGGAGCAGCTTGATACCTTGCACACACTCCTACACTCAAAACAATATCGGGTCTAGATGCACAAAGGTAAAGAAGAGCCGATCATGGACCGGTATACCTTTTGGTCCACATCTTTACCATTGGGATTGAGTTCAAGATGGCATTTAGTCCGCATTGGTGTAGCAACGCCATTTAGTTCTGCCATCTTGAACCTCTTGAGCATGTCTTGGATGTATTTTTCTTGATTAGTGAAGGTTCCTTATTAGTTGCTTGATCTCGAATCCAAGAAAGAACCTTAATTCTCCCATCATAGACATCTCAAACATGTTAGTCACAAGCTTAGAAAATTCATCATTAAAACCTTGGTTAGTAGAGCCAAAGATAATATCTTCTACATATAGTTGGCATACGAAAAGCTCACCCTTAACCTTCTTAGTAAAAAGAGTGGGATCGATTTTCCCAACCTCGAAGCCACGGTCCAACAAAAGCTCTTTAAGGTGCTCATACCACACACGTGGGTCTTGTTTACAGCCATAGAGCGCCTTATCGAGTTTGTAGACATGGTTCAGAAAGTTAGGATCCTCTAAAACCGGGCGTTGCTTGACATATACCAACTCATGTGGAGGACCATTGAGGAAAGCACTCTTAATGTCCATTTTCTGTAATTTAAAGTTATGGTGAGCTGCATAGGCAAGGAGGATACAGATAGACTCAAAGCAAGCCATAAGAGTATAAGTTTTTCCAAAGTCGATGCCTTCCACTTGAGAGAAACCTTGTTCTACCAATATTTCCTTCTTTCTTACGACGATTTAATTCTCATCTTTATTGTCCTTGAATATCCACTTTGTGCCGATAACATTGTGACAATCTTTGGGCTTCTCTACTAGCTTCCAGACCTCGTTGCACTCGAAATTATTAAGTTCTTCATGCATAGCAAAAACCCAATCTGGATCTTCAAGAGTTTCAAAAACCTTTTTAGGTTCCACCATAGATATGTGAGCTTGATGATCACTCAAGCTTGATGACTGCAGGTGCACAGATCATTTGTAGCTAGTTTCGAAATAAAGATATCGATCCCACATGGAGCAGGAGTCTAAAGTATAATAATTCTTGAAGTAAATACTAAAATAGAAATGCTAGAATAAAGTTCTAAGTAACAAGATAAAATGCGAGTGTTGTGTAAAACAGTGTTTTTGTGTTTTTGGTATAAGAGAACAATAAGTAAAGTAAAACAAACTGAATACAGAAAATAAGTATAGCATATGTAAAAGATATTTGAAACTGCAATGGGGAAAAGCGTTCTCAGGGATTAGCAGATACACCTCTAGCATTTATAAAAGGTCCAAGGTAAAGATTATTATCATGAACATTCTCAACTATGTATGTGTGGGAGGAACTTCGTATTTGTACAAATAGGTAGCAACCACTGCTCACATCATCCTCATAACCATAACAGACAGCAATCAACATCAATTGAATTACCTCTCTATTAAGGGACTTGATCCAGCATGACGTATCCCATGGCATGGATAGTGTTTCGTGAGTTTCCTCGGTTCCCAAGTTTATATGTAAGGAGGGCCAACAGCTTAATAGTCACTGTAAGTGCTAACACACCTCCGTCTACCAACAAGTAGTTCCCTCCATCAAGTCCCCACAAGAGGCAAATATTGAGATGTCGACTTCTCCCAACATCAAGATGAAGACAATCTAACACATGGTCACATCGATGAATATCATATAAACTTTATCTTATTTCAATCTCGTGCTAAGGTTTCTTCATCTCCCCAAGAACTAATGTGAAGGGAATATGTCCTGAGAGGCAATAATAAAGTGTTTATTATGTATATTCCAAGTATATGATAGATGTTTATTTTGCATGCTATAATTGTATTAATATGGAAACGTTAATACATGTGTGTTTAATAAACAAACAGAAAGTTCCTAGTTATGCCTCTCTGATAAACTATCTCGTTGATTAACAATATGATCAAGGTTTCCTGATCATGGACATTGGATGTTGTTAATAACGAGATCACAACATTAGTGTAATGGTGTGATGAACATTCATCCAAAGTATAGCATTACGATCAAAGTCACTGAGTTTTTATTGCTATAACAACATACGAAGTGATCCTAATCCTTAGACCATGAGATCATGTCAAACACTAACACCGAAAGAGTATCTTGATAACATCAAACATCACACCGTAACAGGGTGATTATAAAGATGGGTTCAGTACTAATAAAGTGTTATGTTGAGGCCCATGGATCGAGAGTGGAATTTGTTCATCCCGATGATGGATAGATATGCTCTGGGCCCTCTCAGTGATATCACATTGATTAGCTTGCAAGCAAGTGATTTGATCACTAGAGTGTTGAAGGGAATATGCCCTGAGAGGCAATAATAAAGTGTTTATTATGTGTATTCCAAGTATATGATAGATGTTTATTTTACATGCTATAATTGTATTAATACGGAAACGTTAATACATGTGTGTTTAATAAACAAACAGAAAGTTCCTAGTTATGCCTCTCTCATAAACTAGCTCGTTGATTAACAAGATGATCAAGGTTTCCTGATCATGGACATTGGATGTTGTTAATAACGGGATCACAACATTAGTGTAATGATGTGATGAACATTCATCCGAAGTATAGCATTACGATCAAAGTCATTGAGTTTATATTGCTATAACAACTTACGAAGTGATCCTAATCCTTAGACCATGAGATCATGTCAATCACTAACACCGGAAGAGTTTCTTGATAACATTAAACGTCACACCGTAACAGGGTGATTATAAAGATGGATTCAGAACTAATAAAGTGTTATGTTGAGGCTCATGGATCGAGAGTGGAATTTGTTCATCCCGATGACGGATAGATATACTCTAGGCCCTCTCGGTGATATCACATTGATTAGTTTGCAAGCAAGTGATTTGATCACTAGAATGTTATATCACGGGAACGAGAAAAGAGTGCATGTCGGTAACGAGATCAAACTAGGTATGGAGATACCGATGATCGAATCTCGGACATGTAATATATCGTGAAACAAAGTGATTAACATACTAGCATAAAAGGTTCCGACGATCACAAGAAAGTCATCGTTGAATGTGTGGGAGTCAGTATGGGTCTCCAGATCCCGCTTCTGATTATTGATTCGAGAGGGGTCTCGATCATGTCCGCATTATTCACGAACCATAGGGTGACACACTTAGGAGACACCGACATCCAATTGGAGCAAATGTTTCATGCCGAAAGAATAAACAAGCGCAGGAATTTATTTCACTAGATACTGAAATAGGTTTTCGGGTGAAATTGCATAAAGTGGTTATGCATGTGAAATGGAATTCTAGCAAGGGTTTATTTGTGAATGTTTGTCATTAAAGTAATTGACAAAATTCTGAATAAAATAAAAGAGTTTTATTTAATGAGAGTTTGCATTAAATTTGGTGGAAATTTAATGGGAATTTGAGTGGAGGGAATTTAAAGGAATTTTGTGAGTGGAGTGTCCACCCACATGAAGAGGGGAGGGCAAGGGGGCAGCCCCCATGAGCCGGACAACCCCTTGGGGTTCCCCCTCCTCCTATAAAATGAGCCCCCCTCCTCACTTGTCTCACACACCTCCTCGTGAAGGATCTCTCTCCCCCTCTAGAATTTATCACCCATGGTCTCGGACTAGCGAGATACATGTTCCCGGTGGCTATTCGGCAAGAAAGAGTTGTGCTTCCGCTGCATCGCTGGAGCGAGGAGGTGGAGGTTGCTCGGTGCCTCGAACGTGTGTGCGAGCACGGATGCGCTGCTGATTTGCGGCGCTAGGACTTCCTCTCGATCTTGAGATCGGCAAGAGATCGTCTACATCAACCACGAGTTGAACTCGTTAAGCTTTGTCGGTCTTCAAGGGTATGTTCTCTACGGATATACATCCGTCCGTTGTTTGTATCTAGTAGATAGATCTTGGTACATAGTTCCCATCGTAGGAAATTTTTTGTTTTCTATGCTGCGAACCCTACAGTGGTATCAGAGCCGGATCTATGCGTAGATACTTTACACGGGTAGTACACATATGAGTATGTGGGCGATGATGATCATGTTGTTGCTCCTTAGTTGTAATTTTGGATATTGGTGGCATAGTGGGATGAAGCGGCATGGACAAACTTTACATGTCCTCGCACATGAGACCTGTTCCACGCTTGACATGCAACTAGTTTGCATAAATGGCTAGCGGGTGTCTGTCTCTCCTACTATAGTCAATATCTATTTTGCAACGAGTTGTCAACAATTTGGTTATCCTCGTTGTGGTTCATGTTCGTAGGTAAGAACGGTTCTATCTCGAAAGCCCTGAGCCACGTAAAACTTGCAATGGATAAATTGGAGGCGTCTAGTTTAGATTGTTGCTGGGCTAGTGTTATGATATGGTGATGTTGTAAGTAGAAGTATGAGATGATACTCTTACAAAATACATAACGTGTAATCTCCATAGACCTTGGACTTACACATAAAGGTATGATAATGATCATACCATGGTGCACATGATAGAGATCATATGCGGGAACCATATCATTTCACTAATAAACATGTGATGTTTGATAGCATCTTATATTGCTTGTTTAGCGCTTTGTTAGCATAATAAGATGATACCTCTTTTAAATATCAAGATAAGAATGTGTTCTTCCTTTAGTATGCACCGATTATGTTTCGTCGCTCCAAGACATCACGTGATGATCGGGTGTTCTTGGATCCACGACCATATTTCGGGTGTAAAACAGTTACACACGCGAATCCTAAGGTTCTAACTTGGCGAGCCTAGCATGTATAGACATGGCCTCGGAACACGGACCGGAAGGTTAAGCATGAGTTATATAGTTGATATGATGCCCATTTGATGCTCGCCTTTGAAGCTATACCGACTCACGTGATGATCGGACTTGGTATAGTGGATTTGGTTCATGTAATCACCAAAAAGGCACGAGGGATGTCGTTTTTGAGTGGGAGTTCATTCATAATATGGATTAGTTGAACTCAATCTATCATACACTTAGTCTAAACTTTACAAATTATGTTGTAGATGGCACCACCTGCTTTTAATTTCAATGTGTTCATGGAGAAAGAGAAACTAGCAACGAACGGTAGCAACTTTACCGAATGAGCCATGAATTTGAGGATTCTCCTCTCTGCTGCACAAAAGCAATATGTGATAGAAGCACTGTTAGGCCCCCCACCTTTTGATGATGCCCCTGACGAGGAGAAGAATGTCTATCAGACTCGTCAGGAGGACCACAACTTAGTTCATTGCGGCATATTGTATGGGCTAGAGCCGGAACTTCGAAAGCGTTTCGAAAATGGCAATGTATTTGATACAATGGGTGAGTTGAAAATGATTTTCGACACACATGCTGCTGTAGAGAGCTACAACGCTTCAGAAAAGTTCTTTAGCTGCATGATGGAAGAGCACAGCTCCGTTAGTGAGCATGTACTCAAGATGTCGGGTTACGCCGATAAGCTTGTGTCTTTGGGAATATCGATTCCCATTGACTTAGGCATCCATCGTGTTCTGCAGTCTCTGCCACCTAGCTATAAGAGCTTCGTGATGAACTATAATATGCAAGGCATGAAGAAGTCTCTTCCCGAGCTTCTGTCAATGCTTAAAACTGCAAAAGTGGAGATCAAAAAGGAACATCAAGTGTTGATGATCAATAGGAACACTGGTTTCAAGAAAGACAAGAAGGGAAAAAGGAAGGGAAGTAAGGGCGGCAAGCCTGTTGCCGTGCCTGAAAAGAAACCCCGAGTTGGACCTAAGTCTGATAGCGAGTGTTACTATTGTAAGGGGACTGGCCACTGGAAGCGGAACTTCCCCAAGTATCTGGAAGACAAGAAGGCCGGCAAGGCAAACAAAGGTATATATGATATACATGTTATTGATGTGTACTTGACTAGTGCTCGCAGTAGCACCTGGGTATTTGATACCGGTTCAGTTGCTAATATTTGTAACTCGAATCAGGGGATGCGGAACAAGCGACCGCTAGCAAGGGGTGAGGTCAAGATGCGTGTCGGCAATGGATCAAGCGTTGATGTGATCGCCGTCGGAACGCTGCCTCTCCACTTGCCGTCGGGATTAGTTATAAACTTGAATAATTGTTATCTGGTGCCTGCACTAAGCATGAACATTGTATCTGGATCGTGTTTGATGCGAAGTGGTTATTCATTTAAATCCAAGAACAATGATTGTTCCATTTATATGAATGAAATCTTTTATGGTCATGCATCGATGATGAATGGTTTATTTCTTTTAGATCTCGATGATAATGTTACACATATTCATAATGTTGATGCTAAGAAGATTAAACTTAATGATGATATATCCGCATATATGTGGCACTGCCGTCTAGGTCATATTGGCGTTAAGCATGAAGAAGCTCCATTAGATGGACTTTTGGAATCACTTGATTATGAATCATTTGATACATGTGAGCCATGCCTTATGGGCAAGATGACTAGAACGCCGTTTTCGGTTCAATGGAGCAGGCGTGATTTGTTGGAAATCATACATTCGATGTATGTGGTCCAATGAGTGTGTCCATGAGGTGGATATCGTTATTTTGTTACTTTCACGGATGATTTGAGTAGATACGGTTATATCTACTTGATGAAACACAAGTCTGAAACCTTTGAAAAGTTCAAGGAATTTCAGAATGAAGTGGAAAATCATCGTAATAGAAAGATCAAATTTCTACGGTCCGACCGTGGAGGTGAGTATCTAAGTTACGAGTTTAGCACTCACATGAAAGAGTGTGGAATTGTTTCACAACTCACACCTGCCGGAACACCACAGAGAAATGGTGTGTCGGAACGTCGTAATCGTACTTTATTAGATATGGTTCGATCTATGATGTCTCTGACGGACTTGCCGTTGTCATTTTGGGGTTATGCACTAGAAACTGCTGCATTCACTTTAAATCGGGCACCATCTAAATCCGTTGAAAAGACGCCGTATGAATTGTGGTTTGGAAACAAACCTAAGCTGTATTTTCTTAATGTTTGGGGATGCGATGTTTATGTGAAGAAACTTCAACCGGATAAACTCGAACCCAAAGCGGAAAAATGCGTCTTCATAGGATACCATAAGGAAACTATTGGGTATTCCTTCTATCACAGATCCAAGGGCAAGGTTTTTGTTGCCAAGAATAGATCCTTTCTAGAGAAAGAGTTTCTCGCGAAAGGTGTGAGTAGTCGGAAAATAGAACTCGAAGAGGTTATTGAACCTTCTCTTCAAAGTATGGCGAGTAGCGCCTTGACCGGAAGTTGTTCGGAGTTGGCTCCACTGTTGAAGAGGGAACTAATGATAATTATCATGAAACTCGAAGAGAGTACTACCGAACCTCGCAGGTCAAGCAGGACGCGTGCAGCTCCCCAGCTGTAAGGAAATCATGTCATGAATTTCATGGTTGATGAAAATGATGACCCTGCGACGTATGAAGAAGCGATGATGAGCCCGGATTCCACCAAATGGTTAGAAGCCATGAAATCCGAGATGGAATCCATGTATGAAAATCAAGTTTGGAACTTGGTGGAATTACCTCACGACCGAAAGGCCGTGGAGAACAAATGGATTTTCAAAAGGAAAACTGATGCTGGTGGTAATGTGACCGTCTATAAAGCTGGACTTGTCGCAAAGGGGTTTCGACAAATTCAAGGAGTTGACTACGATGAGACATTCTCTCCCGTAGCGATGCTAAAGCCAGTTAGGATTATGTTAGCAATTGCTGCATATTTCGATTATGAGATATGGCAGATGGATGTCAAAACTGCGTTTCTCAATGGTAATATTGAAGAAGAGTTATATATGATACAACCAAAGGGTTTTGTCGATCCTAAGGATGCTAACAAGGTGTGCAAGCTTCAGCGATCCATCTATGGATTGAAGCAAGCATCACGAAGTTGGAATCTCCACTTTGATAAGGTGATCAAAGAGTTTGGATTTGTCCAAACTTATGGAGAAGCTTGTATTTACAAGAAAGTGAGTGGGAGCAATGTGGCATATCTGATATTATATGTGGATGACATATTATTGATCGGAAATGATATAGATCTTTTAAAAAGTGTTAAAAGTTATCTAAACAACAAATTTTCAATGAAGGACCTAGGTGAAGCGTCATACATATTAGGCATAAAGATCTATAGAGATAGATCTAGGCGCCTAATAGGGCTATCGCAAAGTACATACCTTGATAAGATTTTAAAGAAGTTTAAAATGGACGGAAGTAAGAAGGGGTTCTTACCTATGTTGCAAGGCAAGACATTGAGTAAGACTCAAAGTCCGGCTTCGGCGGAAGAAAGAGAGATAATGGACAAAGTCCCCTATGCTTCAGCCATAGGCTCTATAATGTACGCCATGCTATGTACAAGACCTGATGTGGCACATGCTATTAGTTTGACTAGTAGGTACCAATTGGATCCGGTTGAACCTTTGGATAGCGGTCAAGAATATCCTTAAGTACTTACGAAGAACTAAGGATATGTTTCTTGTATACGGAGGTGAAGAAGAGCTCGTCGCTAAGTGTTATGTTGACGCTAGCTTTGACACCGATCCGGATGACTCTAAGTCTCAATCCGGATACGTTTTTCTCATGAATGGCAGAGCGGTTAGTTGGAGGAGCTCCAAACAACCCGTGGTAGCGGGATGAACAACGGAGACCGAATATGTTGCTGCTTCAGAAGCGGCTCAGGAAGCAGTTTGGATGAAGGAGTTCATATCCGAACTAGGAGTGGTTGCAAACGCGTTGGACCCAATGGTGATCTATTGTGACAACAATGGTGCCATTGCTAATGCCAAAGAACTAAGGTCTCACAAGCATTCCAAGCATATTAAGTGCCGGTTTCACTCCATCCGCGAACATGTGAAGGATGGAGATATAAAGATTTGTAAAGTACATACGGATCTCAATGTAGCAGATCCGTTGACTAAAACTCTCCCTAGAGAAAAACATGATCAACACCAGAACTCAATGGGTGTTAGATTTATCACTATGTAACTAGATTATTGTCTCTAGTGCAAGTGGGAGACTGAAGGGAATTTGCCCTGAGAGGCAATAATAAAGTGTTTATTATGTGTATTCCAAGTATATGATAGATGTTTATTTTGCATGCTATAATTGTATTAATACGGAAACATTAATACATGTGTGTTTAATAAACAAACAGAAAGTTCCTAGTTATGCCTCTCTCATAAACTAGCTCGTTGATTAACAAGATGATCAAGGTTTCCTGATCATGGACATTGGATGTTGTTAATAACGGGATCACAACATTAGTGTAATGATGTGATGAACATTCATCCGAAGTATAGCATTACGATCAAAGTCATTGAGTTTATATTGCTATAACAACTTACGAAGTGATCCTAATCGTTAGACCATGAGATCATGTCAATCACTAACACCGGAAGAGTTTCTTGATAACATCAAACGTCACACCGTAACAGGGTGATTATAAAGATGGATTCAGAATAAAGTGTTATGTTGAGGCTCATGGATCGAGAGTGGAATTTGTTCATCCCGATGACGGATAGATATACTCTGGGCCCTCTCGGTGATATCACATTAATTAGCTTGCAAGCAAGTGATTTGATCACTAGAATGTTATATCACGGGAACGAGAAAAGAGTGCATGTTAGTAAGGAGATCAAACTAGGTATGGAGATACCTATGATCGAATCTCGGACATGTAATATATCGTGAAACAAAGGGATTAAGATACTAGCATAAAAGGTTCCGACGATCACAAGAAAGTCATCGTTGAATGTGTGGGAGTCGATGGGTCTCAGGATCCGCTTGATTATTGATCCGAGAGGGGTCTCGATCATGTCCGCATTATTCACGAACCGTAGGGTGACACACTTAAGAGACACCGACATCCAATTGGAGCAAATGTTTCATGCCGAAAGAATAAACAAGCGCATGAATTTATTTCACTAGATACCGAAACAGGTTTTCGGGTGAAATTGCATAAAGTGGTTATGCATGTGAAATGGAATTCTAGCAAGGGGTTATTTGTGAATGTTTGTCATTAAAGTAATTGACAAAATTCTGAATAAAATAAAAGAGTTTTATTTAATGATAGTTTGCATTAAATTTGGTGGAAATTTAATGGGAATTTGAGTGGACTTTTGAGTGGAGGGAATTTAAAGGAATTTTGTGAGTGGAGTGTCCACCCACATGAAGAGGGGAGGGGAAGGGGGCAGCCCCCATGCGCCGGCCACCCCCTTGGGGTTCCCCCCTCCTCCTATAAAAGGAGCCCCCCTCCTCACTTGTCTCACACACCTCCTCATGAAGGATCTCTCTCCCCCTCTAGAATTTATCCCCCATGGTCTCGGACTAGCGAGATACATGTTCCTGGTGGCTATTCGGCAAGAAAGAGTTGTGCTTCCGCTGCATCGCTGGAGTGAGGAGGCGGAGGTTGCTCGGTGCCTCGAACGTGTGTGCGAGCAGCGATGCGCTGCTGATTTGCGGCGCTAGGACTTCCTCTCGATCTTGAGATCGGCAAGAGATCGTCTACATCAACCACGAGTTGAACTCGTTAAGCTTTGTCGGTCTTCAAGGGTATGTTCTCTACGGATATACATCCGCCCGTTGTTTGTATCTAGTAGATAGATCTTGGTACATAGTTCCCATCGTAGGATTTTTTTTGTTTTCTATGCTGCGAACCCTACAAATGTTATATCACAGGAACAAGAAAAGAGTACATGTCAGTAACGAGATCAAACTAGGTATACAGATACCGATGATCGAATCTCGGACATGTAATATATCACGAAACAAAAGGATTAAGATACTAGCGTAAAAGGTTCTAACGATCACAAGAAAGTCATCGTTGAATGTGTGGGAGTCAGTATGGGTCTCCAGATCCCGCTTCTGATTATTGATCGGAGAGGGGTCTCGATCATGTCCACATTATTCGCGAACCTTAGGGTGACACACTTAAGATACACCGACATCCATTTGGAGGAAAAGTTTCATGCCGGAAAGAATAACAAGCGCATGAATTTAGTTCACTAGATACCGAAACAGGTTTTCGGGTGAAATTGCAGAAAGTGTTTTTGCATGTGAAATGAAATACTAGCAAGGGGTTATATGTGAATGTTTGTCATTAAAGTAATTGACAAAATTCTGAATAAATAAAAGGAGGTTTATTTAATGAGAGTTTGCATTAAATTTGGTGGAAATTTAATGGGAATTTGAGTGGGTTTTTGAGTGGAAGGAATTGAAAGGCATTTGAGTGAGTGGAGTGTCCACCCACATGAATGAAGGAGGGGAGGGGTAGCCCCCATGGCCGGCGGCCACCCCCTTGGCTGTCCCCCCTCCTACTATAAAAGGAGCCCCCTCTGCTCTCTCTCACTCACACCTCCTCGTGAAGGATCTCTGTCCCCCTCTAGTATTTATCCCCCATGGTCTCGTACTAGCGAGATACATGTTCCCGGTGGCTATTCAGCAAGAAAGAGTTGAGCTTCCGCTGCATCGCTGGAGCTAGGAGGCGGAGGTTGCTCGATGCCTTGGACGTGTGTGCGAGCACGGATGCGCCGCTAAGTTGCGGTGCTAAGAACTTCCTCTTGATCTTGAGATCGGCAAGAGATCGTCTACATCAACCACGAGTTTAACTCGTTACGCTTTGTCAGTATTCAAGAGTATGTTCTCCACGGTTATACATCCGCCCGTTGTTTGTATCTAGTAGATAGATCTTGGTACATAGTTGTTCCCATCGTAGGAATTTTTTGTTTTCTATGCTGCGAACCCTTCAGTGGTATCAGAGCCGGATCTATGCGTAGATGCTTGACACGGGTAGTACACATATGCGTATGTGGGCGATGATGATCATGTTATTTATTCTTAGTTGTATTTGGGGTATTGGTGGTATAGTGGGATGAAGCGGCCCGGACAAACTTTACATGCCCTCGCACATGAGACCTGTTCCACGCTTGACATGCAACTAGTTTGCATAAGTGGATAGTGGGTGTCTGTCTCTCCTACTACAGTCAATATCTAATTTGCAACGAGTTGTCAACAATTTGGTTATCCTCGTTGTGGTTCATGTTCGTAGGTAAGAACGGTTCTATCTTCGAAAGCCCTAAGCCACGTAAAACTTGCAATGGATAAATTAGAGGCGTCTAGTTTAGATTGTTGTTGGTCTAGTGTTATGATATGGTGATGTTGTAAGTAGAAGTATGAGATGATAATCTTACAACACACATAACGTGTAAGATCCATAGACCTTGGCCTTACACATAGAGGTATGATAGTGATCATACCACGATGCACATGATGGAGATCAAGTGCGGGAACCATATCATTTCACTTATAAACATGTGATGTTTGATTGCATCTTATATTTCTTGTTTGGTGTTTTATTAGCATAATAAGATGATCCCTTATTTAAATATCAAGATAAGAATGTGTTCTTCCTTAAGTATGCACCCATTATGTTTTGTCGCTCCAAGACATCACGTGATGATCGGGTGTTCTTGGATCCACGACCATATTTCGGGTGTAAGACAGTTACACACACGAATACTAAGGTTCTTACTTGGCGATCCTAGCATGTACAGACATGGCCTCGGAACACGGACCAAAAGGTTAAGCATGAGTCATATGGTAGATATGATGCCCATTTGATGCTCGCCTTTGAAGCTACACCGACTCACGTGATGATCGGACTTGGTGTAGTGGATTTGGTTCATGTAATCACCAAAAAGGCATGAGGGATGTCGTTTTTGAGTGGGAGTTCATTCTTAATGTGGATTAGTTGAACTCAATCTATCATAAAATTAGTCTAAACTTTACAAATTCTGTTGTAGATGGCACCACCTACTTTTAATTTCAATGTGTTCATGGAGAAAGAGAAACTTGCAACGAACGGTAGCAACCTTACCAAATGGGCCATGAATTTGAGGATTCTCCTCTCTGCTGGACAAAAGCAATATGTGCTAGAAGTTCCGCTAGGCCCCCCACCGTTCGATGATACCCCTGACGAGGAGAAGAATGTCTATCAGACTCGTTAGGAGGACCACAACTTAGTTCATTGCGGCATATTGTATGGGTTAGAGCCAAAACTTCGAAAGCGTTACGAAAACAGTAATGCATTTGATACAATGGGTGAGTTGAAAATGATTTTCGCACACATGCTGCTATAGAGAGCTACAATGCTTCAGAAAAGTTCTTTAGCTACATGATGGAAGAGAACAACTCCGTAAGTGAGCATATACTCAAGATATCGGGTTACGCCGATAAGCTTGTGTCCTTAGGAATATCGATTCCCATTGACTTAGGCATCCATCGTGTTCTATAGTCTCTTCCACCTAGCTATAAGAGCTTCGTGATGAACTATAATATGCAAGGCATGAAGAAGTCTCTCCCCGAGCTTCTGTCAATGCTTAAAACTGCAGAAGTGGAGATCAAGAAAGAACATCAAGTGTTGATGATCAATAAGAACACTGGTTTCAAGAAATACAAGAAGGGAAAACAGAAGGGAAGTAAGGGCGGCAAGCCAGTTGCCGTGCCTGAAAAGAAACCCCGAGTTGGCCCTAAGTCTGATACCGAGTGCTATTATTATAAGGGGACTGGACACTAGAAGCGCAACTGCCCCAAGTATTTGGCAGACAAGAAGGTCGGCAAGGCAAACAAAGGTATATATGATATACATGTTATTTATGTGTACTTGACTAGTACTCGCATTAGCACCTGGGTATTTGATACCGGTTCAGGTTCTAATATTTGTAACTCGAATCAGGGGCTGCGGAACAAGCGACCGCTAGCAAGAGGTGAGGTCAAGATGCGTGTCGGCAATGGATCAAGTGTTGATGTGATCGCCGTCGAAACGCTACCTCTCCACTTACCGTCAGGATTAGTGATGATGCTCGACGTGGCACTTCGTTGGTAACCCCAAGCGCAGGGTGCGAAGAGAAAGAAGCAAGTTTTCCCTCAGTGGAGACCGAGGTTATCGAACCAAAAGGAGGAAGGAAACGTCACACAGGTGTTGCAAGCAATGCGGAGACCTGCACAACACAAACTCAAGACTTTGCCTCAACGAATCAGTGAGGTTGTCAAGCTCACTGGTTTGCTGTAACAAAGGATCAAACGTATGGTGTGGAAGGTAATGGTTTGCAGCAAGTAAATGATGGTGCTGACGTGGAGCACTTTGTTGGAAACCCCAAGAGCAAGGTGTGATGAGCACAACAGCAAGTCTTCCCTTAGTAGAGACCGAGGTTATCTAACCAGAAGGAGGAAGGAAACGTCACATAGGTGTTGCAAGCAACGCGGACACCTGCACAAGACAAACTCAAGACTTTGCCCCAACGAACCAGTGAGGTTGTCAAGATCACCAGTTTGCTGTAACAAAGGATTAAACGTATGGTGTGGAAGGTAATAGTGGTTTGCAGCAATTAAACAATTAACAGTGGAAGATGTATCAATGGTAAAGATTGGACCGGGGTCCATAGTTCACTAGAGGTGCTCTCCTTAGATAAACAACATGGAATGAAGGGTAAACAAATTACAGCAGGGCAATTGACAGGAACTGAGGAAAGGCATAACAATGCAATTACTAGTCAGAAAGATCCTATGAGATTCGATTGGGCAATACAACAAGATACATAGACCGCCATCCAACTGCATCTATGACTAGAAGTCCACCTTCAGGTTATCATCCGAACCCCCTCCAGCATTAAGTTGCAAGCAACAGACAACTAGTTTAAGCAAAGTGTGTAAGGTAAACAGTCCACATGTTCCATGAACAAGAGACCGTTGTTTTCTCCCTAGTGTCAACAACACATCTACAACCAAAGAGATTTCTGTCACTTCCCTTGGAAACTAGAGGCATGAACCCACTATCGAGCATAAATACCCCCTTGTGGAGTCACGAGCAACTACTTGGCCAAGATAGCTACTAACAACAGAGAGCATGCAAGATCAGAAACAACACAGACATGGTAGAATCATAAGGACAAAACCATTAATCAAACCAACATAATAATCTCAATATCCATCGGATCCCCGCAAACACAACATGCATCATTACAAATAGATTAGATCTTAATCATGAACGGAGCTCACAAGATCTATACATGAAAGCACAAAGGAGGAGATACAACCATCTAGCTACTACATGGACCCATAGTCCAAGGTGGAACTACTCACGCATCATACCAGAGAGAAGGCCTCCGGGATGATCTCCCCTCCGGCAGGGTGCCGGGAAGAACTTCAGATCCCCCCGATCTAGGGACGATGGTGGTGGCGGCTACAAACGGTTTCTTGGATATTTGATCGGGTCTTCAGGGTTTCTGCATCAGGGGCTTCTTATAGGCGAAGGGGTAGGCCGAGGCGGCGGCCAGGGTGGCCAAACCCTAGCAGGCGCGGGGCAGGGCCCACCCGCGCCTGGGGTGGGTATGGCCCTCCTGGCTGGCCCCTCTGGACTTCTTGTTACCCACGAAAAGTAATTGACTTTAATGTTTGTCCCGTCCAATTCCGAGGTTATTTCTTTACTAACTTTTCTGAAACCAAAAACAACAGAAAACATGCATCTGGCACTGTTGCAACTTGTTAGTAGGTTAGTACCAGAAAACATGTAAAAAGCACCTCAAAGTGTGGATAAGAAAAGCAAAGTAGATACTAAAAAAGCATGGAGCATCAAAAATTATAGATACGTTTCCAATGTATCAGTAAACAAGTAACAGGGGAAGATGTATCAATGGTAAAGATTGGACCGGGGTCCATAGTTCACTAGAGGTGCTCTCCTTAGATAAACAACATGGCATGAAGGGTAAACAAATTACAGCAGGGCAATTGACAGGAACTGAACAAGGCATAACAATGCAATTACTAGTCAGAAAGATCCTATGAGATTCGATTGGGCAATACAACAAGACACATAGACCTCAATCCAACTGCATCTATGACCTGAAGTCCACCTTCAGGTTATCATCTGAACCCCTCCAGTATTAAGTTGCAAGCAACAGACAACTGCTATAAGCAAAGTGTGTAAGGTAAACAATCCACATGTTCCTTGAACAAGAGACCGTTGTTTTCTCCATAGTATCAATAGCACATCTACAACCGAAGATATTTTTGTCACTTCCCTTGGAAACTAGAGGCATGAACCCACTATCGAGCATAAATACCCCCTCTTGGAGTCACTAGCAACTACTTGTCCAAGATAGCTTCTAACAACGGAGAGCATGCAAGATCACAAACAACACCGACATGATAGAATCATAAACAAAACCATTAATCAAACCAACATAATAATCTCAATATCCATCGGATCCCCGCAAACACAACATGCAATGATTACAAATAGATTAGATCTTGATCATGAATGGAGATCACAAGATCTATACATGAAAGCACAAAGGAGGAGATACAACCATCTAGCTACTACATGGACCCATAGTCCAAGGTGGAACTACTCACGAATCATACCGGAGAGAAGGCATCCGGGATGATCTTCCCGCCGGCAGGGTGCCGGGAAGAACTTCAGATCCTCCCGATCTAGGGACGATGGTGGCGGCGGCTACAAACGGTTTCATGGATATTTGATTGGGTGTTCAGGGTTTCTGCATCGGGGGCGTCTTATAGGCGAAGGGGGAGGCCGAGGCGCGTGGCGCCAAACCCTAGCAGGCGTGAGGTGGCCCACCATGCACAGGGTGGGTGCAGCCCTCCTGGCTGGCCCCTCCGGATCCCCTCTGGACTTCTTGTTCCCCACAGAAAGTAATTGACTTTGATGTTTGTCCTGTCCAATTCCGAGAATATTTCTTTACTAACTTTTCTAAAACCAAAACAGCAGAAAACAGGCATCTAACACTGTTGCAACTTGTTGGTAGGTTAGTACCAGAAAACATGTAAAAAGCACCTCAAAGTGTGGATAAGTAAAGCAAAGTAGATACTAAAAAAGCATGGAGCATCAAAAATTATAGATACATTTCCAACATATCATTAAACAAGTAACAGTGGAAGATGTATCAATGGTAAATATTGGACCGGGTTCCATAGTTCACTAGAGATGCTCTCCTTAGATAAACAACATGGCATGAAGGGTAAACAAATTACATCAGGGCTATTGACAGGAACTGAGAAAGGCATAACAATGCAATTACTAGTCAGAAAAATCCTATGAGATTCGATTGGGCAATACAACAAGATACATAGACTGCCATCCAACTCCATCTATGACTAGAAGTCCACCTTCAGGTTATCATCTGAACCCCCTCCAGTATTAAGTTGTAAGCAACAGACAACTTCTTTAAGCAAAGTGTGTAAGGTAAACAGTCCAGATGTTCCATGAACAAGAGATCGTTGTTTTCTCCCTAGTAGCAACATCACATCTATAACCGAAGAGATTTCTGTCACTTCCCTTGGAAACTAGAGGAATGAACCCACTATCGAGCATAAATACCCCCTCTTGGAGTCACTAGCAACTACTTGGCCAAGATAGCTACTAACAACGGAGAGCATGCAAGATCATAAACAACACCGACATGATAGAATTATAAAGACAAAACCATTAATGAAACCAACATAATAATATCAATATTCATCGTATCCCCGCAAACACAACATGCATGATTACAAATAGATTAGATCTTGATCATGAACGGAGCTCACAAGATCTATACTTGAAGGCACAAAGGAGGAGATACAACCTGAAGGAAATATGCCCTAGAGCCAATCATAGAGATGATTATATTTCTTATGTATCCATGAGTTATTGTAATGTTCCTTGAATATCCATATCAGACAACTTGTATTGATTGGCAATTATGTGATTTATTTGTGAAACTCTATACTTGTATGGTTATTTAAGAGTTGTCCCTAGTCGGAGTTCATGTGAGGACACACGTGAATATTAGACGAGCACATCGATTGGTTGATGACTATGTTTCGCAAGTCATGGACGTGGAGATGTCAAACCAATGATGTGGACACATGTTATGAACATGGGGTTGGACTGACCCAACTTGAGACTGGCAATTAGTTGTAGCTCTCTCTCTCTACACATCGTGTACGTTTTTTCCTTAGACCTGAGATTGTCGCATGTACTTGAGATGTGGATCGACCTACTTTGGGGCTATCAGATGCTACTTCATAACTGGGTAGTTATAAATGTAGCTTTCGGGTTTGTCCTGAAGCATGCTGTAAGGCATGGTCAATCAAGATGGGATTTGGTCCTCTCTACTTGAGAGAGATATCTCTGGGCCCCTCGAGTGATCGGATCCAGAAATGCATGGCCGTGCTACATATGGTTAAGAGTTACCCTAGTAAAGGGATTCCAAGTCACAGTATCGAGAAAGGGAGGTCAGCTTGGAGCTAGACCAAATATCGTGAGGCAAATGGAAAGACATGTACTAAACCTTGTGATGGTTCGTCCGATATGATCATTGTATACGTGTAGGAGTTGGCACGTCTTACTAGAGGCCGCTACCATGTCACATCCCAAAATTTTCCAAATTTTGAAATGTGAAAAATAAACAAACAAAATAAATAATTGTTGAAATTTAGGGTGAAAAGAAACTTTTTGTTTCAAAATAGAAACATCAAAACCCATCTTGAACAAATTTGAATAAAATGGAATCCAACAAATTTCAGTCAAGTGAAATGCATTCATCAATTAATGTACCTTGAAATTTAAACTCTTGGAAAAGTTAAACCAAAACCCAAAAACTCTAATGTAAGAAAATCATTTCCAAGATCACTCTAAGACTATGGAATTGTTCCATATAAAAATTTGTCAACAAACATTTATAAGTGATCAAAATCACAAATAAAAACATTATAAAACCATAGAAATTGGTTTCTTTTAATTTGGAGCCACAGATAAAAACTTATGAGTTTAATATGGTAAAAGGAAATATTTCCAAAGCTAATAAAGCTCCTATCTAAAATCCATACCAAATTGTGAGCAAAATAATCCTAAAGATATATAAAAGTATAAACAAATATTAAATAAAATTATACAAATTGGAATCACCAATTTTGGATCTATAAATAAAAAGATATGGATTTTATAAGGCAAAGGAAGAAAATAAATAAATAAGGAATATTTAAAAGCCAAATCCTTAACAAATGAAAGTTTATTGAATAATAAAAGGAGTAAAAGATTATATAAATAAAATCATAAGAATTGAACAATATCCAATTTTATTTAAATGAAGATAAATTGCCTAAATTAAATTATTTAGGAGACAATTTAAATCTTGAATCAAACCCATAAGCAAATGGAACAAAGTTAATTCAAATCCAAATGAAATAAAGGGATAAAGAATATCCAAATAAAATTATATGGGATTAAACCATATTCTAGTTATATTTAAATGGAAGACAAAATACCTAATAGAAATGATTAAATAAATCATGAGAAATTTAAAAAATAGGAATTTACCTAAGTGGATTAAAAAGTTATCCAATTAACTTAAAAATAATTATTTGAGTAAAATTTATAGGAATCAAAACCATATTTGATTTTATTAGAATAAAGAAAATTGCCCAATTTAAATGATTAATAGATCATATTAAAATATTCTAAATAATTCAAAATGAATTATTTAACACCCTATTGAATAAATAAAAGCTACCAAAAAAGGTTTGGTGAAAATTAGAATTCAAATAAGAGTTTGAAATTATAACTAAAATCTTATTTGAATAAAGGCAAGTGCCTATTTTAATAAATAATAAACCATAAATGAATAAAAGAATTATTCCTAAAAATGGTCTTTAAAATACATGTTTAAACAGAATAGAAACTTACTGAAAGTTTGGTAAAGATCTGAATTCAGATGGTTGTTTGAATTGTTTGGACAAAATAAAAATAGAAGAAGAAAATAAAACAAAAGAGAAAAAAATAAAAAAAGCAGCCCAGCCCAGCTAACCCAATCAGGCCCAACTAGCCAGCCCACTTCTTCTCTCCCCGCAGAAAACGTTTCGCACCGCAGCACGCACCTGCGTAGCCACTGACTATGCGACCCCACACGCACACCCTCTCTCTCGCTGACACCCAGGCCCCACTGCCCCGTCATCATAATCAACCTCGCGGTGACCACGCCCCTCATTCCTCCCCGGCCGTTTCTACCATTGAAACCTCGCGTAAATTCGCTTAAACGCCGCCATAATTCTTTCCTGTGACCGCGCCCTCATAATCGCCTCGCCCTCCTCTATCTTTCCCCTCAATCCTCGTTTCCTCGGAGCCACCAGGCTGCCTCAATTCCTCGTGTGAACCCCACTGCCCGACGACCTTCCGGCGACGATTCCGGCCACTCCTCACCATCCCTTGCTCCCTGGCACCTACTGGCTTTCTCCCTATCGCCAGGCGCACCCCCTAGTATCCTCAGCTCGCCCACACGCGCTCCACATCGTTGGCAACAACCTCGACAGAACGCCACCGTGAACTACTCCAACTCCGACGACGTTTCCCCATAAGTACCGTCCTCCCCTCTCTCTCTCGATGACGGACACGTGTTCGCCATACTCGCCCGCGTCTGACGCCCCTATTCACTTGTGTTCCTGTTATCTGTAGCCTCGCCTCCATCTTCAACAGAGAGCACCCGTCGCTAGGAGCTTCTCCGGCGAGCGATTCAAGTCAGCACTGTGCGCCCCTTCAGCTACGACTACCACCTCGAGCTTCCGCACGTCGCGACGAACCCAGTGAGCATTTTCTCCCTCTCCCGCGCTTCCTATTTCGTCGGAAATGCCACTGCCCGAGCGCGCCGCCGCTAGCCATCGTCATAGCGCCGCCCGTTTCTGGCTAGATCATTTTGGTCTGTTGGATGTCGATCCAAAGGACACGATGGATAATTTAAACGAAGAGGTATCATTCAATCTGATCGATGCGTTGCTGATTAGATCCAACGGTCTGCATAATGCGATCCTCACGAAACGGTATCAGCCAATAGAATTAAGTCGCGTGGCCCTGGCTGTTGATTTAAAAACAGATTTGATCTATTAGATGTTAGATTTTGTAAAATTCATAACTTTAAATCTACACATCCAAATTTTGCAAATTTTATATCAATGGAATAATCAAGAAGAAACCTTTACAACCATGCCCTTTGTTTAGTGAATTGCTTCTGTAAAATTGGTTGTTTTTGCAGAAACATGTATAGGCCTAATTTGAGTATAAAAATTATTCTAAAAATGATTTTAGGGTAAAATCTTTTGTAATTGGATTGTTTTGAACCTACTGACCATAAAAACCAACTTTTGGAGTTAAAAGTGTATTTTGTTATACTAGGGAATAAATCTTTGAATACAAGCATTTCTAGTTAAATAAAATATTGATTATGGTTTAAAAATGCTTTTTGAGTAAAACCTTTTGAAAACGGTTTGATTTAAACTGTCTGACCCTAGACACAAACTTTTGGGTTTAAAAATGTATTTGATTAAACCCTAGAAAAATTATTACTTTGATTAAAGGCATTTTTAGAAAAATCAAAATGGTGCTTGATTCAAAAATGGTTTTTGAGTAAAACCTTGTGTAAATGATTTTTTTAAACACTTTGACCATAAATATTAATATTTGTGTTTAAAAACAAATTGGCTAACATTAGAAGTTATTACTTTGATTAAACTCATTTCTAGCAAAACAAAAATGATTTAAAAAAGCCATTCTCACTAACTTAAATTTAAATGGTTTTGCCACTTTTGTAAATGACCAATAGGTGTTTTAAAATATTTACAACCTATTATAAACCACTTTTCTAAATAAAACAATCATTTGCATGCTTGCGTGCATTGATTTGTTTTCTTTATTCTATGTGATGAAATTGTTTGAATGCTAGATTGAATTTTGTGCCTTGATTGAATTGTAGTGAAATTTGAAGAGTGTGACTATTGCAAGATCAAGGAGTGAATTTATATTCTCTACCAAAAAGGCAAGTGGTGCTTCATACTTTTGTCCCATTATTTTCACTATGCATTAGTGATACTTCTAAGTAGGACTTGCATGGAATTTTACTAAGTATGCTATGCCTTGGGAAATCCTAGTAGATGATGCCTTAGTAAAATTTTCCTAAGTTAAGATTCCTACTACTATCATGCTTATCTTATCTAGTAGAAAACAAGGGTGGATTATATTCATGCTATGAAATATTTCTAAGTCTATGACTTGTGTTTTGTTTAATAAAACAACTATGTGAATGAATCACCTGGGTGTAATGAAAAGAATTGTTTGTGTCGAGTGGTTACAAAGGGCCCATATATATGGCCTACCCTAGTGTATCTCACTTGTGGAATGCCACCCAGGAACAAAGAGATTTGAGATGTCAAATGTTGAGAAGCTTCAAGTGCAGCCACATGGCATTATGGGCTCTACCTGGACATATAGGTTGCAATAACTTAGCCAGATGGATAGTTGGTGGTAGGGGGCGATAGGTTTGGAGCGCGTCCATTTTGGTCTAAGGGAAGGCTTCTGAAAGATCTTGTCTCGATCCATGTCAAGTCTTGTGGGGAAAGTGCACCACCTCTCGAGAGAGTAAAATCTAAGTACTTAGCCGTGTCCCCGGCAATGGACAAATTGAGCATCAAGACATGGAAGCTATCAAGGATCTCCTCATCCCAATTTCTAAGTTAAAACTTGTGGTTGAACAAGGTTAAAGGTTCACCAATGTCTATTAGTTGTTCCTTGGGATTTTTGCCAAACAAAAACTTAGTGTTTTCAAATGATAAGGAAAATCTATTTTGAGCAAAGCAAGCCTAAGCTCCACTTAGCCAAATGCATATAGATGATAGACAACACTATTCTACCATAGTATCACTTGCCAATACAATTCAAATGTATTGACCCTTGTGGATGTAACTTATTATGTTGCAGGTTTGTTTGATGTTAGTCAAGTGTGTTGATTAGGATTACAAGTCTACAGCCAACATGATTTCCTGTGGCACTTTGAAGATGAAGGACTCCATGCTACATAGTTATTTCTGCTGCATTGTAGGGAGATATCCAAATGATCTATGTAAGATGTAATGAATTATTTTATTTCTGGTTATAAAGTTGTATTATGACCTTTGTTTCTTGATATTACATCTTAAACTGTGGATGCTAGCTATTGATCTAGGTACTAGCATTGTAAACAGATGGATCTCCACCTTATTAAAGGTTGGGACCACTACAGATGGTATCAGAGCACTGTGTTGCCTGTAGGATTGTAACCCTAGGATTGGACAAAACCCCTTAGAACAATAGGAGTTGTTTTTTTCCAAAACTTATTTACAAACAATCTATAAACTCTTTCCTCAACCTTTTTGTTTTGAATCTACATCTCTTTTATTTCAACTTGATGGACAAAACCTCAACATGAGAAAAGACTCCACCATGAGCAAAGGACTTGACCAACTCAAATGACTCCTACTACAACATCACCAATGACTTCAACTTTAGTTTCACCAAGGACCTCAACTTGAACATCACTAAGTACTATAAGTGAGACAAGAAATATTACTCAAGACTTGAAGACTAAGGAAATACGACTTAGAAGGAACCATCATCACCTTTGATGTTTTGTGACCAAGATGCAAGAATTTTTCCAAGGAAACAATGACCTTGTTCATGAAGAAACAACTAAGAAGAATGGAATGATCCCAACTGAACCTTATAGTTGGACCACCATACTAATGATTAGTTCAAACCCACCAACTTATGTGGTGTAGCAAAAATATTTTGTTGCCTAAAAATGTTCTTAAACTTTGTTGTTTGATTGGAATGTTTGTTTGTGATTGCTTTCACATTGTTTGTGTGAATTGTTGTGTGTGATTAGACATCTTCCCTAGAAATATTTTACCTATTCTAATCCCAATCCAACCCAAACAGATGACTTCTCCAAGAAACTCCAACATCAAGAATGGTGACAACAACAACAACCAATAGATGCTTCTAGCAACCCAAGCCCAGTTGAATAAAGTGACAACTCAGTTTTTAGCCAACAACAACGAGTTAGACCCAACCATGCAAAAGTTTTTGGAAACCCAATCTCAATTGTTCCAAAGGATGACCAATCAAATGACCAACATGATAAGCAACTCTTCCCAACGAGATTGTGACAACAATGATGTCAAGGATGATATTATAGAAGGAACTAAAGCTTGCAATATTTGTGGAGACATGGAACACACTTCTAAGGAACATGTGGATCAATGCCCTAATTGTGAAGAGAAACATCCAACTAAACAATGCCCCACATCTCAAGTGACTTGTTTCCTATGTGAAGTAAATGATCATGTCCCTATCCAATGCCCCATATATCCAATAGTTCTTCAATTGAAACAAGATGGAATGCATCAAATGTTTGGAAACCTCCATAAGGGAACAACTTCTACCAAGAAGGATGAAGGAAAAGTCAGAACCATGCCCCATAAGGCCACATCCAAAGTGACCACAAAGTGCTGCTACTCTTGTGGAGAAGAAGGTCATATCTCTAGTAACTGCCCCAAGAAGAGAGAAATATTTCCCACCTTTGAGGTGAAATATGAAGAGCATGAACTAGAAGAACTCCTAGCTTTGGAGAGACCAAAAAAGAAGAAGAAGGACAAAAGCCGAGTACAATGCTACCATTGCAAAGAGATGGGACACTATGCCAGTCATTGCCCAGAAAATAAGAAGAACCAAGGAAACAAACAAGAGGCAATAATACCAAAGGAAAATAAGGATATTAGCCAAGTGATGTGTTTCAAATGGAAAGAGCTAGGCCATTATGCAAACAAGTATCCAGAAAAGATACATTAAGATCCCAAGTAAGCCAAGATGTAATCTAGTTGAAAACCTTTTTAAGGGTGGTAGTATCCTAGTTGTTTTGAAGCCAACTTGTAACCTCTAGCCTTCCCAAATCTCGGGACGAGATTTGTTTTAAGGGTAGTAGCCTGTCACATCCCAAAATTTTTCAAATTTTGAAATGTGAAAAATAAACAAACAAAATAAATAATTGTTGAAATTTTAGGGTGAAAAGAAACTTTTTGTTTCAAAATAGAAACATCAAAACCCATCTTGAACAAATTTGAATAAAATGAAATTTCAATCAAGTGAAATGCATTCATCAATGAATGTACCTTGAAATTTAAACACTTGGAAAAGTTAAACCAAAACCCAAAAACCCTAATGTAAGAAAATCATTTCCAAGATCACTCTAAGACTATGGATTTGTTCCATATAAAAATTTCTCAACAAACATTTAGAAGTGATCAAAATGAAAAATAAAAACATTATAAAACCATATAAATTGGTTTCATTTAATTTGGAGCCACAAATAAAAACTTATGAGTTTAATATGATAAAAGAAAATATTTCCAAAGCTAATAAAGCTCCTATCTAAAATCCATACCAAATTGTGAGCAAAATAATACTAAAGAGATATAAAAGTACAAACAAATATTAAATACAATTATAAAAATTGGAATCACCAATTTTGGATCTATAAATAAAAAGATATGAATTTTATAAGGCAAAGGAAGAAAATAAATAAGTAAGGAATATTTAAAAGCCATATTAAATCTTCGCCAAATCCTTAACAAATGAAAGTTTATTGAATAATAAAAGGATTAAAAGATTATTTAAATAAAATCATAAGAATTGAACAATATTCAATTTTATTTAAATAAAGATAAATTTCCTAGATAAAATTATTTAGGAAACAATTTAAATCTTCAATCAAACCCATAAGAAAATGGAACAAAGATAATTCAAATCCAAATGAAATAAAAGGATAAAGAATATCCAAATAAAATTATATGGGATTAAACCATATTGTAATTATATTTAAATAGAAGATAAAATCCCTAATAGAAATGATTAATTAAATCATGAGAAATTTAAAAAACTTGGAATTTACCAAAGTGGATTAAAAATTTATCCCATTAACTTAAAAAGAATTATTTGAATAAAATTTATAGGGAATTAAAACCATATTTGATTTCATTAGAATAAAGACAATTGCCCAATTAAAATGATTAATAAATGATATTAAAATATCCTAAATAATTCTATTGAATAAATAAAACCTACTAAAAAAAGGTTTGGTGTAGAATTCAAATAAGAGTTTGAAATTATAAGTAAAATCTTATTTGAATAAAGGCAAGTGCCTATTTTAATAAATAATAAACAATAAATGAATAAAAGAATTATTCCTAAAAATGGTCTTTAAAATACATGTTTAAACATAATAGAAACTTACTGAAAGTTTGGTAAAGATCTGAATTCAAATGGTTGTTTGAATTGTTTGAACAAATTCAAAACAGAAAATGAAAATAGAAAAAGAAAAAGAAAACATAAGAGAAAAAATAAAAAAGCAGCCCAGCCCAGCTAACCCAATCAGGCCCAACTAGCCAGCCCACTTTTTCTCTCCCCGTAGAAAACGTTTCGCACCGCAGCACGCACCCGTGCAGCCACTGACTACGTGACACCACACGCACACCCTCTCTCTTGCTGATGCCCAGGCCCCACTGCCCCGTCATCATCATCAACCTCGTGGTGACCACGCCCCTCATTCCTCCCCGGCCATTTCTGACGTTGAAACCTCGCGTAAATTCACTTAAATGCCACCATAATTCTTTCCTGTGACCGTGCCATCATAATCGCCTCGCCCTCCTCTATCTTTCCCCTCAGTCCTCATTTCATCGGAGCCACCAGGCTGCCTCAATTCCTCGCGTGAACCCTACTGCTCCGACGACCTTCCAGCGACGATTCCGGCCACTCCTCAACACCCCTTGCTCCCTGGTACCTACTGGCTTTCTCCCCATCGCCAGGCGCACCCTCCAGTATCCTCACATCGCCCACGCGCGCTCCACATCGTCGGCAACAACCTCGATAGAATGCCACTGTGAACTTCTCCAACTCCAGCGATGTTTCCCTGTAAGTCCCGTCCTCCTCTCTCTCTCTCTCTCTCTCTCTCTCTCTCTCTCTCTCTCTCTCGATGACGCACACGTGTTCACCACACTCGCCCGCGTCTAACGCCCCTATTCACTCGTCTTCCCGTGATCTGTAGCCTCGCCTCCATCTTCAACAGAGAGCACCCATCGCTAGGAGCTTCTCCGGCTAGCGATTCAAGTCAGCACCACGCGCCCCTTCAGCTACGACTACCACCTTGAGATTCACCACATCGCGACGAACCCAATGAGCATTTTATCCCTCTCCCGTGCTTCCTATTTCGGTAACGACATCGACCTTGGCCGCCATCATGCCGCAGTCAGCCATTTACGGCTAGATCATTTTGGTCAGTTAGATGCCGATGCAAAGGACAGGATAGATCATTTAAACGAAGAGGTATCATTCAATCTGATCCATGTGTTGCTGATTAGATCCAACGGTCTGCATAACGCGATCCTCACGAAACGGTATCAGCCAATAGAATTAAGACGCGTGGCCCTGGCTGTTGATTTAAAAACAGATTTGATCTATTAGATGTTAGATTTTGTAAAATTTATAACTTTAAATCTACACGTCCAAATTTTGTAAATTTTATATCAATGGAATCAGAAAGAAGAAACCTTTACAACCATTCCATTTGTTTAGTGAATTGCTTCTGTAAAATTGGTTGTTTTTGCAGAAACATGTGTAGGCCTAATTTGAGTATAAAAATTATTCTAAAAATGATTTTAGGGTAAAATATTTTGTAAATGGATTGTTTTGATCCTAATGACCATAGAAACAAACTTTTGCATTTAAAAGTGTATTTTGTGATACTAGGGAATAAATCTTTGAATAGAAGCATTTCTAGTTAAATAAAAATATTGATTATGGTTTAAAAATGCTTTTTGAGTAAAACCTTTTGAAAATGGTTTGATTTAAACTCTCTGACCCTAGACACAAACTTTTGGATTTAAAAATGTATTTGATTAAACCCTAGAAAAATTATTACTTTGATTAAAGGCATTTCTAGAAAAATCAAAATGGTGCTTGATTCAAAAATGGTTTTTGAGTGAAACCTTGTGTAAATGATTTTGTTTTAAACACTTTGATCATAAATATTAACAAATTGGATACCATTAGAAATTATTACTTTGATTAAACTCATTTCTAGCAAAACAAAAATGATTTTAAAAGGCCATTCTCACTAACTTGAATTTAAATAGTTTTGCCACTTTTGTAAATGACCAATAGGTGTTTTAAAATATTTATAACCTATTATAAACCACTTTTCCAAATAAAACAATCTTTTGCATGCTTACATGCATTGTTTTGTTTTCTTTATTCTATGTGACGAAATAGTTTGAATGCTAGATTGAATTTTGTGCCTTGATTGAATTGTAGTGAAATTTGAAGAGTGTGACTATTGCAAGATCAAGGAGTGAACTTATATTCTCTACCAAAAAGTCAAGTTGTGCTTCATAATTTTATCCCATTATTTTCACTATGCATTAGTGATACTTCTAAGTAGGACTTGCATGGACATTTACTAAGTATGCTATGCCTTGGGAAATCCTAGTAGATGATGCCTTAGTAAAATTTTCCAAAGTTAAGATTCCTACTACTATCATGCTTATCTTAGCTAGTAGAAAACAAGGGTGGATTATATTCATGCTATGAAATATTTCTAAGTCTATGACTTGTCTTTTGTTTAATAAAACAACTATGTGAATGAATCACCTAGGTGGAATGGAAAGAATGGTTTGTGTTGAGTGGTTTCACAGGGCCCATATCTATGGCCTACCCTAGTGTATCTCACTTGTGGAATGCCACCCAGGAACAAAGAGATTTGAGATGTCAAATGTTGAGAAGCTTCAAGTGCAGCCACATGGCATTATGGGCTCTGCCTGGATCATATAGGTTGCAATAACTTAGCGGATGGATGGTTGGTGGTAGGGGATGATAGGTTTGGAGCGCGTCCATTTTGGTCTAAGGGAAGGCTTCTGAAAGATCTTGTCTCGATGCATGTCGAGTCTTGTGGGGAAAGTGCACCACCTCTCGAGAGAGTAAAATCTAAGTACTTATCCGTGTCCCCGGCAATGGAAAAATTGAGCATCAAGACATGGATGCTATCAAGGATATACTCATCCCAATTTCTAAGTTAAAAGTTGTGGTTGAACAAGGGTAAAGGTTCACCAATGTCTATTGGTGGTTCCTTGGGATTTTTGCCAAACAAAAACTTAGTGTTTTCAAATGATAAGGGAAATCTATTTTGAGCAAAGCAAGCCTAAGCTCCACTTAGCCAAATGCATATAGATGATAGATACCACTATTCTACCATAGTATCACTTGCCAATACAATTCAAATGTATTGACCCTTGTGGGTGTAACTTATTATGTTGCAGGTTTGTTTGATGTTAGTGAAGTGTGTTGATTAGGATTACAAGTCTACAACCAACATGATTGCCTGTGGCACTTTGAAGATGAATGACTCCATGCTACATAGTTATTTCTGCTGCATTGTAACGAGATAGCCAAATGATCTATGTAAGATGTAATGAATTATTTTATTCCTAGTTATAAAGTTGTATTATGACCTTTGTTTCTTGATATTACATTTTAAACTATGGATGCTAGCTATTGATCCAGGGACTAGCATTGTAAACACAGGGATCTCCACCTTATTAAAGGTTGGGACCTCTACATACCAACTATTGATAGAATAAGTGTATTCGTGTCATGTCTATGCGTATATGAACCTATAGGGTCACACACTTAAGGGGCTGGAAGCCTAATGAGGATTGGATCCGAATTAGACCAGGCTTAGGCTACTAATGGGCTGCTAATGTAGAAGCCCACTAGGGACGTCTATATAAGAGAGGGTGGGGCGAGCTGACCAGGGTTAGACCATTCCACCCAGCCGCCACTCCTCACGCCTATGTTGCATGCGCGAACCTAGTAGTCCGGCGTCTGACGCTTCCACCCTGTACGTGTGGATACCTTGGAGGCGCTGCATCTGTAGCTCTTGGACGAGCCGCGCGAGGGGAGCTGCTTGTGGGACGAGAACGAGGAGGAGACGTAGATTGTCTACACTGCCTCGATGCGCTTCATCAAGTTCCGCAACTGCGCATCTAGTTGGTAATCTCGTGATCTATGACAATAGTAATCCTGGTTTACTTGGTAGAAAATTTTGATTTGCACTAGTGTAGCCTACCCGTATCCCTTCACAACCATCTAGATACTACATGGACCCATAGTCCAAGGTGGAACTACTCACGAATCATACCGGAGAGAAGGCCTCCGGGATGATCTCCCCTCTGGCAGGGTGCCGAGAAGAACTTCAGATCCTCCGATCTAGGGACGATGGTGGCAGCGGCTACAGACGGTTTCATGGAGATTTCATCGGGTGCTTAGGGTTTCTTCATAGGGGGCTTCTTATAGGCAAAGGCGGAGGCCGAGGCGGCGACCAGGGGCCCCACACCCCTCCCAGGCGCGAGGCAGGGCCCACCCACGCCAAGGGTAGGTCTGGCCGCCCTGGCTCGCGTCTCCGTCTCCCCTCCGGACTTCTTGTTCCCCACGGAAAGTAATTGACTTTGACGTTTGTCCCATCCAATTCCGAGAATATTTCTTTACTGACTTTTCTAAAACCAAAAAACAGCAGAAAACATGCATCTGGCATTGTTGCAACTTGTTAATAGGTCAGTACCAGAAAACATGTAAAAAGCACCTCAAAGTGTAGACAAGTAAAGCAAAGTAGATACTAAACAAGCATGGAGCATCAAAAATTATAGATACGTTTCCGACATATCAATTAGTAATAAACTTGAATAATTGTTATCTGGTGCCAGCACTAAGCATGAACATTATATAGGGATCATGTTTGATGCGAAGTGGTTATTCATTTAAATCCGAGAACAATGGTTTTTCTATTTATATGAATGAAATCTTTTATGGTCATGCATCAATGATGAATTGTTTATTTTTGTTGGATCTCGATAATAGTGTTACACATATTCATAATGTTGATGCTAAAAGGATTAAACTTAATGATGATATATCCGCATATATGTGGCACCGCCGTCTAGGTCATATTGGCGTTAAACGCATGAAGAAGCTCCATTCGGATGGAATTTTGGAATCACTTGATTTTGAATCATTTGATACATGTGAGCCATGCCTTATGGGCAAGATGACTAGAACACCGTTTTCTGGTTCAATGGAACAGGCGACAGATTTATTGGAAATCATACATTCTGATGTATGTGGTCTAATGAGTGTGTCAGCGCGAGGTGGATATCATTATTTTGTTACTTTCACGGATGATTTGAGTAGATACAATTATATCTACTTGATGAAACACAAGTCTGAAACCTTTGAAAAGTTCAAGGAATTTCAGATTGAAGTGGAAAATCATCGTAATAGAAAGATCCAATTTCTACAATCCGACCGTGGAGGATAGTATCTAAGTTACGAGTTTAGCACTCATATGAAAGAGTGTGGAATTGTTTCACAAATCACACCTGCCGGAACACCACAACGAAATGGTGTGTCGGAACGTCGTAATCATACTTTATTGGATATGGTTCGATCTATGATGTCTCTGACGGACTTGCCGTTGTCATTTTGGGGTTATGCACTAGAAAATGCTGCATTCACTTCAAATCGGGCACCATCTAAATCCGTTGAAAAGACACCGTATAAATTGTGGTTTGGAAACAAACCTAAGCTGTCATTTCTTAAAGTTTGGGGATGCGGTGTTTATGTGAAGAAACTTCAACCAGATAAACTCGAACCCAAATCGGAAAATGCGTCTTCATAGGATACCCTAAGGAAACTATTGGGTATTCCTTCTATCATAGATCCGAGGGCAAGGTTTTTGTTGCCAAGAATGGATCCTTTCTAGAGAAAGATTTTCTCGCGGAAGGTGTGAGTAGTCGGAAGGTAGAACTCGAAGAGGTTATTGAACCATCTCTTCAAAGTATGGCGAGTAGCGCAGCACCAGAAGTCGTTTCGGAGTTGGCTTCACCAGTTGAAGAGGGAACTAATGATAATGATCATGAAACTCCAAAAGAGAGTACTACTGAACCTCGCAGGTCTAGCAGGACGCGTGTAGCTCCCGAGCTATATGGAAACCCTGTTATGAATTTCATGGTTGATGAAATTGATGACCCTGCGACGTATGAAGAAGCGATGATGAGCCCGGATTCCAACAAATGGTTAGAAGCCATGAAATACGAGATGGAATCCATGTATGAAAATCAAGTTTGGAACTTGGTGGACTTACCTCACGACCGAAACGCCGTGGAGAATAAATGGATTTTCAAAATGAAAACTGATGCTGATGGTAATGTGACCGTCTATAAAGCTCGACTTGTCGCAAAGGGGTTTCGACAAATTCAAGGAGTTTACTATGATGAGACATTCTCTCTCGTAGCAATGCTAAAGTCAGTTAGGATTATGTTAGCAATTGCTGCATATTTCGATTATGAGATATGGCAGATTGATGTCAAAACTGCGTTCCTCAATGGTAATATTGAAGAACAGTTGTATATGATACAACCAAAGGGTTTTGTCGATCCTAAGGATGCTAACAAGGTGTGCAAGCTTCATCGATCCATCTATGGACTGAAGCAAGCATCATGGAGTTGGAATCTCCGCTTTGATGAGGTGATCAAAGAGTTTGGATTTGTCCAAACTTATGGAGAGGCTTGTATTTACAAGAAAGTGAGTGGGAGCAATGTGGCATTTCAGATATTATATGTGGATGACATATTATTGATCAGAAATGATATAGATCTTTTAAAAAGTTTTAAAAGTTATCTAAACAGCAAATTTTCAATGAAGGACCTAGGTGAAGCGTCATACATATTAGGCATAAAGATCTATAGAGATAGATCTAGGCTCCTAATAGGGCTATCGCAAAGTACATACCTTGATAAGATTTTAAAGAAGTTTAAAATGGACGGAAGTAAGAAGGGGTTCTTACCTATGTTGCAAGACAAGACATTGAGTAAGACTCAAATTCTGGCAACGACGGAAGAAAGAGAGATAATGGACAAAGTCCCCTATGCTTCAGCCATAGGCTCTATAATGTACGCCATGCTATGTACAAGACCGGATGTGGCACATGCTATTAGTTTGGCTAGTAGGTACCAATCGTATCTAGGTTCAGAACACTAGATAGCGGTCAAGAATATCCTTAAGTACTTGCGAAGAACTAAGGATATGTTTCTTGTGTACGGAGGTGAAGAAGAGCTCGTCACTAAGTGTTATGTCGACGCAAGCTTTGACACCGATCCGGATGACTCTAAGTCTCAATCCTGATACATATTTCTCATGAATGGCGGAGCGGTTAGTTGGAGGAGTTCCAAACAACTTGTGGTGGCGGGATCAACATCGGAGGCCGAATATGTTTCTGCTTCGGAAGCGGTTCAAGAAGTGGTTTGGATGAATGAGTTCATATACTCACTAGGTGTGGTTGCGAGCGCGTTGGACCCAATGGTGATCTATTGTGACAACAATGGTGCCATTGCCAATGCGAAAGAACCAAGGTCTCACAAGAATTCCAAGAATATTAAGCGCCGGTTCACTCCATCAGCGAGCATGTCAAGGATGGAAATATAAATATTTGTAAAGTACACATGGATCTCAATGTAGCAGATCCATTGACTAAAACTCTCCCTAGAGCAAAACATGATCAACACCAGAACTCCATGGGTGTTAGATTCATCACTATGTAACTAGATTATTGTCTCTAGTGCAAGTGGGAGACTAAAGGGAATATGCCCTCAGAGGCAATAATAATGTGTTTATTATGTATATTCCAAGTATATGATAGATTTTTATTTTGCATGCTATAATTGTATTAATACGGAAACATTAATACATGTGTGTTTAATAAACAAACAGAAAGATCCTAGTTATGCCTCTCTCATAAACTAGCTCGTTGATTAACAAGATGATCAAGGTTTCCTGATCATGGACATTGGATGTTGTTAATAACGAGATCACAACATTAGTGTAATGGTGTGATGAACATTCATCCGAAGTATAGCATTACGATCAAAGTTATTGAGTTTATATTGCTATAACAACATACGAAGTGATCCTAATCCTTAGACCATGAGATCATGTCAATCACTAACACCGGAAGAGTATCTTGATAACATCAAACGTCACACCGTAACAGGGTGATTATAAAGATGGGTTCAATACTAATAAAGTGTTATGTTGAGGACCATGGACCGAGAGTGGAGTTTGTTCATCCTGATGAAGGATAGATATGCTCTGGGCCATCTCGGTGATATCACATTGATTATCTTGCAAGCAACTGATTTGATCACTAGAATGTTATATCACGAGAACAAGAAATAGTACATGTCAGTAACAAGATCAAACTAGCTATGCAGATACTGATGATTGAATCTCAGACATGTAATATATTGCGAAACAAAAGGATTAAGATATTAGCGTAAAAGGTTCTTATGATCACAAAAATTCATCGTTGAATGTGTGGGAGTCAGTATGGGTCTCCAGATCCCGCTTCTAATTATTGATCGGAGAGGGGTCTCGATCATGTCCACATTATTCGCGAATCGTAGGGTGACACACTTAAGAGACACGATATCCATTTGGAGCAAAAGTTTCATGCCGTAAAGAGTAACAAGCGCAGGAATTTATTGCACTAGATACCGAAACAGGTTTTCAGGTGAATTGCAGAAAGTGTTTTTGCATGTGAAATGAAATACTAGAAAGGGGTTATATGTGAATGTTTGTCATTAAAGTAATTGACAAAATTCTGACTAAATAAAAGGAGTTTTATTTAATGAGAGTTTGCATTAAATTTGGTGGAAATTTAATGGGAATTTGAGTGGGTTTTTGAGTGGAGGGAATTGAAAGCATTTGAGTGAGTGGAGTGTCCACCCACATGAATGAAGGAGGGAGGGCAGCCCATGGCCAGTGCCACCCCTTGTGCCCCTCCTCCTATAAAAGGATCCCCCTCTCCTCTCTCTCACTCACACCTCCTCGTGAAGGATCTAATCCCCCTCTAGTATTTATCCCCCATGGTCTCGGACTAGCGAGATACATGTTCCCGGTAGCTATTTGGCAAGAAAGAGTTGTGCTTCTGTTGCATCGCTGGAGCGAGGAGGCGGAGGTTGCTCGGTTCCTCGGACGTGTGTGCGAGCACGGATGCGTCGCTAAGTTGCGGTGCTAAGGACTTCCTCTCGATCTTGAGATCGGCAAGAGATCGTCTACATCAACCACGAGTTTAACTCGTTAAGCTTTGTCGGTCTTCAAGGGTATGTTCTCTACGGATATACATCCGCCCGTTGTTTGTATCTAGTAGATAGATCTTGGTACATAGTTGTTCCCATCGTAGGAATTTTTTTGTTTTCTATGCTGCGAACCCTTCATAATGATCTACTCAGACATGGAGGCAATCAACATCATGGCAAAGACAACGGAATCTATCATAGATGAATAGTACTTGTATAAATCCACAACGAGTACAGAAATTACAACTAGATCTAGAAAAGATGTAGATGAGATGGCTGGCGATGGTGGTGATGCAGCGGTTGATGATGAAGATCGATGCCTTAGCCTCTCGGATCTGCGTAGGGTGAAGATGGATCCCTAGTGGATGAGTTCCCCTCCAGATGCCTTCCGAAGGTGAGGTTTCAGTGATTTCTGGGTGTTCTGTATGTTGTCTCCCTGATCCAGTTGCACGGGGTGAAACTATTTGAGGAGGCGATGTCGGTGCCAACTATACGGTCGGAAAAGTTACTCCCTATATCACCGCGGGTAAAACCACCACCAGAAAATCATCTGTGTTTATCTTTGTGCATCATCAAGACATCTGCATGCATCTGTTCGCCAAAAACTAATTTCTAAAATCCCTATTTTGTTTTCTAAATAACCCCCTCTTTATTTCAAATATAAAACGCTCGGTCCGTTCGGACCCTTTTATTTGTTTAAACTATTTATCAAAAGATTACTTAAAACAAAACAAATAAATAAAAATATATTTATAAAACCGGGGAAGGCAGTCCAACCGGTCCGCCCAAGGCCCAACCGGCCATTCCACCTACCACCCCATCTGCCTAAACCCTAATCTAAACCACCCCAAACCCTAGACCACCTACTCCCTCCACCCCTGCCGCCGCGACCCTCCTGATCCAAATCCATCGCCCAAATCCCTCACCCCACCGCCACCACACTCTGGCCGCACCCTAGCGCCTATACCCCTACTGCCAAGCACACACGCACGCACACATTCGACCATGCTATCCCGACAAGCCCACAACTATCCACCACGCACGCACTCCTCCTCTTTGTAGCGAACTGAACCCATGTTCCCTCGATCCCTTCATGTACGCGTCCCGGCCCCACCCCTCTCTCTCCTCACTCGAACCCCAACTCGTGTCTCTCTCCTCCTCTCGCCTTGCGAGCAACCGCCGCCAGCGGCTTCCCTATCCGGCGCCCCTGCTCTCCCTTTCCTCGACCAGCTTCTCTCTGTTTCCCCTCCCCCGCGAGTCCCCACCGCCAGTTCCTGCTCGCACCCGATGTCACCCGCTCGAGCCCATGAGCTCCGCCATCCCCTGTCATTGCCCACAGGCCCCTACTTCTCGATCGTGGCTCCGCGCCTCCTCATCGTCGACCCTGCCGCCGGTCGTGCTCGCACTTCCTCTTGTCAAGTCCGCCCTCACCAATGGTACTCCCTCCGTCCCTGGTTGCGAGCCCCCCGCCGCCGTTGTGTTCGTCTGCTCCGCGACCTCAGTCGGGAGCCTTGCGCCCCACCGACGCCATTCTACCGGGGCGCGGCTCCATCCTCCTCGGCATTGGTTCACTGCCTCTATAGCTGCGCGTCCCCAACGGCCACGTCTGTGCCCTTCTCCGCAAGCAAGGGAACATCTCGTATCAGCCATGTTTTGGTGCGGGTTCCTTGTTTCTCTTTTCTCGCTCATTCTACATATGTGCTTGTATGTGCGAGATAGTGTCTGTTCCTGAAAGCTCTTCCCTGACTTTTGTTCAGAGAATAAAGGAGGGCGACTCTTATGTGATCTGGACAACCTCATCTTCAATGCCGAGTCTCTGGGTTTCCATAGATGCAGGTGTGGCTGGAATCCAGTTTGATGCTTGGTTGTTGGTGATGTCGTGTTGTGGTGTTGGATGCTCCCGAGACCGCCCAACACCGAAGCCGCGCCATCCGAATACCGAAATGGTTCCAAGTCAAGATCGCCATCGAAGAACTAATCCAGGCCCAGAGGTCATCGATACGGAACCCCAAGCTCTCCTTCACGGAATCCGAAGATCCCGATTCTAGATCCGAAGATCGAACGCGATCTCGCTAAACCCTAAGATCTTTGACTGTCATGTGTGACCCTAAGCCCCTATATTTTTATAACATGATATCCAATTTGTGCATATTGCATTGCCATGCTCGCATACATCTTTATTTGTTTGGGGTTTGTTGTCGGTTCACCTCATAATTAAATATGGAGATCATATGCAGGCTTTTCTACTCTTATATTAGCTCCATTTAAATTTGTGTAGCGAACTGGTCACATATTTTGCCTTGTTAATACAACATTTAAATTGCGGGGTATCTAAACAACATGAACCACCTAATCAATTGTCGGGACTCTGGTTCCTCTTAATATTGCCTAGTTGCATCACATCGTTGCCATGACATACATCATTCATGCATCATGCCCGATCTTCTACCGTAGTATTAAATAGTGCATCTGGTGTTTCTTCGTGTGCTTTGCTTCTTCACGGATTAGGCTGATGAGTTGATGCGAGTGTCGACCTGATCTTCAGATGAACCTTTGGTAGTGTTTTTCAGGCGAGCATTCTCCCCCTTTCTACCTACTTTGCATCTATAGTTTTTATTTCCTCATGTTGATCTATTGCTATCTGTGTTACGATGCTATAGATTCCGTTCCCCTTTATTTTTTCCTGCAGCCACTATATTGCCATGGACACATCTTATTACCTGTTGTTTGGTAGATAGTTGTCCTTGCGAGTTGTAGTTGCTTGCGTAGGTGTTTATTCGTGTCGTCGATGTTCCACAGTTGTTGGAAAAATGTCTCATGCTTAATGTTGGAGATGATCATGGATTTAATTATAGTTTAATAACTAATATTGAAAGTAGGTAAATAATGCAGAGGCACCGGTGGGCAATAGATGTTATTTGGTTTTTAACCGTCCACTTGTGTCCCATAGGACCCCGAGTACTTTTGATACATGTTTCTTGACTATCGCACTATCTGCATGTGGGACCATGAATCCCCTTAGCCAGAGCTTGAGTCATAACTTATTTCTTGGGGCCACAAACTAGTTTGGCGCTTTATTACTATCCTGTACTTATGCCAAGCTACCGTTTTATTTACTACTTTTGCTCGTGGAGAGCGTTTACTACTGTATTTTTTAGGAACCTCGTGCCACGTTTCCGTTGTATCGACAAGCCCAATCACACTTTTGGATTCCCAGTCGTTTATAGCCATCGCGACACACCCTAGGTCCGTCGCGGAGCCGGCCGACTTCTTAGAGGGTAGCTTAGTGGGGTGGGGCCCTACAATATTTTATGAATCTTCTGATTTCTTTGTCGTGATGCCTCGTTGGGTTTTCATTTGGTTTTTCCAAGGTTGATCGTTCTTGTGTTGCTATTTGTGCACCCCTATAGGGTAAATCTTTATAAAAGCCGTGTCCGCGGTTATGGACGACTTGAAGCATAATATCTCGATCATAGACAACTATAACTAAAGTAGTGCTATAAATTTGCCTTTGGAATGACTAGTAATCAGCTTCAATATAACAGATTGGCTAAATAAAAGCACCAACAACTGCTGGAATTGGGATGCCTCATGGTATGTGTATCTGACTAATAAGTATCGCAACTACAACATAATGGTTAACTAAAAGTGCCCACTACTTATTATATCAGGATGACTCATGATATCTATATCTGACTAGTAAGTGCTACAACTATAACAGAATGAATAAAATTGCTAACTATGTGAGTTTCCTCGGTATGATTTCCTTGTTTGGTCTCGAGCGGGAACACCAGGATGGGTATGTTTGGTGTTAGTATCAGGATGGATCCGAATAGGTCTTTCTTATCCCTCTCTGATAGCCACCAGTTGTATCGAGTCTGTATAGGTTGTTTAGTGCATGTTTCACTGCCGCATCAGTCCACCATACCTATGTAGGCGAGGACAATTGAATTCTAAGACTTGCCATGTACTGGCCTCAGTACTGACCGCACCTCTTTTTACTTTGCCCTTTGTTGGCATCCCTTTTGATTAAGCATGTTTTGAGATCGACATCGTTAGTAGGGTTACCCTTTCGTCTTGGCCTGGGCAGGGTTATGGACTCCATTGGTTATTCTTCTGGGCTCTTAGCTGAAGTTGCATCTTGTTCGTACTCGGATGCTGTATTGTTTTCAAGGTGATTGGATCTTTCTAATGTATATCTGTATTCTCGATTCATGGAGTCATTGTTGTTTATATATGTTTTGTGGGTTCCATTATGGACTATTGTGTAATGATATTACTTCATTTGCCACCCGCACGCAAGTGCCTGGTGGGCACCTTTGAATTGTTTCTATGAGGGTTTGGTGGGAATCGCTAAAACTTGCATAGGACCGATCCGAAGGTGTTGCACTCTCGCTGTATAGTTGGTCGTTAAACCTTCTGTGTCTTCCAATTGCTTCGGGTTTTCTTCTGGTGTTATTGATATTTCCCAAATAAGCGATTTACGCTATTTTTTACTCCTTTTTGCTCCAATACAACTGGTCCAAGAATTGTGTCCATCATATCCTGATCCTGGTGAAAATAGACATAAAATATGCGCACGAACGCCGTAAAATATCTAGATCCTACAACTACAATGCAAAATAATAATATGAAATATGATGCAAAGATGCACTCATCAACTTCCCCAAGCTTAGACTCTCAAATGTTTTTTTGTCTTACTACAATATAGTGGTATATGCCTATTTGCTCTTTGCACATTCGCTCTTTTTATTCTTTCTTGTCTTCTTTATATATATATGTGCACATAATTTTGTTTAAGTGTTGTGCAAAGGAGCTAACCATACATTCCACTTCATGTAGGAATTCAAAGTTTAACGATCTCAATTACCAAATTCCAATTGTATATGAAGCATCTTTATAGCTTGAATATTCTACATCGTCTTGTTCTCACTCTAATTTGATAGCACTTTTAATTTTCCTTTGTTCAAGGTTTATTTTTAAATCTAATTCATTAGATAATTTTTCCTTTGTAAATCAAACCATGAACTTACAACATATTGACCAAATTATCTTTGTATGTTCCATTAATAACAATGGTGTGGAAGACTCCTATTGCTATCATCAAGTGCAAGTAAAATTATACTCAAGCCATTCATATATCTAATAAGATAAAGACAAACTCAATAGTGCTCCATTTATTATAATAATTCGGAATTTCATAAAAGGGATCGACTATTCCTAAAGGGAATTCTAATAATGCAAACTTTATTTCTAAACTCGATCTAATGCTAAACTAGAATAGTAATAAAAAGCTTATAAGATATATTACAAGGTCTTAAAGATCTCCCAAGCTTGGAATCAAGCCAGGCGGGATCAAATAATCCCTCGCGATTATTTGATACAGTGATTATTGTAGATCACTGTGGTGCCATGGCATGAAGCACTACGGTGTGCAGCTTCTTGTTGGTATCCTCCAAGGCGGTGATGCGGATGTAGCACCTGCGCAAATCAGATTGCAAAGTGTCCACCTTATCTGCGAGTTTATTCACCAATGGGAGAAGATCATCCTTCTTCTCTATCTCCTTGAGACGGTGACAGACTTCAATGTGATGGAGTAGCTCCTGCTTCTGATATATCTCCAGTGCTCACACATGGTCCTTTGTCATGGGGACAACTTCTTATTCCTCATCCATTTATTGATGGATCGGGGAAGTAGAAATTGTTCCTCCACTCTTCTTGAGGCTTCACCCTCATACGAGCGCCAATGGTAGGACTTGGGCGAGGCACCGTCGCTTCCTTGCTAGCACCTGCACCAATGTTAGGTATTTCCTTACGCTTGTGTGGCCTGGGGTCTGTGGTGATGAACTTGACTATCTCCACACGTCCTTTTCCATGCGGCTTGTGACCTTCTCTTTCTTGTTGAGCTCTCTTCATCGCCGCCCAGTTGATCTCCAGGGGATCATAGACATCACGGCTGATGTAAATGTCACTCCAGCCTTCATCGAGATTGCTATTGTAGAAGCTTGGCTCGACGTACTCCTTGTACCCTGGGCTAAACCTCTCCACCTCCTCATCACTGTCCTCCATGGACGGGCTGCGAGAGCGGTCCCTGGGAGGAGCAATGATCCCCAGGGGTTTTCCACGGCCTAGGATTGGGTAGAGCATGGCTACATTTGTTCCTGGTGATTATGATTTGAGAGATGCACAATGGCAGTATATAAGAGGGGTTAGAGGTCGGTAAAACTCACGAGAAACACCGAATTCACGCCCAAGAAAAGAATCTTAATGAAATAGGAAAATAAATCACGATTTTCAAGGAGTCCTGTCGCGTAACGATCAACTATATGATTGCGGACCGTATAGTTGGTTCCGGACAGATATTTCCAAATATCTCGAGTCTGGGTCGATTAAGTTACCGACCTAGAACCTACAAAACACATTTTTTAAATGAATAGAAAAATAGAAAAAGGTCGAATCATCCAGAGGGTTTAACGACCAACTATACGGCGGGATGTTTTTCCTCCGGCCGTATAGTTTCGAGAGGCCGGAAATTATTTTGCGAAGGGGATACAATACCTTTAACGACAAACTATACTGCGGTAGATTTTTCTCAGGCCGTATAGTTGCGCCCGTATAGTTACTAAAACATCTCAAAAACTTCAGAAAAACAAGAGGAATTCAAAGGCAAAAATTTTAGTAGTAAAAACTGTGAAGACAAATCACTTATTAGAGAAAGAAAACTTATCTTTCACTTACCGTTTATTTAGTCGGGAGTGACAAGCTCCTCCAAACACAAGACTTCTTATCTTTTGGAGGAATTGACCTTAGTTCATCTAATAATTCTCGAAAACAAAAATCACCTGGACTAAATTTCCTCTCAATAAGATTGGTGTCTTGCTAGGAAAATATGGACACTGCATCCAACATCTTTATTTCTTACCTCTGCATAATCTGCAACTCAAATTCTTGAAATAAAAGGATCCAACAGATCAGTATTGGATTATGATTTTTCCTATAAAGTAGTTCCTTTAAGCCATCACGATCCGTGTGAACTCTTACTTTTGCATCAACTGTATAAGAAAGAAATTTATCACAGGAGAAAAAATACAACAAATAGTTATCTTTCTTCCTTAGGATAATTCTTTTGATCACTATTGAGAGTTCTACTCACATGATGTATAATATTAAATCTGCGACCTATGTGCTGTCCTAGAGTTACTCCTACAGCATCATCAGTAGCTTCACATATTAAGTCAAAAGTCATATCCCAAATAGGTGGTTTAATAATAGGAGCATGAGATAAAGCATATTTAATTTTATCAAAGGCAATAAGGAATTTATTATCAAAATTAAATCTTACTCCTTTTTGCAACAGGTTAGTCAAAGGTTTAGAGATTCCAGAGAAATTCCTAATGAACCTTCTATAAAAACCCACATGACCAAGGAAACTTCTTATACCTTTTATATCGCTAGGTTGTGGCATTCTCTCTATCGCTTCAACCTTAGCTCTATCTAATTCAATACCTTACCTGATACCTTATGTCCAAGGACTATGCCTTCTTTAACCATGAAGTGGCACTTCTCCCAGTTTAGAACAAGATTGGTTTCTTTGCAACGCTGCAAAACTCTTTTGAGATTATCCAAGCAACTAGTAAATGAAGTTCCATAGACAGAAAAGTCATCCATAAATACTTACATTATTAGTTCTATAAAATATGCAAAAATAGCAGTCATGCATCTTTGAAAAGTAGCTGGAGCATTACATAAACCAAAAGGCATGCGTTAGTAAGCATGTAAACCATAAGGACTAATAAAAGTTGTTTTAAGTTGGTAATCAGGATGAACAACTATTTGGGAAAACCAGAGTATCCGTCCAAGTAACAAAAATGAGTGTGGTTTGCTAACCTCTCTAGAGTTTGATCTATGAACTGTAAAGGATAGTGATATTTCCTAGTTTCTTAATTTAATTTCCTGAAATCTATGCACATCCTATGTCCAACAATAATTCTAGTAGGTATCAATTCATTGTTTTCATTAGGAACAACAGTAAAACTGCCCTTCTTAGGAACACAATGAACAAGACATACCCATTCACTTTCTTTTACATGATAGATTATACATGCATCCAGTAGGCGTACTATTTATTTTCTTACCACTTCCTTCATTTCAGGCTTCATCCTGCTATTAAATTCTTCAATTGGTTTAGCACCTTCCTCCATGAATATTCGATGGATGGTTATCATGGGACTAATGCCCTTCAAATCATCCATTTAGTACCCAAAGGCCTTGCGATGCTCCTTTAGTACCTTCATGAGTTCTTCTTTTTCATACCCTGAAAGTTTAGCACTAATAATAACAGGAAACTTATTAGTATTATCCAGAAATCTATATTTAAGATTATCTGGTCAAGTTTTTAATTCTGGGGGTGGTAATTCCTCATCCCCACTCTTTTCTGGTTTTTCTAAAGCCTCATTAGTTGGAGGTCCTAAAATGGGAAGTGAATTGAATTCACTTTCTAGTTCTTATAGGGACCTCTCCTCCTTAATTATTTCATCACAATTTGAATCTTCGTTTGTTTCTTCTTCTTCTTCTTGATTACTAAAGAAGAGAGCTGCCACCTCCTCAATTGTTTCTCTTCTTCATGTATTTGTAAAGGTCTGTCTTTAAATTTGGAAAAGTGGAATTATTTTTCTACTTTCCCAAGCTTAAGAGACACAATATCCTTTTTAAAATCAACCGTGGCACCTACATCGCTCAAAAAGTTCCTTCCAAATATAATTGGTCAATGAGTGTCAGCTGGCATATCAACAACTAAAAAATCGGTAGGAAATTTTTTATTGTCGATTGTGGCAGTTACATCTTCAACTACTCCTATTGGAATTCTAAGATTTTTATTGGCTAACATGATTGTCATATCAGTATTTTCTATTATAGCCAGTACTATCTCTATTTTTATTTCTAAATAAAAATCATAAGATATAACATTAACTGCGGTGCCAAGATAACATAAACCATAATGCGAGGTTTCTTTAAATATGCAGGGAAGAATAGACTTACCCACATCTTTTACCTTTGTTTTACCTTCAACCAATACGGAAGTCTCTTCATCAAGTTCAACTATGTTGCAATGTGCATACATAGTCATAGTTTTCTTCCTTGGTTACCTCTTCATCTTTGGTCTCATCCAGATGTTCTTCAATTTCTAGCACACTTTCCTCTTCCTTCTTCTCTTGTACTTCTTTGACATGTTCATATTCCAAAATATGCTTCTTTGCAGTGTTAGGAAAAGGTATCTCATACATTGGTTCTAGGGAGGCTAGTGTTGCTTTAACTTCTGTTTTCTTTTCAGGTTCGGGTGGTGGATCATATTTTATCGAACCCTCTTTTGGAGCTTTGATGTGTTATGTAAAAGCTTTAACAACTTGCAACACAAGATCTGAATCTAAGTAAAGTTCTTTAGATAATTCATTAACATGGCCCTTCTTATTATAGTCATGAATACAATCATAATCTATTTTTGTGCCTCCTTCTCTTCCTAGACAAAAATTCCATGAAACTCTATGATCGCGAATTCTATTAAGTAAAGCCCAAGATTTAGTTATGGGTAGATTCATAAAATCTCCTCTCGTGCAAGAGTCTAGTTCAATTTTATTAGGTTCAATTAAACCGCCATAAAATATATGCAATAAATACCATTCAGGAAAATCATGATGAGGAAATTGACTAAGTAAGTCTTTAAATCTTATATAAGATCTTAATAGTCCTTCATTAGGACGGTTCCTCCAGTTCATTATAAGACGTTTGATTCCAAAATATTTTGATAATGGATAATATTTGGATAGAAATTCACAAGATAAATTATCCCAAGTAGTAGTGGCTTTTGGGGGTAAAGATCTATACCATGAGAGAGATGTGCTAGTCAAAGTCTGAATAAAAAGTTTAACCCTTACCTCATTAGTAGTATACCCTGATAATTGGAAAGTGCCTATATCTTTGAAGCATGCAATATGCTCATATGGATCAGGGTCATATCTAGTAAATTGCTTCTTGTGTAGAGTACCAAGTAGTAGATGATTTATTTCAAACCCCCTTGTCTTCTTGTCGGAGTTGTCTCTTTTATTAATATCACAGGGCTTCCCAAAGTGGCTGAGTGGGTTAACACTAGTCAAATTCTCAAACTCCATCATGTTGGTGGAAACCTGTAACTCAAAACAAAGCTTAGCAAGACTAAAATAAATAAGTAAAAACTAAAAGACCTACAATGCTTAGCTCCTCGGCAACGACACCAGAAAATAGCTTGATGACTGCAAGTGAACATATCGTTTGTAGCTAGTTTCGAAATAAAGATATCGATCCCACAGGGAGCAGGAGTCTGAAGTCTAATAATTCTTGAAGTAAATAATGAAATAGAAATGCTAGAATAAAGTTCTAAGTAACAAGATAAAATGCAAGTGTTGTGTACGGTGTTTTTGGGTTTTTGGTGTAAGAGAACAATAAGTAAAGTAAAACAAACTGAATACAGAAAATAGGTACCGCATATGTAAAAGAGATTTGAAACTGCAATGGGGATAAGCATTCTCAGGGAGTAGCGGACACACATCTAACATTATTAAAAGGTCTAAGATAAAGATTATTATCATGAAAATTCGCAAATATGTATGTGTGGGAGGAACTCCGTATTTGTATAAATATGCAGCAACCACTGTTCACATCATCCTCATAACCACAACAGGCAGCAATCAACATCAATTGAATTACCGCGCTATTAAGGGACTTGATCCTGCAGGACGTATCCCATGACATGGATAATGTTTCGTGAGTTTCCTTGGCCCCTAAGTTAATATGTAAGGAGTGCCAACAAATTTATAGTCACTGTAAGTGCTAACACACGTCCGTCTACCAACAAGTAGTTCCCTCCATCAAGTCCCCACAAGAGGAAAATATTGAGAGGTCGACTTCTCCCAACATCAAGATGAAGACAATCTAACACATGGTCACAACGATGAATATCATAATAAACTTTATCTTATTTCAATCTCATGCTAGGGTTTCTCCATCTCCCCAATAACTAATGATATACTCAGACATGGAGGTAATCAACATCATGGCAAACACAATGGAATCTATCATAGATGAATAGTACTTGTATGAATCCATAATGAGTATGGAAATTACAACAAGATATAGACAAGATGTAGATGGGATGGATGGAGATGGTGGTGATGTAGTGGTTGATGATGAAGATCGATGCCTTAGCCTCCCGGATCTGCGTAGGGCGAAGATGGATCCTCGGTGGATGAGTTACCTCTCCAGATGCTTTCTGGAGGTGAAGTTTTGGCAATTTCTAGGTGTTCTGTATGCCGTCTCCCCGATCCAGTTGCACGGGGTGAAACTATTTGAGGAGGCGGTGTTGGCGCCAACTATATGGCGGGAACTGTATGGCCAGAAAAGTTCCTCCCGCCGTATAGTTGGTCATTAAACCTTCCATGTCCTCCAATTGCTTCGGGTTTTTTTCTGGTGCTATTGATATTTTCCAAGTAAGAGATTTACGTTCTTTTTGACTCCTTTTCACTCCAATACAACTGGTCCAAGAATTGTGTCCCTCGTATCCTGATCCTGGTGAAAATAGACATAAAAGATGCGCGCGAATGCCATAAAGTACCAAGATCCTACAACTACAATGTGAAATAATAATATAAAATATGTTGCAAATATGCACTCATCAAAGCTCACTAGTTCCCTTATTGTGAACACCCTTCTTTTCAGATCGTCGACAACTTTATCCAGAGTATGACCTCTTAGTTTGAGGTTTATTTTAGCACGAGCTTTGCAACAAATTTCAATATCCTTGTTATTTCTTGGATGGATTTCTTCATCATTTGAGTCTTTATATTGACTACTTGCTTGTCCTTGATCGGCAGATTGTTTAGCACGGACAAGAGATGGAGAATCTTGACCTTTATCTTGATCAGTAGCCATAATAGGAGGCTGCTGCTGTTCTGAATACTCAGGGCCGGATAATCCGACCGAGGGAGGGGCCGGATAATCCGGCCTGGGAGTTTCTACCTCTTCCTGATCATCCTGATTGTTCCTGGCACGAGTTGGTGTAGGGCCAGATAATCCAGCCTGGAGCTTCCAGATTCTTCAGATGATGTATGAACTCCAGAAGGTTGTTGTGTTGGTGCACTAGTTTCTCTAGCAGGTGGAGATTGTTGATCTTGTGTAGATGAGGGCTCTACTTGAGTAGAGCATTGTACTTCCCGATCTGCCACAAGGGGTTCCTCAATGGGGAGGAAAAATCCCACGCCCATTCTTCTTATGGCATCTTGGGGTATTTCAACATCTGCATCACAAACATCAACTTGCCCCACATGGGAGCCATCATTTTCCTCGAACATCACACTACAAGATTCTACAACAGTTCCAGAGAGCTTATTGTAGACTCTATAAGTGTGGGATTTAGCACCATAACCAACAAAAATACCTTCTAAAGCCTTAGACTCAAATTGATACAAACGAACTCTTTTAATGAGAAAGAAACACTTACAACCGAACACCCTGAAATATGCTATGTTGGGCTTGTTCCCGGTAAGTATCTCATAAGGTGTCTTGTTCAAGATCTTGCGGAGGTAAAGCCGGTTTGACGAGTGACAAGCGGTGGAAATAGCTTTAGCCTAGAAGTTGTATGGTGACTTGAATTCAGCCAACATAGACCTTGCCATGTCCATTGAAGTCCGATTTTTTCTCTCGGCTACACCATTTTGTTGAGGGGTGTATAGAGTGGAATATTGGGTCTTATACCCTCTTCACTTAGGAATTCATTCAAAGTGTAGTTCTTGAACTCAGAGCCGTTGTTGCTTCTAATTGCCAATATTGGGACATTGTGTTGACGCTAAACCTCAATGGCAAAGTTGATGATTGTTTGTTGAGTCTCACTCTTTAGATTGAAGAAGTAGACCCATGTGTATCTTGAGTAATCATCAGCAATGAAAAGGTAGTACTTATTCCCACCGAGGCTAGCATGAGACGGAGGACCAAAGATATCCTCATGAAGGAGCTCCAAAATCCTCTTTGAAGAGATAATAGTCTTCCTCTTGTGGGGAGAGTCGTGCATCTTTCCTTCAATACATGCCCTGCAAACACGATCTTTGGCAAAGGAACATTTTCCTTTAGTCCAAGGATGTGGCCACCCTTGTGAAGACTTTGCAAAGTTCTCATATTGACATGAGCTAGACGGCGATGCCATAACCAGCCCGCGTTGGCCTTTCTGAATAGGCACATCGTACCCGTTATGGTTTTCCCCAAGAATTCCACCACATACATGTCATTTTCGATGTACCCAACAAATGCGACCTTTAGAGACTTGCTCCACAAGAGTACCAATAAATCACCATCAATAAAAACTATAAAGCCCATCTTACCAAGGGCACGAACATAAAGTAAATTGTAACCGAGGGTATCAACAATCATGACGTCCATGAGGGAGATATCGTGGGAAATCACAACCTTGCCAAGACCCAATACCTTAGATTTTTATTTATCACCATAGGAGATGGTTATATGATCATGATTTGGCCTCATCTCCATGATGATCTCCTTGCTTCCATTCATATGACTAGTAGATCCACTATCTAGCACCCATTTAGATCCACCAGAAGCATATCCCTGCAAGAAAATTACTTCTTGGTTTTAGCTACCCATTTTTCAATGGGTCCTCTCATGTTAGTAACAAGGGTCCTCTCATTTTTGCTTGAGCATTCTTGGCCTTCTTCTTCTTATTCTTCTTCTTGGGCTTGGGGACATAGCCAAGTCCCTATTTTGCATTATTCGACCTTTGCTTGCTAAGGACCGCATCTAGGACTTCCTTAACTTTGGGTAGAGAGGCCTTGGCAAGTTTATCTTTCAACCTAGAATTTTCCTCAAGAACTTCGTCATGTGCACATGTTGATGTAGAGGTGCTAGGAATATCATAATTTATCAATCGAATTTGGAGCTGATCATGAGACTCATTGAGAATAGAGTGTTCACTCTCCAAAGCCTTATGAGAAATGTCAAGTTTCTCCAATTTCTCGGAGAGTCTAACATGAGCAGCCCAAAATTCGACATTTTCTTTCTTTAATTTCTTTTCTTTGGCAACGGCATTGTCACGTTCCTTTAATAACTTGGCCATAACTTCATCATGTTACTCCTCGATTGACTCAAGTCTCTCTTATAGAGAGACTCGAGCCTCTTCTTCTTCTAGAGCATTCTTTAAGGTTGCAATCTCCATTGCATCCTCTCTCAATTCTGCCCTTTTCTTCGAGGAGCTCTTTGTTTTGGGCAAGTTGATTCATAAGAGCCTCAAAATGCATTTTGTGTTCACCTTGCAAGTTAGGGATAAAGTAATCCAAAGCAATAATTTCCTCCTTAACCTTAAAACTAGTAGAATCATCCATATAATTATTCATCGTAGTCTTAGGAAAGGAAGTGGTGAAAGGTGATACCTCGGAACCTCTTGCCATAAGACAAGTGACGTTCTTGTTGATAACATTCTCATTAGGTGATTAGAAGAGTGAAGTCCGTGTATATGTGGTGGCTATGGAAGCCATATCTCGTGAGCTATCATCATCTTCTTCATCTTCACTTGCGGATGAGTACTCCTCTTCAGCTACCAAAACAATCTTCGGTTGCTTCTTGTATGGAGCATTTTTCTTTACAAATTGCTTCTTCCGTGGTGCCTTGGACTTTTCCTTGAGAATGAGCCTGCCTCCATTATATTCTCTACTTTGGTAAGGACACTCAACTACAAAGTGCAAATGATCTCGATAATTGAAACATGTTCTCAATTATGGACCGTTTTCCCTTCGTCCATTTGAAACATTCTTGAGTTCAAGTTCAGACTTGGCTTTTGCGGGGTCCTTCCAAAATTTCCTAGCATAAAAGTCCATGTACTCTCCATGTGCCCTCTTGACGTCCTTGGGATAGTCCATAGCTTCAAAGTCATCATCGTCTTGTTCAACAATATTTGCCTTTAAGGCCACATTTACCCCTTTTGCATTCCCATGGCTCGAGCACGAGCGTCTTCATCATTCTTGGCAGCGACTTTGAAAGCAGCCATTTCTTGCATGAAATCATTGGAAGTCATTTGGTGGTAATTGTGCCTTCCTTGGAGGCTCTTCAAATCATTAGGCTCAAATGTCATAAGATCTCTTACATATTTCCTCTTGATCAATGCGTCATCAACATGGGTTGCTCCATGATTTTTGAATGTGGTGGCAATCGACTTGAGACTTCTATACATATCCTCGTGATCCTCGCCATCCATCATATAGAAGCCTTCAACTTGATTACTTAGTGCATCATACCTATTCCTTATCATGCTTTCATTTCCAATGAATAGTTTGGTGAGGGTATCCCAAGATTCCTTTGCGGTGCTAATATGTTCTATGTGGGGCATGTCCTTGGGACCCACACCAACTTGAATCATGTGTAAAGTCGTTGCATTGAGTTGGCTGTCCACAACTTCTCTTCTTGTCAAGTTGTTTGGGTCTCCAACATGAAGACCATTCTCGATGATTTTCCATAACTCAAAGGACAAGATGCATAGATGAGACTTCATTAAAAAATGCATTTATTAAAAGGAGATGCAACAAGCTTGGGTGGATCACCCCTATTGTTTACATGAGGGCGAGGGATAGGTGGATCAGGTGAATATACATGAGGAACCTCACTATATTCCTCCTTACCACTTCCCTTTTTTGAGAAGGAGCTTTTACTAGTGTCGTCACCCACCACATCGTATTCCTTGGAGTTAGCATTAGCATTCTCTTTACAGAGCGGAGTGGCGGCCTCAGAGATAGATGGAGGTGTGGCTACGAGCATGGAGAGACGCGCAATCATTTGACGCGTCTCTTCCATTTTGGTCTCCATAGAACTAATCAAGGTTGTTTCCAACATACTGAGATCATTCATGGTGACTATGTTCACAACCTCACTCCCATCTCCCTTAGTACCCATACTTCTCTTAGGCGGTTAAGCCCGAATAAAGAGTCGGGGCTCTGATACCAATCGAAATGGATCATATGGGCACCTAGACGGGGGGGGGGGGGGTGAATAGGTGTTACTGCCATTTTTAGTTCTTTTTCAATTTTAGGCTTGACACTCTCTAGATATGCAATTATAGAGAATTTTCCTATATGCAAACCTAATTACTAAGAGAGTAAAATGAGGAATGAGGAAACCATAGTGGAGCACACGGAGACATAGGGATTTATTTGTTTGACCTACAGTTCCTTCCTTGTTAAGGAAAGTACATTTGTGTTGGAGGGACGGGCGATTCTAGGACCACCACACCATCATAGGCCTCACCCTATTCTTCGATGGATCTCGCCACCAAAGGCCCGATCCACCTTTCCACTATTGGTACCCTTCGAGGCAGGAACCGGTGCATTTACAATGCTAGCGGGGCACACATCCATAACTAAATTGGAGGCTCCCATGATCACAACAAGCTGCCAAAAAACAAGGATTGTCAAATAACCAAAATTGTGATCTAGATATTTGCAAGAAATACTAGATCGAGAATCCTCCATGTGAATGCAGGGGTAGTTGAGCGCTTGATTGGTGTTGATGAAGATCGAGGCCTCCTCCTTTGATTCCCCAAAGATCAGAGCCTTTGGGTGAATGAGGATGGAGATCTCGCTTGGAACTTGAAGTGTAGTACTGCACTTTTTTGAATGAATCAAGAGTTCTAGGAGAGGGGTGATGGAGAATAAATACCCCCTAACAAAACTCGACTGTTGGAGACGTCAAGGGCTAGATTATCTGTCCTAGGGAAAACTCCTCCCAAAAATCAGAATTCCGAGGGAAATTCCACCCCCATACCGAGAGGCGCACCTTGGATCCCTTTGAAAAACTCCTTGGGGGATTATATGGCCCTCTTGAGGGACGGATTATCCATGCCGGGCAAAAAAACTCTAGTCCTGGCCGGACAATCCGAGGGAAAGTCCTCCCCCACATAGTGCAACGTACCTTGGCTGCTCTTGAAGATTGGGGTGGGCCGAATTATCCTGCCCTTGGCAGGGGCGGATAATCCGCCCCAACACTCTGTTTTGCTGCTTTTGAATGGACCAATATCGGTAGCACTTCAACACACATTAAGTATTCCTTGGTATTGTTATCTAACACACGAAATACTAGAGATCATGAAATGTTCTTTCACCAATCCCATTAGAATCGTAGCAGGTTCATGTCCAAAAAATCAGAGGTATCTCAATAAAGTATACCTACATCCTAATAGCAACACATACAAGATAGTGGTATCACAAAAAACAGTCTTATTGTGATGCATTCATTTTTTCAAACAATAAAATGTCTACATCATGAAGTTACTGTAAGACTCTTAGAAAGCTAGTAGGTAGACAAGAAATATCTACATTATCAAGTCACTTTAATATAGCATGGCAGAAGCTGGTCCAATGTTGCAGCCTTGTACTCTCGCTACATATAAGTTAGAGGCAAAATGAACATGTAAACTTATTTCCCCAATACAATCACAGTCAGACAAATATTGTACAAGAACAACATAGGACCCTTAGTTGGTAGCAGATATAGTGTTTTAGTTCCTAACTCGGTATCAAAAAAAAGAACAACATAGGCCCCTAAATTGGTAAAAAATATTTAATAAGAAAAATCACATCTGAAAAAATATTATACAATAATAACATATTTCTATAAGACTGCAAGTAACCCTATCAACCACAAATAAAATTCCAGATTTCTACACCCAAAACCCTTATATCCAGTCTGAATCAACAACTCGTTCCTAACCAAGAACCCTAGACCGAGTTCAAATCACATCGAAAATATAGCACTAGATCGGGAGAGAAGGGGAGGCGGAGGAACTTCCTGTACCTAAGAGAATTACAACCTTCCATCACAGACAAAGGATCGTGGGAGGAGCTGGATGGCGGCGGCGGGATCAAAGACGATAGCTTGGATGGAGTTGGGGAGGAATGAAGATGCCGAGGCCTTGGTATTAGGGGCAAGCGTCCGAGTTGGCGTCAGGAGGCGAACATCGACGCCATCGTTGTGCCTCTAGGTGAAACGCGAGGTGCTAGGAGTGTCGTAGATCCCCTCGGGTTGGACGTGTTTTCTGGTGGAATCTTGGGCTTAGCCCGTCCTATCCTGGTCTACAAAATGTATGACGACGTGTTTCTGCGTGTGTCAGGTTGGGCTGGGATTAGACACCGAAAACCGGTCAAAACACGTTTAAAAAACAAGGCCAGAGGGTTTGCATATCCCAAAACTGGGTTGAACCTCGGACTATTGCAAATCTTGCTTGCAAAACACCAAAAGCCCTCTCAATGTCTATTCGGACTACCTCTTGTGCTTTTGCAAATTCAGCTTTAGCTCTACCCATTGGAATCTTGATGCTCTTCACAAATGTCACCCAATTTGGGTATATACCATCGACAAGGTAGTACCTCACTGTGTACTCCCTCCCGTTGATGGTGTAGTTGCAAGCCGGGGCACCATGATACGTCGGAAACATATCTATAATTTTTTATGTTCCATGCTTGTTAGTATATACTTTGCTTTGCTTTGTCTACACTTTGAAGTGCTTTTTACATGTTTTCTGGTACTAACCTATTAACAAGTTGCCACAGTGCTACTTTCCTGTTTTCTGCTGTTTTTGGTTCCAGAAAAGCTAGTAAGGAAATATTCTCGGAATTGGACGGGACAAACGTCAAAGTCAATAACTTTCCATGGGGAACAATAAGTCCAGAGGGGAGACGGAGAAGCGGGCCAAGGCGCCTAGGCCCCCTAGGCACGGCCAGGGATGGGCCCGCTCCTAGGCTGGGTGTGGGGCCTATGGCCACCTCCTCGAACTCCCCCTTCGCCTATAAGAAGCCCCCGATGCAGAAACCCTAAGCACCCGATCAAATATCCACGAAACCGTCTGTATCCGCCGCCACAATTGTCCCTAGATCGAGGGGGATCTGAAGTTCTTCCCAGCACCCTGCCGGAAGGGAGATCATCCCAGAGGCCTTCTCTCTGGTATGATGCGTGAGTAGTTCCACCTTGTACTATGGGTCCATGTAGTATCTAGATGGTTGTATCCCCTCCTTTGTGCTTTCATGTATAGATCTTGTGAGCTCCGTTCATGATCAAGATCTAATTTATTTGTAATCATGCATATTGTGTTTGTGGGGATCCTATGGATATTGAGATTATTATGTTGGTTTGATTAATTGTTTTGTATTTATGATTCTATCATGTCTGTGTTGTTTGTGATCTTGCATGCTCTCCGTTGTTAGTAGCTATCTTGGCCGAGTAGTTGCTAGTGACTCTAAGAGGGGGTATTTATGCTCGATAGTGGGTTCATGCCTCTAGTTTCCAAGGGAAGTGACATAAATCTCTTCGGTTGTAGATGTGTTGTTACTACTAGGGAGAAAACACCGGTCTCTTGTTCATGGAACATGTGGACTGTTTACCTTACACACTTTGCTTAAAACAGTTGTCTGCTGCTTGAAACTTAATACTGGAGGGGGTTCGGATGATAACCTGAAGGTGGACTTCTAGTCATAGATGCAGTTGGATGGCGGTCTATGTATCTTGTTATATTGCCCACTCGAATCTCATAGGATCTTTCTGACTAGTAATTGCATTGTTATGCCTTGCCCAGTTCCTGTCAATTGCCCTGCTGTAATTTGTTTACCCTTCATGCCATGTTCTTTATCTAAGGAGAGCACCTCTAGTGAACTATGGACCCCGGTCCAATCTTTACCATTGATACATCCTCCACTGTTACTTGTTTACTTGTTGCAAACCATTACCTTCCACACCATACGTTTAATCCTTTGTTACAGCAACCGGTGAGATTTACAACCTCACTGTTAGTTGGAGCAAAGTCTTGAGTTTGTGTTGTGCAGGTCTCCATGTTGCTTGCAACACCTGTCCGACGTTTCCTTCCTCCTACTAGTTCGATAACCTCGGTTTCTTACTGAAGGAAGACTTGTTGCTGTGCTGCTTCATACCTTGCTCTTGGGATTCCCAACAGGCTCCACATCAACTAATCCATCAACAAGTTTTCTGGCGCCGTTGCTGGGGAGGCTAAGGACGTCTTCACAAGGGGAGTCCTCCACTTCCTTTCTCTTTACTTTGTGTTTAGTTTTCTTAGTTTCTTTTGCTCGGTTTTGTTTGCCTCTTTTCAAAAAACCCAAAAAATTAGTTTAGTTTGGTTTGCTTTCCCTATTCAAAAATACAAAAAAATTAGTTCCTACTCTGGTTGCTTATCTGTTATTGCCTTGCTTGGTCATGCTTTCTATCAATGGATGGTTTATTTGAAACTAGTTCTTATTGGCAAGGTGGGTTCACGAAATAATAAAGGTATTATTATAAGGAACACCGTTTGTCACAAAAAGGGAAACAGTTTTGGAAACAAATTGATAAGTTGAATACTATTGCTAGAGATGTGTGCTCTACTTATAATGTTACTTATTGCTTTGATAAGTATTGTTGCTATAGGAGGTATAAACACCCGCCTTTTCAATATGAGTATAATGATAATGTTACCATATCTTCTTATGTTGATGGAAATTATGACTTTTATGATGTGGAACAAATTGAAGAATTTATTGCTTTCAAGGGTGCATTTGAACTTGCCAGTTTGCTTGAAAATACTGATGATGCACCTTATGGATGTCAGGTTTTGGAGATACTTAAATTTTTCTTTGATAAGTACAAGGAAGAAAATAGCTATATTCTTGAATATCTTAATAGATTCTTTCCACAGATGGAAGAGACTAATGCCTTGCAGGAGCCTATGGAAGAAGAAATTGCTGAACTGAAAGCTCACTAGATGAAAAAGAGGAGTGTGATGAACAAAAGGAGGAAAAATGGATCTACCCATGACTACCTTCTAATGAGAGTAACTCTTTATCCCTTACATTACTTTATTGTCCCCCATGATTACCAAAGGAGGATGAATGTTATGTTCCTGTGGATTCCTTTGAAATATCTACTTTGGGTAAAACCTGTGAAGGTTTTAATCCCACTATTCTTGATCTTGATAGAATTTATGTGTTTGTATATCATGAAAAGCATGTTTTATGTGATATCTATATTTTTGAGTTTATTCATGAGGCTACTGAAAATTATTATGAGAGAGGGAAACATGGTTTTATGCATCTCAATAATATTAAGTTTCCTCTCTTTATGTTGAAAGTTTTGAAGTTGCACTTGTTTTGCTTTCCTATGCTTGTTGATTTGTGCTTATATTACTTGTTTTCTTACAAGATTCCTATGCATAGGAAGAGGTAGACTTAAATGTGTTTTGAATTTTCTTTTTGATGATCTTTTTTTACCTCAATTCATATTTCATATGTGAGAATCTTCTCAAATTCTCAAGCCTAACTTAAAGGCGTTAAAGAAAAGTACTTGTTGGGAGATAACCCAAGAGTTTCCTTGAGTCATGGAAGTTATTACTTCAGTAATGACCTCTCCTTATCCTTTTTGTTTGCTTTTTGTGCCAAGAATGACCTCTAATGAGAGGGAAGTAAGATTTGGGGAGTTGCTGTCCCGAAAAAGATTTCTATCCTTCACCATAAAAATTTGTGAGGAGACTTTGTAACTCGTATTGAGCTCAAAATTTATGAATAAATCCCCCAGTAAACTAGCTAACTTACGATAGTTTAACACTTTTTGATTTGAGAAACAGAAGATGTTCGAAAAAATCGGTTTCTACCTGCTGGTCTGTTTTGACAGATTTCTGCCATTATTTGCATTTGCTTCTTATTGATTCCCTTTTTAGTTCTTTTTGGGAAATTGAGCTTTTTGAAGGAGTTAATACAGTATCTTGTTGTTGTTAGTGAAAAGCCTTGTTGTTTCAAAGCTTTGCCAGAGGTCTAATATCTTTTGAATACAGTAATGTTGCTAATGAAGATTGTGTGAAGTTTTGTATGACGGAAAAATTTCAGGTGTAGAGATAGAATGGTGCAATGAGAAGAAGAATGGAAAAAATCTCAAGCTTGGGGATGCCACCACGGTGTCACCCAATAAAATATCCAAGAGGTACAAGCGTCAAAGTTTGGGTATTCCCAAGGCATCCCCTTCTTCATCAATAAAAAGCTCAGGTATGTCTAGACACTTTGTTTTTATTGTTTCATGCACAGTTGTGTTGTTCTTGGAGCGTCTTAGTTTTCGTTTGCTTTGCTTAGGTTGTTTAGTTTGCTTGAAAAAATTAGTTTGGACCCCCGTTCTTGCTGTGCTGTTTTGCAAATAAGTTGCTCGGTGTTGGAAAGGAGTAGCAAGTTCTCTCTTGAAGTGCAAGAGGAGCTTGCATTGACTGTGACTTAGACTTTAGCGTGACATGCTAGGTGTTGTTTTGAACTTATGCTTAGTGATTATTTATATAGCATGTCTTGTTCCAAACAATTGGGATTGCTTAGTGTGCCTTGAAGAAATTATGCGTTGTTTTAGCATGCAAAAGCATAGTATTTTGGTATTCTCCTTTAATGCTTTGTTTGAGTTGACTTGGCACATGCTCACACCATGTTATGACTATGACAAGTCACCATTAGCCTCTATGATCATCTAGTCCTTGATTTGTAATACCACTATATGCTTTGATTAGTAATGCTTTGTTGCTCTGCATGATTATGGCCATTATGCTCTCTTAGATGGTTGCTCCCAGTCTTTTGCTAGCCTCCACTTGTATTAGTAAGATCTACTCATGCTTCCAACTCCCAAGAAACCAAGTTATTCCAATGTGTCCACTATAAACTCCTATGCATGGTGTGTTACACCATTCCAAGTATATTCTTGTTTTCATCTATCTTCCAATTAAAAACTATTTTGTTATGAGAAAACTTAGTGATCAAAGCCCTCACAAACTTGATGACACACTTTATATTGTTTGCCCCTAATAAAACTTGAACCATTGTGACATCTATGTTGTATATGCTCGCACTTATACGTTGGAATTAGCAGAACCGTGCTGTCACGGGGAATGTTTTCAATATTGCACTTGTACTTTGTACTCAGTTGATATCATGCTCTTTTGTCTATGGATGTCACCGGTGTGAAATAAATAGGAAACTTATAAGTCCATGGAGTTTGTATTCTGTGTTAGAGAAACGCCTAGGCCGCTAGCCTAAGCCATGCCTAATAATGGTGGAAACTTGTAGCATCACCATAGTGAGCTATATATGAAGCATCCTCAATAAAAAGCTATGCATTAGTAAATAAAAAGATCACTGAGATGCTCATTGTATGCTTGCCTTGTCATTTTGGTTATGGGATAGCTCCTGTACCATGTACAAGGGGTACCCCGTTGGCGTTTCTCTATGATATGCAAATACTTACAATGACAAGAACTTACCTGTGACTGAAGTTGAGTAGCATGAGGTGTGGGTCTCGTATTCAAGGGACTTGAGATTGCCAACTTATACTTCGTCAAGCATATACTCCATCTTTGTTCACTTTAACCTTAATCACTTCAAGATGCTTATTATAGGGGCAATGAGGGCTGAAAGCTAACAAGTACCATAATTTTTGGAAACTCTTTTTGAAACTTGAAATCCCTGCTTCCTTTATAAAAAGGCTTTTCTTCCACCATTACTTGAGTCTCCACCTTCTACCTTTAGGCACCATTAAGAGAGCATAGTTGTCATTCTGTGTGCAGTGTTCCAAAGCTTATTGATTGATGCATATTATGATATTACTTGTTCTTGTGCTATTTGTTTCTAGTCACCCTTGTGAACTTTGAAGGTGTCCTATGCATCTATATTATTACTCTATGAGAGACAAGCTGATTTCAAATATGCTATGTTTTCTGTATCTGAAACAAACAAATGTTTCTCAATGCATGTTATTCATGATCTTTCTTTGTAGCATTTCTTGTTGCATGCATAGTTACTATGTCCTATGTTAGAACTCCATCTTTCATGCACATGTTTAAAGTTCTTTGATCCCAGCTTTCAAAGCTTGCAAATGGTTGGATCTTTATTGTGAGGGTGCATCTCACGCTAAAGATTATTCTTTTATCACTTACCTACTCGAGGACGAGCAGGAGTTAAGCTTGGGGATGCTTGATACGTCGGAAATGTATCTATAATTTTTGATATTCCATGCTTGTTAGTATCTACTTTGCTTTTCTTTGTCTACACTTTGAGGTGCTTTTTACATGTTTTCTGGTACTAACCTATTAACAAGTTGCCACAGTGCCAGTCGCCTGTTTTCTGCTGTTTTTGGTTCCAGAAAAGCTAGTAAGGAAATATTCTCGGGATTGGACGGGACAAACGTTAAATTCAATAACTTTCCCGGGGAACAAGAAGTCCAAAGGGGAGATGGAGAAGCGGGCCAGGGCGCCCAGACCCTCCTAGGCACGGCCAGGGGTGGGCCCGCCCCTAGGTAGGGTGTGGGGCCCCTGGCCGCCTCCTCGGCCTCCCCCTTCGCCTACAAGAAGCCCCCGATGTAGAAACCCTAAGCACCCGATCAAATTTCCACAAAACCGTCTGTAGTCGCCGCCACCATCGTCCCTAGATCGTTTGGGGATCTGAAGTTCTTCCCGGCACCCTGCCAGAGGTGAGATCATCCCGGAGGCCTTCTCTCCGGTATGATGCATGAGTAGTTCCACCTTGGACTATGGGTCCATGTAGTAGCTAGATGGTTGTCTCTCCTCCTTTGTGCTTTCATGTATAGATATTGTGAGCTCTATTCATGATTAAGATCTAATCTATTTGTAATCATGCATGTTGTGTTTGCGGGGATCCGATGGATATTGAGATTATTATGTTGGTTTGATTAATAGTTTTGTCTTTATGATTCTATAATGTCTATGTTGTTTGTGATCTTGCATACTCTCCGTTGTTAGTAGCTATCTTGGCCGAGTAGTTGCTAGTGACTCCAAGAGGGAGTATTTATGCTCGATAGTGAGTTCATGCCTCTAGTTTCCAAAGTAAGTGACAGAAATCTCTTCGGTTGTAGACGTGCTGTTGCTACTAGGGAGAAAACAACGGTCTTTGTTCATGGAACATGTTGACTGTTTACCTTACACACTTTGCTTAAAGCAGTTGTCTGTTCCTTGTAACTTAATACTGGAGGGGGTTCGGATGATAACCTGAAGGTGGACTTCTAGTCATAGATGCAGTTGGATGTCGGTCTATGTATCTTTGTTGTATTGCCCAATCAAATCTCATAGGATCTTTCTGACTAGTAATTGCATTGTTATGCCTTGCTTAGTTCCTGTCAATTGCCCAGCTGTAATTTGTTTACCCTTCATGCCATGTTGTTTATCTAAGGAGATCACCTCTAGTGAACTATGAATCCCGGTCCAATCTTTACCATTGATACATCCTCCACTATTACTTGTGTACTTGCTGCAAACCATTACCTTTCACACCATACGTTTAATCCTTTGTTACAGCAACCGGTGAGATTGACAACCTCACTGTTAGTTGGGGCAAAGTCTTGAGTTTTTGTTGTGCAGGTCTCCACGTTGCTTGCAACACCTGTGTGACGTTTCCTTCCTCCTACTGGTTCGATAACCTCGGTTTCTTACTGAGGGAAGACTTGCTGTTGTGCTGCTTCACACCTTGCTCTTGGGGTTCCCAACAGGCTCCACATCAAATGAGCCATCACACCACCTTTAGCTAGTCGCGCAAGAAGATGGGATCTATGCAACACATTGATATCATTGAGAGAATCCGGCAAACCAAAAAAAAACTATGCAAAATCCAAAGATCCTAGGATGCAACTGCCTCAAGAACAATTCTCGGGTCTTTGCTCTTTCCACAGTACAAGCCTTGCCAAGATTTTGGACAATTTTTCCATGTCCAATGCATACAATCAATGCTACCTAGCATACCCGGCCAACCTCGGCATTCGCTCTCTGCCATTAATCTAATTGTATCTTCTTTGTTGGGAGCTTGAAGATACGTCGGCCCGTGCAAACGGATAATAACCTTGTAAAACCGATGAACGAATTTCATGGTCGTATCTTCACCAATGCGAAGATACCCATGAGCATAGTCCGCCGGAATGCCATAGGCGAAGATGCGCATGATAACGGATAACTTTTGGTGAGCACTAAATACTATGACTCGGACCGCATTCCTCTTGCGCTTGAAATAGCACATATTGCTCTTGCATGCATTAGCGATCTTGTTGAACAAAGATCTACGCATTCGGTGCCGGCGGTGAAAGAGATGAGGCGGGTATGTCGATACCTCGGCGAAGTAATCCTCATGAGCATATTGTGCCCATGAGCGCGGTTCCAGGGGATGCACATCCTCCCCATGGACGACCCCTTCCGCTTATTCAGCTTCACGTCTAAGATCTCCTTCGCCGCAAGGATTACAGCCATTTGCTTGATGTCATTGTCGAGCGGTTCCTCCAAATCGGAGTCATCAGAGGAGGAAGAATCCTCCATCAAGAACGACATGCACGGGTCCATCTACAAAGCACGGCGACGAATGAGTTATGGGTCCGCAGCGGTGGCGAATCCGCGGACCATTCCGACGGATGCGTTGAGGATGCGGGCGCTGCGACGGGCGGAACAGACGCAACGACGCAGCGTGAGTATTTCTGCCTGACAGATTCAGAGGGGAGGGCCCGCGTAGGCCGGGATCTGCGCCGGCGTGCGGCAGCAGCGGCATATGGTGGGGCGGAAGGAAATGTGGTGGAGCTGAATGTTCCTTCGCTCCAATGCGAGGAGAGAATGGGGTTCGCGCTCGGGCTGCATCACAAAACTGGAAACTTGGGGTTTCCGCGACGCGAAACTGGATGGCCCGGATAACAAAATTCGTATGGGATCCGATGTGGTATCTGGACTGACCCTGTTTTGCCTCCAAACCCATGTAGATGGGGATCCGATGCGGTGTGTGCTAGAGTTGCTCTTATCAGCTTGGCGCTTTATACCTGATTCAAACACCCCAGTGGTAGCAGTAGCACCGGCACACACACACTAGTAAATCTGTAAATGTCATCTACGGCCTCAATGTGAATTTGCAGCCTCTTGTTTGAAGATTTTTCCTTTCATCGGAAAACTTCATGGTATTGCACGGAGTGCTTGCTTGGGCGTAAAAGATGGAAAGTCTGCATAAACTCCCTATCGTACACTGCACTATCTCGTGTTAAAGTTTGATTCAATTTTTTTTTAAAGACTAACTTTTCTAACGAGCAGAGCGAGTTCCCACCATTATATATATACATATTGTAAGCCATCAGTGGTGATAAATCATATCCGAAAAAATCCCCGAGGTTGTGTAAACACTCTGAAGTTTCGCTAGTTAACACACGTAGTTTTTCATCTCTTTGTTAGGAGGTCTTTCCACGTTGAAATCTTGTGTCCCTTGCATGTGTTTTATTTTCTTTATTCATTTTCCTTCTCGTGTTTTTCTTGAAACAAGGCAAAAGACTTGTCATTTTTATTGATTAGGGAGAAGTTTTTAGAGGTTTTATAAATAGGGATGAAAACGGAGCGGAAACGGACGGAACTGACTGGTGCCATATTTATATTTTATATTTTTAAACAAATACAGAAATACCGAAAACAAAAACAAAAGTAGATACTATTGAAAACAGATACATACCAAATACGACATGAACGCGAAGCAATGCAGATTTTACCCGAAAACAGACGAACCCTGAAATCATACAGAAAAATCTTAAGCATTCAAGCAAACCAATAAAATTGTTCCTAGATATTAGCACATTTCTAGGTTTAAGAGAAAGGTCAAATTGTGAAAGTCTTCTCGAATTCATACAGGGATTACATTGTCACCGATTTTTGGATGAGATGCTTTGCGAGTTTGTCTTGACGAGCACGTAATGGGTCGGTTGGATTTGGCCATGCACGTCAATCCTAAACTGAAAAATCCATATTATAAGGAATTTTTCCGTTTCCACGTCTGTTTCGCTAGAAAACGTTGTTCCTTTTTTTTTTTCAGTTCCGCCAAATAAATTCTGTTTTGCAAAATTCCATTTCCATTTCTGTATTTTTATTCCATTTCATTTTTCCGTGGAAAAAACGGAAGCTTTCCGTTCCACTTTCTTTCCTACTTACAAATATAGCCTTGATCAAAGAGGTCAAAGGCGGAAAAAATAGAGCATACTCTCTCGACATTATTACACCTAAAGCTTTCGCGCCGGCGAGGCTCTGTAAGCCTACCTCCTCATTAATCTTTGTTACAATCATCATGACGACGGTAGAAAAATCATTTCGGAAGACGCAGGCGTTACTATCTTTCCATATCTCCCAAGATATCAACATGTCATGTGAAGCTAAGGCCTTTCTTGATTAGCCTTGCTTATGTATCTTCTCCTTTCATAATTTTTTGACTGATCCAATATCCCGCCAACTAGTTAGTTCAACATCATGAAGATATAGCCATTCTTTGATTAAGCTCCACACTCTAACATTGTACCTTACACTTAAAAATAAGATACAAGGCGTATTCTTGAACTTGGTTGGATAACTTGCATTGGCCACAATTTTGCCACCTTCTTTTCTCTAATCTATTTGTCGCCCACACTCTATTGTGGATGATCAACCAAGCAAAGAGCTTTCACTTAGGAGGGTCCCGTTGTTTCCAAACCAAGGAGCACATGTGTAACATTCCAGGATTACCATATAGAAATAGTGAGGCCACATCTAGAATTAGTGAGGCCACATGTGTATGCATTACATTTATGCATAAGAAAATTCGAAAAAATTTCGCGCAAAACCAAAATAACTATAGAGGGATCAAGATCTCTCCTGTTCTGATGGAAACATCAGCACAAGTGCGACAGCTTTTGACATGACCTCTATCATATCTTTGTTTTCGGGGAGAAATAATTCAAATGAGTATTTGAATTAGGAATTTGAAATTTGAAATAGTTTAAAGCTTATATTAGATTGTTAATATTGGATAATATGACATTATAATAACAAATAAGTAAAACAAAAATAATGGTATTACAATAATGAAATAAAAGAGAATTCTTAAATATAAGATGAATACAAATATTACATTGTCCTTTATAATAAAGGAATAAAAAGAAATGTACAAATTTGAATTGAAGGAAAAATATTAACTTTATTAATTAAAACAAATATTACAATGTTTCTTTACAAAACAAGAATGAATAAAGATTATAATAGAAAAGAATTCTTTTAATACAATAGTATAAACTTATTTCTATTTTCGTGCCCTTGGTTCGTTATTTGTACTCAGTTTTCCCCAGCCGCTTAACTTTTCCTCACTTTCCCCTCCCTCTATTATGAAGCCCTCACAGGCGCTCGCAGGCGGTCGGACGGAGGGATGCCAGCAGGTCAAAGGCTTGACCGTTACATGCTTACTGATGGGACCGCGTTGCGGCGTGGCCTCGACCGTTACATGCTGACTGGTGGGGCCGTGTTGGGACGGGTCCTGCATACGTGGTGAAGGGTGAGGTCGTGTTGGGACGGGTCTTCCATACGTGGTGAAGGATGGGGTCGCATGGAGACATGTCGGACCGGCCATGCTCGCTCACCCAAATTATTCGCTTCCCTGAGCCTGGAACATCTCTCACACCGCCCCTCCGCTGCCCCGCCGTCGTGCCTTCCTACCTTATGTCGACCTCGGCCCTAGATCCGTCGCCCCTAGCCACTGAGCCCACTCCACCTCTGGCTCCGCTCCCGCCCCCACTAGATCTACCCCTTTCACGGAACAATATGCAACGCGGGCTGGTGTACCGGCCATCCTCATCGAGCACGAAGAAGACTGGGTGGAATCGGAGGGATCTAACGCATGGATTCCATTTAGGTAAGCATAATTTACATTTGTGGATTGATTATAGGCATTATTTGAGCGCGAATCGCTGGTGCTCAACTAACTATCTTACTTTTCGAATAGGATAAATCCAGTGCTGGCATTTCGGCTGGCGGTTAGACTGGATACTAGCGTAATTCATGGTTGTGAATAATATCTCTCTGGATTTTATTTCCCAACGGTAGTTGCAAGCTCCACAACTCTCAGATATTTGAAACATAAAATCTATTCTAAATTCCCCTGGAGGAGTGGCGATTCAGTTGATTTGCAATATTTCAACATTAGTGAGCAAATATTGTTGCCACTAACTAGCTAAGATGATTTGATAATGCTTTTCTCTTTTAATGTTGCCGAACGTTTTGGTCGAATTCGTCTCCATGTGCAACCTAAAGTTGAGCACACGGGAAAGAGGGTTAAATCATCATCTGGTGGTCAGGTATCATGTGTCTGTGTTGTCTCTGTTAAGTGTGCGCCCCGGCGCTCCTTGTAGGTCCACAACAGTACCATCTGTTCGCACTGCGAGTGTAAGCCAAATCGCTCGTGTGGCCAATGTGGAGGACGACGCAAAGCCTGACGAGGAAGCGCCTCCACTAGATGATGAGGATGATTTGATGTTATCTGAATTGGTAGATAGATACAGTAAACAGCACTAGAGGATAAATACACGGAGGAAATTGCCCATGGTGCCAGATTTGATGACACTGATGACAAAGAGAACGAGGAGAACAATGACATCCTTGTTTTAGCTGAGTACGATGGTGAGAACTTGCCAGTAATTGAGTGGGAAAGGGATAATCCTAAGGTTTCAGAAGGCACCATATTTGAAATGATGCAGAACTATCGTAATGCCCTTATTACATATTGCATTCGCACCAATAATGATTATGATGTTATTAAGAGTGAGGTAGCAAGGTTCACGGTGAAGTTCCCATACAAGAGGTGTAGGTGGAGGATGCATGCATCCACTATGATCAGGAGAAGTTTGGTTCAGGTACTACAACCAGCTGTGTATTTTAGATCATTGTGTAGAGTTTGTTAGCTATACCTGGCATTTTGATTATGTTTGAGATAAAAATTAACAGATTCGAACATTCTTGTCCACCTCAAGGGGGACAGCCAAAGGAGAAAACAAAACTAGCAAAGACTAGCTAGTTGGCAGATGCAATCATGGATTGGATGAGAGCGAACCCATCACTTGGTGCAACAACGCTCATAAAAGATGTTTCTAAAAAGTTTAATATTACAGTACCTTACATGAGGATGTTATATGCAAAGTAAATGGCTCTTGAGAGGATCAATGGTACATGCAATGAAAGTTTTTAGTTGCTTTACAGCTTCAAAGCTGAAGTAGAGATGGTTAGTCCAGGTAGTGTTGTACAGAGAGACATGCATAAAGTTTAGTACAAAATAAGAGGGAAGACAATGAAGAAGCAGTGCTTTAGAAGGGCTTTTATTCATTTCAAAGCTTGCTGGCAAGGGTTTCTGGATGGTTACAAGGCTTATTTGTTCGTGGATGCAACAGCTCTTCATGGCATATTTAAAGGACAACTAGTAGCTGCTACTGCAGTTGATGAAACAATTGGATGTTCCTTGTTGCTTATGGAGTTTTGGAGATTGAGTCAAAGGAAAGTTGGACTTGGTTTTTAGAGAATTTGTGCGACTTTATAGGTCATTCACCGGGATTTACTATCCACACGAACGCTTGCAAAGGTTTGGAGAAAGCTGTAGAAGCGGTATTCCCCGGAGTGAAGCATAGGGAATGTTTGCAACACTTAGTGCAGAATTTTACAAAGGAATTCAAGGGTAAAGTTTATACTAACAACCTATGGCTAGCTTTATACACATACAGTTTGAGGAAGCATATGTATCATTTGGAAGTGTTGTATAAACAAAAACCTGCAGTGAAGGAGTACTTGGATGCACATCATGGAATGGTATGGTCAAGAAGCCGATTCAATGAAATTTGCAAGGTAGACTATGGAACAAGTAACCTTGCAGAGAGTTTCAGTGCAAAGGTCAAGTCATTGAAAGAGCTTATGTTGTGGCAAATATTTGATAAGATTAGGCAGATGATCATGATAAAGATCGATTTGCATCAAAGAATTGCAACAATAGTATATGTTGGCCATCTCATCCTCCCATCTTTGATTAAGGCTTTGTGTTCTAGGGCAAAATAATTGAAGAAATGCATTAGAATAGGAATGGAGGCTGAGGTAACATACATTGATAGTAAAGATAGGCAATGGAGGTATCCAGTGAGTTTGGTTGATAGGACATATCATTGCAGGCAATGGAAGCTCCGTGGGAAACGGTGCATACATGCATTGTTTTTCATGAGTGTTCTAGGGGTTGAAGAGGGTGAGGTTGTCCAGTACGTGTCAGAGTATTTCTCCGTTGCCATATTTAGGACAACATATGCTCGGAGTGTTCCAGCCCTTGTTGGGAAAATACCAATGGATGGAAGTGGATCCAGGCTTCAAGCTATACCCTCCAGTTTTTACTAGACCAGCAGGTAGGCCAAGGAAGAATAGGATGAGAGCTAGTGCAGAGGGTGGTGCATCACCTTGACAACATAAGTACAAACGTTGTCGGATCCTAGGGCACATTGCTAGGAATTATAAAAATGCAACGGATCCATATTATGGAATGGATGATCATGCGGGAGTAGCAAATGCATATGAGAATGAAGTATTTGAACGACAGGAGAATGAAGCAATGGATACAATGCAGATTGAACCAACAGAGTGAGAGGAGATTGAACCAAATGTAGAGGAGATTGAACCAAATACAGAGGAGATTGAACCAAATGAAGGGGATATTGAACCAATGGATCAAGAGGAGATTGAACCAAATGCAGAGGAGATTGAACCAAATGCAGGGGAGATTGAACCAATGAATCGAGAGGAGATTGACTCAAATATAGAGGAGATTGAACCAAATGCAGGGGAGATTGAACCAATGGATCGAGAGGAGATTACATCAAATGCATGGGGATTGAAGGAGAGTTCAAACAAGGGAATTATACAAGGGGATATTTAAGAAATGGAGACAAAGCTTTTGAACCTATGAACCAAAGGATCGAAACGTTATTGAACCAATTGTACGACAGACTGAAGAACTTGATTCATTGGATGCAGAGAAAAAGAACAAAGGGAACAAACGGAACAAACGGAAGAAGCTGATGGTGGACTCCGAGAATATTCTAGTTGGATCACCAGGAGAAAGGTGGTGAACCCAGCGAAAATACTAGGAGCAAGAAAAAAATGAATTTGAATTATTAATTTGAATTTGTATGATGAATTTGAACTACTATTAATGTTTGTATTGAATTCAAACTAGTGTGACGCTCCCAAGTTTGTATGTTGGATAATCCCATAATGTATGTGTTATTGTATGTTTCTATGGTCATGCACCTAGTCGCTTAGAACTGCTCAGTTTTGCCCTCGACATGTGGTCAACACATGGGGTTTAGCTAGTTCATGGCTTAAACACTGACAAATTGATCCAAAATTTGGCACACTTGTGTATCTTGGATTGATTTACCATATGAAATTGAAAATTTTGGATTAACTTATAATCAGCCACATTTTTCTTTTTATAAGTGATTAAATTCAAAAAAAATGGTTTTAGGGTTAGTTTAATTAAAAAAAAGTCAAAACATAGTGCAACCTTAAAATGGAGTCTTGTTATGTTGTCTACAACCTAGCATGAATAATAAAGGGAAAGAAAATAAAAAAGAAATGTACTTATATCCTAAACAACTTCTTAAACCCTTCTTGGAATGAGCTACTAGCTATGAAGATGCATGGCTTTCTACTCGATCAACCTCCAAAATAACCTATCCCAAAACATACTTTTTCTAAATGAGGCCAAATTTAGAACACTTGTGTATCTTTGAGTTGCAAACAATATAATGTCGGCCAAGATGAATTATTTTGTTCAAATAACACATTTTCCATTTTTATGCCAAAATCTTGAATTTCCCTAACTCATTTTTTTATCCGAGTGCCCTTGTTTTCCATAGCTCTACTCAGTTTTCCCCTTCCTCTAATGTTTTCATCACTTTTCCCCTCCCGCTAAAGTTTTCCTCACTTTTCCCCTCTCTCCTGACTCAAACCCTCACAACAGCTCAACTTGCGCTCAGTTTGGCTACTGTGCTCTGATTGGTCGAAATGTATGTCACACTGATCTTGGCCAACCACCATCGGATACATCATGATTCGACGGGCTGGCGGTCTCTCTCTCCCGATGAGTGCACCTACCTTGTACGGAGAGGAGAGCCCGACAGGCTGGATGTCTCTCCCTCCCTTTCCCTACCGCACGTATACCAGCCGCATGAACTAGCTCTCAGTTTGGCTGCGCTCTGATTGGTCGACATGTATGTCACAGGATCGTGGATAACCACCGTTGGATACATCAAGATCTGACGGGCTAGAGGTATCTCTGTCCTGATGGGCGCCCCTACCCTGTATGCAGAGGAGAGCCCGATAGAATAGATGTATCTCCCTCCCTTTCCCTGTCGCACGTATACTAGCCGCATCTTCCTCCCCTTCTATCGACGTACAGCGGTGCGGGTCTAAGCGTGGCTGTCCGAACGACATGCGACGACACGAACATAAGCATGGGGGTATGAAGGGCATGTAGTGGCGCGAATCCAAGCGTGGCGGCTGGAACGGTGTACGGCGGCACAAACCTAAGCCTTGTGGTTGGAACGGCGTGTGGTGGCACAGACCTAAGCATGGGGTAGGAATGGCGTGCGGTGGCGCGGATCTAAGCCTCGCGGTCGGAACGGCGTGTGGTGGCGCGAACCTAAGCGTGGGGGTCGGAACGGCTTTCACCGGCGCGGATCCAAGCGTGGCGGCTGGAACGCCATGCGGCGGTGATGATCTAAGCGTCTAAAATATCCGTCTCTGTCTATCTCACTTCCGTTCACCTCCTTAGATTCGTTGCTGATGAAAGACACCGAGGCAGCGGCGGTGCCGATAGTGGTCATCCATGCGACGACGATTGAAGCCATCATCCGCACCATCACTGCGACGACGCAGATCAAGCCCTCGTGAGCCGATGCTGTGGGAGGCAGGCCATGGCTGTGGCTGGGACGTCGAGGTGCACTTCGACGGTGAAGGCCGGATGTACCTCCTGGCCGGATGGATGGGAGCACTTTTCCCGTACTTCTTGGAGTACACACACGACGGGGAGGGCGGCTAGCTCACCGTCCATTTAATATTGGGACAAATTTGAGAACAATTTGAAACAAAATTCTATGACTTAAAATATATATATGATTTGAGATACTCACTCCGACCCATATTAGTTGACTTAAATTCATCTAGATATGAACGTATCTAGTCAAGTTTTAGTGCTAATATGGGTCGGAGGGAGTATGTATTTGTGCCACCAGACTGGTGGATATGTTCTAAAGCTGAGTTCATAAGTAGTAGTACTTGCTTTGACAATATTCGGTGGGCTTGTATAAATTTGATCGAAATATGTATCATTTGAATCAAAATTGATACTCCCTCTGATTCATACTACTTGTTGTTGAAATGGATGTATCTAGCACTAAAGCATGTCTAGATAGGGAGTACTACTTTCTTTAACAGATCACCTCTCTGGAGGAGAAGAATGTGGCGTCAAGAAGAACGGGGAATGGATGCTGCCGTCAACGCTGCAATTCTACATGGCAACCACGATGGCAGCGACACAACGGTCAAACTGATAGGGCCCTAAAACTTGACCCTCTAGATATTTGGCACGCCAACTATGGGCAGCTAGATCCAATGGCAAGCAACTCAGGCCCCGCAATGCATTCTCTTGACAACTTTGGGACCACAAAGTGACTAAATTAGCAGGAACTCATAACCATCCATTGAATAACAATTCTACTCTCTAAATTAGCTATCTATTTAACTAATCATTACACGTTCCACCTTCACCACAACCCCATACTATAACTGTTAGGACGGGGATGACAACTACTAAAACTGCCCACATGAATCTACTATTCTCCCCCCCCTCACTTGAAGTTCATGTTTTAGATTTTCTACCACTTGATCAGATACGGCAAGATCAGCCTCAAGTGTCAACTTATCTTTCCGAATAAGCTCTGAATTATAATTTTCTTCCTCGATAGTATGCTTTAGCTCGAATATCAACAGGTTTTTACGGGCCAATTCATCACCTAAATTGGCAACCATCTCCTCCAAATCCATCCTCTGGCTAGACCACTGGGTTGATTCATCTTGGTATGCAATGTACCATGGATCATCGGCCTGCATAGCACACTGTAAGCATCCCAAAAAAACCAATTAAAACTAGTCCGACAGGCCATGGTAGCACTTCAAGTTCAGTGATAGTACAAAGAGAAAGAGCTACTTGCACTTCCGACGTGGTAGGAGAAGGAGAATGTGGCCACGACATGATCGAATCCCCACCCTTGCCGGTGTACTCGCTACGACCAGACATTGAAGACTAATTTACCCCTACAATATCGAGGAAATTACGAGAACCGAATTGATTAGGGTGGGCAGAGAAGGAGCGGAGGTCTTACCAAGCGCTACTAGGAATTGCTGCGACCATTCATCAAGCTATGGTGGCAGAACAAAATCCCTGTCATCATGGGTGGCGGACCTGCCTGCGGTCGGTACTGCCTCAACGTACAATGTTGCAGACGAAAGAGGTGTTGGAGCCATGGTTGAGGCGCAACACGACAGTCGTTCGACGCCACCGTAGGACAGATCCGCTGACGCGCCAACTATGGTTGCTCTGTCCGTCGGTGGGATAGGAGCTGCTCGGGGCTGGAGGCTGGGAGTGGATGAGAGAGAGAGAGACGACCTCACGTGCATCATACATGACCCCACCTGTCAATATTTGGGGAAGTAGATAATATGGGAGTTTTGCATATTTACCAATTTTGCACATCTGCCAAACTATTTCTTTCAAATTTTCATATTTTCCACATGACCACCCCATGTTAGTGACACGCAAAATGGCAAATATACAAGTTGCAAAGCAAAACATGGAAAATGTGCAAATCACCCCTCCAGCCCCACATGACGGCCCCATCGGTCATTGGATTAGATGGCCCACAAAACGGCCCCACATGACGTCCCCATCGTTCATTCGCTTCGATGGCCCCACGGAACAGCCCCATTTAACATTGGCTGCACCGGCCACAAAATCAGGAAAAAAGCGTCCTACAAGTCGGCGAGAGATGGATGGCTGGTCCGACGTGTATCCTGGCCCCACTCGTCAGCAAGTAACTGCTGATAGCTGTGAGATTCGATACATTTTTAATTGTTTTTCTTGATGGTTTTCGTCGTGATTTGATGGTTTTCTAGCTTTACCTAACGCTAATACTTCGGTAGCGAATAAAACTTGGTTTTCAATGTGTGTTTCAGGTTCTGAAAATCAACAGAAGGTTTTCGCAGCAAAAATGCAATATTCAGGAGAAAACAAGCAAGTCACTTTTTGAAAGAAATCAAGTAAGGAAAACAGAAGGTTTAACGACCAACTATACGGCAGGATTATTTTTCCTTCTGTATAGTTGCCGCCGCCTTCGTCTTGTCAAAAGTAACAACATTCATGAAGAAGGCATACGCCAAAACACAACACAACAGCCGCCATTCCATCCAGAAGGGAGAAAAGAGAGATCCGGAGAAGAAGGGGAAGACGTTCTTCATCTCGCTCCATGATCTTCGACCTCCTAGCCACCACACCCCCATATCCATTACTTGTACTTGAGAGAGAGAGAGATCTTCACCATGCAAGATTAGGGTTTGATATTGTTTCTTCCTATCTTGAATTGTGTTGGATTGATTTTCTGTTCTTATTGTGGATCTCCACGGTAATATCAAGAAGAACTCCTTTTATTCAATTATATCAATGATGCTTTCTTCTCTCATGTGTGAGTAAGTTCCTTTGGGCGTGGGAGATGTAAGGGATTAGTGAGATGTGATGTGCCTATATATTTTTCATTAGTTCGTTATTGATTTTAATTACTATATTATGTGTTCTTGACTATTTGTGGGATGCCTAATGCTTGTTGTCCAATTAAGGGCCCAGACAACATGATGCTTTGTTCTACATAGATAAGATCTTGTTCCGTAGCAGACCGGCGACCCCCGAGTGACACGGGGATATCAATGGGAAACTAAGTTGACTCGAGGATCACGAGGAACCATTGTGCTTATTACATTAGTGTTATCCAAGAAGATTAATTGCTAAGCAACCTGAAGGATCTTAATCACCTAGTGACTGGCCATGGTTTTGGTAACAAACAAGTAGGATTATTGAAGTTGAAATGAAATCTACCAGGAGGAGTTCCGGCTAATTATGGGTTGCTTGCCTACACACATACTTATAAGATTATAAGTATTACGTTTATAACTCATTCACCTGACATAGTCACTATCATTAGGAATTGTATATCTCTGTGTTTGCTTTGTCATCTGTAGAAAACAACAAACAATCGAATCGTTCTTTACTTTTATGCTTTTTATTTCTGAAGTTTACATTTTTGTTTTATTTAAATACATTCATTTAATCCAAATTTTATTCCTATTTCAACACTTGCAGCCAATTCACTCGAAGACCTGTGAAAAAATTGAGTGTGACAGAGACTTCACTCACAAACACTTACCTTTAGGCTCCCTGTGGGATCGATATCTTAACTTCGAAACTAGATACAAACGATCCGTGCACTTGCAGACATCAAGCTATTTTGGGGCGCCATTGCTGGGGAGCTAAGCGCTAAGTGTTTGTCTATTGACATTTCAGGTGTTACTACTACTAAATGGTCTCCCTATGAGACAAAGGGTCTACACTCTCTGGTAGGACATATCTACCAGATTATTTTGAGCGCGTACCTGCTCAAAGGCGCAAAGAAATTATTGAATTTTTTTTGAGTTGAAATAAGGTTGAAATTGAAAACTTGAGTGATTTCATGGAAATGATGTCCATTCATAGGACAACTCCCAAGAAACCTGAGAAATATCTCAGAGAATACAGTGCTCCAAATCCTGCTTATCTTAAACTACCAATAGAATTTCCTAATCCTAGAGTTAGAGAATATCGATTTGATGATTAGATTATTAAAATTTTGCAGGAAAAAGCTTTCAGTGGAAGGAAAGATGAAGACCCAGGAAGATATTTTAGAGAGTTCAATGATGTGATAACATCAATTGGACCAAAAGGTTTTCCTAGAGATTTCTCTTGTCTAAAATTATTCTATTGGTCTCTAAAAGGTAAGGCTCTAGACTGGTTATATTCTCTCCCTCGTCACTACATTAATTGCTAGGAAAATTGTATTCTCAAATTCATAAACAAATTAAATCCTTTTAAAAAGTAACTGAAATTAGAAAGAATATAGGCAACTTTAGTCAGAACATGGGAGAAAACTACCCACAAGCTTGGGATAGATGTTTTGGAATGATCAATAGTAATCCGAACCATGGCTATTCCGAATCAACTGTTTGCCACTTATTTTACCATGGTCTTAATACTCAATGCAGAGAGTTGCTAGAATTATCACCAGGAGGATCAATAAATACTTTAACTGCTAAAGCTTGTTTGGAATTGATGTCCACTAGAGTTAAGAATGATTCTCTTTATAATCCTAATTTTGGTACTAAGCTGGAAAAAGGGATACTTTGTATAACCCCGGATCTTATGCCTGAAGTACGCAAAACAATGAAAGAAAAAGGTATTCCTTCTGAACGTGTTAAGGAAAACAATGTAGATCTATTACAGATTTTTACTAAAGAAGATGAAACTAGGAAAGTTTTTCAAGAATAGAAACGTCGATTGGCCATATCTCATAATAACCCGCATAAGCAATTTCAAAGATATGAGAAGATTTTGGCAGAACTCACGGAAAATTATGATGAGATCGGCCAATAAATAAAATTATTTAACAAGTACCTTATTATAATAGAAACCCAATGTGAACAAATAGCATCTGGTTATCAAATTTTTCTTCAAGATGATATAAATATTCCTATTTCTACTAATGTTGTTACAAGGAGAGGTGCAGTTATTACAGGACCATTGGGACCACTAGAATATGAAGCTGAAAAAGATCGAAGGGAAAAATCCTTACTCAAAGCAAGCCAAGAATATGATACACTGGTGGATCCTCAAGATGAAACTGCTCAAGAAACACAAGACCAAACCTTGGAAGAGCAAAATGAAGCACAGGATGACCGCTATGACTCTGATGCAGAGACTGTTGATCCAAGAGAATAAAAAGAGATAAGCAATGAAGATGAAGTTGTTGTAGTAGAAAAGAACAAAAGCGATAAGCAGCAACAAAAGAAAACAACTAAATAGCCTGATCCCCCACAAAAGGTAAAAGACAAGAATAAGAAAGGTGAGCAAAAACTTCCATATCCATATCGTAAAAATAAAGCACTGGATCAGGTAATCTATGACACTACTAGGAAAAGGGCTATAGGTAATCCAAACTTCCGTGGCTCACGTGGTTGAAGTGCCCCACGGATAAAACAGGCATGGCTCACCTATGGGCAGTGCCCTACTAGTAACTACAACAACCGTGGCGCACATGGTGATAGTGCGCCACAGATATATGTGGGCCAGGGTCCTGCTGGCCGCATGCCGCATACCCGTAGCGCACATGGGGTAGGTGCGCTACGGTTATTATGGTTAACCGTGGCGCACATGGAGGGGGTGCGCTACGTCTAAGTGAAGGCCCCTCTGTTCTGTAAATGGGCAGACACATCCGTGACGCACTAGGGCCATGTGCGCCACGGTTGTGTTTAGTTCCTGTGGCGCACTAGTGCCATCTGCGCCAAGGATGTGTCGACCATTTTTTTTGGCTGCTCCACTTTGTGCACATGTGTGATCATCCACCACCCACACTTCACTTTCCCCCTTCTTCTTCCTCCTTAGATCTAGTCGGGATCCTTCTCCTTCCCACCTCAATTTCTCCACTCATTCACCATTTTTAGCATGTAGAACTTGCCTTGGATGTTACATACATAATAGAGGAAGCTCTCCAGTCCCTCATCTCTTTATCCGGTCTTGCGCGCACCTCTCCTTTCCATCTTCTCGCGATCGGTCTCTCATCTCGGTAAGTTGTCCATGTAAGGATGTGTTCATGTGTATATGGATGATATGCTCATATGTATGTAGCTGATCGATGCTCATGATGTGTGTATGGAGAGGATCGATGGTCATGTGTGTGTATATGGAGAGGATCGATGCTCATGCATGTGTGTATGGAGAGGATGATATGTTCATGTGTGTATGGATCGGTCTCTCTCTATTGTGTTTGTGTGTGAACAAGTTGCCATTTGTTTTGCCAAAATATTGATTCATTTCCATTTTGGCAAGACTTTGGCATTTCGCAAAGGTCGTTATTTTAGGATAGGTCATGCTGAAATTTTCTATCGACCATTGCATGCATGCATTGATTATGTGGTTCTAATAGACTTCTAATTGTACCGTGTACACCATGCAGGCAAAAATGGTGCTCATAATGAGCAAAGGCATTGTGGATAGATTTTTGAAATGTGCGACGGCCGACATGATACGAAATAACAAGACAGAGATAAGATGTCCGTGCAGAAGATGCAAACTCAACTGGGTGATCGACCAAGATTCTGGGAATCTGCAGGAGCACCTGCTCCGCCATGGTTTCATGGATGGATACACTCGTTGGATAAGCGATGACAAAGACGATGGAGACGGTGAAGGTGGGCAACATGACGATGATAATCACGGCGAGAACGGGTGAGATGATGAAGTGTCTCCTGGAGATGGTGAAGGTGCGGAAGCAGACCGGGATGATGATGATCTAGATGCCGGAGGAGCAGACGACGATGGAGCAATGTCAGGCTGGGTGCGGGACCCTTATGTGCAAGAGCTGCTTATCAAGCAGACGAGCCGCTAGAGAGAAAGCCAACCTTGCGCAACTTGAGAAAGACGCGGTTACTCCATTGTATGAAGGATGCATGCCCGATGATACCCGGTTGAATGTAACGCTCAAGGCTATGGAGATGAAGGAAAAACACAAATTGAGCGACGAAAGCTTCGACGATATGATGGCATTTTGGCACGATCATCTCCTGGAGGGGAACACGTGTCCAACTAGTATCGAGGACGCCAAGAAAATCGTCTGTCCTCTCGATCTAACACGCGTTAGATAGCACGTATGCATCAACGTTGCATCATTTATTGGGGATAGGACGCGGAGAAAACCACATGTTCGGTGTGCGGCAAGAGTTGATACAAGAAAGGGAATAAGGCACCTCGAAAAGTGGTATGGTACTTTCCTATCACTCCTCGTCTGCAGTGCTATGTCGTGGACCCTAAGGAAGCGAAGCTCATGCGATGGCATGCAGAAAGGAAGAAGCCAGGAGATGACGATGACCCCGAAAATGATGAGCTGCTGACGCACCCTTCAGATGCTAGCCAGTGGAAAGCATTGGACCTCGAATTGCCAGAATTCGGTGGAGATTCGAGGAACATCAGGCTTGGTGCAAGAAACGATGAACTCAATCCGTTCGGTAGCCAGAGCAGAACGCACAGCACTTGGCCCGTTTGTATGGATGTACAACCTCCCTCCATGTTGTGCATGAAGAAGAAGTACATACAAATGAGTATGCTAATTCAAGGGCCGAAAAATAACCTGGTACCGACATCAATCTGTATCTTGGGCTGTTGAAAGAGGATCTAGCCACGTTATGGGAATCTGGAGCCAATACTTACGACGCCATCGCACAAGATTATTTCACTATGAGAGCCATGTTGGTCACTACGATGCAAGACTATCCAGGTTGCGGGTATATCTCGGGGCAGGTTATCCAAGGATTTTGTGCATGCGTTAGGTGCATGGATAACACAAGCTATCTCCAACTAGAGAAAGATCCGGGGTCTTCGAAAACCGTGTTCATGGCACACCGGAGGTGGCTCGGCAAGAATGATCCATGGAGAAAACGTGGAGACCTGTTCGATGGAAAATCCGAGACCCGAGGAATCCCAGAGCGGAGGAGCAGCAAAGAAGTGGAAGAGTTGCTGAAAAACTGGAAAGATTGTCCTAAGCCTGGAAAGAAGCAAAAGAGGCAGCAAGACAAGCCGCCGATGAAGGTATGGAAAACAAGGTCTATTTTCTGGGAGTTGCCATACTGGAAGTTTCTCCGCACGCCTCATAGCCTCGACATCATGCATATCACGGAAAACGTGTGCGAGAGTCTGTTCGCCACCATAATCAACATGCCAGATAGGACGAAAGATGGTCCGAAAGCAAGGCACAACCTGATATTCATGGGTATCCGGAAGGAGATTCACGGAGGACGCACTACTCCTGATGATCAGGAAGATGACAATGATCATGAGTCGGAGACGACACATGGTCGTCGGAAGGGTAAAAAGTTCAAGAAGAACGAATATTACTGCCCTCCTTCTTGCTTCACTCTAAGCCAGGATGAGATCAAACAGTTTTTCAAGTGCCTTCTAGGAGTCAAATTTCCTTACGGCTACGCGGGCAAGATAAGCAGATACCTAGAGGAGGCAAAGCAGAGGTTCAATGGCATGAATTCTCACGACTTTTCCGTGCTAATGACGCAGGTACTTCTGGTTACACTAAGAGGGATAATGGACGAGCACGTCCGTGAAACGTTATTTGGCCTCTGCAAGTTTTTCGACGTCATCTCTAGGAAGTTGATTGGCGTGAATCAGCTCGGTAGGCGATAGGAGGAGATCATGGTGATACTATGAGAGGTTGAAGTCTACTTCCCGGTCGCATTCTTCGACATTATGGTGCATCTGCTGGTCCATGTCGTGGAGGACATCGTCCAACTCGGGCCGATGTTCCTCCGCAGCATGATGGCGTTCGAAAGGATGAACGGACACATCAAAGGATAGGTTTGCAACAGGTCCCGTCCAGATGGAAGCATAGCCAAGGGCTTTCTGGCCAAAGAGTGCATCTCTTTCTGCATGAATTATCTAGACATCGAGAACCACATCGGTCTTCCTGCTAATGTACACCTTGGCAAGCTTGACGGATCTGGTCACCGAGAGGGTCGTCGCATACTGCATGCAGACTTTGATTTTCGATGCGCAGACTTTGATCGAGCAAACCTCGTCACGCTATAGCATTTAGAACTGGTCGATCCTTGGGTATAGAAGCACAAAAGGTTAATCGAGAAGAAGTACAGTGACCGGGGCATACAGAGGACGTAGGGAGAAATAATCAAAGAGCACAACTCAGATTTCACGCGTTGGTTTAGGAGACGCTCCTTGATAATCCCCCGCGATCGCATTCTTCTGACACAGAAAAGATCATATTCACCTTGTCGCAGGGACCGATGCAAAACCTGGTGACCTATCAGGCGTATGATATCAACGGCTACACATTCTACACGGAGGAAAAGGACAACAAGTGTGATTATCAGAACTCAGGCATAACGTCGGAATTCTACACCGATGACAACAAGAAGGAAAGATTCTACGGAAGGATCAAGGAGATCTGGGAGCTCACCTACTGTGGAGAAAAGGTGCTGATGTTCCGTGTCAGATGGGAAAAGAGCATCGAAAGAGAAGACCGGTATTTCACAACCATGGTTATACCCGAAGCAGCCAAATCCAAGGCCGTCGGTGCAAACGTGGCTGCGAAAAATGAACCATGTGTACTGGCTACCAAAGTGGACCAATGTTTTTTCATTACCGACCCGACAAAGCCTAGACATGTTGTCGTGAGGATTGGAAAAATAAACATCATTGGAATGGATGGAGTCGCCAACGAGCATGACTTCGACCAGTACGGCGATCCAAAGATTGAAGATGACGACAACTACGATGCAGCAACATACATCACAAGAAGAAAAAGGGCAACCCTACCCAAAAAAGGTAGCCCGTTTGAAAGAAAAAACATTAAAGTGGTGGGGCTAAATTATTCAACCGCGACAAAGAAGGAAAAAAAGATTGTAAAACGCTATCTCAAAAAATATTGTAAAACGCGTGGTCAAAAAATATTGTAATATTCATGGACAAATTATTATGAAATTTAGTTATACTTTGAATCATATTTGTACCACTTTTATGACATATATTATCACTTTTGGGCATTTTTGGAATATTTAAAATTATTTTAAAAACAAAACAAAACTTGTATGGCATATATCATCACTTTTGGGCGTTTTTTGGAACATTTAAAAGTATTTTTAAAATAAAAATAAAAAAGGGGGCACCAGGATTCGAACCTGGGTGCTCACAAGTTTAGAATAGAGCAGTGGGCAGAACCAGTGGGATGGGCAAGTGTTGTTGCTAGAGGGAGCACTGGACTTGTTATAGGGAGCGCTGGACTCTGGCATAGTGCGCTACACCTATTTGGGTTTTATCCACGTCACCGATCCCATCTCATCCCCCATCTCACGCTCACATCCCCATCTCTCTCCCAGCCGACCGATTGATCCCCCCCGCCGCCGCCAGCCCTACCACCAGTCGCCGCCAGCCCTGCCACGAGCCGCCGCTCAAGGAGGAGACCGTGGAGGAGGAGGGCCGCGCCGCTCAAGGAGGAGGAGGAGGCCCGCACCAATGCCGATCCGTGGAGGAGGAGGAGGCCTGCGCCGCTCATGGAGTAGGAGGCCCACGCTGCTCGAGGAGGAGGAGGCCCGCGTCGCTGCCGATCCGTAGAGGAGGAGGTCGCCGCCGCTCGAGAAGGAGGAGGCCGCCACCGCTCGAGGCTGAGGAGGAGGAGGCCACTTCCTCGCCCGCGCGCTCGTCGTTGTCCTCATCTTAGAGGTGAGCCTTCTCCACTCTCTCCCTCTCTCCACTTCCCTCCCTCTCTCCCTATCTCCACGGGTTAGCTAGGGTTTGAGCTTGCTTCCACATCTGAAATGGTGGAAAAATGCACTTGTTCTCTTAGTAATAGATGATGGGGTAGAACCCTTGTTCTCTCAAATTCACCTAGCTGGAAATCAAATTCCATCTAGACACTTGACCCCTTAGTAATTACACTTGATCCCTTGTTCTCTCAGTAACAGATGATGGGCTAAACACTTGATCCCTTAGTAATTCCATCTATGCACCGTGTATGCTCAAACCAAATTCACCTAGCTGCATTGAGATTTTTTTTCTTGAATCATTAAAACCATGAGTCTAGGGATTGCTTTTTTCTAGACACCATTCTGTTAGCAGCAGATGGAATTACACTTGTTTACACCTTTCTCTTATAGATATAGTCTAGACACCATTTTGTTAGCAGTAGATTGCTTTAGTTAGCAGTAGATAATCCAGATGTAAAGATGCGGTTTGTCCAGTTTGTATTGTACTGTACTGCTCACTTAATTGAGATATGAAGATGCGGCAATATGATTATACTCTAGAACTTGTAGGTTTAGGCTTGTAGTTCTTGATTTTTAGCAAACAGAGAGCTTGTAGGTTTAGGCTTGATTTTTTTTAGCAAACAGAGAGCAATATGATCCTAGTTTGTGACCTCCTAGTTATGATCTGTAGCTAGGTTTTAGAGCAGGATATATATGATCTGAAATGCTCCTGCTGAAATCCTAGTTATGGTGATGGTTTTAGTGTTGAATGGTATCCACACATATATAGCTCAAACAATGTCTGTATACTGATGAAATGCTCCTGCTGAAATCCTAGTTATGTTGTATGGTTTTAGTACTGATCCTGGTAATGTGTATATACTGTATCCAAATGAATATATGTGTATATACTACTGCAAGCAATATGTTGCAGTGAATATGTAAAATGAATATGTGCTGAACCAAATGTGTGAATATATAAAATGAAAATGTGCTGAACCAAATATCCTGGTGATGGTTTTAGTGATGAAATGCTCCTGTTGATGAAAATACATTGTTAAAACTTGCTTATTTGCTTATTTGCTTTAGTGATGAAATTCTCCTGGTGATGAAATTCTCCTGGTGTTGAATGCTCCTGGTGATGAAATGCTCCTGGTGTTGAATGCTATAATCTGCATGTATATTATATAATGACAGGTGCTTATTTGCTTGCTGTCATATAATGACCATACTTGCTGTCATATTTGCTTGTTGTCATATAATGACAGGTGCTTATTCTTTGCTAATTGTGCTTGTTCTTATATGAAGGAGTTTATTATGTCGTGTATGCAGGTTCTTGTATGAAATGAGTCCTGATTTTTGCCGGAATGTTGATTAACTTCTGTTTCGGCAGAAATCAGGCACTCCTAGTTTAAGAAAATTAGCAAAGGTCATGCCGGATTTTTCCGTGCATTTAACCAATTATTTGTTTTTATTAGTGCAAAGATGTGTGACAACGACGAGGCTGGATGTTCTAAGCGCATCAGCACTAAAGGAGAACTCAGACCTCCGAATAAATAATTGACATTTTGGGAGGCGGCCCAGCGGCTAGAAGACGATGAAGAATACCATCCTTCGGAGAGCGAGGATGATGAGATGGAAGACCCGGAGGAATAAGCCGAAGGAATGGCGGATGATGAAACCACAGATGGCGGCGAGGGCACAGGGAGTGGTAGCAATCCTCGTCATACGAAGAAGAAGCAGAAGGAACGGCGCCCGAACACGGTCGGCACCGTCAGGGAGGAAATTACCGAAGTGAGCCTAAAAGGGGTTCCTTTAGACTTTGTCGTCAGAGGGTACGGTGGGCAAGTGGCGGCGATCACCTGGACAACCATCTCGATCAACACCGAGAATCTCTGGCATAAATATAATGGCCACTTGCGCACACTCCTCTTCGATAAGCTGCACGCAAGATACAAGTTCCTCGCTGAGTATCGGAACACAAATTATCATGGGAACAAAGTAAAGAAATCCGCCCTCACAAAGATGAGCACCGCCCTGGACAGCTGGAGAACCCGGATAAAGAAGAAGATCTATAAAGAAGGCAAAAGTCTCGAGGAGATCCAGAAGATTGACCCGCAGATCACCGAAGATCAGTTTCGGGAGTTCGAGAGGTGTGAATCTGAAAGAGCCCTGGCCAATAGTAATCGGGGAAAGGTGCTGCAGGCGATGAATATAGGTCATCACCATCTCGGATCTAGTGGATACAGAACTGCGAAGGACAAATGGAATAAGGAGGACGAAGAGTATAGATCTAAGGGGATAGAAAACCGCTTTGCAAAATTCGAACCAGCGCAGGTTCGAAACTTCATCAGGGCCCATTACCATGTGGACCCAAAAACCAAACAACTCACCGCGGATCTTGCGGTGAAGGAATTCGAGGAAATTGTGGTAAGTAATTTAATTACCGCGAATCAACTCAATTGCATTCTAATCGATGAAGTCTGGTTTCTAAAAGGTTCACTGTTACTTCTTCTGCAGGAGGAGGAAATTGTTGCTAGTCATGGATCCCAGGGTTCCTCATCCCAAGAGTCGACGGCGGCCACCCGGTGGGATAACCCTTTTAACAGGGCGATGAACCGGTCCAAGAAAATAGAGCCGGTTACGAAGAAGCCGTCATCGGCTGGCCGTCTGGCCGGCCTCGGGTGTAAGAATTGGGTGGATCATTTTGGTCTACCGCCGAGGACGCGTGTGGCGCCGTCGGGAAGGAGCGAGGAGGAAAACCGCGAGGTTCAAGAACTTAAGAAACAAGTGGCGCGGATCCCACAGATCATCCAAGATAACCTAGCAATCACCCTCACGTCCTTCCTGCCTACCTTGGTGGAGTCAATAGCGAACTGGAGTGCGGGTGGTGGACAAGGGTCGTGCCCGATTCCAAGCATGGTCAGCAGCCACTCGAACAACATGGCACCGACGAATCAGGCGAACTATGTGTTCGTGACTCCGCCCGCTAGAACCACGGCGCCTGAAGTGTTGGTGACTCCCCCTGTCATCACCGCGGAGCCAGACATGTTGGTGACCCTCCTGCCATCGTAACGGCGGCACCGGAGCTCCAAGCACCCGGTAGGGATAATACACCAGCAGCCAGCACCGCGCCATCAAGCATACCCTCTGTCTCTTGCACGCCCGTCGTCGTATGCGGTGCCTCGACATTATCCAATCTCGACGCCATCATGGTAAACAAATTGCTTTACAACCTTTCACGCCATATTTTACTCTGATGATGCCGTACATGTTTTCCGCAGACGGATATTCCTTGCGCTCTCTTATGCTACGTGAACAATGAGCTGAGGTATGTTGCCAAGGGTACCATCGTTCAACCCTTGCAGCGCACGTTCCACTCAAGGACGATGTCAGATAGCATGCACAGGGTTAAAATTAGTCGGGTGCTAAGGGGCTACGATGACCTGGAACCTTCCATTCAACCCCCAGGAGCGGATGAAGAAGAGCCGACTGTCCTCAGAAGTTGCTTCAGCTTATTATTGCAATAGCCAAAGAGCATGATCCGTTTGGGGACGGCGGGGGCCATCATGCCACAGACAACAGCACCGCCTGTTGTGCCAGCGACAAGCGGTGGCAAGGCCTCCTTACCGCCCTCGCTGTCACCTCCACGCGGTGGGTCGGATGATCATGTTGATGATATGCACATGGCGCAGGATCCGGCCGAGGACGACGAAGACTAGAATGATCAATTCTTCAACACTCAGTTTAACAACAAAGACCTAGCTGGTGGCCCCACAGAGAAACCCACTATCACCAAGCGTCTGTTTGGTTCTCAGGAGACGCCTCCATCTTGCGCCTTTACAGAGCCAGCTGATACAACCAACCTGCCCTTTATTCTAAGCCCTGATAGACTACATAGGGCGACCAGTGCTCAGATTGCGGTGCATGTCCGCTCTCCAAAAGGAGAAAAGGGTAGGAAAAGAAAATCTAGCAGCTCGAGCCAGCCGGTGGCGTCAACTGCGAATCCGAGCAGGTTTCGGGACGGGCCACCAAGACCCGAGGGTATTATGTGGAGGATTCATGTGGCGGGTGAGCCCATGCTACCTAAGAATTTGCGGATGCTCGCCAGTTCAGAACTGCAGAGTGTGCATGACGGTGTGCTGGCGATAGAGAGACGCCTTCTGGCGGAGAAAGATCCCTCGCACCCGGTATTCATGGTTAAGGTGCCACCAGGCTGGGGCTTCGTCGATAATGCCCCTGCGGATCTGTTCTTCCTGCGGTTTGAAGACATCTTCAATATGTTCCACCTATACCCGCTGCACTATACCATGGTCCGCCTGTTTTCTCTCAGCCTGGCCATGCAGATCATTAGAGAGAACACACCAGGCATCGCTATAGTGGACCCCTACTACATGCGTGACGGCTTCTTGGGAAGCGCCGCTGAACGACGTATCGTGGCCTCGTACCTAAAAATAATCTTTGTGGCGAACAAGACAAAGGAATACATTCTCATGCCTTACTTTCCCGAGTAAGTTGTTATTCACTCGCCACCATCGATTGGCTTTATTAGATTATCATCATTCTTTTTCCAACACATCCCTTTTGAATTTTTTTCACAGAGATGAACACTGCACGCTCATATCCTTATCGCCGAAGCATTCACATGCCACGTATTTCTACTCGGGGAGTCTAGAAAAGAAGAAAAACTACGACAAGATCAAGGAAGTTCTGGATGATGCTCTCATTGGCTATGCCTCGACGGAAGGCACCACCTTCGTGCGTACGAAGGTAAAATTCGGCAGGCACGTCTTCAACACCGTAACGGAGTTCCCCTGCGTGAAGCAACCGGAAAGCAGTAAGAAGGAAGCCTACTACGCACTCCATCACATGAGGACTTTCCTACTAGACTAGCAAAATTCTATGCTGCCAGATCATCTCAAACAGTGGGCCAAAGCCAAAGCCAAGATCACTGATTCAGATATTAGACAAGAGATGTATCGCATCCAGCAGCAGTTTGGGGCAATCATCTTTCGTGATGTCATTACTTCGGGGACATCTTCTATGGAGGAAATATCCCGAATAACCGTGACATAGAAGATCGCCTAGAGATGCAGGGTGACTATAGGAAGTTCATGACGAGACAAGGCGTCCTCCCATTCCCTAAGCCGAGCCAGAAGGCTTGATGTTGGCGTAGTTGTAGTTCCAAACTATAGATAACCTTTGTGTGTGTGTGGACAAGTGCACATGCTACTACTTATCTTATTAGGTTTATAAATCATCGCTTACTTCTTTTCCTTATTATTATATATCAATCAATGCTTGGTTTTTTTGCTTACTCTTTGGTCCTTTTCTCACTTTGGTCCTTCTTTTTTCCTTACTTTATTACTGTTTTTTCGAGAATAATGTCGATGATTGAAATGTCGTGGAACACTATATATGTGAATGTGCTACAACGGGATTGTGAGCCTTGTGAGATGCACAAGTCCACGTCTTGTGCATCCTACTTGGCTCACGGTTCCGTCATAGCATATTCCTGTGTCTAACGACTTATGTTTATATATGAGGCATTCTTTTTGATTTACTTTGGTATTTTTCGAGAATAATGCCAATGATTTAAATGTCATGGCACAATATATATGTGAATGTGCTACGACGGGATTGTGAGCCTTGTGATATGCACAAGTCCAGGTGTTGTGCATCCTACTTGGCTCACAGTTCCATCGTAGCATATTCCTGTGTCCAACGACCTATGTAATAAAATTTCCTACCTATTCTAAATTTCTCTCTAGTATTCTTAATAGAAAGAAAGAAATAACTGAAACCATTGTGATGATAACTAGTTATCCTGCTAATAGGAAGTTATTGTCTAAATTGGGAGATCTCGGAATACCAACTATTTCATGCTCAATTGGAAAAACTAATATTCACAATGCCTTGTGTGATTTAGGTGCAGGAGTAAGTGTAATGCCATATTCTCTCTATAAAAGGTTAGGATTAGGGGAGTATTCCCCTACTTCTATCACTTTACAGATGGATGACAAATCCACTAAACAACCCATTGGTATGATAGAGGATGTTCTACTTAGAATAGATCAGCATGTTATTCCCACTGATTTCATTAGTCTTGAAGTGCCAGAGGATGAAAAATTATCTATAATACTTGCAAGAACTTTTCTTAGTACTGTAGGAGCTTCAGTTGATTGTGCTGAGGTAAAAATAACGTTCAATGTTTATGATGCTGAAATCATCTGGTATTTTCCAAAGAAGTTAGAAGCAGGAGAAAGGTATATTCCACCGGCAAAACGAGTTCAAGTGGTAAGTGTCCTCGATAAGGGGCAACCCAAGCTAAGAATTCGAGAATAGAGAGATGGTTGAAATATTCGACCATTCTTAAATAAAATTCTTAATGGGAGTCAAATCATCACATTAATAAAATAGTTAAGAATAAAATGTTCATCGTATTCCTACAAGTTTTTCACAGATAGCCTTGTGGAAGCGTTCCCATAAAGATGCAGCTATCAAAAAGTAGTAGAAATATCGATGAAAAAGCGTAGATTAAGTGTAAAAATTAAGTTTGATTTTTATCTGTAAAAACTAGCCTAAACATATTGTTCAGATGATAAAGTAATCTCTGAAAATTTGGGCAAAAAAGCACACAACTATACGGCGGGGATATTTTTTCCAGCCTTATAGTTATCGATCACTTTCTCACAAATTTTATCTCGGGATATAGAAGGTTTAACAACCAACTATACGGAAGGACCTTTTTGGTCCGGTCGTATAGTTGCGTCCGTATAGTTGGGATCTAGCAAAAAGAAACCCTAATTCTCGCCGTCGCCGCAACTATACGGCGGGAACTACATAACCCACCCATATAGTTCTCGTCGTATAGTTCGCGCGACCATTTAAACGAGTCGGCAGGGCTAGGGTTCTTCCTTTTCCTCACTTTCTCTCACATATTCTCTCTCCAAACTCCTCAAAACCCACCTAAAATTCTTGATTCTTCACGGATTTTTTTCCGTTTGAGTTGGGGAATCAACAGATCGGTATGTTTCTCTCCCTATCCATGCTTTATTTTCAGAATTTCATGGTTGAAATCCTCACATTGATCTAGTGGATGAACTCAAGCTTGTTTGATTTTCCCTTTTGATTTCTCATGTTAGGATTAAATTTCTGCACGTAGAATCGTTCGTATATCATATAGAAACTATATGCCTAAGGTTTTATGGTGAAATTTTTCAGTACATCAAGATGAACAAGCTTGGTAGCATTTTCCGCAAGAGCAAGCGCCAACATGGTGAGGGCTCGAGACTCCGGGCTGAGCTCGACAACAAGTACACCATGGTTTCATCAAGGAGGGTGATGCCCACACATTGGGTTGATGATGCCTTTCTCACCGTGGCAGGGTTGAGAACAGATTTCGACCACATGTGTGCAAGTGTGGGGCTATCACTCCTCGTCTATGCAAGCCACTACACCTACAATAATCTCACCTCTAAGTTCCTTGCCTCCTTCTACGATGACTACATGGAGAAAGGTAATGCGTGCACGGTAGCTTCACCATAAACCAGCAGCTATATCAAATCTATTTTCAACAATTTTATGATGCTTTTGGATTCCCTCGTGATGGGGAATCAACTGTTACAAATTTATATAGTGTCTCAAGTGGAGAAAATTGGGAGGTTATTTCTGTTAACGGTGGCAGGGACTTCTACCCGAAGAAGATGTCCACCATTCAGAACCAAAAAATTCGCTACTTCTCCTTGTTCCTCACCAATACTCTGTTGGGAAGAGGAGATACCGGTTCCATGGCCAATGTAGACATGTCCATGATCACCATGGCACTCTTCCCCGATGCACCACAGGGTCCCAATCCTGCGGATCTACTCCCCCAACACCTTCGCCACTAGAGCAACAAAGAAAAGGTGACATTCACATTGGTGGATTGGTAACCCACCTTGTCCAAGCATTGAACATTCCAATACCTGCTATGCAACCTGTAGACAGCTCCATACTTATGGACGTCAAATATATAACTGCTTGTGTCTTCCTTGGTGTCTACCGAGCTAACAAGAGGCTCCGAGCATATCAGTTTGGTTATCTTGATGCCGCACAGGATAAGCAGGTGTCGTTGCCTTGTCCACAAGCTTTCTCTATTTTGGAGAAGAACAACTGGATCATCACCACAGATCAAGTGATGGAGATCATGGCTAAACTCTAGCCTAACCAAGAGAAAGATGAAGAAGGAGAGCAGCAGGACAAGTAGGAGCAGGAGCACAACCCTTCTTGGGAAGGAAAACAGCAGCAATAGGAGGGACCCTGGGACCCATGGCCCAATCAGCAGCAACAACAACAGGGGTTCAACGAAGTCCCCTATCAAGATTTTCTTCAGCTCAACCAGCATGTTGGGGAGATCGACCACACTCTACAGGGACTAAATGAGGATGTTAGTGCCCTAACTAACAACTTCAGTCACTTCATGACCAACTTCCCCAACTACTACCAGCAGTACCCGTACCAGCCACCGAATGACGACAACAACTAAGCCTGGCAACAACCTAAACTTGGGGAGGTTTGAAAATCTCCAAACTTTGCATTCATATTTTTATTTCTACTTTTGATTTATTTTTCTTCTTCAAAAATTGCATGTTTATTTTCAGTTTTGTGTTCCTAAATCAAAAACACACAAAAATTAGTTGTAACTTCTATTGAAAATTTGTTTCTTTGTTTCTCTCAGAGATTGCTCAATTTCAGGTGACTTGGCAATAGGGAAATATAGCAGGGTTGAAAGAACATTTCATGATCCCTAGTGTTTTGTGTGTTAGATAACAATACCAAGGATTATTTAATGTGTGTTGAAGTGCTGCAGATCTTAACATTGAAAAGAAGATTTGAAGTGGTTTATGGGGGGCGGTTAATAATCCACCCCTACCAGGGGCCGGATAATCCGCCCCTCCCCAATCGACAAACGGCGCCAAGGCGCGTCATGTAGTATAGGTGGCGAAATATCTCTCAGATTTTCCGGCCAGGCCGGATAATCCGCCCCTCAAGGGGGCCGGATAGTCCGCCCCCGGGATTTTTGCAAAGGTCGCCATGGTGCGTCAATCAGAGAGGGGGCAGAATTTTCCCCGAACTTTCCGTCTCTAGGGCATATTTTTCCCCAGGGGCGGATAGTCTGCCCCTTGAGGGGGCGATTAATCCGCCCCTCGAGGATTTTCACCAAGTCATGGTCGGCGCGACCCACTTTGTGGGGGCGGATTTTCCCCCGGACATTCCGGCCTTGGGGCGGATTTTCTCCCCAGGGCGGATAGTCCGCCCCTAGTGGGGTGCAGATAATCCGTCCCCAAAAAGTTCTAACAGCCAGTTCTGGGCAGAGGGTATTTAAAACCCACATCCCCCTCCTGCCAGAACTCTTGGTTCATTCGAAAAACACAAGATCTGCTCCTCAAGAAGGAGGGCTCGATCTTCATCAACAGCAATCAAGTGCTTCACCTCCTCTCCATTCATTTGGAGAACCCTTGATCTAGTATTTCTTGCAAATATCTAGATCCTTGATTTGATTATATTGATAATCCTTGTTCTTGTGACAGCTTATTGTCATTACAGGAGCCTCCAATTTGGTTGTGGATGTGTGCCCCGCTATGGTTGTAAAGGCACTGGTTCCCGCCTCAAAGGGTACCAATAGTAGAGAAGATGGATCAGGCCTTTCGTGGCGAGATCCATCGGAGAATAGGGTAAGGCCTATTGTGGCGTGGTGGTCTTAGAACCGCCCACCCCTCCAACGCAGATGTACTTCCCTTAACAAGGAAGGAACTGCGGTAAAACAAATCCCTTATCCTCCGCATGCTCCACTACGGTTTCCTTTCTCCTCGCTTTACGTGTTTTAGTAGATAGTTTGCATATAGGGAAATTCTCGTAGTTGCATATCTAGAGAATTTACTTTGTGTCAAGCCTAAAATTGAAAAAGAACTAAAAATTTTGAGTAGCACCTATTCACCCCCCGTCTAGGTGCCCATACGATCCATTTCAATTGGTATCAGAGCCCCGGATCTTTATTCGGGCTTAACCGCCTAAGAGAAGTATGGGTTTCAAGGGAGATGAGAGTGATGCTCCGGAAGTTGGCACCATGAACAATCTCAAGACATTGGAAACAACGTTGGTTAGTTCTATGGAGGCTAAGATGGAAGAAATGTGTCAAATGATAATGCTTCTCTCCCCATTCACAGCATCACCTCCATCTGCCTCTAAGGCTACCACTCCACAATCCAAGGAAAAGGGTAACACCGATTCCAAAGAGAACGAGGTGGTTGGTGATGAAACTATTAAGATCTCGTCCTCGAAAAAAGATAGTGGTAAGGAAGGATACAATGAGGTTTACCATGTGTATTCACCTGATTCACCTATCATACACCCTCATACATAATAGGGGTGATCCACCCAAACTTTCAGCATCTACTTTTAATCAATGGCAATTTTTGATGAAGTCTCATGTGTGCATCTCCTCCATTGAGTTGTGGAAAATCATAGAGAATGGTCTTCATGTTGGAGATCCAAACAACCTAACAAGAAGAGAGGTTGTATACATTCAACTCAATGCAATAGCTCTACACATGATTCATCTTGGTGTGGGTACCAAAGACATGCCACACATAGAGCATCTAAACATAGCAAAGGAAGCTTGGGATGCCCTCACCGAGCTCTTCATTGGAAATGAAAGCATGAGAATAAATAGGTATGATGCTTTGAGTAACCAAGATGAAGGGTTATATATGTTGGATGGATAAGATCACGAGGACATGTATAGGCGTCTCAAGTCAATGGCCACCACTTTCATAAATCATGGTGCTTCTCATGTTGATGATGCTTGGATCAAGTGAAAGTATGTTAGTGCTCTTATGCCTTTTGAGCCCACGGATTTGAAGAGTCTCCAAGGAAGGCATAAATACCACCTAATGACATCCAATGAGGTTATGCAAGAAATGGCAGCTTTCAAAGTGGCTACCAAGAATGCCGAAGATGCACATGCATGAGCCATTGGGATGCAAAAAGGGGTCAACATGGCTTTGAAGACAAGTGTGGATGATCAAGATGAAGATGACATAGAAGATATGGAATGTCCCGAGGATGTTAAGAGAGCTCATGGACAAATACATGGCCTTCTATGCTAGAATTTTTTGGAAGGATCCAGCCAAAGCCAAATCTGAACTAGAACGCAAGAGTGGAGCAAATGGAAGAAGGGAGAACGGTCCCAAGCTAAGAACATGTTTCAATTGTAGAGACCAGATGCAGTTTGTAGCCGAGTGTCCTTATCAAAGTAGAGAAGATAATGGAGGAAGACTCATTATCAAAGATAAGTCAAATGCTCTGCGAAAGAAGCAATTTGTGAAGAAGAGTGCTCCATTCAAGAAGCAACCAAAGATAGTCTTAGTAGCTCAAGAGTAGTATACATCAGGAAGTGAAGATGAAGATGAGGATGATAGTTCTCGAGCGGTGGCTGCTATAGTCACCACATCTACACCAACATCTCTCTTCGACTCTCCAAACGAAAATGGCATCAACAAGAACGCCACTTCCCTCATGACAAGAGGTTTCGAGGAATCATCTTTTAACACTTCTTTTCCTAAGGCTATGATTGACATGGATGATGCTACTAGTCTTAAGTTTAAAGAAGAAATTATTGCTTTGTACTATTTTATCACTAACTTGCAAGGTGAGCACAAAATACATTTTGAGGCTCTCATGGACCAGCTGGCCCAAAATGAAGTGCTTCTTGAAGAAAAGGGCAGGATTGAAAGGGTGGATGCAGTGGAGATTGCATCCCTAAAAATGCTCTAGAAGAAGAGGAAGAGGCTCGTGTTTCTCTTGAAGAGAGACTTGATTCTATTGAGGAGTCACATGAAGAAGTGGTGACCAAGCTTGTAAAGGAACGTGACAATGCAATAGCCAAAGCAAAGAAACTAAAGAAAGAAAAGGTTAACTTTGGGGCTGCTCATGCTAGACTCTCCGAGGAATTGGAGAAACTTGACATTGCTCACAAGGCTTTGAAAAGTGAATTCTCCATTCTCAATGAGTCTCATGATCAGCTCCAAATTCGATTGACTAAATATGACATTCCTAGCATATCCAAGTCAACATGTATTCATGAAGAAAATTCTAGGGTGGAAGATGAGCTTGCCAAAGCCTCCACTTCCAAAGGTAAGGGAGTACTTGATGATATTCTTGGCAAGCAAAGATCAAATTTTGGAAAAGATAGACTTGCCTAAGACCAAGAGTGAACAAGCAAAGACAAGCACCATTGAGAAGAACATCACAAAGGACAAATCTGACCATATTGGTTTTGTAGGGTCTAATAATCCTAATTATGAACTATTTTGTGATTACTATGGTGATGTCTATGCTAATTATGTTGGTCCTTTTGATGAATATGTTTCTTGGTCTATTTGGGTTCTAAAGATCCTTGTTACTAACATGAGAGGACCCATTGAAAAATGGGTACCTAAAACCAAGAAGTAATCCTCTTGCAGGGCTATGCTTTCGGTGGTTCTAAATGGGTGCTGGACAGTGGGTGCACTAGTCATATGACCGGAAGCAAAGATATCATCACGGATATGAGACCAAATCATGATCATATTAGAGTCTCCTATGGTGATAAGTCTACATCTGAGGTATTGGGTCTTGGCAAGGTAGTGGTTGCCCATGATATCTCCCTCGTGGACTTCATGCTTGTTGAGGCCATCGGTTAAAATTTACTCTCTGTTCGTGCCCTTGGTAAGATGGGCTTTGTTGTTTTCATTTATGGTGATTTAGTGGTACTCTTGTGGAGCAAGTCTCTAAAGGTCGCTTTCATTGGGTACGTCGAAAATGACATGTATGTGGTGGAATTTTCGGGGAAACCACTGCGGGTCCGATGTGCTTATTCGGAAAGGCCGACGTGGGCTGGTTATGGCATCGCCGTCTACCCCATGTCAACTTGAGAACTTTGCAAAGTCTTCACAAGGATGGCCACATCCTTGGACTAAAAGACAATGTTTCCTTCGCCAAAGATCGTGTTTGCAGGGCATGTGTTGAAGGCAAGATGCATGACTCTCCCCACAAAAGGAAAACTATTGTTTCCTCAAACAGGATCTTGGAATTACTTCATGTGGACTTATTTGGTCCTCCATCTCATGCTACACTCGGTGGGAAGAAATATTGCTTGGTGATAGTCGATGGTTACTCAAGATACACTTGGGTCTATTTTTTCAAGCTAAAGAGTGAGACTCAACAAACTGTTATTGTCTTCGTCAATGAGGTCCAGCGTCAACACAATGTCCCCATATTGGCAATAAGAAGTGACAATGGCTCCAAGTTCAAGAACTACACATTAAATGAATTTCTAAGTGAAGAGGGGATAAGACATCAATATTCCGCTGCGTATACCCCTCAACAAAATGGTGTAGCCGAGAGAAAGAACCGAACTTTGATGGATATGGACAGATCAATGTTGGCTAAATTCAAATCACCATACAACTTTTGGGCTGAAGCCATATCTACCGCATGTCACTCATTAAACCGGCTCTACCTCCGCAAGATTTTGGACAAAACACCATATGAAATACTTACCAGTAACAAGCCCAACATATCATATTTCCGGGTATTCGGTTGTAAGTGTTTCTTTCTCATCAAAGAGTTCGTTTGTCTAAATTTGAGTCTAAGGCTTTAGAAGGTATTTTTGTTGGTTACGGTGCCAAATCCCACATTTATAGAGTCTACAACAAGCTCTCTGAAATTGTTGTAGAATCTTGTAGTGTGGAATTCGATGAAAATGATGGCTCCCATGTGGGGCAAGTTGATGTTTGTGATGCAGATGTTGAAATACCCCAAGATGCCATAAGAAGAATGGGTGTGGGATTTTTCCGCCCCATTGAGGAACCCGTTGTGGCGGATCGGGAAGGACAATTCTCCAATCAAGTGGAGCCCTCATCTAAACAAGATCAACAAGCCCCTATTGCTGGAGAAACTACTGCACCAACACCACAACCTCCTGAAGATCATCTGTCTTCTGGGCAAAATGGTAGTCCCAGGACAGACTATCCGCCCCTTCCAAGGGGCGGACTATCCGCCCCTGGCACTCCAACACGCTCCAGGGGAAATCAAGACAATAAGGAAAGTTCTGAAAATCCTAGGCCGGATTATCTAGCCCCAAGGGGCGGATTATCCGGCCCTGGCACTCCAAGTCATGTCAGGGGCAATCACAAAGAAGAAACTGAAGCTGAAACTCCAGGACGGATCATCTGGCCCCACCTAGGGGCAGATTATCCGGTCCTGAAACTCTAGAACACCAACATTCCCCTGTTATGAATGCTGATCAAGACCAAGGGCAAGGTTCTCCATCTCCAATTCGGAGTAATCAAGGTAGTGGTCAAAACAAGGATCCAAATGTTGAAGCAACTCCTCAAAGAAACAATAAGGAAATTGAAGCTCGTCGCAAAGCTCGTGCTGATCGGAACCTTTAGTTAAGGGGCCATACTCTTGACAAGGTTGTAGGTGATCTAAGAAGAAGAGTGTCTATTAGAAGAGAACTTGCTAGCTTCTGTGATCATCAAGCTCATATATCAAAGGTTGAACCAAAGAAGGTCCTTGATGCTCTTGAAGAGCCAGATTGGGTGGTTGAAATGCATGAAGAACTAAATAATTTTGAGCGTAACAAAGTTTGGAAGCTCGTTGAAAAACCCAAAGAGTGTCGCAATGTTATCGGCACAAATTGGATTTTCAAGAACAAGCAAGATGAAAATGGCATTGTTGTAAGGAATAAGGCAAGGCTGGTGGCTCAAGGATTCCCTCAAGTGGAAGGCCTCGATTTCGGCGAAACTATGCTCCTGTGGCTCGCCCTGAGTCCATCTGTATCCTTCTTGCTTATGTTTCTCATCATAATTTTAAATTAAAGCAAATGGTGTTGGGAATATGCCCTAGAGGCAATCATGTATGATGAGATTTCCCATTGTATTCATAAAGATATAAAGTTGTCCTTGTATAAAACATCTGATGTGTATCATTGAATATGTGATTCCGTTGTGGAACTATGCATTCATGTTGTTTGTACTAAATATCCTTGGTCATTGAGGTTGTGCTGGACACACAACTTAGACCAATGTGAAATTCGACTTGATGAATCGGTTCCACTTGTCATGGGCATGGTGATGCCATTCTGACTTGCACAGACTCGGCTAAAGAGTTTAGCGAGTCGGATTGACCCATATTGAGGTAAAATGAACAAGTTGTCATTTGTATATCTCAATCAATGTAATCCTTAGACCTGAGGTTATTGCATAGTCCGAGTTGAGGATCACCGACTTAGGTTACATCAAACACGATCCATAATCAAGGTTATAAAGGCAGAGTTCGGGTCGACTGAGAATCAAGCTGCGTGATGTGAATAACCAAGATGGGATTTTTCCCCTCCACTTGGAGAGATATTCTCTGGGCCCTCTCGGATGATATGATTCGGAAAGCATATCCATGCACGACTCAGTTAAGTGTTAACCGAGGCGATTGACTAAGAGTTAGTCGGGTGAATCACTTATCTTGGATCGATAAGACAGTCGGACTATTTAAGGGATGACAATTATTAGCCTATAGGCTGACAAGGCATATCGTGAGGCAAAAGGGACTTGGACGCAAGTCACATTGGAAAGGCAAGTCGTCATGACTCTTTGGTACTTGGGAGTCGGCACGTTCTACTAGGAGCCGCTACCAACTGATCGATTTAGAGTCAGACTCTAATCGTGTCCAAGTAGCCATGAGCCTGCGGGGTCACACACTTAAGAGCGGGAGCAAGTTTGGATTGTGAACTGGAAATCTGGTTGGGTTGGACCCGAGCCTGATTTGGACTGAGTCAGTGAGTTGTACTCACATGGACTAACATTATATGGGCTTTAGTGAATGGGCCGCGCGAGCAGAGCCCACGTTCACTCCCTATATATAGTGGAGCATCGTAACCCAGAAAGGTTAATCGTTGATCGGTTAGGTCATTCCATGTGTTGGAAACCCTAGCTCCACAATAGTGCAGCCGTCGTATCGAACCTAGCAGTTCGCCGCCAGTTCTCCTCCTTGTACGTGTGGATACCAACAGATGTGTTGTACGATCAGCACCAGGACGATCGGATCACGAGGACTGCACTGCATCAACTGACGCGCTTCATCAGTAATCCACAACTGCGCGTCTAGTGGTAAACCTCGTGGCCTTCTTCCTCGGCTAGATCTTGGGATCACCACATTAGAGGAAAAAGTTTTGTTTTATCTCTGCATGTCCCAACAGTGGTATCAGAGCGATAGCTTCTGGTTTTAGGCTCGCGATCTCGCATATGTGATATGCGGTTGGCTGTAGATGAGATCTATATGCTGATTGGTGGTCGATCTATGAGATAGATCGGTTTTGTACGAGGTTGATTGGATCAACTGTACTCGGGGAATGGTAGATCTGATTTCCGTGATCATACTGCTGAGGTAATGGAACGACATACCCCTACCGGTCGGCTTCCTCCATCGGGGTAGACTGTGACACGTAAATCCAGATGCGGGACCGCCGGCTTCGCCCTGTCGTAGCGCCTTAGATGTCGTTGCGAGTTTCACAGCGCCGGTAGATATTGTATCCATGCATAACTTGTTTTTGCAGGAAGTTGTGAATGGTATGGTTCATGTGCATGTGATGTATGTGTGTAATCCATACGTGATCTTCGAATCACGGTTTTGTCAGCCGGCTGGAGCCTAGGTGCTGTCATTTTATTGTATAACGACCTGCGTGTCGGATTATCCATGTAATTTACTTTACTAAGCTAGTGTAGCTGTTTGGAGAACCCGAATGGCATGCAAGGTGATGTACAAGTCGGCGACATGGTGTAAGACGGCAAGTGACAAGAGTTGGCACGGGTCGGATTACAGGCTTTGTGGAGATGGAGATCGCCATGAAGGGAGCCATACCATTTCACATTATAATTGCTTTATTTTGTTTTATTGTTATGTCTCAGTTTTACCTCTATTAGATAGTTGGTAAAATTTAATCCCCCAAAGAAGGTCTCGTCGGTTTTCCCCGCCAGTGTTTGCACCATCACAAGTCGGACATTTTTGGTAGTGGGCTCATAAAATTGAGGTGCTGCCAATTCTTTCTGACTAGGTGGGTTCGAGTCGGACTCTTACTGCGGAAACACTTGGTAAGCTAGACGGGTCTATCACAACGGTTGTGGGGCTCGGGGAAAAGTAGGATGGGAGCCAGGGTATGTGATGCCACCCGTCCAACAGGAGTCGCATGAGATACGATTGACAAGGAGTTGTCTACCTAGATCACTTGGCGGCTAGCGGTGATGCTAAAGCTCACTAGCCGACATGCTTATTTAGGATCCTGAATCACTAAGTAACCATCGGAGGGGTGTTGGTTCTAGTGGGAGCATAAAATATTAAAATGTTTAATATGCTTGCTCTTTTATGAATACATGTCTTAAGTGTTTTGCATATTTTCTGTTGTAGATCATGGCACCAAGTAGCAGTCACTCTCAGATATCCGGTTTTGCATTGAGAACTATCCTTAAGAAAGATAAACTGAACGACACTAATTTTACCAACTGGTATCGAAATCTGAGAATTGTTCTCAAACAAGAAAGAAGGACCATGTCCTAGACAACCCACTTCCAGATGAGCCGAATGAGAATGCGACTGTCGCTACCACCAATGCCTACCGTCGGGCTAAGGATGAGTCCACGGATATTAGCTGTCTTATGCTTGCTCACATGGAACCGGACTTTCAAAAACAGTTCAAGCATGTTGAGTCCTACGATATGATCGAAAGCATCAAAAGTATGTTCCAGGCTCAGGCGAAGACTGAGAGGTATCAAGTCTCTCAGGCTTTGCTGAGTTGCAAGCTTAAGGATGGTGATCCACTGAGTCCGCATGTGATCAAAATGGTTGGTTATGTGCAGTCTCTGGAGAGACTTGGCTACCCTATTAGCGAAGAGTTCGCTATGGATATAATTCTAAACTCTCTTCCTAGTGCATATGGGCAGTTCATTTCAAACTACCACATGCATGGTATGGATAAGAAGGTCACTGAATTGCATGGGATGCTCTAGGAGGCAGAGGCGGATCTCAAGAAGGGCGCCAGTCAAGTGTTGATGGTGCAGAATAAGGCTCAGTTCAAGAAGAGTTCTTGGACTAAGAAGAAGGCTAAGTCAGGAGGAAAGCAGGCTCAGGACCTGGTCCCAAGCGCTTCCTCAGGGACTAAGCCATCTCCTTCAGCTGGATCCACTTGCTTCTACTGCAAGGCGGATGGCCACTGGAAGAGGAACTACAACAAGTACTTGGCCGACAAATCCAAGAGTGGAGGTATGACTTCCGACTCAGGTACACTTGTTTGCAATGTTATAGACATATATCTTGCTGATGCACCTAATAGTTCTTGGGTATATGATACCGGATCAGTTATTCACATCTTCCACTCGTTGCAGGGACTGGTAAGAACTAGGAGCATAGCAAGAGGCGAGGTTGATATTCGAGTCGGCAACAAAGCAAGAATTGCTGCACTGGAAGTCGACACGATGCAACTTCATTTACCTTCCAGATTAATTATGGAACTGAATAATTGTTATTATGTTCTAGTGCTCAGTCGAAACATTATTTCTGCTTCATGTTTGATGAGGCAAGGCTATGAGTCGAATATCAAGAATAATGGTTGTTCTTTGTATTTTAATGATATGTTTCACGGCTTTGCACCCGTCCAGGACAGGTTATTTATTTTGAATCTTGATGGTGAGTCGGTTTATAACATAAATGTTAAAAGGTTGAAACCAAATGATCTGAACATGACTTACTTTTTGCATTGTCAGCTTGGTCACATAAGTTGGAAACACATGAAGAAGCTCCATGATGATGGACTCCTAACTTCGTTTGACTTGGAGTCGTTCGAGACACCTTTTGTAAAGAGTTGTGAAAGGACGTCCGACTTGTTGGGTCTAGTACATAGTGATGTATGTGGAGCAATGAGCACGACAGCCAGGGGTGGTTATGAGTACTTCATTACCTTCACTGATGATTTGAGTAGGTATGGATATATCTACTTGATGAAACATAAGTCGGAAGCCTTTGAAAAGTTCAAAGAATTCCAGAATGAAGCACAGAATCAACTCGGCAATAAAATAAAGTTTCTTCGGTCGGACCGAGGAGGCGAGTACATGAGCCATGATTTTTATGACCATCTGAAAAGTTGTGGAATAGTTCCCCAACTTACTCCGCCAGGAACGCCGCAAAGGAATGGTGTTTCGGAAAGGCGGAAGCGGACCTTGTTGGACATGGTACGGTCAATGATGAGTCGAACAGATCTGCCTTTATCATTTTGGGGTTATTTTCTAGAAACAGTAGCGTTCACACTAAATAGAGTACCCTCAAAATCGGTAGAGAAGACACCGCATGAGATGTGGACAGGCAAAAAGCCGAGTTTGTCTTTTCTTAAGATTTGGGGTTGTGAAGCATTTGCCAAGCGACTTTAGTTGGACAATCTTACAGCCAAGTCGGATAAATTTATTTCCGTGGGGTGTCCAAGGGAAACCTTAGGTTACTACTTCTATAACCGATAAGAGGGCAAAGTGTTTGTCGCTCGGAACAGTGTCTTCCTTGAGAAAGAGTTTCTCAGTCAGGGAGTAAGTGGGAGCACGGTGCAGCTTGAAGAAATTTGAGAGAAACCGGCTAGTAGCAAGTCGGCAAAAACCTTGGAGGTTGAGCCGGTCGTGGCAGCTGAGCCGGCAGCAGCACATGTACTACGAAGATCGGCAAGATTACGAAGTGTTCGTGATGTGTTACTGTTAGACAGTGATGAGCCGGAAAATTATTCCGAAGTGATGGTGGGATCTGATTCCGAGTCATGGCTTGGAGCCATGAGATCCGAGTTAAAGTCCATGGATGAAAATCAAGTTTGGAACTTGGTTGATCTGCCAGACGGTGCAAGACCCGTCGAGTGCAAATGGGTCTTTAAGAAGAAAACTGATATGGATGGAAATGTTTCTGTCTATAAAGCATGCCTTGTCACGAAGGGGTTCCAACAAATTCAAGGAGTTGATTACAACGAGACTTTCTCGCCCGTAGCGATGATTAAATCAGTTCGGATCATGTTAGCTATAGCGGCCTATTTTGACTATGAGATATGGCAGATGGATGTCAAAACGGCTTTCCTTAACGGAAACTTAACCGAGGACGTGTATATGATACAGCCCGAGGGTTTTGTCAATCCGGCTAACACTGACAAGGTATGCAAACTTCAGAAATCCATTTATGGGTTGAAGCAAGCATCTCGGAGTTGCAATATTCGCTTTGATGAGGTAGTCAAATCGTTTGGTTTCATCAAGAGTGATCATGATTCTTGTTTATACAAGTTTAGTGGGAGCAAAGTAAACTTTCTAATCTTATATGTGGATGACATATTACTGATTGGAAATGATGTCCAGATGTTGCAAGAAACCAAGGAATCATTAGAAAAGAGTTTCTCAATGAAAGACTTGGGTGAGGAAACATACATCGTCGGAATCCGGATCTATAGAGATAGATCAAGGAGGCTCATTGGATTGAGTCAGAGTACTTATTTGGACAAAGTGTTGAAGAAGTTCAACATGGAATCGTCTAAGAAGGGGTTCTTACCGATGTCCCATGGTGTAAAACATAGCAAGACTCAGTGTCCTTCGACAACTGATGAGCAAAGTCGGATGAATGCGATTAAATATGCTTCTACAGTCAGAACCATCACGTATGCCATGATTTGTACTAGGCCAGATGTTTCCTATGCTCTAAGTGTTGTGAGCAGATACCAGGCTGATCCTAGAGACCTCCACTGGACAGCGGCTAAAAATATCCTAAAGTACTTGAGAAGGACTAAGGATATGTTCTTGGTTTATGGTGGTGAGGATGAACTCAGTGTAAAGGGTTACACGATGCGAGTTATCTTACCGACTCTGATGATTCTCATTCGCAATCCGGATACGTGTTTATTTTAAACGGAGGTGCTGTGAGCTGGAAGAGTTCCAAGCAAGAGACGGTGTCTGCATCTACAACAGAGGCTGAGTATATTGCCGCCTCAGAGGCAGCAAAGGAAGCTGTTTGGATGAGGAATTTCCTCATGGATCTTGGTGTGGTTCAGGGCTCGTCCAATCCGTTAGACGTGTATTGTGACAACAATGGTGCTATTGCACAAGCCAAGGAACCTAGACAACACCAGAAGAACAAGCACATACTCATGCGGTACCATCTGATTCGCCAGTTCGTGGATCAGGGTGATATCAAGTTATGCAAGGTACACACTGATGCAAATATTGCGGATCCGTTGACAAAGCCGTTACCACAGCCGAAGCATGAGGCGCTTTTGAAACCATGGGCATTAGATGCTTAGACATGTGATGTCGGAAGATTGACTCTAGTGCAAGTGGGAGACTGTTGGGAATATGCCCTAGAGGCAATCATGTATGATGAGATTACCCATTGTATTCATAAAGATATAAAGTTGTCCTTGTAAAAAACATCTGATGTGTATCATTGAATATGTGATTCGGTTGTGGAACTATGCATTCATGTTGTTTGTACTAAATATCCTTGGTCATTGAGGTTGTGCTGGACACACAACTTAGACCAATGTGAAAGTCGGCTTGATGACTCGGTTCCACTTGTCATGGGCATGGTGATGCCATTCCGACTTACACAGACTCGGCTAAAGAGTTTAGCGAGTCGGATTGACCCATATTGAGGTACAACGAACAAGTTGTCATTTGTATATATCAATCAATGTAATCCTTAGACCTGAGGTTATTGCATAGTCCGAGTTGAGGATCACCGACTTAGGTTCTGTCAAACGCTGATCCCTAACTGGGTAGTTATGAAGGCAGAGTTCGGGTCGACTGAGAATCAAGCTGCGTGATGTGAATAACCAAGATGGGATTTTGCCCCTCCACTTGGAGAGATATTCTCTGGGCCCTCTCGAATGATATGATTCGGAAAGCATGGCCATGCACGACTCGGTTAAGTGTTAACCGAGGCGATCGACTAAGAGTTAGTCGGGTGAATCACTTATCTCGGATCGAGAAGAGAGTCGAACTATTTAAGGGATGGAAATTATTGGCCTATAGTCTGACAAGGCATATCGTGAGGCAAAAGGGACTCGAACGCAAGTCACATTGGAAAGGCAAGTCGTCATGACTCTTTGGTACTTGGGAGTCGGCACGTTCTGCTAGGAGCCGCTACCAACTGATCGATTTAGAGTCGGACTCTAATCGTGTCCAAGTAGCCATGAGCCTGCGGGGTCACACACTTAAGAGCGGGAGAAAGTTTGGATTGGATCTGAACTAGAAATCTGGTTGGGTTGGACCCGAGCCTGATTTGGACTGAGTCAGTGAGTTGTACTCACAGGGACTAACATTATATGGGCTTTAGTGAATGGGCCGGGCGAGCCGAGCCCACGTTCACTCCCTATATATAGTGGAGCATCGTAACCCAGAAAGGTTAATCGTTGATCGATTAGGTCATTCCATGTGTTGGAAACCCTAGCTCCACAGCAGGCCAGCCGTCGTATAGAACCTAGAAGTTCGCCGCCGGTGCTCCTCCTTGTACGTGTGGATACCAGCAGAGGTGTTGTACGATCAGCACCAGGACGATCGGATCGCGAGGACTGCACTGCATCAACTGACGCGCTTCATCACTAATCTGCAACTGCGCGTCTAGTGGTAAACCAACGTGGCCCAACAAATGGATGTTAAGAGTACTTTTCTTAATGGTCCTCTACATGAGTTGGTATATGTTAAGCAACCCCCGGGTTTTGAGGATCCCAAGTTTCCGAGCCATGTCTACAAACTTGAGAAGGAGCTTTTTGTATGCCAACTATATGTAGACGATATTATTTTTGGCTCTACTAATCAAGCTTTCAATGATGAATTTTCAAAGCTTATGACTGACAGGTTTGAGATGTCTATGATGGCAGAATTAAGGTTCTTTCTTGGATTCGAGATCAAGCAACTTAGAGAGGGAACCTTCATTAATCAAGCTAAATACATCCAAGACATGCTCAAGAGGTTCAAGATGACGGATCTCAATGGCGTTGCTACTCCAATGCAAACTAAATGTCATCTCGAGCTTAATCCAAAGGGTAAAGATGTGGACCAAAAGGTATACCGATCCATGATCGGCTCTCTCCTTTACCTTTGCGCATCTAGACCCGATATCGTGTTGAGTGTTGGAGTGTGTGCAAGGTACCAAGACGCTCCTAAAGAAAGTCACTTAGTGGCGGTCAAGAGAATCTTCAGATATTTGGTTCATTCCCCAAATTTTGTTTTATGGTATCCCAAAGGCTCTAGTTTCTCTCTATGTGGATATACTGATTCAGATTGGGCTGGTGACAAGGACGATCGAAAATCAACTTCTGGTGCATGTCAATTCTTGGGTAGGTCTCTAGTGTGTTGGTCTTCGAAGAAACAAAATTGCATATCTCTCTCAACCTCCGAAGCTGAATATGTTGATGTTGCAAGTGCTTGTACACAATTATTATGGATGAGGCAAACTTTAAAGGAATATGGTGTCAATTGTGACAAAGTGCCTCTTTTATGCGATATTGAAAGTGCTATTAAAATTTCTTACAATCCGGTGCAGCATACAAGGACAAAACATATTGAGATTCGCAATCATTTCATTCGGGATCATGTTGCTCGTGGCAATATTGCGCTATCTTTTGTGAGCAGGAAGAACCAACTTGCTGATATTTTCACGAAGCCACTTGATGAAGCAAGATTTTGTTATTTGAGGAATGAGCTAAATATCATAGATTCAAGGAGCATGACTAGACTACCCTTGCATACTCTCTTACACTTCCTCATGTATTTGGTTTAGATGCGGGCATAGACATAGGAGGAGTGTGGTCCTAATTGATTGGGCTAACCCTCCCCCCATAATGCCAAAATCAAGAAAAATCATTTCCCTTAATATCATTTTGTGATATGTGGGTCATCGATGAGCATTGGTTTTGAACTCAATATACATCTTTGCGGTGTCATGCCATGCACTCAAACATGGTGGCTTCAGCCACCACCCTCTTCCATGAGAAGAGTTGGTTCCTATTGGCTCTTTTTGGATTTTCTTGCATATCTTTTGTTCCTATGGGAAACACATCCAATCTTGGCTTTTAGTTGATTTGTTCTTGAAATTTTGGGTCTGTAGTACCATCTCAGTTTGTTGCTCTAAACCCAAGCCTTTTTTCCCACCTCGAGCCATCTATTCATGCACACAAGTCCTTTGTATACTTGTGAGGGGTTTGCATGGGGTGATCCGGCCTCATTCTGTGCTAATAGAAATTTCAGAGGAGGGCGGAATATCTGCCTCAAGTGAGGGACGGATTATCCGCCCCTGGAGAATCAGTCCTTTAAGGACTGTGCTCGAGAGGAGGGGCTCAAACAGAGCAGCCCATCATCCCCCGACCTCTGTCCTACCCCAAGCCGTTGTTGGAGCCTCCGCCCCTCCCCGGATTCGATTCGACCATCGGATTCTCTGGGCTCCCCCGGATCTTCTTCCCAGTGCCTCCGGGTACCTTCTCCTCCGAGCTTTTCCTCCAATGAGTGAGGGTAACACCCTCATCCATCTCTCGTGTATGGATATTGTTGTTGGTGGTGGAGAACTCATTGTAGAAGATACTATGTGTTTCCCTTGCATGTTAGGTTCCGTAGTATTGCAACCCTAGTGCCCGATCTATGTTTCCATGGTATATCTAGGCTGAAACCGAAAATTTTGTGGGGGCGGATTATCCGCCCCTGGCAGGGCCGGATAATCCGGCCTGGAGGTTCACTGCCTATTTTGGTTTTGTTTCAGATTTTCCTACTGCGCATCATTGGACTACATATAGTTTTCCTACAGTATCTAACAATCCTCTTGGACTTGTGTGTATGATTATCCCCATGCTAACTATCTATTGCTTCTCACAGGTGGTTCCAGTGCTCCCAAGACCTACAAGCATCGTCCCCATGCCTGTTATCTCAGGCCCAACGAAGAAGGGAAGCTTGTTGACGAGACTGAAATCCAAAGGTTGAAAAGAGCGTCTGAATGGATGGCCGAGTCAGCTAGGAAATCCAAGAGGACCACCTCTCGCAAGGGAAATGGCAAGCAGTCCCGTGTCAACTACAAGGTCATGGACAGCATTGAGTACTCCATTCGCCACATTGATTATTATGTCGAGGCTGACAGTGATGGTCCTCCGGAAGATAGCATGTTTTGGTGCTCCCACTTCAGGTCCATTCATGATGATGTTTATGTTACTCTCAAGATACGCCCTATGCATCCTCTGAATTTGACTGAGGATCAAACCAAGGAAAGACTTCGTGAGGCTTTGGATGTGACCGGTAAGATGGGGTTGCACCATCTTATGACTTTACAGTGCCACTATGACTCCTCTGATGTGAAGCAGTTTTTCTCTACCCTTGTGATTTGCAGAGATGAGCTTCGCACCATGAAGTGGATGACCGGGACCACTATGATTCAGTCCAACTTCCGCACTTTTGGTCAGGTCCTTGGGTATGCCTTTTATTGGCGTGACATTGCTTCTGGCCACCGCATCATTTCTCCTATAAAGCCCACAATGGATACTGCTCTTGCTCCTTGCCTGACGTCTGATGGTGTTGTCGGTACCTTTGCTGGTCTTTCTCCATTATATGCCAATCTTGTTGGATTGTTCCAGAACAACATTTATCCAAGTGGGGGCAACAATGATAAGATCCATGGTCACTTGGTCCCCTTGCTTGCTTTTGCACATGATTGTGCCACCAATTCTGAGTTAGCTACGGTTTACAAGTTGGATTTCATGGACTATATTTATCATGAGATGATTGATGCTATGTTCAACAGGCTCTCCATCCTTTTGCTCCCTACATTATGATGCTCATCAAGCACATGCTGCCACATGAGGAGTTTGGTAGCAATTTGGATGGAGTGCACAAGCCCAAGAAGATCTACAATAAGGCACATAAGACCTCTCACCCTTCCACTACCCTCGAGTCTTTCATGCGCGATGCACGGGCTAGTGGTCGCTGGCCCGCGGCGTCCCCAATGGAACATGAGGTCAAGCATCTCAACTAGTTTCAGCGGCACATTATATGCATGGGTGTCGACACTCACAGGGGCCAGTATGATGCCTATCGGAGGATCCATGAGATGGCCCACACCCAACAGCTCATTATTCACCATGTGTCGAGGGTGTTTTGGCCTTCCACCACCTCCTACAGCTCCGGAACCATATGCTCAGTGGAACACCTCAGGGATCAATTATGGCGAGCTTGAGATTCACTTGTTTCCTGCACCGCCTAGAGTGCCTACTCCTCCAGTTGATGATGATGAGTATGATGAAGAGGAAGGGGAAGCGGATGACTACGATGATGAGGAGGAGGACGAGGAGTGATCTTCTAGGGCGCTAGCATCGCTCTTCTTCCTTTTTGGCATTTCGATGCCAAAGGGGGAGAAGTAGTTCTATTTAGGTCTCGGATTTGCATGGGTCGAGCGCAAGCAGTTGCCTCTTTATAATTCGTTTTCTTTATCGGTTGCTTGTGCCCCTTTAGTGTTGAACTTTTATGTGTGCTTGGTTTTGTATGAGACTATGTCGTGTGTGGTACTATGACTTATGTGTGGAATTCTGGATTTATCTTGTTGAACTATCCGTATGGAATTCTGGATTTATCTATGGAGTATGGAATTATCTTGATGTCATATGGAATTATGGAGTTATCTATTGATTGCATCAATATGGTGGGATGTGTTCAAGGCCTAATATTCTTACTTTTCATATTGGCTATTTCACATTCTAGTGGTATGACATATGTTTTCTAACTCATCCTTGTTATAGTCGTCAATGTTATGAAATTGGCTTGTTCCTTAGTGTGTGTATTTGTATTCAAATGCAAATTATTAATATGCACACATGTAGGGGGAGCCTCTTTCATTTCTTGAACATGATGTTAGGCGGTTTTATTGCAAATCCTAGTATTATCATCTAACACCAAAAAGGGGGGGATTGAAAGAACATTTCATGATCCTTAGTGTTTTGTGTGTTAGATAACAATACCAAGGATTATTTAATGTGTGTTCAAGTGTTGCAGATCTTAACATAGAAAAGGAGCTTCAAAGTGGTTTTTGGGGGCGGATAATCCGCCCCTCCCCAATCGACAAACGGCGCCAAGGCGCGTCATGCAGTATGGGGGGCGGAATATCTCCCGGATTTTCCGGCCAGGGCCGGAGTTTTTGCCCAGGCCGTATAATCCACCCCTCAAGGGGACCGGATAGTCCGCCCCCTTAGGATTTTTGCAAAGGTCGCCACGACGCGTCAATCAGAGAGGGGGCGGAATTTCCCCTGGACTTTCCATCTCTGGGGCAGATTTTTCCCCAGGGGCGGATAGTTCGCCCCTTGAGGGTGGCGGATAATCCGCCCCCTCGAGGATTTTCACCAAGTCAAGCTCGGCACAACCCACTATGTGGGGGCGATTTTTCCTCCGGACATTCTGTCCTTGGGGCGGATTTTCTCCCCATGGAGGATAGTCTGCCCCTAGTGGGGGGCGGATAATCCGCCCCAAAAAAGCTCCAACGGCCAGTTCTGGGTAGAGGGTATTTAAATCCATCATCCCCTCCTGCTAGAACTCTTGGTTCATTCGAAAAATACAAGATATGCTCCTCAAGCTCCATCCAAGAGATCTCCACCTTCATCCACCCAAAGGCCCCGTCCCTTGGAGAATCGAAGGAGGAGGGATCGATCTTCATCAACAGCAATCAAGCGCTTCACCTCCTCTCCATTCATTTGGAGAACCCTTAATATAGTATTTCTTGCAAATATCTAGATCCTTGATTTGATTATATTGATAATCCTTGTTCTTGTGACAACTTGTTGTCATTACGGGAACCTCCAATTTGGTTGTGGATGTGTGCCCTGCTAGAGTTGTAAAGGCACCGGTTCCCGCCTCGAAGGGTACCAATAGTGGAGAAGCTGGATCAAGCCTTTCGTGGCGAGATCCATCAGAGAATAGGGTAAGGCCTATTGTGGTGTGGTGGTCTTAGAACTACCCACCCCTCCAAGGCAGATGTACTTCCCTTAACAAGGAAGGAACTACGGTAAAAAAATCTATGTGTCTCCGCGTGCTCCACTACGGTTTCCTCGCTCCTCACTTTACGTGTTTTAGTAGATAGGTTTGCATATAGGGAAATTATCGTACTTGTATATCTAGAGAATTTACTTTGTGTCAAGCCTAAAATTGAAAAAGGACTAAAATTTGAGTACCACATGTTCACCCCCCCTTCTAGGTGCCCATACGATCCATTTCAATGGTTCAACTCAAGTACAAGAACGAAGCAAGTAAGAGGAGGTATCACATTCCTTTCATCACCTATTCTGCAATTTTAAATTGACCGTATAACTATTTGCTCACTTGCATTTGAATCACTCCCCACTTAGCTTGTTATCCTATAAATTCTATTCCTTTGCTGGTGTCCGCTTTTTAACTTTAAAATAATAAGCAATGAACTTGGTTAAAATATTTCCAACATTTTTACAACAAGAAAAAGCATCCGAAAGATGGCTTGAGTCCATGTTTAGCCCAAAAGATCCGATTTTAGAACTACTCAACCCCATTGAGCTTAATGTAGATAGACTTGATAGCACTTTTGAATGAAATTGCTTGATTAAATAGACGCTTTGAAGTAGTAGAGATTATGCTACTGTTTTTCTAATAATTAAAGTAAGATATTGCTTTATGCGTGTCATTACAACACTGTTGTGTTCATTGAGGAACTATTAACTCTGCTAGCCAACGAATGATCTAAATGTGGGAAACCACTTGATTTCGGCTATTGAGTTATGTAAGCGTCTGTAGCTGCAATGTTATGACGAGTAAAAAAATTTAGTCTCCTCGTGATTTCACGTTCCAAGTGAAGTTATAGTACTCCTTTGGCCCATTATTGCTCAACAGTTATCTACTGGCATGGTCACAAGTACGGATCACAGTACCAATTAACATGTTAAAAACAGCGGCATGATTTCTCTATGGAAGAACTGGAAATTTTGAAAAGCAAGGAAAAGAAAAAGGTGCTTTGAGGGTCTTGAAATTTTGACGTGGGAGTAGATGAGTTGTTCCAATATTGAATGTTTCTAGTGCCAACTTGAGTACTCTTAATTGATTAAAGAAACAAGAGCAAAACGTCATTCATCTCTTAACAAAGAGAAAAAACAAAAGAATTGGTTTCACTTTCCTAGCTGAACTATTGACACTTGCTCAGGCATATAATTTAATTGCTAGCAAGATATACGTGGTTAGGAAGTGGACTCAGTGCAATCTTGTAAATACTTGTATGATCATGTTTAATATTATAGAAATTTTGAAGAAAGGAATTTTGCACCAATCCAAGCTTGTAAATCCTTTTATTTTAGTTTCAAATCTCTACTATTCTTCTCTATTTTCTTGTCACTCGAGGGAAAGCAACATCTAACATTGGGAGAGTTGATAGTTGTGAGATTCGATACATTTTTAATTGTTTTTCTTGATGGTTTTCATCATGATTTGATGGTTTTCTAGATTTACCTAACGGTAATACTTAGGTAGCAAATAAAACTTGGTTTTCAATGTGTGTTTCAGGTTTTGAACATCAACAAAAGGTTTCAACAGAAAAAAATACAATATTCAGGCAAAAACAAGCAAGTCTCTTTTTGGAAAATATCAAGGAAGGCAAACAGAAGGTTTAACGACCAACTATACGGCGGGAATATTTTCTAGCTGTATAGTTGTCGCCGCCTTCGCCCTGTCAAAAGGAACAACTTTCGTGAAGAAGGCATACACAAAAACACAACACAACAGTCATTGTTCCATCTAGAAGGGAGAAAAGAGAGATCTGGAGAAGAAGGGGAAGAAGTTCTTCATCTCGCTCCATGATCTTCGACCTCCTAGCCACCACACCCCCATAGCCATTACTTGTACTTGAGAGACAGAGATCTTCACCTTGCAAGATTAGGGTTTGAGATTGTTTCTTTCTATCATGAGTTGTGTTGGATTGATTTTCTATTCTTATTGTGGATCTCCACGGTAATATCGAGACGAACTCCTTTGATTCAATTATATCAATGATGCTTTCTTCTCTCATGTGTGAGTAAGTTCCTTTGGGAGAGGGATATGTAAGGGATTGGTGAGATGTGATATGCCTATATATTTTCCATTAGTTCGTGATTGATTTTAATTACTATATTATGTGTGCTTGACTATTTGTGGGATGCCTAATGCTTGTTGTCCAATTAAGGGCCCAGATAACATGATGTTTTGTTCTACATAGATAAGATCATGTTCGCTAGCATACCAGCGACCCCTGAGTGACACGGGGATATTAATGGGAAACTAGTTTGACTTGAGGATCATGAGGAACCATAGTGCTTATTGCATTAGTCTGATCCAAGGAGCTTAACTGCTAAGCAACCTGAAGGATCTTAATCGCCTAGTGACTGACCATGGTTTTGGTAACAGACTAGTAGGATTATTGAAGTTGGGATGAAATCTAGCAAGAGGAGTTCCGTCTAATTATGGGTTGCTCACCTACACACATACTTATAAGATTATAATTGTTACGCTTATCACTCATTCACCTGGCATAGTCACGATCATCAGGAACTGTATCTCCCTGCGCCTGCTTTTTCATCTGCAGAAAACAACAAACAATCAAATCGTTCTTTGCTTTTATGCTTTTTATTTCTGAAGTTTATATTTTAGTTTTATTTAAATACATTCATTTAATCTGAATTGTATTCCTATTTCAACACTTGCAGTAAATTGACTCGAATACCTATGACAACTTTGAGTGTGACAGAGACTTCACTCATAAACACTTACCTTTGGGCTCCCTGTGGGATTGATATCTTAACTTCGAAACTAGCTACAAATGATCTGTCACTTGCAGACATCAATGGCCACGGCAGGACTTGCCCCAACATGGTCCCACTGGTCAGCATGTAACGGTCAAGCCTTTGACCTAACGAGATCCCTCCATCCAAGCGTCTGCGAGCGCCTGCGAGTGTTTCATAATAGAGGGAGGGGAAAGTGAGAAAAAGTTAAGTGGATGGGGAAAACTGAGTACAACCAATGAACCAGGGGCACGAAAATAGAAATCCGTAGTATAAATATTACACTTTTTCTACAAATGTTTATAAAAAATGAAAGAATACAATAATGAATTATAAATTAATAAAAGTAAAACCTAAACTACATTTCCTAAACTAAGTTTCTGTATCTTCTCATCTTGTTTTGTACCTTCACACAAACAAAGATAAAACAAAAGAATAAAAAAGAAAAGGGTTAGTGTTAAGGTGTTGCTCCTGGACTTGACATAGAAATAATTTCATCATTGAGATTATAATGTGGGGGCCAAGTACATGATTTGTTCTTATTTAAAAAAATACCTCGGACCATCATCATAGGCTTTAAAATTGGCAAGTTTCACCAGAGTAGTAAAAGGGGCAAGTTTCTCTAAAGTAGTAAAAGGGGCATATTGGGGATATGCTAAATGGGAATCACCATTGCATGTCTCTAATCCGGCTACCCCGGGTGGCCACACAGTTGGTAGCAAGGCCCATGGCCTGCTGGGTGGCCTAATTAGACGGACCTAGAAGGGAGGCCCATGCCGGATAAAGCGAGGCTACGGTGTAGTTACCGACCAACCCGGAGCCTTGGAGTGCAAGACACGAGGACTAGTTAGTATCAGTGTAGGACTCTGTAACCTGTCCGGCTAGGAATTTTCCCTGTAATCCTAGGTTCTGGCGCCTTTATAAGCTGGACCTCTAGGAGCATAAACACATAGATTTACACACCTCGCACAGTGAATCAATCCCTATAACTCGGTATATCGCCATTATAGTGATTTATAGTAGGAGTAGGATTCCACCATCGTCGTGGGATCTGAACCTGGGTAAGTTGTGTTACCTCATACCCGCCAACTCGCGGCCTTCCCCCACCTCTCTAAAAACGCTCTGTGAGGACCCCTCCATGGTGTACTTATCGGCAATACCACGACAATTGGCGCCCACCGTGGGGAAAGAGGCGCCCACCGTCAGATATCTCTTTGGAGTTTTCGAGCTTAGATCAGAAAAAATCAAGGCCCACCCAAACTGCCCCTATGTAGGATATAATGGTGGAAGATCAATAAAAATCCGCAGGCTTACCCCGTGTGTCTGGAAAGTAGCGATCACACTTTGTTGGGGTCGTTATCATCTTCGATCTGGCCCGTTGCATTCATAGAGATGGTGAGATCCCCCGAGATAACCTCGCCAGCTGGCTCCAGCTGAGGGCCGGCTTGGAGGGCTATCCTAGACATGACACAATCTACCACTTCGTCGAGAGGCTCGCGCACGACATGCTTATTCGGCATACACTCAGGAGGAAGCAGGCCACGGGGAACCTTACTCTCGATCAGATCGTCAACATTGTTAACAGTTTCGTAGCTGCCAAGGAGGAGGCCCTGGCCGACCCTGTTGCCTTACTCGGGCCACCGCTGCCTCCACCCAACGGCCCTGCTTCCTTAGCATCGTCCTCTGCCATCAAAGTGGCTCCCACTCCCTCCAACTCCGTCCTGGACGCGCTTTATGCCGACATCAGCATGGAATCGGAGGAGATTGACGTCAACATGGAAGAACTAGACACCGCTATGAAGGATATGGAGGAGGAGATCAATCAGGAGGATCGCACCGACAAGGTCGTCACTTCCCACCAGATGTTAGTCGCCATCGGGAGTGTGATAGAAGAAGATCAACAGACTGGAGCAGCTCTGCTAAAGCCACGGGACACCGGGAAGGGACTAACCGTCAATGCTGATGATCCTCCGGCAAGGGTTATGCCCTCTCCGGATATCCCCGTGTAGCAGCTGTAGGAACTGGCCACCGGGCCCAGCAATGCTAATCCCACGAATCTACCGCCACCACCATCTACGTTTGCGTCCACACAGATTACTCCAGTAGATCTAGTGATGTACGACAACTTTCTCCTCAAGGTACAACTCGATGAGAAGCTCCAGCAGTTATTGGAGGAGGCGCAGGCCATCGTTGATCAAGGTGCAAAGCTAGATCGAGATCTGGCTAAGGCGGAGAAACCAATCGAGGAGGCCAAAGCCATGGAGACTGAATACAAGAACCTACTCAATCAGTAGAAGAACAAGATGTAGGGGTTTGTAGCATGGAAAACAAAAAATTCTACCGCATGAACACACACAAGCCAAGTCTATCTACTAGATTGTAGCAACGAGTCGATAGAGTACTCATCCTCGAAGATTCCAAAGTGGTTAACAAGATCGGATTCTCGTGGGTGATGTAGTCGTTCACTTGCCGATCTCAAGATCGTTGTAACACCCCCGATCACTCTGATCTGACGGCTGTCACTTCTGGCAGCTCAATAGGATCTCTAGACTAACCCCACAGACCAACACTAGTCTTTTCTGCGCACTTTGTCCTCACTAAATGCACTTTACCCACTTCTCAGTCGGTCACCCATCCTAGAATTGCTCTAGGCCAAGCACGCTTAACCTTAGAGTTCTTTTCGAATGAGCTTCCGGAAAAGAAGTTGCAACTTGTTGGTATGGGTATCCTATCAATCCTATTGAGCCATACGCCAGGGTCTCACATACACCCACCCTTAGAAGATCGACGTCCTCGTCGATCAACTACAAGCTAGGAATGTCCCCTCTTGGCACACGTCTATGTGTCCAGTGCCGGCACATTGCCATGCTGTGTACACTCCGGGCCACACGCGGCATGCTACACATGTCTGCCACTGATCCGCACAAGCCCGTGTAACTGCGAGGGTCGGCTCTGATACCACTTGTAACACCCCCGGTCACTCCGGACCGACGGATGTCACTTCTGGCAGCTCAATAGGATCTCTAGACTAACCCCATAGACCAACACTAGTCTTTTCTGCGCACTTTGTCCTCACTCGTGCGCACCCAGTACCCACTTCTCGGTCGTTCACCCATCCTAGAATTGCTCTAGGCCAAGCATGCATAACCTTAGAGTTCTTTTCGAATTAGCTTACGGAAAACAAGTTGCAACTTGTTGGTATGGGTTTCCTATCAATCTTATTGAGCCATGCGCCAGGGTCTCACATAAAATAAGTTGCAACTTGTTGGTATGACTATACTATCAATCCTATTAAGCCATGTGTTGGATCTCACATACACCCACCCTTTATAAGATCGATGCCCTCATCGATCAAGCACACCCCAGGAACGTCCCCTCTTTGCACACGTATGTGCGTCTAGTGCCGGCACATGTGCCATGTCGTGTCCACTCCGGGCCACACGCGCCATGCGCCACATGTCCTCCACTGACCCGCACACGCCCGTGTAACCGCGAGGGTCGGCTCTGATACCACTCTGTAACACCCCGTCCACTAGGCCTGGAGGTGTCACTCTTGATAGCTTAATAGGATATCTAGATTGGCCCCACAGACCAACACTAGTCTATTCTACGCACTTTGTCCTCACTCATGTGCACCCGGTTACCCACTTCCCGGTCGGTCACCCATCCTAGAATTGCTCTAGGCCAAGAACGCTTAACCTTAGAGTTCTTTTCGAATGAGCTTCCGGAAAATAAGTTGCAACTTGTTGGTATGAGTATCCTATTAAGCCATGTGCTGGATCTCACATACACCCACCCTTTAGAAGATCGATGCCCTTATCGATCAATCACACTCCAGGAACGTCTCCTCTTGGCACGCGTATGTGCGTCCAGTGCCGGCACATGTGCCATGTTGTGTCCACTCCGGACCACACGCGACATGCGCCACATGTCCGCCACTGACCCACACACACCCGTGTAACAGTGAGGGTCAGCTCTGATACCACTTGTAACACCCCGTCCACTGGTCCCGGGGGTGTCACTCTTGATAGCTTAATAGGATATCTAGACTGGCCCGACAGACCAACACTAGTCTTTTCTACACACTTTGTCCTTACTCGTGCGCACCCGGTACCCACTTCCCGGTCGGTCAGCCATCCTAGAATTGCTCTAGGCCAAGCACGCTTAACCTCAGAGTTCTTTTTGAATGATCTTCCGGAAAAGAAGTTGCAACTTGTTGGTATGGGTTTCCTATCAATCCTATTGAGGCATGCGCCAGGGTCTCACAATCGCATAGACGATCCTTTCGGCGCCGTGTTCCGGCAGTGCTCCTGCAGTCGGTCACACGTTCGGTACTCGATGAAGACCTTCCTCTCCCTTGTTCCAGCAGGCAGCAGAGGTTGTAGATCTCTCCTCGCGATTCTGGCAGCACGACGGTGTGGTGTCGGAGTTTAGAGGGAAAATCCCGCAGGGCTTCGCTTAAGCCGGAGCAGGTATGGTGGAGTAGAAGACGGCCTCGGTGATCTAGGGTTTAGAGGTCCGAGGTTTAGAGGTGGCCGGCAGCTAGAGAGGTTTAGACCGGGGCTACTTTTAGAGGCTCTAAATTGATCGCAAATTTACAGGTTGCAACCAATCTAGGGTTTGATGTGTGGGAGGGACAAGGGGGCGCCCCCTACCCTATATTTATGAGAGGGAGGGCGGAAAGGGGAGGGGAGTCCTCCCCCAACTCCCCTTGATTGGACGGAGGCAAGGATAGGGAGGATTCCTCCCTTAGGTAGGACTCCTTCCCTCCCTCCACTAGGCAACCAATGTTGGGATTTGACTTTTCAAACTAGAGTTTGATTTCTCTCTTCCCATTGCCCAGCCAAGTGACCTAGGACATGATGCAACCATTCCACTTTGTCATGACACATCCATGTACCCTTCCCACTCCAGAGCGGTGGACCTTCTAGAACCTTCTAGAACATTTCAGTGAAAACACCGAAACCATTCCTGAACTCCAGAATTGGACTTTCCTTATATAAATCTTATTCTCAGGACCGTTCCGGATCTCCTCGTGATATCCCGGATCCTATCCGAGACTCCGAACAACATGCAGTCTCTTTACTCACTTTCCATATCTACTAAACAACATCGAATCCTTAAGTGTGTCTCCCTACGATTCGTGAATTATGCAGACATGATCGAGACTCTTCTCTGATCAATAACCAATAGAGGAATCTGGAAATTCATATGGCTCCTACATATTTCTATGATTACTTCTTGATCGAATGAACCATTTACATGCGATACCAATTTCCCTTTGTCTCATGATACTTTACTTATACGAGGTTTGATCATCGGTATCTCTGCATACCTAGTTCAACCTCGTTAACGATAAGTACTCTTTACTTGTTCTTGTGATATGTGATCGCTTGTGAGCCAGTCACATGCTTGCAAGCTAATTGGATGACATTCCACCAAGAGGGCCCAGAGTATATCTATCCATCATATGGATGGACAATCCCACTCTTGATCCATGTGCCTCAACACATACTTTCTGAACACTCAATGCCTCCTTTATAACCACCCAATTATGAAGTGGTGTTTTATGTCATCAAAGCATCCATCCAGTGATGGTGATTAACATGATATCATGGTTGAAGGATTTAGGTTACTATGTATCTGAAAGCTTATAGAAAATGAACTATTGAAATGACTTGATCTTTATGCTACGCTTAACTATAGGAGTATGTCCATCACATCATTCTACTAATGATATGATCTTGTTGTCAATAACATCTCAATGTTCATGATTAGGAAACCATGCTCATACATTAACCAACAAGCTAGTATTACAAAGAGGATTTGCTAGGGACTCTTACAAGTTTACAAACCATGCAAGTATTAATGTTTCCAATTAATACAATTATAGCATGAATGTAAACATTTATGATAAACACAAAGATATAATAATAACTACTTTTATTATTGCCTATTGGGCATATCTCCAATAGTCTCCCACTTGCACTAGAGTCAATAATCTAGATTACATGGTAATATACCGAACACCTATGGCGGTTTGGTGCTCGTCATGTTTTGCCCTCGGGAGAGGTTTAGTCAACGGATCCACCACATTCAGATTTGTGTGTACATTGCAAATCTTTATGTCACCATCTTGGACATGCTCTCGAATAGCGTGAAAATGCAGCTTGATATGCTTCAGCTTCTTGTGTGACCTTGGATCCTGTACATTGGCTATGGCACCCATGTTATCACAGTAGATAGCCATTGGGTCCAGCACACTGTGAACCACACCAAGCTCTGTAATGAAATCCTTCATCCATATAGCCTCTTATGAAGCCTCCGAAGTAGCTATGTATTCTGATTCAGTTGAAGATCTCGCCACAACGCTTTTCTTTGCACTCCTCTAGCTCACTGTTGCACGACTCAATTAAATACGTATCTAGATTGAGATTTAGAATCATCCAAATTGGTGTTCCAAATAGCATCGGTGTAACCATTAACAACGAGTTGTTCATCACCTCCATAAGAAAGAACCATATCCTTAGGTATTCTCAAGTACTTATGGATGTTTTTGACCGGTGTCCAATGATCCACTCCTAGATCACTTTGATATCTGCTAGTCAAACTAACAGCATATGCAATGTCGGGTCTAGTGCATAGCATGGCATACATGATAGATCCTATGGCTGAGGCATAGGGATTCTTACTCATCCTCCCTCTATCTTTTGCCATAGCGGGACTTTGAGTTTTACTCAAGGTCCTATTGGGCAACATGGGCAAGAACCTTTTCTTGCTATCTTCCATTCCAAACCTCTTTAGAACTTTGTCCAAATATGTACTCTGTGAAAGCGATATTAGGCGTCTTGATCTATCTCTATAAATCTTTATTCCTAATATGTAAGCAGCTTTGCCAAGATCCTTCATTGAAAAACTATTATTCAAATAATCTTTGACGCTTTTAAGAAAGTCTAAATCATTCGCAATCAACAATATGTCATCCACGTATAGTACTAGGAATTCTACAGAGCTCCCACTCACTGTCTTGTAAATACAAGCTTCTCCATTTGTTTGTATTAAATCAAAACTTTTGATCACCTCATCAAAACGTTGATTCCAACTTCGGGATGCTTGCTTCAATCCATAAATGGACCGTTGAAGTTTGCATACCTTGTTAGCATATTTAGGATCGACAAAACCTTTGGGTTGTACCATATACAACTCTTCATCAATGTCTACATTGAGGAGTGCCGTTTTGACATCCATCTGCCATATCACATAATCATAATATGCAGCGATTGCTAACAAAATACTCATAGACTTTAGCTTTCCTCACTACTAGGAAACCAGCTATAGATAGATAGACCTTCTGTGGCGCATGATTCTGACCATGCGCCACAAAAGTTAATCGATGGCGCATTTGGACAATGCCACGAAATCTTCACACTTCGGCATATAGGAAGAATGCATACGAAGTTCAACTTTGTGGCGCGTATGCGCCACAGAAGTTGGAAACTATGCGCCACAGAAAGTGAGAGTAGGACCCACCACAGGATTCAGTTGACCAAAGTTTTGTGGCGTATACCTATATATGCGCCACAGAAGTTGCAACTTCGGTGGCGCATATAACATGGAAACACAGATTTCACCACCACCACCCCCCCCCCTGTGGATCGCCTTTTAACTTTTGTAAAAAATAAATGAAAATGATAAAAAATTCAAAAAACTAATTCCTTGAAGATGTAGTTGTACTTTGGGGTATAGTTGTAGGGAAAATTGAAAAAAATGAATTTCGATGTATTTTACAAAAAAAGTTCATGGGACAGTAAAAGTTCCGTAACTTTTGCATACGATGTCGAAAAAAAAAGTTTAATATACCAAATTGATCGTCTCGAAATTTCCTACTCGATTTCAAGTTTTACAGCTTCCCCAAATTCAAAAAGTGTAAAAAGTTATGGCAGAAAGAAGATTTTTTCCTGCAAAAAAATAAAAAAGGGGGACAAACTTCTGTGGCGCATTTCTCATATATGCGCCACAGAAATGTTGGGATTCGAATTTTGAATTTCTGTGGTGCCCTCCTCCTCTCTTTTATACTTCTCCCCTTTACTCCTCTCCTCGACTTCTTCTCTTCCTCCCCTTCTTCCTCCACTTCTTCTCTTCCTCTCCTTCTTCTCTTCCTCCCCTTCTTCCTCCACTTCTTCTCTTCCTCTCCTTCTCTTCCTCCGCTTCTTCCTCTCCTTCTCTTCCTCCTCTTCTTCTCTTCCTCCCCTTCTTCCTCTACTTCTCTTCCTCTCCTCCTCCTTCTCCACTCTCCGGCCAACTCCTCCTACTCCGGCCATGGCCTCCACCACCTTCGGCGACACCTCCTCCACCGCCTTCGCCTCCTCCTACTCCTCCTCCTACTCCCCCTCCTACTACTCCTCCTCTTCCACCGACGGCCTCCTTCTCCTCCTACTATGGCGACCCCTCTACTCCGGCGACCCCTCCCCTCCTACTCCACCTACATCAGCGGCCTCCTACTCCGGCAACCCTTCCTCCTACTCCTCATACTCCTCCTACTCTAGCGACCCTCCTCCTCCACCCTCCACCCACCTCCCACTCCGGCCACATCTGGCCGGTTTTTTTTTTAATTTTGAAAAAAAAATCAGTGGCGCATATTGCCAATATGCACCACAGAAGTTTGAGATCTGGTTCGGGACTTCTGTGGCGTATTTGGGCAATATGCGCCACAGAAGTTTTTGAGACTTCTGTGGCGCATTTCAATATGCGCCACAGAACTACACTTTAGTGGCGAGATAACAGTGGCGTATACCATATGCGCCACAGAAGTTCCAAAATGGTGCGACACTGATAGGCCTTTTCCTAGTAGTGGCTACCGGTGAGAAAGTCTCATCATAGTCAACTCCTTGAATTTGTTGGAACCCTTTCGCAACAAGTAGAGATTTATAGACGGTTACATTACCATCAACATCTGTTTTCTTCTTGAAAATCCATTTGTTCTCGACAGCCTTTCGGCCATCCGGTAAGTCCTCCAAAGTCCACACTTGGTTTTCGTACATGGATCCAATCTTGGATTTCATGGCTTCTTGCCATTTATTGGAATTTGGGCTCATCATCGCTTCCTCATATGTGGCAGGGTCGTCGGTGTTGTCCACCAACATGACACTCAAAATGGGATCATACCAATCGGGAGTGGTATGAGTCCTCGTTGACCTGCGAGGTTCCATAGTAACTTCGACCGAAGTTTCATGATCACCATCATTAGCTTCCTCTCTTATTTTTGTAGGCGACATAGGAACTTCTTACGGTGTTGCGCTACTCTCAAATCCGAGAGAAGGTTCGACAACCTCATCGAGTTCTACTTTCCTTCCAGTCACTTCTTTCGAGAGAAACTCCTTCTCTAGAAAGGATCCATTCTTGGCAACGAAGATTTTGCCTTCGGATCTATGATAGAAGGTATTCCCAATAGTTTCCTTCTGGTATCCTATGAAGATGCATTTTTCTTCTTTGGGTTCAAGCTTGTCTTGATGTAACTTCTTTACATAAGCTTCACAACCAAAAACTTTAAGGAACGAAAATTTAGGTTTCTTCCTAAACCATAATTCATACGGTTTCGTTTCAACGAATTTAGATGGTGCCCTATTTAAAGTGAATGCGGTTGTTTCCAGTGCATAACCCCAAAATGATAACGGTAAATCTGTAAGTGACATCATAGAATGAACCATATCTAAGAGAGTTCGATTACGATGTTTGGACACACCATTACATTGTGGTGTTCCCGGCGGAGTCAATTGTGAAAGTATTCCGCATTTCTTCAAATGCTCGCCAAACTCGTAACTTGGATATTCACCTCCACGATCAGATCATAGAAATTTAATCTTCTTGTTATGTCGATTCTCTACTTCACTTTGCAATTCCTTAAACTTCTTGAAAGTTTCATACTTATGTTTCATGAAATAGATATACCCATATCTACACAAGTCATCTGTGAAAGTAAGAACATAACGATAACCACCGTGCGATGCTACACTCATCGGGCTACACACATCAGTACGTATGATTTCCAATAAGTCCGTAGCGTGCTCCATCATAAAAGAAAATGGAATCTTACTCATTTTACCCATTAGACATGCTTCGCATCTTTCAAGTGATTCAAAATCAAGTGATTCAAGAAGTCCATCGGAATGGAGTTTCTTCATACGCTTCACTCCAATGTGACAAAGACGATAGTGCCACATGTACGTAGAATTATCATTTAATTTCAAACATTTAGCATCTATATTATGAACATGTGGATCACTACTATCGAGATTCATTAAGAATAGACTATCTATCAACGATGCATGACCATAAAAGATATTACTCATATAAATCGAACAACCATTATTCTTGGACTTAAACAAGTAACTGTATCACAATAAACAAGATCCTGATATAATGTTCATGCTCAACGCAGGCACCAAATAAAAATTATTTAAGTATAAAACTAATCCCGATGGTAGATGAAGAGGTAGCGTGCCGACTGCGATCACATCAACCTATGATCCATTTCCAACACTCATCGTCACCTCGTTCTTCGCTAGTCTCCGTTTATTCTACAGCACCTGTTTCGAGTTACAAATATGAGCAACCGAACCAGTATCAAATACCCAGGCACTACTATGACTACTAGTAAGATACACATCAATAACATGTATATAGGATATACCTTTCTTCTTGATGTTGTTGTTCTTCAGATCTGCCAGGTACTTGGGGAAATTCCCCATCCAATGACCTTCTCCCTTGAAGTAAAAGCACTCATTATCAGCCTTAGGCCCAGCCTTGGTCTTCTTTGCAGGCGCGGTAGCTTTCTTACTGCCCTTCTTGAAGTTACCCTTTCTTTGGCTTGACTTGCTTCTTGAAATTGGTGGTCTTATTGACCATCAAAAATTGGTGCTCTTTCTTGATATCCACTTCCACATACTTCAACATAGAGAAGAGTTCTGGTAACAACTTATCCATGCGCTACATGTTGTAGTTCATCACAAAGTTCTTGTAACTTGGTGGTAGTGATTGGAGGACACGGTGAATCCCCAAAGCATTAGGAATCACTATACCCAAGCTCCAGAGCTTATTGGCGTGCCCATACATCTTAAGAATATGCTCACTGACGGAGCTGCCCTCTTCCATCTTGCAATTAAAGAACTTTTCAGAAGCTTCATAACCCTCAACTGTCGCGTGAGCCTCAAATAGCATTTTGAGTTCACGGACAATATCATGTGGGTCAAAGATCTCAAACCTCTTTTGAACCTATGATTCCAAACCATACAAGATAGCACACTGAACTGTGGAGTACCGATTCTTCCGAGCGAGCAAAACATTCTTCACCTCATCGGTAGCATCATCTGCAGGTGGGTCACCCAGCGGTGCATCCAGCACATAGGTTAACTGACTAGCATTGAGGACAATCCTCAAATTGTGGAACCAATCCACGAAGTTGCTTCCATTGTTTTTCAACTTTTCTTTCTATAGGAATGCATTAAAATTGATGGTAGGGGCCGCCATGATCTACAACATATTTGCAATTGTTTAAAAGAAGTTTATGACAAATTGAGTTCTAATTAATACTTAAATTAATATAGGTGAAATCCCACTCAAAACAATATCCCTCACATTGTTTTAGTGATCACACGAACCATATCCACTACATCAAGATCGATCACCACGAGAGATGATGTAGTTTCAAAGTCGAACAATCAACATGTTCATCATATCTTCTATATGACTCATGCCTTACATTTCGGTGAACCGTGTTCCGAGACCATGTATGTACATTCTAGGCTCGTCAACATTTACCTTAGTTTTTGCATGAGCAAATCTAGATTGCTCCCGTTGTATGCACACGCAGAATCTAATACACCTGATCATCACGAGGTGCTTCAAAACAACGAGTCTTGGAAACGGTGTTAACTAAGGACATACACTTTTTTACTTGATATTTTGTGAGAGGGATCATCTTATAATGCTACCATCGCGATCTAAGCAATACAAGATGAATAAAAGGATTAACATCACATCCAATTCATAATATGTGATATGATATGGCCTTTCTTCTTGTGCTTCCGATCTCTATCTTCAAGCACGAACATGATCTCCATCATCACCGGCGTGGCGTCAAGGTCAATCGCACCTCTCCATGGTTGTCATCCACCAGCATCAACTATTACAACTACTTTGAATAATAGACACGCAGGTCTTAACAAAATTAAAAGACAACCATAAGGCTCCTACCGGTTGCCGACTTACAATAAGGATCATTGCATCCATCATATATAATCACAATCATGGCCATATCACATCACAACACACCCCTGAAAAACAAAGTTAGATGCCTCTAATTTTATTTTCATGTTTTACGTGGTTTGGGGCTTTCAATAAGTACCGATCTAACTTACGAACAAGAACCACAATGTTGATGCAAGAACTATCAAATGCCTATTGTAAATTGAATCTTCACTATGATGGGAGAGACAGACACCCACAAAGCCACTTATGCAATACAAGTTGCATGTCGAGCATGGAGAAAGTCTCATGAACGATGTCATGTAAGGTTAGCCCGGGCCGCTTAATCCCACCATCCCGCAAGATGCAAAGTACACAAGAAGAAATTTATAACAAAAGCACCACCGCCCACAATGACAATTGTGTTCTATTCGTGCAACAGATCTACATATAGACACGGCTCTGATACCACTATAGGGGTTCATAGCATGGAAAAAAACTACCACATGAACACACGCAAGCCAAGATCTATCTACTAGATTGTAGCAACGAGTCGATAGAGTACTCAACCTCAAAGATTCCAAAGCGGTTAACGAGATCGGATTCTCGTGGGTGATGTAGTCATTCACTTGTCGATCTCAAGATCGTGTAGATGACCCTTCTGCGGCGCATTCCGGCAGCGCTCCCATAGACGGTCACACGTTCGGTACTCGATGAAGACCATAGTCTCCCTTGTTCTAGCAGGCAGCAGAGGTTGTAGATCTCTCCTCGCGATTCCGGCAGCATGACAGTGTGGTGTCGGAGTTTAGAGGGGAAATCCCGAGGGCTTCGCCTAAGCCAGAGCGGGTATGGTGGAGTAAAAGAGCACCTCGGTGATCTAGGGTTTAGAGGGCCAAGGTTTAGAGGTGGCCGGCAGCTAGAGAGGTTTAGACGGAGGCTACTTTTTGAGGCTCTAAATCGATCGCAACTTTAGAGGCTGCAACCAATCTAGGGTTTGATGTGTGGGAGGGCTAAGGGGGCGCCCCCTCCCCTCTATTTATGAGAGGGAGGGGCGTCAACGGGAGGGGAGTCCTCCCCAAACTCCCCTTGCTTGGTCGGCGGCAAGGAGAGGGAGGAGTCCTCCCTTAGGTAGGACTCCTTCCCTCCCTCCACTAGGCAACCAATGTTGGGATTTGACTTTTCAAATTGGCGTTTGACTTTTGAAACTATAGTTTGATTTCTCTCTTCCCATTGCCCAGCCAAGTGACCTAGGACATTATACAACCATTCCACTTTGTCATGACACATCCATGTACCCTTCCCACTCCGAAGCGGTGGACCTTCTAGACCCTTCTAGAACATTCCAGTGAAAACATTGAAACCATTCCTGAACTCTAGAATTGGACTTTCCTTATAGGAATCTTATTCTCCGGACCATTCCGGATCTCCTCGCGATATCCCAGATCCCATCCGAGACTCCGAACAACATTTGGTCTCTTTACTCACTTTCTACATCTACTAAACAACATTGAATCCTTAAGTGTGTCTTCCTACGGTTCGTGAATTATGCAGACATGATCGAGACTCTTCTCCGATCAATAACCAATAGAGGATTCTGGAATTCATATGGCTCCCACATATTTCTATGATTACTTCGTGATCGAGTGAACCATTTACATACGATACCAATTTCCCTTTGTCTTGCGATACTTTATTTATCTGAGGTTTAATCGTCGGTATCTCTGCATACCTAGTTCAACCTCGTTACCGATAAGTACTCTTGACTCATTCTTGTGATATGTAATCCCTTGTGAGACAGTCACATGCTTGCAAGCTAATTGGATGACATTCCACCGAGAGGGCCCAGAGTATATCTATCCATCATATGGATGGACAAATCCCACTCTTCATCCATGTGCCTCAACACATACTTTCCGAACACTCAATGCCACCATTATAACCACCCAGTTATGAAGTGGTGTTTGATGCCATCAAAGCATCCATCCAGTAATGGTGATTAACATGATCTCATGGTCGAAGGATTTAGGTTACTATGTATCTGAAATCTTATAGCAAACGAACTATTGAAATGACTTGATCTTTATGCTATGCTTAACTATAGGAGTATGTCCATCACATCATTCGCCTAATGATATGATCTTATTGTTAATAACATATCAATGTTCATGATCATGAAACCATGATCATCCATTAACCAACAAGCTAGTATTACAAAGAGGCTTTGCTTGGGACTCTTACAAGTTTACAAACCACACAAGTATTAATGTTTCCGGTTAATACAATTATAGCATGAATGTAAGAATTTATCATAAACACAAAGATATAATAATAACTACTTTTATTATTGCCTCTTGGCCATATCTCCAACACAAGAAAGCTCTAGCTCACGTCGTCAATGATCCCGGCGGGTGGCGTAACCTGGGTGGGCTTCGACAAAGCCAGCCGGCACAAGCTAAGCCTTAGATTGACAAGGAAGGAAAGCAATTCATGCCAACACCCGTCCTCAACATGGCCTTCGCCAAGACTCTACTGGAGCAGGATAGATCGCCTGAGGCTCTGGACCAGGTCTATGATCTCGTCGCCAAAGTTGTCAAACGGCAGGAAAATGCCACCTCTCAAAGGCTGGAGTCTGACCAGACATATTGTCAGTCTAGCACGCCTAAGAATCCTAGGACAAGATATCCTTACAATGTCGGATCTCAAGAGGTTTCATCAGAACAAAGACAGAGGGATGCATGCAATAGGACTAATGCCACCCCCATATCCTCCGACCATGGAGGAAAGGCTCATCCTCGGTGTTCGCCACCACCGCCCCGTCATCCCCGGCATCAAGAAGACCCCAAGGCTCACCATTGCACGAGCATGCCTCCACCTAGACGCTCCTAGGGCGGCATTGTCATTTGCGACAATGTGGATCAACCTCAATGTGACGGAGAGCGCAGTGGCAACCATGGGCATAGGAGCAGGTCACACCATGACCCTCCACATCCGACAAGCAACCGCGATAGGCGTGAGGGGTCGCGGGAGGGGAACAACAAGAAGGCTTACCCACCGCCACCTCCACCAACGTTGCCACCCAGCATCCACCATGGCGGAGGAGGTCCGCGTCGTTCACACATCCCCTCCCATTGCGGTGACAAGAACAAGGCAAACCCGGAGCCATATGATGCGCGTTCACGCCTAGACAAGATCTACGAGGCCCAGGAAGGACAATACCTAGGACCACGTTGCTTTGGCCTAGTGATACGGGCCACAACTTACCCCAAAGGTTTCTGGATTAACAAGACGATCAAGCCCTACGACAGCACTACCAGTCCAGCTACGTGGTTACAGGATTACAGTGAAGCGGTGGAAATCGCAGAGGGAAACCCTAACCACACCATCAAGTATCTCCCACTATGTTGACGGGTAATGCCCACCAATGGATCGATGAATTGTCAGAGAAGTTCATATGCAATTGGTTGGACATGCATGAAGCATTCGCCAAGAATTTCGATGGTATGTATAAACATCCCTACACTATCGATGACCTACAACGGTGCATCCAAGAAAAGGACGAATCATCTTGAGCCTACCTCTCTTGTTGGCTGGACATGAAGAACTCCTATGCGGGAGTGCATGATCAAACCGCTATGGCCGCCTTCATCGATGGCGGGAAAAGGGAACTTTGCTCCGGCATACATTGAAGCGCCTACAGGACAATCACAAGCTGGATCTCAATCAGATGATCTCCTTGACCAGTGAGTTCGCGGCCGCCGCCGCCGATGCTTGTCGATCTTTACCAGCAATAGCCATTCCAACCCAATCCAAGAGGAATAACAACAATAAGTGGAATAATCCACAATAAGAAAAGCCAACCTCCGACATGGTCACCATGACGCTCGTAGGCAGAGGCAAAGGCAGACAACATGGTAGAGGCCGGGGGGCTGGTCATGGGCGGCAGCGCGGTAGTGACACTACTCCGGCAGTGTCCCGTGTTCCCAAGACGTATGAGGAGTACCACAATATGCCATGGTTCGTACGCCTTGATTCCAGTGGCAAAGCCACTCACACCAACTGCCAATGCAAGTTTGTCAACGATCTCAAGGAAGAGCCGGAGTCTGGCTACAAGCAAATCCGGAAGAACCAACCGCGAGGCAAGGGCAAAGGGAAGAATAAGTAAGAGGGTTCCAAGTATTCAAGTGGCATGGACGAGTTCGTAGACCCCAAGAACGCTAACAAGGGCGATGGCAAAGGCAAGAACCCCTTTGAGAAGAAGGCCCCCGTCTACCACACTTTCCTTGGAACCCCAACTATCTGGGCATAGAAAACCTCACTAAGGATACTGATGGGCACCCTACCCCCAGTTCCCTAGTACCTGTGCTGGTCAGAAGGGGTTCCAACAGGACGGATCACCCGACCTTGTCCCAACAGAGAACCAGTATGCCATGATCATCAACCCCTTGATTGACGACAATGAGTTCACCAAGTGCCTCGTGGATAGTGGAAGCAGCATCAACATCATGTACCTAGATATACTACACAAGATGAACTTGACAGAGACCAACCTAAGGTGGACCAGCACCATGTTTCATGGCCTAGTTCTTGGCTAGGAAGCTCGGTCCCTTAGGTGTATCACCCTTTCGGTCGCCTTTGGTGATGTCAACAATTACCGCCAAGAGCGCATGACCTTCGAAGTAGTCCCGTTCAAGAGCATGTACCACATCATATTCGGACATGACACCTTCCACTCCTTCATGGCCAAACCATGCTTTGTTTACAACAGCTCAAGATACCCGGCCCAAACGGTGTCATCACCATTGCTGAATGTTTTGCAAAGTCACTGGACTGCAAAATTGGAGAAGCGGCCTTTGCCAAATCCTTCATCTACGGCGAAGAATTCAAGGAGATCCAGTGCCAAGTCAACGCCTCGGAGATGCTGGCATCGAAGAAGAAGATTTCTGACTCTGATCCTACATTCAAGGCCGCCATCAAAACCAAGCCGGTGGAACTTGTGGTAGGCGATACCTCCAAGACAACCGCCATTGGGATGAACCTGGATCCCAAATAGGAAAGCGCGCTCGTCGAGTTCCTCCATGAGAATAGGGACATCTTTGCTGGCAACCTACCGACATGAAATGTGTACCTACGGAACTTATCGAGCACATCTTAAACATCAGTCCTAAATGCAAACCGATGAATTAACCTCTATAATGCTTTGGGGATGAGAAGAGACGTGCCATAGACAAGTATATAGCTAGGTTACTTAAGTATAGTTTTATCCCAGAAGTTCATCACACCCGATGGGTGGCAAATCCTGTACTTATGCCCAAAAAGGGAACCAAAGAATTCATAATGTGCGTTGATTACACCGTCTTGAACAAAGCGTGCCCGAAGGACCCGTTTGATTTTCCTCGTATTGACCAAGTCATTAACTCGACGGCTGGCTCAAAACTTCTATGTTTTCTAGATACATACTCAGGATACCACCAAATCAAGATGTGAAAGTCAGACCAATTGGCCTCTTTGTTCACCACACCCTATGGCACGTTTTGCTATGTCACAATGCCCTTCGGGCTGAAAAAAGCAGGTGCTATGTACCAGCAAACAATGCAACATTGCCTCCATGACGAAATTGGTCAGAGCGTTCACGCTTATGTAGATGATATCATGGTGATGTCAAAGAAATCAAATGACCTAATCTCTGACTTAAAGGAAACCTTTGATAACCTCTGAAAGTACAACATGATGCTCAACCTGATGGTGCTGGTTATCACTTTGTTGGGAACCCCAAGAGGAAGGTGTGAAGCAGCACATCATCAGTTTTCCCTCAGTAAGAAACCAAGGTTATCGAACCAGTAGGAGGAAGGAAACGTCACACAGGTGTTGCAAGCAACGCGGAGACCTACAGAACACAAACTCAAGACTTTGCCCCAACTAGACAGCGAGGTTGTCAAGCTGACCGGTTTGCTATAACAAAGGATTAAACATATGGTGTGGAAGGTAATGGTGGTTTGCATCAAGTAAACAGGTAACAGTGGAAGATGTATCAATGGTAAAGATTGGACCGGGGTCCATAGTTTACTAGAGGTGCTCTCCTTAGATAAACAACATGGCATGAAGGATAAACAAATTACAGCAGGGCAATTGACAGGAACTGAGCAAGGCATAACAATGCAATACTAGTCAGAAAGATCCTATGAGATTCGATTGGGAAATACAACAAGATACATAGACCTCCATCCAACTGCATCTATGACTACAAGTCCACCTTCAGGTTATCATCCGAACCCCCTCTAGTATTAAGTTGCAAGCAACAGACAACTACTTTAAGCAAAGTGTGTAAGGTAACCAGTCCACATGTTCCATGAACAAGAGACCGTTGTTTTCTCCCTAGTGGAAACAACACATCTACAATCGAAGAGATTTATGTCACTTCCCTTGGAAACTAGAGGCATGAACCCACTATCGAGCATAAATACTCCCTCTTGGAGTCACTAGCAACTACTTGGCCAAGATAGCTACTAACAACAGAGAGAATGCAAGATCACAAACAACATAGACATGATAGAATCATAAAGACAAACCATTAATCAATCCAACATAATAATCTCAATATCCATCGGATTCCCGCAAACACAACATGCATGATTACAAATAGATTAGATCTTGATCATGAACGGAGCTCACAAGATCTATACATGAAAGCACAAGGAGGATATACAACCATCTAGCTACTACATGGACCCATATTCCAAGGTGGAACTACTCATGCTTCATACCGGATAAGAAGGCCTCTGGGATGATCTCCCCTCCGGCAGGGTGCTGGGAAGAACTTCAGATACCTCCCGATCTAGCGACAATGGTGGTGGCGGCTATAGACGGTTTCGTGGACATTTGATCGGGTGCTTAAGGTTTCTGCATTGGGGGCTTCTTATAGGCAAAGGGGGAGGCCGAGGAGGCGACCAGGGGGCCCACACCCTGCCTAGGCGCGGGCCCACCCCTGGCCGCGCCTAGGGGGTGTGGCCGCCCTGGCTTACCTCTCCATCTCCCCTATGGACTTCGTGTTCCCCACGGAAAGTTATTGACTTTGGATTTTGTCCCGTCCAATTTCGAGAATATTGATTTTCTGCCTTTCTGGAACCAAAAATAGAAGAAAACAGGCAACTGGAACTGTGGCAACTTGTTAATAGGTTAGTTCCAGAAAAGATATAAAAACACCTCAAGAAAGACAAAGCAAATAAAAGTAGATACTAAACAAGCATGGAACATAAAAAATTATAGATACGTTTCCGACGTATCAAGCATCCCCAAGCTTAACTCCTGCTCGTCCCCAAGTAGGTAAGTGATAAAAAGAATAATTTTTGAGGTGACATGAACCTTCATAATGAAGATCTAACCAATTGAAAGTTGGGATCAAAGAACTCTAAACATGAACATGAAAGATGGAGTTCTAATAGTAGGACAAAGCAACTATTGTTGCAACATGACAAGATACAAACAAAGATCATGAATAACATGCATTGAAAAAAGTTTGTTTGTTTCACATACAGAAAACATAGCATAGTGGCAATCATCTTGTCCCTCGTAGAGTAGCAAATAGATACATAGGACACCTTCAAAGTTCACAAGGGTGACTAGAAACAAATAGCACAAGAACAAGTAATATCACAATATGCATCAATCAATAAGCTTTGGGACACTGCACACAGAATGAGAACTATGCTCTTTTAATGGTGCCTAAAGGTATAAGGTGGAGACTCAATAATAGTGGAAGAAAGGCCCTTCATAAAGGGAAGCAGGGATTTCAAGTTTCAAAAAGAGCTTCCAAAAATTATGGTACTTGTTAGCTTTCAGCCCTCATTGCCCCTATCATAAGCATCTTGAAGTGATTAAGGTTAAAGTGAACAAACTATGGAGTATATGCTTGACAGAGTATAAGTTGGTAATCTCAAGTCCCTTGAATACGAGGGCCACACCTAATGCTGCTCAGCTTCAGTCACCTGTAAGTTCTTGTCATTGTAAGTATTTGCATATCATAGAGAACCGCCAACGGGGTACCCCTTGCACATGGTACAGGAGCTTTCCCATAACCAAATGACAAGGCAAGCAGACAATGAGCATCTCAGCGATCTTTTTATTTACTATATGCATAGCTTTTTATTGAGGATGCTTCATAAATAGCTCACTATGGTGATGCTACAAGTTTCCACCATGATTAGGCATGGCTTAGGCCAGCGGCCCAGGCGTTTCTCTAACACAAAATACTTACTCCATGGACTTACAAGTTCCCTCTTTATTTCACACCGATGACATCCATAGACAAAAGAGCATGATATCAACTGAGTACAAAGTACAAGTGCAATGTTGAAAACGTTCCCCGTGACTACACGGTTCTGCTAATTCCAACGTAAAAGTGCAAGTATATACAACATAGACGACACAATGGTTCAAGTTTATTAGGGGCAGAGAATATAAAGTGTGCCATCAAGTTTGTGAGGGCTTTAATGACTAAGTTTTCACATAAAAAATAGTTTTTAAATGGAAGATAGCTGAAAACAAGAATATACTTGGAATGGTGTAACACACCATGCATAGGAGTTTATAGTGGACACTGTGGAATAACTTGGTTTCATGGGAGTTGGAAGCATGAGTAGAGCTTACTCATACAAGTGGAGGCTAGCAAAAGACTGGAAGCAGCCAAATAAGAGAGCAATAGTGGCCATAATCATGCAGAGTGACAAAACATTACTAACCAAAGCATAGAGTGGTGCTACAAGTCAAGGACTAAATGATCATAGAGGCTATGGTGACTTGTCATAGTCATAACATGGTGTGAGCATGTGCCAAGTCAACCCATACAAACCTCAAAGGAGAATACCATAATACTATGCTTTTGAATGCTAAAACAACGTATAATTTCTTCAAGGAACAGTAAGCAATTCCAATCACTTGGAGCAAGCCATTCTACAACAATAATTACTAAGCATAAAGTTAAAACAACACCTAGCATGTCATGCTAAAGTCTAAGTCACAGTCAATGCAAGCTCATCTTGCACTTCCAAGCAAGAACTTCTACTCCTTTCCAACACCAAGCAACTTATTTGCAAAACAACACAGAGAAAACAGGGGTACAAACTACTCAAGAAACTAAACAACTAAGCAAAGAAAATGAAAACTAAGACGCTCCAAGAACAACACAGCTGTGCATGAAACAATAAAAATGAAGTGTCTAGACAGACCTGAGCTTTTTATTGATGAAGAAGGGGATGCCTTGGGCATCCCCAAGCTTTGACGCTTGTACCTCTTGGACATTTCTTGGGGTGACACCATGGTGGCATCCCCAATCTTGAGCTTTTGCCCATTCTTCATCTCATTGCATCAATCTCTTTCTATACCTGAAATTTTTCCTTCATATAAAACTTCACACAATCTTCATTATCAATATTAGTGTATTCAAAAGATATTAGACCTCTAGCAAAGCTTTGGAACAGCAAGACTTTTCACTAAAAACACAATATACTGTAGTAACTCCTTCAAAACACTCAATTCCCCAAAAGAGAACTAAAAAGGAATCAATAAGTAACAAATGCAAATAATGGCAGAAATCTGTCAAAACAGACCAGCAGGCAGGAACCGATTTTTTTCGAACATCTTCTATTGCTCAAATCAAAAGGTGTTGAACTAACGAAAGTTAGCTAACATACTGCGGGATTTATTCGTCAATTTTTAGCTCAATCCGAGTTACAGACACTCCTCACGAATTTTTATGGTGGAGGACACAAATCTGTTTTCAGTAAAGCAACTCCCCAAATCTTACTTCCCTCTCATTAGAGGTCATTATTGGCACAAAAAGCAAACAAAATGGATGAGGAGAGTTCATTACTAAAGTAATAACTTCCAAGACTCAAGAAAACTCTTGGGTTATCTCCCAATAAGTACTTTTCTTTAATGCCTTTAAGTTAGGCACAAGAAGCAAGAAGAATCAAGTATTTTCAAATGAGGAAGCATTAACATCAAACCTTGCTTTCAAAGGTGGAGGAAAAAGCAACTTCTCTCTCCTCATAGGGAATTGTTCAATACCTTTCTTGAATGGAAAATGATATTTAATGGTGCCTTCTTTCATATCAATGATGGCACCAATTGTTCTAAGAAAAGGTCTTCCCAAAGTAATAGGACAAGAAGCATTGTATTCAACATCTAAAATATAGAAATCCACAGGGACATAAGCATTGTTAACCATAATGAGAACATCATTAACACTCCCCATGAGTTTCTTCTTAGCATTATCATTAAGTGGGACATCCAAATAACAATCTTCCAAAGGTGGCAAATCAAGCATTTCATAAATCTTCCTAGGCATAATATAGACACTACAACCAAGATCACATGAATCCTTGAGATCAAAGTCATTCACTTGCATATTAATAATGGGTTCCCAACTATCTTCTACTTTCCTACGTATAGAAGCTTTGTGTTTTAACTTCTCTTCCTTAATCTTAACAAGAGCATCTGTAATGTGTTTGGTGAAAGCAACATGCATATCACTAGCATCGGGACTGCTAGCAAGATTTTGTAGAAACATAATCACTTCAGAAGTATTGCAACCATCAATATCAAAATCAAACATAGCGTAGTAGGCTCAATAGTCTTAGGCATAGTAGGAGGAGGAACAGGGACTACTTGTGGTTTAGTGGTGATGGTGCACACACTACCGTTTCTATCAATTTCAGCTTCCCTTTCCCACCTAGCATGAAGTTGAGCTAACAACCTAACATTTTCATCAATAGTAACTTGTATGGCATGAGTAGCAGCAAAGGTACTTTCCATGGTTTCAGGTTTAGCAGCCATTTTATTAATCAAGGAGGACTGAGCTTCAGACAAATAGGATATATTTTTCTCAATATTAAAAATCTTTTCCTCTATAGCCTTATTGAAAGTGGTTTGTTTACTGATAAAATCTTTGAGCATGACTTCAAGTTCAGAGGGGCACTTCTAGCATTGTTGTAAGAGCTTCCATAGGAATTGCCATTATTAGGAGGATAAGGCCTATAATTGTTGTTACCACCAAAATTATTCCTATAGGCATTGTTGTTGAAATTGTTGTTTCTAATGAAGTTCACATCAACTTGCTCTTATTGAGCAACCAAAGAGGCTAAGGGAACACTATTAGGATTTAAAGGAGCTTTCCCATTAACAAGCATAGCCATAATAACATCAATCTTATCACTCAAAGAGGAAGTTTCGTCAGCAGAATTTACCTTCTTACCATGTGGAGCTCTCTCAGTGTGCCATTCAGAGTAGTTAACCATCATATTATCAAGGAGCTTTGTTGCAGCACCCAAAGTGAGGCCCATAAAGGTACCTCCAGCAGCTGAATCCAACAGGTTTCTTGAGGAGAAGTTCAAACCTGCATAAAAAGTCTAGACAATCATCCAAGCAGTAAATCCATGAGTGGGACAATTCTTAACCAAAGATTTCATTCTTTCCCAAGTCTGAGCAACATGTTCATTATCAAGTTGTTCAAATTTCATAATGTCACTTCTCATAGATATAATCTTAGCAGGAGGATAGTACTTTCCAATAAAAGCATCTTTGCACTTAGACCAAGAATGAATAATATTTTTAGGCAAGGATAGCAACCATTCTTTATCTTTTCCTCTCAAGGAGAAAGTAAAAAAGCTTGAGCTTAATAACGTCTCCATCTACATCCTTATACTTTTGCATCTCACAAAGTTCAACAAAGCTATTGAGATGGGTAGCAGGATCATCAGAACTAGCATCAGAAAATTGCTCTCTCATCACAAGATTCAACAAACCAGGCTTAATTTCATAAAAGGTAGCATCTGGAGCAGGTGGAGCAATAGGAGTGCTTAGGAAATCATTGTTGTTGGTGCTAGTGAAGTCACACAACTTGGTGTTCTCAGCAGAGTTCATTTTGTCAAAGGTGGGCAAGAGAAAAATAGCAGCAGCTAGAGCAGGAACTAATTTTTTTTTGTGTTTTTTGAATAAGAGGAAAACAAAACCAAGAAAAAGAAACTAAGCAAACTAAAAACAAAGTAAATAGAAAGGAAGTGGAGGACTCCCCTTGTGAAGACGTCCTTAGCCTCCCCGGCAACGGCGCCAGAAAATAGCTTGATGGTGTTGGTTAGCACTTTTTTGGGAACCCCAAGAGGAAGGTGTGAAGCATCACATCAGCAGTTTTCCCTCAGTAAAAAACCAAGGTTATCGAACCAGTAGGAGGAAGGAAACGTCACACAGGTGTTACAAGAAATTCGGAGACCTGCACAACACAAACTCAAGACTTTTCCCCAACTAGACAGTGAGGTTGTCAAGCTCACCGGTTTGCTATAACAAAGGATTAAACATACGGTGTGGAAGGTAATGTTGGTTTGCAGCAAGTAAACAGGTAACAGTGGAAGATGTATCAATGGTAAAGATTGGACCAGGGTCCATAGTTCACTAGAGGTGCTCTCCTTAGATAAACAACATGGCATGAAGGGTAAACAAATTACAGCAGGGCAATTGACAGGAACTGAGCAAGACATAACAATGCAATACTAGTCAGAAAAGATCCTATGAGATTTGATTGGGCAATACAACAAGATACATAGACCGCCATCCAACTGCATCTATGACTAGAAGTCCACCTTCAGGTTATCATCCGAACCGCCTCCAGTATTAAGTTGCGAGCAACAGACAACTGCTTTAAGCAAACTGTGTAAGGTAAACAATCCACATGTTCCCTGAATAAGAGACCGTTGTTTTCTCCCTAGTGGCAACAGCACATCTAGAACCGAAGAGATTTCTGTCACTTACCTTGGAAACTAGAGGCATGAACCCACTATCGAGCATAAATACTCCCTCTTGGAGTCACTAGCAACTACTTGGCCAAGATAGTTACTAACAATGGAGAGCATGCAAGATCACAAACAACACAGACATGATAGAATCATAAAGACAAAACCATTAATCAATCCAACATAATAATCTCAATATCCATCGGATCCCCGCAAACACAACATGCATGATTTCAAATATATTAGATCTTGATCATGAACGGAGCTCACAAGATCTATACATGAAAGCACAAGGAGGAGATACAGCCATCTAGTTACTACATGGACCCATAGTCCAAGGTGGAACTACTCACGCATCATAGTGGAGAATAAGGCCTCTGGGATGATCTCCCCTCTGGCAGGGTGCCGGGAAGAACTTCAGATCCCCCGATCTAGGGACGATGATGGCGGCGGCTACAGTCGGTTTCGTGGAGATTTTATTGGGTGCTTAGGGTTTATGCATCCAGGGCTTCTTATAGGCGAAGGGGGAGCCCGAGGAGGCGGCTAGGGGTCCTACACCCTGCCTAGGCGTGGGCCCACCCCTGGCCACGCCTAGGGGGGTGTGGCCGCCCTGGCTTGCCTCTCCGTCTCCCCTCTAGACTTCGTGTTCCCCACGGAAAGTTATTCACTTTGGCTTTTGTCCCGTCCAATTCAGAGAATATTGATTTTCTGCCTTTCTGGAACCAAAAACAGAAGAAAACAGGCAGTTTGCACTGTGGCAACTTGTTAATAGGTTAGTTCCAGAAAAGATATAAAAACACCTCAAAGAAAGACAAAGCAAAGTAGATACTAAACAAGCATAGAACATCAAAAATTATAGATACGTTTCCGACGTATCACAACCCTAAGAAGTGTGTTTTCAGGGTTCGAGCTGGCAAATTGTTGGGTTTCTTCGTTTCCCAATGTGGAATTGAGGTCAACCTGGATAAAATCAAGGCCATCCTCAACGTCAATCGTCATACATGCCAAAAGTACATTCAATGGCTCACAGGCTGCATTGCAGCAATAAGCCGGTTCATCAGCCCACTTGGAGAGAAGGCCTTGCCGCTATACAAGTTGCTAAGGAAGGCGAACAAATTCATATGGACAGTCAAAGTAGATGTTGTTCTTAAGGAGCTGAAAAGGATACATTCTTGTGCACCTATACTTGCAACACCTGATTCAATGGAGCCTATGTTGATCTACATGGCGACCACGAACTGGGTTATCACCATCATCATCGTGGTGGAGTGGAAGGAACCAACGCATGAGAACGGCGTACAATGACCAGTTTACTATGTAAGCAAGGTCTTGATGGAGTCCAAGAAACATTACTCACACTACCAGAAGCTAGCTTATAGAGTTTTCCTCGCTTCTCGGAAGCTAAGAAATTATTTCCAGGATCACCCAATCACAGAAGTGAGCAAGGCTCCACTGTCCGTCATCATCAACAACAGTGACGCTACAGGAAGACTGGCGAAGTGGGGCATTGATCTTGCCTCTTTCGAAATCATTTACAAAAGGCGCGACGCTATCAAGTCACAAGCTTTGGCGGATTTTATTGCAGATTGGACGGAGCTACTAGATGATACTCATGTTCCAAATCTAGAATATTGGGTAATGCACTTTGATGGATCAAAGCTACTCAATGGATCAGGGTTGGTGTATTATTGCAATCACCAACATGATAGAAGCTACATTATGTCCTGCAAATACACTTCGAGGCTACAAATAACATGACGGAATATGAAGCACACATTCACAGACTTCGCGTAGCCAAGGATATTGGCATTAACTGCATAGTTTAATGTGGAGATTCTGACTTGGTTGCCCAGCAGGTGGCTGGCACCTGGAACGCACGGAACCCTATGACGACGGGATATCAATATGAAGTATATGAGATAGCCAAGTGCTTCGAAGGCTAAAAAGTCAAGTGCATCAAAAAGGAGGAGAACGAGGCAGAAGATTTGTTGTCAAAGCTTGGATCTGCTTGCAAACCAATTCCGCCAGGCGTTTTTATGGAGCATCTATGGACTCCATCCGTTAAGGGAGCAGACCCCGATAATCCGGATAGGGTTGACTCATTTGTTAATGTGGTAACAATAGTCCCTCTGGCTTGGATGAAACCGTTCATGGACTACCTCAAAGACGGAACTTTGCCAGCCGACGAAGTCGAAAGCCGGCAAATAGTACGACGAGCAAAGGGCTATACCATAGTAAATGGGCAGCTCTACAAAATAAGCACTACATGAGTATTCCTAAAGTGTGTTTCCCAGCAGCAAGGTATGGATATACTTTGCGAGATTCATCTTGGAGATTGCGGGCATCACGTCGCTCCCTGATCGTTGGTCTCCAAAGCCTTCCGGCAAGGATTCTATTGGCTGACCGCAAAGGTGTACATTGAAAAGCTAGTTGAAACATGCATTGGGTGTCAATATTATGCACGGCAACCACATGTCCCAGCTGAAGAATTGCAAACCATCACAATAACTTGGCCGTTTGCAGTCTGGGGGCTTGACATGGTTGGGCCATTGCAGATGGAACCTTGTGTGTTTATGCATCTGCTCCTAGAAGTTGACAAATTCACCAAATAGATAGAAGCTAAACCCATTATAAAGCTTGATGGGGCAACATCCCTTAAGTTTGTCCGAGATCTAGTGGTGAGATTTTTTCTCCCACATAGCATCATCACCGACAATGGCAGCAACTTGTCACTCGGAGAAGTGGAGGCTTTATTATCACGAGAAAGGCATCCGCCTTGATCTAGCATCTGTGGCACATCCACAATCTAATAATCAAGTTGAATGGGCCAATGTACTAATTTTGTAGGGAATAAATCTGCGTATAAAAGCACCGCTACGTAAAGCAGCTGGAGCTTGGGCGGAGTAATTGCCATATGTCCTGTGGAGTTTAAGAACTACTCCCAACAGATCTACCGGCTGCACCCCGTTCTTCATGGTATATGGAGCAGAAGCAGTCCTACCATCTGACATCCTTCACTATGCTCCAAGAGTTGCTTCCTATGACGAAGATGATGTTGAAGAATCCAGATGCTTAGATATGTACCTTCTCAAGGAGGAACGCATGCTGCCATGCCAGAGATCCGCCATCTACCATGTAACATCCCTAAAATCATGTTTCAAAACTCATGCATATCATCCATGCATCCATGATCATTTAGGGTTCTATTTTAAAACCATTTCAAAAACAGGAGCATATGTTGCTCAATATTTTATGTAAGTATGATCTAGCCTTAGTGCTACTTTCTAATGAGAAAGATACTTATTTTATTCAGTAATTTTTTGACTTCAAACTGAAGAGTTTTCCAAAGCTTGGGCAAAGATTTCAAAACAAAGTATGAATATAAAACCAATTTTTATGCCTATTATTTATATCCCATAAAGGCATGGTTTTATTTTATTTTTCAATTCATCAAAGTGTTTTTGAGTAAACAGAAGTGTTTGACACACATTTGAGTACAAAGTTCACAGTATAAAAATCTAGAGAAGATTTGGATTCAAACTTATTTGAATTAGAGTTTAAAAATCTTTTCTAGAAAATCAAACAGAAAATGAAAAGTGAAAGGTAGGAAAAAAAAAAAGCAAACAGCCAATCTGGCCCAACCCAGCCCAGCTCGACCCATCTAGCCCAGCAACTCCCTCCCGTGAAATGTTTTCTTTCACTCGCAACCACACCCACAGAGTCACTGACTGCCTGGACCCACCTCCTTCCCTTTTCTCTCGCTGACAACCGCGGCCCACACGGCAGTCGTCGTCTCCACCCCCAGCGACCAGTTCTTCCCCAAATCACTCCGGGTGTTTCCTGTTTAAATTCCGCGGCTTCAATTCCGTTGAATGCTCGAGTAATTCACGCCCACGTCCTCGCCTACTTAAACACCATGCTCCCCTCCTCCTTTTCCCCCAAATCTCACCCCACCGGAGCCACCAGGCTGCTCAGAATTCCCTCGGGACACCCCTCTGCTCCGACGAGTTCGTCGTCAAATTCTAGTAAGCACCGCGTTCCCCTCTGCCTATGGATCATACTAGTTGTTTCTGCATCCTCGTTCGCACCTACTGACACCCTCCACTTGCTCGTGCATGCTCTGTAGCCTCGGCAACATCATCGACTGAGCTCTGCCACCGTCTGCTTGAACTCCGGCGACCGTTCCCCGTAAGCCCCAGCGTCCCCTCTCCCTCTGTTTGATACGCGTGTGATCCCCAGCATCCTACGCACCTAACGGCACCCTTTTCTTGTCTTAGAGTGGCACAGAACGTCGTCTTCGTCGCCAACCGAGAGCAACCGGCGTCGTCTCATTCTCCGACGAGCAATCAACATCGACTCCGTACGCCACTTCGCCAACCGAGCACACGTTGAGCATCCCCTCGCCACGGAGATTCTGGTGAGTATCCTCACACCTCCCCGGGCGACCTAGCTCGCCTGCAAGCTTGCAGCTAGAACGCGCCGCCGCCTGTCGCCACCGCCAGCGCCGCCACTCGCTGGTCAAACGCTGTGAGCCGTGCGATGTAGATCGGACGAACGCGATAGATCATAGTCGAAGAGGTATGGGTAGATCTGAGCCGTAGATGTTAAATAGATCTGACGGTGCGCGAGCACGATCCAGCGCAAAGCGGTACCAGCCAACCAGAAGGTGCCGCGTGGCATGTTCTTCGTTTTAAAATTCTGAATTAAATCTATTAGATGTTTAAACTTGTTTAATTCATAACTTTTGATTACCACGTCCAAATTTGAAAAAAATTATATCAGTGGAATCAGGAAAGAAAACCATTTACATTTATGCAATGTGTTTAATGTTTTGCTTCTGTTAAAATGGTTATTTTTGCAGAAACATTTGTAGGCATAATTTGGGTATAATAATTATTTGAAAAATGTTTTAATGTTCAAATAAATTTTATTTGGCAAGTTTTGAACGTGTTTATGATTCAATACAGTGCACTTGTCTTGTTTGGTGTAGAAAATCATCACATGGCATATTGCATACATTCATGTATTTTTGTTTGTATCAATTGTGAATGTGATTTTGTGCCATTATTTTATGTGTAGATTTTGGTGCAAATAGTGATTGTGATTGTGAGGATTGTAGCTACTCTCCAAACTACCAAGGCAAGTGGTGCTTCACGATTTTATACCTATGTTTTTCAACTATGCATTAGAAGTATTTTGCTAGTCTTGCATGGATATTTTGATCTATGTGCTATGCTTGGGAAATCCTAGTAGTTGTAAAATTGCTAGAAATTTCTAAGTTAAGATTCTTATCAATGCCATGCTTAGCCTAGCTAGTAGCAACCAAGGGTGGTTATATATTCATGCTATGAGAAAATATTTCTAAGTCTTTGGACTTGTATTTTGTTTAATAAAACAACTAAGTGAATGAAACACCTGGGTGGAAAGGAAGGAATGGTTTATGTTGAGTGGTTACACAAGGCCCATTTCTATGGTTTACCTTGTGTATCTCACTTGTGGAAAGCCACCCAGGAACAAAGGGATTTGAGATGCCATATGTTAAGAAGCTTCTAGTGCAGCCACTTGGCAATATGGGCTCTGCCTGGATCACATAGGTTGCAATAACTTAGCCATTTGGACAGTTGGTGGTAGTGGGATGATAGGTTGGAACGCGTCCATTTGGTCTAAGGGAAGGCTTCTGAAAGGTCCGGTCTTGGTGAAAATCATGTCTTGTGGGGAAAGTGCACAACCTCTGTAGATGGAAGAATCTAAGTACTTAGCCATGTCCCTGGTATTGGACAACTTAAGCATCAAGACATGGAATCTATCAAGAATCTCCTCATCCCAATTTCTAAGTAAAAACTTGTGGTTGAACAAGGGTGAAGGTTCCCCAATGTCTATTGGTGGTTCCTTGGGAAAGATTTTGACAAATAAAAACTTAGTGTTTTCAACTAATAGGTAAACCTATTTTGAGCAAAGCAAGCCTAAGCTACACTTAGCTAAAATGCATATAGTAACTAGTCTACCAATATTCTACTAAGGTATCACTTGCCAATACTATTCCAATGTATTGACCCATTGTGGCTGTAACTTGTGATGTTGCAGGTTATTCTGATGATGATTAGGAGTCATGAGTCTACACTCAACATGCTTGCCTATGGCACATGAAGATGAAGACTTATTTATCTTATTACATATTTAAACTCTTGTACTAGGCCTGTGGCCATGGAGTTGTAAAAGACTATGTTTGTCTCTGGAATGACTTGTAATAATGACCTTTGTTTATGTGTACTTCATCTTAAACTGTGGATGCTAGCATTGATCCAGGGACTAGCATTGCAATCATAGGGATCCTTACCTTTATAAAGGGAGGGATCTTACAGATGGTATCGAACCTTTGTGTTGCTGTAGGATTATGACCCTAGGATTGGAAACCACTAAGGAAAAAAATTCAACAACTTCCACACTTGTCTTTTCTTCTCGTAAACTTTTCTAATCTTCTTCCTCATCTCTATTTGTAGATGAACTCCATCAACGAAGCCGCGAAGAAGGGACCACTCATGACTATGACTTTGGAATGTGAGACAGAATTCCCCAAGGCTCTCAAGGACCTCATGGTTGCCATGGGAATACATGGTGCAACTGTGTACAAAGGTTTTCCTATGATGGATGAAGGAGTTGAGTACTGGTGGGTGCAACTTCACTTGTATAAAAACAAGGAAGACAACCAAAAGGACTCAGGATTCTGCATGGTCACCAACTCAGTGATGCACACCACATTCTTTGATTCAGCAAGCGATGCAGCTTCAAAGGCCATCAAAGAACTTGGTGATAGAATCAAGTGCAGAATGCTTAACACCCAGAATGACCTTAAGGAAGAAAAGAAGCATACCCAAGAGTTAGAGGCTACCAACCAAATTTTAAGGAAGGACATCATAGACTTAGCAATGGAGTCATGTGATCTAGATAGACAAATTGCCTCTAGGGATGCCCTGTTAGCCAACTTGGCAAGTGAGATTGGATTGTAACGTACTTCGTTAGTTGGACCACCACACTTATCATTTTATTTCCCAAATGTTGTTTAAAATAAGTTGAACCATGGTTGTTTGTAATGGATCCATGTATGCCATGACTTGTGTGTTTGATTTCCAAAAATATGCATGTGATGCCTTGTCTTGTGATTTTTCTTAAATTGTGTTGATTCTAACTTTTTCTATCTTATTAAATAGATGCCTAATGTTACTATCAGCACGGCTGAAGAGTTCAAGGGAACTCATTTTGGCACTCGTATTATTGAGCTCACTAGTTTGCTCAATCTCCACTTCCTACCATCATTATGCTTCCCCTCACCAAGTTTGAGAGGAAAGACCTTTGGGGCTTCAAGGTTAATCAGCCAGGACGCCAGACTGAGCCAGCCACGGAGGCCATCATCTTCAAGCTTATGCATGATGACAAGGAGAGAGGCCTAGAGGTAGTCATGCAGGATTTGCTTGGACGTTTACTAGGGAGACACTCTTGAGAGGTTAGAGGTACCCACTTCCACACCTTTGGTAGACGTGATGAGGATGGTGAGGCCATTGACTTCGAGGATACTTCGAGAGAGACGGCAGAGCCGATTCGTCTATACCTCCAGGACTTAGAGGTTCTTCTTAGGCACCTAGATACTGATAGGACCAACGTCATGCTCAGCAATGACGAACTCCAGGTGCATCTTTGTGAGAAGGACAAGCTCTTCGCGGAGCAAGATGAGCTAGTCAAGGAGATGGAGGCCAAGTTTGAGAGTCACGATAGAAAGTTCAAGAGTCAGGAGAAGCGAGTCCAAGATAGGAACAAGAGGATTCGAGACATGACTGTAGAATTAGATGCCAAGGACTTCGAGCTCGAGCATCACCAAGGTGTGATTGAGAGACTTCGTGCACAGAAGAGGGCTCTCAAAGCCAAAGTGGAGACCTTGACCACCAATGTCCAGGAATACAAGACCGCAATGGAGAATGCAGGTCTTACACTTGTTGATGAGGAGGTTGATGCAGAGGAGTAGTGCTGACTAATCATTTATCATTTATTTACCATGCTTTTGATTATTGAGTCGCAATGACCATCCAACATGTGGATGGCTTGCTATTGGTGTGTTTACTTTTCAGAACTTGTTGTTTGTGTTGTTGAAATTTTACTACTATGATGCAAGATGGTGATTTGTTATGAGATGTATTGTGCATGTTAGCATCTATGGGTATCTCATTCTTATCCTTATTGAAAACCACAGATACCTCCCCGACGTGCCAATCCCAACCCCAACAACAACAACATCACCCCTGAGATGCAGCAGATGATGACAACTCAGACTCGGTTGATGCAAATGATGACTACATTCATCCAAAATCAGAACAACAACAACAACAACAATAATAACAACAACAACAATCAGAAAAACCCACCGGGTTTTGACATGCTTACCAGGTTCTTGAGACTGAGGCCAGCAAAGTTCTCAGGAACTACTGATCCTATGGTGGCCAATGATTGGCTACGCTCTATGAACAAGGACTTGGTAACTGTTGGCTGTACCGATGAAGAGAAAGTCAGATTTGCAGCTCACTTGTTGGAAGGACCAGCAGCCACTTGGTGGGATAACTTCTAGATCACCACTCCCATTGAGGATGTGACATGGGCTATCTTCGAGGATGGTTTCCGTACTGCTCACATCTCATCCGGAGTGATGAGTTTGAAGAAGAAAGAGTTCCATAACTTGAAGCAGCGCCACCGCAGCGTGGCTGAATATATTGAGGAGTTCAACAATCTGGCGCGTTATGCACTGGATGAAGTTGACACTGATGCTAAGAGGAAGGAAAAGTTCCTTGAAGGGTTGAATGATGAATTGAATCTGCAGTTAGCTGTGGCCTATGTTCCCACATACCAGTCTCTTTGTGACAAGACTGCTATTTTGGAGAGCAAGATGAAACAAGTTGAAAGCAGGAAGAGAAAGGACTCTGACAAGTACAGCTCGGGATCGTCTCACAAGCGTTCCCATTATGATGATAGTGGGAGTTCTAGATCCCACAAGCATGGGAAGTTCAACAAACACCACAACCACAACCGTCATCATGACAACAAGCACCACCGTAGTCATGACAATGACAAGTACAAAAATCACAAGAGTGGATATAAGAGCTACCACAATGGAAGTGGAAGTGGAAGCCAGCCTGTCAAGAAGGATCTTAGTCAGGTTGAATGTTTCAAGTGCAAGAAGATGGGGCATTATGCAAATGAATGCCCAGAAAAGAAAGTTGAAGGACCCAACAAGCCCAACCACTTTCAAAAGGGACAAGTGAACCACATCAATGTGGAAGAAATCTATGAGGAACCTGATGTTGTTGCTGGTAAGTTCAAACTCAATTCTGTTTCGGCATTTGTTCTCTTTGATACTGGTGCATCTCATTCATTCATATCAAGAGCATTTGTTGAAAGAAATGAACTACCGGTAGAAACTATTGGGTGTCCTATAAAAGTAAGTTCTCCTGGCGGAGAAATGATAGTGAATTCAGGTTGTCATGATCTAGTCATAGAGTTTGGGAAGTATAAGTTTTCCATTAACCTGATAATCCTAAACTCCCAAGGATTGGATGTTATTTTGGGAATGGACTGGATGACTAAGTACAAGGGAGTGATAGATTGTGCCAACCATACTGTCTCACTCACAACTCCAGAAAACAAAAGGATCAGATTCAAGACCAACTTTGAATCAAAAAGGAGTAAGCTAAATTATCTTAAGGGGGTTAGCATAGACAGTGTGCCAATTGTGAGTGAATATCCGGATGTGTTTCCGGAAGAATTGCCGGGAATGCCACCAGATAGAGATGTGCAATTTCTTATTGATTTGGTACCAGGATCTGGACCAATAGCAAAAAGACCGTACAAGATGTCAGTTGATGAGCTGAAAGAACTCAAGAAGCAACTTGGAGAACAGTTGCAGAAAGGTTTTATCCAACCAAGCTCTTCATCTTGGGGAGCACCAGTTTTGTTTGTGGAGAAGAAAGATAGAAGTCAAAGGTTATGCATAGATTACCGTTCACTCAATGAGGTGACTATCAAGAACAAATACCCTTTGCCAAGAATCAATGACTTGTTTGATCAGTTAGAAGGAGCTTGTGTGTTCTCAAAGATTGATCTCCTGTCAGGTTATTTCCATCTCAAGATAAGGTAACAAGACATACCTAAGACAGCTTTCACCATAAGGTATGGATTGTATGAGTATACCGTGATGCCATTTGGTTTGACCAATGCACCAGCATACTTCATGAATATGATGAACAAGGTGTTCATGGAGTTCCTTGATAAGTTTGTTGTCGTTTTCATCGATGACATTTTGATATACTCCAAGAGTAAAGAAGAGCATGAAGGACATCTACGTTTGATACTTGAGAAGCTTAGAGAGCATAAGCTGTATGCCAAATTCAGCAAGTGTGAGTTCTGGTTAAATGAAGTTGGTTTTCTTGGACACGTTGTGTCAGGAGATGGTGTGGCAGTTGATCCTGCTAAGGTTTCAGCTGTAACTGAATGGGAATCTCCTAAGTCAGTGAAAGAGGTTTGTAGTTTCCTTGGCTTAGCAGGTTACTATAGAAGGTTCATAGAGAATTTCTCCAAGGTAGCTAAGCCAATGACATAATTGCTAAAGAAAGACAAGAAATTTTCCTGGTCTGAAGGATGTGAACTCAGTTTTCAAGAATTGAAGAAGAGACTAGTGACAGCACCAGTCTTATGTTTTCTAGATTTGGAGAGAGATATCCAAGTGTATTGTGATGCATCTCATCATGGATTAGGTGCAGTACTTATGCAAGAGTGGAAAGTTGTGGCTGATGCCTCGAGACAACTCAAAACTCATGAGGTAAATTACCCTACTCATGATTTGGAGTTAGCCTCTGTTTTCCATGCACTCAAAACATGGAGACACTATCTTTTGGGAAAGCGATGTGAAGTGTTCACAGATCACAAGAGTTTGAAGTATATCTTCACCTAGAAAGAAATTAACATGAGACAAAGAACATGGCTAGAACTCATCAAAGACTATGACTTGAGACTGCAATACCACCCCGGTAAAGCAAATGTTGTAGCAGATGCTCTAAGCCGTAAATTTTTTGTGAATGGTCTTACTAAGGGAGAATTGCAGATGATCTGTGTACCCAATTCAGAAATCTCAGATTGGAGATTGTGCCTGAGTGACACCTCATGTCTTTGGATGTTCAACCCACTTTGTTGGACAAGATCAAAGAAGCCCAAAAGGCAGATAAGGAACTTGAAGAGATTAAGGAAAAGATTGGCAAGGGAAAAGCCAAAGGATTGCATGAAAATGAACAGGGTACTTTATGGTATGGGAAATGTATCTGTGTTCCACAAGATCCAGAGCTTCGGAAACTGATTTTACAAGAATCCCACAACTCACCATATTCCATTCATCCGGGTAACACCAAAATGTACATGGATATGAAGGAAAGATTTTGGTGGAACAATCTCAAGAAGGACATTGTCGAACATATTGCTTTGTGTGATGTATATAGTAGAGTGAAAGCGGAACACCAGAAACCAGCAGGATTGTTACAACCACTACCTATTCCTGATTGGAAGTGGGACAAGATTGGCATGGATTTCATCACCGGGTTGCCAAGGACCAGGTCAGGATAGATTCTATTTGGGTGGTAGTGGATCGCTTAACTAAAGTGGCTCATTTCATACCCGTGAAGACAACTTACACAAGTGCTAAGTTAGCCAAGATCTATATGAGTAGAATTGTATGTCTACATGGAGTACCCAAGAGTATTGTGCCTGATAGGGGAACTCAATTCACTTCTCATTTTTGGAGGCAATTACATGAGTCATTAGGAACGAGGTTGGAATTCAGCACTGCATTTCATCCTCGTGATGATGGACAGTAAAGGACCAATCAGATTCTTGAAGATATGTTGAGGGCATGTGCTCTAGACTATGGAGCAGTTGGGATGAAAGTCGCCTTCGCAGAATTCTCATACAATAACAGCTATCAAGCCAGTATTGAGATGGCACCATTTGAATTTCTCTATGGGAGAAAGTGTACCACCCCATTGCTATGGAATGGTGTGGGAGAAAGAAGTTTGTTCAGACCAGAACTAATCAAGGAGGCTGAAGAGAAAGTCAAGCTAGTTAAGGACAGATTAAAGATAGAACAGTCCCGACAGAAAAGCTACGCAGATCCTAAGCGTAGAGAGGTCACCTATGAAGTAGGTGATAGAGCTTATCTTAGAGTGTCACCACTTCGTGGAGTAAAGAGATTTGGTGTCAAAGGTAAATTGGCCCCAAGATATGTTGGACCATTCAAGATTCTAAGTCGTAAAGGAGAAGTAGCTTATGAGATTGAATTGCCAGAGTCATTGTCTGCTGTTCACAATGTATTTCATGTGAGTCAGCTTAAGAAATGCCATCCAGAGATGGAAGAGACTTCCTTGAAGGATACTATACCATTGGAGGAAGTTCAGTTGGAAAGTGATCTCACCTATGAGGAGAAACCTATCAAGATTCTCGAGACTGCAGAAAGACTTACTCGGACTAAGACTATCAAATTCTGCAAAGTTCAATGGAACCATCATTCCGAAGAAGAAGCAACATGGGAAAGAGAAGATGATCTTCGGAAAGACCATCCTCACCTATTTGCTAGCCAACCCGAATCTTGAGGGCGAGATTCACCTTAAGGGGGTTAGATTTGTAACATCCCTAAAATCATGTTTCAAAACTCATGCATATCATCCATGATCATTTAGGGTTCCATTTAAAACCATTTCAAAAACAGGAGCATATTTTGCTCAATATTTTATGTAAGTATGCTCTAGCCTTAGTGCTACTTTCTAATGAGAAAGATACTTATTTTATTCAGTAATGTTTTGAATTCAAACTGAAGAGTTTTCCAAAGCTTGGGCAAAGATTTCAAAACAAAGTATGAATATAAAACCAATTTTTATGCCTATTATTTATATCCCATAAAGGCATGGTTTTATTTTATTTTTCAATTGATCAAAGTGTTTTTGAGTAAACAGAAGTGTTTGACACACATTTGAGTACAAAGTTCACTGTATAAAAATCTAGAGAAGATTTGGATTCAAACTTATTTGAATTAGAGTTGAAAAATCATTTCTAGAAAATCAAACAGAAAAAGAAAAGTGAAAGGTAGGAAAAAAATAAAGCAAACAGCCAATCTGGCCCAACCCAGCCCAGCTCGAACCATCTAGCCCAGCAACTCCCTCCCGCGAAACGTTTTCTTTCACTCGCAACCACACCCACAGAGTCACTGATTGCCTGGACCCACCTCCTCCCCTTTTCTCTCACTGACAACCGCGGCCCACACGACAGTCGTCGTCTCCACCCCCAGCGACCAGTTCTTCCCCAAATCACTCCAGGCGTTTCCTGTTTAAATTCCATGGCTTCAATTCCGTTGAATGCTCCAGTAATTCACGCACACGTCCTCTCCTACTTAAAAACCATGCTCCCCTCCTCCTTTTCCCCCAAACCTCACCCCACCAGAGCCACCAGGCTGCTCAGAATTCCCTCGGGACACCCCTCTGCTCCGACGAGTTCGTCGTCGAATTCCGGTAAGCACCGCGTTCCCCTCTGCCTATGGATCATACTAGCTGTTTCTGCATCCTCGTACGCATCTACTGACACCCTCCACTTGCCCGTGCATGCTCTGTAGCCTCGGCAATGTCTTCGACTGAGCTTCGCCACCGTCTGCTTGAACTCTAGCGACCGTTCCCCGTAAGCCCCAGCTTCCCCTCTCCCTCTGTTTGATACGCGTGTGATCCCCAGCATCCTACGCACCTAACGGCACCCTTTTCTTGTCTTAGCGTGGCCCAGAACATCGTCTCCATCGCCAACCGAGAGCAACCGACGCCGTCTTGTTCTCCGACGAGCAATCGACATTGACTCCCTACGCCCCTTTGCCAACCGAGCACACGTTGAGAATCCCCTCGCCACGGAGATTCTGGTGAGCATTCTCACACCTCCCCGGGCGACCTAGCTCGCCGACAATCTTGCAGCCAGAGCGCGCCGCCGCCTGTCGCCGCCGCCAGCGCCACCACTCGATGGTCAAACGTTGTGAGCCGTGCGATGTAGATCATACAAACGCGATACATCATAGTTGAAGAGGTATAGGTAGATCTGAGCTGCAGATGTTAAATAGATCTGACGGTGCGCGAGCACGATCCAGCGCGAAGCGGTACCAGCCAACCAGAAGCTGCCGCGTGGCATGTTCTTCGTTTTAAATTCTGAATTAAATCTATTAGATGTTTAAACTTGTTTAATTCATAACTTTTGATTCCCATGTATAAATTTGACAAATATTATATCAATGGAATCAGGAAAGAAAACCCTTTCCATTTATGCAATGTGGTTAATGTTTTGCATCTGTTAAAGTGGTTGTTTTTGCAGAAACATTTGTAGGCATAATTTGGGTATAATAATTATTTGAAAAATGTTTTAATGTTCAAATAAAGTTTATTTGGCAAGTTTTGAACTTGTCTATGATTCAGTACAGTGCACTTGTCTTGTTTGGTGTAGAAAATCATCACATGGCATATTGCATACATTCATGTATTTTTGTTTGTATTAATTGTGAATGTGATTTTGTGCCATTATTTTATGTGTAGATTTTGGTGAAAATAGTGATTGTGATTGTGAGGATTGTAGCTACTGTCCAAACTACCAAGGCAAGTGGTGCTTCACGATTTTATACCTATGTTTTTCAAATATGCATTAGAAGTATTTTGCTAGTCTTGCATGGATATTTTGATCTATATGCTATGCTTGGGAAATCCTAGTAGTTGTAAAATTGCTAGAAATTTCTAAGTTAAGATTCTTATCAATGCCATGCTTAGCCTAGCTAGTAGCAACCATGGGTGGTTATATATTCATGCTATGAGAAAATATTTCTAAGTCTTTGGACTTGTATTTTGTTTAATAAAACAACTAAGTGAATGAAACACCTGGGTGGAATGGAAGGAATGGTTTATTTTGAGTGGTTACACAAGGCCCATTTCTATGGTTTACCTTGTGTATCTCACTTGTGTAAAGCCACCCAGGAACAAAGGGATTTGAGATGCCATATGTTAAGAAGCTTCTAGTGCAGCCACTTGGCAATATGGGCTCTGCCTGGATCACATAGGTTGCAATAACTTAGCCATTTGGACAGTTGGTGGTAGTGGGATGATAGGTTGGAACGCGTCCATTTGGTCTAAGGGAAGGCTTCTGAAAGGTCCTGTCTTGGTGAAAATCATGTCTTGTGGGGAAAGTGCACAACCTCTTCAGATGGAAGAATCTAAGTACTTAGCCATGTCCCTGATTTTGGACAACTTGAGCATCAAGACATGGAAGCTATCAAGAATCTCCTCATCCCAATTTCTAAGTAAAAACTTGTGGTTGAACAAGGGTGAAGGTTCCCCAATGTCTATTGGTGGTTCCTTGGGAAAGATTTTGACAAATAAAAACTTAGTGTTTTCAACTAATAGGTAAACCTATTTTGAGCAAAGCAAGCCTAAGCTACACTTAGCTAAAATGCATATAGTAACTAGTCTACCAATATTCTACTAAGGTATCACTTGCCAATACTATTCCAATGTATTGACCCACTGTGGCTGTAACTTGTGATGTTGCAGGTTATTCTGATGATGATTAGGAGTCATGAGTCTACACTCAACATGCTTGCCTATGGCACATGAAGATGAAGACTTATTTATCTTATTACATGTTTAAACTCTTGTACTAGGCCTGTGGCCATGGAGTTGTAAAATACTATGTTTGTCTCTGGAATGACTTGAATAATGACCTTTGTTTATGTGTACTTCATCTTAAACTGTGGATGCTAGCATTGATCCAGGGACTAGCATTGCAATCACAGGGATCCTTACCTTTATAAAGGGAGGGATCTTACAGATGGTATCAGAGCACTGTGTTGCCTGTAGGATTATGACCCTAGGATTGGAAACCACTAAGGAAAAAAAATTCAACAACTTCCACACTTGTCTTTTCTCCTCGTAAACTTTTCTAATCTTCTTCCTCATCTCTATTTGTAGATGAACTCCATCAACGAAGCCATGAAGAAGGGACCACTCATGACTATGACTTTGGAATGTGAGACCGAATTCCCCAAGGCTCTCAAGGACCTCATGGTTGCCATGGGAATACATGGTGCAGCTGTGTACAAAGGTTTTCCTACGATGGATGAAGGAGTTGAGTACTGGTGGGTGCAACTTCACTTGTATAAAAACAAGGAAGACAACCACAAGGACTCAGGATTCTGCATGGTCACCAACTCAGTGATGCACACCACATTCTTTGATTCAGCAAGGGATGCAGCTTGGAAGGCCATCAAAGAACTTGGTGATAGAATCAAGTGCAGAATGCTTAACACCCAGAATGACCTTAAGGAAGAAAAGAATCATACCCAAGAGTTAGAGGCTACCAACCAAATTTTAAGGAAGGACATCATAGACTTAGCAATGGAGTCATGTGATGTAGATAGACAAATTGCCTCTAGGGATGCCATGTTTGCCAACTTGGCAAGTGAGATTGGATTGTAACGTACTTCGTTAGTTCGACCACCACACTTATCATTTTATTTCCCAACTGTTGTTTAAAATAAGTTGAACCATGGTTGTTTGTAATGGATCCATGTATGCCATGACTTGTGTGTTTGATTTCCAAAAATATGCATGTGATGCCTTATCTTGTGATTTATCTTAAATTGTGTTGATTCTAACTTTTTCTATCTTATTAAATAGATGCCTAATGTTACTATCAGCACGGCTGAAGAGTTCAAGGGAACTCATTTTGGCACTCGTATTATTGAGCTCACTAGTTTGCTCAATCTCCCACTTCCTACCATCATTATGCTTCCCCTCACCAAGTTTGAGAGGAAAGACCTTTGGGCTTCAAGGTTAATCAGCCAGGACGCCAGACTGAGCCAGCCACGGAGGCCATCATCTTCAAGCTTATGCATGATGACAAGGAGAGAGGCCTAGAGGTAGTCATGCAGGATTTGCTTGGAAGTTTACTAGGGAGACACTCTCGAGAGGTTAGAGGTACTCACTTCCACACCTTTGGTAGACGTGATGAGGATGGTGAGGCCATTGACTTCGAGGATACTTCGAGAGAGACGGCAGAGCCGATTCGTCTATACCTCCAGGACTTAGAGGTTCTTATTAGGCACCTAGATACTAATAGGACCAACGTCATGCTCAGCAATGACAAACTCCAGGTGCAGCTTCGTGAGAAGGACAAGCTCTTCGCGGAGCAAGATGAGCTAGTCAAGGAGATGGAGGCCAAGTTTGAGAGTCACGATAGAAAGTTCAAGAGTCAAGAGAAGCGAGTCCAAGATAGGAACAAGAGGATTCGAGACATGACTGCAGAATTAGAGGCCAAGGACTTCGAGCTCGAGCATCAGCAAGGTGTGATTGAGAGACTTCGTGCACAGAAGAGGTCTCTCAAAGCCAAAGTAGAGACCTTGACCACCAATGTCGAGGAATACAAGACCGCAATGGAGAATGCATGTCTTACACTTGTTGATCAGGAGGTTGATGCAGAGGAGTAGTGCTGACTACTCATTTATCATTTATTTACCATGCTTTTGATTATTGAGTCGCAATGACCATCCAACATGTGGATGGCTTGCTATTGGTGTGTTTACTTTTCAGAACTTGTTGTCTGTGTTGTTGAACTTTTACTACTATGATGCAAGATGGTGATTTGTTATGAGATGTACTGTGCATGTTAGCATCTATGGGTATCTCATTCTTATCCTTATTGAAAACCACAGATGCCTCCCCGACGTGCCAATCCCAACCCCAACAACAACAACATCACCCCTGAGATGCAGCAGATGATGATAGCTCAGACTCGGTTGATGAAAATGATGAATACATTCATCCAAAATAAGAAAAACAACAACAACAACAACAACAACAACAACAACAACAACAACAACAACAACAACAACAACAACAACAACAACAACAACAACAACAACAAAAACAACAACAACAACAACAACAACAACAACAATCAAAAAAACCCACCGGGTTTTGACATGCTTACCAGGTTCTTGAGACTGAGGCCAGCAAAGTTCTCAGGAACTACTGATCCTATGGTGGCCAATGATTGGCTATGCTCTATGAACAAGGACTTGGTAACTGTTGGCTGTACTGATGAAGAGAAAGTCAGATTTGCAGCTCACTTGTTGGAAGGACCAGCAGCCACTTGGTGGGATAACTTCCAGATCACCACTCCCATTGAGGATGTGACATGGGCTATCTTTGGGGATGGTTTCTGTACTGCTCACATCTCATCCGGAGTGATGAGTTTCAAGAAGAAAGCGTTCCATAACTTGAAGCAGCACCACCAAAGCGTGGCTGAATATATTGAGGAGTTCAACAATCTGGCGCGTTATGCACTGGATGAAGTTGACACTGATGCTAAGAGGAAGGAAAAGTTCCTTGAAGGGTTGAATGATGAATTGAATCTGCAGTTAGCTGTGGCCTATGTTCCCACATACCAGTCTCTTTGTGACAAGACTGCTATTTTGGAGAGCAAGATGAAACAAGTTGAAAGCAGGAAGAGAAAGGACTCTGACAAGTACAGCTCGGGATCGTCTCACAAGCGTTCCCATTATGATGATAGTGGGAGTTCTAGATCCCACAAGCATGGGAAGTTCAACAAACACCACAACCACAACCGTCATCATGACAACAAGCACCACCGTAGTCATGACAATGACAAGTACAAAAATCACAAGAGTGGATATAAGAGCTACCACAATGGAAGTGGAAGTGGAAGTGGAAGCCAGCCTGTCAAGAAGGATCTTAGTCAGGTTGAATGTTTCAAGTGCAAGAAGATGGGGCATTATGCAAATGAATGCCCAGAAAAGAAAGTTGAAGGACCCAACAAGCCCAACCACTTTCAAAAGGGACAAGTGAACCACATCAATGTGGAAGAAATCTATGAGGAACCTGATGTTGTTGCTGGTAAGTTCAAACTCAATTCTGTTTCGGCATTTGTTCTCTTTGATACTGGTGCATCTCATTCATTCATATCAAGAGCATTTGTTTAAAGAAATGAACTACCGGTAGAAACTATTGGGTGTCCTATAAAAGTAAGTTCTCCTGGCGGAGAAATGATAGTGAATTCAGGTTGTCATGATCTAGTCATAGAGTTTGGGAAGTATAAGTTTTCCGTTAACCTGATAATCCTAAACTCCCAAGGATTGGATGTTATTTTGGGAATGGACTGGATGACTAAGCACAAGGGAGTGATAGATTGTGCCAACCATACTGTCTCACTCACAACTCCAGAATACAAAAGGATCAGATTCAAGACCAACTTTGAATCAAAAAGGAGTAAGCTAAATTCTCTTAAGGGGGTTAGCATAGACAGTGTGCCAATTGTGAGTGAATATCCGGATGTGTTTCCGGAAGAATTGCCGGGAATGCCAACAGATAGAGATGTGGAATTTCTTATTGATTTGCTACCAGGATCTAGACCAATAGCAAAAAGACCGTACAAGATGTCAGTTGATGAGCTGAAAGAACTCAAGAAGCAACTTGGAGAACAGTTGCAGAAAGGTTTTATCCAACCAAGTTCTTCATCTTGGGGAGCACCAGTTTTGTTTGTGGAGAAGAAAGATAGAAGTCAAAGGTTATGCATAGATTATCGTTCACTCAATGAGGTGACTATCAAGAACAAATACCCTTTGCCAAGAATCAATGACTTGTTTGATCAGTTAGAAGGAGCTTATGTGTTCTCAAAGATTGATCTCCGGTCAGGTTATTTCCAGCTCAAGACAAGGGAACAAGACATACCTAAGACAGCTTTCACCACAAGGTATGGATTGTATGAGTATACCGTGATGCCATTTGGTTTGACCAATGCACCAGCATACTTCATGAATATGATGAACAAGGTGTTCATGGAGTTCCTTGATAAGTTTGTTGTCGTTTTCATCGATGACATTTTGATATACTCCAAGAGTAAAGAAGAGCATGAAGGACATCTACGTTTGATACTTGAGAAGCTTAGAGAGCATAAGCTGTATGCCAAATTCAGCAAGTGTGAGTTCTGGTTAAATGAAGTTGGTTTTCTTGGACACGTTGTGTCAGGAGATGGTGTGGCAGTTGATCCTGCTAAGGTTTCAGCTGTAACTGAATGGGAATCTCCTAAGTCAGTGAAAGAGGTTCGTAGTTTCCTTGGCTTAGCAGGTTACTACAGAAGGTTCATAGAGAATTTCTCCAAGGTAGCTAAGCCAATGACAGAATTGCTAAAGAAAGACAAGAAATTTGCCTGGTCTGAAGGATGTGAACTCAGTTTTCAAGGATTAAAGAAGAGACTAGTGACAGCACCAGTCTTATGTTTTCCAGATTTGGAGAAAGATTTCCAAGTGTATTGTGATGCATCTTATCATCGATTAGGTGCAGTACTTATGCAAGAAGGGAAAGTTGTGGCTTATGCCTCGAGACAACTCAAAACTCATGAGGTAAATTAACCTACTCATGATTTGGAGTTAGCCTGTGTTGTCCATGCACTCAAAACATGGAGACACTATCTTTCGGGAAAGCGATGTGAAGTATTCACAGATCACAAGAGTTTGAAGTATATCTTCACCTAGAAAGAAATTAACATGAGACAAAGAAGATGGCTAGAACTCATCAAAGACTATGACTTGAGTCTGCAATACCACCCCGGTAAAGCAAATGTTGTAGCAGATGCTCTAAGCCGTAAATTTTTTGCGAATGGTCTTACTAAGGGAGAATTGCCAGATGATCTGTGTACCCAATTCAGAAATCTCAGATTGGAGATTGTGCCTGACACTACTAGAGAAAAGCCTATGCGAGGCGCACCTAAAAGGCTATCCAAGGCGCATATCATATGCGCCTCTAGCTTCAAGCCTCGGGTTTGTATGCGAGGCGCATATGATATGCGCCTCCTATAATTCACATATGTGAGGCGCATATCGATATGCGCCTCGCATATCTCGCATAATAATATGCGAGGCGCATATCAATATGCGCCTCGCATATGTGAAGTATAGGAGGCGCATATCATATGCGCCTCGCATATGTTTTACAATGCGCCTCGGATATGTATAGTATATGTGCCTCCTATAGTATCCTATATGCGCCTCCGGTAATATTTTCGAAATTCAAGTTTTACTGACCACTATAAATAATAATATACAGATATTCAAATATACAATATAGTCCAAATACAGTATAAAGAGCACAGAATTTTTCAGAAACTTGCAATTTGCCAAAGCATAATAGAACCAACATGAATACAATACATTACACATCAATCATGACATACAAGTTCATACATCAAGTGTTTGTGCCACAAGTTCACACCTCCGAGTACAAGTTCGCAATCACATTACACCTTCGGGTACAAGTTCATAATCACATTACAACTCCAACGACATAGCTCTACCTAGATGAAGTAGAACACATAACCTACCATGAAAAGCAACAAGGTGGTGATCACGAGGAAGTTCCTCCACTTCTTCCTTCCATGCCTCCTCCACTTCTCTTCCGCCACCTCTCTACTCTCATAGCCTTGGTAGCTGTTGCCCGAGAAGTTGTTCACTTGCTTCTGGCAGTCTTTCCACTCCTCGTACACACCTGGAACCCGACCGACGTACACGACATAACACCTCGGCACCTCCTACACATAATAAAGATGATATTACTTATGTCAGTGGAAAGCAATAGCTAGCAGTTCACAAGATAGAATCATGCATATATATATATATGGGTGCAACAAAATGTAAGAAATCACGTTCTAATCATCGGCATTTCGAAGAAAGACCAAAAAAAGCAAACCAAGAATGACTTGGATTAGTGCCTCATACTTAGATTGGGCACAGAAATAACAATGCTCGCTGTTCGATCTCATGCGGCAAGTAGAGTATATGCCCAAATTACTAGTCTACTTGGCACACAAGATCGAACAGTGGCATAGTCATACACGTGACACCACAACACGTTCTAATCATCGGCATTTCGAAGAAAGACAAAGAAAGCAAACCACAAGAAAGTAGGGAAGCAATGACAAATGAAAAGCAACAAGCACTTAAAATAGTTCGTAACACAAATAAAAAGCTAGTTTCTCTAACAATCAAGTTCAACGGTTGTGAAACATATTCTAGAGGTTTTGCTAGGCAAGTTTAACATAGTGATAAGAGGTTACAACACGAGTTCGGAACTAACAGCTAGGTACCCAGGCAATGCAATCATGAAGTCTTCTTCGGCTCTTGAGTCGGCTTTGGGGGGGCATTGATGAAGCCCGACCGAGTTTTTGCCATTTGCATGAACATCCTGCCGTCACCCTGCTGCGCTAAGCGTTCGTCTATCTCCCTGTTGGACGGTGTATAGCCGCCGTAGAAGGTGCCTCCGGTTTTTATGACTCCCTGGTACACGATTGTCGCGATCTCCTCCTGGATGTTGAAGAAGTGTTGCCTGAGGTTGCGAGCCTGTATGCATGCAAGCTTTTCAGCCCACTTCACGAGGTCAAATGGCAGCGTTTTGGTCTCCATGTCATTGAAGAACGCCTTCATGTGGTAAATGGCGTAGAAGGCATCCTTCCCACTGCCAGGCGGCTGCTTGACGCAGTAAACTTCGATGTGGCGGAACACGTGCGTGCCGAACTTTACATGTGGCCTTGCCGGTTTGAGGCCTCCCGCTGCGACGTAGCCGGTGAGAGCGCCATCAAGAATTTTCTTGATATTGGTGTAGTTTTTTTGGATCGCACTGTTTGAGTCGAGGTACAAGGCTGTTGAGTGTTTCAAATTCAAGCTTATGAGCACACAGCCTATCCGATCATCCTCCGTGATGGGATGGTAGGGAAGGAGAATCACATCCTTGTCCGAGTATGTTTGCAGGAAGTTTGAGAGGTAGTCGGTCGCCAGATCTATGGCCTCGGATCTTCGTGATGTTGTCACGCATGAAGTAGGGATCCACTATCTGGATGCCCGGGATCTTGTCTCTGGTGATCTCCATGGCCATATTGAGGGAGAACATCCAGACCAGGGTATTGTGCAGTCGAAACCCATTCAACATGTCAAACAGGTCGGTATGCCGCACGTAGAAGATATCCCCGGGGGGTACAGTGAAGAAGCACGGCATATGAGAAGGCACCTTAGCCTTGAAAACAAGGTACGACTGATCGTTGTCGCGAATGCGGCACTGCTCAATTGTGAGACATCCATAATGAATACTACGCATATGCGAGCCTGCGACCTCGAGCATCGATTTACACATCATCGGTACACCTGCCATGTGCTGATTCTGGCTTGCTTGCCGCCATCCGGAAAAGAGGATTTGGATCCTGGCCCCGATCACCCTTAGGCTTCCTTTTGCGACCCTTCTTGCTCTTTACGGCTTCGGCCACTGCGTTCACCTCACCGACCGTCTTATGGAGGGTGCCGAGGCTGATCAAAGGAACTACTGGCCTTGGAGGCTCGGTGAAGGGGACAGGTGGTGGCGTCTCCTGACTAGTTGGGAAGAGACGCACCTTGCAAGGGGGTTTTGCTGGTGCTGGTTGGGTCTCGGCAACTTGATGTGTGCCTGATGGTCCCGGCTCATACAAATCAGAAAACCTTGTGTTAACAAACTGGTCACCGTAGTTCGGGTCAATTTCTTCATCATCATCGGGATTCTGTGCCATGTTGTCCAAGTCTCCCATCTCGAAGTCTTCATCATGTGCTGGTTGTGCTGCCTCTAGGGTGATGTCGAGCTGGTCCTCTGTCCCCAAACGGATCTGGCTCTTCGGCCATAGGTACAAGTAGCTGAAGCCCGTATTGAGGACCGCTGCCGTGTCCTCATCATCCCATCCTTGAGGTTGAGAGGGAGGTTCCACTTGCTCGTAGCCCGGAAGCACCATACTGTATTTGACCCTCATCATGTCAGGTGACATTGTGACATTGTGCATTTTGCGGTTCTCTGGTTGAACAATAGTACCCTTGGCAACATCCATCAACTGGTCACCCACCAAGTGCATTAGAGTGCAAGGAGTGTCTCCCTGCGAAAGATCGACATGTAGGCCGAGCGTTAGAAAAACAGAGATCAAGTCATCGGTGTGGTTGAGCCTCCCAACTCTCGCTTTAATTAGTTAGTTACCTTGAGGGCGTCAAACTCGGCCAATGTCGAGGTACCGATGCCGACAGGCTTGACCATGCAAGTGGCGGAGTGGCTGCCTGATGGCATGGTGGTGCGGGCCGGCGCCTTTGCCGCAGTGGGCAAGTTAAGCTCCGGAGCTAGAGGAGTCTCCACCACCACCGGCCCTGCTGGAGGAGTCACCAACGCCTCCGGCCGCGTCACATTGTCCGATTGGGCGCTGTTGAGGTTGGGAACCGGTGGCGGCCCCTGTTTACCACCCTTCTGCCACTTGTTGTACTTTTCCATGTAGACGGGAAGGATGGTGTTGTGATTCTCGTTCACTTGTGAATGGACTTGTGACTGGACTTGTGTCTGGACTTGTTCTTGGAACTTTGTCTCGGTAGCCGACACAGCCTTGTTCACGGCATCTTGGACTATATTTGGAAAGGCTTCCACCTGTTCCCTTAGGAGTTTTACCTCGGCGCTTTTGGCCTTCTTGCCCTTCCGCTCCGGGGTGCCATAGTACTCGGACCATGATATGCCGCCAAAGCCGACCACACGACCAGCCGACGGGGCCGCCAGGGGATCGACACTCTTGGTCCGGTTCAGCGCCCTATTAAAAGTGGTGTCCCACTTGGCGGCAAAGCGGTGGCCGACCCACAGGATGAGGATCTCCTACACTCCTCGTCCTGCGCACAAGGAACGCGAAGCATTTATCAGAAAACTGGACTTCATTGATTAATCATGAATGCAATTAATCGACTTGCATGCAAACTACTTACATATTTTTGTATGAAGTCCTTCACCCTCGGAGCAAAGGGGCCGGCGGGCTCCGAAGAATAATCAGAACCCCCTTTCGGCGGGGCAAACCGGGCCCTGATGAAGTTCTTTGCCTGCTCCTCCTTTATGTCGTCAAAGGGACGTGTCAACCCCTTTGCACGAGCGTCGGCGTCCTCCTTATCCCATTTGGGCCTCGCGGCTCTATAACCGCCGGAGCCGAGATGGTGGGTACCAATGTTTTGGGATCTCATATTCTTGCCCTTCTCAGTCCTGGCCTTGCCCAAGGCGGAGTTACATCTGGCCTTGAACACATTGTAGTCTTCTTCCTTGACCAGAGGCTCCTTCTTGACGAGCTCTGGATAACTTAGCTTCTCCTCAAAAATCAGATTCTTCACCCGAGCCACTCAAAAAGAAAAACCTGCACAAAAAGGATCAACTGCCATCATCACAGCCATTTTGCTGCCAGCATACACAAACACATACATACATACAGTCTCCGAGTTTTGCTGAACTCACATAATTCTTGAAGGCAGAACATAGATTCATAATTTCACAGCATAGCAGAAAACAACTGATTCGAAACTACAGAAGAAACTCAAAATCTGAGAGCAGTATGACCATTGATCATCAAAATTTCGGAGTTAAGCACAGAGTTTACAACAAGGGTGGACTGATGGATCATGTCATATATTGCACCAATTAAAATTTGAGAGCAGTATGACCATTGAAATAAGTATACAGATATGTGCAGTATCCTGGTGTAGTTTTCCTGCATACAAATATGTGCATACAGATATGTGCAGGCTTTTCCTTTATCCTGGTGCAGTTTTCCTGCATACAGATATGTGCAGATTGAAACACAAAGAAAACATAGAATAATCAACTTCCAGTTTTCCTGCATACAGATATGTGCAGTCTTCTTGCAGTTATTGTACAACTCACACGAGTCTAATTGCTAGTTCTTTCATTAATTAACAACTGAAACCAGGTGATCAAAAATCAAATGTTGGCATTGAGTCATGTCATCTTAATTCTTTTACTCGCTTACTACACAAGTGCCACATCATCACATGTTATCCATAATCTGATGTCCTATTTCAACAGACTTAACACTCCCATGTCCCAACAGTTTGACTAAGATAGAGCCAAGGATCCCTGAGGCATTCCAGTACACACAACTACACAAGCACTGCATCAGGTAAACGACTGAAGAAACGACTCCATATCCCAAGTGTGACGTATGTTTTATCACATTATAATCATCGCTAAGTATAGTACTCACTGTCTTACTCTGCTAGATGAACCATACTAAGTTAACGACATTATCACAATTAGCAATCAGCAATGCCTCTCATCTTTTCTATTTGCCTAAAACCTGAACTTCAACCTGAACTTCTATGCCTAAAATTAGCAATCAGCAATTAGCAATCAGCACACACTATGAACCTGAACCTGCACACACTATGAAACACACTATGAAACACAATCAGCAATTAGCAATCAGCAGTATTTTTTTTCACTCCTAGAACCTGAACTTCTATGCCTAAAATTCAGAAACACAAGGAGTACTGAATATTGACAGTTCAAGTCTGAATATTGACAGGGCAACAAGTCTGAATATTGACAAGAAACTCTCATTTCAGTTGCCTACTAACACTTGAGGATTACACACACAATGACACAGAGAAAGCTACAGAACACATTCGTTCCTTTATTGTCTTTCAGCCATTCTTTCTCTGTTTGCGTAAGCCAAATGACCATGCAACTTGAGATGAGCACTCAGATCATGCTAAACAAATGATCAAGACCAAAGAGAAATCAATATAAGGGACAAGCACACACCAAGCATCTGGCGGCCACCATCGCCCAAGCCAGGGAAGGGCGGAGGTGGACGCCGGCAGCGGCTGAGAAACCCTAGAAGGGGAGGAGAGGGGATGAGGCGGGTGGGTGGGGGCGGGACTCACCGGAGAGAGGGATTGCCAAAGCCGGCGTCGGGCTCCTCCTTCACGGGGCGGCGGCGTCGGTCTCCTCCTTCACGGGGACGGCGGCGTCGGGCTCCTCCTCCACGGGGCAGCGGCGAGCTCCTCCTTCACGGGGACGGCGGCGTCGGGCTCCTCCTCCACGGGGCGGCGCGAGCTCCTCCTTCACAGGGACGGCGGCGTCGGGCTCCTCCTCCACGGGGCAGCGTCGGGCTCCTCCTCCACGGCGGCGACGGCTTCGATTGATGTGGCGTCGGGCTCTGAGATATGTGAAGTCGTGTACTAGCTGTAGTACTAGCGCTGTGTGACTTGATCGATGTGTGCCGGTTATGCGAGGCGCATATCGCAAAGTGCGCCTCGTATAATATTACGCGAGGCGCATCTAGGCTAAATGCGCCTCGCATAATATGCAATCCTAGACAAATAGGGCAAAGGCGTGAGTTTCTATCAACAAACACACAGCAGCCTAGTGGTAGTACATGCCTTGTCCTATTTCACTGCTGGCCACCCAGGTTCGAATCCTAAGGTTAACAATTTTTTGGAAATTTTTTTAAAGGCCATTTTTCATGTAAAAGCATTGTCCAAACACAATATGAACTATAAAATATACTACAAATATTTTAAATATTCAAATATTGCTAAAACAACAAAAGTGAGTATTCTCAATGAATGTGTCTTGTCGATACATAATATTCTCAATGCAATATTATTATAACACACACATAATGAAAATTAAGAATGTTTTGATACATAATAGTAGGCCACACACACGACGGTTCTTGACAATGGTCGGAGCGCGCTAGCATTTCTTGACAATGGTCATCTTCTTGCCCTTCTTTGTCGCGGTTGCATAGGTTAGGTCCGGGACGTCTTCACTACTTCTCTTGAACGGAAGTCCTTTCTTAGGTAGGGTTGTGGTGTACGGTGTTTGGTTGCCATACCCGTCTTCTATCTTCGGGTCGCCGTTCTGGTCAAAGTCTTGCTCGTTGGCGACTCCGTCCATTCTGATAATGTTCCTTTTGCCTCTCCTGACGACAACCCGGCTAGGCTTTGACGGGTCTTTGATGTACCAGCATTGGTCGACTTTGCTAGCCAAAACCCAAGGCTCATTTCTTGCGGGTGCGTCAACTGGTGGTCTTTGACGGTATAACCATCGTGGTGAAATGCCCGTCTTCTTTCTCGACGCTCTTGGCCCACCTGACACGGAACATCGGCACCTTCTCTGTAACATAGTCGAGCTCCCAAATCTCCTCGATCCTTCCGTAGTATCTTTCCGGGATGTCGCCGGTGTAGAATATCCCATTACCCCTGAGTTCTGGTAATCGCAGTTATTGTCTTTTTCCTCTGTGTAGAACGTGTATCCGTTGATATCGTAAGCCTGATAGGTCATGAGGTTGTGCGAGGCGCCCTGTGACAATGAGAATATGAGTTTATCTTCCTCCGAGTACTCGCCCTGTGGTGGATTAGCTATGACCTTCTCCCTAAACCACCGCGTGAAACCGGAGTTGTGCTCCTTGATAACATCTTCCTCCCTCGGGACCTGGCGCCCCTGATCAGCGTAATTCTTCTTGATAAACTCTTTGTACTCATGTATGTATGGATTAACCACCTGCAGGTGTTGCAGTGCGACCAGGTTTGCTCTTTCAAAGTCCTTGGTTCGGCTCTCCATGTCTACATGCTTTGCACGTCGACCCTCGCGGTGACCCCATCCAGGGAGCCTCCCGAGGTGCTTGTTGAATGGCATACCAAGAGGGGTCTCGGTTTGTAGAAAGTTCGAGCAGAAAGAGATGCACTCTTCGGCCAGGAAGCCGTTTGCTATGCTTCCATCTGGACGGGACTTGTTCTTAACGTATCCCTTGATGTGTCCATTGAGCCTTTCGAACGGCATCATGCTTCGCAGAAACGCAGGACCGAGCTGGACGATATCCTCCACGACATGGAGAAGCAGATGAAGCATGATGTCGAAGAAAGCGGGGGGGAAATAGATCTCGAGCTTGCACATTATCACCACGATCTCGTCATGTAGCCTCATGAGCTGCTTAATGCCTATCGACTTCTGAGAGATGAAGTCAAAAAAGTTGCAGAGGCCAAACAGTGTTTCATGGATGTGCTTGTCCATTATACCTCGGATCGCGACCGGGAGTACCTGCGTCATTAGCACGGCGACGTCGTGAGACTTCATCCCGCTGAAGCGCTGCTTCGCCTCGTCTAGCCATCTGCTTATCTTCCCCGCGTAGCCGTTCGGAAATTTGACTCCGAGGAGGCACTTCATAAACTGTATGGCCTCCTTCTTACTCATAGTGAAGCATGAGGCCTTGAGCTTGACCTCTCCCTTCTTAACCTTTTTCCCCTTGCGACGACGGCTATTCTGTATTTCTGTCTCCTCCACCTCATCCTCCTCCTCATCATCGCTAGGTGGTGGTTGAAGTTCATCCCTGATGCCCATATGCTTCAAGTCGTTCCTTGCCTTCGGCCCATCTTTGGTCTTGTCAGTGTTAAGGAGGGTGGCAAGCAGACTCTCGCCCACGTTCTTCGTGATATGCATGAGATCAAGGCTATGAGGCACGCGGAGGATCTTCTAGTATGGCAAGTCCCAGAAAACAGACCTCGCCTTCCATACCTTCAGCAACGGCTCTGGCTTCTTCTGGGTCTTTCCTGGCGCAGGGCACTCCTTCCAGTTATTCAACAGCTTGTAGATTTCCGCGCCACTCTTCTGGTGTGGGATTCATCGGAGCTCGATCGTCCCATCAAACAGATGTCCTAGCTTTCTCCAGGCGTGATTCTTGGGAAGCCACCTCCGAGCCCCAAGGAACACGGTTTTCCCGGACCCGGGATATTTCTGTAGCTGGCGGTACGTTGTATTATCCTTGCACCTAACGCACCCATAGAATCCTTGGACCACCTGCCCCGAGAAGTATCCGTAACCGGGATAGTCTTGCACCGTCATGATCACCGCCGCTCTCATCTCAAAGTACTCTTGTCTCGAGGCGTCCCATGTACGGGCTCCTTCTTCCCATAACATGGCCAACTCCTCTTTCAACAACGTGAGATACAGATTGATGTCTGTACCAGGTTGTTTTGGCCCTTGAATGAGCATACTCATGGTTACGTACTTCTTCTTCATGCACAACCAGGGGGGAGGTTGTAGATCCATACAAACACGGGCCGTGTCTGTGTGCTGCTCTGGCTTCCAAACGGATTGAGTCCGTCAGTGCTCACGCCCAGCCTGAGGTTCCTTGACTCTTTCCCAAAATGTTGGTAATATTGGAGGTCCAACGCCTTCCACTGGCAAGCATCCGAAGGGTGCCTCAACATTTCCTCCTTCTCCGGATCATCGTCTTCCAGCCTCTTTCTTTCCGCGTGCCAGCGCATGAGCTGTGCTTTCTTAGGGTCTGCGAAATACCGCTGCAAACGAGGAGTTAGAGGAAAGTACCACACCACATTCCTAGGAGCTTTCTTGGTCCTTCTCTTGTATCGAGAGGTCTTGCACACCGGACACGTGGTCTTCTCCGCGTCCTCGCCCCGGTAGATGATGCAATCATTTATGCAGACGTGGTATTTCACGTGCGGTAGATTGAGAGGCTACACGACTTTCTTCGCCTCAGCGATACTAGTCGGACATGTGTTCCCCTTCTTGGGAAGAATATCATGCCAGAATACAATGTTGTCGTCGAAACATTCGTCGGTCATTTTGTGTTTCGCCTTCATCTCCAGAGCCCTAAGCGTTACATTTAGACGGGTATCCCGTCGTTGCATCCGTCAAACAATGGAGTGACCGCGTCTTTCTCCATTTGCTCCAGTTTAGCCTTCTCTCTACCGGCGGCTCTGGCGTTACTCGTCTCCTTGAGAAGCAGATCTTGGACATGAGGGTCTCGCAACCAGCTCGAATCATGGTCGGCACCACCTTGATCATCTTCGTGTCCATGCCCGACGCCACCTTGATCATCTTCGTGTCTATGTCCAGTGCCACCACCCTGATCTTCATGATCGTGACTGGCGTCTTGATCTTCGTGATCATCACTAGCATCTTGATCTTCGTGATCATCACGTATCCATCGAGTGTAGCCATCCATGAAACTACGTCGAAGCAGGTGCGACTCCAGCATTCCGGAATCATGCCTTATTAGATACATCAGCTTGCAGTCCCGACATGGACATCTTATCTCTGTCTTGTTTGCACGTTCCATGTCGGCCCTCGCGCATGTCATCCACCTATCCACGCGGGCTTTGTTGATCAGTGGTCGGACCATGGCCGCCTGCGTGGTACAAAGAGCAAGAGAATAATTAGAGCATATATGGACGTGGATCGCCGGAAAAAATCGGCATGACCTCCCCTAAAAACTGGACATCCGCGAGTGCCAGAAATTCGCCGGAAAAGAAATAAATCGACATTCCGGCGAAACATTGGCATCTCAAATGAAATACCTGCACAAAAAGTAGCACCACAACACAATCATATAGTCGGTGTCTCCAACAACGCGCATACATGCAAGCAACGCCTTCATGCTTCCTCCAACAACGACTTGCGCAAGAGAGCCGGAGGAGAAGTAAATGGACATGTTGTAGATCTAGAGGAGCAAGAGACTTCACTTAGATATGGGTGTCAACCAATGGATGTTGAGCAAGCTTCTATGGTGAATCAATGGGGGAAATGAGGTGGGGAGGAGGAGGGGGGCGACCAGATTTGTCTTGGTGGAGGAGGAAGAAGTGACACAAGTGAGTGGGGTGGTAGTTGCCTCCATGTGCAAAAAGCTGGAAAAAAGTGGTGCCAGGTTATGCGAGGCGCATATTGCACAATATGCTCCTCCTATAATTCAAACTATAGGAGGCGCATATAATATGCGCCAAGGCGGCCACCTACCACCGCCCGGGCCCGGAGTTACTTGAGGCGATATGGCCATATGCGCCTGATATTATCAAATATAGGAGGCGATATAGCCATGTCGCCGATATTCGTGCACCTACCAACACGCTGGGCCCACATAGATTATGCGAGGCGCATTCTATCCATATCGCCTATATCGTATATAGGAGGCGCATATGACTAGAATGCGCCTCGCATAATCTGGGGCTGCTAGATTCTGTCCGTACAGGGATTATAGGAGGCGCATTCTTATCATATGCGCCTCGCCTATTTTTATACTAGAGGCGCATATCGCAAAGTGCGCCTCGGCTATTTTTATAGGAGGCGCATATGTCTAAATGTGCCTCGCATAAGCATGTCTCCTATAGCCTTTTCTCTAGTAGTGTGAGGGACATCTCATGTCTTTGGATGTTCAACCCACTTTGTTCGACAAGATCAAAGAAGCCCAAAAGGCAGATAAGGAAATTGAAGAGATTAAGGAAAAGATTGGCAAGGGAAAAGCCAAAGGATTCCATGAAGATGAACATGGTACTTTATGGTATGGGAAACGTATCTGTGTTCCACAAGATCCGGAGCTTCGGAAAGTGATTTTACAAGAAGCCCACAACTCACCATATTCCATTCATCCGGGTAACACAAAAATGTACATGGATATGAAGGAAAGATTTTGGTGGAACAATCTCAAGAAGGACATCGCCGAACATATTGCTTTGTGTGATGTATGTAGTAGAGTGAAAGCGGAACACCAGAAACCAGCAGGATTGTTACAACCACTACCTATTCCTGATTGGAAGTGGGACAAGATTGGCATGGATTTCATCACCGGGTTGCCAAGGACCAGGTCAGGATATGGTTCTATTTGGGTGGTAGTGGATCGCTTAACTAAAGTGGCTCATTTCATACCCGTGAAGACAACTTACACAAGTGCTAAGTTAGCCAAGATCTATATGAGTAGAATTGTATGTCTACATGGAGTACCCAAGAGTATTGTGTCTGATAGGGGAACTCAATTCACTTCTCATTTTTGGAGGCAATTACATGAGTCATTAGGAACGAGGTTGGAATTCAGCACTGCATTTCATCCTCAGACTGATGGACAGACAGAAAGGACCAATCAGATTCTTGAAGATATGTTGAGGGCATGTGCTCTAGACTATGGAGCCAGTTGGGATGAAAGTCTGCCTTACGCAGAATTCTCATACAATAACAGCTATCAAGCCAGTATTGAGATGGCACCATTTGAATTTCTCTATGGGAGAAAGTGTACCACCCCATTGCTATGGAATGGTGTGGGAGAAAGAAGTTTGTTCGGACCAGAACTAATCAAGGAGGCTGAAGAGAAAGTCAAGCTAGTTAAGGACAGATTAAAGATAGCACAGTCCCGACAAAAAAGCTACGCAGATCCTAAGCGTAGAGAGGTCACCTATGAAGTAGGTGATAGAGCTTATCTTAGAGTGTCACCACTTCGTGGAGTAAAGAGATTTGGTGTCAAAGGTAAATTGGCCCCAAGATATGTTGGACCATTCAAGATTCTAAGTCGTAAAGGAGAAGTAGCTTATGAGATTGAATTGCCAGAGTCATTGTCTGCTGTTCACAATGTATTTCATGTGAGTCAGCTTAAGAAATGCCATCCAGAGATGGAAGACACTTCCTTGAAGGATACTATACCATTGGAGGAAGTTCAGTTGGAAAGTGATCTCACCTATGAGGAGAAACCTATCAAGATTCTTGAGACTGTAGAAAGAGTTACTCGGACTAATACTATCAAATTCTGCAAAGTTCAATGGAACCATCATTCCTAAGAAGAAGCAACATGGGAAAGAGAAGATGATCTTCGGAAAGACCACCCTCACCTATTTGCTAGCCAACCCGAATCTCGAGGGCGAGATTCACCTTAAGGGGGTTAGATTTGTAACATCCCTAAAATCATGTTTCAAAACTCATGCATATCATCCATGCATCCATGATCATTTAGGGTTCCATTTTAAAACCATTTCAAAAACAGGATCATATGTTCCTCAATATTTTATGTAAGTATGCTCTAGCCTTAGTGCTACTTTCTAATGAGAAAGATACTTATTTTATTTAGTAATGTTTTGAATTCAAACTTAAGAGTTTTCCAAAGCTTGGGCAAAGATTTCAAAACAAAGCATGATTATAAAACCATTTTTTATGCCTATTATTTATATCCAATAAAGGCATGGTTTTATTTTATTTTTCAATTGCTCAAAGTGTTTTTGAGTAAACAGAAGTGTTTGACACACATTTGAGTATAAAGTTCACTGTATAAAAATCTAGAGAAGATTTGGATTCAAACTTATTTGAATTAGAGTTGAAAAATCATTTCTAGAAAATCAAACAGAAAAAGAAAAGTGAAAGGTAGGAAAAAAAATAAAGCAAACAACCAATGGCCCCAACCCAAATTTCGACCCATCTAGCCCAAAGAACTCCCTCCACAAACGTTTTCTTTCACTCGCAACCACACCCACAGAGTCACTGACTGCCTGGACCCACCTCCTCCCCTTTTCTCTCGCTGACAACCGCGGCCCACACGGCAGTCGTCGTCTCCACCCCCAGCGACCAGTTCTTCCCCAAATCACTCCGGGCGTTTCCTGTTTAAATTCCGCGGCTTCAATTCCGTTCAATGCTCGAGTAATTCACGCCCACGTCCTCTACTGCTTAAACACCATGCTCCCCTCCTCCTTTTCCCCCAAACCTCACCCCACCGGAGCCACCAGGCTGCTCAGAATTCCCTCGGGACACCCCTCTGCTCCGACGAGTTCGTCGTCGAATTCCGGTAAGCACCGCGTTCCCCTCTGCCTATGGATCATACTAGCTGTTTCTGCATCCTCATACGCACCTACTGACACCCTCCACTTGCTTGCGCATGCTCTGTATCCTCGGCAACGTCATCGACTGAGCTCCGCCACCGTCTGCTTGAACTCCGCGAGTTCCCGTAAGCCCAGCTTCCCTCTCCTCTGCTTGATACGCTGCAGTGATCCCCAACATCCTACGCACCTAACAACACCCTTTTCTTGTCTTAGCATGGCCCAGAACATCGTCTCCATCGCCAACCGAGAGCAACCGACGCTGTCTCGTTCTCCAACGAGCAATCGACATCGACTCCGTACGCCCCTTCGCCAACCGAGCACACGTTGAGCATCCCCTCACCACGGAGATTTTGGTGAGCATCCTTACACCTCCCCGGGCGACCTAGCTCGCCGGCAAGCTTGCAGCCAGAGTGCGCCGCCGCCTGTCGCCGCCACCACTCGATGGTCAAACGCTGTGAGCCGTGCGATGTAGATCGGACGAACACGATAGATCATAGTCGAAGTGGTATGGGTAGATCTGAGCTGCAGATGTTAAGTAGATATGACGGTGCGCGAGCACGATCCAGCGCGAAGCGGTACCAGCCAACCAGAAGCTGCCGCGTGGCATGTTCTTCGTTTTAAAATTCTGAATTAAATCTATTAGATGTTTAAACTCGTTTAATTCATAACTTTTGATTCCCACGTACAAATTTGACAAATTTTATATCAATGGAATCAGGAAAGAAAACCCTTTCCATTTATGCAATGTGTTTAATGTTTTGCTTCTGTTAAAATGGTTGTTTTTGCAGAAACATTTGTAGGCATAATTTGGGTATAATAATTATTTGAAAAATGTTTTAATGTTCAAATAAAGTTTATTTGGCAAGTTTTGAACTTGTTTATGATTCAGTATAGTGCACTTGTCTTGTTTGGTGTAGAAAATCATCACATGGCATATTGCATACATTCATGTATTTTTGTTTGTATTAATTGTGAATGTGATTTTGTGCCATTATTTTATGTGTAGATTTTGGTGCAAATAGTGATTGTGATTGTGAGGATTGTAGCTACTCTCAAAACTACCAAGGCAAGTGGTGCTTCACGATTTTATACCTATGTTTTTCAACTATGCATTAGAAGTATTTTGCTAGCCTTGCATGGATATTTTGATCTATATGCTATGCTTGGGAAATCCTAGTAGTTGTAAAATTGCTAGAAATTTCTAAGTTAAGATTCTTATCAATGCCATGCTTAGCCTAGCTAGTAGCAACCAAGGGTGGTTATATATTCATGCTATGAGAAAATATTTCTAAGTCTTTGGACTTGTATTTTGTTTAATAAAACAACTAAGTGAATGAAACACCTGGGTGGAATGGAAGGAATGGTTTATGTTGAGTGGTTACACAAGGCCCATTTCTATGGTTTACCTTGTGTATCTCACTTGTGGAAAGCCACCCAGGAACAAAGGGATTTGAGATGCCATATGTTAAGAAGCTTCTAGTGCAGCCACTTGGCAATATGGGCTCTGCCTGGATCACATAGGTTGCAATAACTTAGCCATTTGGATAGTTGGTGGTAGTGGGATGATAGATTGGAACACGTCCATTTGGTCTAAGGGAAGGCTTCTAAAAGGTCCTGTCTTGGTGAAAATCAAGTCTTGTGGGGAAAGTGCACAACCTCTGCAGATGGAAGAATCTAAGTACTTAGCCATGTCCCTGGTATTGGACAACTTGAGCATCAAGACATGGAAGCTATCAAGAATCTCCTCATCCCAATTTCTAAGTAAAAACTTGTGGTTGAACAAGGGTGAAGGTTCCCCAATGTCTATTGGTGGTTCCTTGGGAAAGATTTTGACAAATAAAAACTTAGTGTTTTCAACTAATAGGTAAACCTATTTTGAGCAAAGCAAGCCTAAGCTACACTTAGCCAAAATACACATAGTAACTAGTCTACCAATATTCTACTAAGGTATCACTTGCCAATACTATTCCAATGTATTGACCCACTGTGGCTGTAACTTGTGATGTTGCAGGTTATTCTGATGATGATTAGGAGTCATGAGTCTACACTCAACATGCTTGCCTGTGGCACATGAAGATGAAGACTTATTTATCTTATTACATATTTAAACTCTTGTACTAGGCCTGTGGCCATGGAGTTGTAAAAGACTATGTTTGTCTCTGGAATGACTTGTAATAATGACCTTTGTTTCTGTGTACTTCATCTTAAACTGTGGATGCTAGCATTGATCCAGGGACTAGCATTGCAATCGTAGGGATCCTTACCTTTATAAAGGGAGAGATCTTACAAACCAGTAGAATCTACACAACTACCATAGTCGCTGCGTTTGGCATCTCTTGTTTAAATAAGGGGATCTCGTGCTCCGACTTAAGCATAAAAATTCATACAAATTATCCCCGCATGGAAAGGACCGTTCATCATAAGCAAGGCGCTACTCAATGGTTCCTATTATCTCATTGATAATCGTGAGTTTAAATATAGGCCATGTGAGGATCATAATCATAAGCAATGTGACCCGGATGATGACTACCCGGAGCTTGATAGGCCATGGCACATAGCACAGCTACGTCCCTTTTACACTTAGCATATTTTATTATATACTATGTACTTTTATATGATCAATGAAACAAAGCATTTGGTTCGCTCATATGCCTGAATCTTTTACCTCCTTTAGTGTTCATTTTTGGATCATGTAAAACCCTTTATGCACAAGATTTGCATTTGCACTTGTGAAAATTCTGCATACGGGCGTTATCTTAAGTTTTCTAGTTTACACGTTTTTGGTTGTTTTTATGTGGATTCTGGAGTAGTGACTTTCGGCACCCTAAGCCAGCGATTTTGTGTTTAGGTTCTTGACGGTGCCATTAGGAATCATCACATGAGCGCATAGTTCTAGCTGAAGGTTTTCCAACTCATGAAAGGTCAAGCATAAAAGACGAAATAATGGATAAGCCAGCACTTGCTTAAAAATATACGACCATACATGCTGGAACTAGATCATAAGTGGCTGGAGGCTTGAAGCCAAGTTTTCCACCTTACAAATATCATTGTTTTCCACATATTACATACCAGAAGAAACAAATATTACAAAGTGTTTTTCATTCTTCTGGTGCAGGGGACTTCAACGTTGCATCGTCGGAGACAGGAGAGTCCTCTTGTTCATCAATTCAGTCGGTGGCCTTCAAGGACTCAGAGGCTGCTTGGTCATTGTCGATAACCTATAAAGTCACAAAGACGTCCGCCTTGACCAACTGGGTGACCTTTGTATCGTAGGCGGCGAGGAAGGACCATATTGCATCGTTGTCGAATTTTTCTCCGTCCTTGTCCATGTCGGGGAGACCAGCGGTCACCATGTCGATCTCGGCATTGTCATAGTGAGCTTTGAACAAAGATAAAGTCATCCTAGCGCCTGCCCAGATACATGAAGCTTTCTAGCTTACGATATGCTCGGGGGCTCGACGTAGGATTTCTGAGTACTTCATGACAGATTCCACCACCTTGATGTTGATGTCCAAGGGCTTGGCAATCTCTTTGGCCTGGGTGATGGCGGTATTGATGAAGTTACCTGAGAGGACCATGCACTCTTTTGGCGGCAGAGCATTTTCACCCAAGTTGGCTAGGTCAATGGGCTCTGCATTTTCGGCAAAGAAATTGAGGCCATGAGTTCAACAAATCAATTCAAAGTACCTGGCTTGTAGAAAATGAAGACAGTGGAAGCTTACCAAAGACGCTTCTCTCGGCTTGTTGGCATACCTCTGCCAAAGAGTCTCGCTCTTGTCGAAGAATCTTGTACGCCTCAAGGACACGTGCATTTTGCTCATCAACAGCTTTCTTCTGCTCCTTGAGGGTATCGATTTCTTATTTTAGGCGGTTGATATCCATGTTGGCAGATTCTTACACAGCCGCCAATGGCTCCTCGTGCATTTTGAGCGTGTCAGCCCTTTCCTGCTTCAAAATTTTGTTCTCACTGTCGAGCTCCTGGATATGCTTGGATTGCTCGACATTGTCCTTAGCTTTGGCAACAGCATTTGCAAGTTGGCGAAATAACATGTATAATGAGTAATCAGAGGATGAAGGTACAAGACCAAGTTGAGAGAGAAATTGAAAAGAAAACAGACTCTTGTTTCTGGTGATCTATTCCTTCAAGAAGGCAGTTTTACCTTTTTCGGTTTTTAGCTCCCCGTGAAGCTTGGCGAACTTCTCATTGGTGGCAACCTTCTGAGCATTCTCATTCTATAGGAATAAAAGTGCTTAGTCTACTTGGAGCATCTAGTCGGAACTATTTAGTTCAATCTAAAAGCATGGGGGCTACAATTCGAGTTCTAAAAAAAACTCAAAACTATGCTTAGTCCTTTCTTAAGCATCTAGTCGGAACTATATTTGTTTCAACTAGAGGCTTGGGAGCTACAATATTTGAAATTTACAAACACTACATATGGCACTCTAAAAGTATCTAGTCAGAATTATTCAGTCAAACTGCATAGTTGGGGGCTATAGTACAAAGTTTCTTAATTAGACCTCTTAGAGCACCCAGACCAAAAGAACTATGGTTTTCCGTCTAAGTCCTTAGGGGCTACAATGGGATATTATATGTGAAGTGCAAAATCATAAAAAAAACTTATGAAGGAAATGATCTTGAGGTTGTTGGCAGCTTACAAGTACAATTTGCCAAAGGCAATTGTGTTACGTCAGAGGATCTCTGCCTGCTTAAGCAGTTCCTCAAGGCCATACATCGGAGCAGTCGGTGTTGCACCAGGAGCCGAGGCAGATGGCGTTGGAACAATTGTTGGGCTCATGGTCCTGAAGGCCTCCTCTTGGCTCGTGGTCGCTGCAGATCCACCTCCCACCACCAAATCCTTTCCTCTCTCTTGGTGGCATCCTTATCCGGAACTTCAGCCACTTGGGAGGAGGTGCTCTCCTGCGTTGCCTGGTCGCCGGGAACAACGACCATCTCGGCAACATCTGGGACCTCCTGTGAAGGAGTATTGTCCACCTCCATGACAAAGGGACCAGATGCCACCGTAGAAGGAGATCCAATAGGAGCGGCAGAGGGCTGGACGGCATGAGTAGGAGGAGAAATGGCGGCAGAAGCTTGGGTCAGCATATAGCGAATGTTTTTAGAAGCCCCAACAGTCTTGGAGGTCTTCTTCTAACTCAAGTTAGTTTTTTTCCTAAAACATACAAAATGGCATAGTATAAGTACATGAAGAAGCAGTGCAAGCGACAAAGTCAGAGGAAAAGAGACTTACACAACAGTTGGCGCCTTGGTCAAAGGGATGCCAACTAACTTCCTTTTCTCTTCCTCCAGGGAGGCGGTGGATTTCTTGGAGACTCCACTCTCTGTCTTCTTTTTCTTGCCTCTAGCAGCAGCGGTAGAGGTTGAGCTCTTCCCCTTACGCACCATCGGAGCATCATTGTCAGACACGATAGTGAAATCCTTCATCTTGGGGTCATAGACTTGGGGAGACATGTCGGCCTCATCCAAATCCCCCAGCTGTTACGTGATCATAGTGTTAGACGAATAGATGCATTAAAGGCAGGAAAACTAAAGTATATGTCAAAGCAATGCAAAGAATCAGAAGTTACCTTTAGGCACTTGTCGTCCTCGAACATGTCATAGGTGATGGTGAAACCGTGCTTCCGGTCCTTCACCTTGACGATGTCCTTGAGGCGGAGCTTGATGAAGTCACTAGAAAAGTTATCCTCGGAAATCCGGAGAGTATCTTTCATGTCCTTCGTGTACTCACACATCAGCTTCTCACGGTCTTACACAGGCTGGATCCGCCTTACAAACCAGCACATTGCTAGGTCCAAGTCGGCCAGACCCGTGTCAACGAGCCACTCAATCTGCCTTATGGCGCGGGAGGCTTCATCGTCGGAGGGAAGGATGGCTTGGGACCTTCATGTGGTGGCTTAGGCGGCGGCCCCGTTGATGAAGTCCAGGTACGTGTTTTCTCGGCCGACCAGAGGGATATTTGGGCCGTAGAAATATCTACGCTTCCAGTTCTTGCAGGACTCGTGTCCCACGATGTTGGGGAACCACCGGCCAGGTCGGATCTTGAAGCTAATTCTTCTGTAGTTCCTAAGTTCATCCTTGTTCACTCTGGCTTCCCTCTTGACGGTGGAGAAATAGATGAACAAGTCTAACATAGGCCTAATCCCTAGGAATCCTTCGCACAAAGCTATGTAATTGCTAAGTTATAAGATGCTATTGGGGGAGAGGTTCTGAGGTTAAACCCGGAAGTGCTGGAGGCTTGGATGCAGAAGTCGGAGATTGGCAGGGATATGCCACGCACCAGTTGATCTTTGAGGTATACCTTTTCTGTGGCTTGGGGAGAAGGGACCACCTCGCCGGTCGGTGCCAGCCACCAGGCCAAATCCTTTGTTGCCAGGAGATACCCCTTAGCGATCATCTCTTTGATATCTCCGACGGCGATATCAGAGCCTCTCCACACTCCCTTGTGGGAGTTGGTTTCTTCCTCCAGCGGCTAAAACGCCACCAGATTATGGTCAGCTCTAGTGGTTTCCACCATGGCAGAGACATGCACCTCCATCCCCTCCGGTGGAATCTGTACCATGCTAGACAGCTTCGCCAAAGCATCGCCGGTCGGCGCCATGGAAGAAGGGGTACTGTTGTGGGCCATTGAGGAGGGGGAAGTAGATTGGAATGTGGAGAGGAGGTTAGGGTTTCTCTGTGCGAGGATCTCGAGGATTTCTTGGTGAGAGGAAGAAGACGATGTGGGAGGAAATGCGGGTGAAAAGAAATTAACCCACGCAGTTAAAATTATATAGCCCTGACATCAAGATTCATGTAGAGCGATCCAACAATTCATGTGTGGACAGCGCGTGTGTGACCGTGCGTGCAGATTTTGCCATGCCCCCACCCCCCCCCCCCCCCGCCTCCACTCGACATTTCGGATTTCATGTGCGGGAAAATCGCATGTTTTCTGCATATGTGTGTTTTGAGGCGACACTAGCTACATTCTACGTCACCCCACTGACAGTTGCAAATGATCAGTCACATCTAAAGATTCTGGCATGGTCGGATCCTGTCTGGCTACGAGAAGAGTAAGGTGGAAACTCAGTAATTCTCCGGCTTATATATCAAAGGCAAAGAGTATTGTAGGGTTCTTTGGAGGATTACAAGATATTTCTTGACGAATTGCCGACATCACCTAGGCGAAGCATTCAAACTAAAGAGGCAAGACGGCGCAAGATCTTCTCTGGGGGCTACTATTGGGGATATGCTAAATGGATATCACCATTGCATGTCTCTAATTCGGCTAACCCGGGTAGCCCATAGTTGGTAGCAAGGCCCATAGCCTGCTGGGCGGCCTAGTTAGACGGATCTAGAAGGTAGGCCCATGCTGGATAAAATTAGAAGGCTACAGTGTAGTAACACCCTCAGATCGGCCCTATGCAAGTTTTAGCGATTCCCGCTAAACCCGCATAGAAACGATTCAAAGGTGCCCACCAGGCACTTGCGTGCGGGTGGAAAACGAAATAATATCATTACACAATAGTCCATGATGGAACCCACAGAATAGATATATACAACACGACTCCATGAGAATATAGATATATAATATAAAGATCCAAATCACCTTGAAACGATATACATCCGAGTGCGGATAAGATGCAAATTGGGCTAAGAGCCCTGAAAAATAACCAATGGTGTCCATAACCCTGTCCAGGCCAAGATGGAAGGGTAACCCTGCTAACAATGTCGATCTCAAACCTGCTTAAACCAAAGGGGTGCCGACAAAGGGCAAAGGGAAAACAGAGTGGTCGGTACTGAGGCCAGTACACGGTGAGGCTTAAAATTCGGCGGCTCTCGCCTACATAGGTATGGTGGACTAAAGAGGCAGCGCAACATGCACTAAACATCCTAAAGATACTTGATCCAACTGACGGCAATCAAAGAGGGATAAGAAAGACCTATTCGGATCCAACCTGAGACTAACATCAAACATACCCATCCTAGTGTTTCCCCCATCGAGACCAAACAAGGAAGTCAAACTGAGGAACTCACACAGTTGTCAGTTTTATTCATTCCGTTATAGTTGCAACACTTACTTGTTAGATAAAGATAGCATGAGTCATCCTGATATCATAAGCAGTGGGCAATTTTAGTTAACCATTCCATTGTAGTTGCAATACTTACTAGTCAGATATATATAGCATGAGACATCCCAAATCCAGCAGTTGTTGGCACTTTTATTTAGCAATTCCATTGTAGTGAAGCTGATTACTAGTCATTCCAAAGTCAAATTTGTAGCACTACTTTAGTATAGTTTTCTATGATCGAGATACTATGCTCCAAGTCGTCCATAACCGTGGACACGGCTTTTAGAAAGTTTTACCCTGCAGGGGGGCACAAATAGAAACACACACACGATCAACCTTGGAAAAACCAAATGAAAACCCAACGAGGCATCACGACAAAGCAATCACAAGATTCATATAATATTTCAAAGGGCCACCTCACCAAGCTACCCATGACGAAATTGCCTGGCTCTAGAACGGACCTAGAGGTTTGCGTCAATGGTTTTAAACGACTGGGAACTCGAAAGTGTGACTGGGGTTGTCGATACCGCGAAAACACTTTGCTTACCTAAACAGTACAGTAGTAAACGCTCTCCATGAGCAACAGTAGTAAATAAAGCAGTAAACATGGCATAAGTATAGGATAGTAATAAAACCCCAAACTAGTTTGTGGCCCCATGAAATAATATATGATTCAAGATCTCGCTAAGGGAATTCATGGTTCCACATGCGGATAGTGCGAATAGTCAAGCAATAGGTATCAAGTACTCGGGGTCCTACGGGACACCAGTGAGCAGTTAAAAACCAAATTAAATCTATTGCCCACCTATGCCTATGCGTTAATTATATCTATTCCCATCAATTTAATATTGAGTTGTAATTTGGGTCATGATCATCTCCAACATAAAGCATATGGCAACCTTCCAGCAACTCTGGTACTTGACGACACGAAGCAGCACTTAAGCAAGCGACTACCACAAGCAAGGCTGACTATCTACCAAAAAACAAGTAATAGGAGGTGTCCAAGGCAATATACTGGCTGCAAGGGATATCACGGGTACGAAAAACTAAAGCATCGCAACACAGATAGTAATAGATTAATAGGAGGAAATAAAGACTATGCAGGTAAGATAGTTAGAAAGGAGGAGAATGCTCGCGTGGGACACACTGCCGAAGGTTCATCCAAATATCGGATCGACACTCACATCAATTCATCGGCCTAATCCGTGAAGAACCAAACACTAGAAGAAACACCAGATGCACTATTTAATACTACGACATAAGATCGGGCATGATTCATGTATGATGCATGACATGGCGATGATGCTATGCAATTAGGCAATATTAAGCGAGACCGGGGTCCTATCAATTACTTAGATGGTTCAAGTTGTTTAGATACCCTGCATTTTAAATGTTGACTTAACAAGGCAAAACAAGGCATCGGTTCACTACACAAATTTAAATGGAGCCAATATAAGACTAGATTAGCCCCCATATGGTATCCATATTTAATTATGAGGTGAATCGGTATAAGGCCCCCAAACCACACAGTATGTATGCAAGTATGAATGATTATGTGCAATAAGTATATATGTCATATTATAAAAATAGGGGTCGGATCAGGGTCACCATGGGGCTTGGCGATCTTGGGGTTTCGAGGGTAGGCGGGCTTCGGTCTTTGGTCCATGAGGGAGAACTCGTCGGTCCATGACTAAGATCGACCTTCAGATTCAGGGGTCTTCGGTGGCACCATGCAGATTCTTCCAAACAACGACATGGAGCCAGTCTTGTCGGTGGGCGTCCCAATACGAAGATACTGAGATTCCGAGTGACACCAATCTTGTACATCGCAGACGATGGAAACAATTTCGTGAGAAAAACATAACTATAGGAGTTCTTCAGCAGCGACGCGGTGCCTGATAGAAAACGAAACCATCTGAAACACACACATATCTAGGGTTTGCGGTCACTACAAGGGGACACACGAGGTTGGGCCTCGCGGAAACGAGCAACACGGAGGAGTCTGGTGGCAGCAAGGACATCGATGGCCAGGTGCAGGTGCAAGGAGTATGTAGAGAACGACCCAGCCACGGATAGAGTAGAAGGGCGCCAGGGCCATGACAACACCCTGTGTTGTAGAGACGTCGCCCGTTGGGGATGAGGAGGGCACAGAGGAGTACATGGCGCGCGGGGAACGAACGGGGGCCACAGGGAGGCGTGGGCGAGGCCGGCGCTGGTGCGCGAGGTGGCCGGGGACAGCAGAGCAGGCAGCCGGCGGGGAGCAGGCTGGACGCAGGGCGGCAGCAGCGTCGCGGGACGGAGAGGAGAGGACCGGCATGAGTCTTAGGTGAGGCGGCTGGTGTCGAGGCTCCGTTCGAGAGGAAGGGTGGCACTCGGCGAGCGACGGGAGAGAAAGGGCATCGGCGAGCGATAGGGAATGTCGATAGGACGAGGAGGGTGCGATGCGAGCGAGAGACGAGACGAGGAAGGGGATCACGTGGAGTGGGTGGGCTAGGATCGCAGACGATCACGCGGGGTCACGCGAGGCAGGGCGATGCGGTCACGTTGTCGTGCGTTGCATGGGTGGGGCGTGTTGAGTCGCGTTGGCGTGGGCTGTGGGTGTGCGTGTTGTGCGCTGGGTTGTGTGGTGTGTATGTGTTGGTCCAGGGGAATGGGTACCATGTGGTTTGACCAGGGGAGGGTTGGGTGAGAGCGCGTGGGTGGGTTGAGTAGCGGCGACAGGGAAAAAGGGTAGGTGGGTTAGAATTAGAGTTTGGGTTTGGGGTAGGTGGAGTGGTAGGCTGCTGCCAGCTGGGCCTTTGGGCCTGGCCAGTGGCGGCCTCCCCCAGGGTTTTGTAAAACATTTATTTATTAGTTTTGTTTTAAACAAGTTTTTTTAAAATAGTTTTAAGGCAAAAAAAATTATCCGGAAGGCAGAGAGATATTTAGAAAATAAAGAAAGTCTTTTAATAAAATAGTTTTTCGCAAACATGTGCATTATGATGATGCTCAAATGCAATGTGGCATGAGGACATGAGCATGCAGTCATGATGATGCACAAACAAGAGCAATATTCTAATAGTGATTTTACCCGGGGTGCTACATCACCGACCAACCCGGAGCCTTGGTGTGCAAGACATGAATACTAGTTAGTATCAGTGTAGGACTATCTAACCTGTCCGGCTAGGACTTTTCCCTGTAATCCTAGGTTCTGGTGCCTTTATAAGACGGACCTTTGGGAGCATAGACACATCGATTTACACACCTCGCACAGCGAACCAATCCCTGTAACTCGGCGTATTGCCATTATAGTGATTTATAGTAGGAGTACCATAGTGGGATCTGAACCTGGGTAAGCTATGTTACCTCGTACCCTCCAACTCAGCGCCTTCCCCCACCTCTCTAAACACGCTCTATGAGGACTCCTCCATGGCGTACTCGTGGCAATACCATGACAGGGAAAGTTTCACCAAAGTAGTAAATGGACAAGTTTCACCAGTTTGTAGTAAAAGGGAAAGCGGTAAAATTTAGGAAAAGACCCTGAATCACTTGATCCCATCCACAACACTAACCTATCCTAGCAGACAAGCTTATATCTTACTCATACATGCAGCTATGAGTTTCTATCGACACCCGGAGCAAGGGGAAGCTATATAAAAGGGACACCACCGTGTTAGCAGAGAACCTCTACTACACCTTCTCCCCACACAACCAAGGATTCACTAGACCACCCAAATAACCATCAAGAACAGCAAGAGAAGCCATGGTTCCATAACCTAGTTTCCACCAGATCATTCTCAAAACCAACCACTAAATCAACCAGGCAATAGATCAACAATGGTAACATAAGGAGGGGAAGGTTTTGGTGTTGAGCAAGGGCAAGCTAGGATAAGAAGGCCAAGCCAAAAGAAGTATATCATCACAAGAACAACCACCAAGTTTCAGCAACAGCTACTCTACAGCAGCAGGTTGTTATCTCACCACATCCAGCCTTACTTATTATCAATTAGGACATGAAATTATAATGGAGATGAGTACTCTTAGATCTACATAGATGCTATGTTAAGATCATCAATGATCTAAAATGCAAGTAAAGCATCTGTTCTTATCAATAAATAAAGAAACCTCAGACTATGCAACACTGGTAGCCAAACTTTAATCTATAACTAACTAATTCAGCAACAGGTCATGTTACTAAGAAACACCATTATGCACACTTCAAATTGAGGCGCCATAGTGGCCATTTACAATAGCAGAAGCCAATGTATTCACTAGACTAGATCAGTATCAAATTAACATGCTTTCAGAATAGTTGCAGCCATAGAAGCTTGATTCAAATCACCTTCATAGTCAAGTAGACTAAGAATCATTTTTAAGGTTATCATAATTACACAACTAGCATGTGCTTATAAGCCTTAGCCTTTGCATCATTGGCTAAGCTAATATACCAAGCATAATATATGTTTTATTAATGTGTCATCCAACATCTGATTGGTCCTAGAAATAAAAATTTACACCTTGCACTTCACATTCACAATAGTTGAACCAGATCATGTATGTACATGATTTAATAATCAACAACAATAGATCATGCTGCCAAGGGTTCATTGTTATGCACACTCTCACTAAGAGGAACCACAACAGTAAACATCTATGATAGCAGCAGCTATTTAACTTTAATAATAACATTGGTACAAACCAGAGGGATCTCTAAATCATCTTCCTTGTTTAAACTAGAAGGAATCATTCAAATCTTTAATTGTAATGTTGACAGTGCTCATACCAAAATCCGCAATAGAGATTTTCCAAAAACATTCATGTCATCTTCCTAGAAAATATTCTAGGAATCATATCAAAGATACTCACTGCCATATTGATAGCACCAAGCCAGTTCCCGTATCTTCAGCTAGATCAACTATCTGTATCTTTTCTCAAATTACATTATATATATGATCATCCTACTGAATTTAGGATTTATCCAAGTCAGCCCTAGCATGCCCAGGTAACAGAAGTGGTAACAACACCAATGTCACATATAGATAAGAAATTACCAGGCCAAGTCAGGGTACAGACAACAGCTCTAGACCTTAGAGATTTTTTACTTAACGCATAGGAGCAAAACATAGTCCATTTCTACATCAAAAACTCACATATACTTGTTGGAGCATCTAAATTAGGGTTACCTCATCACCACAATGAGAAATCCAAAGAGGGATAGATATAAGTGACTAAAACGAACAACTTATGGTGGTCCTCACTTAAGCTCAAGAAGAGGAAGCAGGCCGACGACGGAGAACAAAGCACCGCGACACGGGGAACACTTGGAGGCTCTCCAACCTGCGCCAAGAACTACAACAACCCAAGGGGCGGCACATACAAGCACCATCACACCATTGGAGTCCAGGACTACCAGCTAGAGCACTATAGGGTCGTCAGAGCATAGCGATACCACGGCGTCCAAAACCCTAGCACTACAGTAACGAGAAGGGCAGGGCACGACGGTCCCGTAACCACAAATGGTGGCGGCCAGAGTGGCCAAACACGCCAGAATCTGACGGGGGCAGTGACGGCACTACGGTGTCACCAACACAAGTAGGAGAGGGGAGAGGATCGAGTCTAAGAAGGGAGCAGGGTGTGGACTAGGTCAGTTTGCCCGACCCAATGAGCCATTTGGGCTAGCCCAGCCAAATCCTAGTGGGCCAGACCATTTCTAAAGAAAAACAAAATAAGAAAAGGAAAAATACACATTACAAATATAACCCTAAAAGTATACAAGCTATATAAAAATAAAGAAAAAATTCCTAAAATACAAATAATTTCTCCAGATTTTCATAAAATATAAGCTACTCAATAAAAATACTAAATTGTATTTTTAGATGATAAAAAATATATGATTAATCTAAGTCAATAATTCATTTAGGAAATTTTCTAACAATAAGGATAATACTTATAAATAAATAAAATTCATTTTTAAGATCCTAAATAATTACTTCATGTAAGAAAAATATTTTTTTGTATTTAATCTGATAAAAATTGAAATTTTTATTTATTCCTTTAAGGAGTTATAAAATAAAATAAAGATAAAGACATAAAATAATAAAAAAACATTTTTGAATATAAAAAAGCTACTATTTTAGAAAAATACTAACTCGTCTTTTAAATGAAGGAAATTTAAAATAATGTTTAAGGACATTAATATTTTGTGGAATTCTATAGAAATAAAGATAATACTTAAAAATAAATAAAAATGATTTCTAAGATCTTAAATACGTTTATTTTACTATAAAAATATTAATATTTTATTCCAAAAGATTTTAATATTCCAAAGTAATAAATCTTAATTATTAAATAAAATAACTATTTTGTTAATTCTCTAAAATTATTTCTTAAGTAAGAAATAATCATATGTATTTATAAAATATTACAATCTTAAAAAGAATCCCTTAAGTCTAATTACTAAGACCAAAACCATAAGCATGATTCATAATAAAACTTAAATGTAAACTGTTAACCTTATAATACTCCTTGGAACCATAAATCCAATTTAAACCAACAACCTTTAAGCTAACCTTACGCATCATTCATTTATATTCAGGGTGAATGATCTTTATCTCTTAAACATACTTGACATAACTTTAAACCCTAACAAATTAATAAGGTCATCTAATTATCCTTCCATCCATAAGATGCATATCATGAATGAAAATAAAATAGCAAATAAAACTTTAAATTCATCATTCACTTAAATTGAAAGTGAATGATATCACACTCTTAATCATAATTATCATAGCCCTAAAATATTGGTCATAATTTAGACACATTAACCTTAAGTCTATTTATGTTTTTATAGTTAACTTTGGTCTAACATATCATAAACAACATGTCTTAAGATGATTCATGTTTTTAAAGTAACTTTGGTCTAAAAGATCATAAACCTTAGGTCTTAAAGTTTATTTATATTTTATAGTTAACTTTGGTTTGTCATATAATCCACTAGAAGTATAATAACTCAAGATCTATTATACTTTATCAAAGACTATAGTTTTAATTCTAACAACCTTCCAGATTGATAAACGTAACATAAACAACATTTTCTTTGAAGGTTATTTTTTTGCCACTTCAAACAACAACTCTATAATAGCTTCGTTCAACTCTTAACAACCAAACACATGGATTTTCATCATAGTTACCAGATGGCAATTAAATTCAATCTTAGATTGCTTGTACTCTACTTTTATATCTTGTATGTTAAGACTTAAGTTCCTTATAGATTTATTTGCTTGTGAAGTAAACCTAAAGATAAACCAAATCTTAAAGAAATCACCAAAGTTCAACTCACTTATAATATTGGGGATTCACTCCGAAAATTTTATAATAAAATGCATAACATTACTTATGCAAAATAGCATATTGCTTCTTTAACATTAGTCCTTATCAGACAATGATGTTGTTTTCGAATATTGGATCTTATATCATCCTGAAGACCGTGATTGCATAATCTTGTAATCACAAAGGCAAGTTCACACTTGCTCATGTACTTTTGTTATTTTCTATCAAGTATTTACAAATCTAATGTTGTCATCACTTGCTTTTCAAAAAGTTCAGAAAACTCTATGTTCATAATTATATGATTATGCGTTATTTACCAAATGGTAATAACCTACTATTACGATTCTTGTGACGTATAACACGCGTTAACCATGAGATTTGAAATGGGACGGAGAAGTCAGCTCGATCTTCTACCTTTTGCATGGACGGATGACCATCTCGTAGCGATAGTCTACCTTACGAGGCCCAGCATATGGGTGGGACCCCTTAGTTTCCCGTGATATTGGTATCTAGACTATCTGTGAGGGACAGTCGTAGGTAGGTCCTCATATTGATGGAGCGACCAGGGACATGATCTGCTCACTAGAGTCCTTAAGGGGTCTACCAGAGTTATATCTGCCTATATGGGGGTTAACAGAGGTAGTTCTTCTTGGGGGGCCTTGTTTACATGTGGGGTCGCGGATAAGAGCAGTGATTGGATTGGATCATCTACAGGTCCCCACACCAAAGGAAGTGTGGATGAGAAAGATCGCCCGACTATGCAACAGGGATTTGATCTCTTATGGGTAAAGTAACACACATCTGCAGAGTGTAAGAATTATGACATGTTACTCCCTGTTCTGGGAAGGAGCTATGAACGCGGTAGAAAAAGAACTCCATAAAGTTCTAGTATACATGTGAAGACTGATGGACATAGCTTTTTAGAATAAAAGCAATATTTAAATAAATATTTACGAAAACCTGCATAGCCTACGACCATGGTCTGTGGTTGCAGATAGTGCATCATACACCTTTTTAGCGAATTTGCTGAGTACGCTCGTACTCAACCGTACCTTCCTAACCCTTATTAGATTCTGAAGCCAATAAAAACGACATCTACATCAACTCATGCTCAAAGGAATCATCACCAAAAGCTCAAGTTCCTCTATGAAGTCAAGGAAATCGACATATACATCAAATAAAGTAAAGAGAAAGTTGTTTATTAGATATGAGTATAATAGCTAGCCATAGAACCTACTTCTGTAGAATGCAATAGCAGTATTTGCAAGCCAGATAGATTAGACGCTAGTCTACTAGTACTCCCTCCATCCCAAGGCTTAAGACATATAACTTTTTTGAAAAGTCAAGCCATGTAAAATTTGACCAAACTTTTAGAAAAAACTATCAAAAACTATTATATTATATAGATAGCATGTGAAAATATGTTTAATGATGTATGAAAGGGTATGGATTACAGATTGTAAATATTAATATTTTCTATAAAAACTTGGTCAAACTTTAGTTGGTTTGACTTTTGAAAAAATTTATATGCCTTAAGCCTTGGGACGGAGGTAGTATGCTATTTTTTTGAGTGGTTATTTTTTGTTCTTATTTGTAAGGAGTTGCTTTCTCTCTTTATAACCTAGAGTGTTCTCTGGATTTTTTGTATAGAGTCGAGTTGTAATATAGTCATGTCTTGGACCTGCTATGTTTTTGTTGTACCACTCTGAAAGATATAATACTAATGGACGGTGTTTTATTAGTGTTATATCAACGACTATATCATACTGTGGTGCTGGGTCACCGCAACATGGAGGATCTAGTTTGTCCCAAAAATTACATGACATTGGCCGTCTTAGAGGAGTAGCATCCATCAATAGAGAGCTTCCAAGAGATATCATCCGGCATGTTTGCAATAAGTTGGACCGATAGTAGAGCTTCCCAAAGGTTGTAGAATTGAAAAGATGATCTAGTGTGAGGCATTCTTGGGTGCTAACTTGATTTACCCAACTTTATTACTCCAAAGCTTTCTATACTGTGCATTTTTTTCCTTATTGATTTTTCGAAGATGAGTGGGCCTATGTCCATGGTCCCTCCTTCCATTAAGCCAAGAAGTTTTCCAAAAAAAAAAAGGAGCGCCTTGTCGAGTTTATAACGACTCGTAAAGCTGAGCCGATCCCAGTGTGTTAATTGAATTCCCAAACAAGCAGTGATCAGTTCATGTGGAAATCTAAAGCTACGCCTACGCGACACGCTAGATTCCGTTGGAAAGAGAAATGGCCAGGTCCTTTGTACCTACAGATGGGAGATTGCTAATGGCTGATGACGAAGTTGTCCACAGGCACACGCGAGGCTGGCTGCCCCCACAAAACAGCCTGGAAACTGACCAGTGCACGCGCGGGCACAGGGAGCCAGGCCAAACCCATTATCGTCGTGACAAAAGCAAACCTAGGTTTGGGGTCCTTCCCTAATCCCTAGTGCTCCCGTAGGCTGTATCATTGAAATGTGGACCGACCACCTATCACATCCAAGTTATTTTGTTTTAGCACTAACACAAGGAGTACCGAGTACGGACTAACACTACAGAGTAGACCTGCAGTATCACATGGTCGCTGGCATACTCGAATTCTGGAACATGTGTGGCCGATTCATTTATAGACTCGTGGATTTAAAAAAACACAATAAAAAATAAAAAATGTTATGGCTTGCTAGGGTTTAGGGTGTCAAGTGGGATCCACTAAAATTTCACTTTTATTTCATTTGCTAAAATCTAGTTTAAATTTTGAGCAAAAAATTACATTGGATTAAATGAATTAGAAGTGAGATTTTGATAAGCACCCACTTGACACCCTACTAGAGTTGTCCAAGACAAAAAGAATATTGCAAGAGCCAAAAGGTTGGGCTAAATGAAAATCCTAGGGGAGCAGCAAATTGACTCTATGAATTTGTACAATAGTGGGCGACTCGATGGGGACCTTCCCCATGTCCACTGCCCAGCTGATCCGTTATCCTCATTTGACACCGTCGAAGAAGAACTAGAGTCGACTGCATGGGTCTATCTGTCCCATGCCGAACCTGTTGTCTTCCAGATCATGTCTCCACCACCGCACTCGACGGATACAACACCGATCCTGATGCATCTTACATAAGGCATTAAGTTTCCACCATGACACCGAAACAAACACTATCGCGACGTTGTGATCCAAGCACATAAGGCAACCATAAAAGCGCCTTCGCCGATGCGTCAACATCACTTGCCTACCACACCAACCAAGATCTTTCGTCAACATCAGCGAGGATTGAGTGTCGAGGAAGGATCCGAAGGAACTTTATTCCATGCTACCATTGCAACCGCTAGAGCAAGAGCCATGGCCGGCCAACACACCTAAGCAAACTAGCCTGAAACTAGTGCTATATACAGATCATGCGCGGGGTTGGGTGACCCCCTCATACCAACGGCCAGGAGGAGAGCCACCATAGAGATCGCCGGGAAACGAGAGGGACAAGCGCATACGGTTTCCTTTTTTCCCCCACGGTAAAGGGAAATAAAAGTCTAACTTAGTATTAGAATTGATGTAAAAGTTATATTTGCTCCATATAATGCTAACATTTATCCGAGAAAAATTTTAGTTGCTTTGCCGCGTTCCCAAGCTTTGACAAATTTCTAGATCTGCCACTTCCTACAAACATGCCAATCAAAAGCGGAATTGTTCTATATAAAAATAAGGAAATCCAATAAATACTATAGTTGAAAATGTGGGCCATTTATTAGACTTAGATCCACTACTTTTGTCTTTTTATGTATCCGATAATTCAAAGTGGTTGTATTGAGATTTTACACGCTTGTAGTAGCACATATCATTGACTATTGAGATCTTTTTCAAAAAAAAAAATGAAATTGGTTTCGAGCGTGCTTGTCCTTGTAGCCTTGGTTGTAACCATTTGGAGTCTCCGGTGCTTTGCTTGTCCTTGTATACTTACTGTTGGTGCATCCTACGCCTCCTTTGTTGATGTTATTTTCTTTGTGTCTGTCTATCTTTTTTGAAACAGGCTTTCGCCCAGTTTTATAAATATAACACACAGTTGCTGTTGGGTTAGACAACACAACGTCCAAAGAACAATCGGAACAACCACCAGATCAAAGATGGGGCAAACAGCACCACAAAGCCCAAAAGGAAAACAAGAGAAAGAAAAAAAATGCCGACAACACCGGGTCGACAGAAGCGCCGGTGTCTCGCAACCGCTGTGCCCTCCGGACAATTCCCACCACACCCCTATGCCTTCGAGCCTCCGTGTACCAAGCAACACCTTCAAGAAGGGGGCGACGACGACGATGCTGCTGCCCGGAATGGTCCTAGGATTTCTTCCGGTACACGAGGGGGGGGGGGTGGAGGGCGGGGGTAGACCCAATGCCCTGCACTAGGAAGGTGGCGCCCGCAGGCGTCACTGCGATGGTACCGGCAATGCCGAAAGGGATTTCTCCCGACCCCATGAACCCACGGCCCCGACAAACCGAAGCGCTCCACCAAGCTTGCCGTCCACCAACATGCACCACCACGGTCTTGAGGACACCATTGCCGTCTCCCCGAGGCAAACTATGCGAGGTCGGATGGACCAAAATCAAGAACTGTAGGCAAGGAGCGGCCGTACCGCAGCCTCGTGGGAGAGAACAACCTCCACCGCCGTAGGCAGTAGCCGGTCGGATGCAGCGGCAAGAGTAGACCTGGCCACAGGGAGCCGAAGGGCGGCAGCCGCAAAGCCATCTAGAGGGCGTCCTCCACCGCTGTAAAGCGGGTGCCGACCGGATGCTGCAGCAAGGGCACACCAGGCCGGACCCGCGAAGGGTCCGTGAAGCCCTCGCCACCACGCTGTAGCACGAAGGCTAGCATCCGCTACCCATGTTCAGCTCCCTAGGCCAGGCCGAGCGAGCCCGTGAAGCTCTAGCTGCCTTGTTGCAGCAGACGCGGCGCCAGCACAGCCATCCTTACCACAGAAACTACCTAGGTCCAACCGGAGCCAACACAGAAGGAACCTAACTGGCCCGCCCAGGCCTAGATCGGGCCTAGAGGGCCCAGATCTGGGGGAGCAACCACCAACGACCCCGTCCGCCGCTGCCCGCCTTGGGCGGCGCCTCGATTGCAGCCACCCGACCTCGGGCCGAGCGCCGCCACCGAGCTCGGCTGAGCGCTGGAGCAGCTCCGCCAAGACCGACCCACGCGGGCCTCCGCACCACCGCGCCATGCCTCCGCCATGGATGAAGCCTGCCGCCGCCAAGCCGCCACCGCGGCCACCACTGCAGCCGCAACGCGCTGCCGCTCGCAGACGGCCTGACGGACTACCGAGCAGGGGAGAGGAGGCCCGCTAACGATGCCGAAAGCGCCCAGCCTTCCGCGCACTCGATGGCGGCGAGGGGGAGAAACCTGCGAGGAGGGGGAGTAGGTGGCGACGGAGCGAAGCCCCCGGTCGCTCGTGGGAGCGACGCGGGGGGCTAGGGTTTTTTTCTGTGTCGTCTGTCTATCTTTTCAGGTTGTCTATTCTATTGTTCTATAATATTCTTGTACTTATACTTAATTATATTGAAATTATTCATTCTGGTTTAGGTGTGCCCTAGTTCGACAAAAAAACAGAGAGCAGTTCATACGATGGGGAAAGAATTTCAGGCAAATAATTCGTGTTAACACACATGTGCTTCTCTGTTCATATTTAGTCCATTGTTCCATCCCTTTACGGTCCAGAAGCGTGTGCCTTTCGTACCGATTTAGAGGATACAGACCCCTTAATCCCTGCAAACAAGGAAGCTATCCACACTTTTAGCTTGCAATTATCACCGTCGACCTGTTTATGGCGCAGACTCTCCACTGCCAACAAGAACACTGTCGCAGGAGGACGCTAGTGGTTTGGCTCTTCTCACAGGACAGACAGACAAAAGGATGATTGATCGCGATGCCCCGCAAAGCAAAGCTAATCCGACAAAAAAGATATGTTATTATCTCCATTATACCTAATCCCTAGCGATTAGTTTAGCTTAGCTTAAGCATTGGCCTCCAGATGTGCTATACCTAAATATTCTTCCTTTCCTGGGACCGATTAAATATGCTTTGCTTCACGTCTCCGCGAGGGGAAAGAGACACCACTGGAAAGATGCTTCTTAATAAACACACCTCAATACCCACTAGACTAGCCAAACCCCTTTCTGGAACCCAAGACTTCTTCTGGAACACTCACCGATTCTTTCGTTGTCCGGGAGGGTATCAATTTTGGACAGGGAACACGTCTGTTTCGATCCGTTGCATCCGGCCCGTAGACAGGAAAATGGGTAATGTCCGTTTGGCTCAGTGTACTCTCAGCGGCCTCACCCAAATTTTTATAAAATTTCATTTCAAACAAATTTAATTTAAATAGGAAAAAACATACTAAAAACATAAAAAACCATAGTTTTGGCTAGGGTACCCGGCGACGCCGACCTACTCGTCCTCATCCTAGGAGAGATTGATGAACGGCGGTGGTGACCACGACACCAGGGGCCACTGCACCGGCATGTGCTGCTCCGCCGCTGGGGAATGCCACTCCTCCTGCCTCACGCTTGCTGGCCAGGTTACACAAGCCACAAATATCACTCAAGTGTGGGTTGATGATGCGGCATGGGAGGTGGTGGTTGATGTTGCGTGTAACACCCCAGTTTTAGCTAATACTTAATTAGGGTTTGATTGTGCAATAATGAGCATCATATTTTAAATTATGCATTAAATAAATCATGCAAAACCCTAAAACCCTAATTTCCTTCCTCACTTGAAAATCCATTCAAAATGGTTTTGAATTTTGGAAATCACAAAAAGAAAGGAGCCTAAATGGATTACTAGGGCCCCACATTATTTTAGGTATTTTATTAAGCCTTTGGTATTTTTGAAATGCCCAAAATAGTTTACAAATGAAAATACCAAACAGAAATGCAAAACAGAAAAAGAAAAGGAATTTGCAAAATAAAAACAGAACCCTACCTACCTGGGACGAGCCCACCCTCTCCCTCTCTCCTCTCCTTCCACCCGCGTAGCACTCCCGCAGCCCAGCCGCGGCCCATCTGGCCCATACCCCTTCACCCTCCCAGTTCGTCGTCTTCCCCGCGAGCGGCAAGCAGCTGCGTGTGACATGGTTATACCCTACGGGTACACGACTTCAGCATACCTGGTCCAGCCTAAGGAAGGCCCATGAGAATGTGTGTGGACCATGAAGATATTCGGGTGACCCAAGCCCATGACGTATTCGGATCCTTGGAGAGCAAGACTAGATTAGATAGAATATTTAAAGGGGAAAACCCTAAAACGTGTAACCGACTCGATCTGTGCTCAGGACCTACCTACTTCTATATAAAGACTAGGAGGGCACGACAAGGAGGGCACTTCCCACCTTACCGCATACACACCTCCACGCCAGATTGCATCTACGCGCCCATGTAACTTTCGGTTCCGTCGTAATCAAGAGCAGACAAGCAGGAGTAGAGTTTTCCCTCCGGGGGCCTGAACCTGGGTAAATCTCGTGTCCCATGGTTGCTTGTCTGTTAACCGTTCCGCGATCTCCAGCACCCCTATCTTCTCCAAAACCCAAGCTCATAACAATGGGCATTGACGAGATCGATCCTCGTCAATTGGCGCCGTCTGTGGGAACTGGGGGCGCTTATTGTGCGATCGTGACGGTCCCAACCAAGGCGATCTACAATTCTTCGGCGAGGAGAGCCATCTCCTCTTCGGCGCTTTCGAATTCACCGCCCACTCGCCAGTCACCATGAAGGACTTCGAGCCCGTAGGCGACGGACTCGAGATCCTGTTCATGAGCTTCTGCTTCCAGGTGGGACAGACCGGCACTCTCCTCCTCCCAGAGTGGGTGACACTGCCATCAATCAGGCCCGCCTCATGGGCTCCGCATCCCGTGCTACGCACATCACCATCGACAGATGAGTCCTATGATAGTAGCAGCTGCAACTCAAATCTGTGTGATCCGCCATCGGATGAAGGGACCTACAGTTCCGGATCCGAAAGCTGTGGCAGCAGCGATCCGACCTATGGACGCTACCAATGCGCCGTGGTCATCCATAGCGACGTGGATCAGCAACAACCCAACCCTCCACCCAACCCGCAGGGTAGAAACGGCAAAAACAGGAGGAACCAATCCCCCCGGCCCAACGAGGATGACACCGATGCCAATCGGGTAATCCACCTCAGCAAGGAGGGATGGAACCAAGCACGCGAAGCCGTGGCGGGCAACAAGATCCTGCCTGTGGGTGCCTCACGGGACCTACTGATGGCATACCACCTGCTCCTCATCGAAGAGCATAAAAAGCAGGTGAAGATGCAAGAGGTGCTTGACAAACGCAAGCAAGCGGCCTCGGAGTCCAGCACGCGGCGAGCTGTGCTCTCTGCCATTGGCGGCTCCATATCACACGGCAACCACGCCAACAAGCATCGTTCTCGCGTAGAGAACATGGATCCCGCCGCGCGTCGTGAGGTGACCCGAACCCTCAACACATCCTTCATGGAGATGGACGCCAACGACAACGTCATCCCAAAGACGCCGCAAGTTGCGATCATGGAAGCCACCACATACCCCGCGTCCAATCCACCTCCGGTGGGAGACCCGAAGAGGGACATGCACAACTCTGCACTAGCCGGACTCGGACTCGTTGGAGTTGTGCTCCACGGGGAAGCTCCTGAGGAGCCGAAGAAGAAGGATGCAGTTAGGTTCAATCGCAGTCCCACACCTTCATTCGACGAGGAATAACACGATCTACCTCGACGGCACAAGAGCTCGCGACATCGCAGCCGCGACTACGACGCTCGAAGCGAACTCACCCAATGCAAGATCGACAAGGCACGCGCCAAACGCGTGTGCCCATCCGAATCCGAAGAGGATGACGATGAAGGAGAACTCTGCGGGGCTCGATGCTTCAGCAGATCTGTTCAGCGGACGCGGATGCCGAGGAACTTCAAGCTCCCTTCGGACGCTCCGAAGCTTGACGGCACGCGGGACCCTAAGGCGTGGCTCAGCGACCACCTGTCGTCCGTCAAACTGCATGGCGGCAACAAAACACCGCCCTACAATGCCTTTAGCTGCAGCTGACATGCGCGGCCCGGATCTGGCTCAGCAGCCTGTCCTCGGGATCCATCCGAAGTTGGGAGGAACTAGAGTACAGTTTCATCCGAAACTTCAAGGACACCAGCAAGATGCGAGCCTCGATCGAAGAGCTGAGGTCCTGCACCCAACGAATGGGCGAATCCATTTGCTCGTATATACTAAGCTGGTCCAACATCAAGAACTCCGCGGCGCACATATCTAAGGAGAGAACAATCGACGCCTTCAAGGATGGCGTCAAATGCCAAGACTTCAAGGAAGAACTTGGGCGCGTCAAGCCCAAAACACTCGACCACCTCATGGACATCGCCAACAGGTGGGCAGACCTTGAAGACTCCGTCCACCAAGCACATTCGGAGGAGGAAGATGACTACAGCCGTCGGCGCGAGCGCCATAGCAAGCGACGATCGCGCGTCTACGACGATCGCGACGGACCCGACATGGTTGCGGATGGCTACACCGACCGCCGCAGTGGCGGATACCGTGGAAACAACTTTCGTGATGGAGGATGCCCAACACAATCGTGGCAATGTCGCGGCCGCGACAACGGGCCCTCGGCATACGACAAGTTGTCGGGCCCATGCACCATCCACTTCTACATCGACAAGCAGGATGGTAAAAAGAAGGCAAGTCACATGATCAAAGACTGTCGCGAGTTCTAGAAACTCAGCGAGAGCATGTCCCAGATGAGGCAGCAAACCCCGAACCCTGGGTACGGGCACGCACCCGCACCAGGTGACATCGCCCACAGAGCTCCTCCACCACCACTCGTGGGACCTTCGAATCACCCAATCGCACCCGCACAGAACAACGGCGGAAACAGGTACCCCATGCCAAAAGGGTCATTGATGATCCAAAAGGGGCGCCCAACAAACAGGGTGCAAAAGAAAATCACCCGCCAGGTCAGTCTAGCTGTGACCGCTCCACCCGCCACCCCTGAGTACCTCAGCGGTTCGGAGTCCTGCATCACGTTCAGCTGTTCTGTCACCCCCGCCAGATCCCTCGCCCAGGTCATGCTGCCCTCGTGCTCGAGGCGCAGATCGGAGGGTTCGAGATTAGCTGCGTCTTCATGGACGGCGGCAGCGGCATCAATCTGATGTTCGCTAGCACCTTGGCTGTAATGCGGATCCCGTTGTGCAGCCTGGAACAATCGGACACAACGTTCCACGGCATCGTCCCAGGGAAGGGCATATTCCCCCTGGGAAAGATATGGCTCGATGTCATCTTCGGCAAGCCCGATAACTTTTGGTGCGAGCGACTCGAGTTCGAAGTGGTGGATTAGCCATCACAATGCCACGCTATCCTCGGGCGCGTGGCATTCGCACGGTTCCTGGCAGCACCGCACTACGCGTACCTGCTACTCAAGATGCCAGGACCCAAGGGCGTCATCACGGTCCACGGGAGCTTCACCAGATCGGATCACTGCGATAGGGACTTCAGTAGAATCTCCCAGTCATTCGGCATGCAGGAGGAGCTCATAAGGCTCCGAGAGGTGACAGACAATGGGGCACCCCGAGTCTCAAGGAAAAACGCACCTGACATGTCGTTCGACTCAACAGTCAACACGAAGAAGGTGCATGTTCACTTGACGGACGCCTCCAAGACGGCACTGATCGCCAATGACCTCAGCCCCACATAGGAAAGCACGCTCGTCGAATTCCTCCGTGAGCGCTAGGAAATCTTCGCCTGGTGTCCTACGGACATGCCAGGAGTTCCCAGGAAATTCGTCGAGCAGCACTCAAAGTGTTTCCAGATGCCAAGCCCGTGAAATAGTCCATCCGACGACTGTCCGAGCCACGGGCCGAAGCCATCAGAGTCGAAGTCAACAGACTACTCGATGCCGATTTGATCAGGGAGATCAAAGAAAGCGAGTGGCTGGCCAACACCATGATGGTCCCTAAAAAGGACACGGACATCCTGCGGATGTGCGTGGACTTCACCTTGCTGAAAAAGCACTACCCAAAGGTTAACTTCCCTCTCCCTTGGATCGATCAGATCATCAATTCAACTGCAGGATGCGAGAAACTCTCCTTCCTCGACGCCTATTCAGGCTACAACCAGATTTGACTGAAGATCAGGAGAAAACGGCGTTCATCATGCCGTTCGGAGTGTTCTGCTACAACACAATGCCCTTCGGGCTGAAGAACGCAGGTGCTACGTACCAGCGGTGCATGCAAGCATGCCTGAAGAGCCAGATCGGCCACAACATTCAAGTCAATGTCGACGACATAGTAATCAAAACAAGGGAGGCCAAGACACTGATCGACGATCTCCGCGAGATGTTCGACAACCTTGATCAATACAAGATCAAGCTGAATCCAGAAAAGTGCGCCTTCGGTGTCCCATCTGGCTAATTGCTTGGCTACTTCATCTCCCAGTGAGGGATTGAGGCGAACCCGAAGAAAATCCGGGCCATAATGGCCATGGAGAAACCGAAGAACCTCAAGGGCGTCCAATAGCTAACTAGACGCATCGCGGCGCTGAGTAGGTTCATCAGCCGCATGGGCGAAAAGGCCTTGCATTTCTATCAGCTGCTGTGCAAAGCAGACAAATTCGAGTGGACACCCGAAGCGGACGATGCATTCGAAGATCTGAAGCGGTTACTCTCTACCTCGCTCGTCCTGGTCACGCCAAAGGAACGCGAGCCTCTACTGTTATACATAGCAGCCACACACCAGGTGGTAAGCACCGTGCTCGTAGTCGAATGACCCGAAGATGGCAAGACCCATGGGGTCCAGCGCCCAATCTACTACCTCAGCGAGGTATTGACACCGACAAAACAGAGGTACCCTCACTATCACAAACTCGCCTACTGCATGTTCATGACGGCTCGTCGGCTGAGCCACTACTTCCAGGAGCACCAGGTGATGGTCGTCAACGAGGCACCCCTGAACAGCATCCTGAACAACCCGGAGGCCACAGGACACGTGGCCCTGTGGGGCATCGAGCTGTCCCCTCTAGACGTAGTCTACGAGAAGCGCCATGTGATCAAATCGCAGGTCCTACCGAAATTCCTCGTCCACTGGATGGAGTTGTAGCTGCCGGACACCCCGGACATGACACAGTCATGGACGATGCACTTCGATGGCTCCAAGCGCGAGGCAGGAGCAGGAGCGGGGGTCATACTGACATCCCCGCAGGGCGACAAGATGAAGTACGCCCTCCGGATGAAATTTCGAGCTTCCAACAACGAAGCCGAATACGAGGCCCTCATCCACGGCATAAGGATGGCCAAGATCTATGGCACAACGTGCTTGGTCATCTACGGTGACTCAAACCTCGTCGTCCAGCAGACGATGAACGAATGTGACGCGCACGCTGCCAACATGATCGCGTACCGCGCGCTCTACAATTCACTCAAAGGAGACTTTTATGGCTGCAAACTTCGGCACGTTGGAAGAGAAAGCAACAAAGAGGCCGACAAACTCGCAAACATCGGCTCCACCTGTGCACGGGTGCCACCAGGTGTGTTCCTCGAATAGATCTGCGTGCCATCCATCAAAAGGAAATTCCCCAAGGGATCACTCGAAGAGGCAGAGCACTCGGGGGCTGCGCTACCCGAACGACAGAAAGGACCCAAAAAGCTTGACACAGAGGTCGTAGTGGTCAACCTGATACAGGTCATGGCGGTCGAAGAAACATGGACACAGCCATACCTGTAGTACCTGATAAACAGGGAACTGCCTGATGACCCGACAGATGCCCGACGCATATCTCGCCGGTCCAAAGCCTTCACCATCATCAATGACGAGTTGTACAAGCGCAGCATTTCGGGTGTGCTCCAAAGGTGCGTCACCATCGGTGACGGCAAAACTATCCTCCAAGACATCCATGAGGGCATCTGCGGCCATCACGCGGGCAGCCGGGCCCTTGTCGCCAAAGCTCTACGAGCTGGGTTCTACTGGCCAACGGCCATGAACGACGCCAAGGACATCGTCCGAAGGTGTAACGGGTGCCAGAGGTTCGCAGACAAACCGCACGCGCCTGGATCGGAGCTCAGGCCCATACCCCTAGCCTGGCCCTTCGCCCAATGGGGCCTCGACATCATCGGCAAACTGCCCAAGTCCTCGAAAGGAGGCCACGTCTACCTCCTAGTCGCAGTCGACAAATTCACCAAGTGGATTGAAGCCATGCCCGTTACCAACCAATCAATCGTCTACAGGTTCGGTGTGCCACATAGCATCATCACCGACAATGGGTCAAACTTCATCTCCAAAGAATTCCAGGACTTCTACGAAGGCCTCGGGATCAGCATATCATACGCCTCCGTGGCGCACCTGCAAACAAACGGGCAGGTCGAAAAGGCCAACGGCCTCGTCGGTGGTGGCATCAAGAAGCGCCTAATGAGCCCACTCGAATGGCTCGCGGGAGCTTGGGAAGAAGAGCTACCCTCCGTCCTCTAGAGCCTGCGCACAACGCCAAACAGCTCAACTGGCTATACGCCCTTCTTCATGGTACATGGAGCCAAAGCCATGTTAACTGCAGAGGTACGCCATAAGGCCCCACGGGTCGTTGCCTACAGCGAAGCCGAACCAACGGCCGCACTCGAAGACGCCGTCGACACACTCGATGAGGCACGCGACATCGCCGCAGCTCGATCGGCGGTATACCAGCAGAGCCTCCGCAACTATCATAGCCATCGGCTGCGACCAAGGTCCTTCGTCGAAGGAGACCTAGTCTTACAACTCAAGCAAGAGCGGCCGAAGAAGCTCGAGTCACCCTGGGAAGGACCCTACGTCGTCACCGAAGTCATCCCAGGTGGCGCCTATCGCCTCAAGCACGTGGAGTCTGGAGTCGCATACTCCAACCCATGGAACGTCGCACAACTGTGACGCTTCTACCCCTAGCTATCTCCCCTTTACAATCAATAAGGCTATTCAGCCAAGGCTACTCAGCCGAACAATGTACCTCCTCATTACGATATGAATAAAAGCTAAGTGTATCGCCCCAAAATTTATCTTTCACTCGCATCTCTTTATGCAACAACACACTCGGGGGCTCTCCCTCACCTCAGGACTTCGTCGATTGAGAATAACGCATGTATATCTGAGTAGCTGATCACGTCAGGCTAACGAAAAGGGCATGCATACAAACAAAGCACAACGTGATAAAAACAACCAACCTTTACATCAAAGGGCACAACACACCCAGTCGAATATATTCAAATTTGACATCTATCTTTTTACAGGTCCTATCTATTCTGAAGGATCACCTGCGCGCGGTGCTCAAAGAGGTCTACAACTTCCTCGGCATACTGCCGCACAGCCACATAGTGCGGGCGCATGTCCCATAGGACACCATCTGGTCGAGAAGGCGTCCCAGCTGCCACAGCCGCGAGATTTACGCCAGGGCAATGCAGCCGCACAAGGGAAAGAGCGGCCTTACACCCGGAACTAATTGGTGCTGCACCAGCTCCCTGATATGATGCACATCTCGAAACTTCGCCAGCAAGCCCCAGAGAGTCGATGGAGCCTCATCCAAAAGAAACATGACGTGAAGAATTGACGCCAAGGAAGTCTTCACTTTCCACAGCACCCGTGACACTTGGTGCGCACGATCCTGCACAGTCGCAAGGACCATGGCACGGTCGCGATCCATCCAGAAAAAGCCACCAGCCTCCATATCCTGCTGGGTCAGGCAGTTGATCTGAACCGCAATGTGCTCCTTCTCCTCCTTCGGAACAAGGTTAACACCTGCAACACCTACAAAGTAAGATGACCAGCCAACAGGCGCATCCAAAAATGAGTAGCAGCTCAAAGAAACTTACATTGCAGCTGTTCGGCCAAACAACGCAGCTCACCCATGAGATATTCCTCTCTGGCGGTGCCCCGCTCCGCCTTCGACTTCCAAACGTCCGTGTGGAATCGGATGCCAAGCAAATCCTTCTCAAGGCTACAGACATGGTCACGAAGAAATACAAGCTGCGACGCATCATCCAAGGATGGTCGCGGCTGCGGAGCAGACGAGGTATCGATGGGTTCATCACCCGAAGGTCCCTAGAGGAAAACAGACAAGAATATGAACAACACACGAATGGGCAACAACTCGAAGATTCATTATGTACAACAAAAGCCACAGCGTGGCACAAGAAGTGTTCATAAAGATATTACAACAAAAGAAGGCGACAACTATCCTACAACTACAAGGTCTAAGCAGCTGCGTCCTGAGTGGCCTCGGAGCCAGATTGCCTGCTCTTGACCTCTTCCTGCTGCCTCACCGTGTACTCCGCCAGCAGGTCAATCAACTTCGGCCCATAGCATTTACAGCGGGCAGCATAGAGGGCAAAGGCTACCTCAGATCCGTCGGGGGCCGTCGGCATCTGGGAGGTGACCTGATGAAGATCCAGCTCTGCCCCGGACGCCATGGCCATCGCCAACCCCATGGATGCACCGATGCCCTTCTGCTTGCGCTTGTATCCTGTGGGTGCCTCGGCTGACAGAGCATCCGCCAGCAAGTCGACATCCTCAAGGGCAACACCCTTGGTGACGAGCTCCATCTAGAAGCGCCCGAGAACCTCCTTGGCTTTGCCAAGGGAGCCAACCACAGTGCTGCAGCGGTCTTTGACCGCCGCAGTAGCATCATCCAGAGCACTACCGCGCTCCAGAGCACTGCGGTCAAACTCAATGCCCGTGGCATCTAGATAAATAGAAAAAGCAAAATGAGAATCAAACAACACCAGAGAGACAAGACAGCCGAAATGGAACAAATACAGACGAAATCACTCACCCGAAATAGCCTTGGCAGCAGCCATCAGCTTGTCGGCTACCTCCTTCTCGCGCGAAGCCGCGGCGGTGGCGAGCTGCTCCTCGCGGTCCGTAGCCTCCTGCTGCAGGCGCTCCTTGGCCGCAGCCGCGTCGGCTAGCTCCTGCTCAGGGCGCTCCTTAGCGCCAACGGCGTCCTCGGCCTTTTTCTCCGCTTGCCCGAGGATCTTTTTGAGAGCATCAAGCTCGCGAAGCGCAGTGTTATTTTCATCTACAAAAAGCAACAAGATCACGCATGAGCTTTGCAGGTTGGCAAGCAGACGAAGAAGTAGAAGACCTAGTTGAGGATGTACTTTGAAGCCGCTGCAGGTTGGCTTCCAACGCCAGGTGCTGCTTCACAAGCTGATTGGTGCCTTGCACAAAAGGCTACATGAAGAAGAAATTATCAAGAAAAGGGCTCGGGGGCTACGCCCAAGAAACGAGCAAAGAATAAATAAGCATGAAAGCGCTGGGCTCCCCGAGACGCCAAGACAAAATGTAAGCAATGATCAGCAGATCATACGAAAAAACGCTCGGGGGCTTCCCCCACGGCAAGAAGGGAAATACTCACATGATCAGACGGAGACTCCGAAGGTCTGGCAGTAGTCTTCTGGGAGATGATCACCCGAGCCTCCCGCAGAGAGGGGTCCAGAGCAACGCCCCCAGAGGTGGCCACCGTCTGCGAAAGAGGAGGCTCCATCTACGACTCCCCTACTAACTCCTGAGTGTCATTGCTAAATGAGCCCTCAGAGGAGTGGCTGCAAACGAAAACACCAGTCAAAGATAAGCAAAGCGACAAGGAAAGATAGCAAAAGGCATCCGAAGAAACTTACGAGTCCATATCGCTCAGGTTGAAGACAGGCAAGGTCCTCTTGCCCTTCTTCTCTTCCTTCTTCCGCTTACTGGTCATGGGCGCCATACAGCCGCATTGTGCATGGCCGGAATAGGGGAGGAAGAGCCACCATCACCTCCACTATGATGCACCAGGCATGGCGGGTCCCTAGGCATCGGCGGAGTCGAAGCATTCGACGATTCGCTCAAGCTCCGCACCCGCTTTCGGGTTTGCTCCTCGCTCGACTCAGTGGTCTCTTCAACCGGTGATCGCGCCGAGGGAATCTCAGACATGGAGTCCACTACCTCGTTGTCCGACGCATCCGGAAAACGTTCGGGTAGTGGAGGCACCATGCCCGGCTCCTTGAACTTCTACACAATGGAAACAAACTTTCAGAATAAGGAAGTACATGAAAACGCAGTCGGAAAAAACGCTACGTGCACGTCCCAGATCTACACCTGTGGCACCTGTCGAGAGGCGCTGAACGGAGGGGTCAGCGATTTCCCCGGAAGGTCCTCGTCAGCTTTGAACTTCAGCAGCGGCCGAAGGACTCTGCCGAGGCCCTCCTTGGAGATCTCCTCAGCCGCAACTCTTAGCGGGTCATGGCGACCAGAATAAAGGAACATCGGATGCGCCCTAGCCTGAAGCGGCTGCACCCGACGTTTGAGGAAGGTGCGGATAATATCCACACCGTTCACCTCCTTCTCCGTAATCACCTGGAGGTCCTCCACCCGACGGTAGAGCTCCTCTATCTCCTCCACCTTACCCTCCATGATGTGGTTCTTCCAGGACCTCTTCGGCTGGATTGTCTGGGTGGAGTTGAAAGGGGCAAGGCCAAAGTTTTGCCCGTCCACTGTGGAATCGCGGATATAAAACCACCTCCTCCGCCAGTATTGGAAGGACTCATACATCAAAAAGGAAAAGAAGAGAAAATTGGATCGAAGGGAAATAATGTAGCCGCCGATCGGATAAACTCTGTCGGAGCCGGATTGCCTCTTCATGGAATAGAGTTTCCAGAAAAGGCCAAAGTGCGGCTCGATACCGAGCCAGCACTCGCAAAAGGTGATGAAACATGCTATGTGGAGAAGAGAATTTGGCGAGATATGATGGAGTTGGATGCCATAGAAAAAAAGGAGTCCACGGAGAAAATCGTGGACTGGGAGAGAGAGGCCTCGAAGGACAAAAGCAACAAACATGACCCGAAACCCTGCGGGTGGACGGGGAATTACCTCGTCGCCGGGAATCTTGACGGCCTCCTTGTCCTGCAGGATCAAACCCCACTCACGAAGCTTGCACAGGTCGCCCTCGCGCAACTCCGTCCGTCGCCACCCACCATCGGTGACGCGAGTGGCGGCGGTGCCCTTTTTGCCGCCGGCAGCAGCGCCGGTGCCCACCGCGGTGGAGGCCTTCTTCGGCTTCCCCATTGCAGTATGGCAACGGCGGCGGTGTAAGGGCAGAAAAGAGGATGGAAAGGATCGAAGAACTTCCAGCGCACAGCAAGAAAATCTCAAGAAAGTGGAAGCAGTGAAAAGCGAATGGCTGCGGTGAAAACAAACAAAATTTTCCCCACAGTTATAAGGACGAAGACGATGAACAGGGACCGTTCATCGGGAAGCCCTAGAGCCAGCATCGAATCCATTCGTCCACATGTCAGCACAGCAGCGAACCGTCGCTCGCACGACGTCCACTATGCACGGAAACTGAGGAGACGCCGTAATTATAGCCACGTCGCACGTGACCAGTCAACTCCAAGTCAGAAAGTGGGACCCATGTTCGCCCAGTCGCGTCACCTCTGGCGCCGCAGACGCTTGAGGTCATCGATCGTCAGCACTGACGTTATCAAAGCTATACTAGCAACGGTTACAAATTTTTGGCTCAACAGCTAAAGTACTCACTCGAATCTATGATTCGAGTAACTACTCGGGGGCTACTCCTATCAGGAGCGCTGGCTGCGCACCCAAAGCATGAATAGTGTACTACGCCAATGAACTATACTTCGAGTCCTACATCGAGTCTGTGACTCCACTACGGACTCGAGGGCTACTCCCATAGGGAGGATCAATTCAAGCATCCAAAAAAATTGTGTCCTACGGACCTGAAGCAAATAATGGCTAAATTAAAGTCTCTGATCGAGTCTAAGACTCGAACAGACACTCGGGGGCTACTCCCATAGGGAGCACTAGTCGCACACCCTATGAATTCCTCGACTGCGATCCTCCGGATCAGAATGCAAAAACTTTTCGGCAACTTTGCCCCAATTAACGCTAAGTGAGAAGCATCCTCCTTGGCCACCCGAAACACCTCCGCGGTGATAAAATTTCGGATGTTGTGTCTACGACGCAAAGATAAGACCTACAGATACCATCTGATGGCCTGTTAATGCACACGACTGCGCTCTGCTAGTAAAAATCAGTGCCAACAGGCGCGATGAAAATCCCGACGGACGCGTTGGGTACATCATTCGAAAAATTACTGGAATTCTACTCCTATAAGTCCACAACGGCCTGAGTTGAATTACGCCAGCATTTATTCCGGGTTCGAGTCGAGGGACTCGATTCTGAAGAAGATTGTGTTGTTTTGTCCTAAGACAGTTAACTGGCACTGATCCGTCAGGAGAGTCAGGCACACGCATCAATAATCCCTACACACTAATCATTTCTCTAAAGAACAGAGACAAATGCACCTGAAAGATTGAAGAGTCCTCACCCGAATCTACGATTCGACTGAACACTCGGGGGATACTGACATGGTTATACCCTACGGGTACACGACTTCAGCATACCTGGTCCATCCCAAGGAAGGCCCACAAGAATGTGTGTGGCCCATGAAGATATTCGGGTGGCCCAATCCCATGACGTCTTCGGATCCTTGGAGAGCAAGACTAGATTAGATAGAATATTCAAAGGGGCAAACCCTAAAACCTGTAACCGACTTGATCTATGCCCAGGACCTGCCTACTTATATATAAAGGCTAGGAGGGCACGACGAGGAGGGCACTTCCCACCTTACCGCATACACACCTCCACGCCAGATTGCATCTGCGCACCCCTGTAACTTTCGATTCCGCCGTAATCAAGAGCAGACAAGCAGGAGTAGGGTTTTCCCTCCGGGGGCCTGAACATGGGTAAATCTCGTGTCCCCTGGTTGCTTGTCTGTTAACCGTTCCGCGATCTCTAGCACCCCCATCTTCTCCAAAACCCAAGCTCATAACAATGGGCATTGGCGAGAACGATCCTCGTCAGCGTGCCCACGCCGCCGCTGCCCGATGCCGTCGCCGCATCGCGATGCCCGCTGCCGCTCTCTGGAGGGGATAAGAACCTCGGGAGTCGTGCCCACCTCTCCTGCTCCTCTCACTCCTCCCTAGTGTCTCTCTCCCTCGTTCTTTCCCTGGCGAAACCCTAGCTCCGGCCGCCACTGGTCGCTGCCGTTCTGCACCACTCCAGACCCCACTGATCATCCCACGAGCACCGCCTCGTAGCCCTGGTTCCTCTGGTCGAAGCACACAAGCTCGGGAGCTCCCTACTTCCCGGAATGGAGTCTTCTTCCCCGAGCCGACGCCGCTCATCGTCGCCATTACCGGCGCTCCAGGCTTCGCCTGCCTTCCCCGACCCCTCCATAGCGACCATGGTGAGCTGGTGGTCCCAAAGGACCTCTCCCTCGACCCCCTCTCTCTGTAGTTGTTCCTCGCCGTCGACCCGTGGGCACCACCGCCACCTCTTGTCGCAGACGTCGCTCCGGTGACCAAATCCGGGCGGCGCCGCCTCCTCTGTGCTTGCCTCGCTTCGCTGATTCGAGCGCGCCCCCGTACGCAGTCCCGCAAGTCTCAACCATCGTCCCCGTCGCCGATCTACGGCTCAACGTCGTGCTGATGTCATGCCGACATCAGCATGACGTCATCAGCATGCGGGTCAGCGCAGTCAAACCTGCTAGGGGTCTTGTTTGCCCACGTGGCTGCTGATGTGGCTATGGGCCCATTCGTCAGCCTCTCTGGGTAGACTTAGGCCCAGTGAAAATAACTCCACCCCACATTAAATCAATTTAAATTGGTTTAATATTTTTAGAAAATGAATAAAAGTTGTAAATTCAATAACTTTTAATTTATAAGTCAAAAAAATACAAATAATATATCAAAATGTTCAGAAAAATGAGAACTACATATCTAAGCTATAATCATGCATTGTTAATCAACTTACATGACAATTTTAATTAGAAGAACATAGTAACCCCTCTCATATACATCCGGAGTTTTGCCGAGTTAGGGTTTGTACCCCTCGGAACCCCATTTAAATTGCCGAGCATGCTTTAGGGTTACTTTTCAATACAATTCAACTTGTCATATCATCATACTTGTTTGAGCATTGCATCGATGCCATGTGTTGATCGCTTCCCTCTCTTTTCGGTGTTTAGTTCTTCTTTGGTAGAATACAATATCGAGATCGAGATCGAAGACCGAGATCAACATCATCGAAGATCGACGAACAATACTTGACCAACTGTAACCAAGTCAAGTTCAAGATGTCCGAAGCTCTGCTTATTGGTTATCAACTTGCAAAGGCAAGCATAGCCCCAATATGATATCATCCTATGATTTCGAAAGCATTTATATTCTTGCCATGTTGCATACAATTCTACTGTGGTATTTTATCGATAGATAAGTATCCTATCTATTGCATTACTCCCTTTGAGCTTATATTACATGAACCACTGCTCCTAGCATAACTAGGTTTGGCTTGGGTGCACTGCTAGAGCTTATATATATGTCCTGCTTTACCATGCATAGCTGTTGAGACTGGTCCATCCAGATGATGTATCAGATGCATAGAATCTAGTATGACAGGAGATCGAGATATATTGGTGAGGTGATATGAGTTTAAACATGCTAAGGCTTATATGGGAGGCCACGGTGGGATGTGGTTTTTCTAGTCCCATGCTCGCCACCACTAGGAACCAAGTTCTTGCCTTTGGAACCGAGACGAGCGTACAACCACACGGGGCCTGGAAAACCTCACGAGCAACTAACTTGCCTAGTAGATTCAATGAGTCACATAGTTTGGGCGTTCCATTCGACATATGCATATAAAATCTTTTGAAAGATTTGTCGGGTGAAGGTGCATTCATAACAGGTAGGTAAGCGTGGCCGAGGTTGCTTGGGGTAGATAGTGCCCATGGTAAACCAACCTCGCCTCACATCTTTAAGTACCGGCTTCGGGATTTGACCCGTTACGGCGGAACCATACTTATTGCATGACTCATGGTCTCGGCGAAATCAAGGTAAAGGTTGTGTCTAACCACCCTCTGTCGGCCTTCCAAGGAAGAGGGCTAATCATGTGGCATTAAGAGAAGTTTAGTACGTGTGGGTAAAGTTGTACACCCCTGCAGGGTAATAATCTTTTCGAAAAGCCGTGTTCACGGTTATGAATGCTTGGTGACCAGATTCTAAGATCATAGAGAACTATAACCTAATCGTAAAACTTGGTAGATCAACGTGTGATTAAGGATGCTTCCTCATGGGTACGAGGGGGTGATCCTAGTTAGGGTTGAGATGATGATTCGGTGGATATCAAAAGATGATGATCAATACTTTGGAGATGTCGCTCTCTTATCCCCTTTTAAAATATTCTAATTAGACGAGATTTTTCTCTCTCTTGTGTTACAAACAAAGATGGCTTTACTCAAAACAACTCCACCAGCCATAAGTCTTATGGAGTACACCCTGTAATCACCCTTGCTTTGTTGATACTTTTGGTAGAGTAAGAGTTCCCTGAAGATCAGTTTGGTACTACATCAACATCGACGAGTAGCTTGGGGTTCCCGGCCGGCAGCCTGCAATCTATGGGCTGGGACGTCATCGTTATGCTTCGGGCCTCTTAGGCCATTTGTCAAGTTTGCTATACTTAATAGCATAATTTGCCTTCTGTTGTTTGATGTTTGTGGTCAGTGACCTCTGCTTGTAATAATTTGGTTCTCTTCTTGTTATGAGCTTGCTGTAATAAGTTTTGTGTCATAGGGTCACTATTGTGTTACCGAATCTTCACTAGATATTCTCTAGCTCAAAGTTAAGCTTATGTCAGACGGAGGTCTGGGATTTGTTTAGCCCTAATCCCGGGGGTGTCACGGATTTTGGTACCAGAGCAGTACCGACCGTAGGAAAATCTTGCTATTGGTCGATGTTGAGTCTAGTGTTTGTGAAAACTATTTTAAAAGATGAAAAGTATTTGCGAAAACTCTAGTATGCTTGTTTTACTCCTTATCCAATTTCGCTCTAACTCTGGGTCATCTTATCTTGTATTGACTTTGGAAAAGTTTTGATATCTCTTCTAATCCTTCAAAACGTAGGTGCCTTCTGGGCATGACGTTTCAAAGCCAGTTGACCAAGTATTGAGTTCTCTAGAGTTGTGTATGTTGTGAATTCCTTGTTCCCCTTGCTCTTGTTCACATGAGAGATTCCTTTGTATCATGATCTCTCTATCTTTTGGAACCACAATATTATATTTTTGGCACCACGGTGTTATGTTCTAGGCTTCGAGGTTTCCTTTCGCCTCGTGTGTCTTCTTTTTATTTGTTTGGGTACTTCCAAAGTTGTGTCATCTTTTGGAAGCTACCTCGTGATTACTATGTTGCAGTGTACGTTATGTCACTCAGGTAGTAGTTACTTCTTTCTTTGGGTTTTAACCCATGGACTTGAACCGAGGATCCCCGATTGTGCTGGATTCTGGTGTTTTGAATCTTGTACATGACGCTGATCTTTAACCCAAGATCTATCCCTTTGAACCCTGTCGTTAATGTTCATACATTACCTCAGGATGGCTGGTACTACAATTCTAGCCTTCAAGCATGTGGTCTTTGTCGCGATTGAGTTGTGACAACTAAGGACTTCCCCTACCACTAGCTATGGAAGATGTTCTTTAATGGAACCAAAAAGATCACGACAAGAGTACTCCTCAAGAGTCTCGCATCTATAATCGTGACTCTGCCACACCTTTCTTTCTCTGCATTGGTTTTCGGAAGATTGTTGACTTATGCATCCACATCTCGGGATTCTATCCTGAGCATGTTCCTTTCCCCTTGTTTTTTTCCGACCTTTGTCTACCAGTTGGTAGCCAAGTAGTAAATGTGCATCGGTGTCTTCCGAAGCAAGATACTCTTGTGGTCCGTCAAGACAAACCATCTCGGAATGTCTAGGAGAAACAAACTCCAGTATCTCGTCATATATAGGACCAGGTCAAAGTGTTGTAATCCGCAGATTAAGAGTCATTGATTATCTTCTATTGGTTCTACCTTAGAGTGTAACACTCTTTTATACTAAGAGGTCGTGCGGAGATTCATGGCCTTCTTAATGAATTAATACTCTCACACATCTTTACCCACCCTTCCTCGAGCTTTCGCGCTCATGAGTGATGCGTGTGTGTAATAATGTGGCCATCTGAGATTCTTAGCAATTATTATTGTTTAGAACTCAAAGGACATTTGAGTCATTCTTAGCATGATTGGTTAAGCCTATCACTAAGCAAAATTTGATTGTGCTACCAAGTCTGTCATTCTGGTGCACCCTCTTCGGTCAAAGATTTAGGCTCATGCCGAAGCTCTGAGATTATATCTTCTTGCCTTACAAAGCAAGTTCCCTCTCAAACTAAGTGACTTATCGGTGGTTCGTGATATTCTAGATGTCTTCTAGAAGTACTGCCATGTTGCCACATGATCGTGTTGTCAAGTTCTTGAGCAAGCAAGTCCTCTGAACTGCTCTTTTCTCCAAGGATCCGTACTGGATACCCCTGAACTAGTTGGTTTGAGCTTAAACAACAACTTGGAGAGTTGTAAGACAAAAGTTTATCTGACTTAGTTCATCAAAAAGGGATGTCTAGTTTTGTTCGTGTCGAAGAAAGATAGTATCTCCTTCATGGATATGTTATCTTCCCTATCTTTGATTTGATTTGGGTTATCGTCAAATAAAACTCAGTTCCAAGGACTATCTTGATGGTGTTTCTATTTGTGATATTTCACTTGAGTACATCTTCATGTTCTTTGGTCTGACCAATATTCTTGCTTTGTTCATGCCACATATGAGTTCATCCTTTTGCAGTGTCTTGGTAAGTTTGTTGTTGAGCCCATCAATGACATTCTTATTTTCTCCATGTTAGATGTATTCATATGGAACAATTGGAATTAATGTTGGAAACTTTTGAGAACCATCTTCGAGTCATCTTGAAGTATGTGTTCTGTATGTTACAAGTAACCTTCTCTGATTCATGTGCAATTGTTGAAAGATGTCGCCATGGATTCGAGAAGAGTTATCTCTGTTCCTTAAGGATATATGTGTGTTTCGTTGCTAGTACTTTATATGTATGCAGTTGTCTTTCGACAATATGTTAATACATGGGTATATTAATCTAGCTCATATTTTGGAGCTTTAAACTATAGTCCATATCGTGAGAATCTAGTGACTTTACCTTTGTGTAAATGTTGCACCCTTTCTATTCGGACATGCTGAGTCTGAAGTATCATGTCACTTAACTAAAGCTGAATCTCAAGAAGCAACGATGGTTGGTGTTCCTCAAGGTTTTGACATAAGTCTCTTGGTAAATCTGGCAAGATTGATGTAATGGTTGACACACCTAGCTGGAAAGACCTTGTATTATATTCTCTCGATTCAGCAATAACAACCTTTCTTCATAAGGCATCTTCTATGATTTATTATATGAGTTGTTCTTATGGTTTCCTCTGTATACGAAGTCCGACCTTTACTTGATGTTTGAATTCTTGAACATCAAGGAGAACATTTAAAGTAGTGTTGCTAAATGTCTCTCGGTCGATCCTCCAGACCATTTTATGTTGGTAAATGTTTTGTTATGCCAAGTAATTGAAGTTTGATAATGAAGTTTCTTTTTTCTCGTGTCATCAGGAATCTTCTTAACTATTCATCTAGTGGTGTAAAGTGATATCATGATCTTTGGCAAAGATTTTGATAAGCCTGGATGAATAAAGAGTTTCCTTCATTTTCTTAGCCATGTTTTAAGAGTGACTATGATTTTGGTAATCATGAGTTTCTCTCGTTACATGTTCTTTGCGACTTTTATGAGTCCTCTCCACCAAAACACCTTTCTGTCTTGGCCTTCTGTTGGATGAATGAGTGACCCTTTTGTTTCAAAAGTAGTTCAACAACTTAGTTTTGTTGATCCATATCCCCGAACCTAAAATCTCTACTTAAGTCATTTAGTAGAGGTTCAATTCTCGAAGTCTGTGCTCATGATCTTTCTATTGGAAGCTTTCCTTTTTAGAGCTTAATATCTTCTGTAAGTTCCATGGTCTCAATCCTTATGAAGACCCTCTATCTAACAACTTGAAACCATCTCCTCTTGTTTCCTCCATTACCTTGTCGTGTTTCATGTCGTCATCTCAGAGTTGTTCCTAAACACTCCATCCATGAGTTGGCCATGAGATACTCCGTGTATTGTTTAGTGTGTTTCCCTCTTATCTTTAGAGTGGCCCTGTTTCTTTCTCCCTCTATCTATTTTCCTACCTTTGGAATCTCGGGTCGAGATTCTCGTAAGGGGGATAGAGTTGTAACACCCTAGTTTTAGCAAATACTTAATTAGGGTTTGATTGTGCAATCATGAGCATCATATTTTAAATTGTGCATTAAATAAATCATGAAAAACCTAAAACCCTAATTTCCTTCCTCACTTGAAAATCCATTCAAAATGGTTTTGAAATTTTGGAAATCACAAAAACAAAGGAGCCCAAATGGATTACTAGGGCCCCACATTATTTTAGGTATTTTATTAAGCCTCTAGTATTTTTGAAATGCCCAAAATAGTTTACAAATGAAAATACCAAACAGAAATGCAAAACAGAAAAAGAAAAGGAATTTGCAAAATAAAAACAGAACCCTACCTACCTGGGCCGAGCCCACCCTCTCCCTCTCTCCACTCCTGCCGCCCGCGCAGCACTCCCACAACCCAGTTACGGCCCATCTGGCCCATACCTCGTCACCCTCCCTGTTCGTCATCTTCCCCGTGAGCGGCAAGCAGCTGCGTGCCCGTGTCGCCGCTACCCGATGCCCGCCGCCGCTCTCTGGAGGGGATAAGAACCTCGTCGAGTCGTGCCCTCCTCTCCTGCTCCTCTCACTCCTTCCCAGTGTCTCTCTCTCCCTCGTTCTTTCCCTGGCGAAACACTAGCTCTGGCTGCCGCTGGTCGCCGCCGTTCTGCACCACCCCGGACACCACCGATCATCCCACAAGCACCGCCTCGCAGCCCTGGTTCCTCTGGTCGAACCACACAAGCCCGTGAGCTCCCTAATCGCCGGAATTGAGTCTTCTTCCCCGAGCCCGACGCCGCTCACCGTCGCCATTGCCGGCACTCTAGGCCTCGCCTACCTTCCCCGACCCCTCCATAGCGACCATGGTGAGCTGGTGGTCCCAAAGGACCTCTCCCTTGACCCCCTCTCTCTGTAGCCGTTGCTCTCCGTCGACCCGTGGGCACCGCCGCCACCACTTGTCGCAAACGTCTCTCCGGTGACCAAATCCGGGCGCCGCCTCCTCCTTTGTGCTTGACTCGCTTCGCTAATTCGAGCGTGCCCCCGTACGTAGTCCCGCAAGTCCCCAACCATCGTCCCCGTCGCCGATCTGCGGCTCAACGCCGTGCTGATGTCATGCCGACATCAGCATGACGTCATCAGCATGCGGGTCAGCGTAGTCAAACCTGCTGTGGGTCTTGTTTGCCCACAAGGCTGCTGATGTGGCTATGGGCCCATTCGTCAGCCTCTCTGGGTAGACTTAGGCCTAGTGAAAATAACTCCACCCCGCATTAAATCAATTTAAATTGGTTTAATATTTTCAGAAAATGAATAAAATTTGTAAATTCAATAACTTTTAATTTATAAGTCAGAAAAATATAAATAATATATCAAAATGTTCAAAAAATGAGAACTACCTATATAAGCTATAATCATGCATTGTTAATCAACTTACATGACAAGTTTAATTAGAATAACATAGTAAACCCTCTCATATACATCCGGAGTTTTCCCGAGTTAGGGTTTGTACCCCTTGGAACCCGTTTAAATTGCAGAGCATGCTTTAGAGTTACTTTTCAATACAATTCAACTTGTCATATCATCATACTTGTTTGAGCATTTCATCGATGCCATGTGTTGATCTCTTCCCTCTCTTTCTGCTGTTTGGTTCTTCTTCGGTAGAATAAGATATCGAGATCGAGAACGAAGACCGAGATCAACATCATCGAAGATCGACGAACAATACTTGACCAACTGTAACCAAGTCAAGTTCAAGATGTTCGAAGCTCTGCTTATTGGTTATCAACTGGCAAAGGCAAGCATAGCCCCACCATGATATCATCCTATGATTTCGAAAGCATTTCTATTCTTGCCATGTTGCATACGATTCTACTATGGTCTTTTATCGATAGATAAAGTATCCTATCTATTGCATTACTTCCTTTGAGCTTTTATTACATGATCCACTTATCCTAGCATAACTAGGTTTGGCTTGTGTGCACTGCTAGAGCTTATATATATATGTCCTGCTTAGCCATGCATAGCTGTTGAGACTGGTCGATCCAGATGATGTATCAGATGCATAGAATCTAGTATGACAGGAGATCGAGATATATTGATGAGGTGATATGAGTTTAAACATGCTAAGGCTTGTATGGGAGGCCACAGTGGGATGTGGTTTTTCTAGTCCCATGCTCGCCACCACTAGGAACCGAGTTCTTGCCTTTGGAACCGAGACGAGCGTACAACCACACGGGGCCTGGAAAACCTCACGAGCAACTAACTTGCCTAGTATATTCCATGAGTCACATAGTTCGGGCGTTCCATTCGACAAATGCATAGAAAATCTTTGGAAAGATTTGCCGGGTGAAGGTGCATTCATAACAGGTAGGTAAGCGTGGCCGAGGTTGCTTGGGGTAGATAGCGCCCCTGGTAAACCAACCTCGCCTCACATATTTAAGTACCGGCTTCGAGATTTGACCCGTTACAGCGGAACCATACTTATTGCATGAATCATGGTCTCCGCGAAAGCAAGGTAAAGGTCATGTCTAACCACCCTCTGCCGGCCTTCCAAGGAAGAGGGCTAATCATGTGGCATTAAGAGAATGTTAGTACGTGTGGGTAAAGTTGTACACCCCTGCAAGGTAATAATCTTTTAGAAAAGTCGTGTTCACGGTTATGAATGCTTGGTGACCAGATTCTAATATCATAGAGAACTATAACCTAATCGTAAAACTTGGCAGATCAACGTGTGTTTAAGTATGCTTCCTCATGGGTACGAGGGGGTGATCCTAGTTAGGGTTGAGATGATGATTCGGTGGATATCAACAGATGATGATCAATACTTTGGAGATGTCGCTCTCTTATCGCCTTTTAAAATATTCTGATTAGACGAGATTCTTCTCTCTCTTGTGTTACAAACAAAGATGGCTTTACTCAAAACAACTCCACCAGCCATAAGTCTTACGGAGTACACCCTGTACTCACCCTTGCTTTGTTGATACTTTTGGTAGAGTAAGAGTTCCCTGAAGATCAGTTTGGTACTACATCAACATCGACGAGTAGCTTGGGGTTCCCGGCCGGCAGCCTAGAATCTATGGGCTGGGACGTCATCGTTATGCTTCGGGCCTCTTAGGCCATTTGTTAAGTTTGCTATACTTAATAGCATAATTTTCCTTCTGTTGTTTGATGTTTGTGGTCAGTGACCTCTGCTTGTAATAATTTGGTTCTCTGCTCAGTTATGAGCTTGCTGTAATAAGTTTTGTGATGTAGGGTCACTGTTGTGTTACCGAATCTTCACTGGATATTCTCGAGCTCAAGGTTAATCTTATGTCATACGGAGGTCTGGGATTTGTTTAGCCCTGATCCCGGGGGTGTCACACTGCGGCAGCGGCGGTAGTAACTGATGTTGCTGCGCCGCATCATCGAGTCGTGCAATGTTGTGTCCATCCTGACCCAGTGCGACTTCTTGAGCTAGGAAGCCTCCATGGCGAGGCATAATGACTTCTCCGGGTCGAGTTCAGGAGGTTGCAGGGGTATCTCCTCCTTCTTCTTGACATTCGCCATGTATGCAAGGAGGCCCTCATAGTATGTGGTGTTGTCGCGATTCTCCTTCCAAGGAATGTTGTCGACGATGATAAACTATATATGTAGATGTGTTTGTACTGTACCCCACATGTAATTGGACTTGTACTCTACCCCTTATATAATGGAAAGTCACCCAATGTGAGAGGTGTGCAATACCCTACCCAAATACTTTCACATGGTATCAGAGCAGCCGTCGGCCTAAAACCCTAGATCGATCTACTCGATCAGGCCGCCCTCGCCGGTCTCCTCCATCGCTTCCGCCTACTCCATCATGATGTCATCCTCGTCACTCTCCTCGCAGTCCCCCTGCATTCTCCGCTGGTGCCTCCTCCTTCGCTACCTCGACAAGCACGATGGCCACCAAGATGGTCTCCGTCATCCCATCGACGCCGATCAACGTGACGAACCAGATCACGATCAAGCTGAGCGCCCAGAACTTCATCTACTAGCGCACACAGGTGGTGCCGATCCTCCGCAGCAACCGCCTCTTCGGCTTTGTGGATGGATCTCTCCCATGCCCATCGAGTTCATCCCCAACCCTAACACTGCTATGCGTGAACCTAAGGAGATCCCGAATTCGCTCTTCACCGCGTGGCATCAGCAGGATCAAGCCATCCTCTCTGCCTTTGTCTTCTCCCACTCCGAGAGTGTTCTCGGGATGATGACGAGGGTATCCATGTCGCATGACGCATGGGAGACGCTTTGAGGAAGATTCGCCTCCGAGTCTACTACTCGGCCGATGCACATCCGTGGGGAGCTCAATGCCCTCCGCAAGCTGGACTCCTCTGCCTCGGCCTTCTTCCAGAAAATCAAGGCCCACGCCGACACGCTTGCATCGATCAGCCTCCCCCTGCGCCCCGAATAGTTCTCTGGCTATCTTTGCTAGGGGATGGATAACGACTACGACTCGTTGGTCCAGCTCGTGTCGGCTCGAGCGCTCACCGATCCGATGCCCGTCAAGGACATCTAGTCCCAGATGCTTGATATTGAACAGCGCATTGAGGATCATCGCGCTGAACTTACCTCCAATGCGCAGATAATGGCGCACTACACTGCACGGGGCAACCCCGCCTTCCAGCATGCCCCCTCGCCGGCTAATCTACCTAAGTCGGCCTTCGGCCAGAAGCAGGCTGCCCCGTCTACACCACATGCGTAGCCTTCTGCCAATCGCTACGGCCAGGACCAGGGCGTGGCTCGGGCTCTGGTGGTGCTCGCCCGACCTACCAAATCTGCAGCAAGGTCGGCCACGTCGCGTCGTGCTGCTTCAAGCGCTTCCATTCCGACTTACTCCGCTGGCAATGATGGCCGGTACATGGATCATTAGTTGGCCGCTCTTTCCGTGACTCATCACGGTGGCGGCACTCCATCCTACCCCATCAACCCCAACTGGTATCCTGGCACGGGGGCAACGGACCACTTCACCAACGACCTCAAAAAACTCACCGTGCAGGAGCCCTACAACGGCAAGGACCATGTTCAGGCCGCCAATGGCCAAGGTATGCGCATTACACATATTGGTCATTCCATTATTCCCACTTCATCTCATCCCCTACGCCTTAAAAATATCCTCCATGTCCCTGCAATTTCACGCAATCTTCTTTCTGTCAAAATATTTTCCTATGATAATAATATGTTCATTGAATTTCACCCTTGGTATTTTCTTGTCAAGTACTGGGATACACGGGTGGTTCTGCTTAGAGGGGGATATCATGGAGGTCTCTATAATCTTAATGAGTCGCGTCTCAAGAAAATTTTCAGCAGCGTCAAGGTTTCGCGTGAGCAGTGAAACTCACACCTAGGTCATCCAGCTACACAAGTCATCCAACATATTTTGCATCATTTTGAGCTTTCCTCAGATTCAGTTAATAAAGTTGTAATTTGTGATGCTTGCCAACAAGGCAAAAGTCACTAGTTGTCGTTTTCTCTTTCTAGTAGAGTTACTACATCACCACTTGAGATTATCTATTCTGATGTATGGGGTCCTGCCCAAGTTTCTGTAAGTGGTCATGAATATTATGTCAGTTTTGTGGATGCCTATAGTCGTTTTACATGGATTTATCTTCTTAACCACAAATCTGATGTGTATCGAATTTTTTGGCAATTCCATCAACATGTAGAATGTCTATTAAATAAGAAAATTGTGCATGTGCAAACTGACTAGGGAGGCGAGTATCATAAACTGAACAAATTATTTTTTAATATTGGTGTGTCTCATCGAGTTTCATGTCCTCACACACACCAAGAATATGGCACGGCTGAGAGGAAACATAGACATATTGTTGAAATGGGGCTAAAATTACTTGCACATGCCTCGGTTCCTCTTCGGTTTTGGAGTGATGTGTTTTCTACTGCGTGTTATCTCATCAACCATCTCCCTAGTCGTGTAATATCGATGCAAACTCCATTTGAACGCTTTCTTGGTGAAGCCCCTGATTATACATTCTTAAAAGTCTTTGGATGCGCTTGTTGGCCACATCTTCGTTGATGGGCTCAGATCACTGTAGAGCCTCATTGGGAGACCCCAAGAGCAAGGTGTGACAAGCACAACAACAAGTTTTCCCTCAGTTATGAAAACAAGGTTATCGAACCAGTAGGAGCAAGGAAACAACTCCAAGGTGTTGCTAAAAACTTGAAATCCTGCACAACACAAACTCAAGATTTTGCCCCAACTCACAGTGAGGTTATCAATCTCACTGGTTTGCTGAAAACAAAGGATTAAACGTACAGTGTGGTAGGTAGTAGTTGCTTGTAGAAAGTAAACAGTAACAGTAGATGATGTATCAATGGTAAAGATTGGATCGGGGTCCACAGTTCACTAGAGGTGTTCTCCTTAAGATAAATAACATGCTGGGTGAACAAATTATAGCGGGGCAATTGACAGGACTTAGCAAGCATAACAATGCAATACTAGACATCATGATTCCTATGAGATTTGATTGGGCATTACAACAATATACATAGACCGTAATCCAACTGCATTTATGACTAATAATCCACCTTCAGGTTATCATCCGAACCCCTTCCAGTATTAAGTTGCAAGCAACGGATAATTGCATTAAGCAATATGTGTAAAGTAAACAATACAATTGTTCCATGAACAAAATATTGTTGTTTTCTCCCTAGTAGCAACAACACATATACAACCTTAGAGATTTTTGTCACTTCCCCAGATTACTAGAGGCATGAACCTACTATCGAGCATAAATACTCCCTCTTGGAGTCACAAGCATCTACTTGGCCAAGATAGATACTAGCAACGGAGAGCATGCAAGATCTCAAACAACACAGACATGATAGAATCAATAATCAATAAGACATGATAGAATCAATAATCAATCTGACATAGTATCTCAATATCCATCGGATCCCGACAAACACAACATGTATGATCACAAATAGATGATCTTGATCATGAACGGAGCTCACAAGATCTAAACATGATAGCACAGAGGAGGATAAATAACCATCTAGCTATTTTATGGACCCATAGTCCAAGGGTGAACTACTCACGCATCATACCGGAGGTTGGCATGGTGATGAAGAAGGCCTCCGGGGTGATCTCTCCCCTCCGGCAGGGTGACGGGAAGATCTTTAGATCACCCCCCCCCCCCCCCGATCTAGGGACGATGGTGGCGGCGGCTATGGACTGTTTCATGGAGATCTGATCAGGTGCCTAGGGTTTTTGTATCGGGGTGAATTTATAGGCAAAGGGGCGAGACAGGAGGCCGGATAGGGGGTCCACACCATAGGGCGGCGTGCCCTAGGGTGTGGCCCCCCTTCGGCTGCCCTTCGGTCTCTGTGTTCTCTCCGGTAAAATATTGACTTTGGCTTTTGTCCCGTCCAACTCCGAGAATATTTCCTTAATAGCTTTTTTGAAACCAAAAATAGTAGAAAACATGCAACTAGCACTACGGCATCTTGTTAATAGGTTAGTCCCATAAAATGTATAAAAATACCTCAAAGTGTAGACAAAGCATAGCAAAGTTGATACTAAACAAGCATGGAACATAAAAAATTATAGATACGTTTATGACTTATCAAGCATCCCCAAGCTTAACTCCTGCTCGTCCTCGAGTAGGTAAGTGATAAAAAGAATAATTTTTTAGGTGACATGCAACATCACTATCTTGATCAAACCATTTGCAAAGCATTGATAGTTGGGATCAAAGTACTCTAAACATGACCATGAAAGATGTAGTTCTAACAATAAGACATAGTAACTATGTTGCAACATGAAAGGACACAAACAAAGATCATGAATAACAATGCATTGAAAGATGTTTGTTTGTTTCACATATAGAAAACATAGCATAGTGGTATTCAGCTTGTCCCTCATGGAGTAGCAAAACATAAATGCATAGGACACCTTCAAATTTCATAAGGGTGACTAGATACAAATAGTTTAAGAACAAGAAATATCAACATTATGAATCAATCAACAAGTTTTGGGACAATGCACATAAAACTAAGAATGACAACTATGCTCTCTTACTTGGTGCATAAAGATAGAAGGTGGAGACTCAATATAAAAGTGGGAAGAAAGGCCCTTCATAGGGAAGCAGGGATTTCAAGTTTCATAAATAGCTTCCAAAAATTATGGTACTTGTTAGCTTTCAGCTCTCATTGCCCCTATCATAAGCTTCTTGAAGTGATTAAGGTTAAAGTGAAACAAATATGGAGTATATGCTTGACAAATCATAAGTTGGCAATCTCATGTCCCTTGAGTACGAGGGCCATTCCACATGCTACTCAACTTTAGTCACCGGTAAGTTCTTGTCATTGTAAGTATATGTGTATCATAGAGAACCGCCAACGGGGTACCCCTTGCCCCATGACACAGGAGCTATGCCATATCAAAATGATAAGGCAACAGACAATGAGCATCTCAGCGATCTTTTTATTTGCTATTTGCATAGGTTTTTATTGATGATGCTTCACAGATTGCTCACTATGGTTATGCTGCAAGTTTCCACCATGATTAGGCATGGCTTAGGCTAGAGGCCCAGGCGTTTCTCTAACACACATACATAACTCCATGGACTTACAAGCTTCCCTTTTATTTCACACCGCTGACATCCACAAACAAAAGATCATGATATCAACTGGGTAATATGTACAGGTGTTGAAAGCGTTCCCCATGACAGCACGGTTCTGCTAATTCCCAACTTATAAGTGCAAGAATATACAACATAGATGACACAATGGTTCAAGGTTTATTAGGGGCAAAAAGTAAAGTGTGCCATCAAGTTTGTGGGAGCTTTAATCACTAATTTTCTCATAACAAGTTTAATTTGGAAGATAGCTAAAAACATGAATATACTTGGAATGGTGTAACACACCATGCATAGGAATTTATAGTGGACTCTTTGGAATAATTTGGTTTCTTGGGAGTTGGATGCATGAGTAGAGCTTACTCAATACAAGTGGAGGCTAGCAAAAGACTGGGAGCGACCAACTAAGAGATCAATAATGGCCATAATCATGTAGAGCGACAAAACATTATCAAATAAATCATAAAGTGGTATCACAAGTAAAAAACTAAATGATCATAGAGGCTAAGGTGACTGTTTCATAGTCATAACAAGGTTTGAGCATGTGCCAAGTCAACCCAAATAAAGCATCAAAGGAGAATACCACAATATTTTGCTTTTGTATGCTAAAACAACGCATGATTCTTGCAAGGCACATTAAGAAATCTCAATTGTATGGAACAAGTTTGTATGGAACAAGTCATGCTACAGCAATAATCACTAAGCATAAGGTCAAAACAACATCTAGCATGACATGATAAAGTCTAAGCCATAGTCAAAACAAGCTCCCTTTTGTACCACATAAGCATGAAACTTTCTACTCTTTTCCAACACCAATCAACTTATTTGAAACAACACAGCGAAAGCGGGGGTACAACTACTTTATTCAAGCAAACTAAACAAAAGGAAACCAAAAACTAAAACTAAGACGCTCCAAGAACAATGGAACAATGCATGAAACAATAAAAACAAAGTGTCTAGAAAGAGACCTGAGCTTTTTATTGATGAAGAAGGGGATGCATTGGGCATCCCCAAGCTTTGATGCTTGTACCTCTTGAATATTTCTTGGGGTGACACGTGGTGGCATCCCCAAGATTGAGATTTTTTCCATTCCTCACCTCATCACATCATTCTTCCCCTACACTTGAAAATTTCCTTCATACAAAACTTCACACAATCTTCATTAGCAACATTAGTGCATTCAAAATAATAAACCTTGGGGTTTAGTTTCAACACAAGTAAAACGTCCATTAGAACACAAGCTACTATAGAAATTCCTTTAAAAAGCTCAAGTGATCAAGGATAACTCAAAAAGAAACCGATAAGAGGCAAATGGAAATAATGGCAGAAATCTGTCAAAACAAACCAGCAGGTAAAAACCGATTTTTTCGAAGACCTTATGTGCTCAAATCTAAAAGTGTTGAACTAATGAAAGTTAGATAACAACCTGGGTCATTTACTCAAAAAATTACAGCTCAATCTGACATATAGAGATTTTTCACGAATTTTTACAGTGAAGCAAAAAATCTGTTTCGGGACAGCAACTTCACCAAATCTTACTTCTCTCTCATTAGAGGTTATTATTAGCACAAAAATCACACAAAAAGAATAAGGAGAGGTTATTACCGAAGTAATAACTTCCAAGACTCGATAAAACTATTGGTTTATCTCCCAAGAAGTACTTTTGTTTAACGCCTTTAAGTTAGGCACAAGAAGCAAGAATCAAGTATTTTAAAATGAAGAAGCATTAACATCAAACTTTGCTTTAAAAGGAGCAAAATGTCACTTATCTCTCCTTATAGGGAAGTATTCTATACCTTTCCTGAATGGAAATTGATATTTGATGGTGCCTTCTTTCATATCAATAATGGCACCAACAGTTCTAAGAAAAGGTCTTCCCAAAGTAATAGGACAAGAAGCATTGCATTCAATATCCAAAACACAGAAATCAACAGGAACATAAGCATTGTTAACCATAATAATAACATCATTCATACTCCCCATAAGTTTCTTTTTAGCATTATCATCAAGTGGAACATCTAAATAGCAATCTTCCAAAGGTGGCAAATCAAGCATTTCATAAATATTTCTAGGCATAATAGAGACACTAGAACCAATGTCACATAAAGCTTTGAGATCAAAGTCATTCACTTGCATATTAATGATGGGTTCCCAACCATCTTCTAACTTCCTGGGAATAGAAGCTTTATGTTTCAATTTTTCTTCCTTAATTTTAAAAAGAGCATCTTTAATGTGTTTTGTGAAAGCCGTATTCATAGCACTAGCATTAGGACTTATAGCAAGCTTTTGTAGGAACATAATCACTTCAGAAATATTGCAGCCATCAAGATCAAAATCAAACTTAGCATCACAGGTAGTAGACTTATTGTTTCCCATATTTCGAAAAATTTCAGCAGTCTTATTGGGTTTAGGCGTTGTTATAGAAGGAATGGGGACTTCTTGTGGTTTGGTAGCATCAACGTTGGTGGTAGTAATAGTACAAATACTATTGTTTCTAGCAATTTCATCTTATCTTTCCCACTTAGCATGCAATTTATCTAACAATCTAACATTTTCATCAATAGTAACTTGTATGGTATGAGCAGCAGCAAAGGTACTTTCCATGGTTTCAGGTTTAGCGGCCATTTTATTAATCAAAGAGGATTGAGCTTCAGACAAAGATGAAATATTTTTCTCAACATTCAAGAGCTTTTCCTCCACTGTCTTGTTGAAAATAGTTTGTTTACTAATAAAGTCTTTAAGCATGACTTCAAGTTCAAAGGGAGCACTTCTATTGTTGTTGTAGGAATTTCCATAAGCATTACCATTGTTGGGAGGATAAGGCCTATAATTATTACTACCAAAATTATTCCTATAGGTATTGTTGTTGAAATTATTATTTCTAATGAAGTTCACATCAACTTGCTCTTCTTGAGCAACCAAAGAGGCTAAAGGAACATTATTTGGATCAATATGAGCTTTTCCATTAACAAGCATAGACATGATAATATCAATTTTATCACTCAAGGAGGAGGTTTCTTCAACAGAATTTACCTTCTTACCATGTGGAGCTCTCTCAGTGTGACATTCAGAATAATTAACCATCATATTATCAAGGAGCTTTGTTGCAGCTCCCAAAATAATGGTCATAAAGGTACCTCCAGCAGCAGAATCCAACAGATTTCTTGAAGAGAAATTTAATCCTGCATAAAAGGTTTGGATAATCATCCAAGCAGTCAGTCCATGAGTGGGACAATTCTTTACTAAAGATTTCATTCTTTCCCAAGCTTGAGCAACATGTTCATTATCGAGTTGTTTAAATTTCATGATTTCACTTCTCATAGATATAATCTTATCAGGAGGATAGTATTTTCCAATAAAAGCATCTTTGCATTTAATCCAAGAATCAATGGTATTTCTAGGCAAGGATAGCAACCATTCTTTAGCTTTTCCTCTCAAAGAGAAAGGAAACAATTTTAGCTTAATAATATATCCATCTACATCCTTATATTTTTGCATCTCACAAAGTTCAACAAAGTTATTAAGGTGGGCAGCATCATCATTAGAACTAGCACCAGCAAATTACTCTTTCATAACAAGATTCAACATAGCAGGTTTAATTTCATAAAAGATAGCATCAGGAGCCGGTGGAGCAATGGGTGTGCAAAGGAAATCATTGTTGTTTGTGCTAGTGAAGTGACACAACTTGGTGTTCTTAGCAGTGTTCATTTTTGCAAAAGTAAGGCAAGCCAACAGTAGTAGCAACTAAAGTAGGAACTAATTTTTTGTGTGTTTTTTATAAGAAAAAGAAAACCAAACGAAACTTTTTGTATTTTTGAAAGAAAGAAACAAGCAAAAGAAAGCAAAAGAAACTAACCAAAAAAACAAAGTAAAGAGAGTGGTTGTGAGAGACTCCTAAAGCTGTCCTTAACTCCCCGGCAACGGCGCCAGAGAAATCTTGATGGACTCAAATCACTGTAGAGCCTCGTTGGGAGACCCCAAGAGCAAGTTGTGATGAGCACAACAGTAAGTTTTCCCTCATTTATGAAACTAAGGTTATCAAACCAGTAGGAGGAAGGAAACAACTCCAAGGTGTTGCTAACAACTTGGAATCCTGCACAACACGAACTCAAGACTTTGCCCCAAGTTATAGTGAGGTTGTCAATTTCACTGGTTTGCTGAAAACAAAGGATTAAACATACAGTGTGGTAGGTAGTAGTTGCTTTTATAAAGTAAACAGTAACGGTAGATGATGTATCAATGGTAAAGATTGGACCGGGGTGCACAATTCACTAGAGATGTTCTCCTTAAGATAAATAACATGTTGGGTGAACAAATTACAGCGACATAATTGACAGGACTAAGCAAGCATAACAATGCAATACTAGACATCATGATTCCTATGAGATTTTATTGGGCATTATAATAATATACATAGACCATAATCCAACTACATCTATTACTAATAATCCACCTTCAGGTTATCATCTGAACCCCTTCTAGTATTAAGTTGCAAGCAACGGATAATTGCATTAAGCAATGTGTGTAAAGTAAACAATACAATTGTTCCATGAACAAAAGATTGTTGTTTTTCTCCCTAGTAGCAACAACACATCTACAACCTTAGAGATTTTTGTCACTTCCACAGATTACTAGAGGCATGAACCTACTATCGAGCATAAATACTCCCTCTTGGAGTCACAGGCATCTACTTGGCCAAGATAGCTACTAGCAATGGAGAGCATGCAAGATCTCAAACAACACAGACATGATAGAATCAATAATCAATAAGACATGATAGAATCAGTAATCAATCTGACATAGTATCTCAATATCCATCGGATCCCGGCAAACACAACATGTATGATTACAAATAGATGATCTTGATCATGAACGGAGCTCACAAGATATAAACATGATAGCACAATGGAGGAATAACAACCATCTAGCTACTGTATGTACCCATAGTCCAAGGGTGAACTACTCACACATCATACCGGAGGCTGGCATGGTGATGAAGAAGGCCTCCGGGATGATCTCTCTCCTCTCGCAGGGTGCCGAGAAGAGCTTCAGATCCCCCTGATCTAGGGACGATGGTGGCAGCGGCTACGGACTATTTTGTGGAGATCTGATCAGGTGCCTAGGGTTTTTGCATCTGGTGACTTTATAGGCGAAGGGGCGAGGCAGGAGGCCGGCGAGGGGGCCCACACCATAGGGCGGCGCGCCCTAGGGTGGACCCGCGCGGCCCTAGGGTGTGGCCACCCTGTGGCCCCCCTTCGGCTGTCCTTCGGTCTCTGTGTTCTCTCCGGTAAAACATTGACTTTGGCTTTTGTCCCGTCCAATTCCGAGAATATTTCCTTACTAGATTTTCTAAAACCAAAAACAGCAGAAAACAGGCAACGCACTGCGGCATCTAATTAATATGTTAGTCCTAGAAAATGTATAAAAATACCTCAAAGTGTAGACAAAGCATAGAAAAGTTGATACTAAACAAGCATGGAAAATCAAAAATTATAGATACATTTATGACATATCATCCGTCCATACAATAATAAGAAGCTTGAATTTCGATCCAAACAATGTGTATTACTTGGCTATAGCTCTCTCCATAAGGGCTACAAGTGTCTCCATGTCGCCACAAATCGAGTATATATCTCCCGTGACGTTGTGTTTGATGAGAATGTATCCCCATTCTCTCAAATCTCGTCTACTTCCACTCCTCCAATTTCTGAAACCTCCTTGTTAAGGTCTGACCAATTTGTTGATGCTGCATAGAACCCTGTGCTTCTTGCTGACCATGGTGCAGGTACGAGAGGCGGTGCATGACTTTAACTCCTGGATGAGGAGTCCTCCATGCCGCTGTCCCGTGTGGACGTCGATCACGTCGATCGGAAGCGCCCGATGCATGGCCTCGGGGCTCCCGCCCATGCAGCCGAGATGAGCATCTCGTCGACGCCGTCTCAGTCTCCCGCTGCCTCGGCCTAGCTCTCCTCTGAGCCGGCCTCTCCCATGTCCTCGCTTGGCTCGACCTCGTTGGCTACTAGGCCGGTCCACTCCCCAGCGTCGCCTGCTCCTGCTGAGGATCCATCTCCTGCTGCGACGTCGACACCGTCGCCTTCTCCTGAACCTGCTCGCTCAGGTGTTACCACGAGGCTGCAAAAAGGGATTTGCCATCCCAAGTCTCGGACTGATGGCACGGTGGCCTGGGCTGCTACACGTTCTCCAAGAGATCTTATGCGGTTGGAGCCATGTGATCACCATGAGTCCTTGACGTCTCTGCACTGGCGTGATGCCATGGAAGCAGAATTTTCAGCCTTACAAACCAACAAAACATGGAGGTTGGTTCCCCTATACCCGGTGCAAATATAATTAACTGCAAGTGGGTGTTTAAGGTCAAGCAAAAAATCAGATGGGTATGTGGAGCGTTACAAAGCTTGTCTGGTTGCTAAAGGATTTAAACGGTGATATGGTCTCGACTACGAGGACACATTCAGTCATGTAATTAGGCCAACTACTATTCGTTTGCTGTTTTCCTTGGTTGTGACTAAAGGATGGCATCTTCGGCAATTAGATATTCAAAATGCCTTCTTGCATGGAGTTCTTGAGGAAGAAGTTTTCATGCGACAGTGCGGTGACCCAGCATACCACTGCATGTGCAGTACACTATAGTCGTTGACATGACATCCACAGAACATCGTTCCATAAATATCACATCCCTCAGAGTGGTACAACAGAAACATTGCGGGTCCATATTACAAAAGTACACACATTAATTTTTATTACAATACCAGAAGTTCAAGACTTCCAAAAGATCCAACTTACAAACCAAATATGAAGTGTTCAGCGGAATTTAAAAGTAACAACTCTGACTAGGAGTGGGGCTCAACAGCTTATTCTATAGAGTTCATGCTGCTCGGCTCCGTTAGTTACTACTAACTAGACACTTAAGTGGACTCGTTCTCATCGACACCGTAGCGGATCTCGTAATCCACTCCTTCAACTCCTCCGGATAGATCAGGTTTCTCGTAGAACACATCTTCTTGACATTCAGCTGCATACATTGGCACGTCTTCGGAATCCTTAGATTCTAAGCAAGGGATCAAAGGAAAGAATGAGTAACAGCGTTACCCAACAAGTTCATTATATGCAAGGTGGGAAGTTTGATGCTCTAACTACCACCTCGCATTATAAATCCTTGGCACTATGCAGTTTTTGTAAATCTTTCTTCAAAGATTGATTTTATTCTGAAAAACTATGACAATCAGCCTTCACAGGTTGACCAGAACTTTCATGGAGTTCCTTTCCTGCCGCGTTCGTATCTCCTTCCCGGAACAGGGAGTAACAAGTTACAGTTCTTACACTCTGCAGAGGTGCGTTACTTTACCCATGAGATATCAACTCCTTGTTGCATAACCAGGCGTACTTTCCCGTCAACAATTCCATGATGTGGGGCCCAGTAGTTGGTCCAAGCCAATCACTGCCCCCTTCGTGACCCCGCATGCCTCCTTGGTGTACACCATGCCCACATAATGAATTACGGCAATGGTTTGTACAAACCGTTAGATGCCAGAACTATCGTGGGACGATGAGGGTTCCCACCCATATGCTGCATATCCTCTACGAATTACCAATTAATATGCACGCTACGAGGATAACAGCCACGACCTGCACATCCGGCTTCATGCGAGAGGAAGAAGATACAGCTGACTTCTCTGTCCCATTCCAAATCTCATGGCTAACGCGTAATATACGACGCTAGAATCACTGATGTCAGGGGTTATCAAGTCCCTACTTGATCATCATTATTGCAAATAGAACCCTAAGTTCTATTGCTCCATTATATCACCACTTAGGATGATATCTATGATTTCTTTATTTATGAAAATATTATTTTCTTTCTTTTATAGCATAAATGATAACACACAATTTGCAAATACTTTGATAAAGACTCTTCAAAGGACATGAGCAAGTGATGGACTTGCCTTGTGATGGAAAGGTAGTGAAGTCTGATGCTTGCACTGGACCTTGAGCTTCTAGTTCTACAAAAACATCATTATTGCCTGGTAAGGACAATATTTAAAGAAGCAAAATGATTATGCAAGTAATGTAATGCATTATTTAATTCTATATGCATTTTCCCTATATAAGGTGCCTTTTAATAAAGCATTTATAAATATTATTTTTTTATTTTTTTATTTATTGCATATATTGAATTATTTTATTTTATTTCCCATTGACTTTTATTGGTTTAATAATTGTTTTAGGAATTATTAATTATACATTTATTATTAAATACTTGTTTAGTATTTTTCAAAAATACTATAATATTAATATATAATGAAAGTGATATTTATTTATTTTTATCATCTTTCAATAATTTTGTAAAATTCCATAAAGAATATAAAATTACAAAATTATTATAAAAATTTAAATGTCCAAAATTTGATATCTTATTTTATTTGGACAGAGTGGGTTATTGTAAATCCAAAAATATTTTATTTATAATTTTTGGAATTTTATTTTATTTTCTATAATTTTATTGAGGTCAGGGGCATTTTGGTCTTTTTCAATTGATCAAAAAATTTATTAAACAACTTGGGCTGGCCTTTTGGGCTTATTGGGCCAGTGTGGCCCAATAGGGCAAGGTCAAAATACCACCCCAAGGGGTTTTGGCCCACCCAGCCCACGCTCTCTGCCTTGCTCTCTCCCTCGACCCTATCCTCTCCTCCTCTAACCCTACCTTGTGGCCGGCGATGCCGCCACCGTCGATTCCTGCCGCCGTCGGCCGTTCTGGTCGCCGTCGTGGTGCGAGTTGGGGTTGTCGATGATGCTCGTTCGTTCTATCCACTTGGATTTGACTTCGGGGCTTCCCCGTGGCCAGGTCCACCTCGTTCCCGAACCCTAGGGTTAAGGAAAGGTGATGTCACCACCGCCACGGTCCCGTCTGTGGTGGTGTGTCTTTGGGCTCGTGTCTGTCTTTGTGGCCGCGCCGTGGCAGAGTTCTGCGCCCGGGTGCTCCCTGTGCCGCCACGGTTCGTCGGCCAATCTGCTTCCTCTTTGATTCGTCAGCAAGGACCCCGGGTAAGTTTGCTTCTGTGGTTCTTGTTCCTGCTACTACCATGATTCTCTCTGTGTGTGTCTGGTGGCTTCTCATGCCTAGTGACTATGTGCTGATTGGGTTCATCTCTGGATTAGGGTTCTTGCTCAGATTAGGGTTCATAACCCCCTGTTGATCATATCCATGATGCTTTAGATTTAGTGGTGATCATACTTGAGCATGTAGAATGATCGTCTGCAGTGGTTAATGATTGGTAGTGGCTTTGATGATGCTAGTTGCCTGTCAGATTTATTATAGTGATGGTTCACTATGATCCCATGCTAGTGTTTCTATGAAATCCCTGATTGGATTATGTTTTTGATCTGAGAATTTACTCTACTGTCAGAATGCTTGTACTGACAGTAGTTTTCTCTCAATAGTTGCTTACTGCAATTATAATGTGGGCTTGTATGAGATTATACACACTGAATCAAATCATTACATGTAATGATTTTTCTGTGGATGTATAGATGCATATGATATTGATTCCTAGCACTTGGCTTCAGGAAAATGATATTTATTGGTTGTCCCTTTTATCTGTGGAAATTAAGCATAGATTGGTTTTAGTTCATTTAAAACATGTCCTTGTGATACCATTATGATCTGGCACACAAGTGATGGAGTTTTATTTCTGGACTTAGCTTGATAATGCTTGTGATTAAAACTGGCAAGTTGATATGAAAGCTTTTATTAACTTTCCTGCCTATGATGTTGGTCTGAGGCTCTAGGATTTAATTCCTAGTTAGTTGAGCAATAGTTTGTTTGAAACTTGTAAGGTTAGAGGTGCTACTCTCTCTGAGAGATGTGCCCTGATCTGATAAGATCAAATGAAGAATGATCTAAGTTGCAAAAGAAAATAACACTAAACTCAGTGATGCTGGTCTGAGAGTTCAGTGCTTGTGGTTGAGTTTGTTTTCTTATCTTATACTTGAAATCTCTAGGATAGATTCACCTCTCTTGGGTGATTATTGAGAGATCATTTCATAAAGCAACACATGCTTTTGTTTAGATAATATGATGAAATCATGTGATTGTTTTATGAGGCTCACCACCAAATTTGATGTTGGTGTAGTAGATTGATGATGATCTTGATCTGCTTTTGTTGGACTCCTGAGCTTGCTCTTGAGCTTGCCTGCTCCTCCTAGCTCCTGGGCTTGACCTTGCTATCCACCAGATTCATCCCCCTACTTATGTCACCATCCTGGTGATATTTGGGTTAATCTGGGTGGTTTGGTTTGGCTGCTGTTCTTGGTTTGGTTGTTGTCTACACTGGCTGTTCTAGTGTGATGTGTAGTGGAGTGATGCACTAGTGCTCCCCCCATGGTTGTGCTATGGTTTTGTGTGATTTGGCTGTGCTTGTGAGGTCGACAGCACACCCTTTGCATGCTGGTGTGTGTCCAGCTTGTGTGCCTGCTATGCACATGTGGATAGGTTCAGAATTTTTGAACTTACCATTACCAAATTACCTTTACCTGGCTGGTGAATTGGTCCCTCTTGGCTGTCATTTGAATTTTGGCTTTGAATTTATGAAAGATGAAATCTTTCATATTGGTGAAACTTGTCCCTTTTATAACATTTCTCAATGATGAGTTTGTCAAGTGCACCTCATTGACATATCTGAGAGAAATATACTAACACTAATCTTATTTTGTTTCTATTTAGTCTTTGTTTTGCAGGTACAAACATAAAGATGAAGATTTAGTGTAGATATAGGATAGTTAGTAGATATACAAATGTAATTTTCTTATTCTTTTGTAATTTTTCTTTTATAATTCTTGTAATCTTTATTTTATTCAATTGTAATAAAGATTATATATTTATTAATAAAGAATATTCTTATTCTTTACTCTTTTGTAAATTGTGAAGTTTGGAATGACTTTAGTAGGTTACATTCTTTGTAACTTGTTTATGTATTAATAATATGAAATGAATTTCATATTCAATATTGTTTTTAGATAAGATTTAAGTTATAATACTTATCTCTTAATTAATTTAAGATTCAAATCTTATATCTAAATCATTTAAATTATTATTCAAACACTTAAGTTTTAAAATTCAAACTCATTTCAAAACACACATAATTCCTTTAAGATCATATCAAAGTTTATAGCAATCCTCCTTTAAGACTAAACCTAATCTCAAAGTAAGGAAAGAAACATTGATCACTCAAGGTTTTATTAGGCAAAAATTTTACCCACATTTTCACAAATGAATGCATGCAACAATTCATATTCCTAAATCTACCCTTCGTTAGGTCCTAAATACTGGGATGTTACAGACAGCCACCTGGTTTTGAGGATTCTACTTGTCCTCGACATCTTTGTCGACTAGATAAGGCTCTCTATGGTTTGAAGCAGGCTTCCAGAGCATGGCATGCACGTCTTAGCTCCGTACTTTCTAGTCTTGGGTTCACGCTGTCTACTACTGACACTTCCTTGTTCATTTTGCGGCGCCTAGATGTCACGCTCTATCTCTTGGTATATGTTGATGATATCATTGTGGTCAGCTCATCTACTAATGCTACGGATCACCTTATTCATCAGATTCGGACTCCTTTTGCCCTCAAGGATCTTGGTCGGCTGCACTATTTCTTGGGTATTGAGGTTCACTATCCTACTATCGGTGGTCTCCTTCTCAGTCAACCCAAGTATGCTACTGAATTATTGCAGCGTGCCAGCCTTCTTCAGAGTGCTCTAGTGACTACACCGATGTCAGCTTCTGAGTCTCTCTCCTCCACTAATGGTACCCTTCTCACTGCTGATGAGGCAGCTCGGTATCGTAGTGTGGTTGGAGGCCTTCAGTACCTTACTATGACACGGCCTGATCTCTCCTGTGTGGTGAACAAGGTGTGTCAATTTAATCATGCTCCTACAAGTACTCACTGGTCAGCAGTGAAACACATTCTTCGGTATGTCAAGGGGACGCTGTCATATGGTCTGCTGATTCAGCCGTCTACTCGTTCATCCTCTGATCTTATTTCGGCATTTTCTAATGCTGAATGGGCTAGAGATGCTGATGATCGGTGATCCACGGGTGACATGGTTATACCCTACGGGTAGGTGGTCTCAGCATACCTGGTCTAGCCCAAGGAAGGCCCACGGTGGATATACGTCGACCCGTGAAGACTTTCGGGTGGCCCAGGCCCATGACGCCTTCGAATCCTTGGAGAACAAGACTAGAGTAGATAAGAAATTCAAAGGGGTAAAACCCTAGAACCTGTAACCGACTAGGACTACGCCCGGGACCTGCCTAAGTCTATATAAAGGCCAGGAGGGCACGGCCTAGATCTCTCGACTCATACTTTCGCATACGCACCTCCATGCCAGATCGAATCTGCGACCAGAACCTTCGGTTCCGCCGTAATCAAGAGCAGACAAGCAGTAGGGTTTTCCCTCCGGGCTTGAACTGGTAAATCTCGTGTCCCTGGTTGCTTGTGCATTAACCGTTCCACGATCTCCAGCATCCCCATCTTCTCCAAAACCCAAGTCCATAACAATGGGCATTGACGAGTCGAAACCTCGTCAATTGGCGCCGTCTATGGGAATCGGGGCTGCTGATTGTGCGATCGTGACGGTCCCAACCCGATCGATCTACAACTCTGCGGCGACGGAGAGTCACCTCCTCTTTGGCGCTTTCGACTTCATCGCCCACTCGCCGGCCACCATGAAGGACTTTGAGCCCGTAGGCGACGGACTCGAAATCTTGTTCGGGAGCTTCTGCTTCTAGGTGGGACAAACTGGCACCCTCCGCCTCCCTGAGCGGGTGCCTCTACCATCAATCAGGCCCGCTTCGTGGGCCCCACACCCCGTGCTACACACAACATCATCAACAGATGATTCCTATGACAGCAGCAGCTGTAACTCCGATCTGTGCGATCCGCCATCGGATGCAGGGACCTACGATTCCGGATCTGAAAGCTGCGGCAGCAACGGACCGATCTACAAGCGCTACCAATGCGCCGCAGTCATCCAGGAACAACAAACGCCTAACCCGCCGCCCAACACGAACCCCAACCCGCAGGACAGAAACGGCAAAAACGGCAGGAACAGAAGAAGCCAATCCCCCCCACCCGAAGGGGAAAACAACAGCCACGTCATCCAACTTAGCAAAGAAGGATGGGTCCAGGCACGCCGCGCCGTAGCAGGCGACATAGTCCTGCCTGCAGACGCCTCACGCGAACTACTGATGGCATACCACTACCTCCTCATTGAGGAGCACAAGAAGCAAGTCAAGATGCAGGAAATACTTGACAAACGCAAGCGAGCAGCCTCTGAGTCCAGCGCGCGACGAGCTGCGCTCTTCGCCATGGCCCCCGGCTCTAGCACAAACGGAAACCAGGGAAACAAGCACCGCTCTCGGATGGAGAACATGGATCCCAAGGAGCGCCGTGATGTGACCCGAACTCTCCGCACATCGTTCATGGAGATGGATGCTGACGGCAACATCATCCCGAAGACACCGCAAGCTGCGATCATGGCAGCCACTGCGTATCTCGCGGCCCACCAACCTCCGGAGGGGGACCCGAAACAAGCCATGCATAAGTCCGCACTCACCAGACTCGGACTTGTCGGAGCCGCGCTCCACGAAGACGCTCCTGCGGAGCCGAAGAAGAAAGCTCCGGCCAGGCGCGACCGAAGCCCCACCCCTTCATCCGAAGAGGAAGAGGAACACAACCTTATCGAAGGAAGAAAAGCTCGCGTCGCCATAAACGCGACTACGACGCCAGAGACGCGCTTACACAGCGCAAAATCGACAAAGCACGAGCCAAACGTGCATGCTCGTTTGAATCCGAGATGGACAAAGACGAAGGAGAACTCTGTGGAGCTCGATGCTTCAGCAGATCTGTTCAGCGAACACAGATGCCACGCAATTTCAAGCTTCCTTCGGATACTCCGAAGTTCAACGGCACTCAAGATCCAAAAGCCTGGCTCAGTGACCATCTGTCATCCGTCAAGCTGCACGGCGGTAACAAAGAAACCGCCATGCAATGCCTTCATTGCGGTGACAGCGCGAATGCAGGTCTCAGACCTATCATCAGGGTCCATCCGAAGCTGGGAGGAGCTAGCTTACAGCTTCATCCGAAATTTCAAGGGCACCAGCAAGAGGCCCGCCTCAATCGAAGAATTGCGAGCCTGCATTCAGAGAACGGGCGAATCTATTCGCTCGTACATATTACGCTGGTCTACCACTAAGAACTCCGCAGCACACATCTCCGAAGAGAGGGCCATCGACGCCTTCAGAGATGGCGTAAAACACCCAGATTTCAAGGAGGAACTTGGGCGCGTCAAGCCCAAAACACTTGACCACCTCATGGACATCGCCAACAGGTGGGCCGACGGCGAAGATTGCATCCACCGAGCACAATCGGATGAAGAGGACGACTATGGCCGAAGACGGGAACACCGCAGCAAGAGGAGATCGCGCGTCTACGACGATCGCGACGGACCCGACATGGTCGCGGCCGGCTACGCCGACCGTCGCAACGACAACAGCCACAACAGCGGAGGATACCACGGAGGAAACTTCCGCGACGGCGGACGCCCAGACAAGTGGTAACGCCATGACGCGACAACGGACCCTCGACATCGACAAACTTTCGGGTCCATGCACCATCCACTTCTACATCGACAAGCAGGATGGCAAAAAGAAAGCTAGCCACATGCTCAAGGACTGCCGCGAGTTCCAGAAACTCAGCGAAAGCATGGTGCAGATGAGGCAACAAACCCCAATCCCTGCGTTCAGAAACGCACCTGCGCAAGGTGAAATAGCGCATGGAGCTCCTCCACCGCCGCCTCTCGGAGGCCCAAACCAACCAGTCGCACCCGCACAGAACAACGCTGGGAACGGGTACCCCCCACCAAAAGGAGCACTAATGATGATCCAGAAAGGACGCCCCACGAATAGGGTACAGAAGAAAATCACCCGACAAATCAACCTAGCCGTGGAAACCCCACCTGCCATCCCTGAGTACCTCAGCGGATCGGAGTCCTGCATCACATTCACTCGCGCAGATCACCCTTGCCAGATCCCCCGCCCAGGTCATGCTGCCCTGGTGCTGGAGGCGCAGATCGGAGGTTTCGAAATGAGTCGCGTCTTCATGGATGGCGGCAGCGGCATCAACCTAATGTTCGCAAGCACCCTAGCAGCCATGCGGATCCCGCAATGCGATCGGGAACACAACGTTCTCCACGCATCGTTCGAGGAAGGGCATATTTCCTTTGGGCAAAATAGGGCTCGGCGTCATCTTGGAAGCCGGACAACTTCCGGCGGGCGACTCGAATTTGAAGTGGTGGTGGCGTCACAATACCACGCCATCCTGGGCGTGTAGCATTCGCAAGGTTCTGGCTGTCCCTTTCGCTACGATACCTACTACTCAAGATGTCGGGGCGAAGGCGTCATCACGATCCACGGAGCTTCACCCGTCGGACCAATGCGATAGGGATTTCAACAAAATCTCCCAGTCTTTCGGCATGCAAGACGAACTCGTAAGGCTCCGCGAGGTGACGGACAATGGGGGCACCCCCAGTCACAAGGCAAAACGCACCTGACATGTCTTTCGACTCCACCGTCAACACAAAGAAGGTGCAGGTCCATCAGACTAACGCCGCCAAGACGGCCCTTATCACCAACGACCTCAGCCCGGCATAGAAAGGCGCGCTCGTCGAATTCCTCCGTGAGCGCTGGGAAATCTTCGCCTGGTGTCCTGCGGACATGCCGAGTTCTGTGGAATTCGCGAGCACGCACTCAACATCTTTCCGCACACCAAGCTCAAGCAGTCCATCCGGAGACTGTCCGAGCCACGAGCCGAAGCTATCGGCAAGGAAATCAACAGATTACTCGCTGCAGACTTCATCAGGGAAATCAAGGAAAGCGAGTGGCTGGCAAACACAGTCATGGTCCCAAAGAAGGACACGGACATCCTGCGGATGTGCGTGGATTTCACGTCACTAAACAAGCATTGCCCAAAGGACCACTTCCCCCTTCCTCGGATCGATCAGATCATCGATTCGACTGCGGGGTGTGAGAAACTCTCCTTCCTTGATGCCTACTCAGGCTATAACCAGATTCGACTCAAGGTCGAAGATCAGGAGAAAACGGCGTTTATCACACCGTTCGGCGTATTCTGCTACAACACAATGCCCTTCGGGCTAAAGAACGCAGGTGCTACGTACCAGCGATGCATGCAGGCCTGCCTCAAGGACTAGATCGGTCGCAACGTCCAAGTTTATGTTGACGACATAGTGATAAAAACCAAGGAGGCAAGAACACTTATCGACGATCTCCGCGAGACGTTCGACAACCTCGATCGCTATAGGATCAAGCTCAACCCCGAAAAATGCGCCTTGGGCGTCCCATCGGGTCAGCTGCTTGGGTACTTCATCTCTCAGCGAGGGATCGAGGCGAACCCGAAGAAAATCAAAGCCATCATGGCGATGGAGAAGCCGAAAAACCTCAAAGGCGTTCAGACTCGCGGGGCGGATAGCGGCGAGGTTCATCACCGCATGGCGAGAAGGCCCTACCATTCTACCACTGCTACGCAGCGATAAATTCGAGTGGACGGGAAGCCACGATTTCGAAAGCCTCAAGCGGCTTCTCTCCACCTCGCCCGTTTTGGTCACGCCAAAAGAGCGCGAGCCTCTACTGCTGTACATAGCAGCCACACACCAGGTGGTCAGCACCGTGCTAGTGGTCGAACGACCCGAAGAGGGCAAGACCCACGGGGTCCAACGCCCAATCTACTACCTCAGCGAAGTACTCACGCCAACAAAGCAGAGGTACCCTCACTACCAGAAACTCGCCTACGGCGTGTTCATGACGGCTCGGCGGCTGAGCCATTACTTCCAGGAGCACCAGGTAATGGTCGTCAATGAGGCACCCCTGAACAACATCCTGAATAATCCAGAGGCCACAGGACGCGTGGCACTGTGGGGCATCGAACTATCACCCTTGGACATCGTCTACGAGAAGCGACTCGCAATCAAATCTCAAGTCCTTCCAGACTTCCTGGTACATTGGATGGAGCTGCAGCTGCCAGACACCCCAGATATGTCGCAGTCATGGACGATGCGCCAGCGGCTCCAAGCGAAGCTGGAGCGGGCAGGTCATACTAACCTCCCCGCAAGGCGACACGATGAAGTACGTCCTTCAGATGACATTCCGAGCTTCTAATAACGAGGCCGAATACGAAGCCCTCATCCACGGCATGAGGAGGGCAAAGATATGCGGCGCAACGCGCCTGGTCATCTACGGTGACTCCAACCTCGTCGTCCAGCAGACGATGAATGAGTGCGACGCACACGCCGAAAACATGATCGCGTACCGCGCGCTCTACAACGCACTCGAAGGAGAATTTGACGGCTGCGAGCTTCGGCACGTCAGAAGAGAAAGCAACAAGGAAGCCGACAGACTCGCCAACATCGGCTCCACCTGCACAAAGGTGCCACCAGGTGTGTTCCTCGAACAGATCTGCGTGCCATCCACCAAGCGGAAATTCCCCAAGGGATCACCCGAAGAAGCAGAACACTCGGGGGCTACGCTGCCTGAAGAACATGAAGGACCCGAAAAACTGGACACAGAGGTAGCCATGGTCAATCTAATGCAGTTCATGGCAGTCGAAGAAACTTGGACGCGACCATACCTACAGTTCTTGATAAACGGAGAACTGCCTGACAGCCCGATAGATGCCCGGCGCATATCTCGTCGGTCGAAAGCCTTCATCACCATCAATGGCGAGCTGTACAAGCGCAGTATTACGGGTGTACTGCAAAGGTGCGTCACCATCGGTGACGGGAAGGCCATCCTCCAAGACATCCACGAGGGCATCTGCGGCCATCACGCGGGCAGCCGCTCCCTTGTCGCCAAAGCTCTACGAGCCGGATTCTACTGGCCAACGGCCATGAGAAATGCAAAGGACATCATCCGAAGATGCAACGGATGCCAACGGTTCGCCGACAAACCGCATGCGCCCGGGTCGGAACTCAGACCCATACCTATAGCTTGGCCCTTTGCTCAATGGGGCCTCGACATGATTGGCAAACTGCCAAAATCTTCGAAAGGGGGACACGTTTACCTCCTGGTCGCAGTCGACAAATTCACCAAGTGGATCGAGGCCATGCCCGTCACAAACCAAAAGGGAAAAACTGTCGTCAAGTTCTTCGAGTCCATTGTCTATAGGTTCGGCATACCGCATAGCATCATCACCGACAATGGATCGAATTTTATCTCCAAGGAATTCCAGGACTTCTGCGAAGGCCTTGGGATCAACATCACGTACGCCTCAGTTGCACACCCGCAAACGAACGGGCAAGTGGAAAAGGCCAATGGCCTAATCGGCGCCGGCATCAAGAAGCGCCTCATGAGTCCACTCGAACGGAAAGCTGGAGCCTGGATGAAAGAGCTACCATCCGTCCTGTGGAGCTTACGGACTACGCCAAACAGCTCCACAGGCTACACGTCGTTCTTCATGGTACACGGAGCCGAAGCCGTGCTACCAGCCAAAGTACGCCACCAATCCCCCCGGGTCGTCGCTTACAGCGAAGCCGAATCCACGGCTGCACTCGAAGACGCCGTCGACACACTCGACGAAGCAAGAGACATAGCAGCAGCTCGATCAGCGGTGTACCAGCAGAGTCTCCGCAACTACCACAGCCGCCGGCTGCGCCCAAGGTCCTTCGTCAAAGGAGACCTCGTCTTGTGACTCAAGCATGAGCGACCGACGAAATTCAAGTCACCATGGGAAGGACCGTACGTCATCACCGAAGTCATCCCAGGTGGCGCCTACCGCCTCAAGCACGTGGAGTCTGGAGTCGCATACTCCAACCCATGGAACATCTCGCACTTGCGACGATTCTATCCCTAGCTACCTACCCCATTTACTTTCAATAAGGCTTTCAGCCAAGGCTATTCAGCCGAACAATGTACTTCCTCCATTACGATATAAATAAAGATAAGTGTCTCGCCCCAAAATCCAGTTCATCATTCGCAACTCTACTTTATGCTACAAACGCACTCGGGGGCTCCCCCCCACCTCACGATTTCATCGACTGAGGATCACGCGTGTACACCTGAGTAGCTGACAATGTCAGGCAAACGAAAAGGACACGCACTCAAACAAAAGCACTTCGTGCTTACAGCAAACAAACCTTTACAACAAAGGGCACAATATGCCCCGTCAAAATACACAAATTTTACATCTATCTCTTTTTCAGGTACTACCTATTCTGAAGAACAACCTGAGCACGCTGCTCAAACAAATCTACGACATGTTACATGTTCTTGCGCATAATGCGTAATGCGGACGCATGTCCCACTCATCACCATTCGGCCGAGGAGGTGGCCCAGCTGCCACAACAGCTAAATCAACATCAGGCCAGTGCAGCCTCACAAGAGACAAAGCAGCCTTCACTCCTGCGACGAGTTGTTGCCGCACCAACTCCTTGACATTGCTCACATTCCGAAACTTCGACAGAAGACCCGCAAGGCTCGTCGGTACGGCATCCAAAGGAAACATGACGTGTAGCACCGAGGCAAGCGACGTATGCACTTGGAGAAGCACTCGCGAAACCTGGTGCACACGATCCTGCACCGTCGCTAGAGCCATGGCACGGTCACGATCCATCCAGAAGAAGCCACCGGCCTCCATGTCCTGTTGAGTCAAGCAATTGACCCGAACAGCGACACGCTCTTTCTCTTCCCTCGGAGCAAGGTTCGCACCTACGACAAATTCACAAAATAAGAGCAAGGCCAGCAGGCTCATCCAAAGAACTGAGCTACAGCTCGAAACAAAGAACAACTTACATTGAAGCTGCTCGGACAGCCGAACCAGTTCCGCCATCAAGTACTCCTCTCTGGCTGCACCACGATCCGCCTTGGACTTCCAAACATCGGCATGACCTCGCAACCCGAGCAACTCCCTCTCCAGACTACGCACACGATCTCGAAGAAAAGCGAGTTGCGAGAAATCATCCAAAGATGGTCGCAGCGGCATTGCGGACGAGGTGTCAACAGGGTCAGCACCCGAAGGAACCTAGAGCAGCAGAAAAAGAAAGGGACACAAACATTCAGACAATGGTAGAGCACAACTCAGGTGAATTCATTCAGCACATAAAAGGCCACTACGTGGCACAAGAATTGTGTTCATCAAAATATTTACAGCAAAAGCAGACTACAAATTATCCTACATCTACAACACCTAAGACGCGGCACCCTGAGTCGCCTCGGAGCCGGACTGCCTAGCTTTGGCCCGCCACGCTGCGATGCATACTCAGACAGCAAATCAATGAGCTTCGGCCCATATCGCTTGCAGCGAGCAGAGTAGGCAGCAAAGGCTACCTCGGATCCATCTGCGGTTGTCGGCATCCGGGAGGTGATCTGGGGCAGGTCCAGCTCCGCTCCAGCCGACAAAGCCATCGCCAGCCCGACAGACGCGCCGATACCCTTCTGCTTGCGCTTGTACGCCGCAGGCGCTTCGGCTGACAAAGCCTCCGCCAGAGCATCCACATCATCGAGGGTCGCGCCCTTAGGGACAAGCTCCCTATAGAAGCGGCCAAGGACCTCCTTCGCCTTGGCAAGGGAGCTGACAACGGTGCTGCAGCGATCTTCGACCGCTGCAGTAGCATCATCTAGAGCACTACCGTGCTCTAGAGCGCTCCGGTCAAACTCGATGCCTGCGGCATCTGAGACAAAAAAAAGGGGGGAAGACATGAAGAAAAGCAGCATAGAAAAAGACAAGAAACATGAAGAAACAAGCACAAATACAACACTCACCCGAAACAGCCTTGGCAGCAGCCATGAGCTTGTCTGCCACCTCCCTCTCGCGCGCAGCCGCAACAGTGGCCAGCTGCTCCTCACGATCCACAGACTCCTGCTGCAGACGCTCCTTAGCTTCGGCTGCCTTGGTCAGATCTAGCTCGTTTTCGCCTTCGCGGCGGCCTCGGCCTTCTTCTCCGATTGACCAAGGCTCTTCTTGAGAGCGTCAACCTCACGGAGAGAAGTGTTATGCTCCGCTGCATTCAAAACAAGCAAACGTCAGAGAGCAGGAACAGAATAAACAAGAGAAGCACCAAAAGCAATATGGTACCTTGAAGCTGCCGAAGGTTAGCCTCCAGCACCAGCCGCTTGGCCTCCTGCACAAAAGGCTGCAGAAAAAGAAACAGCAGTAATAAAAATGACTTGGGGGCTACGCCCAACATAAAGGAATAAAAGCACAATTCGCACACGAAGACACTCGGGGGCTCCCCCCGTGGTATGAAGAAGAGATACTTACATGCTCTGATGGCGACTCCGAAGGCTCGCTGGCGAAATTCTGAGGCGCAACCACCTGCACCTCCTGCACAGGAGGATCCGGAGCGGCGCCCCCCGAAGTCGCCACCGTCTGAGGAGGAGGAGACACAATTTTCGACTCCCCCATCATCTCCCGTGCACCATCGCTGGAGGAATCGTGGGAGGAATGCCTGCATACGAAGCAATCAGCACAAGTGCAAAATCAAGAAGGAAAAAGGACAGTAGTACAACAAGAAACTTACGAGCCCAGTGAGCTCAGGTCGAAGACAGGAGGAGTCCTTCGGGCTCTCTTCTCCTCCTTCTTATCCTCCTTTTTCTCTTCCTTCTTTTCTTCCTTCTTCCGCTTCGCTGACGGGTGCGGTGCTACAGCCCGCACAGGAATGGCAGGAATGGGAGAAGAAGAGCCTCCATGCCCGTCACTATGACGATCAAGGCACCGAGGGTTTCTGGGAGTCGGAGGAGTCGAGCCATCCGAAGACTCGCTGGAGCTCCGTGATCGTTTGCGCGTATGGTCCTCACTCGACTCGTCGGCATCTTCGGCTGGAGATCATGCCGACGGCAGTTCGGACACGGACTCCACCACTTCATTATCCGGGGCATTCAGATACTTTTCGGGCAATGGTGGCACCATGCCCGGCACCTTGAAGCTCTGCAAAACCAGAAGGGACTTTGTTAGCAAATAAAGGAAATAAATACGCAGTCAACAAAAAAAGCGCTACGCGCACGAATCTACACCTGCGGAACGGCCAACGTCGAAGAAAACAGAGGAGTTAGCGACTTCCCCGGGATTTTCTCTCTGGCCTTGAACTTCAGTAGCGCGCGAAGGGTCCTGTCAAGATCCCCCTCGGAGATTTTCTCAGCAGAAACCCTCGTCGGATCACGGCGCCCAGAATAAAGAAACATCGGGTGCGCCCTCGCTTGGAGAGGCTGCACCCGACGCTCAAGAAACGTTCGGATGATGTCCACGCCGTTCACTTCCTTCTCCGGAATCAGCTGGAGATCCTCCACCCGACGGTAAAGGGCCTCTATCTCCTCTGTCTCGCCATCCAAAATCTGGTTTTTCCAGGATCTTTTTGGCTCGATTATCTGGGAGGGGTCAAAAGGAACAAGACCAAAATCTTGCCCAGGCACTACGGATTCGTGGATGTAAAACCATCGCCTCCGCCAATACTGGACAGATTTGGACATGGAAAAGGAAAAGAAAAGAAGATTGGGACTAAGGGAGATGATGCAACCCCCAATGGGATACACACCATCCAAACCAGAGTGCCTCTTCACGGAATAAAGTTTCCGGAAGAGGCCAAAGTGCGGCTCAATGCCGAGCCAGCACTCGCAAAAGGTGATGAAGCAAGCAATGTGGAGAAGCGAATTGGGAGACAGATGATGAAGCTGGATGCCATAAAGAAAGAGCATCCCACGAAGGAAGTTGTGGACTGGGAAGGAAAACCCACACATAACGAAGGCAAGAAACATAACCCGATACCCAGCTAGGGGACGGGGGATTACCTCATTGCCGGGGAGTTTGACGGCCTCCCTATCTTGCGGGATCAGACCCTACTCGTGAAGCTTGCGGAGATCGCTCTGCCGCGTCTCTGATTGCCGCCAGCCACCGTCGGTTACACGGGTAGCGGTGGCGCCTTTCTTTCCTCCGGCGGCGCTGGTCCCAACTGCAGATGACGATTTCTTCGGTTTCCCCATTGCGCTGCGGCGGCGCCGGCGGTGAAAGCGCAGAAGAGAAGATGGAAATGTGGAAGGAAGTCCCAGCGCGCAGCAAGAATCGCTAGAGCACAAGGAGGCAGTGAAAACAAGAACTGATGCGGTGAAAACAAACCGCGACTTTCCCCAATGATTATAACAACAAATACGACGCACGGCAGTCGTCCATCCAGAAGACCTAACGCCAACGCCAGATCTGACCGTACACGTGTCAGCATCACAACGAACCTCCGTTACCACGCCGTCCACTACGCGTGGATATCGAGGAGACGCCGTAATTATATCCACACCGCGCTTGACCGGTCAATTCAAAGTCAGCAAGTGGGACCCACGTTTCATCCAGTCAAGTCATCTCTGGCATTGCAGACGCTTGAGGTCATTTGCTCGTCAGCAATGATGTCATCAAAAGCTATACTAGCACCAACTACAATTCTTCGGCTCCACAGTTAAGAGTACTCACTCGAATCTTCGATTCGACTAAATACTCGGGGGCTACTCCTATTAGGAGCGCTGGCCGCGCACCCGAAAGACGAATAACGACAAAATATATCTTCGAGTCCTACGTCGAGTCTACGACTCCACTATGGACTCGGGGGCTACTCCCATAGGGAGGATGGATTTAAGCATCCGAATTTTTTTGTGTCCTACGGACTTAACAACTGAACAATGTTTGAACTAAAGTCTCCGCTCGAGTCTACGACTCGAACAGACACTCGGGGGCTACTCCCATAGGGAGCGCTGGTCGCGCACCCTATGAAATCTTCGATTGCGATCTTTCGGATCAGTATGCAAAAACTTTTCGGCAACTCTGCCCTAACAAAACGCTGAGTGAGCAACGGTCTCCTTGGCCACCCGAAACACCTCCGCGGTGACAAACATTCGGATGTTGTGTCTGCGACACAAAGATAAGACCTATAGATATCATCTGATGGCCTGGCAACGCACACGACTGCGCTCTGCTAGTAAAAACCCGTACTAACAGGTGCGATGAAAAATCCCGACGGGCGCGTTGGGTACAATAATTAAATTCACCGGAATTCCACTCCTGTAAGTCCTCCATGCCCGTCAATTACGCCAACATATGTTCCAGTTTCGAGTTGAGGGACTCGAACCTGAGGAAGATCGTGTTGTTTTGTCCTAAGACAGTTAACTGACCCTGATCCGTCGGGTGAGTCAGGCACACGCATCAACGATCCCTACACACATACTGTTAGTACATAGTCGCACCCGAAGGATTGAAGAGTCCTCAGCCGAATCTACGATTCGACTGATCACTCGGGGGCTACTGACATGGTTATACCCTACGGGTACGTGGTCTCAGCATACCTGGTCTAGCCCAAGGAAGGCCCACGGTGGATATACGCCGACCCGTGAAGACTTTCGGGTGGCCCAGGCCCATGACGCCTTCGAATCCTTGGAGAACAAGACTAGAGTAGTTAAAAAATTCAAAGGGGTAAAACCCTAGAACCTGTAACCGACTAGGACTACGCCCGGGACCTGCCTAAGTCTATATAAAGGCCAGGAGGGCACGACCTAGATCTCTCGACTCATACTTTCGCATACGCACCTCCACGCCAGATCGAATCTGCGCACCCCTATAACCTTCGGTTCCGCCGTAATCAAGAGCAGACAAGCAGGAGTAGGGTTTTCCCCCCGGGGGCCTGAACCTGGGTAAATCTCGTGTCCCCTGGTTGCTTGTCTGTTAACCGTTCCACGATCTCTAGCATCCCCATCTTCTCCAAAACCCAAGTCCATAACAATGGGCATTGACGAGTCGAAACCTCGTCAACGGGGGATTTTCTATATTCTTTGGTGGCAACTTGGTGTCTTGGAGTGCTCAAAAATAGGCTACTGTCTCTCGGTCCAGCACAGAGTCTAAATACAAGGCATTGGCCAATGCCACAGCTGAGCTTATTTGGGTACATGCACTTCTTGGAAAGCTTGGAGTGACATCGACTATCTCACTGATACTATGGTGTGATAATATTGGGGCAACATACTTGTCTGCCAATCCAGTCTTTCATGCTCGTACTAAACACATTGAGGTGTACTTTCATTTTGTGCGAGAAGGAGTTTCTTGGAAGCAACTCCAAGTTCGGTTTATCTCCTCCAAGGACCAGCTTGCTGATATCTTCACCAAGCCACTACCACTACCATTATTTCAGTCTTGTAGAAGCAATCTCAACTTGTCTAGACCGGTTGAGATTGAGGGAGTGTGATAACTGTATATGTAAATGTGTTTGTATTGTACCCCACGTGTAATTGTACTTGTACTCTACCCCTTATATAATGGAAAGCCACCCAATGTGAGAGGTGTGCAATACCCTACCCAAATACTTTCAGAGTCTTTGTCTTCATCGAGCTGGTAGCTGAGGGCTCCCGGTCTTTGTCTTCGCCGTCCATCTGTGGCAGCTGGTTGTCGACCTCGAGCGAACGAGGACCGATGTCAACCTCGAGCTGGTAGTCTAGGAATACAACCCAGAAAGGCGTGTGGTGGCGGTATGCGCGCTCGCTGCATTGTTGCGATGGTAGTTGGTGGAAGTGACGATCGATCTTCACGTCCAACATGGGCCCTTCTGGTGGCATGGGTGGCACCCTGATCCAGGTGCCAGACACTCGGGAGATTGACGTCCCGGTGCTCGCAGGGAACTTATGTTCCCATCGCCAGCGTGCTTCCTCGATGATCACATACCGTCACGATGGACACTCTAGGACGTGTGCACCGGCAACAAAAGAGATAATTCTTTATTTGACCCTGTTAAAATTTGGCTTCCATTTTTGACCCTGCATACTTGTTTCTTCCCTACTTGACATAAAGTTTTTGGTTGGTTCCTTAGTTGTCCCTACTGTTAGCTCCTCTTATTAAACCAATTTTTCTGGACTTGTATATCACTGGCTCAATCGATAGATCATTGACTAGAAATAAAAAAGAAAAAAAGAAAAACCCAATCACTGCCTATCCAGACCCAACCCAACCACCCCCGTCCTCCTCTCTGTCTCTACCCGTCCCCTTCCTCCTTTCTTTGAGACCCGACGGCGGCGACTAACTCTAGCGGAGGGAGCGGCAGCGACGACGGGGGCAGGCACATAGCCATGGGAGGAGAGGGCGGATGCGGGGATGCGCAGGTCGGCCTAGACGCAGCGCCAGAGGAAGGCCATGTATGGGATCCGTTGTGGATCTACCACATTGCAACCATGGACATCACGGCGCTATAGGCCTCGGCGGGGCCCGACGCACCAAGATGGAGTTCTTCACCTCTAGGTGACGCACTGATAGGCCCCAAAGTTTTTTCTTTGAATCATGTGATGATTAGATGTGCATTTGTTCAGTGGATATGTATTTTTTAGTGCATGAGGAATTCATCATGACATTTTTGTTAATATAAAAACTGATTGATGGTTTGCTAGTTTTAATCCTGAGCATTTTTAGTTCTTCCATCTTCAATTCAATTATTAGATGAGTTATGTATCCAGGTCAGACTACAAATCTGAAAATCATGTTTTAGCACATGCAACTTTGTTGCTGGTCCTGCTTAGGCCTTGAAATGTTCACTCACAAGTGCCATTCTTCTTCCAAGGTTTTTTATCCCCGTGCAGAACTGTACATTGTCTTCATGTGCCGTTAATCTAGTCTACATAATAATAAAAATTCTTAGGCTAGTAAGGTGCTGAAGGTGATTCCTAGAACATGTAATCAATTAGATCCAAAAATAGTTTTCTAGGATTAATATCTTTAAAATCCTTGCAATAGTTATTGTGCTTGTTTGCTCACATATTGCACCAAGGCAAAACCATCATCTTACATACCTACTTAACACCGTTAGCGCTTAAAGTGTATTAGAGGGCCAAATAAGGAACCAACTAAAGATTTTATGTCATGAAGGGAAAAAAGTTCGCAAGGCTAAGAAAGGAAGCCAAATTTTTCGAAGTCGCAGGTCACCGTGACCAGTCCTGCGATTTAGGGTTCATCCTGTTCGTCCTCCTGCCCATCTGGTTTGGGTGGTTGACGATAGGGATGGCTGTCGAATCATCCAATAAGGTCGCGTGCCTCCCCTATTCTTGTGTTGCCTCGGTGTTCCTCTATCTCTCTCTGGCCGTCCGTGGTGGAGAGGAGAGGGAGGTGGGGATCTGGGCGTCGTGAGGATTTATGGGTGGCGAGGGTGATGCAGCTTCGGCGCGGTTGCGCGGTGCCGAGCGGTGGTCTGCCTCGCCTTTTCCGTCGCTCTACTCTCCTCCGGCCGGCCGTGGAGGCGAGGGGTTGGAGGGAGTGACGGCGTCGAGAGCAGCCAGCCCCCTCTACCACTTTCAGCGCATCTGCCGGCGTCTTCATATCCTCCTGATTTGCTTCAGCCTCCTGGCCGGCCATGGCGGTGAGGGGGAGGTTGGAGTTGGCGGAAAGAAGAGAAGATGGTGTCGGCGGATTTATCTGCTTCATCAAGCGCATCACGCGGTCGACAACGGAGTCGCCGCGATCTTCGGCTGGAATGGTGGCCCAGGTTATTTAACCTCCATGGTGGAGGCCCTCTTGATCAAGCGTCGGAGCTCGGCGTCTCTCTGTCTCCAAGTGGTTTCGTCCCCGGAGATTGCGAGGTGGCCGGTGGTTGTGATCTCTCGTCGGAGACATTCGTTTGAGCACCTTCCTTTCGACCTCGGCGCCGCCGGCGCCCTGAGGTCGTCGGCGAGCTGTGGCAGAGAAGACCAAGCACCTGATTGCTTTTCAATTTTTATGCTAGGGTCTTTTTCGCAAATAACTGAGGTCTTACTGTGTCAAGGGCCTCTTTATAAAATGTACATGCCACGTGTATGAATGGATGAAGCAATTGGGGTCTTCCAGACCCTTCCCACTTTAAAAAAAAACCAAGCATGGGAGAATATTTTGGAGCGCATAGTCAAATCTGTTAGGAGGCCCTAGAATATATTAAAGCAGAAGATACCGAGATGAGTCAAGCGTACACGAGTCGGTCCCAAGAACCATTTGATTCGTTTGCACGAGTTGGCCAGGGATTAAAGTTATTTGGAGCACAAGGGAAGGGTGACGAGGGTGATGGGCTGCGGGCCCGGCTCGCCACGATGGTCTGTCTGTCTGTCGAGGGAGGGCGAGGTGGACTGGGCACGCACGCCACCGGCATTGCTTTCTCAGCCTCAGCCCTCAGCCACTCGAATGGGAAGAAACAATCGCTTGTTTTAGTGATGGTTAAGGTGACGCTAAATGGCTCGGTGCCGGTGCGTGATGGGCTTTTCGTGCCCTGCTTTTGCCAGGCAGGGGCGCAGGACTAAAAACAGGTGTAAACCCCACCGGGCACTCCGTCTGCTCCACCACGATAGACGAGGTGAAAACCACACCCACGACCCACCTATGCGTGGAGTGGACTGTGGAGTAATGATGTTATGTCGAGGGAGAGTCGTACCACTGTTGTTGTTACTCCGAGAGTCTGGTCTGGCGGCACGATCCTCTGCCGCGGCACAGTTATGTGGCTGGCCGGCTGGCGGCAAAGACACAAAGCCGGCTGGCTTGCCCCCATCCAACGCGGCGGCAGACACGATAAAAGAACATTGCTTGCCGGCCGTCCGGCGTGGCACCCATCCATCCACGGCGGCGGCACAGCAGTCCCCGCGCGCGATGACGGTGTCTTGGCCGTTTTATTGTTTCCGGTCACTCCCGGTGCTTCGATTCACAGGCGGTGTCAGCAACAGCACCGGCCGCTGTCGATATGTAGGAGATGATTTTTAGGCATATTCGAGTTGTTTGCCTGCGGAGCAGGACGCTGAACCCTCCTCCGTGTTAAGGTTAAGTCCAAGATGGGTTAGTTTATTAGCATGATGAAGTGATTAGCCATCAGTTCAAGCTTAGGTGCTCCTTCTTTATTTGCTTTTTCTTATTTGTTCGTGAACGCGACAGAAAGCACAACTTTTCCTTTAATTGGAGAGAAAAGAAAAACAATATATATATATATATATATATATATATATATATATATATATATATATATATATACCGAGGCAGATATGGCAACAAACAACTATTCTCATAAACTTTATAAGAAAAAAACTATTCTCATAAAACCCTACTTCCCCTGTCTCATAACATAGGATGTTATTACAACAAGAGTGATTCCACTTTTACCCCCTAGTTGTGTATTTGTGACACTAATTACCCTATTTAGTGGAGCTAAAACTAAAATATCTCAATTGAGAGCCTTTGAACACATTCTTATCCTAATTTAGCACTTTGCTTGTTTTTGTCCCATAGAGATGGCATGTTATGCCAGGGTGACGCAGTAAAACATGTAAAGATCGGAGGACATGATCAACAATTATGTTCATACTTTTTTGTATTCATATTATCAATTCCTTGTCATCGGCTTGATACATTTAAACTCTGGTCGACACCTTACACCTTGTCCAATAGACACAGGTTCAAAACTTCTAAAAGGGGTAATTTAGACATTTTTTTACTCGAAGGGGTAATTAGTGTCACAAATGCATAACTAGGGGGTAAAAAGTGGAATTCACTCTTACAACAAATACACTCATAAATTGGATATATATACGGAGGAGTACTAGGTTTCATTAGCTCATGCTCGCTAAGGAGAATGGAGACGTGTTCTCAATGCTCAACAAAATGCTCTAAAGCAAGTTGAAGTAGAATTATTTCGTGAAAAAATCACAAAAAGAATCACGTCGCGAAATTGTACAATATTAACAAAACTTTTGTTAAATTTGAACTTTTTACTAAAATTTTGCATGAATATAATATGGATAGAAGTGATTGCACTTCGAATCTAACACACACAACCGATAACAAACAATTAAATAAAGCTCCTATTTACGTGACTACAAATAAAATAATTTAAGATACTCTTGTGCTGGCCAATCTTGGCCACTTAGTAAATCTTAGATCTTTGAGGTCAACCCATCTTGGGATATGCTCTGAAACAAGTAAAATTATTTCACGTAAAAAGAATTATGTCTCAAAATTAAACCTTGTGTGCGAAAAAAGATAAATTCAAACTTTTTAGCCATAATATGGCATTAAGATAATATAAATAGAAGGGATTACACCCCAACTCTCTCACACACAACTGATAACAAAGAAACAAAAGATCCGATAAAGCTCTTATTTATGCAACTAAAGAAAATAAAATTGAAGATACTATGGTGCGGTCAATCTTGGTCACTTAAGGAGGAGAGTGAATCTCAGATCATTGAGGCCAGCCAGGCCCAAGGTATTGCACTAAAGAAAGTTGAGTAAGAAAATGTCGTCGAAAATACACACACAAAATTATGTTGTGAAACAGTGCCATGTAATCCATAAAATACAATAAAATGAGCTTATAAACTCAATATTCACATAACAACATAGACAGATTTTTTCTTTGTCCAAAACTGATTGACACATATTTGTATAAATATTATACTTTTAAATGTACATATATGTTGATAAATCCGTATTAATTAATTTACTAAAATAAGCTCTACTACGATAAGCTTTGTCTAATACTAGTGTATGTAGTATTGCTAGGCGGTTCAATGATTTATTTATAATTTTTATTATTTTTAGACTTCTTTATAATGATGTTGATGATTATTAATGGATTGGTGGATTTTGAAAAAAATAAAAAACTAATTTAGGAAGGAGGGAGTAGTAAAGTTGGGTGTCACATATAACAAAGAAACAAATACAGGCAATAAAGATCTCGTTTAAGCGAAGATGAAACAACCTACCAGCTAGTAAGATACTTTGGTGCGTCCAAGACTTGCATGATTTGGCCACCTTCTTAAAATATTACTCGTGCATTAACACCAGTCGATCTTGGCGCGCGCGCGCGCGCACACACAGACTGTTCATCCTTTGTGAAAGTACGTGGTGAATAAATTAAGTTTGAGTTACGTCACAGGAGAGCGCACATGGCGTGTCACAAACCGTGACTCCCCCAAATAATTCCGAGGCAACATTTTGTAGCAGACCCCTCACCGTGGGTGGGCCAGTCTCCCTCACGGGTCACGCACACCCTTATGCCTTTCCTGATGTTAGCACGAGGCGGCGGCCCTACCGCACACATGGTTTGCCATCCATCTAATCAACCCAACAACGCATCCAACAGAAACCAAACCATGAACAGTATCAGTGCGTTGCGATGCATACTCAACGCTCAAAGCAAAGATCGAGAATATTCCTAGACTGTTGAACGCAGCAGCCGATCGAAACCCAACCCAACCCAACCCAACCCAACCAACGAATCGGCCGGTGATGGAGCAGAGAGATATATATAAGTACTTATAGGTAAGGTAGATCTTCATCCGAGTCAGTGTCCAACCGATCGAAGCGGTGTTGAGATGGATCCAACCGTACTAGTACAGCGGAACGGGAATCTCTCATCATGCAATGTAACCAACAGCAGCGGTCAAGTGAGACAGCACATGTGTGCGCGTACGTGCGGCCCATATAAGTATCCGTAAATGTTACACGTACCAAAGTTTCTTGCATGCCAATAGAATCGACTAAGAATTAGAGAAAAACAAAAAATTAAATTCCATCGATAGGTAGAAGATAAGTTACCCCTCCGATCCAAATTGAATTAGATTTATCTAGATTCCATTATATCTCAAACTAAAATATATCTAGATATGTTCTAGTAGTATAGACAAATCAAAATTCACTAATTTGATCAGAGAGAGAGAGTATTTGAAAACGAGGGAACCATGAATAGCTGAAAGTTAGAACAGAACTGGAGTTTACTGTAGACAAGTAACAGTTCCAGTAATCTCCATATTCAAAATATCCCTCGAAACAGATTTTCGTCTCGCTAGCTATATCGATACATCAATCACGCGATGCAATGGTACAACTATTAGGGTCTTAGCATAATCAAGCTCAAAGAAAATAAAATAAATAAAAGAGTAAATATGCCAACAACGGTAGATCGATGAACAAAGATGGCTCAAAACCGCCATACGAAGAAGATCCACCACACACCTATAGATTTTAAAAAGTCATGTATCAAGCAACACCTTCAACAAGAAAAACGACGATGACGATACTGTTGCGCGGACCTGGCATAAGGTACACCCGACGCCCTTCAAAAAGGAATGCCGACATTGCAGGTGTCACCCTGTCAGTGTTGGATGACCAACATGGATTTCTCTCGACCCCTACTCAGAACGCTACGTAGTCTTCCACCCATCAACGCTGTCCACCAACACACGCCACCACGGTCTTGGTGTCAGCTTTGTCATCTCACTGTGAAACCGATACGAGGCCTAGAAGACGAAAAATGAAAACAATAGGTTCTAGGGTCGATAGAGTTGCAACCGTGCAGGAAGGAACTACCTCTACCGCTATCGTATCAGCCGACCAAACACGGTGGAAGGAGTGCATCAGTCGACCATTGGAACCATAGTGCAGCACCATCACAACCACCTAGAGGGTGTCCTCCACCGCGATCGGCGGGTGCCGACCGGTGACAACAGCAGGGACCCACCAGGCCGAGCAAGCCCAACTGAACCCAGGGCAGACCCATAAAGTCCCCGCCGCCACGTTGTAGCACGTAGGCCATTGCTAAAACCCTCTTTTTCTGTGACATAGGCCTGGCCAGGCGTAGATCGGGCCAGTAACGCTACCGCCACCACGCTATAGCACACCAGCTCCGTCGCCACCACCCAGTTAATGTCGCTTCCATTCCCCGCTCCGAGAATAACGGCCGCCTCGTGAGCCGGCCTGCCCGTTCGGACCCAAATTAGGCCAAAATGGCTCATATCTTGGCTGTTTGATCGTAGCCACCACCCCGCTATCTCGCTAATATTCTCCGCCACGCTGAGCAGATGCTTAGGGACGATGCGTCGCCGCCTCCAGCCGGAACTATCATCCGCCGAAAGAGCACCACCGACATCCGCCACCTCCCGAGACAGGGCTCCACACACGGGTAGTGTTCGTGCCACTGCCTCCGACACCATGAGGGCAAGGCCAAGTGGTGCACGCCGATGGCGGTGGGAGGGGTTTGGGAGAGTAGGGAGGGGCTGGAGGGAGGGGGATGAGCCCCCTTCCATCTCTCATGGGGAGATGATGCGGGGGATGCGGGAGTTTTTTTTTTCCTTGGCCAACTTTCCACTATGGAACTGACGCGGACTTCAAAATAATAATAATAAATATAATATTTTTAAAATCCAGAAAATCAGAAAATATAATATGGATACATACACGAGTTATCTACATATTTGTAGATTTTTACTCTATAGTACTCCCTCTGTTTTAAAATAAAAGATTATCAAGACACCTTTAGTGCATAAATTCACTCTCAACCTATATATTAGAAGATGTCTGAATACATTCGTTTCACAAAAACTAAAATATTTCATATTAGGAAATAGATGGAGTAATACATTTTACTATAGGCTTAGAAAAACTCTCAAAATCGGGCATCTAAGATGGCAAAAAGAATTATGTCTCTTGCAACATTTAACCTTTCTTCTTGCAGATCAGACACAAACATATATTTTAATAAATGTTATATTTATTAATGCGTGCTCGTGCCGACAAAACACGAACACGGTGGAAAGCGACATTGCAAGGACGACGATGACACCTACGCCGATCATCCTTGTGCAACAAAGCCACACGTCTCCCTCCTCGGCACAACGGCAGAGCTAATTACTGCTTCCTCTATTTTAAAATATAAGATGTTTTAGTTTTATAAAAAAAATGTATCTAAACTTCTTTTAATACTTCCTTCGTTTAAGAATAGATGTTTCAAGTTTTTTAAATTTTGAATAAATCTATATACTAAATAGTGTCTAGATTCATGTAAATTTTAATAAATTTAAGACATCTATTTTGAGATGGAGGAAGTATGTAGTTTCACTCAAGTTTGATATGAATCTACACATTAAAACAAGTCTAGATATTTATTTTTCACAAACATAAAACATCTTATATTTTAAAACGGATGGAACTACTCACTACAGCTTGCAGTTCCAAGGCTGGTCATAGTGGGGAGTAACTTAGGATAGTAACATTGGTATGTTACTAATCTAAGTTACTATCTCCATAGTGGAAAATAACATATATGTGGTGTCATGCAAAGGCTTATTTATTATAATATAGGCTCATTTTATCTTAAAATGTGTGATGTTATGGTAATAGGCCCAACCTACCGTCGTTGCTAATTCTGTATCGCCATTAAATTGTGTCAAATCTTGGTTGACAATATATATGACTATATTACTACTCAAATTACTTTCACCATGACTAGCCTAACTAGCAGAGTGTTGCAGCGAGAGAAACGACGATATTGGGCTCGATCACGTAGCATTCGTCGTCAGCGTCACGGGCAGACAAAGTCTATAAATCTTCCAACCGTGCACGTAGCCCGTCTATTCTCGCTTCTTGACATGTTTATAGCTAGGTTTTGTTTGCACGCGTAGCAGAGCACCACTCTCCAAACATAGCCTGCCTGCCCACAAAACCAGCACTCCTCCTTCCCTTTCCCTTCTCGCTCTCTCTCTTTATATATACACCCCACCTCTCTCCTCCATCTCCCCTCCCACCTCTCTCCTGCTCTGCGCTTTCTCTCTCTACCCACAAGCGTGCGTGCGCGTGCCGGCCATGGGGTTCCCGTCGGTGTGCTACTGCGTCATCTTGCCGCAGCCGCTCATCCTGGTTCTGCAGCTGCCCGACTTCCTCCGCCACGCGGTCCTGCTCTGCGTCTCCTCGCTCGGCCTCGCCGCGCCGCCGGCCGCCGACGACCACCCGGCCTACGCGCCGCCGCCGGACCTCTGGGCCGCCGAGGAGGAGACGGCGCCATCGTCGTTGCTCGACACCTGGCCGGCTCCCGCGCCGGCGGCCATCAAGGCGCGCCTGCCCGCCGTCCGGTACGCCGACCTCAGGAGCCGACGCTCCGCCGCCGGGGCCGCGGCCTCCACGACGTGCTGCGCCGTGTGCCTGGGCGCGCTCGAGCCGCGGCACCGGGTCCGCGAGCTCGGCAACTGCGCGCACGCCTTCCACAAGGCGTGCATCGACAAGTGGGTCGACAAGGGACAGGCCACCTGCCCCCTGTGCCGGGCCCTCCTCCTCCCAATCGACGCCGACGCAGGCGAGCTATCGTCATTCTCCTTCTGACCTCACGCTCACCGTGCTACAGCCTCGACGCCGGCGCCCGCCGACAGAGATAGGCCGGACAGGTCAGTCCGTTACCGTATAGAGCTAGGCATCTCCACCCATCCATCGCCCGTCCACCATGGATCCATGCTCCTTCATGAGCGAGAGCAACAAGAAGGGAGGTGCGGTGGTGGATTATTGTATTGGTAGGTGAGGCACTAATTATGAGGACAGGGATGGCTACCTGCATTGGATCTGGTGAATGACCACTATACATAGCACTAGCAGATCCATATGCTTTCTCTTTTCTTTTTCAGCTCCTCTTCCACCTCACCCGCTTGACTTTTTTTATCCTCTTTTTGTAATTTTCCCTTTTTGTTTTCTTCCCTTTTTATTAGGGTTAACTTATTTTTGTGAGGGGGGTATCAAGAAAGAGAGATGTACATAGCTGCCTCCACTTGACAATATTGGAAGAATTAATAAGGATTTGTCTCTCGCACCAGTTAACTTAATTAGTACTCGTTTCAAATTACTCCGCCGGCGCGCTTATGTAGGTGGGCTAATACTTCGTTATTTTTTATTCAAAAAAATCCTAGAATTTTTGAAATAGATAGTATGAAATGTATATTACGTATACCAAAAATCGTAGGAATTTTTTAATAAAAAATGAGAGAATAATAGGCCATCTAGGTAAGCGTGCGCGCGGAGTAATTTGAAACAGAGGGAGTAGCCCAATGTGATTGTTATCTCATCCTTACAAATATACTACTATGTGCATGTGTTTGAGCTCTCTGCTTAATTTATTCAACTCCTGTACAACAAAGTTTGTGGACTGGATCTGTAGAAAACAAACTTATAAGGATCGTGTGTAGAGTGGATGGATCTCGCGCTGTGCTTCCAATGCATATGTTGCTATCATGTTCGGTGTTTAGGGGTTTGGCCTCACGTCACTCTGTAGGGGACAATTAGGATAAGCTTGCTTAAAGCAACTACTCCTTTTGTTTGGGATTATAAGTCCCGCGCACATAACTAGATTGCTAATTTGAACAATAAAATATAAATAATATAGCATAAAAATTATACCATTAGAAACTTTAGAGTTTATATTTTTTAATAGTATAACTTTTATGATATATAAGTTATATTTTATCGGTCAAATTAATAATTTAGGTATAGGCGTAGGACCTATAATCCCGAATAGAGGGAGTACTTGCCACTATGTACTGGTAGTGCCCCCGAATGCTTCCTTGGATATGAAGATCATTTAACCTTTATAGGCAGTGGGCTATCTCTTTTTGAAAAAAAAACTTATCTCATGATAAACATGTACTACTAAGTTTATAATAAAATCCATATGTATCCGTCGATTCAGAGGATAGGGTCTTCTCCCCTTTTCTAAAAAAATGTAGAAATAATACAATTAACCATATGGTGGTCTTGTTGGTAGTGCTCCTCCGGCCCAAAATTAATCTGATTGCCAATAGTTTGAGATTGAAGGTACATTTTTCTTAATATACATTGTTTTGATGGTAGATAACCTTCTTTTGATATAACTAGCATGTGGCCCTCACAAATGCGAAAGCATCACCTAGAGTTGATTTTTTTAGTGTGTCGAAGTTCATCGGAAATATTAATAGATTCCCACATGATATAGAGAATCAGAAATTGTATAGCCATGATCTATTTATGTCAAATATATCACACTTGTAAAAGACATCTTTGGTCATCTTTAATTTATTGGTGAAAGATTATAACGGTATTACAACAACATTACATTAAATGAACATGTGAAGTTTGTGCATGAGATTAAATTTGTATATAGAATTAAAATTTAAACGTAACTAGCTGGTAGTTTTTATGTGATGTTGAATAAGTATATGATCAACGTTAAGTGATAAAGGTTTTTTTGAGCAATGACGGTATGATGTTTAGACTATTCTAATGGAACATAAAATATTTTTTCTTAATATAAGATAAAACAAAAATAATATATCATCATTAATATATAGGTCGACGAAAGGTTAAGAAATTTATCTCTAGTTTTTATGATCTGTCTACCTCTTGTTTTCTTCATTTGTTATAAAAATATGTGACACTCCCATGTTATGAAATATATAACGTCTTATACATGTACAATCTATAATATACATGCTTGATCATTATTTGTGTTATTAATAAATCTGGTAATACTTTTCATCACAAATTTATCAACCATACTTTCCTTTTCCATGATTTAGTAATACATTTTACATACCTATAACAATAGCATACTCTCTCTCCTCCAAGATGTAAGGCGTCTAAAATTAGTAAAAATTCAAATCCCACTAACTTTGACCAAATATTTAGAAAATATATCACATCTAAAATATTGAAAGGACACATTGAGAAAATATACTTTATGGTGAATCTATTAATATTAATTCATTATTATAGATGTTCATATAAACTTGGTCAAACTTACAGAAGTTGACTTTCAACTAATCTTAGATGCCTTACTTTTTAAACTTAGGGGTACCATTTATTTATAATGGATGCAATATTATGTTTTACTATTTGTTAACCCTGTAATGTTAACACTACTCTCCAATTTAGTAATTATACCCTCCCAAAATATCATATTTGTCATTTGGTGTAACATGACTACAATGTCATGGATGGCTTAATTAGATCTGGCATCTACAACCAGGTGCCATTTTTTCTGAATGGTTAAAAACTCCAGTGACGTGTGACAAGGCATGTGTCTCTGGTGTCTTTTTGCGTCCGATGACTTATGTCTCATATAAATTTTGAAATAATTATTTAACATTTTCAAAGTATGATTTCAAGTTATGTATTATTTGTGGTTTCGGAAAACCAGTTTTATATAATTCATTTTTTCTTGAGGAATGTATTCGGTGTGATATATATATAGAAGTTAAAGTGGAACCAGTTTCTGTTTAAACAGGAAACGCACTGAACTTTGTTCAGACGGCAGAGTGAACTTTTTTTCTCAGCGCGAGTGAACTTTTTTTTCTCGGAAAATCACTATGTTCGAAGTGAATTTTTTTATATTTCTAACCATGCCTGAAGTGAACTTTTAAATTATAAAGCGAACTATTTTTACAGTAGATTTAACTTCCTTTTTAATGCTTCTGAACTTTCTTTTTATCGAATACGCTTTTCTAGAATTTTTTGCATGGTCTAATGTGAACTACCGAATATAACCAGAACCCCGGTCGCGTTCAAAGTGAACTATGTTTCTCCGCAAAGTGAACTCTCTTTTTAGAGCGGGTGAACTTCTTTTTTATCGAAAACCCTTCTAATTTTTTTATTTTGGTCTAATGTGAACTACCGAATATAACTAGAACCCTTGTCGTTTTCCCGCAAAGTGAACTTTCTTTTTAGCGCATCTAAACTTTATTTATTGAGCGGAATGAATTTTTATTTCCAAGTAGAGTGAACCTTTTTATTTTTTTGAGTAGAGTGACCTTTTATTTTTTCTCGAACACCCACCTTGTTCATAGTTAACTTTAAATAATTTTTTAGTAGTGTCTAAAGTGAAATTTTAAATTTAACGCGAACTTTTAGACAACGGAGTGAACTTTTATTTATGCTTCGTGAACTTTGTTTTTTCATGGACAGTTTTCTTAGCACCATATTCGAGCAGAGTGAACTTATACTTTGAGTAGAGCTAACTATTTTCCCACTTGACTGAACTTTTTTTAGCAAAAAAAGATGAACAACAGAAGAAGAATTTGAGACAAGGGAAAAAGGGAAGTTCAGATGGCCTCCACCGGGTGGACCAGGCTTAGGCCTAGGCGGCATGATGCAGGTCCATGGTAGTGGAAGGTTCTCGGGATCGGTGTCGGCCGGGGGCGGGGCGGGATGTCATCGCACGGGAAAGGTGTGGACCGGCATCGGCCAGTGTTGGGGGGATGACCCCAGGTAGGGTCAAGCTAAGGAAAAAGGGGAAAGCCCTCAAAGATGTTGACCGGGTCAAAGAATAACCTGGCAAAATTATATCAATGCCGGCCGAATAAGGACCGGGTTATCTCGAGTAAGGTAACCAAGGCCTGACTCTGCCGACATACGGGGTATGTCGGCATATCATCTACTGTGCTTTATATCTGCAGGTTAGGGCTTGGCCGAGTCAAACAGGGCGAGGCCGAGTCATGGGGAAGCTTGCTCGAGAAGGAGAGGGAGAACCCTGAAGTCAACACTGCACAATGTCTCTCTCTTAGGAATTTGTACAATGCCAATAACTACAGACAACATCCAGAGGGACAGAGGGGCAGAAGAGCGTCACGGAGGTGACAGTCCTAGAGCCCGAGGCTCACATGTCATGGACTCTAGGTCATTGCCGTCGATAAAAGAGAGACATAGAAAGGCTCCCACCGAATGGCTATTTTGGGACAAGCATATTCATGAAATATGTTGTCCACGTCAGCCCTAGATGTAACCTGGCCACCCCTTTATAAGGTGAGCCAGGGCCTCCTAGTAGAGGGATCTATTTATTTTTACACTTAGCGCTTACAGAGAGCTTCTTCTCCATCTCGCTGATACAGCTCGAGGAGCAAGTGTATCCATTGTTGATCAAAGTAAAGATCTGAGTTTGTGTATTTTGTGTGTAGAAACCACTACATCATCCCTCCCTGGATCCCACTAGTGCATATTGGCTCCCACTTAAGCCTACCCATGGCATCTACCGTGCAACCACCACGACAGTTGGCGCCCACCGTGGGGCCAGCAACGGTGCTAGCTGGAGTCAAGATCCGGATGGGAAACTTCATCACCACATGCGAGCGCATCGTCTCCGGCTTAGTCCAGTGATTTGACCTCTGGGACTACGTCAGCAACAGCGTGCGCAACTTTGGAGCGCAGCCACCCTCGAGCAACGACGTCTTCATCAACCTAGGTGCACACAAGATCTACGTCGGCGTCGAAGTCTCCTGCGTCTACCAGCGCCGAGTCTTCCTTGCAAAAGAGCCTCCCCTCAGCGCTGTTAGCAGTCCGCATATCACTCGCCCCGCAGGCAGCGTCAAGGTGACGATGACAGCACCTGCAGCAAGCGCATGATCCGACGCGAGCAGAGATCCGGCAACGGCGGACCCGGCGATGGAAAACCTAGTGGATCCGGACAACGTCACCCCCAGGGCAACACACTCAAGGTTTCCTCCTTTAGAAAGGCCGGAGAATATACTCCATGAGGCAATAGATAGCTTAACCACACCTGTAGCACCTATTGTAGATTCGGCTCAGGCGCAGGCCGAGTTGGAGCAGACAAAACAAAAAGTACTGGCTGGAGCTAAAAAAGTAGCAGAGCTCCAGCAATTGCTGAACATTACTCTGCATGAATATGCAAAAGCCAATAAGATGAACACTAGCCCATCTAGAATGGATGGAGTGAGATTGAGGGGAAAAATCTCCTTAGTGATATAAACAAAGAGCATGAGCCTAGAGCGAGTGGCTCAGTAGATCCGGGGTTGCCGAGATACAACACCCCTGCAAAAAACCTAAGGGCTACAGATGCAGCCGCAGCCGAGATACCTGATCTGATCGGTGAAGCCCGGCAGAGGCAGCAGGACTGAGTCAATGAGCTGGTTCGCATAGCGAATCAGCAAAATGAGGAAATACTAAAAAATAACCCGGCCAGGCCCGGAGGCTCCTGAGTCATTTATTCGGCTGGTGGTGCTCCTGCAGTATTAGCTGCAGTGGCGTCATCACCGGGTAATGACCCGAGAAAGGATAAGGCAGTGACATCTGGCAAAAGAGACAAACAGATGGTGCCATATGATCCGGCAATGTCTGGAAAGATAAATATAGACCAAGGCAATAGGAGCCGAGGTAATAGCAGGAACAGAAACTTCGGTCAAGGCAATGGTTGTCAAGGGAATGATGGATGGTGCAATCCCGCCCCGCATCATTCAGCTGTAGGAGGACAACTTCCCCCTCAGCAGCGCCAACCGAGATATGAACAACGGCAAGAGAGGGATGCAGAACCAATTCCGTATAACCCGGAGCCAAACAAGTATAATGATGGTTACTCGGAGATGGAAAATGCAGGATTTTCTAGACCGACTCACCATGTAGTCAGAGAAAGAGTTGGAAACAGAAACTTGTAGTCGGATGATGCAAGGTTAAAGCTAGACTGAATTTATAGATACGAATTGTTGGAAGATCAAGGTCCTCCGGGTCCGGCATGTTTTGGACCACAAATCATGAGAGAACCACCTGTGCCGAATTTCCAGTTGCCGAGAGCGACGAAAACGTACAATGAAAGTACCAAGCCTCAAGATTGGTTAATTGACTATGCAACCGTGGTGAAAATCGCTGAGGGTAACCTCAGATGGGCAGTGAGATATGTGCCTTAACTGTTGGAGGGGCCAACGAGAATGTGGCTAAGTAACTTGCCAGCAGGAAGTATCAACTGCTGGTTGGATTTTGAGGAAATGTTTGTCAGCAACTTCACGAGCACGTATAAGAGGCCGAATAGGCCTGAAAAACTTGCAATGTGCAAGAAGAGACCGAATGAAACTGACAGAGAATTCCAGACTCGGTGGTGTACCCTCAGGAATTCCTGTGAAGGGGTGATTGAGTCACAGACAATTGCTTTGTTTGCACAAGGGTGTAGGTATGCGAGTGTGTTGTGGCAAAGGTTGCAAAGAGATATGCCAACCACGTTTGCCGAGGCGATCAGAATAGCCGACTCATATGCTCTAGGTGATCCGACTCAGCGAGAGCTTATGTCGGCAGACCAACATGAACAACAAGAGTATTATGCACGAGCTATGGAGCCGGATTATTCAGGAGAAATGATTTCCGAGGCAGAAGAAGAGATGACAGGCTGGATTACCGGTACAACTCGAATCAAGTTGCGGCAGTAACTCAAGATCAGTCGGGAGCTGGGAGTAGCCAGCGACATAAAAACAGTGCTCAACAATGGACACCGAGAAATGATGGGAAAAGCAGTGGAGCAATGAGCAAAAGAAACAGTGGCAAGAGAAGCCAAAATACACGTATGAATCCATGCTGGATCAGCCATGCAAATTTCACATGCCAAACCCAGCTAAGTCGGCTAACCATACAACTCGTCAGTGTGCATGGACAAAACAGACAATGGGAAACATGGGACCACCGCAAGCACAACAGCAACCGCAGCCTCCACAACTAACTGGAGGAAATGCTCAACAACTGATGGTGGCACCACCTCCTTCGAGGTATGATAATCAAGAACGAAGGGATGCAGTTCACCATGTGGCGAATCAAGATCAGGGTAACAGAGGGAATCCGGACAACAATGTGGCAATGAGTATAGAGAGCACCATCAGTCTTACTGCGTGTTCACCACTGAACAACAAGATAAGCAGAGCGTTCAGCGCCAACATGTGGAGGTCAATGCAGTTATGCCGGCAGTGCCAAGATATATGCATTGGTCAGATCAAGAAATAACTTGGGGTTTCAGGGATCATCCCAAGATCATGCCAAACCCCGTATCATATGCCTTGGTGCTTGATCCGACATTCATTGGACCAAGCATAAATGTGAAATTCTCAAAGGTGCTGATAGATAATGGCAGCAACATCAACATAATGTACAAGGTCATGATGCATAAACTCGAGATCTCTCAAGATGTGCTTCAGTCGACCATAACCACTTTCTATGGCATTGTGTCGGGATTGTCGTGCGAGCCAATTGGAAAAGTCCAGGTAGATGTGTTATTCGGCACAAGGGAAAACTATAGGGCAGAAAACTTGGAGTTTGAGGTTGTGGATTTGGAGAGTTGCTACCATGCATTACTCGTCCACCTGCCCTGTCAAAGTTCATGTCCAGTACTCACATTAGCTATCTAAAGATGAAGATGCCAGGACCACATGGGATAATCACAGTTGCTAGAGACTACAGGAGATCAATAGTGTACCCCGGTTGGGTCAAATCTGGCCTAGTAATTGGTCATTGCAAGAGAGAAGAGAAGAATTCAGGAGGTCACAACTTTGGCTTAGTCGACACAGCTCAATATGCGAGAACTTTCTAACCCACATGGAAGTGTGTTCTTCCAGCCGACTAAGGACACGAAGAAGATCCAGATTGATGATCAGTTCCCAGAGCGCACCATCACCATTGGTGCTGGCCTGAGTGACAAATAGGAAAGAGAGCTCACCAGCTTCCTCTGTGAGAATCGGAATATCTTTGCTTGGTCTACTCAAGATCTGCAAGGTGTGCCGAGGGAGCTGGCTGAGCACTCTTTGCATGTGAGGCCAGGAGCAAGGACGGTGAAGCAATCTCTCCGCCGCTTCGCCGAAGACAGGAGAAAGATAATTGGAGATGAGATAGCTCGGTTCCTTGCAGCCGGCTTCATCATGGAAGTGCTTCATCCGGATTGGCTATCTAATCTGGTGTTGGTTGAAAAGAAGAAGGATGATCCAAATATAGCTGTCGTATGAAGTATGTGTATCGACTACACGAACCTAAACAAGGCGTGTCCCAAGGATCCATTTCCTTTACCAAGGATAGATCGGGTTATTGATTCGACCCCAGGTTGTGAACTCTTGTCATTTGTAGACGCGTATTCTGGTTTCCACCAGATACCGCTAAATCCGGACAATCAAATAAAGACTGCATTTATCACCCCGAATGGGGCTTATTACTACCGCACCATGCCATTCGGCTTATGTAATGCAGGGGCAACATATCAAAGATGCATGCAAAAATGTTTGCATGATAAAATTGGGAAAAATGTCCAAGTATATGTGGATGATGTGGTGATAAAAACCAAAGAGAACCACATGCTCCTAGATGATATCCGGCAAACATTCACGAATCTCAGAAGATTCCGAATGAAGCTTATCCCAGAAAAGTGGTGTACCAGCCGGAAAATTACTCGGTTTCCTCGTGTCTAGCCGAGGTATCGAAGTGAATCCAACTAAAATTCGAGCCGTAGAACATATGGAGCAGCCGAAGTGTCTCAATAATGTCCAGAAGTTACAACATGTCTGACATCATTGATTCGGTTCGTAAGTCGGCTCGGAGAAAAGGCATTGACCTTATTGATGAAAAAGTCGGATAAGTTTATCTGGACACTACAGGCCGATAGCGCCTATCACGAATTAAATAAAATGCTAGCCTCTGCACCAATTTTATCCTCACTACTATCAAAAGAGCCGATGTTGTTCTACATAGTAGTGACTAACCGAATTGTAAGTGCCGTGATAGTGGTCGAGCGTGATGAAGAAGGTAAGTCGGTGCAGAGGCCAGTCTATTACCTAAGTGAATGTGTTGTCAATCTCGAAGCAAAATTACCCGCACTACCAAAAAATGGCATACGGTGTATATATGTCGGCTAAAAATCTAAAACATTATTTTGAAGAACACCCTATCAAGGTGATTTGTACGTCGTAAACGTATCTATAATTTTTGATGTTCCATGTTTGTTTAGTATCTACTTTGCTTTGCTTTGTATACACTTTGAGGTGTTTTATATGTTTTCTGGTACTAACCTATTAACAAGATACCACAGTGTCAGGTGCCTATTTTTTTTCTGTTTTTGGTTCTAGAAAAGACAGAAAATCAATATTCTCGGAATTGGACAGGACAAAAGCCTAAGTCAATATTTCACCGTGGGGAACATGGATCCAGAAGACGAGAAGGAGAAGAGACACTAGGGGGACCAGACCCCTGGCACAGCAGCGCTGGGAGGGGGTGCGTCCACCACAGGTGCCCCTCGCTTGCCTCTTTGCCTATAAGAAGCCCCCGATACCAAACCCTAAGTACCCGATCAATCTTCCACGGAACAGTCCGTAGCCGCTGCCACCATCGTCCCTAGATCAGCGGGATCTGAAGTTCTTCCTAGCACCCTACCGGAGGGGATATCATCCTGGAGGCCTTCTTCATTATAATGCCAGCCTCCGGTATGAAGCGTGAGAAGTTCCACCTTGGACTACGGGTCCATGTAGTAGCTAGATGGTTGTTTCTCCTACTTTGTGCTACCATGTTTAGATCTTTTGAGCTTACTTCATGATCAAGATCATCTATTTGTAATCAAGCATGTTGTGTTTGCGGGGATCTGATGGATACTGAGATTACTATGTCAGATTGGTTAATGGTTCTATCTTATTGATTCTATCATGTCTGTGTTGTTTGTGATCTTGCATGCTCTCCGTTTCTAGTAGCTATGGCCAAGTAGATGCTAGTAACTCCAAGAGGGAGTATTTATGCGCGATAGTGGGTTCATGCCTCTATTTAATCTGGGAAGTGATAGAAATCTCTAATGTTGTCGATGTGCTGTTGCTACTAGGGAGAAAACAACGGTCTCTTGTTCATGGAACAAGTGGATTGTTTACCTTACACACTTTGCTTAAAGAAGTTATCCGTTGCTTGCAACTTAATACCGGAGGGGGTTCAGATGATAACCTGAAGGTGGATTACTAGTCATAGATGCAGTTAGATGGCGGTCTATGTATCTTATTGTATTTCCCAATCAAATCTCATAGGATCATGCATGTATAGTATTGCATTGTTATGACTTGCTCTGTCCTGTCAATTGCCCTGCTGTAATTTGTTTACCCAACATGTCATGTTTGTTTATCTTAAGGAGAACACCTCTAGTGAACTATCGACCCCGGTCCAATATTTACCATTGATACATCTTCCACTATTACTGTTTACTTTCTGCAAACCACCATTATCTTCCACACCATACGGTTAATCCTTTGTTTTCAGCAAACCGGTGAGATTGACAACCTCACTGTTCGTTGGGGCAAAGTCTTGAGTTTGTGTTGTGCAGGTTTCCAAGTTGCTAGCAACACCTTTGGGTCGTTTCCTTCCTCCTACGGGTTTTATAACCTTGGTTTCTTTCTGATGGAAGACTTGCTGATGTACTCATCATACCTTCCTCTTGGGGGTCTCCTAATGAAGCTCTACATTGATCTGAGCGCATCAAGCTGTTTTCTGGCGTCGTTGCCGTGGAGGCTAAGGACGACTTCACAAGGGGAGTCCTTCACAACCTTTCTGTAAGGTTCCCAACCTTTAATAAGGTAGAGATCCCTGTGTTTACAATGCTAGTCCCTAGATCAATAGCTAGCATCCACAGTTAAGATGTAATATCAAGAAACAAAGGTCATAATACAACTTTATAACTAGGAATAAAATAATTCATTACATATTACATAGCTCATTTGGCTATCTCATTACAATGTAGCAGAATATCTATAAAGCATGGAGTCCTTCATCTTCAATGTGCCACAGGCAATCATGTTGGTTGTAGACTTGTAATCCTAATCATTAAACTCCACTAACATCAAACAAACCTGCAACATAATAAGTTGCAGCCACAAGGGTCAATACATTTGAATTGTATTAGCAAGTTTCACTACTATGTAGAATTTAAGTGGATCCTATCATTACATGCATATTTGGCTAAGTAGGGTTTAGGCTCATTTGCAGAAAGCAATATAGTTTTTATCCTATCTTTTCAAAATAGTTTTGATCTTTTGTCAAATCTTTCTGAACTTCTTGGAAAACTCCAAGTGCTTCAAATCCCTTGTTGTCACCATCAAGTTTTACTTTGAGAAATTGGAATGTCGAGATCTTCCATAGCTTCAGGCCTTAGTTGCTCAATATTGTCCATAACCGGGGACACGGCTAAGTACTTAGAATTTTGATCTTCTGCAGAAGTTGTACACTTTACCCACATGACACAATCTCATCTTGATGCCACCAGTGGCCGCTGGATAAGTACTCACCAAGATGGAATACTGGCAGATTGAGAATGTGACAAAGTCTTTCCATAGGAGTCCTCCCAATACACAATGCTAACTTGTCATTCAGGCACCAATGTAGGGTTTCAAGTTCCCTTTTCTGGAATGAAATTCAAATGATTTCAAACTCTATTTGAATTCAAATCTTTTCAGGATTTTTTGCAGTGTGCAATAGTCATAAATCTGGGCATAAAACCAAGTGGTCACTTTGAATTGGTTTGGTCATTTGAAATAAAATAGAATAAACAATGACATAGCACTTGTTTGATATTGGTTTTGAAATTGGTTTTCAAATTGTATTTGCTTTGAAATTTTTGGTTTAAACTTTAGCAATCTAGCAAAACAATCCTGAGAGAAATAAGACACATAGTTTGGTTTCATGAACAACAATCTCTCATAGAAGAGTAGCATTTGTTTCAAATGCTGATCACATAAAATAATGAGCTCATATGCTCCTGTTTTTGAATGGTTTTGTTGGAAATAAATTCTATATGATCATGGATGCATGGATGATATGCATAAGTTTGAAACATGATTTTAGGGATGTTACAAATCTAACCCCCTTAAGGTGAATCTCGCCCTCGAGATTCGGGTTGGCTAGCAAATAGGTGAGGGTGGTCTTTCCGAAGATCATCTTCTCTTTCCCATGTTGCTTCCTCTTCGGAATGATGATTCCACTGCACTTTGCAGAACTTGATAGTCTTAGTCCGTGTAACTCTTTCTGCCGTCTCAAGAATCTTGATAGGCTTCTCTTCATAAGTGAGATCACTTTCCAGTTGAACCTCCTCCAAAGGTATAGTATCCTTCAAAGAAGTCTCTTCCATTTCTGGATGACATTTCTTAAGTTGACTCACATGAAACACATTATGGACAGCTGACAGAGATTCTGGCAGTTCAATTTCATAGGCAACTTCTCCTTTGCGACTCAGAATCTTGAACGGTCCAACATATCTTGGTGCCAATTTTCCTTTGACTCCGAACCTCTTCACTCCACGAAGTGGTGACACTCTAAGATAAGCTCTATCACCAACTTCGTAGGTGACTTCTCTATGCTTAGGATCCGCGTAGCTTTTCTGTCAGGACTATGCTATCTTCAATCTGTCCTTAACCAACTTGACCTTCTCTTCAGCTTCTTTGATAAGATCTGATTCGAATAAACTTCTTTCTCCCACACCATTCCATAACAATGGGGTGGTACACTTTCTTCCGTAGAGAAACTCAAATGGCGCCATCTCAATGCTGGCTTGATAGCTGTTGTTATAAGAAAATTCTGCATAAGACAGACTTTCATCCTAACTGGCTCCATAGTCTAAGGCACATGCCCTCAACATGTCTTCAAGAATCTGATTAGTCCTTTCTGTTTGTCCATCGGTTTGAGGATGAAAAGCGCTACTGAATTCCAACCTCGTTCCCAATGACTCATGTAACTGTCTCCAAAAATGGGAAGTGAATTGAGTTCCCCTATCGGACACAATACTCTTGGGTACTCCATGTAGACACACAATTCTACTCATGTAGATTTTGGCTAACTTAGCAGTTGTGTAGGTTGTCTTCACGGGTATGAAATGAGCCACTTTAGTTAGGCGATCCACTACTACCCAAATAGAATCGTATCCTGACCGGGTCCTTGGTAATCCGGTAATGAAGTCCATACCAATCTTGTCCCACTTCCAATCAGGAATAGGTAGTGGTTGAAGCAAACCTGCTGGTTTCTGATGTTCCGCTTTTACTCTACTACACACATCACACAAAGCAATATGTTCGGCGATGTCCTTCTTGAGATTATTCCACCAAAATCTTTCCTTCATGTCCATGTACATTTTGGTGTTACCCGGATGAATGGAATACGGAGAGTTGTGTGCTTCTTGCAAAATCAGTTTCCGTAGTTCCGGATCTTGTGGAACACAGATACGTTTCCCATGCCATAATGTACCCTGTTCGTCTTCATGGAACCCTTTGGCTTTTCCTTTTCCAATCTTTTCTTTAATCTCCTCGATTTCTTTATCAATCTTCTGGGCTTCTTTGATCTTGTCAAACAAAGTGGGTTGAACATCCAAAGTCATGAGATGTCCTTCAGGCACAATCTCTAATCTGAGTTTTCTAAATTGGGTACACAGATCATCTGGCAATTCTCCTTTGGTAAGGCCATTCACAAAAACCTTACGACTTAGAGCATCTGCTACAACATTTGCTTTACCGGGGTGGTATTGCAAACTTAAGTCATAGTCCTTGATAAGTTCTAGCCATCTTATTTGTCTCATATTAATTTCCTTATGGGTGAAGATATACTTCAAACTTTTGTGATCTGTGAACACTTCACAACGCTTTCCCAAAAGATAGTGTCTCCATGTTTTGAGTGCATGGACAACAGAGGCTAACTCTAAATCATGAGTAGGATAGTTCACTTCATGAGTTTTGAGTTGTCTCGAGGCATAAGCCACAACTTTACCGTCTTGCATCAGAACTGCACCCAAACCCTGATGAGATGCATCTCAATATACTTGGAAATCTTTTTCCAAATCTGGCAGACACAAGACTGGTGCTGTCACAAGTCTCTTCTTCAATTCCTGAAATCTGAGTTCACAACCTTCAGACCAAGCAAACTTCTTGTCTTTCTTTAGTAATTCAGTCATAGGCTTAGCTACCTTGGAGAAATTTTCAATGAACCTTCTGTAGTAACCTGCTAAGCCAAGGAAACTACAAACTTCTTTCACGGACTTGGGAGATTCCCATTCGATTCTGGTGAAACTTTAGCAGGATCAACTGCTACACCATCCTTTGTCATAACATGACCAAGAAATCCAACTTCATTCAACCAGAATTCACACTTGCTGAATTTGGCATAAAGTTTATGTTCTCTTAACTTCTCAAGTATCAAACGCAAATGTCCTTCATGCTCTTCTTTGCTCTTGGAGTAGACTAAGATGTTGTCAATGAAAACGACAACAAACTTGTCAAGGAATTCCATGAACACTTTGTTCATCATATTCATGAAGTATGCTGGAGCATTGGTCAAACCAAAAGGCATTACGGTATACTCATACAATCCATACCTTGTAGTGAACGCTGTCTTAGGTATGTCTTGTTCTCTTATCTTGAGTTGAAAATAGCCTGACCGGAGATCAATCTTTGAGAACACACAAGCTCCTTCTAGCTGATCAAACAAGTCATTGATTCTAGGCAAAGGGTATTTGTTCTTGATAGTTACCTCGTTGAGTGAACGGTAATCTATGCATAACCTTTGAGTTCTATCTTTCTTCTCCATGAACAAAACTAGGGCTCCCCAAGATGAAGAACTTGGTTGGATAAATCCTTTCTGCAACTATTCTCCAAGTTGTTTCTTGAGTTCTTTTAGTTCATCAACTGACATTTTATAAGGTCTCTTTGCTATTGGTCTAGATCCTGGTACCAAATCTATAAGAAACTCCACATCTCTATCTGGTGGCATTCCCGGTAATTCTTCCGGAAACACATCCGGATACTCACTCACAATTGGCACACTGTCTATGCTAACCCCCTTAAGAGAATTTAGCTTACTTTCTTTTGATTCAAAGTTGGACTTGAATTTAATCCGTTTTCTTTCCGGGGTTGTGAGTGCAACTGTACGATTAGCACAATCTAGTACTCCTTCATACTTAGCCATCCAATCCATTCCCAATATTACGTCCAGTCCTTGGGAATCTAGGATTATCAGACTCACTGGAAATTTATGCTTTCCAAACTCTATTACTAGATCCCGACATCCAAGACTTACTATCATATCTCCTCCCGGAGAACTAACTTTTATTGGACACCCAATGTTTTCAGTTGGAAACCCATTTCTATCAACAAATGCTTTTGATATGAATGAATGCGATGCTCCAGTATCAAAAAGAACAAATGCTGGAATAGAATTGAGTCTGAACTTACCAGCAACCGCATCAGGCTCCTCATAGACTTCCTCCACACTGATGTGGTTCACCTGTCCCTTCTGAGAAGGGTTGGGCTTGTTGGGTCCTTCAACTTTCTTTTCTGGGCATTCATTTGCATAATGCCCCATCTTCTTGCACTTGAAGAATTCAAACTGACTTATGTCCTTCTTGACAGGCTGGCTTCCACTTCCACTTCCATTACCACTGTGGTGGCTCTTGTACCCACCCTTGTGGTTCTTGTACTTGTCATTGTCATGACTACGGTGATGCTTGTTGTCATGACGGTTGTGGTTGTGGTGCTTGTTGAACGTCCCATGCTTGTGGGATCCTGAGCTTCCACTGTCATCATAATGGGAACGTTTGTGAGACGATCCCGAGCTGTGCTTGTCTGAGTGCTTTCTTTTCCTACTTTCAACTTGCTTCATTTTGTTCTCCAAAATAGCAGCCTTGTCACAGAGAGACTGATAAGTGGGAACATAGGCCACAGCCAACTGCAGATTCAGCTCATCATTCAACCCTTCGAGGAACTTTTCTTTCCTCTTAGCATCTGTGTCAACTTCATCTGGTGCATATCGCGCCAGATTGTTGAACTCCTCAATATATTTAGCCACGATGCGGTGGCACTACTTCAGGTTATGGAACTCCTTCTTTTTCAGACTCATCACTCCAGATGAGATATGAGCAGTGCGAAAGCCATCCTCAAAGATAGCCCATGTCACATCTTCTATGGGAGTGGTGATCTGGAAGTTGTCCCACCAAGTGGCGGCTGGTCCTTCCAGCAAATGTGCTGCAAATCTGACCTTTTAAGCATCGGTCACCACAGTTACCAAGTCAAGTCCTTGTTCATCGAGCGTAGCCAATCATTGGCCACCATGGGATCAGTTGTTCCTGAGAACTTTGCTGGCCTCAATCTCAAGAACCTTTTAAGCATGTCAAAACCCGGAGGGTTGTTGTTGTTGTTGTTATTGTTGTTGTTTTGATTCTGGATGAACGTCGTCATCATCGGCATCAGCTGTGTTTGAGCGGTCATCATTTGCTGCATTTCTGGAGTGATGTTGTTGTTGTTGTTGGGGTTGGGGTTTGCACGACGGGGAGGCATCTGTGGTTTGTTCAATAGAGATAAGAATGAGATACCCATAGATGCTTTCATGCACATTACATCACATAAACAAACACAAAGCATGCAACATAAAGATAAAAGTTCAACAACAAGATAACAAGTTCGCAAAGTAAAACACACACAAATAACAAGCCATCCACATGTCGGATGGTCAATAACAAGTTCTCAAGCAACAAGTATGATAATAAAAGATAAATGAGTAGTCAAATCTACTCCTCGGCATCAACCTCCTCCTCGACGAAGGTAAGACCTGCGTTCTCCATCGCGGTCTTGTATTCCTCGACACTAGTGGTCAAGGTCTCTATCTTGGCCTTGAGAGCCCTCTTCTGGGAACGAAGCCTCTCAATAACCGTCTGCTGCTGCTCAAGCTCGAAGTCCTTGGTCTGCAGTTCTTCAGTCATGTCCCGGATCTTCTTGTTCCTATCCTAGACACGCTTCTCCTGACTTTTGAACTTCCTGTCCTGGCTCTCGAACTTCGCCTCCATCTCCTTGACTATCTCATCTTGCTCCGCGAAGAGCTTGTCCTTTTCGTGAAGCTGCACCTGGAGCTCGTCATTGTTGAGCATGACGTTGGTCCTGTCAGTGTCCACGTGCCTAATGAGAGACTCTAGGTCCTGGAGGTACAGGCGAATCGGCTCTGCTGTGTCCCTTGAATCTTCCTCGAAGTCGATGGACTCTCCATCCTCATCACGTCTACCGAAGACGTGGAAGTGAGTACCTCTAACCTGTCGGGAGTGTCTCCCTAGCAGCGCGTCCATCGATCTGCATAACTACCTCAAGGCCTCTCTCCTTGTCATCATGCATGAGCTTGAAGACGATGGCCTCCGTGGTAGGCTCTGTCTGGCGTCCAGGCTGGTTGACCTTGAAGCCCCAAAGGTCTTTCCCCTCAAACTTGGTGAGGGGAAGCACCATGATGGTAGGAAGAGGGAGATTGAGCAAAGTAGTAAGCTCAACGATACGAGGACCAAAACGGGTAACCTGGAACTCCTCAACAGTGCTGATGGTAACAGTAGACATCTATTTATAAGATAGAAAAGTTAGAACAACACAATTCAAGATAAAACAAAAGACAAAACATCACATACATATCCTTAGAAATCAAAACACACACAAGTCATGGCATACATGGATCCATTACAACAACCAAGGTTCAACTTATTTTAAAGCAACATTTTGGAAAATAAGGTGATAGGTGGTGGTCCATCTAACAAAGTACGTTTACAATCCTATTTCACTAGATCTGTTGGCTAACACAATGTTTCTAGAAGCAATCAGCCTATCTTGCTCACATGACTCCATCACTAAGTCTATTATGTCTCCTCTTAAGGTTTGGTTGGTAGCTTCCAACTCTTGGGTATGTTCCTTCTCTTTCTTTAGATCATTTTGGAGGTTAAGCATTCTGCACTTGACTCTATCATCAAGTTCTTTGATGGTCTTCCAAGCTGCATCTCTTGCTGATTCAAAGAATGTAGTGTGCACCACTGAATTGGTGAACATGCAGAATCCTTTTTCCTGATGGTTGTCTCCCTTGTTTTTATACAAGTGAAGTTGCACCCACCAGTATTCCACTCCTTCATCCATCACAGGAAAACCCTTGTACACAGCTGCACCTTGTATTTCTAATGCAACCATGAGGTCCTTGAGAGCCTTGGGAAATTCTGTCTCACACTCCAAAGTCATTGTCATGAGTGGTCCTTTCCTTACGGCTTCGTTGATGGAGTTCATCTACAAATAGAGATGAGAAGAAGATTAGAAAATTTTACGAGAAGAATAGACAAGTGTAGAAGTTGAAGAGAATTTTTCCTTAGTGGTTTCCAATCCTAGGGTCATAATCCTACAGGCAACACAGTGCTCTGATACCATCTGTAAGATCCCTCCTTTATAAAGGAAAAGGATCCCTGTGATTGCAATGCTAGTCCCTGGATCATTGCTAGCATCCACAGTTTAAGATGAAGTACACAGATACAAAGGTCATTTATTACATCCATTCTAGAGATAAACATAGTCTTTACAACTCCAAGGCCATAGGCCTAATACAAGAGTTTGAATAAGTAAATAAATAAAAGTCTTCATCTTCATGTGCCACAGGCAAACATGTTGAGTGTATACTCATGACACCTAATCCTCATCAGAGTAACCTGCAACATCACAAGTTACAGCCACAGTGGCTCAATACTTTGGAATAGTATTGGCAAGTGATACCTTAGTAAATTTTAAGTGGACTAAATACTATATGCAATTTGGCTAAGTGTAGCTTGGCTTGCTTTGCTCAAAATAGGTTTTTCCTATTAGTTGAAATCACTAAGTTTTTCTTTGTCAAATTTTTTCCCAAGGAACCACCAATAGACATTGAGGTCCTTCACCCTTGTTCACCCACAAATTTTTACTTAGAAATTGGGATGAGGAGATTCTTGATAGCTTCCATGTCTTGATGCTCAAGTTGTCCATTGCCATGGACTTGGCTAAGTACTTAGATTTTTCCATCTGCAGAGGTTGTGCACTTTCCCCACCAGACTTGGTTTCACCAAGACAGGACCTTTCAGAAGCCTTTCCTTAGACCAAATGGACGCGCTCCAACCTATCATTCCCACTACCACCAACTGTCCAAATGGCTAAGTTCTAGCAACCTATATGGTCCAGGCAGAACCCATATTGCCAAGTGGCTGCACTAGAAGCTTCTTAACACTTGGCCTCTAAAATCTCTTTGTTCCTGGGTGGCTTACCACAAGTGAGATACACAAGGTAAACCATAAAAATGGGCCTTGTGTAACCACTCAACATAAACCAAACCTTCCATTCCACCCAGGTGTTTCATTAACTTAGTTGTTTTATTAGGTAAAACACAAGTCCAAAGACTTAGAAATATTTTTATCATAGCATGTATATTTTCACCAACCCTTGTTTGCTACTAGCTAGGCTAAGCATGGCATATATAGTAACTTAACTTAGAAATTCCTTAGCAATTCTACAACTACTTGGATTTCCCATCATGGCATATAAGCAAAATATAGCATGCAAGTCTAACAAAATATTTCTAATGCTTAGTAGAAAACATAGGATAAATTATTCATGAAGTACCACTTGCCTTGGTAGTTGGGAGAGTAGCACTCCTCACAATCACAATCACTAGCACCAAAATCTACACAAAGATTGGTAGCAACAAATTACACACAAAACATATGCAAACAAAAATATATGCATGCATGCAAAATACTAAGTGATGATTTTTAAAAATCAACCAAGCAAGTGCATAGTACTGAATCCTAAACAAGGCAAAAACTTGCCAAATAATATTTATTTAACCCTTAAAACAATTTCTAAACAATTCATATAATCAAATAAGCCCATGTTTCTACAAATAAATCCTTTTTAACAGAAGCAAAACTTTAAACACATTGCATATTCTGAAAGAGCTTGCTCTCCTGATTCCAATGGTATAAAATTTGTCAAATTCTAACGTGGGTATCAAAAGTTATAGCCAAATCAAATTTGAACATAAATCAGATTCAAAATCCAGTTTTAAATCTAACCCTAGCCACGCGTCACGCTCTGATTGGCGCGTATCGTTTCGCGTCGGATCACGCTTCTGAGCCGCTAGATCTAACTTAATCGCGCGGCTCAGATCTAATCTTACCTCTTCGCTCGCGTTCTATCCTATCCGCACGATATGGATCTAACGATCCTGAGCAGCCTGACCATCTAGTGGGGGCGCTAGCGGCGGCGACAGGCGGCGGCGCCTCTGTCAGTGGCAGAGCTGGCGTTCTAGGTCGCGCGGGAGAGGGAGAAGGGGTTTACCGGAATCGCAGAGAGCTGCTGATGCTCAAGGTGGCGGTGGTTCGGCAAGGGGCGCTCTAGAGTGGTCGTGCGATCTCGTCGGAGTTGTGGGCGGCGTCGGGTTGGAGTGGACGGCGACGTTGGCGACGTTCCTAGTCTCCCTAGCACAAACCAATGGCATCAGATGATGCACAAGACAATGACGAGCCTAGTCGTATGCGAGAGAGGTCAAGGGGTGCTCAGTGCTTACCGTAATTGATCGCCGGAGTTGAGCGGCGGCTCGGTCGCTTGCAGAGACGAACGAGGACGGCGTCCTGGGTCACAAGCAGACAAGCGAATGGTGTCAGAAGGTGCGCGAGATCATGCTGGACACACTCGTTTGAATCAGAGGCACAAGGGCGGTCAGGACTCACCGGAATTTGCTGCCGGAGATGCTCGATACAATGGCGCAAGTTCGATTGTGGACTGACCTAAGCGGCGCTGCCAGTTGGTGAGTGAGGGGAATGGAGCGGAGTGGGGAGGGGATCTTATAGCCGGAGCAGGGGCGGAGATTACGCACGCATTCATCGCCTATTAAGAGGATTAAAATCGCGGCAGAGTCGGGGAAGAAACGGGCGGCGACGGCGTTCGTGCGCGAGATTTGGTGAAGAAGGAGTCGACGTGGAAAGGGCCCAGTTGTCTGCGAGAGAAACCGAGTGGGGGTGGGGTCCTGGCGTCAGTCTCTCTGCGGGTTCGTCTGCGAGTGAGAAGGAGAGAGGGGGAACCCGGGTGGGCTAAACGGCTGCTTCTTTTGATGGGCTCAAACCCTGGCGCTAGCCTTTTTCCTTTTCTTTATTCCTAAATCATAATCAATATTTTTAATTGACTAGAAATGAGCTAATTCAACTATTTACTCCTTAACTTCACAAAATTCATTTTTAAATCCATGAGTCGGTTCCTAAGGTCAGTAGGTTCACAACAAACCATTTTGCAAAGATTTCACATTAAAATTATATCTAGAACAATTTTTATATTCAAAATAAGATTACACATGTTTCTTCAATTTCAACCAATTTTCCAGAGGTAAATCATTAAAAAAAATGCATGGTTGAAAAGTACTTGTTCTACTGATTCTATTGATATAAAATTTGCAAAATTTGGACGTGTAGATTTAAAGTTATGAGTTTTACAAGTTTGCATATCAACCAGATTCAAAATTCGGTTTTAAACTAAACCAGTGCCACGCGTCTGTTTCTGATTCGCTGATACCGGTTCGCGTGGATTGCGTAGTTACAGCCGTTGGATCTAAGTGAGATGGTGCGGTTCAGATTAGCCCGTACCTCTTCGTTTAATGATTCTATCTAAGCCGCCAGATGGAGATATAACGGTGTAAAACGATTCGACCTAATTCAAGCGGCGCTGACGACGGCGCTCTAGCGGCAGCGCTCAGGCGTGGTCGTCGCCGGTGATGCACGACGCGATAAAGAATGGGAGAGGGCTCACCGTGTTCGCTTTGACGTGCTGATGCTCAACTTGTTCACGAGGAGGCAGGGGGCGCTCAGAGACAAAGTGGATTGCTCGCCGGAGTTCTTGTCTGCGTCGGGTTCCTCTGGTCGTCGACGGGGGCGAGGTTGCAGATCACTATAAGGCAAGATAGGGGCACGGTTAGACGCAGGCGAGCGTAGGGAGTGCAGGAGTATCATCGGGAAGGAGAGGGGAGGACGGTGCTTACGGGGATACTTCGCCGGAGACGAGACAGACGCGGCGACGCTCAGTTGATGATGAAGCCGAGATTCTAGAGTGCGCGGGAGCGAACTGGGGCTATGGGCAGGTGCGCCTGGTGATGGGGAATGTGCTAGCGTGCAGAGGGAGGCGAGGGGTGGCCGTGGTTCGCCGGATTTTGCTGGAGAAGGTCGACGGAGCAGCGCCGGTGCAAAGACGATTCAAGACAGCCTGGGGGCAGAGAGGAGGCGGTGTTTGAGGGGAAAGAGAGAGGGGAGAGGGGCGCTTATACACGCATGGTCACATGCAGGATTAACGCAGCCATTTACGCGAATTCAACGCCGCATTCAATCGGCAGCAACGGCAGGGGAAGAACGGTCGTGAGGGAGACGATGACGTGCTGGCGCTGTGGGGCCTGTCTGTCAGTGAGAGAGGGAGAGGGGGAGCGGGGTCCACTCGTCTATGACTGCGCGGGTGCAGGGTTGGGTAGAAAACGTTTCACCGCGGGGAGTTTTAGTTGGGCAGGAGCTGGGCTTGCTGGGCCTGTTGGGTCTGTTGTTTCATTTTTTTTGTACTGAAGCTTTTTCCTTTTTCTATTTGAATTTATGTTTTGATTTTATTCAAACAATTCAAACACCCAAATGAATTCAAACCTTTGCCAAACTTTGTGTAGTTTTTAATTCTATTTAACAACACAATCAAAGTCCAAAACAAAATAATTTTTATTCTTTTTAGGATCCATTAATAATTAAATAAATAGACCCTAGTTATTAATTCAAATAGGATTTTATTTATTTTAAAACTCTATTTGAAGTCTAAATATTGTCAAAACCATTTCAGTAGGTTTTATTTGAAAATATAAAACACTTGGAAATCTTTATTTAAAATAAATTAACAAGTTTTAGTGTTTATTTAAAATGAAAAAGCCTTTACCTTAATAAGATTGGATATTAATAAATCCTCATTACTTTATTTATATAAACCTCTACTCTTTTTTTATCAAAAAGAAATATTTTATTTCAAAAGCTTTGCCAAGATTTAATTTGGCTCTATAAAATAGTCCTTATTTATAATTCTACCTTTGCTTTTGAAAATCAAATCTTTTTATTAAAAGATCTAAAAATAGTGATTCCAACTATTATAACTTTATTTATTATTTGTTTATCTTTTTAAATCCCTTTAGGATTTTATTTGATCAAAATAAGATTGGATATTTCCAAATGGAATCAAAAAGTTTCTTCTCACCCTAAATTTCAACAAAATTTTATTTTGTTTATTTATTTTTCACATTTCAAAATTTGGAAAATTTTGGGATGTGACAGGCTACCACCCTTAAAATAAATCTCGTCCCGAGATTTGGGAAGGCTAGGGTTACAAATTGTCTTCAAGGCAACTAGGGTACTACCACCCTTAAAATAAAGTCTCATAGGGTTACATTTATGGTTCACTTGACTATGGGTTCAACACTTGATATCCAGACAAGGAATCCTTATTTGACTCTTTTGAGTTAACTAGTTTCTGACATCCACTTCTTCTATCTCTTCAAAGTTTCCATCCATGTCAATGTGGTTCACATGTCCTTTCTGGGTCACATTGGAGTCATTTCCATTGGCTCTTCTAGCATCCTTTTTCTTTTTCTTCTCAGGACAGTCTGATGCATAGTGTCCAAGCTCCTTACAATTATAGCACCACAACTGGCTAATGTCTTTCTTCTTAAAAATGTCATGTTGGTTCTGACCAAGGTCATCTCCATTGTCAGTATCATTTCCATTATTCTCACTTCCATTGTTGTTGTGGGAATACTGATGTGGTTCAGAATCTTCATTGCTCTTTTTGAATGAATGCTTCTTTTTTGATGATCCTGAGTGATTCTTGAGTTTATGCTTCCTCTTTCTATTCTCAACTTGATTCATCTTGTTTTCCAAAATGGTGGCTTTGTCACAGAGTGATTGATAAGTTGGGACATAGGCAACAGCTAGCTGCAGGTTTAACTCATCATTAAGTCCTTCAAGAAATATCTCCTTTCTCTTAGCATCTGTATCCACTTCATCCGGTGCATATCGTGCCAGATTGTTGAATTCTTCAATATACTCAGCCACACTGAGGTGACGCTGTTTCAGATTGTGAAACTCCTTTTCCTTCAAGTACATCACTCCAGGTGAGATGTGAGTTGTTCTGAATCCATCCTAAAAAATATCCCAAGTCACATCTTCAAGGGGAGTGGTGATCTGAAAGTTGTCCCACTATGTTGCTGCTGGTCCTTCAAGTAGAAATGCTGCAAACCTAACTTTTTCTTCATTGGTGCAGCCAACAGTCACTAAGTCTTTGTTCACTGAACGTAACCAATCATTGGCTTCCATTGGATCAGTTGTTCCAGAGAACCTTGCAGGCCTAAGTTTTAGAAACTTGGTGAGCATATCAAGTGCTGGAGGATTATTCTGATTGTTGTTGTTGTTGTTGTTGTTGTTGTTGTTGTTGTTGTTGTTGTTGTTGTTGTTGTTGTTGTTGTTGTTGTTGTTGTTGTTGTTGTTGTTGTTGCTGTTGTTGCTGTTGTTGTTGTTGTTGTTGTTGTTGTTGTTGTTGTTGTTCTGATTCTGTATGAATGTGGTCATCTCCTGCATCAACTGTGTCTGAACTGCCAACATCTGCTGCATCTCAGGAGTGATGTTGTTGTTTTGGTTGGGGTTGGCTCGTCGGGGAGGCATCTGTTGGTTTGATAGGGATGAGTAATGATGGATAGGTTTTAAGAAGTCCTAACACACAACTCAAAACCAACCAAGTTCAATCAAACAATCAACAATCAACTATTCACTTATCAACTTATGAGTTTAACTCATGAGTTGAAGGAAACAACAAATTTTCTTAAAAAATAATAACTTAGTATAATCATACCTCATAGGTCAATATGATCCATACTCTAACTTGATATCAATGTCTTTGGTAGGCAATCTAATGCCTCTTGGTTTTCACTTGTAGTTCTTAGTGATGTCTAAATTGAAGTCCTTGGTGAAAGTAAAGTTGAAATCACTTGAAGATGTTGAAGTCATTAGAGTTGATGAAATCTTTTGCACATGGTGAAGTCTTTGACCATGGGGTAGGCTTTGTCCATCAAGTTTGAAATAGAAGAGATGTATAATCCAAACTAAAAAGGTTGAGGAAAGAGTTTACAAGATTGTTTGTAAATAAGTTTTTGGAACAAAAACAACTCCTATTTTTCTAAGGGGTTTTGTCCAATCCTAGGGTTACAATCCTACAGGCAACACAACGCTCTGATACCATCTGTAAGGTTCCCAACCTTTAATAAGGTAGAGATCCCTGTGTTTATAATGCTAGTCCCTGGATCAATAGCTAGCATCCACAGTTAAGATGTAATATCAAGAAACAAAGGTCATAATACAACTTTATAACCAGGAATAAAATAATTCATTACATCTTACATAGCTCATTTGGCTATCTCATTACAATGCAGCAGAATATCTATAAAGCATGGAGTCCTTCATCTTCAAAGTGCCACAGGCAATCATGTTGGTTGTAGACTTGTAATCCTAATCATTAAACTCCACTAACATCAAACAAACCTGCAACATAATAAGTTGCAGCCACAAGGGTCAATACATTTGAATTGTATTGGCAAGTTTCACTACTATGTAGAACTTAAGTGGATCCTATCATTACATGCATATTTGGCTAAGTAGGGTTTAGGCTCATTTGCAGAAAGCAATATAGTTTTTATCCTATCTTTTCAAAATAGTTTTGATCTTTTGTCTAATCTTTCTAAACTTCTTGGAAAACTCCAAGTTCTTCAAATCCCTTGTTGTCACCATCAAGTTTTACTTTGAGAAATTGGAATGTCGAGATCTTCCATAGCTTCAGGCCTTAGTTGCTCAGTATTGTCCATAACCGGGGACACAGCTAAGTACTTAGAATTTTGATCTTCTACAGAAGTTGTACACTTTACCCACATGACACAATCTCATCTTGATGCCACCAGTGGCCGCTGGATAAGTACTCACCAAGATGGAGTACTGGCAGATTGAGAATGTGACAAAGTCTTTCCATAGGAGTCCTCCCAATACACAATGCTAGCTTGTCATTCAGGCACCAATGTAGGGTTTCAAGTTCCCTTACACAATTCTAGTTAACCTGAAGATGCCAATGCATGGGTCTTCCACTATGTAGTTGACTAAGCCAGAGCCCATTTAGCATGTGGCTGTACACGGAAGCCACTGTATGAGAAACATGTTCAATCTCTAAATCCCTGGGTGGTTTCCTTCTAGTGCACATACAAAAAGAGATAGCCGTATAAACATGGTTCCTTTTGTTGCCACCTTGTCCAAGCTTGAGTATCCTTGTCCACCCAGGTGGTTCATTGAGTACTTGTTTTATTATATAAAACATATGTCTTTTCAATTCTTCATATAATCATATCATGTATCCCATCCCAATATATAGCAAGGCTAAGATTACTACAACTACATTGTTTCCACTAAGCAATATATAAGGGTATCCTATTAGGATTTAGCATAGCATAAAATATAGAAATCCTTTTCATGCATGTTACAAAAATCCACTAAGTGCAATGCAAATAGTAGGACTTGGATGATAGTATCACTTGCCTTTTTTGTAGAGAATGTTGGTTCACTTCTTGATCTTGCTAATATCACACTCTTCTAACTTCACTACAAATCAATCAAGCAAACACAAATTCAACTAGCATTCGAAACAATTTATCACACATAAAATAACAAAAACAAGGTCATGCATGCAAGCATGCAAAAGATAGTTTTATTTGCAAAAGTGGTTTCTACAAGGCTCTAAACATTATAAAGTTCCAAGTGGTCATTTACTAAAGTGGTAAAACCATTTGCAAAAGGTTTTATCTATAAACCATTTCTAAATCAATTCAATATTTTATGTGGTTGAAAATGCTTTTAGTAAAGCAATATTCTTTAAAGAGTTCACCAAATATATTTTAATTCTCAAAACTTGGTGTTTAGGGTCAGAAGGTTTGAATCAAATCATTTCCTAAAGGTTTTACTCAAAATCATTTCTAAATCATAATCAATATTTTAATTGACTAGAAATGAGCTAATTCAACTATTTACTCCTTAACTTCACAAAATTCATTTTTAAATCCATGAGTTGGTTCCTAAGGTCAGTAGGTTCACAACAAATCATTTTGCAAAGATTTCACATTAAAATTATATCTAGAACAATTTTTATATTCAAAATAAGCTTACACATGTTTCTGCAATTTCAACCAATTTTCCAGAAGGAAATCATTAAAAAAAATGCATGGTTGCAAAGTACTTGTTCTACTGATTCTATTGATATAAAATTTGCAAAATTTGGACGTGTAGATTTAAAGTTATGAGTTTTACAAGTTTGCATATCAATCAGATTCAAAATTCTGTTTTAAACTAAACCAGTCCCACGCGTCTGTTTCTGATTCGCTGATACCGGTTCGCGTGGATTGCGCAGTTACAGCCATTGGATCTAAGTGAGGTGGCGCGGTTCAGATTAGCCCGTACCTCTTCGTTTAATGATTCTATCTAAGCTGCCAGATGGAGATCTAACGGTGTAAAACGATTCGACCTAATTCAAGCGGCGCTGACGACGGCGCTCTGGCGGCAGCGCTCAGGCGTGGTCGTCGCCGGTGATGCACGACGCGAGAAAGAATGGGAGAGGGCTCACCGTGTTCGCCTTGACGTGCTGATGCTCAACTTGTTCACGAGGAGGCAGGGGGCGCTCAGAGACGGAGTGGATTGCTCGCCGGAGTTCTTGTCTGCGTCGGGTTCCTCTGGTCGTCGACGGGGGCGAGGTTGCATATCACTATAAGGCAAGATAGGGGCACAGTTAGACGCAGGCGAGCATAGGGAGTGCATGAGTATCATCGGGAAGGAGAGGGGAGGACAGTGCTTACGGAGATACTTCGCCGGAGACGAGACAGACGCGGAGACGCTCAGTTGATGACGAAGCCGAGCTTCTAGAGTGCGCGGGAGCGAACTGGGGCTATGGGCAGGTGCGCCTGGTGATGGGGAATGTGGTAGCGTGCAGAGGGAGGCGAGGGGTGGCCTTGGTTCGCCGGATTTTGCTGGAGAAGGTCGCCGGAGCAGCAGCGGTGCAAAGCCGATTCGAGGCAGCCTGGGGGCAGAGAGGAGGCGATGTTTGAGGGGAAAGAGAGAGGGGAGAGGGGCGCTTATACACGCGTGGTCACAGGCAGGATTAACGCAGCCATTTACGCGAATTCAACGCCGCATTCAATCGGCAGCAACGGCAGCGGAAGAACGGTTGTGAGGGAGACGGCGATGGCGTCTTTGGGGCCTGGCTCACGCTGAGAGATGGAGAGGGGGAGCTGGGTGCACTTGCTGACTGTGATCAGGGTTGGGTAGAAAACGTTTCACCGCGGGGAGTTTTAGTTGGGCTGGAGCTGGGCTTGCTGGGCCTGTTGGGTCTGTTGTTTCATTTTTTTTGCACTGAAGCTTTTTCCTTTTTCTATTTGAATTTCTGTTTTGATTTTATTCAAACAATTCAAACACCCAAATAAATTCAAACCTTTGCCAAACTTTGTGTAGTTTTTAATTCTGTTTAACAACATAATCAAAGTCCAAAACAAAATAATTTTTATTCTTTTTAGGATCCATTAATAATTAAATAAATAGACCCTAGTTATTAATTCAAATAGGATTTTATTTATTTTAAAACTCTATTTGAAGTCTAAATATTGTCAAAACCATTTCAGTAGGTTTTATTTGAAAATATAAAACACTTGGAAATCTTTATTTAAAATAAATTAACAAGTTTTAGTGTTTATTTAAAATGAAAAAGCCTTTACCTTAATAAGATTGGATATTAATAAATCCTCATTACTTTATTTTTATAAACCTCTACTCTTTTTTATCAAATAGAAATATTTTATTTCAAAAGCTTGGCCAAGATTTAATTTGGCTCTATAAAATAATCCTTATTTATAATTCTACCTTTGCTTTTGAAAATCAAATCTTTTTATTAAAAGATCTAAAAATAGTGATTCCAACTATTATAACTTTATTTATTAGTTGTTTATCTTTTTAAATCCCTTTAGGATTTTATTTGATCAAAATAAGATTGGATATTTCCAAATGGAATCAAAAAGTTTCTTCTCACCCTAAATTTCAACAAAATTTTATTTTGTTTATTTATTTTTCACATTTCAAAATTTGGAAAATTTTGGGATGTGACACTTTATCTTTACTTTGTTTCTGTTTTTCTTATTTTCTTTTTCTTGGTTTTGTTTGCCTCTTTTTATCAAAAACTCCAAAAAAATCAGTTTCATTTGGTTTGCTTTCTCTTATCAAAAACACAAAAAATTAGTTCCCACTCTAGTTGTCACGTTGCTCTAGCTCACCATGTTGATTCCCAAGTTCACCCTAAAAGACCTTTCAATAGGCAGTGGCTCTATAATTGGGAAAGAAAATATTGAAGAATTCTTTAATCATGTTCACAAACATGAGGATATTAAGGATAGGTCCTTAGCAGAACTTGCTCCTAATTATGAAATTTCTACAACTTCTTTAGTTCACATGCTGGAGGCTAGGTTTGTTAGCCTTAACCCCATGATGCAAATTTTGTTTTTTAAACTAAAATAAGAAGAGGATACTGAAAAGAGAGAATTTGTCCTGAAACTTTACTAAAAGAGTTAAATGATGTTGCTAAGGAAGAAAAAAAGGTCTTTGAACGTTTTAATATGCTAGGCTCATGTGTAGATGTTATGGGTACTTTAGAAAAGTCAGATAAAACCAAACCCATTGGATAGGAAATTAAGATACCCATACCTTTTAAACTTGTAGGAATGCAAGAAGCCTTAGAAAAGAATTTTGATTGGATTGTTCTTGAAAACCCATTTGATGAAAGTAGTGAACCTAAAAGAGATGAGAAAGGATCCTCTAAAACCCATTTAGATGAGATACATTTCCTAGTTGAAGAGATTTCGAGTATTGATCTTAATGCTTCTTCATTTGAAAATACTTGATTCTTGCTTCTTGTGCCTAACTTAAAGGCATTAAAGAAGAGTACTTCTTAGGAGATAACCCAATAGTTTTCTTGAGTCTTATAAGTTATTACTTCTATAGTGACCTCTACTTATCCTTTTTATTTGCTTTTTGTGCCAAGAGTAACCTCTAATGAGAGGAAAGTAAGATTTGGGGAGTTGCTGTCCCGAAACAGATTTTTGTGCGCCACCATACAAATTCATGTAAAATCTCAGTAAGTCGGATTAAGCTGTAAGTTTCTGAATAAATCACCAACGTTGTTAGATAACTTTAGTTAGTTAAACACTTTTTGATTTGAGCAATATAAGGTCTTTGAAAAAATCAGTTTCTACCTGTTGGTCTGTTTTGACAGATTTCTGCCATTATTTGCATTTGCTTCTTATTGATTCCTTTTTGGGTTATTTTTGGAAAATTGAGTTTTTTGAGGGAATTGCTACAGTATCTTGTGTTTTTAGTGAAAGTTTTTATGTTTTGAAACTAAACCCCAAAGGTCTATTATCTTTTGAATACACTAATGTTGCTAATGAAGATTGTGTGAAGGAAAATTTGCAGGTGTAGAGAAAGAATGATGCAATGAGATTAAGAATGGAAAAAATATCAAGCTTGGGGATTCCACCCCATGTCACCACAATAAATATTCAAGACGTACAAGCGTCAAAGCTTGGGGATGCCCAAGGCATCACCTTCTTCATCAATAAAAATCTTAGGTCTTTCTAGACACTTCGTTTTTATTGTTTCATGCACTGTTGTGTTGTTCTTGGAGCGTCTTAGTTTTCGTTTTTATTTTCTTAGTTTGTTTGAATAAAGTAGGTTGGACCCCCGTTCTTGCTGTGTTGTTGCAAATATGTTGATTGGTGTTGGAAAGGAGTAGAAAGTTCTTGCTTAGTAGTACAAGAAGGAGCTTGCTATGACTATGACTTAGACTTTATCATGTCATGCTAGATGTTGTTTTGACCTTATGCTTAGTGATTATTGCGGTAGCATGACTTGTTTCAAACAATTGGGATTACTTAATGTGCCTTGAAGGAATCATGTGTTGTTTTAGCATACAAAAGCATAGTATTATGGTATTCTCCTTTGATGCTTTGCTTGGGTTGACTTGGCACATGCTCACACCATGTTATGACTATGAACCAGTCACCATAGCCTCTATGATCATTTAGGTTTTGACTTGTGGTACCACTTTATTCTTTGATTAGTAATGTTTTGTCGCTCTGCATGATTATGGCCATTATTGCTCTTTTAGTTGGTCGCTCCCAGTCTTTTGCTAGCCTCCACTTGTATGCGTAAGCTATACTCATGCATCCAACTCCCAAGAAACCAAGTTATTCCAAAGTGTCCACTATATATTCCTATGCATGGTGTGTTACACTATTCCAAGTATATTTTTGTTTTATCTATCTTCCTATTAAAAAGTTATTTTTTATGTGAAAACTTAGTGATTAAAGCTCTCACAAACTTGATGGCGCACTTTGTTTTTCTTGCCCCTAAATAAGCTTGAACCATTGTGTCATCTATGTTGTATATGCTTGCACTTATATGTTAGAATTAGCAGAACCATGCTGTCATGGGGAACGCTTTCAACATTACACTTGTACATTTTACACATTTGATATCATGCTCTTTTGTTTATGGATGTCGTTGGTGTGAAATAAAAGGGGAGCTTGTAAGTCCATGCAGTTATGTATGTGTGTTAGATAAACGCCTGGGACGCTAGCCTAAGACATGCCTAATCATGGTGGAAACTTGCAGCATCACCATAGTGAGAAATCTATGAAGCTTTCTTCTTATAAAAAAGATAATTATTGAAAAGAGGAAATAGAGAAAAAAGCACTATTTTCCCATGGTAAATAAGAAGATTGTTGAGATGCTCATTGTTTGCTTGCCTTGTCATTTTGAATATGGGATAGCTCCTGTATCATGTGCAAGGGGTACCCCGTTGGCGGTTCTCTATGATACACATGTACTTACTATGACAAGAACTTACAGGTGACTAAAGTTGAGTAGCATGAGGAGCGGCCCTCGTATTCAAGGGACATAAGATTGCCAACTTATACTTTGTCAAGCATATACTCCATAGTTTGTTCACTTTAACCTTAATCACTTCAAGATTCTTATGATAGGGACAATGAGAGCTAAAAGCTAACAAGTACCATAATTTTTGGAAGCTCTTTATGAGACTTGAAATCCCTGCTTCCCTTTTTATGAAGGACCTTTCTTACACTATTATATTGAGTCTCCACCTTCTATCCTTAGGCACCAATTAAGAGAGCATAGTTGCCATTCTTAGTTCTATGTGCGTTGTCCCAAAACTTATTGATTGATTCATATTCTTGATATTACTTGTTCTTGAACTATTTGTATCTAGTCACTCTTATGAACTTTGAAGCTGACATATGTATTTATTTGCTACTCCATGAGGGACAAGCTGAATGCCACTATGCTATGTTTTCTATATGTGAAACAAACAAACGTCTTTCAATGCATTATTATTCATGATCTTTGTTTGTAACCTTCCATGTTGCATGCCTAGTTACTTTGTCTTATTGTTAGAACTCCATCTTTCATGCTCATGTTTAGAGTTTTTTTATCCCAGCTTTCAATGCTTGCAAATGGTTTGATCTTGATTTTGATGGTGCATGTCACCTCAAGAATTATTCTCTTTATCACTTACCTACTTGAGGACGAGTAGGAGTTAAGCTTGGGGATGCTTGATACATCAGAAACGTATCTATAATTTTTGATGTTTCATGCTTGTTTAGTATCTACTTTGCTTTGCTTTGTCTACACTTTGAGGTGTTTTTATATGTTTTTTGGTACTAACCTATTAACAAGATGTCATAGTGCCAGCTACATGTTTTCTTCTATTTTTGGTTCCAGAAAAGGTAGAAAATCAATATTCTCGGAATTGGACGGGACAAAAGCCCAAGTCAATATTTTACCGTGGGGAACACGGATCCAGAAGACGAGACGGAGAAGAGCCACCCAGGGGACACACCCCCTGGCCGCGCAGCCAGGCATGGCCCGCGCCTGGGGAGGGGGTGCGGCCACCCTGGGTACCCCATGCCTCGCCTCGTTGCCTATAAGAAGCCCCTGATACCAAAACCCTAAGTACCCAATCAATCTTCCACAAAATAGTCCGTAGCCATCGCCACCATCATCCCTAGATCGGGGGGATCTGAAGTTCTTCTCGGCACCCTGCCAGAGGGGAGATCATCTTGGAGGCCTTCTTCATCATCATGCCAGCCTCCGGTATGAAGCATGAGTAGTTCCACCTTGGACTATGGGTCCATGTAGTATCTAGATGGTTGTTTCTCCTCCTTTGTGCTACCATGTTTAGATCTTGTGAGCTCCGTTCATGATCAAGATCATCAATTTGTAATCATGCATGTTGAGTTTGCGGGGATCTGATGGATATTGAGATTACTATGTCAGATTGGTTAATGGTTCTATCTTATTGATTCTATCATGTCCGTGTTGTTTGTGATCTTGTATGCTCTCCGTTTATAGTAGCTATATTGGCCAAGCAGATGCTAGTGACTCCAAGAGGGAGTATTTATGCTCGATAGAGGGTTCATGCCTCTATTTAATCTAGGGAAGTGACAGAAATCTCTAAGGTTGTAGATGTGCTGTTTCTACTAGGGAGAAAACAACGGTCTCTTGTTCATGGAACAACTGAATTTTTTACCTTACACACTTTGCTTAAAGCAGTTATCCGTTGCTTGCAACTTAATACTGGAGGGGGTTCGGATGATAACCTGAAGGTGGATTACTAGCCATAGATGCAGTTGGATGGCGGTATATGTATCTTGTTGTATTGCCCAATCAAATCTCATAGGATCATGAATGTCTAGTATTGCATTGTTATGCCTTGCTCTGTCCTGTCAATTGCCCTGCTGTAATTTGTTTACCCAGCATGCCATGTTTGTTTATATTAAGGAGAACACCTCTAGTGAACTATGGACCCGGTCCAATCTTTACCATTGATACATCGTCTACTGTTACTGTTTACTTTCTGCAAACCACCATTACCTTCCACACCATACAGTTAATCCTTTGTTTTCAGCAAACCGGTGAGATTGACAACCTCGCTGTTTGTTGGGGCAAAGTCTTGAGTTTGTGTTGTCCAGGTTTCCAAGTTGCTAGCAACACCTTTGGGTCGTTTCCTTCCTCCTACTGGTTCGATAACCTTGGTTTCTTTCTGAGGGAAGACTTGGTGCTGTGCTCATCATACCTTCCTCTTAGGGTCTCCTAATGAATCTCTACATTGATCTAAGCGCATTAGTGATTTGTGAGGCACAAATAGCCGAGATAATGGGCAATAAAGACGCCAGCGGACGAATAGCAAAATGGGTGATTGAGTTATCTCCTTATGCTCCTTAATTCGCTAGACGAGATGTAATCAAATCTCAGGCAGTGGCCAACTTTTTTGTTGACTGGGCCAAAATGCAATATGAGCCACCATTGCCTGATTCCAATTATTGGATAATGCATTTTGATGGATCAAAATTGAGAGATGGGCTATGAGCCGGGATAGTGCTAACTCACCCAAAACGTACCAATTGAAATATGTACTACAAATACACTTCGCTGCATCAAACAATGTAGCCGAGTATGAAGCACTTGTGCATGGCCTGAAAGTGGCAAAAGATGTTGGAATACGTCCGATTCTGTGTTTCGGACCTTGTGGTTCATCAGGTATCAGGCCATTGGGATGCCCTAGATGCAAACATGGCTTTATACACATTTCATGTGCAAAATATTAGTGGTTATTTTGACAGGTGTGAGTTTCACCATATACCTTGGGCGGAAAATGATGCCACAGATACTTTATCAAAACTTGGCTCATCCAGGCAATCAATTCCACCCAGCATCTAAGGAAACCATCAATTACACCATCACTAGAATCCGAGTCAATCCTATCTCGGAAGATCAGGGATCCGAGATAGTCTCAATGGAAATAGATGGGAGCAGTAAACCGAGTAACCCGGGGACTGACTCGGCAAACCCGAGGACTGCCTTGCAGAACCCGGGGACTGGTAAGGATAATTCGGCAGTAGTTATATCGGAAGAAGCAATGGAAGTTTATGAGACAATTACCTCGGCACATGAGGTACCAGAATGGGCACGATCAATATTTGTGTTCCTCAAGGATGAAATCCTGCAGAGTGACGAGATCCTCGCCAGGCAAATCGTGAGAAGGGCAAAATCCTACACTATAATAAACAAAGAGATGTATAAAGAAGGGTCAGAAGTGTTCTTCAAAGATGTGTTAATCCGGCAGAAGGACAAGAGATCCTTTTAGACATACATCAAGGTGAATGTGGGCATCATGCTTCATCTAGAGCATTGGTAGCCAAAGCTTTCCGACATGGGTTTTACTGGCCTAGTGCATTAAAAGATGCAGAAGAACTGGTGGGGAAATGCAATGGTCGCCAGAGGTATGCAAGCAAGATTCACATGCCTTCATCCGAATTAAAAACCATAACCATCACTTGCCCATTTGTTGTATGGTGCTTGGACATGGTCGGCCCATTTAAGCCGGCTCGAGGTGGCATGACCCATATATTGGTCATGGTGGACAAATTTACAAAGTGGATTGAAGTAAAGACAATAAGAAAATGTGATGGGCCCACAACTGTGAAATTTCATAAGAAAATTATCCTAAGATATGGATACCCACACAGTATAATTACCAATAACGACAAATTTTTCCGAAGGAGCCTTTGCTCGCTTTTGCCAAGAGAAGCAAACAAGACTTGATGTTGCATCAGTCGCTCATCCTCCATCGAACGGGCAAGTTGAAAGATCCAATGGACTAGTATTGTGCGGGATAAAACCCCGGCTCATTAAGCCACTGGAAAGATCACTAGGATGCTAGATTGAGGAGCTCCTGGCTATGTTATGGAGCCTGAGGACAACTCCAAATAGATCAACATGCTATACGCCATTTTTCTGGTATATGAGGCAGAAGCTGTATTACCAGCTGACATAGTGCATGACTCGCCTAGAGTCACCCAATACATAGACGCCGGGGTAAACGAAATAACTCGGCAAGATGATGTTGATTTATTAGAAAAGGCAAGAGAATTGGGATTTTCCAGATCTGCCATATACCAACAAGATCTCAGACGCTATCATAGCAAAAAAGTAAACCCCCGAGTCTTTCGAGAGGGATATCTAGTGCTTTGGCTTGTGCAGCGCATAGCCAACATGCATAAATCATCACCTCCATGGGAGGTCCCCTTTATTTTGAGCAAAGCACTGCAAAATGATGCATACTAAATTATAGATGCTCAAGCACAAGAGAAGAATAAGGCGGACAGGTCAGGAGACGAGTCAAAGAGGCCATGGAATGTAGATTTACTTCGTCCTTTTTACACTTAGGAGAAGTGTATGTATCTTGAACTCTCATATGTCAGACTATATGTCTGCAATGAGTTAATCAATGAAATCTCGGCAACTCGAGCTATAACTCGGGGACTGCCTTAATTTACTTGTTCTTTTCATATGCATTTTTATATGTCAGCTAGCTTATATTTCTTATCCTTTGGCTGAGTTAGTAGTCTGTCGGAAGCAAAGGGCAACTCTTCCACTTACTGCTGTCCAAAAAATAGGCTTCATGGTAAGCAAGAGAAACGCCGACAAAGGTCAAACACATGAAAAACGACTAAGTAAAGGATAGTACACGATCCGACTTATGTTTTATTGCTTACTAACCCTTGTATTTTCTTCACTTAATTATTTTCTGAATTTATCCTGAGCTTAACTTCATAATTTCTAAGTTTTGTTAGTTCGGTCTATCTCTCTCGGTCCCGTAAGTAGAACACCGAAAAATGGTAGACGCGGGCTGAATGATCGACTCGGAATAACAAGAAACATGAACTTAAAGGATGATTCCCAAAAGAAGGCAATGTATACAAACCACATAGTAGCAAAAAGACTTAAATTGTTGCTTACATCATACATCCCGCATACCGGGGACTTAATAAAATTCAAGTTTATGAGTTCAGGGGGCAGCTAGTTTCGAGTCATCAGTTGGTTGAGTAGCAGCAACTTCCGGAACAGGGGCCTCCGACGTATTAATCTCGGCTATTGATAGGGATACCTCGTCCTCGACAGAAGCAGCAACCTCGGGAGCAGGGGCCTCCGAGGTATTCACCTCGGCTTCTACTGAAGTTACCTCGGCCTCAATAGGAGCAACCCCAATGTCTTGAACCTCGACTTCTTTTAAAGAAACCTTGGCTTGATCTTGCGAAGGAAGACCGGACCTCGGCCTCTTGATCCGAGTCTTCTCCTAGCTTGTCCGAGCTACCAGACTCCTCTTCAACACTTTCTTCATCCTCGACATCTTCCCCGGATTCATCGTCGTCTCTGACTCGGAGACCTCATCAACATTATTTAGAAGGAAGCTTGGCCCTTCATTCCATCCATGCACATTAGCATATTGGATGAGCTGATGGGCTCGAGCTTGCCGATGTGCGATATAGTCTGGATCGTTGATCCAAGGAGAGCTGGCATGCAGATTCATCTAGGTATCAAGGCAAATATATTTGTACCATGATAGTATGATAGTAAGTGCCATGTCAGCCCCGTCTCGAGCCGCAGATTCCCTCTAGAGGTTCAGCCGCGTCTCGTAGTCCATCAATTTATTAGCAAGCACCGACACCCGAGTTATATTTGGTTCATTCGGCCAGAGCATATCGAGCATTCGGATAGCCGTGTCTACTAGATCTTTCCCGAAGGCCTTCATAGGTTTGGTGGCAGCACCAACACTGATCAGATAATCCTCCATGGAGTACTCACGGTCCGGATCATGGGGTTCACCTCGGCGAGCTTGGGGGGTCTCTACTCACTCAGCACTCCCAACTTTGCATTCCGGAAAGTTGTCTGAAGGAGGAACATAACACAAGTCAGCAAAAGGTCACAGAAAATAACTCGGACAAGGTTCATGAGTATGGAAAGAACTTACGGTGAATGAACTGAATAATCTTTGCAAGGTCAGATTTCTAGCCAATCTGTTTCCTTTCAAGCCGAGCAAGCTCATCCTTGGCAGATTTGGCAGTTGACTTAGCGACAGTGATAAGCTCCTTGTCTTTCTCGAGCTGAAGAGTTAACCGATCTTTATCCTTAGAGAATTCTTGGTCCATGTTTTCCAGCTCGGATTTTTGGGTTTACTTCAGAGACTCAATCTCGGCACAGAGCTGAGCTATCTCATCGTCCTTTTACTTCAGTGATGACCCACAAGTATAGGGGATCGCAACAGTCTTCAAGGGTAGTGTAACCCAATTTATTGATTCGACACAAGGGGAGCCAAAGAATACTTATAAGACTTAACAACTGACTTGTCAATTCAGCTGCACCTGGAAGTAGTCTTGCTCACAGTAGTTTATCAGTAGAAATAGTTTTGTAGTAGAAATAGCAAAGTAATTGCATCAGTAAAACAAAGGCAATAGTAACAATAGTAGCAAACAACATGGTTTGAGTGCAGTAGGCATAGGGATGGATGGACGGGCGTTGCATGGACAAGACTATTCATGTAATATCAAGATCTAGGGCATTTGCAGATAAATAAGATAAAGCATCCAAGTACTAAATAATCATAGGCATGTGGTCCATATATAGTCTCGCAATGAGAACTTGCACAACATCTTTTGTCCTGCCAGCCTATTGCAGCGGGGCCTCAAGGGAATCTACTAGCAAGCATTAACACTCCATGAACACATGTGATCCTCATATCATAGCCATCCCCTCTGGCTGTTCCAAGTTCTATCACTTAGGGGCCTTTGGTTCCGGACAATGATATGTGTAAACAACTTGCAGATAGGATCATAAACAATATTATCATCATAAATCAATAACATGTTCAGATCTGATATCATGGTACTCGGGACCTAGTGACAAGCATTAAGCATAACAAGTTGCAACAAAGTCAAAAAGCACTAACAAATATACTAGTCACCATGCCCTAACAATCTTATTCGATTACATGATAGATCTCATCCAATCCCTACCATCCCCATAGCCTACATCGGGGGATTACTCACTCATGGATGGGGAAAACATGGATGGTTGATGGAGAGGTGTCGGTGATGATGATTGTGATGATCTCCTCCAAATCCCCGTCCCGGAAGGGTGCCAGAACGGAGTTTCTTGTTCCGAATCGCGGTTTTTGGTGATGGCGGCGCAGCGGAACTCTCCCTGGAAAAACATTGAACCCCCTCTGTTTTTAGGTCAGAAGGCTTTATGTAGGCGAAGAGAGAGACTGAGGGGGCCCGAGGTGTCCTCACCACCCCCAGGCGTGGCCTGGCCCGCGCATCCAGGGGGTGTGGGCCCCTAGTGGCCCTTCTCCGTCCCGTCTTCTGGCTCCGTGAGTCTTCTGGTAAAATAGGAGTTTTGCGATATTTTCCGGTATTTTTCCTGAAAGTTGATTTTCTGCACAAAAACTAGACACCAAAGCAATTCTACTGAAAACAGTGTGAGTCCGTGTTAGTTGTATCCAAATCACACAAATTAGAGGAGAAAAAATAGCAAAAGTGTTGGGGAAAGTAGATATGTTTTGGACGTATCAACCCCCCAAGCTTAGCTTATTGCTTGTCCTCAAGCAATTCAGTTGAAAACTGAGTGCGATAAAAGAAACTTTAAGTAGAAGGTGGAGACTCAATAGTGGTGGAAGAAAGGCCTTTTTATAAAGGAAGCAGGGATTTAAAGTTTCAAAAAGAGCTTCCAAAAATTATGGTACTTGTTAGCTTTCAGCCCTCATTGCCCCTATCATTAGCATCTTGAAGTGGTTAAGGTTAAAGTGAACAAAGATGGAGTATATGCTTGACGAAGTATAAGTTGGCAATCTCAAGTCCCTTGAATACGAGGGCCACACCTCATGCTACTCAACTTCAGTCACCTGTAAGTATTTGCATATCATTGAGAACCGCCAATAGGGTACCCCTTGCACATGGTACATGAGCTTTCCCATAACCAAAATGACAAGGCAAGCAGACAATGAGCATCTCAGCAATCTTTTTATTTACCATATGCATAGCTTTTTATTGAGGATGCTTCATAGATAGCTCACTATGGTGATGCTGCAAGTTTCCACCATGATTAGGGATGGCTTAGGCTAGCGGCCTAGGCGTTTCTCTAACACAGAATACAAACTCCATGGACTTACAAGTTCCCTCTTTATTTCAGATCGGTGACATCCATAGACAAAAGAGCATGATATCAAGTGAGTACAAAGTACAAGTGCAATGTTGAAAACGTTCCCGTGACAGCACAGTTCTGCTAATTCCAACGTATAAGTGCAAGCATATACAACATAGATGACACAATGGTTCAAGTTTATTAGGGGCAAAGAATATAAAATGTGCCATCAAGTTTGTGAGGGCTTCAATCACTAAGTTTTCACATAACAAAATAGTTTTTAATTGGAAGATAGCTGAAATAAGAATATACTTGGAATGGTGTAACACACCATGCATAGGAGTTTATAGTGGAAACTTTGGAAAAACTTGGTTTCTTGGGAGTTGGAAGCATGAGTAGAGCTTACTCATACAAGTGGAGGCTAGCAAAAGACTGGGAGCAACCAAGTAAGAGAGCAATAATGGCCATAATCATGCAGTGCAACAAAGCATACTAATCAAAGCATAGAGTGGTACTACAAGTCAAGGACTAAATGATCATAGAGGCTAATGGTGACTTGTGAGAGTCATAACATGGTGTGATCATGTGCCAAGTCAATCCAAGCAAAGCATCAAAGGAGAATACCACAATACTATGCTTTTGCATGCTAAAACAAAGCATAATTTCTTCAAGGCACACTAAGAAATCCCAATTGTTTGGAACAAGACATGCTACAACAATAATCACTAAGCATAAGGTCAAAACAACACCTAGCATGTCATGCTAAAGTCTAAGCCACAGTCAATGCAAGCTTCTCTTGCACTTACAAGCAAGAACTTACTACTCCTTTCCAACACCAAGAAACTTATTTGCAAAAACCACAGCGAGAATGGGGGTCCAAACTACTCAAGAAAACTAAACAAACTAAGCAAAGCAAACGGAAACTAAGACGCTCCAAGAACAACACAACTGTGCATGAAACAATAAAAACGAAGTGTCTAGACATACCTGAGCTTTTTATTGATGAAGAAGGGGATGCCTTGGGCATCCCCAAGCTTTGACGCTTGTACCTCTTGGATATTTCTTGGGGTGACACCGGGGTGGAATCCCCAAGCTTGATCTTTTATCCATTCTTCATCTCATTACATCATTCTCTCTCTACACCTAAATTTTTTCTTTCATACAAAACTTCACACAATCTTCATTAGCAACATTAGTGTATTCAAAAGATATTAGTCCTCTGGCAAAGCTTTGGAACAGCAAGGCTTTTCAGTAAAAACACAAGCTACTGAAGTAACTCCTTCAAAAAGATGAAATCACCAAAAGAGAACTAAAAAAGGAATCAATAAGAAGCAAATGCAAATAATGGCAGAAATCTGTCAAAACAGATCATCAGGTAGAAACCGATTTTTTCGAACATCTTCTGTTGCTCAAATCAAAAGGTGTTGAACTAACAAAAGTTAGCTAACATACGGGGGGTTTATTCATAAATTTTGAGCTCAATCCGAGTTATAGAGACTCTTCACGAATTTTTATGGTGGAGGACAGAAATCTGTTTTGGGACAGCAACTCCCCAAATCGTACTTCCCTCTCATTAGAGGTCATTCTTGGCACAAAAAGTAAACAAAAAGGATAAGGAGAGGTTATCACTGAAGTAATAACTTCCAAAACTCAAGGAAACTCTTGGGTTATCTCCCAACAAGTACTTTTCTTTAATGCCTTTAAGTTAGGCACAAGAAGCAAGAAGAATCAAGTATTTTCAAATGAAGAAGCATTAACATCAAACCTTGCTTTTAAAGGAGGAGCAAAAACAACTTCTCTCTCCTCATAGGGAAGTGTTCAATACCTTTATTGAATGGAAAATGATATTTAATGGTGCCTTCTTTTATATCAATGATGGCACCAATTGTTCTAAGAAAAGGTCTTTCCAAAGTAATAGGACAAGAAGCATTGTATTCAACATCCAAAACATAGAAATCAATAGGGACATAAGAATTGTTAACCATAATGATAACATCATTAATACTTCCCATGAGTCTCTTCTTAGCATTATCATTGAGTGGGACATCCAAATAACAATCTTCCAACAGTGGCAAATCAAGCATTTCATAAATCTTCCTAGGCATAATACAGAGACACTAGAACCAAGATCACATGAAGCTTTGAGATCAAATTCATTCACTTGTATATTAATAATGGGTTCCCAACTATCTTCTACTTTCCAAGGAATAGAAGCTTTCTGTTTTAGCTTCTCTTCCTTAATCTTAATAAGATCATCTGTAATGTGTTTGGTGAAAGTAACATGCATATCACTAGCATCAGGACTTCTAGCAAGCTTTTGTAGGAACATAATCATTTCAGAGATACTGCAACCATCTATATCAAATTCAAACTTAGCATCACTAGTAGTAGGCTCAATAGGCTTAGGCATAGTAGGAGGAGAAACATGGACTACTTGTGGTTTAGTGGTGATGGTGCACACACTATTGTTTCTATCAATTTTAGCTTCCCTTTCCCACCTAGCATGAAGTTGAGCTAACAGCCTAACATTTTCATCAATAGTAACTTGTATGGCATGAGCAGTAGCAAAGGTATTTTCCATCGTTTCAGGTTTAGCAGCCATATTACTAATCAAGGAAGACTGAGCTTCAGACAAAGAGGATATATTTTTCTCAACAGTTAAACGTTTTTCCTCAAGTCTTTTTGAAAGTGGTTTGTTTACTAATAAAGTCTTTGAGCATGCCTTCAAGTTCAGAGGGGGCACTTCTAGCATTGTTGTAGGAGCTTCCACAGGAATTGCCATTATTAGGAGGATAAGGCCTATAATTGTTACCAAAATTACTCCTATAAGCATTGTTGTCGAAATTGTTGTTTCTAATGAAGTTCACATCAACTTGCTCTTCTTGAGCAACCAAAGAGGCTAAGGGAACACTATTAGGATCTAGAGGAGCTTTCCCATTAACAAGCATAGCCATAATAACATCAATCTTTTCATTCAAAGAGGAAGTTTCCTCAATAGAATTTACCTTCTTACCATGTGGAGCTCTCTCAACATGCCATTCAGAGTAATTAACCATCATATTATCAAGGAGCCTTGTTGCAGCACCCAAAGTGAGGCCCATGAAGGTACCTCCAGTAGCTGAATTCAACAGATTTATTGAGGAGAAGTTCAAACCTGCATAAAAATTCTGGATAATCATCCAAGAAGTGAGTCCATGAGTGGGGCAATTCTTAACCAAAGATTTCATTCTTTCCCAAGCTGGAGCAACATGTTCACTATCAATTTGTTTAAATTTCATAATGTCACTTCTCATAGATATAATCTTAGCAGGAGGATAGTATTTTCCAATAAAAGCATCTTTGCACTTAGTCCAAGAATCAATAATATTTTTAGGCAAAGATAGCAACCATTCTTTAGCTTTTCCTCTAAAGGAGAAAGGAAAAAGCTTGAGATTAATAATATCTCCATCTACATCCTTATAATTTTGCATCTCACAAAGTTCAACAAAGCTATTAAGATGGGCAGCAGGATCATCAGAACTAGCACCAGAAAATTGCTCTCTCATCACACGATTCAACAAAGCAGGCTTAATTTCATAAAAGGTAGCATCAGGAGCAGGTGGAGCAATAGGAGTGCTTAGGAAATCATTGTTGTTGGTGCTAGTGAAGTCACACAACTTGGTGTTCTCAGCAGAGTTCATTTTGGCAAAGGTGGGGAAGCCAAAAACAGCTGCAGCGGCTAGAGTAGGAACTAATTTTTTTGTGTTTTTGAATAAAGCAAGCAAACCAAACTAGACTAATATTTTTGGGTTTTTTGAAAAGAGGCAAACAAAACCAAGCAAAAAAAACAAAGCAAACTAAAAACAAAGTAAAGAGAGAGGTAGTGAAGGACTCCCCTAGTGAAGACGTCCTTAGCCTCCCCGGCAATGGCACCAGAAAACTTGTTGATGGTGCTTGACATGGAGCACTTCGTTGGAAACCCCAAGAGCAAGGTGTGATGAGCACAACAACAAGTGTTCCCTCAGTAGAGATCGAGGTTATCAACCAGAAGGAGGAAGGAAACGTCACATAGGTGTTGCAAGCAACGCGGATACCTGCACAACACAAACTCAAGACTTTGCCCCAACGAACAGTGAGGTTGTCAAGCTCACCGGTTTGTTGTAACAAAGGATTGAACGTATGGTGTGGAAGGTAATGGTTTGCGGCAAGTAAACAAGTAACAGTGGAAGATGTATCAATGGTAAAGATTGGACCGGGGTCCATAGTTCACTAGAGGTGCTCTCCTTAGATAAACAACATGGCATGAAGGCTAAACAAATTACAGCGGGGCAATTGACAGGAACTGAGCAAGGCATAACAATGCAATTACTATTCAGAAAGATCCTATGAAATTCGATTGGGCAATACAACAAGATACATAGACCGCCATCCAACTGCATCTATGACTAGAAGTCCACCTTCAGGTTATCATCAGAACCCCCTCCAGTATTAAGTTGCAAGCAACAGACAACTGCTTTAAGCAAAGTGTGTAAGGTAAACAGTCCACATGTTCCATGAACAAGAGTCCGTTGTTTTCTCCCTAATAGCAACAACACATATACAACCAAAGAGATTTCTGTCACTTCCCTTGGAAACTAGTGGCATGAACCCACTATCGAGCATAAATACCCCCTCTTGGAGTCACCAGCAACTACTTGGCCAAGATAGCTACTAACAACGGAGAGCATGCAAGATCACAAACAACACAGACATGATAGAATCATAAAGCCAAAACCATTAATCAAACCAACATAATAATCTCCATATCCATCGGATCCCCGCAAACACAACATGCATGATTACAAATAGATTAGATCTTGATCATGAATGGAGCTCACAAGATCTATACATGAAAGCACAAGGAGGAGATACAACCATCTAGCTACTACATGGACCCATAGTACAAGGTGGAACTACTCACACATCATACCGGATAGAAGGCCTCCGGGTTGATCTCCCCTCCGGCAGGGTGCCGGGAAGAACTTCAGATCCCCCCGATCTAGGGACGATGGTGGTAGATGCTATAGAAGGTTTCGTGGAATATTTATCGGGGTACTTAGGGTTTCTTCATCAGGGGCTTCTTATAGGCAAAGGGGGAGGCCGAGGCGGTGGCCAGGGGCCCCACACCCTGCCTAGGTGCGGGGAAGGGCCCACCCCTGCCTAGGGAGGGGTCTAGGCACCCTAGCCCGCTTCTCTGTCTCCCCTCTAGACTTCTTGTTCCCCACGGAAAGTTATTGACTTTGATGTTTGTCCCGTCCAATTCCGAGAATATTTCCTTACTAGCTTTTCTAGAACCAAAAATAGCAGAAAACAGGCAACTAGCACTGTGGCAACTGGTTAATAGGTTAGTACCAGAAAACATGTAAAAAGCACCTCAAAGTGTAGACAAAGCAAAACAAAGTAGATACTAAACAAGCATGGAGCATCAAAAATTATAGATACGTTTCCGACGTATCACCCCATGATATAGGAGCTATCCCATATCAAAATGACAAGGCAATAGATAGTGAGCATCTCAGCGATCCTTTATTAACCATGGGGATGGTGCATATTTTTTTCTCTCTTCTCTTTTTTCTCTATGTATTTTTTCTGAGGATGCTTCATAGATTGCTCAGTATGGTTATGTTACAAGTTCCCACCATGATTAGGCATGGCTTAGGCTAGCGGCCCAGGCGTTTCTCTAACACATATACATAACTCCATGGACTTACAAGATACCCTTTTATTTCACATCACTGACATCCGTAAACAAAAGAGCATGATATCAACTAGATAATATTTATAGGTGTTGAAAGCATTCCCTGTGACAGCACGATTCTGCTAACTGCCAGCCTATAATTTGCAAGCATATAACTTTCATGGACAGTCATAATGGTTCAAGTTTATTAAGTGCAAGAAAATGAAGTGTGCCATCAAGTTTGTGAGAGCTTTACTAACTAACTTTCTCATAACAAGCAAACATTTTATTTGGAAGAAAACAAGGCATAATAAATATGCACAAAATAGCAATGATGCTAATAGGTAGATATGGTGGACACTTTTTGACAATTTTGGTTTTGAGGAGTTGGAAGCACGAGTAGAGCACATACTCAGTGCAAGTAAAGGCTAGCAATAGAAAGGGAGCGACAAACGAGAGAGCAATAGCTTTCATAATCATGCTTGCAACAAAACAAAATTAATTATGGCATAAAAGTGATACTAGAACTCTGAGGCAAAATAAATCATCGAGGCTTAACTGACTTTTGTTCAGTCATATGCAGGCGTGAGCATATGCCAAGTCGATTCAAATGAAGCATTCAAAGGAGGATACCATAATGTCATACCAAGTTATGAATAGAATAATGCAAGCAAACATTCATGTGACATGCTACAAACTATTAGCAAGTTGGAGCTAATCATAAGAGAGCAAGAACTACTAAGCGTCCAATAAATAGCATACACCTTACATGAACAGACTAAGCATGCCCACAATGATGAGTATATGTACAAAAATGAAAACAAATAGAGTTCATTACCAGCCTCTTGCCACACCTCGAGTTGTCATTAATCATCATTATTGCCTTTCACTTGTGTGACTTGAATAATAACATGAAACCAAACTCCAAAGGAGTCACTGAGGACCGCTGAACCCTGCAACGGACTTCACAAAACCAAAGAAGAACAAAACATATTTTTGGGTTTTTGATTTTTTAAAGCAAGCACTCAAAGCAAAAACAAACAAAGCAAAATCTTTTTGGATTTTTCTTAAAGCAAACCAAAACTAAAAAGCAAAGAAACAAACCAAGAGAAACAATGAAATATTTTTGGTCCTTTTGTGTTTTGGAAAGCAGAAACAAAAACTAAAAAGAAAGCAAAATATGAATATACAAAGTACAAACAGAACATGATATGTAGATGAGTGCAGTGTCGGTATACCTTCCCCAAGCTTAGGCTTTTGGCCTAAGTGGAGATCAATCCCAGCCTGGCCAAGAAGGAGTGCCTCCGTAATGCGTCGAAGAGGCGCCTTCGTCCTGTTACGTGCTCGAGGAAGCCCCTGTGTAGTGCATAGAGTAGTCATAAGAGGGCGCATCCCCCTGGTATTGCCCGTGGAAACCAAACACGCGGAACTGATCGTCCTTCTCCTCCTTGGAGCATGACCAAGACCCCCTGCAAATACTGAACAAAGTAGACTTTGGCAAAGAAATTTCCCTCTTGTCCCCGTTAGTAAACATCATCCTGTAAACTAAACTCTCAAGGCTAGAGCCAGCAGTAACAAAGTGATGCGCTTTCATGGCAGCTAGATCGAGCCTCTGTGCTGCTAGTACTGTATCATTCAGATCAACGGAATGGTCTAAGGCAACAACTACACGTGCAACAATAATACCCCCATAGATGGGTCCTTTAGCAGCTAGGCGGCGAGCAATGAGAGAACCAAGATTGTATCTGGTTTTATTGTTAAGTGCAGCAGCTAGAAGAGCCAAATGATAGTTGGAAATATTGCTAGTGTTCTCCCTACCAAGAATTCTAGTGCCAAGATTAGAAGGAAAATATCTGAGAGCTGGGAGTTGAATATTTCTTATCTTCCCGCGCTGGGATGTGCAGTCATCATCATTTGTTACCCCACGGTAGAGCTCCAACAAATCAGCGGGTCGACCTTGAATCTTCTTCACCGTCTGAGCCATGCCAATACCTATAATGCTGCAAAATCTTTTCAATGGCATGGTGATAGGTCTATCATAGATTTTGAATGACACATCTGTCCTAAAAGGGTGTTAGTGAAAGTGAAATTCTCCACAAAAGTTTTGGTGATCAAAGCATATTGCTCACTCTCGTCCTGCATATAATCGGTTAGACCAACCCTCCGAACAAGAGTTAAGAAATCATCGAGAATCCCTGCAGCTTGCAAAAAGGTAAAACAAGGGAAGGTAGAAGTGTGCGCATCTCCCTCATCTCCCTCATTGCCAAAGCGCGGCGCAATAAGATCCTCATTGTATGATGGCCTAGCTCAAGAGGTTGACCTCGAAGGCCTTGTCCTCCTAGGTGCATCACTTTCAAACACTTCTCCAAAGGTATGGTTGTCCATGGCCCTTTTATGAAATTTTTAGACAAACATCAAGACAAGTGATTTCCAATTTGATAAATGATGGAGAATGATATGTCGTGTAAGATCCCTCCTGTGTAAAGGAAAAGGATCCCTGTGATTGCAATGCTAGTCCCTGGATCAATGCTAGCATCCACAGTTTAAGATGAAGTACACAGATACAAAGGTCATTTATTACATTCATTCCAGAGATAAAACATAGTCTTTTACAACTCAAGGCCACAGGCCTAATACAAGAGTTTTTGGAATACATAAATAAACATAAGTCTTCATCTTCATGTGCCACATGCAAGCATGTTGAGTGTAGACTCATGACACCTAATCATCGTCGGAGTAACCTGCAACATCACAAGTTACAACCACAGTGGGTCAATACTTTGGAATAGTATTGGCAAGTGATACCTTAGTAAATTTTAAGTGGACTAAATTACTATATGCATTTTGGCTAAGTGTAGTTTGGCTTGCTTTGCTCAAAATAGGTTTTTCCTATTAGTTGAAATCACTAAGTTTTTTTTTCTTTGTTGAAAACTTTCCCAAGAAACCACCAATAGACATTGGGGTCCTTCACCCTTGTTCACCCACATGTTTTACTTAGAAGTTGGAGTGATGAGATTCTTGATAGATTCCATGTCTTGATGCTCAAGTTGTCCATTTCCATGGACTTGGCTAAGTACTTAGATTTTCCATCTGCAGAGGTTGTGCACTTTCCCCACCAGACTTGGTTTCCCAAGACAGGACCTTTCAGAAGCCTTCCCTTAGCCAAATGGACGCGTTCCAACCTATCATTCCCACTACCACCAACTGTCCAAATGACTAAGTTCTAGCAACCTATGTGATCAAGGCAGAGCCCATATTGCCAAGTGGTTGCACTATAAGCTTCTCAACACTTGGCCTCTAAAATCCCTTTGTGCCTGGGTGGCATACCACAAGTGAGATACACAAGGTAAACCATGTCCATGGGCCTTGTGTAACCACTCAACCAAAAACCACCATTCAAGTCCCATTCCACCCAGGAGATTCATTGACTTAGTTGTTTTATTAAGAAAACTTAAGTCCCAAGACTTAGAAATATTTTCATCATAGCATGTATATACTTTACCAACCCTTGTTTGCTACTAGCTAGGCTAAGCATGGCATAGTAACTTAACTTAGGAAATTTCCTAGCAATTCTACAACTACTTAGGATTTCCCAACATAGAATTTGGCAAAAAGTAACATGGAAGACTTAGCAAAATATTTCTAATGCTTGTACAAAATATAGGGATGGAAATAATCATGAAGTACCACTTGCCTTGATAATGGGGAGAGTAGCACTCTTCACAATCACAGTCACTAGCAAAGTCTACACAAAAATGGTAGCACACAAATTACACACAATTCATATACAAACATAAATATATGCATGCATGCAAAAGAAAATGCTAAGTGATGATTTTTAAAACTCCACCAAGCAAGTGCATGATACAGAAACATAACCAAGTCAAAAACTTGCTAACTAAACTTATTTAGCACTAAAACAAATTACTAAACAAAATCTATACTCAAAATAGTCCTAAACAAGTTACTGCAAATAAAGTCATTTTAACAGAAACTTTTCACTAAACACATTGCATATTCAGAAAGGTCTTGTCTCCCTGATTCCAACGGTATAAAATTTGCAAAAATCTAACGTGGGAATCAAAAGTTATAGCTATTTCAATTTTGGATCAAAATCTGATTTCAAATCTGTTTTTGAATCTAACCCTAGCCACGTGTCTTAACCCTACTGGCGCGTACTGGTTCGGACGGATCGAGCTCTGCGGGCCGTAGGATCTAAGTCAGATCTGGCGGCTCAGATGCGCGCTTACCTCTTCGCTTAAGTTCTAATCTCAGCCGCAGGATCTGCATCTAACGCTCCTAATCGTTCTGACCAAACACGAGCGGCGCTAGCGGCGGCGACTGGCGGCGGCGCGTCTGACAGCGGCGGTGCTGGAGTTCTAGGTAGCGCGGGAGTTGGGGAAGTGGCTTACCAGAACCGCAGGAGGCTGCTGATGCTCAAGGTGGCGATTGCTCGGGAAGGGGCGCGCGGGGTCGTCGGAGATTCCTCGCCGGAGTTTGCGAACGCGTCAGGCATGGTCAGTCGTCGACGTTGGCGAGGTTCCTCGTCGCGCTAAGCCAAAAGAGAGGCACTATTAGATGCGCAAGACGACGGGGATTCTAGGCGTATCAGTCAGAGGACAAGGGGCGGCGGCTACTTACGGAGAGACGTCGCCGGAGTTCGTGCAGAGAACGGTGGCGGTCAGTTGGAGTCGTTGCTGGAGCTACGGATCATGCGAGGACAAATGGGGAGTGTCAGTAGGTGCGCAAGGACTTGCTGAACTTGATAGCATGAGTCAGAGACAGAGGGGAACACGGAGCTCACCGGAATTCGTCGGCGCGGTCGTCGGAACAGCGGCGGCGTCGAGCGAGTTGTGGGCAGCCTGGTGGCGTGAAGGAGAAATTGTTTGAGGGGAAATGGTCGCGAGAGTGTGGGGATTATATAGCCAGAGGCTCGACAAGAAACGCTTGCTGCATCAATGCAATTTACCTCGCGAAATCAAGGCAGCAACGGGCAGCGGCGGAGTTCGTGCGCGGGATTTGGGGAAGACGACGCTGACGTGGAGAGGGCCCGCTCGTCAACAAAACGCGCAGAGAGGAGGTGGGGTCTGGTTGTCAGTGGCTGCTTGGGTGCGCTTGCGCGTGCGAGAGAGAGAGTGGCCGGGTGGGCTAGTTGGGCCGGTTCTGCTGTTGGGCTAGATTAGGAGCGTTTGGCCTTTTTCTTTTGTTTACTCCTTTTCTTTTTCTGTTTTGATTTTCAGGAATGGTTTTGAAATGAATTCAAACTCTTTTTGAATTCAAAACATTCTAGGGTTTTTGCAGGGTGCAATAGTCTCAAATATAGACATAAAACCTTGTGGTTGCTTTACAAAAGGCTTGATCACTCTTGGAGGAACAAAATATCAGAGACTTGGCACTTGATTTGAAATGTTTGAAAAATGGTTTTTGAAACCATTTCCAATTTGTAAGTCTGGGTTTAAATTCTACACTCAATCCTTTCAACAAGTAAAGCAAACAATCTAGGTTCACAAACATTCAAACTTTCAAATGGTGATGGCCATTTGATTTAAGTTTGCTCACATGAAATGATAGCACTATGTGCTTCTGTTTTTCTAAAATGAGTTTTGAAATTGATCTCAATTCTATATGCATGCATGAATGATATGCAAACTTTGAAATCATGATTTTAGGGATGTTACAAATCTAACCCCCTTAAGGTGAATCTCGCCCTCGAGATTCGGATTGGCTAGCAAATAGGTGAGGGTGGTCTTTCCGAAGATCATCTTCTCTTTCCCATGTTGCTTCCTCTTCGGAATGATGATTCCATTGCACTTTGCAAAACTTGATAGTCTTTGTCCTTGTGACTCTTTCTGCAGTCTCAAGAATTTTTATAGGTTTCTTTTCATATGTGAGGTCACTTTCTAGTTGCACTTCCTCCAATGGTATGGTATCCTTCAAAGAAGTTTCTTCCATTTCTGGGTGACATTTCTTAAGCTGACTCACATGAAACACATTATGGACTGCTGATAGAGATTCTGGCAGTTCAATTTCATAAGCAACTTCTCCTTTGCGACTCAGAATCTTGAATGGCCCAACATATCTTGGTGCCAACTTTCCTTTGACTCCGAATCTTTTCACTCCACGAAGTGGTGATACTCTAAGATAAGCTCTATCGCCAACTTCGTAGGTGACTTCTCTATGCTTAGGATCGGCGTAGCTTTTCTGTCTAGACTGTGCTATCTTCAACCTGTCCTTAACCAATTTGACCTTCTCTTCAGCTTCTTTGATAAGATCTGGCCCGAATAAACTTCTTTCTCCCACACCATTCCATAACAATGGGGTGGTACATTTTCTTCCGTAGAGAAACTCAAACGGTTCCATCTCAATGCTGGCTTGATAGCTGTTGTTATAAGAAAATTCTGCGTAAGGCAGACCTTCATCCCAACTTGCTCCATAGTCTAGGGCACATGCCCTCAACATGTCTTCCAGAATTTGATTAGTCCTTTCCGTTTGTCCATCGGTTTGAGGATGAAAGCGATCTGAATTCCAACCTCGTTCCTAATGACTCATGTAGTTGTCTCAAAAAATGGGAAGTGAATTGAGTTCCCCTATCGGACACAATACTCTTGGGCACACCATGTAGACACACAATTCTACTCATGTAGATTTTGGCTAACTTGGCACTTGTATAAGTTGTCTTCACGAGTATGAAATGAGCCACTTTAGTTAGGCGATCCACTACTACCCATATGGAATCATATCCTGATCTAGTCCTTGGTAATCCGGTAATGAAATCCATACCAATCTTGTCCCACTTCCAATCAGGAATAGGTAGTGGTTGAAGTAAACCTGCTGGTTTCTGATGCTCCGCTTTTACTCTACTACACACATCACACAAAGCAATATGTTCGGCGATGTCTTTCTTGAGATTGTTCCACCAAAATCTTTCTTTCATGTCCATGTACATTTTGGTGTTACCCGGGTGAATAGAATACGGAGAGTTGTGTGCTTCCTGCAAAATCAGTTTCCGCAATTCCGGATCTTGTGGAACAGAATCGTTTTCCATGCCATAAAGTACCCTGTTCGTCTTCATGGAAATTTTTAGCTTTCCCTTGGCCAATCTTTTCCTTAATCTCTTCAATTTCCTTATCAGTCTTTTGAGCTTCTCGAATCTTGTCCATCAAAGTGGTTGAACATCTAAAGACATGAGATGTCCTTCAAGCACAATCTCCAATCTGAGTTCTCTGAATTGGGTACACAAATCGTCCGGCAATTCTCCTTTGGTAAGGCCATTCACAAAAACCTTACTACTTAGAGCATCTGCTACAACATTTGCTTTACCAGGGTGGTATTGCAAACTCAAGTCATAGTCCTTGATAAGCTCTAACCGTCTTCTTTGTCCCATATTGATTTCCTTTTGGGTGAAGATATACTTCAAACTTTTGTGGTCCGTGAACACTTCACAACGCTTTCCCAAAAGGTAATGTCTCCATGTTTTGAGTGCATGGACGACAGAGGCTAACTCTAAATCATGAGTAGGGTAGTTTACCTCATGAGTTTTGAGTTGTCTCGAGGCATAGGCCACAACTTTACCGCCTTGCATAAGTACGACACCCAAACCTTGATGAGATGCATCATAATATACTTGGAAATCCTTTTCCAAATCTGGCAGACATAGAACTGGTGCTGTTACAAGTCTCTTCTTCAATTCTTGAAAGCTGACTTCACAACCTTCAGACCATGTAAACTTCTTGTCTTTCTTTAACAATTCAGTCATGGGCTTAGCAACCTTTGAGAAATTCTCAATGAACCTTCTGTAGTATCCTGCTAAGCCAAGGAAACTACGAACTTCTTTCACGTTCTTGGGAGATTCCCATTCTGTCACAGCTGAAACTTTAGCAGGATCAACTGCTACACCATCCTTTGTCATAACATGACCAACAAAACCAACTTCCTCTAACCAGAACTCACACTTGCTGAATTTGGCATAGAGTTTATGCTCTCTTAACTTCTCAAGTATCAAGCGTAAATGTCCTTCATGTTCTTATTTGCTCTTGGAGTAGACCAAGATGTCATCGATGAAAACGACAACAAACTTGTCAAGAAATTCCATGAACACCTTGTTCATCATATTCATGAAGTAGGCTGGAGCATTGGTCAAGCCGAAAGGCATTACGGTAATACTCATATAATCCATACCTTGTGGTGAATGCTGTTTTAGGTATGTCTTGCTCTCTTATCTTGAGTTGAAAATAGCCTGACCTTAGATCAATCTTTGAGAACACACATGCTCCTTCTAGCTGATCAAACAAGTCATTGATTCTAGGCAAAGGGTATTTGTTCTTGATAGTCACTTCGTTGAGTGAACGGTAGTTTATGCATAACCTTTGCCTTCTGTCCTTCTTCTCCACGAATAAGACTGGGGCTCCCCAAGATGAAGAACTGGGTTGAATAAATCCTTTCTGCAACTGTTCTCCTAGTTGCTTCTTGAGCTCTTTTAGTTCATCAACTGACATTTTGTATGGTCTCTTTGCTATCGGTCTAGAACCTGGTACCAAATCTATAAGAAACTCCACATCATTATCTGGTGGCATTCCTGGCAATTCTTCCGGAAATACATCCGGATACTCACACACAATTGGCACACTGTCCATGCTAACCCCCTTAAGAGAATTTAGCATACTCCTTTTTGCTTCAAAGCTGGTCTTGAATCTGATCCTTTTATTTCCGGAGTTGTGAGTGAGACAGTGTGGCTGGCACAATCTATTACTCCTTTGTACTTAGTCATCCAGTCCATTCCTAGAATGACATCCAATCCTTGGGAGTTTAGTATTATCAAGTTAACGGGAAACTTATACTTCCCAAATTCTATGACTAGATCATGGCATCCTGAATTCACTATCATTTCTCCACCAGGAGAACTTACTTTTATAGGACACCCAATAGTTTCTACCGGTAGTTCATTTCTTTCAACAAATGCTCTTGATATGAATGAATGAGATGCACCAGTATCAAAGAGTACAAATGCTGGAATGGAATTGAGTCTGAACTTACCAGCAACAGCGTCAGGCTCCTCATAGACCTCCTCCACACTGATGTGGTTCACCTGTCCTTTCTGGAAAGGATTGGGCTTGACAGGTCCCTCAACTTTCTTTTCGTGGCACTCATTTGCATAGTGTCCCATCTTATTGCATTTGAAGCATTCAACTGTTGATGTCTCTCTTAGCGGTGACTTCCACTTCCACTTCCATTACCACTGTGGTGGCTCTTATGTCCACTCTTGTGGTTCTTGTATTTGTCATTGTCATGACTGCGATGATGCTTGTTGTCATGACGGTTGTGGTTGTGGTGCTTGTTGAATTTCCCATGCTTGTGGGATCCTGAGTTTCCACTGTCATCATAGTGAGATCGTTTGTGAGACGATCCCGAGCTGTGCTTGTTGGAGTGCTTTCTCTTTCTACTCTCGACTTGCTTCATTTTGTTCTCCAATATAGCAGCCTTGTCATAGAGTGACTAATAAGTGGGAACATATGCCACAGCCAGCTGCAGATTCAGCTCATCACTCAAGCCTTCCAGAAATTTTTCCTTTCTCTTGGCATCTGTGCCAACCTCATCCGGTGCATAACGCGCCAGATTGTTGAACTCTTCAATGTATTCAGCCACGCTGCGGTGGCGCTGCTTCATATTGTGGAACTCTTTCTTTTTCAGGCTCATTATTCCTGACGAGATATGAGCAGTGCGAAAGCCTTCCTCAAAAATAGCCCAAGTCACCTCATCTATAGGAGTGGTGATTTGGAAGTTGTCCCACCAAGTGGCGGCTGGTCCTTCCAAAGGGTGTGTGCAAATCTGACCTTTTCAAAGATCCGTGCATTACGGTTACTAAGTCCTTGTTTACAGAACGTAGCCAATCATTGGCCACCATGGGATCAGTTGTCCCCGAGAACTTAGCTGGCCTCAATCGCAAAAACCTGGTGAGCATATCAAAGCCCGGAGGGTTGTTGTTGTTGTTGTTATTGTTGTTGTTATTGGGGTTGTTGTTGTTGTTATTATTCTGGTTCTGAATGAATGTTCTCATCATCTGCATAAGCTGTGTTTGAGCAGTCATCATTTGCTGCATTTCTGGAGTGATGTTGTTGTTGGGGTTGGGGTTTTGTGACGGGAGGCATCTGTGGTTTGTTCAAATAGAGATAAGAATGAGATACCCATAGATGTTTCATGCACATTACATCACATAAGCAAACACATAGCATGCAACACAAAGATAAAAGTTCAACAACAAGATAACAAGTTCACAAAGTAAAACACACAAGTAGCAAGCCATCCACATGTCGGATGGTCCAATAACCAGTTCACAAATAACAAGTACGATAATAAAAGATAAACGAGTAGTCAAGTCTACTCATCAGCATCAATCTCCTCCTCGACAAAGGTAAGACCTGCGTTCTCCATCGCGGTCTTGTTCTCCTCAATGGTAGTGGTCAAGGACTCAATCTTGGCCTTGAGAGCCCTCTTCTGGGAACGAAGCCTCTCTATCACCGTCTGCTGCTGCTCTAGCTCGAAGTCCTTGGACTGCAGTTCTTCAGTCATGTCCGGGATCTTCTTGTTCCTATCCTGAACACGCTTCTCCTGACTCTTGAACTTCCTGTCCTGCGTCTCGAACTTCGCCTCCATTTCCTTGAATATCTCGTCGTGCTGCGCGAAGAGCTTGTCCTTCTCGCAAAGCTGCACCTGGAGCTCGTCATTACTGAGCATGACATTGGTCTTGTCCGTGTCCACGTGCCTAACGAGAGACTCTAAGTCCTGGAGATACAAACGTATCGGCTCTGCTGTGTCCCTCGAGTCGTCCTCGAAGTCGATGGACTCTCCATCCTCATCACGTCTTCCGAAGACGTGGAAGTGGGTGCCTCTAACCTGTCGGGAGTGACGGCCTAGCAGACGTCCTATCAGGTCCTGCATGACTACCTCCATGCCTCTCTCCCTGTCATCGTGCATAAGCTTGAAGATGATGGCCTCCGTAGTAGGCTCTGTCTGGCATCCGGGCTGGTTCACCTTGAAGCCCCAGAGGTCCTTCCTCTCGAACTTGGTGAGTGGATGCACCATGATGGTGGGAAGAGGGAGATTGAGCAAAGTGGTAAGCTCAACGATACGAGGACCAAAGCGGGTAACCTGGAACTCCTCAACAGTGCTGATGGTAATAGGCATCTATTTATATGATAGAAAAGTTAGGACAACACAATTTAAGATAAAGCAAAGACAAACAACTCATACATATCCTTGGAACACAAAAACACTCAAGTCATGCATACATGAATCCATTACATCAACCAAGGTCCAACTTATTTAAGGTATCATTTTGCAAAATAAGGTGATAGGTGGTGGTCCAACTAACGTAATCCTATCTCACTGGATCTGTTGGCTAACACAATGTTACTAGAGGCAATCAGCCTATCTTGCTCACATGATTCCATCACTAAGTCTATAATATCTCCCCTTAAGGTTTGGTTGGTGGCTTCCAACTCTTGGGTATGTTCCTTCTCTTTCTCTAAGTCTTTTTGGAGGTTGAGCATTACGCACTTGACTCTAGCACTAAGTTCTTTGATAGTCCTCCAAGCTGCTTCTCTTGTCGACTCAAAGAATGTGGTATGCACCAGTGTTGGTGTACATGCAGAATCCTTTTTCTTTGTGGTTGTCTTCCTTGTTTTTGTACAAGTGAAGTTGCACCCACCGTACTCAACTCCTTCATCCATCACCTTTGGAAAGCCTTTGTACACAAATGCACCATGTATTTCCATTACCACCATGAGGTCCTTGAGAATTTTGGGAAACTCAGTCTCACACTCCAAGGTCATGGTCATGAGTGGTCCTTTCTTCTGACTTCGTTGATGGAGTTCATCTACAAATAGAGATGAGAATGAGAAGATTAGAAAAGTTCTGAGAAGAATAGACAAGTGTAGAAGTAGTTGTAATTTTTTTCCTTAGTGGTTTCCAATCCTAGGGTCATAATCCCACAGGCAACACAATTGCTCGATACCATCTGTAAGATCCCTCCTTTGTAAAGGAAAAGGATCCCTGTGATTGCAATGCTAGTCCACGGATCAATGCTAGCATCCACAGTTTAAGATGAAGTACACAGATACAAAGGTCATTTATTACATTCATTCCGAGATAAAACATAGTCTTTTACAACTCAAGGCCACAGGCCTAATACAAGAGTTTTGGAATACGAATAAACATAAGTCTTCATCTTCATGTGCCACGAGCAAGCATGTTGAGTGTAGACTCATGACACCTAATCATCGTCGGAGTAACCTGCAACATCACAAGTTACTGACCACAGTGGGTCAATACTTTGGAATAGTATTGGCAAGTGATACCTTAGTAAATTTTAAGTGGACTAAATTACTATATGCATTTTGGCTAAGTGTAGTTTGGCTTGCTTTGCTCAAAATAGGTTTTTCCTATTAGTTGAAATCACTAAGTTTTTTTCTTTGTTGAAAACTTTCCCAAGAAACCACCAATAGACATTGGGGTCCTTCACCCTTGTTCACCCACAAGTTTTACTTAGAAGTTGGAGTGATGAGATTCTTGATAGCTTCCATGTCTTGATGCTCAAGTTGTCCATTGCCATGGACTTGGCTAAGTACTTAGATTTTCCATCTGCAGAGGTTGTGCACTTTCCCCACCAGACTTGGTTTCCCAAGACAGGACCTTTCAGAAGCCTTCCCTTAGCCAAATGGACGCGTTCCAACCTATCATTCCCACTACCACCAACTGTCCAAATGACTAAGTTCTAGCAACCTATGTGATCAAGGCAGAGCCCATATTGCCAAGTGGTTGCACTATAAGCTTCTCAACACTTGGCCTCTAAAATCCCTTTGTGCCTGGGTGGCATACCACAAGTGAGATACACAAGGTAAACCATGTCCATGGGCCTTGTGTAACCACTCAACCAAAAACCACCATTCAAGTCCCATTCCACCCAGGAGATTCATTGACTTAGTTCTTTTATTAAGAAAATTTAAGTCGCAAGACTTAGAAATATTTCATCATAGCATGTATATACTTTACCAACCCTTGTTTGCTACTAGCTAGGCTAAGCATGGCATAGTAACTTAACTTAGGAAATTTCCTAGCAATTCTACAACTACTTAGGATTTCCCAACATAGCATTTGGCAAAAAGTAACATGCAAGACTTAGCAAAATATTTCTAATGCTTGTACAAAATACAGGGATGGAAATAATCATGAAGTACCACTTGCCTTGATAATGGGGAGAGTAGCACTCTTCACAATCACAGTCACTAGCAAAGTCTACACAAAAATGGTAGCACACAAATTACACACAATTCATATACAAACATAAATATATGCATGCATGCAAAAGAAAATGCTAAGTGATGATTTTTAAAACTCCACCAAGCAAGTGCATGATACAGAAACATAACCAAGTCAAAAACTTGCTAACTAAACTTATTTAGCACTAAAACAAATTACTAAACAAAATCTATACTCAAAATAGTCCTAAACAAGTTACTGCAAATAAAGTCATTTTAACAGAAACTTTTCACTAAACACATTGCAGATTCAGAAAGGGCTTGTCTCCCTGATTCCAACGGTATAAAATTTGCAAAAATCTAACGTGGGAATCAAAAGTTATAGCTATTTCAATTTTGGATCAAAATCTGATTTCAAATCTGTTTTTGAATCTAACCCTAGCCACGTGTCTTAACCCTACTGGCGCGTACCGGTTCAGACGGATCGAGCTCTGCTGGCGGGATCTAAGTCAGATCTGGCGGCTCGCTGCCACCTCTTCGCTTAAGTTCTAATCCCAGCCGCAGGATCTCGATCTAACACTCCTAATCGCTCGACCAAACACGAAGCGCGGCGTAGGCGGCGGCGGCGACCAGCGGCGGCGCTGCGGCGCTGGCGTTCTAGGTAGCGCGGGAGTGGGGGAAGTGGCTTACCAGAACCGCAGGAGGCTGCTGATGCTCAAGGTGGCGATGACTCGGGAAGGGGCGCGCGGGGTCGTCGGAGATTCCTCGCCGGAGTTTGCGAACGTCAGCACGTCGATCATCGACGCGTTGGCGAGGTTCTCGTCGCGCTTAAGCCAAAGAGAGACACTATTAGATGCGCAAGACGACGGGATTCTAGGCGTGTCGGTCGAGGACAAGGCGGCGGCTACTTACGGAGAGACGTCGCGGAGTTCGCAAGAGAACGGTGGCGGTCAGTTGGAGTCGTTGCTGGATCTACGGATCATGCGAGGACAAATGGGGCGTGTCAGTAGGGGTGCAAGGACTTTCTGTACTTGTTAGGATGAGTTAGAGAACGAGGGGAACACGGAGCTAACCGGAATTCGGTCATGATGCCGGAACAACGGCGACGCCGAGTTAATGGGCAGCCTGGTGGCGTGAAGGAGAAATTGTTTGAGGAAATGGTCGCGAGTGTGGGGATTATATAGCCAGAGGTCGACAAGAAACGCTTGCATCAATGCAATTTACCTCAAATCAAGGAAGCAGCGGGCGGAGTTCGTGCGCGGGATTTGGGGAAGACGACGCTGACATGGAGAGGGCTCGCTCGTCAGCGAAACGCGCAGAGAGGAGGTGGGGTTGCTGTCGATTGCTTAAGGAGGCTTGCGAGAGAGAGAGAGAGTGGCCGGGTGGGCTAGTTGGGCCGGTTCTGCTGCTGGGCTAGATTAGGAGCGCTTGGCCTTTTTCTTTTGTTTACTCCTTTTCTTTTTCTGTTTTGATTTTCAGGAATGGTTTTGAAATGAATTCAAACTCTTTTTGAATTCAAAAAATTCTAGGGTTTTTGCAGGGTGCAATAGTCTCAAATATAGACATAAAACCTTGTGGTTGCTTTACAAAAGGCTTGATCACTCTTGGAGGAACAAAATATCAGAGACTTGGCACTTGATTTGAAATGTTTGAAAAATGGTTTTTGAAACCATTTCCAATTTGTAAGTCTGGGTTTAAATTCTACACTCAATCCTTTCAACAAGGAAAGCAAACAATCTAGGTTCACAAACATTCAAACTTTCAAATGGTGATGGCCATTTGATTTAAGTTTGCTCACATGAAATGATAGCACTATGTGCTTCTGTTTTTCTAAAATGAGTTTTGAAATTGATCTCAATTCTATATGCATGCATGAATGATATGCAAACTTTGAAATCATGATTTTAGGGGTGTTACATGTCGTAAACACATATATAATTTTTGATGTTCCATGTTTGTTTAGTACCCACTTTGCTTTGCTTTGTCTACACTTTGGGGTCTTTTTATATGTTTTCTGGGACTAACCTATTAACAAGATGCCATAGTGCCAGTTGTCTGTTTTCTTCTGTTTTTGGTTCCAGAAATACCAGAAAATGAATATTCTCGAAATTGGACGGGACAAAAGCCAAAGTCAATATTTCACCGAGGGGAACAGGGAGCCAGAAGACAACACGGAGAAGGGCCTCGAGGGGCCACACCTCGGCCAGGCCTGCCCGCACTGGTGTGCACGGCACCCTCGGCCTCCCTCTTCACCTATAAGAAGCCCCCGATACCTAAACCCTAAGTACCCGATCAATCTTCCACGAAACAGTCCGTAGCCACCGCCACCATCGTCCCTAGATTGGGGAGATCTGAAGCTCTTCCCGGCACCCTGGTGGAGGGGAGAGATCATCCCGGAGTCCTTCTTCATCACCATGCCAGCCTCCGGTATGATGTGTGAGTAGTTCCACCTTGGACTATGGGTCCATAAAGTAGCTAGATGGTTGTTTCTCCACCTTTGTGCTACCATGTTTAGATCTTGTGAGCTCCGTTCATGATCAAGATCATATATTTGTAATCATGCATGTTGTGTTCACAGGGATCCGATGGATATTGAGATTACTATGTCAGATTGATTAATGGTTTTATCTTATTGATTCTATCATGTCTGTGTTGTTTGAGATCTTGCATGCTCTCCATTTCTAGTAGCTATCTTGGCCAAGTAGATGATAGTGACTCCAAGAGGGAGTATTTATGCTCGATAGTGGGTTCATGCCTCTATTGAATCTGGGGAAGTGACAGAAATCTCTAAGGTTGTAGATGTGCTGTTGCTACTAGGGAGAAAACAACAATCTCTTGTTCATGGAACAATTGTATTGTTTAGTTTACACACCTTGCTTAAAGCAGTTATCCGTTGCTTGCAACTTAATACTGGAGGGGGTTCGAATGATAACCTGAAGGTGGATTACTAGTCATAGATGCAGTTATATGGCGGGCTATGTATATTGTTGTAATGCCCAATCAAATCTCATAGGATCATGAATGTCTAGTATTGCATTGTTATGCCTTGCTCTGTCCTGTCAATTGTCCTGCTGTAATTTGTTTACCTAGCATGTTATGTTGTTTATCTTAAGGAGAACACCTCTAGTGAACTATGGACCCCCGTACAATCTTTACCATTGATACATCTTCCACTGTTACTGTTTACTTTCTGCAAGCCACCATTACCTTCCACACCATACAGTTAATTCTTTGTTTTCAACAAACTAGTGAGATTGAAAACCTCACTGTTCGTTGGGGCAAAGTCTTGAGTTTGTGTTGTGTAGGTTTCCAAGTTGCTAGCAACACCTTTGAGTCGTTTCCTTCCTCCTACTGGTTCGATAACCTTTGTTTCTTTCTGAGGGAAAACTTGCTGCTGTGCTCATCATACCTTCCTCTTGGGGTTTCCCAACGGATCTCTACAGTGATCTGAGTTACACGTCATCAAGATTTTTCTGGCGCCGTTGCCAGGGAATTAAAGAAGAAGATGCTCCCACGTCAATAACACGCCATCAAAGATGTTTTCTGGCGCCGTTGCCGGGGAGGCTAAGGACGGATTCACAAGGTGAGTCCTTCACAACCTTTCTCTTTACTTTGTTTTTGTTTTTCTTAGTTTATTTTGCCTTGTTTTTTTTTGCTTATTTTTATCAAAAAAATCCAAAAAAGTAGTTTCGTTTGGTTTGCCTTTTCTTATCAAAAACACAAAATTTTTAGTTCCTGCTATAGTTGTTGGTCTGCTATTGCCTTGCTTTGTCATGCTTTCTATCAATGGCTGGTTTCTTTGAAACTAGTTCTTATTGGAAAGGTGGCTTCACGGAAGAACAAAAGTATTATTATAAGGAACACCGTTTGTCACAAAAAGGGAAACACTTGTGCAAACAAATTGATAAATTGAATGCCATTGCTAGAAACGTGTGCTCTACTTATAATGTTATTGCTGTGATAAATCTTGTTGCTGTAGGAGGTATAAACACCTCCCTTTTCAATGTGAGTATAATGATAATGTTACCATATCTTCTTATGTTAAAGGAAATTATGACTTTTATGATGTGGAACAAATTGAAGAATTTATTGCTTGGAAGGGTGCATTTGAACTTGCTAGTTTTCTTGAAAATACTGATGATTCACCTAATGAATATGAGGTTTATGATATACTTAAATTTTTCTTTGATAATTACAAGGAAGAAAATGGCTATATTCTTGAATATTTTAATAGATGTTTTCCACAAACAGAATAGACTAATGCCTTGCAAGAGCCTATGGAAGAAGAAATTGCTGAACCTGAAAGCTCATTAGACGAAAAAGAGGAGGAGATTGATGATCAAGAGGAGGAAGAATGGATCTACCCATGCCTACCTTCTAATGAGAGTAACTCTTTACCTCTTACATTATTTGATTGTCCCCCATGCTTACCAAAGGAGGATGAATGTTATGTTCATGTGGATTGATGACGCCTAGCACTGTCGTGGTACGCTTTGATGGAAACCCCAAGAGAAAGGTGTGATGAGCATAGTATCAAGTTTTCCCTCAGTAAGAAACCGAGGTTATCGAACCAATAGGAGGAAGGAAACGTCTCAAAGGTGTTGCAAGCAACATGGAAACCTGCACAACACAAACTCAAGACTTTGCCCCAACGAATCAGTGGGGTTGTCAATCTCACTGATTTGCTGTAACAAAGGATTAAACCTATGATGTGGAAGGTGATGATGGTTTGCAGCAAGTAAACAAGTAACAGTGGAAGATGTATAAATGGTAAAGATTGGACCGGGTCCATAGTTCACTAAAGGTTCTCTCCTTAGATAAACAACAAGGCATGAAGGGTAAACAAATTATAGCAGGGAAATTGATAGGAACTGAGCAAGACATAACAATGCAATACTAGACAAAAAGAAACTATGAGATTCGATTGGGCAATACAACAATATACATAGACCGTCATCCAAATGCATCTATGACTATAAGTCCACCTTCTGGTTATCATCCGAACCCCCTCCGGTATTAAGTTGCAAGCAACAGACAACTGCTTTAAGCAAAGTGTGTAAGGTAAACAATCAACTTGTTCCATGAACAAGAGACTGTTATTTTCTCCCTAGTGGCAACAACACATCTACAACCGAAGAGATTTCTGTCACTTCCCTTGGAAACTAGAGGCATGATCCCACTATCGAGCATAAATACCCCCTCTTGGAGTCACTAGCAACTACTTGGCCAAGATAGCTACTAACAACGAAGAGCATGCAAGATCACAAACAACACAGACATGATAGAATCAAATAGACAAAACCATTAATCAGTCTGACATAGTAATCTCAATTACCATCGGATCCCCGCAAACACAACATGCATGATTACAAATAGATTAGATTTTGATCATGAACGGAGCTCACAAGATCTATACATGAAAGCACAAGGAGGAGATACAACCATCTAGCTACTACATGGACCCGTAGTCCAAGGTGGAACTACTCACACTTCATACCGTAGGCTGGCATGATGAAGAAGAAGGCCTCCGGGATGATCTCCCCTCTAGCAGGGTGCCAGGAAGAACTTCAGATCCCCCCAATCTAGGGACGATGGTGGCGGTGGCTACAGAAGATTTCGTGGAGTTTTGATCGGGTGCCTAGGGTTTCTGCAATGGGGGCTTCTTATAGGCGAAGGGGCGAGCCAGGGGCACCAGGGGGGCCACACCCTACCTAGGCACGGGGTGGGACCACCCACGCCTAGGGGGAGGGGGGGGGTCTGGCGGGCCTGTGGCTCTCCTCCATCTCGTCTTCTGGCTTCATGTCGCCCACGGTAAAATATTGACCTTGGCTTTTGTCCTGTCCAATTCCGAGAATATTGTTTTTCTGCCTTTCTGGAACCAAAAACAAAAGAAAACAAGCAACTGGCACTGTGGCAACTTGTTAATAGGTTAGTTCCATAAAATATATAAAAGACCTCATAGTGTAGACATAGAAAATCAAAGTAGATACTAAACAAGCATGGAGCATCAAAAATTATAGATACGTTTCCGACGTATCATGGATTCTTTTGAAATATATGCTGTGGGTAAAACTTGTGAGAATAGTTATGCCCCTGTTATGTATGCTATTTCTATATTTGTGCCTAACTTTGAAATGCATGGTATTAAAGAGTTTCGCTTAGAAATTTTTTATGATAAAGCTCTAGATGAAGGTCCTATATTGAATGATCAGTCATCTTGTTATAAAATTGTTAAGTGGGTTTGAAGATTTTAATCCCACTATTTTTGAGCTTGATAAAAATTATGTGTTTGTAGATCATGAAAAGCATACTTTATGTGATAGTTATATTGTTGAGTTTATTCATGAGGCTACTTAAAATTATTATGAGAGAGGAAAATATGGTTATAGAAGTTTTCATGTTACTAAAACACCTCTCTATGTGCTGAAAGTTTTGAAGTTGCTCTTGTTTTATCTACCCATTCTTGTTACTATGTGCTTCTTTGATTTATTTTCTTACAATATTCCTATGCATAGGATGTGGGTTAGACTTAAATGTGTTTTGAATTTGCCTCTTGATGCTCTCTTTTACTTCAATTCATATTTCTTACGTGAGCATCTTCTCAAACTATCAATGCCTAACTTAAAGGCGTTAAAGAACAGTACTTCTTGGGAGATGACCCAACAGTTTTCTTGAGTCTTGGAAGTTATTACTTCTGTAATAACCTCTTCTTATCCTTTTAGTTTGATTTCTGTGCCAAGAATGACCTCTAATGAGAGGTAAGTAAGATTTGGGGGGTTGCTGTCCCGAAACAGATTTTTGTGCTCCACTATAAAAATTCGTGTAAAAACTCTGTAGGTTGGATTGAGATGTAATTTTCTGAATAAATCCCCAGGTTGTTATCTAACTTTCATTAGTTCAACACTTTTTGATTTGAGCAACATAAGGTCTTCAAAAAAATCGGTTCTACCTGCTGGTATGTTTTGACAGTTATCTGCCATTATTTGTATTTGCTTCTTGTTGATTCCTTTTTGGGTTCTTTTTGGGAAATTGAGCTTTTTGAGGGAATTGCTACAGTAGCTTGGGTCTTTAGTGAAAGTTTTACTGTTTTGAAACTAATCCCAAAGGTCTATTATCTTTTGAATGCACTAATGTTGCTAATGAAGATTGTGTGAAGTTTTGTATGAAGGAAAATTTGCAGGTGTAGAGGAAGAATGATGTAATGAGATGAAGAATGGACAACAGCTCAAGCTTGGGGAAGCCACCCCGTTTCACCCCAAAAATATTCAAGAGGTACAAGCGTCAAAGCTTGGGGATGCCCAAGGCAGCCCCTTCTTCATCAATAAAAATCTCAGGTCTTTCTAGACACTTCGTTTTTATTGTTTCATGCACTGTTGTGGTTTTCTTGGAGCATCTTAGTTTTCTTTTTTGGTTTTCTTAGTTTGCTTGAATAAAGTAGTTAGACCGCCATTTTTGCCGTGTTGTTACAAATAAGTGGATTGGTGTTGGAAAGGAGTTGAAAGTTCTTGCTTAGTAGTACAAGAAGGAGCTTGCTTTGACTGTGACTTAGACTTTAGCATGTCATGCTAGATGTTGTTCTAACCTTATGCTTAGTGATTATTTCTGTAGCATGACTTGTTCTAAACAATTATGATTGCTTAATGTGCCTTGAACAAATCATGCGTTGTTTTATCATACAAAAGCATAGTATTGTGGTATTCTCCTTTGATGCTTTGTAAGATCCCTCCTTTGTAAAGGAAAAGGATCCATGTGATTGCAATGCTAGTCCCTGGATCATTGCTAGCATCCACAGTTTAAGATGAAGTACACAGATACAAAGGTCATTTATTACATCCATTCCAGAGATAAACATAGTCTTTACAACTCAAGGCCACATGCCTATTACAAGAGTTTGAATAAGTAAATAAATATAAGTCTTCATCTTCATGTGCCACAGGCAAACATGTTGAGTGTAGACTCATGACACCTCATCCTCATCAGAGTAACCTGCAACATCACAAGTTACAGCCACAGTGGGTCAATACTTTGGAATAGTATTGGCAAGTGATACCTTAGTGAAATTTAGGTGGATTACATTACTATATGCAATTTGGCTAAGTGTAGTTTGGCTTGCTTTGCTCAAAATAGGTTTTTCCTATTAGTTGAAATCACTAAGTTTTTCTTTGTCAAAACTTTCCCAAGAAACCATCAATAGACATTGAGGTCCTTCACCCTTGTTCACCCACAAGTTTTTACTTAGAAGTTGGAGTGATGAGATTCTTGATAGATTCCATGTCTTGATGCTCAAGTTGTCCATTGCCATGGACTTGGCTAAGTACTTAGATTTTTCCATCTGCAGAGGTTGTGCACTTTCCCCGCCAGACTTGGTTTCCCAAGACAGGACCTTTCAGAAGCCTTTCCTTAGACCAAATGGACGCGCTCCAACCTATTATTCCCACTACCATCAACTGTCCAAATGGCTAAGTTCTAGCAACTTATGTGATCCAGGAAGAGCCCATATTGCCAAGTGGCTGCACTATAAGCTTCTCAACACTTGGCCTCTAAAATCCCTTTGTTCCTGGGTGGCTTTCCACAAGTGAGATACACAAGGTAAACCATAGCCATGGGCCTTGTGTAATCACTCAACCAAAAACCACCAATCAAGTCCCTTTCCACCCAGGTGATTCATTGACTTAGTTGTTTTATTAGAAAAACATAAGTCCAAAGACTTAGAAATATTTTCATCATAGCATGTATATTTTACCAACCCTTGTTTGCTACTAGCTAATCTAAGCATGGCATAGATAGTACTTAACTTAGAAAATTTCCTAGCAATTCTACAACTACTTAGGATTTCCCAACATGGCATTTGGCAAAATAGTAACATGCAAGACTTAGCAAAATATTTCTAATGCTTGTATAAAAACATATAGGGATGGAAATATTCATGAAGTACCACTTGCCTTGGTAGTTGGGAGAGTAGCACTCTTCACAATCACAATCACTAGCACCAAAGTCTACACAAAGAATATAACCACAATCACATACAAATCGTATACAAGCAAAACTATATATGCACGCATGCAAGATGCTAAGTGATGATTTTTAAAACTCAACCAAGCAAGTGCATAGTACTGAATTCTAAACAAGTCAAAACTTTGCCCAACCAAGTTTATTTGACACTAAAACCAATTCCTAAACAATTCATATGATTAAAATAGTCATAAACAAGTTTCTGCAAAAGAAACCATTTTAACAGAACCTAAACTTTAAACACATTGCATAAACATAAAGGGCTTGTCTCTCTGATTCCAACGGTATAAAATTTGTCAAATTCTAACGTGTGGATCAAAAGTTATAGCTAAATCAAATTTGGTTACAAATCTGATTCAAATTCTGTTTTTAAACTAAACCCTAGCCACGCGTCGCGCTCTGATTCGTCAGTACCGCTTCACGTGGATCGACTAGCGTGGACCTTCAGATCTAACTTACGAGCACGGCTCAGATTGTCACTTACCCCTTCGATGCAGATCTAATCTAGAGCGCTGGATCTAGATCCTACGGCTGCTAAGCGCGTGACCATAGACTAGCGGCGTTAGGGCGGCGACTGGCGGCGGCGCGTCTGTCAGTGGCGGCGCTGGCGTTCTAGGTAGTCCGGGGAGGGAAGAGTGTGCTTACCAGAACCGCGGGGTCGAGGCGAAGCTCAACGTGGAGGTGGCTTGGCAAGGGGCGCACGACAGGGGCTGCTGGAGCTCATCGGAGTCGTGCACGGCGTCGGGAGGTTGCAGACGATGTAGTTGCCGAGGTTTCGCGTCGCCCTAGCACGAACCAGAGGGATTAGGAGACGCGCAAGACAGTGGCGAGCATCCTCGTATGCAAGAGGGGCGGGCGCTCACACCGTAATTGGTCGCCGGAGTTGAGCGGCGGCTCGGTCGGTTGCGGGCACGAACGGGGACGGTGTCCTGGGTCACGAGAATGCAAACGAAAAGTATCAGGAGATGCACGAGATCACGCTGGGCATGATAGTTTGAACCAGAGAAAGGGGGGCGGTCGAAGCTCACCGGAATCAGTCGCCGGAGGTCGTCGGTGCTGCGGGGTTTCGAGGTCGAATCCGCGCAGCCTGTTGGCGGAGTGAGCGAGGAAAGTGGGGCGAAATGACCGCGGCGGGGTGTGGTTTAAATAGGCTGAAGCGCGACAGGAAACGCTCGCGGCATCAAGGCTAATTACGCCGCGCCATTACCGGCATCAACGGCAGCGGCGACGTGGTCTGCGGGCGCGTTTTGGGGAAGAAGGAGTGACGTGGAGAGGGCCCGCTTGGCAGCGAAATAAGCAGAGAGGGAGTGGGGTCTGGGTGTCAGTGACTCCGCGGGTGCGTCGGCGCGTGCGAGAGAGAGAGGTGGCCCGGGTGGGCTAAATGGGCTGAGTCTGCTGCTGGGCTTAAATCCTGGCGCCGACCCTTTTCCATTTCTTTATTCCTTTTCTTTTTCTGTTTTGATTTTCTAGATTGGTTTTCAAATGAATTCAAACTCCATTTGAATTCAAATCTTTTTGGGATTTTTGCAGTGTGCAACAGTCTCAATTCTAGGCATAAAACCATGTGGTCACTTTGAAAAAGCTTGGTCATTTTTGGAAAAACAAAATAACAGAGACATTGCACTAGGTTTGCAAATGTTTGAAAATGGTTTTTGAAACCATTTCTATTTTTTAAAATTTTGTTCTTACTCCACACTCAAACCAATCAACAAGGGAGACAAACAATCTAGGTTTAAAACATTCAAGCTCTCAAATGGGGATGGGCATTTAATTTAAGTTTTCTGACATAAAATGATAGCACTATGTGCACTAAGTTTTCTTGAGAAGAGTTTGAAATTGATCTCAATTCTATATGCATGCATGAATGATATGCAATCTTTGAAATCATGATTTTAGGGATGTTACAAATCTAACCCCCTTAAGGTGAATCTCGCCCTCGAGATTCGGATTGGCTAGCAAATAGGTGAGGGTGGTCTTTCTGAAGATCATCTTCTCTTTCCCATGTTGCTTCCTCTTCGGAATGATGATTCCATTGCACCTTGCAGAACTTGATTGTCTTAGTCCTTGTGAATCTTTCTGCAGTCTCAAGAATCTTGATAGGTTTCTCTTCATAGGTGAGATCACTTTCCAATTGAACCTCCTCCAAAGGTATAGTATCCTTCAAAGAAGTTTCTTCCATTTCTAGATGACATTTCTTAAGCTGACTCACATGAAACACATTATGGACAGCTGACAAAGATTCTGGCAGTTCTATTTCATAGGCAACTTCTCCTTTGCGACTCAGAATCTTGAATGGCCCAACATATCTTGGTGCCAATTTTCCTTTGACTCCGAATCTTTTCACTCCACGAAGTGGTGACACTCTAAGATAGGCTCTATCACCAACTTCGTAGGTGACTTCTCTACGCTTAGGATCCGCGTAGCTTTTCTGTCGGGACTGTGCTATCTTCAACCTGTCCTTAACCAATTTGACCTTCTCTTCGGCTTCTTTGATAAGATCTGGCCCGAATAAACTTCTTTCTCCCACACCATTCCATAACAATGGGGTGGTACACTTTCTTCCGTAGAGAAACTCAAACGGTGCCATCTCAATGCTGGCTTGATAGCTGTTGTTATAAGAAAATTCCGCGTAAGGCAGACTTTCATCCCAACTGGCTCCATAGTCTAGGGCACATTCCCTCAACATGTCTTTAAGAATTTGATTAGTTCTTTCTGTTTGTCCATCGGTTTGAGGATGAAAAGAAGTACTGAATTCCAACCTCGTTCCCAATGACTCATGTAGCTGTCTCCAAAAATGGGAAGTGAATTGAGTTCCCCTATCAGACACAATACTCTTGGGCACTCCATGTAGACATACAATTCTGCTCATGTAAATTTTGGCTAACTTAGCACTTGTATAGGTTGTCTTCACGGGTATGAAATGAGCCACTTTAGTTAGGCGATCCACTACTACCCATATTGAGTCATATACTGACCTAGTCCTTGGTAATCCGGTAATGAAATCCATACCAATTTTGTCCCACTTCCAATCAGGAATAGGTAGTGGTTGAAGCAAACCTGCTGGTTTCTGATGCTCCGCTTTCACTCTACTACACACATCACACAAAGCAATATGTTCGGCGATGTCTTTCTTGAGATTATTCCACCAAAATCTTTCTTTCATGTCCATGTACATTTTGGTGTTACCCGGATGAATAGAATACGGAGAGTTGTGTGCTTCTTGCAAAATCAGTTTCAGAGTCTCGGATCTTGTGGAACACAGATACGTTTCCCATGCCATAAAGCACCCTGTTCGTCTTCATGGAACCCTTTGGCTTTTCCTTGGCCAATCTTTTCTTTAATCTCTTCGATTTCTTTATCAATCTTCTGGGCTTCTTTGATATTGTCCAACAAAGTGGGTTGAACATCCAAAGACATGAGATGTCCTTCAGGCACAATCTCCAATCTGAGTTTTCTAAATTGGGTACACAGATCATCCGGCAATTCTCCTTTGGTAAGGCCATTCACAAATACCTTACGACTTAGAGCATCTGCTACAACATTTGCTTTACCGGGGTGGTATTGCAAACTTAAGTCATAGTCTTCGATAAGTTCTAGCCATCTTCTTTGTCTCATATTAATTTCCTTCTGGGTGAAGATATACTTCAAACTTTTGTGATCCGTGAACACTTCACAACGCTTTCCCAAAAGACAGTGTCTCCATGTTTTGAGTGCATGGACGACAGAGGCTAACTCTAAATCATGAGTAGGATAGTTTACTTCATGAGTTTTGAGTTGTCTCGAGGCAAAAGCCACAACTTTACCGTCATGCATAAGTACGGCACCCAAACCTTGATGAGATGCATCACAATATACTTGGAAATCTTTTTCCAAATCTGGCAGACACAAGACTGGTGCTGTCACAAGTCTCTTCTTCAACTCCTGAAAGCTGAGTTCACAACCTTCAGACCAAGCAAACTTCTTGTCTTTCTTTAACAATTCAGTCATGGGCTTAGCTACCTTAGAGAAATTCTCATGAACCTTCTGTAGTAACTTGCTAAGCCAAGGAAACTACGAACTTCTTTCACGGACTTGGGAGATTTCCGATTCAGTTACATCTGAAACTTTAGCAGGATCAACTGCTACACCATCCTTTGTCATAACATGACCAAGAAAACCAACTTCCTCTAACCAGAACTCACACTTGCTGAATTTGGCATAAAGTTTATGCTCTCTTAACTTCTCAAGTATCAAACGTAAGTGTCCTTCATGTTCTTCTTTGCTCTTGGAGTAGACTAAGATGTCATCGATGAAAACGACAACAAACTTGTCAAGAAATTCCATGAACACCTTATTCATCATATTCATGAAGTATGCTGGAGCATTGGTCAAGCCAAAAGGCATCACAGTATACACATACAATCCATACCTTGTGGTGAACTCTGTTTTAGGTACGTCTTGTTCTCTTATCTTGAGTTGAAAATAGCCTGACCGGAGATCAATCTTTGAGAACACACATGCTCCTTCTAGCTGATCAAACAAGTCATTGATTCTAGGCAAAGGATATTTGTTCTTGATAGTTACCTCGTTGAGTGAACGGTAATCTATGCATAACCTTTGACTTTTATCTTTCTTCTCCACAAACAAGACCGGTGCTCCCCAAGATGAAGAAATTGGTTGAATGAATCCCTTCTGCAACTGTTCTCCAAGTTGCTTCTTGAGTTCTTTCAGTTCATCAACTGACATTTTATACGGTCTTTTTGCTATTGGTCCAGACCCTGGTACCAAATCTATCAGAAATTCCACATCTCTATCTGGTGGCATTCCCGGGAATTCTTCCGGAAACACATCCGGATACTCACTTACAATTGGCACACTGTCCATGCTAACCCCCTTAAGAGAATTTAGCTTACTTCCTTTAGATTCAAAGTTGGACTTGAATTTAATCCGCTTTCTTTCTGGGGTTGTGAGTGCAACAGTATGATTGGCACAATCTAGCACTCCTTCATACTTAGCCATCCAATCCATTCCCAATATTACATCCAGTCCTTGGGAATCTAGGATTATCAGATTCACTGGAAACTTATGTTTTCCAAACTCTATTACTAGATCCCGGCATCCAAGACTTACTATCATGTCTCCGCCCGGAGAACTAACTTTTATTGGACACCCAATGTTTTCAGTTGGAAACCCATTTCTATAAACAAATGCTTTTGATATGAATGAATGCGATGCTCCAGTATCAAAAAGAACAAATGCTGGAATAGAATTGAGTCTGAACTTACCAGCAACAGCATCAGGCTCCTCATAGACCTCCTCCACACTGATGTGGTTCACCTGTCCTTTCTGGAAAGGATTGGGCTTGATAGGTCCTTCAACTTTCTTTTCAGGGCACTCATTTGCATAATGCCCCATCTTCTTGCATTTGAAGCATTCAACCTGACCGATGTCTCTTTTAACAGGCTGACTTCCACTTCCACTACCATTACCACTGTGGTGGCTCTTATGTCCACTCTTGTGGTTCTTGTACTTGTCGTTGTCATGACTGCGGTGATGCTTGTTGTCATGACGGTTGTGGTTGTGGTTCTTGTTGAATTTCCCATGCTTGTGGGATCCTGAGCTTCCACTGTCATCATAATGAGATCGTTTGTGAGACGATCCCGAGCTGTGCTTGTCGGAGTGCTTCCTCTTTCTGCTTTCCACTTGTTTTATTTTGTTCTCCAAAATAGCATCCTTGTCACAGAGCGACTGATAAGTGGGAACATATGCCACAGCCAATTGCAGATTCAGCTCATCATTCAAGCCTTCAAGAAATTTTTCCTTTCTCTTGGCATCAGTGTCAACTTCATCCGGTGCATAACGCGCCAGATTGTTGAACTCCTCAATGTATTCAGCCACGCTGCGGTGGCGCTGCTTCAGATTGTGGAACTCTTTCTTTTTCAGGCTCATCACTCCTGATGAAATATGAGCAGTGCAAAAGCCATCCTCAAAGATAGCCCATGTCACTTCATGTATGGGAGTGGTGATCTGGAAGTTGTCCCACCAAGTGGCAGCTGGCCCTTCCAGCAGATGTGCTGCAAATCTGACCTTTTCAGCATCCGTGCAGCCCACGGTTACCAAGTCCTTGTTTACTGAGCGTAGCCAATCATTAGCCACCATGGGATTAGTCGTCCCTGAGAACTTAGCTGGCCTCAATCTCAAGAACCTGGTGAGCATATCAAAGCCCGGAGGGTCGTTGTTGTTGTTCTTATTGTTGTTGTTGTTATTGTTGTTGTTGTTGTTGTTGTTATTGTATTGGTTCTGGATGAATGTTGTCATCATCTGCATCAGCTGTGTTTGAGCATTCATCATCTGTTGCATTTCTGGAGTGATGTTGTTGTTGTTGTTGTTGTTGGGGTTGGGGTTTACACGACGGGGAGGCATCTGTGGTTTGTTCAAATAGAGATAAGAATGAGATACCCATAGATGCTTTCATGCACATTACATCACATGAGCAAACACATAGCATGCAACACAAAGATAAAAGTTCAACAACAAGATAACAAGTTCACAAGGTAAAACACACAAGTAGCAAGCCATCCACATGTCGGATGGTCCAATAACAAGTTCTCAAATGACAAGTATGATAATAAAAGATAAATGAGTAATCAAGTCAACTCATCGGCATCAATCTCCTCCTCGACAAAGGTAAGACCTGCGTTCTCCATCGCGGTCTTGTTCTCCTCAATGGTAGTGGTCAAGGACTCTATCTTGGCCTTGAGAGCCCTCTTCTGGGAACGAAGCCTCTCTATCACCGACTGCTGCTGCTCTAGCTCAAAGTCCTTGGACTGCAGTTCTTCAGTCATATCCCGGATCTTCTTGTTCCTATCCTGGACACGCTTCTCCTGACTCTTGAACTTCCTGTCCTGGGTCTTGAACTTTGCCTCCATTTCCTTGACTATCTCGTCCTGCTGCGCGAAGAGCTTGTCCTTCTCGCGAAGCTGCACCTGGAGCTCATCGTTGCTGAGCATGACATTGGTCCTGTCCGTGTCCACGTGCCTAATGAGAGACTCTAAGTCCTGGAGGTACAGACGTATTGGCTCTGCTGCGTCCCTCGAATCGTCCTCGAAGTCGATGGACTCTCCGTCCTCATCACGTCTTCCGAAGACGTGGAAGTGGGTGCCTCTAACCTGTCGGGAGTGTCGTCCTAGCAGACGTCCTATCAGGTCCTGCATCACTACCTCGATGCCTCTCTCCCTGTCATCGTGCATAAGCTTGAAGACGATGGCCTCTATAGTAGGCTTTGTCTGGCGTCCGGGCTGGTTCACCTTGAAGCCCCAGAGGTCCTTCCTCTCGAACTTGGTGAGGGGATGCACCATGATGGTGGGAAGAGGGAGATTGAGCAAAGTGGTAAGCTCAACGATACGAGGACCAAAGCGGGTAACCTGGAACTCCTCAACAGTGCCGATGGTAATAGGCATCTATTTATAAGATAGAAAAGTTAGAACAATACAATTCAAGATAAAACAAAAGACAAAACATCACATACATATCCTTGGGAAGCAAAACACACAAGTCATGCACACATGAAACCATTACAATAAACAAGGTTCAAACTTATTTTAGGGCATCATTTTGGAAAATAGGGTGATAGGTGGTGGTCCAACTAACGAAGTACGTTTACAATCCTATCTCACTGGATCTGTTGGCTAACACAATGTTTCTAGAAGCAATCAGCCTATCTTGTTCACATGAATCCATCACTAAGTCTATAATGTCTCCTCTTAAGGTTTGGTTGGTAGCTTCCAACTCTTGGGTATGTTCCTTCTCTTTCTTCAAGTCTTTTTGGAGGTTGAGCATTCTGCACTTGCCTCTAGCACTAAGTTCTTTGATAGTCCTCCAAGCTGCATCCCTTGCTGATTCAAAAAATGTAGGGTGCACCACTGAGTTGGTGAACATGCAGAATCCTTTTTCCTGATGGTTGTCTTCCTTGTTTTTATACAAGTGAAGTTGCACCCACCAGTATTCCACTCCTTCATCCATCACTGGAAAACATTTGTACACAGCTGCACCTTGTATCTCTAATGCAACCATGAGGTCCTTGAGAGCTTTGGGTAATTCTGTCTCACTCTCCAAAGTCATTGTCATGAGTGGTCCTTTCCTTACGGCTTTGTTGATGGAGTTCATCTACAAATAAAGATGATAGAGAGAAGATTAGAAAAGTTTACGAGAAGAATAGACAAGTGTAGAAGTAGTTGAATTTTTTTCCTTAGTGGTTTCCAATCCTAGGGTCATAATCCTACAGGCAACATAGTGCTCTAATACCATCTGTAAGATCCCTCCTTTGTAAAGGAAAAGGATCCATGTGATTGCAATGCTAGTCCCTGGATCATTGCTAGCATCCACAGTTTAAGATGAAGTACACAGATACAAAGGTCATTTATTACATCCATTCCAGAGATAAACATAGTCTTTACAACTCAAGGCCACAGGCCTATTACAAGAGTTTGAATAAGTAAATAAATATAAGTCTTCATCTTCATGTGCCACAAGCAAACATGTTGAGTGTAGACTCATGACACCTAATCCTCATCAGAGTAACCTGCAACATCACAAGTTACAGCCACAGTGGGTCAATACTTTGGAATAGTATTGGCAAGTGATACCTTAGTGAAATTTAGGTGGATTACATTACTATATGCAATTTGGCTAAGTGAAGCTTGGCTTGCTTTGCTCAAAATAGGTTTTTCCTATTAGTTGAAATCACTAAGTTTTTCTTTGTCAAAACTTTCCCAAGAAACCATCAATAGACATTGAGGTCCTTCACCCTTGTTCACCCACAAGTTTTTACTTAGAAGTTGGAGTGATGAGATTCTTGATAGCTTCCATGTCTTGATGCTCAAGTTGTCCATTGCCATGGACTTGGCTAAGTACTTAGATTTTTCCATCTGCAGAGGTTGTGCACTTTCCCCACCAGACTTGGTTTCCCAAGACAGGAACTTTCAGAAGCCTTTCCTTAGACCAAATGGACGCGCTCCAACCTATCATTTCCACTACCATCAACTGTCCAAATGGCTAAGTTCTAGCAACTTATGTGATCCAGGCAGAGCCCATATTGCCAAGTGGCTGCACTATAAGCTTCTCAACACTTGGCCTCTAAAATCCCTTTGTTCCTGGGTGGCTTTCCACAAGTGAGAAACACAAGGTAAACCATAGCCATGGGCCTTGTGTAACCACTCAACCAAAAACCACCAATCAAGTCCCTTTCCACCCAGGTGATTCATTGACTTAGTTGTTTTATTAGAAAAACATAAGTCCAAAGACTTAGAAATATTTTCATCATAGCATGTATATTTTACCAACCCTTGTTTGCTACTAGGTAGGCTAAGCATGGAATAGATAGTACTTAACTTAGAAAATTTCCTAGCAATTCTACAACTACTTAGGATTTCCCAACATGGCATTTGGCAAAATAGTAACATTCAAGACTTAGCAAAATATTTCTAATGCTTGTATAAAAACATATAGGGATGCTAAGTGATGATTACACTTGCCTTGGTAGTTGGGAGAGTAGCACTCTTCATAATCACAATCACTAGCACCAAAGTCTACACAAAGAATATAACCACAATCACATACAAATCGTATACAAGCAAAAATATATATGCGTGCATGCAAGATGCTAAGTGATGATTTTTAAAACTCAACCAAGCAAGTGCATAGTACTGAATTCTAAACAAGTCAAAACTTTGCCAAACCAAGTTTATTTGACACTAAAACCAATTCCTAAACAATTCATATGATTAAAATAGTCCTAAACAAGTTTCTGCAAAATAAACCATTTTAACAGAACCTAAACTTTAAACAAATTGCATAAACAGAAAGGGCTTGTCTCCCTGATTCCAACGGTATAAAATTTGTCAAATTCTAACGTGTGGATCAAAAGTTATAGCTAAATCAAATTTGGTTACAAATCTGATTCAAATTCTGTTGTTAAACTAAACCCTAGCCACGCGCCGCGCTCTGATTCGTCGGTACCACTTCGCGTGGATCGACTAGCATGGACCGTCAGATCTAACTTACGCGCACGGCTCAGATTGTCACTTACCCCTTCGATGCAGATCTAATCTAGAGCGCTGGATCTAGATCCTACGGCTGCTAAGCACGTGACCATAGACTAGCGGCGCTAGCGGCGGCGACTGGCGGCGGCGCGTCTGTCAGCGGCGGCACTAGCGTTCTAGGTCATCCGGGGAGGGGAGAGTGTGCTTAACAGAACCGCGGGGTCGAGGCGAAGCTCAACGTGGAGGTGGCTTGGCAAGGGGCGCACGACAGGGGCTGCTGGAGCTCGTCGGAGTCGTGCACGGCGTCAGGAGGTTGCAGACGATGTAGTTGCCGAGGTTTCGCGTCACCCTAGCACGAACCAGAGGGATTAGGAGACACGCAAGACAGTGGCGAGCATCCTCGTATGCAAGAGGGGGCAAGGGGCGCGCTCTGCTTACCGTAATTGGTCGCCGGAGTTGAGCGGCGGCTCGGTCGGTTGCGGGCACGAATGGGGACGGTGTCCTGGGTCACGAGAATGCAAACGAAAAGTATCAGGAGATGCACGAGATCACGCTGGGCACGATAGTTTGAACCAGAGAAAGGGGGCGGTCGAAGCTCACCGGAATCAGTCGCCGGAGGTCGTCGGTGCTGCGGGGTTTCGAGGTCGAATGCGCGCAGCCTGGTGGCGGAGTGAGCGAGGAAAGTGGGGGGAAATGACCGCGGCGGGGTGTGGTTTAAATAGGCTGAAGCGCGATAGGAAACGCTCGCGGCATCAAGGCTAATTACGCCGCGCCATTACCGGCATCAACGGCAGCGGCGACGTGGTCTGCGGGCGCGTTTTGGGGAAGAAGGAGTGACATGGAGAGGGCCCGCTTGGCAGCGAAATAAGCAGAGAGGGAGTGGGGTCTGGGTGTCAGTGACTCCGCGGGTGCATCGGCGCGTGCGAGAGAGAGAGAGAGGTGGCCCGGGTGGGCTAAATGGGCTAAGTCTGCTGCTGGGATTAAATCCTGGCGCCGGCCCTTTTCCATTTCTTTATTCCTTTTCTTTTTCTGTTTTGATTTTCTGGATTGGTTTTCAAATGAATTCAAACTCCATTTGAATTCAAATCTTTTTGGGATTTTTGTAGTGTGCAACAGTCTTAATTCTAGGCACAAAACCATGTGGTCACTTTGAAAAGGCTTGGTCATTTTTGGAAAAACAAAATAACAGAGACATTACACTAGGTTTGCAAATGCTTGAAAATGGTTTTTGAAACCATTTCTATTTTGTAAAATTTTGTTCTAACTCCACACTCAAACCAATCAACAAGGGAGACAAACAATCTAGGTTTAAAACATTCAAGCTCTCAAATGGGGATGGGCATTTGATTTAAGTTTGCTCACATAAAATGATAGCACTATGTGCTTCTGTTTTTCTTGAAAAGAGTTTGAAATTGATCTCAATTCTATATGCATGCATGAATGATATGCAATCTTTGAAATCATGATTTTAGGGATGTTACATGCTTTTTCTGGGTTGACTTGGCACATGCTCACACCATGTTATGGCTATGAACCAGTCACCTTAGCCTCTATGATTATTTGGATTTTGACTTGTAGTACCACTTTATGCTTTGATTAGTAATGTTTTGTCACTCTGCATGATTATGGCCATTATTGCTCTCTTAGTTGGTCGCTCCCAGTCTTTTGCCAGCCTCCACTTGTATGACTAAGCTCTACTCATGCATCCAACTCCCAAGAAACCAAGTTATTCCAAAGTGTCCGCTATAAATTCCTATGCATGGTGTGTCACACCATTCCAAGTATATTGTTTTATCTATCTTCCAAATTAAACTTATTATTTCAAAGTTAGTGATTAAAGCTCTCATAAACTGGATGGCACACTTTATTTTTCTTGCCCCTAATAAACTTGAACCATTGTGTCATCTATGTTGTATATGATTGCACTTATACGTTGGAATTAGCAGAACCATGTTGTCACGAGTAACGCTTTCAACATTGCACTTGTACTTTGTATACATTTGATATCATGATCTTTTGTTTATGGATGTTGTCGGTGTGAAATGAAACGGGAGCTTGTAAGTCCATGGAGTTATGTATGTGTGTTAGAGAAACGCATGCGCCGCTAGCCTAAGCCATGCCTAATCATGGTGGAAACTTGCATCATCACCATAGTGAGCAATCATGGTGGAAACTTGCATCATCACGATAGTGAGCATTCTATGAAGCTACTAGGGAGAAAACAACATCTCTTGTTCATGGAACAATTGTATTGTTTACTTTACACACCTTGCTTAAAGCAGTTATCTGTTGTTTGCAACTTAATACTAGAGGGGGTTCAGATGATAACCTGAAGGTGGATTACTAGTCATAGATGCAGTTGGATGGCGGTCTATGTATATTGTTGTAATGCCCAATCAAATCTCACAGGATCATGAATGTCTAGTATTGCATTGTTATGCCTTGCTCTGTCCTGTCAATTGCCCCGCCGTAATTTGATTACCCAGCATGTTATGTTGTTTATCTGAAGGAGAACACCTCTAGTGAACTATGGACCCCAGTCCAATCTTTACCATTGATACATCTTCCACTGTTACTGTTTACTTTCTGCAAGCCACCATTACCTTCCACACCATATAGTTAATCCTTTGTTTTCAGCAAACCGGTGAGATTGACAACCTCACTGTTTATTGAGGCAAAGCCTTGTGTTTGTGTTGTGCAGGTTTCCAAGTTGCTAGCAACACCTTTGAGTTGTTTCCTTCCTCCTACTGGTTCGATAATGTTGGTTTCTTTCTGAGGGGAAACGTGCTGCTGTGCTCATCATACATTCCTCTTGGGGTTTCCCAACAGAGCTCTAAAGTGATCTGAGTTACACGTCATTAGATAACTACTATAGGAACTTGCTAGACGGCTAAACATGCATCAAAATGAAATATTGATCATAGAACAAGCATGCAAGCTCACACAACCTGTCACCTACAGTAGCAAAATACTCAAGATACAATCCACCAATCAAAAATATAATTGGACAAACGGAGGAGGCTCATACCGGAGAGAAACCCTCAAAAATCAGCAGCAAAGATGGGCTGAGCAAGGAGATCGAAATTCGGGAGCAAGAACAGCAGAACTCAATCTTTGATAAGTTTTCTGGTGTTTTTTGAGAGAGAGAGAGAGAGAGAGAGAGAGATAGAGAGAGAAGGAAGTGGCTAGAAGGAGACTAAGTGGAGGGCCAGGGGTGGCCCACACCTGGGCCAGGCGTGCCCTGGGGCTGGCCGCGTCGCCAGGGGGTGTGATGGCCTGGTGGGTCCCCCGGGTCACTCTAGGTGTCCCTCTGCCCCTTTTTTCATGAAAACATTTAATATGAATTTTCTAGAATTTTTCGGGAAACTTTATTTTTGGCCAATTTTCAGGTTATGAAAATTGATTTTATCGCAGAAAAAAGGTTTTTGAAAGACACAAAAGCAAACCAAAATGAAAACTACAGAAGTTCTAAGAGACTCTAACAAGCAAAAAACTAGGAAGACTAAGACAAACAAGACGAAGAGCAAAGATTGGAAAGGATAAAAATAAAGGTGAGCAAGTATAACCATGGTGAAAGCATTGTTTTGTTCATTTAAATCCCTTTGTTAACAAGGTTGATCAAGTCTTGTTACCAAAACAATCTTATATGAAACAAAACTTTGCATTTCACAAAATGATTATGTTACCTCAATCTTGATAGCAATAGTCCCAATAATAATAGTTTCAAAACTTTCTTGCGGAATGGGACAATATATTTGTCCAACTTCGATGCCCTCAATATTTTCAATTGAATTTAGGCCATAACTCTTATCAATCTTCTTGGGGAAATAGACAGTATGCTCTTTGTCATTAATATTAAAAGTTACTTTTCCTTGATTACAATTAATGACAACATCTGCAGTATTAAGAAAAGGTCTCCCAAGAATAATAGACATATTATCATCTTCAGGCATCTCTAGCACAACAAAATCAGTTAATACCAAGAAATTATCAGCCACTTGAACAGGAACATCCCCACATATACCAACAGGGATAGTAGGTGACTTATCAGCCATTTGCAAATATATATCAGTTGGTATCAATTTTTCTAGTTGAAGTCTCTTGTAGAGAGAAAAAGGCATAACACTAACTCCGACTCCCAAATCACACAAAGCAGTTCTAACATAATTATTTTTAATAGAGCAAGGAGTAGTTGGAATACCTGGATCACCAAGTTTCTTTGGAACCTTACAATTGAATAAATAGCAAGCAAATTAGAAATTTCCTCATTAGGAATCTTCCTTTTATTAGAGACAATATCCTTCATATACTTTGAATAACGAGGCAACTTAATAGCATCAGTCAATAGAATTTGCAAAAATAAAGGTTTCATCCACTCACAAAACTTGTCATAGTGTTCTTCCTCCTTTGACTTGTGTTTCTTATTAGGGAAAGGCATTGGTTTCTAAACCCAAGGCTCTCTTTCACTACCATTTTTATTAGCAATAGAATCTTCCTTAGTGTACTTGGTGTTCTTAGTGTGCTTTTTAGGTTCTTCTTCAATTACTTCCTTATCAGAAGCATCATTGTTATCATTACCACTTTCAGTTTCAGCATCAGAGACAGATATACTATTAGGATCTACAGCATGTTCAGAAGGTTCCTCAACTGTTTTGTGTTTCTTTTTTCTCTTAGAAGCAGTACCTCTATTTTCAGCTTGTTGAGAATCCTGCTCAATTCTTTTAGGATGTCCCTCAGGATATAAGGGATCCTGAGTGGTAGCACCACTCCTAGTTCTAATTTCATAAGCATGTTTATCTCCAGAAGCATTGACTAGCATATCCTTTTATACTTTAACAAGTTGATCAATTTGAGTTTGAACCATTTGAAAATGTTTAACAAGCATTTTAACATTATTAGCAGTTCTTTTCACAATATATTTTAACTCATTAATAGCTCTAGAGTTTTCCAATAAATGATTCTGAACTTGTTTATTAAAATTACCTTGTTTAACAATAAAAGTATCAAGTTCCTCTAATGTCACATCCCAAAATTTTCCAAATTTTGAAATGTGAAAATAAATAAACAAAATAAATAAATGTTGAAATTTAGGGTGAAAAGAAACTTTTTGAATCGAAATGGAATCACCAATTTTGGATCTTTAAATAAAAAAGATATGGATTTTATAAGCAAAGGAAGGAATAAATAAATAAGGACTATTTTTAAAAGCCAAATTAAATCTTGGCCAAACAAATGAAATGAAAGATTTTTGTTTAATAAAAAGAGTAAAGGATTATTTAAATAAAATCATAAGGATTTATTAATATCCAATTTTATTTAAATAAAGACAATTCCCAATTTAAATATAAATCATATTAAAGTATTTTAAATAATAATTCAAAGTGAATTATTTTTAAATAAAACCTACTGAAAAAGATTTGATAAAATTTAGAATTCAAATAGAGTTTTAAAACAAATTAAAATCTTATTTGAAATAAAGACAAATGACTATTTCTAAAATTAATAATGGACCCTAAAAGAATTAAAGAAATATTCTAAAATGGACTTTGGAATATGTCAATAAACAGTATTAGAAATATACTCAAGTTTGGTTAAGGTTTGGAATTCAAATGGTGCTTGAATTATTTGAATAAAAATCGAAACAGTAAAATAGAAGAGGAAAAAAACAAAAAATAAGAAGAAAACAAGACATCGTAGCTAACCTACTTGGCCCAACCAAATAGCCAAACGTGGCCACTCCATTCTTCTTCTTTTTTCTTATTTTCTCTCATTCTTTCCCATTCTTTTTTATTATTAAGCTATATTTTCTTTGACCCATCTACCGGCCGACCGTACAAAGAAGTCCATCTAGCATAGCAATCATCTTCTTTGTCCTTCACGCACATAAACTGAATCGAATCAAGTACGCATGGCAGCCAGGTCATTCCTTCCTCCTGTAGGACATTTTCAAACTTGAAACGGATAGTCTCAAACACGAAAAATTATACCCCACTCCACTAGCATTCTATTCAGGGAATTAAAAACCATCGTTAGTGCCCCTTAATCACAAATAATGGCCATCATTTCTGAAACTGAATCAGGACAGCGACCCTCTTAGCTCCCACTCATCCGAGCTCTTCCTTCCCTAAAGAAATGGATCCAACGGGTCTTTCCCTTGACACACCAAACCTCCTCACCCATTCATGCCCTCAGGATGCCTCTTTGGAGGGTGAAATTTCTCGCCGACGTTGTCGGCCATCATGAGGTCTAACGATCGTAGTAAGGTAGTCATGGGAACCACGCCCCCGAGTATTACTCTTTTTGTGTTATATCTCATCCATGCGCATGTTGTAACTTCCTGATTTTCCTCAATTTCGTAGACAAAGACGCACCAAATCGGAAATCTGATGACGTCGCAGTTCCAGCAACTCGGCATTAACTCCAGGAGCGCTGCCAAAGATTGCCGAGGCTCTCGTCGTCTTCACCATGATCAGAATCAGTATGTCCTCAATTTAATTGACTTCACCGTCATCACGACGGAGTCGTCAATCTCATCTGGTACAGAGGGAAACATTTCCCGGTTATTTTTTCTTTCTATTCGCCGCTTACATGCACCTTCCTGACCCGTCAAGTTGACGATTTTCATAGCCGCAGATCACCGCACCGAGTACCACTATACTCTTCGTGGAGACTAGCTTCACCAATTTATCATATCCCGGAGTTCTAAGACAGTCGCATTGTCGTCTCCGTCAAGTTCCCCAGCCGCAGTTGTTCCCGAGTATTTTTCTAGCAAGCAAACTCTATCATATCTGTGAGCTACATGCTAAATCCTTGCATCCGCATAATATACATACGTATGCTTTCTAGCTATAGCTTTCTAGATGACCGCGGTGCCGATGAACCGAATCCAATGACATGGGCATATTAGACCACCATGAACACGCCTTATGATCTCGAGCCCAACACGAAAAACCATCCAAAGAGCACTAGAAATCTAGAACCGGCGTTTAGTTTTGATACAAAATTATTTTAATACACATACATGTATTCAACTGACCAGGAACAGGTTATTACGTTGCCTGTAGCTGCATATCTATTCCTATTTTCGGATTTTTAGACATAAGAATATAAAAACTTATAAAAATCATATCTTTAGTTCTGTATATCCAAATTTAGCAAATAATATGTCTATGGATTCACAAACACGAGTAGAACACAGTGGAGCCATAATTCGATATTTTTTGAGTCTGTTAAAATCATGTTTCATATAGAACCATTTGTGGAGTATTTTGAGTATAAAAATTGTTGTGTAAATTATTTTTAAGTGAATCCTTTTCCAAATGATGGCATATTGAACCCTCTATACTGTAAGACCAAAATATAATTTTATTCTAGTATAAATAAGATCGTGGAAATTATTTAGTGAGAACGGCCTTTCTAAGTGTTAGAAAATATTGCTAATGGCTACAATTGCAGAAATGGTTGCATTTGTAATCTTGAAAATATAAAATGTTCATAAATCACTTAGTAATGTTCAGAACCTTGTTATAACAATTTGTACAATAAAAATTTCCGTCTTGCATGTTTGCATACTTTGCATGATTTTTGTGTTGTTATTAGTATTGATCTTGTGATTGTTTTGTCTTGGTTGTTTTGCTTGATAGATTGTGTTGATTATCAAGTGTGTTATTGCGAAGAGTGTACCAACACCACCAACTACTAAGGCAAGTGACACCATCATCCATGTCCTACTATTTTCATTACATTTAGTGGATTTTTTTGTAGCATGCATGATAGGACTACTATATTTCTATGCTATGCTATATCCTATTAGGATATCCTTATATATTCCTTAGTGAAATCATTGTAGTTGTAGTATGCTTAGCCCTGCTATATATTTGGGATGGGATACATGATATGATTATGTGAAGTGTTGGAAAAATATATGCTTTATATAATAAAACAAGTACTCAATGAACCACCTGGGTGGAAAGAGGATACTCAAGTTTTGGACAAGGTGGCAACAAAGGGAACCATGTTTATATGGCTATCTTTTTGTATGTGCACTAGAAGAAAACCACCCAGGGACTTAGAGACTGAACATGTTTCTCGTACAGTGGCTTCCGTGTACAGCCACATGCTAAATGGGCTCTGGCTTAGTCAACTACATAGTGGAAGACCTTGCATTGGCATCTTTAGGTTAACTAGAATTGTGTATTGGAAATATATCCTTACATTGGTGCCTGGTAGACAAGCTAGCATTGTGTATTGGGAGGACTTCTATGGAAAGACTTTGTCACATTCTCGATCTGCCGGTACTCCATTTGGTGCGTACTTATCCAGCGGCCACTGGTGGCATCAAGACGAGATTGTGTCATGTGGGTAAAGTGTACAACTTCTGCAGAAGATCAAATTCTAAGTACTTAGCCGTGTCCCCGGTTACGGACAACTCTGAGCAACTAAGGCCTGAAGCTATGGAAGATCTCGACATTCCAATTTCTCAAAGTAAAACTTGATGGTGACAACAAGGGATTAGAAGCACTTGGAGTTTTCCAAGGAGTTCATAAAGATTTGTCAAAAGATCAAAACTATTTTGAAAAGATAGGATAAAACTATATTGCTTTCTGCAAATGAGCCTAAATCCTACTTAGCCAAATATGCATATATTGATAGGTTCCACTTATTTCTACATAATAGTGAAACTTGCCAATACAATTCAAATGTATTGACCCTTGTGGCTGCAACTTATTATGTTGCAAGTTTGTTTGATGTTAGTGAAGTGTGTGTTTAATAGGATTACAAGTCTACAACCAACATGATTGCCTGTGGCACTTTGAAGATGAAGGACTCCATGCTATAGTTATTTCTGCTGCATTGTAATGAGATAGCCAAATGAGCTATGTAAGATGTAATGAATTATTTTATTCCTGGTTATAAAGTTGTATTATGACCTTTGTTTATTGATATTACATCTTAACTGTGGATGCTAGCTATTGATCCAGGGACTAGCATTGTAAACACAGGGATCTCTACCTTATTAAAGGTTGGGACCTCTACATCTAAGCATTGATCAGGAGGTTTACCATAAGGAATATCACCTTCATCAAAGTGTTGGAGAGAGTGTACCTCAATAGAAGATGAGTGGGAAATTGGCTTACATAGTTCTTGTAACATCCCAAAAATATAACACAAGGATTATCAAACTCTAATCACTAAAATTAGGGTTAACAAAAACTTTGATTAATTAAAATCATATGAATGCATGTGTGAATGAAATGATTTGACCAATGCATGAATGGACTAGTGTGATTAACCTAAATAGCAAGAAATAGTTTAAAGATGAAAATAACATCATATAAAACATTTCCATGCAGAAACAAATCAAAATAAAATAAAAAACAAAGCAAATAAAGCAAATGGTCATTTTTGCCAATCTTGCTCACTAGGTCACTTCGAGTGCTTCTAGTCCAAGATTTCAAACCGAAACATTCCCAATTCTTTTAACCCCTTGATATAACTAGTAAAAGTGAATCAAGGCCCAGCTTTCAAACTTGCAAACACATTTGTCAACCTCATTCAAATCACAATTCAAAATTAAATGTTATTCATATGTGAAGATCATCCATTTTCAAAACCCAACGAAACCAATGCCCCTTGACTAATCCAACTAACAATACACTCCCTAGTATGTGCCTAGCAAACCCACAAAGTTTGAATCCAAAATTCAAATTTAAAGTTCTTGCGGCCATTTCATCAAACACCTTGCAGATTCAAATCAAACAAACATCTAACACTATAGTGTGCAGTAAAATTGGCCGAACTTGTTCCCTCTATGGTTGCAACTAGCCCTTAGTAGATCATCTAGCCTCTTTAACAATCTTTAGCACCACTGTGAGCAAGCCTAGCCATTAATGGCACGCATGCCGAGAGCAGCATTGCCACACCAGTATCGACAGCAAGTGCTTAAATCTTAAGTAGTTTTCAATGAGTAGAAATTACTTTTCTAAAAGTAAAACAAATAAGGCAAGTGCTTAAATCTTGTAATATTAGTGATGATGCTAGATAATCTAGTGTGAACCATTGTGTGATGATTGGAAATAGTTAAGTATTGTTTGGTGATTGTGTACCTCGTATTACTTTATAGACGCTAGTACCAACCAAGGATATGAGGAGGAAGGAGGATACTACGAGGAAGAAGCCGAGGAGAACTTCAACCACTGTTCTGCACAAGGCAATCTAACACTTGCAAGATACCCTAATTATGCAAGCATTACTACACAAGTTGACCTATGCAAGCTAATACTTTCTTGTGGCCATGACAACTATATGCCCTAAGCATATGTGATCATACCCACTTGATAACCCAATCCTAGTTTTACTTGCAAGCTTTATACTTTATTTCTTTATCAAAGCTTTCTCTTAGAGTTTACATAGCGAATTGTAGATATTAGAAGAATATTGGAAAGTAGCATAAAGAGCATAAAATTTGGCCTAAGTTAGATAATCTTGATGTCATCCTAAGGCATGAGATTGAACTTAGCAAATATCCACTTGTTTACCACCCCTCATTAGTATTTACCACCACTTCTAGATACTAGTGCTAAGTATAAAACTTGATCAACTTTAGATGGGAATACTTGGTGAAAATGGTTATGAAAACCTTAGAATGATGAGTCATTGTACTGAAATGTTTTGACCTGTGTTTCCGAACACCAGATTATTTGGATGAAGAAAATGTTGAGGCATGAGCCTTATCCCTTTTTAAAACTGATGGTTGTCTGGATGCGATACCATTACAATTTTATCGTACAACCACAATACCCAAAAATTGGGTAGGGCTTGACTGGAAATTTATATATCTTAGTATGGGTTCCCTCGCGGCAAAGGTCTGAGCTAAGGCTACCTTGTGAAGATTGTCCACCTATGCACTACCCAAGATGACAATTGGTCATGGTTGGGAGGCCAAACTCACAGGAGAGGTGCCTATACTAGGGTGTGTAATTGAAAGGTTAGGATTGATTATCCGCATACTAAGTATGGTGAATTCAGGATTTGTTCCTGACGGATGTATCGAATATTGTGGTGAAAGTGTACAACCTCTGCAGAGTGTCAAACTATTTGAATAGCCGCCTCCGCGGTTATGGACAGTTGGAGTGGCCATACTGTTCCCCCGTCAGATGTTTTCAAAATGACTCGTGAAATGAATTGTGACTTTGACTTGACCACAACAGAGTTGTGATATGAAATTCAAGTTCCCACTTAGGTGTTATAAAACTTTCAACTAAATTTCTTTCTTCTAAACTTAGTAGAGGTAAATCTGGCTTTTTACAAAACAACCCTAGAACTTAGTATATCCATTTCAAAACCCCCTTAACCTGTTAGTATTAGTTTGTGAGTACTTAAAGAGTACTCATGGCTCTGTCCCTAGCTATTCCCGTGGCCAGGCTATGAAGAGGAGTATCAGGATGACGTACGGCAGGAAGGTTACGACAACTAGGATCATCTCCCATCGTCAGCATTGCCTGTGACCCTGAAGATGGATCTTCGCGTACGCTATCATTACTATTACGTTATTCTGCTGCTTGTATTGTATTAAGAACTGGATCATGAGATCCTTATTTGTGTAAGACCTTATGTATGGTTTGTAATGGATGATGTACTGTGATATCCAAATCTGTTATGTATCGCAAAAATGGTAATCCTGGGATTGCGATGTATGGCATAACAGGCATCTGGGATTAAAAATCCGGGTGTTGACAGTTCTTCTATAGGAGGTAAATTCTTCACATCTTCAGATCTAATACCCTTCTCCTTAAGACATTTCTTAGCTTCTTTCATCACTTCATCATTTAATTCAATCACTCCCCTCTTCTTTGGTGTTGGTGTTGGAGTTGGTTCAGGCACAATTGGTTCAGGTGTAGTAGGCTCAGGTGTAATTGGCTCAGTTGTAGTCCAATAATCATAATTCTTGCTTATTTTGGCCATTAATTCTTCAGCTTTTGCAGGAGTTCTTTTCCTCAAAACACAATCAGCAAAACTATGCAGGTATGTCCTAGATTCATCAGTTAGTCCATTATCATATATATCAAGAAGCTCATTTTTAGGTAATGGACATCCAGGATGTGCATGAATCAAGGCACAGAACCTTGTCCATGACTCAGGCAATTTCTGTAGGGGTTCGTAGCATGGAAAACAAAATTTTCTACCGCATGAACACACAATCAAGATCTAATCTATGATCAAGCCAAGATCTATCTACTAGATTGTAGCAACGAGTCGATAGAATACTAACCCTCGAAGATCCAAAGCGGTTAACGAGAGCAGATTCTCGTGGGTGATGTAGTCGTACACTTCCGATCTCAAGATCGCAGAGCGATCCTTCCGGCCATGTTACGGCAGCGCTTCCAGTCGGTCGATCACACGTTAATTTTCGATGAAGACCTTCCTCTCCCTTGTTCCAAAGGCAGCGGAGGTTGTAGCACTCTCCTCGTGATTCCGGCGGCCTGACGTGGTGTCGGAGTAGAGGGAGATCTCGTGAGGCCGCCTTAAGCCGGAGCGAGTATGGTGGAGTATGAGAGAGGCCTTGGTGATATAGGGTTTAGAGGGCACCAAGGGGAGGGCTTGGCCGGTGGCTAGGGTTTGGGGAAACCCTAACTCGCCGAGTTAGAGGAGCTCTAGGCGGCGGCTACTTGGAGGAGGCCGGCGGCTAGGAGGCTAGGGTTTGGGGTGTGAGAGGTGTAGGCTAGAGGGGCACCCTTGCCTCTCTTTATATAGGAGGGAGGGCACCGGTTGGGAGGAGGGAGTCCTCCCCCAACTCGGCCTCCTTGGCCGGCGGGTGGAGGAAGGAGGACTTCCTCCCCAAGTAGGTTTCCTACTCTCCCTCCACCAAGCAAACTTGTCGTTTGACTTTTCAAATTGGGGTTTGACTTTTCAAACTAGGATTTGATTTCTCCCTTTATTTTGCCCATCCATGATACCTAGTACATGATGCAACCATTCCACATTGTCATGACACATTCATATACCCTTCTCCTCCGGAGTGCCGGACCTTTCGGAACCTTCTAGAACATTCCTGATGAAAACACCGGAATCATTCCCCAACTCCGAAACAAGACTTTCCTTATATGAATATTATTCTACGGACCATTCCGGATCTCCTCGTGATATCCCGGATCCCATCCGAGACTCCGAACAACATTCGGTCTCTTACTCGTCATTCCATAACTACTCAACAACATCGAATCCTTAAGTGTGTCTCCCTACGGTTCGTGAATTATGCGGACATGACCGAGACACTTCTCCGATCAATAACCAATAGAGGAATATGGAAATTCATATGGCTCCCACATAATTCTACGATTACTTTGCGATCGAATGAACCACTTACATACGATACCAATTTCCCTTTGTCTCATGATAGTTTACTTATCCGAGGTTTTGATCGTCGGTATCTCTGCATACCTAGTTCAACCTCGTTACCGATAAGTACACTTTTCTTGTTCCCGTGGTATGTGATCCCTTGTGAACCAGTCACATGCTTGCAAGCTAATTGGATGACATTCCACCGAGAGGGCCCAGAGTATATCTATCCGTCATATGGATGGACAAATCCCACTCTTGATCCATGTGCCTCAACCCATACTTTCCGAACACTCAATGCCACCTTTATAGCCACTCCCAGTTACGGTGTGGTGTTTGATGTCATCAAAGCATCCTTCCAGTGACGGTGCTTAACATGATCTCATGGTCGAAGGAATTAGGTTACTATGTATCTTAAAGCTTATAGCAAATGAACTATATTAAATGACTTGATCTTTATGCTACGCTTAACTATAGGAGTATATCCATCATATCATTCTCTAATGATATGACCCTGTTGTTAATAACATCTCTATGTTCATGATCAGGAAACCATGATCATATATTAACCAACAAGCTAGTTTAACAAGAGGCTTTACTAGGGACTCTTTTATGTTTACAAATCACACAAGTATTAATGTTTGTGGTTAATACAATTATAGCATGGTATGTAAACATTTATCATAAGTATAAAGATATGATAATAACCACTTTATTATTGCCTCTTGGGCATATCTCCAACAGTCTCCCACTTGCACTAGAGTCAATAATCTAGTTTCAAACCTTTGTGTATTCAACACCTATGGCTTTCTGGTGTCGTATGTACACGATTGCTAGTGGTCAACTGATCTCCAAATCTGACACTTCCAGGTCCGTGTGTAATTGCATGTCTCTATGTCTCTACGCATCACTCATTCTCTAATGAGATGGCTTTGTACAAATTTGGTCCTTTGGTGTGACCTTTAGTTCTTTGGGGTTTAAAACATGTTGATAATATTGTCGTACAATATATGTTCATAGTATTATCTCTGTTGTGAACTACACCTAGTTTGATAACAAACTACTTGACACAAATGCCCTCTTTTGCTGCTATAATAGCAGTTATATACTTAGCCTTTTGTTGTAGTATCTGTCACAATGTCTTAACTTTGGAACTCATCCAAATTCATTATGGAACTCACATTCCATCATATTGTGCCACCCTTAGTTTAGATTGAGATAAACTTAATTGTACTTTGTGACAAAACTAGTATCAATGTAATTCATTTACAATGAACAAACCATCTATTTGTCACTTCTACAAAATAATATATTCTTAGTTCTTTTACAAGATCATAAGAATATCTTTACTATCGTCCAGTAATCATCTTATGAATCATTCTGGTATACGCTCATAACATTTAGAGCATAGGACATATCTGGATTTGTACACATCACAACATGATTGATAAAATACTCTTTGTGATTGTATCTATCAAGTATCAAAAATACTTAAATCTTTATTCAATCCTTCCTGTGCAACAAGAACCTTTCTTGTAGTTTCCATATTTAACTCATTCAATATCTCATCTATGTACTTCTGGCACAACCATATTTGCGTCACAATTTATCCATATAGATATTGATGCCAAATATTCGGGTTCTGCCTAAGCCTTTCATCGAGATGAAATTCTTATCTTGTGTCAATAAAAAGATACATCATTTCCAATCAACAATATGTCTTCTACATAATGTATTAGAAACATGTCTTAGCGCTCCCACTTAATTTCTTGCAAATGCAAGCATCTTCATCGTCTCCGATGAAATTAAACTCTTTTAACAGTTTCATCATAGTGAAGATTCCAACTATGCGATGCTTACTTCAACCATTGAAGTTTGCATATACTTTTAGCATCCTTTGAATTAACAAAACCCTTTGGACCATGTCATACACACATCCTAGGTAACCATTCTATTAGAAGAACTTGTTTTGTTTATTCAATACATAATAAAATTATATGTCGTGATTGCTACATTAATCCGTCTAGACTAAATATCGCTTAATGAAAGATCAGATCTTGTCATAGTCAACTCTTTGAATATTGTCGTCAACTCTTTCCTGACATGTCGATAATTTCATAGATGTGAAACATCCATGTCTATTTCTTTATAGATCCAAATACGACTATAAGGTCTTGTACCTTTCCAGAGGGTCTTTCAAGTTCAAAGCTTGATCTCTCGTATATGGAACTATCACGGATTTTATGGCTTCAAGCCATTTGACGGAGTCAGGGCCCATCATCGCTTCTTTGCATGTAGTCGGATCATTATTGTCAAATAATGATTTAACTCTCAAATCTTGTTATTTGATTGTTTACCCGAACTACTTGTTTCAATAGCAACTTAGATCTCTGTGACCACAACCTTTGAGGCACGTGAGCCATGAGCATTGTTGCTGCCTCCGGAACACTTTTCGGCGATGCGCAACTTTGCACATATAGCTAAGTTTCTTTTAGCCTTATCAAAGTTCTATTATCCTCCCACTTAACTTTTCACGAAAAAATTCCTTCTCAAAGAAACTTGACATTCTAAGCGACAAACACTTTTGTCTCCGATGTTATGGAGGAATACTTAACAGTTATTCGAAATAACATACAAAGACAGGTTCATCCGACTTTGGTTGCAAACATCTTTCTTATGCATAGAATACCAATGTTTAAGAAAGGACAACTTGGATTTTATCCCAAAGCATAACTTTATATGGTGTCATTTCAACGGATTATGATGGATCTCTTTTTAGTGGAAAAACAGAATGTCGCTAAAGCTTTTAATCTTTAAAATATAATGGCAGTTTTATGAATTACACCTTTGATCTTACCATGTGAAACAAGGTTTAATTACATATCTCGAACACTCCATACTCTTATGGTGTTTCGGGAAATGCAAATACACGGAACGATTCCTTAAATCTTAGGTCTTATGCTAAACTTGTAACTTAAATATCTTCCTTTATGATCTTATCATAAACTATTTATATTCTTGTTACAATGATTTTGCACTTCATCTTGAAAGTCTTTGAACTTTTCAAATGTTTCATACTTTATCCTTATTAAGTAAATATTTGTATATTCACTCAAATATTCAGATAAAGTATATGAAGTTGAAATCCATCGCTCTTGACTACACATAATGGACTTCATACAACAATATGTACAAATTCCAATAAGCTAGTAATTTGTTCCCTTTTGGCCTATGAACGAAGTTTTAATTATCTCTAGGAAAGTTTCACGAGCGTCATTTGATCAAAAATCAAAAGACTCCAAAATTCTATCCATATGGAGTTTCTTCATGTTTTCTTTCCAATATAATTTAAACGACGATGTCACTTCCTAAGTGATCTTTCAATCAATTTGTCTTTCGACATTTTTAGCACTAGTTTTATGGATGTGATTTCTCCAACGATATTTGTGAATCATCCATCTTTTATGGATTACAGCAATTATTTGAACAACCCTTTTGTTCTCATAATACCTGATAAAATAAATCTTGAAGGCAAGCTTTGATGTTTAACGAGTAACACAATAACCCTTTATTTGTTCTCGATGAACATCATCACATATTCTTTTGCTAGTTACTTAGGCCATTGTAGTTCATGAATTGTGTTGTTTCGTATGATGATTCACACCAACAAATTCAGTATTCAATACTCAAGAACCACATTATTTAACAAGCAAAGAATACAGCCATAACTCGTATATCCTCTATATACCTAAACTGAACAATTCTAGTCTTTTCTTTTCTGCCATATATTTATGAGATTCTCTTTCAGTATTTCTTTTTCTGTCTGAAAGAATCTATCAACATCAATAGTGGAGCCATATACATGACACATAGTCCAAAGCATGTATAGTTAAATACAATGTCTTTGGTCTTGCACTTTGAAGTAGATCACCATCATCAAATGTTTGGTGTTCTTTCAAATTCCTCTCTTTAGTAATCTCTTGGTGTAGTAAACATTTTACCTACATCAAATATTCATGCTTATTATGGATTTATCCATGATCAAGTACTTTTAGCTTATAATGGTGAATCGCGAGTATAATGTTGCTCTCCAAAACCTTTTGGAGGATTAGGACAACTAGTGTCTCCAAACTTTTGTAAATTCTCATCAAATATGAGAACATTAACTTTGTCATATTATACTCTATCATGTTGTAACCAAAACATCATTTCAGATATCGCAATATCTTCCATACATGATGGTTTCTGAAACAACTCTTTCAATTCCTAGATTACCTTGATATTAAAACTATCTTTCGAATATCAAGAATCATGGAGATAAACATGATACTTATATACTAACACTGGAATTGTTACTCTTGATTTAATACCAACTATTAAACTTCACGGAGTAATCGAAACTTACTGAAAGTTTGCAATGGGACTTTTAAACTTTAGATTAACACTTCAAAACAATACGATACCAGTTTGTAAAGTAACTAACCAGAATTTTATAGTTCTATCATCTCAATTATAACTAAGCGCAAGGTGGTAAATGGATTCCAATGACTACAACAACTATGAAAATTCACTTTGATTTAATTTATGATAAATAGTGTTCAACTTATAATCAAATTGTTGTTGAACTCCCACTCAAAACAATATCCCTCACATTGTTTTAGTGATCACACGAACCAAATCCACCACATCAAAACCGATCATCACGAGAGTTGATGTAGCTTCAATGGCGAACAATCAACATGTTCATCATATCTACTATATGACTCATGCTTTACCTTTCGGTGATCCGTGTTCCGAGACCATGTCTGTACATGCTAGGCTCGTCAAGATCAAACCTTAGCTTCCGCATGAGCAAATCTGGCTTGCTCACGTTGTATACACTCGCAGAATCTAACACATCCGATCATCACGTGGTGCTTCGAAACAACGAGCTTTAGCAACGGTGCTTACTAAGGATGAACACTTTAAAACTTGAAATTGTGTGCTTGAGGGATCATCTTATAATGGTATTGTCGTGAACTAAGCAATACAAGATGCACCAGTATGGCGTCAAGGTCAATGGCGTCGTTTCATGGTTGTCGTCCACCAGCTTCAACTATTACAACTACTTTGAATAGACATGCAGGTATTAACGGAATTTAAAGACAACCATATGGCGTCTGCCGGTTGCCAACTTAAAATAAGGAACATTGCATACATCATATATAATCACAATCATGGCCATATAACATCACAGCACAGCCTTGCAAAACAAAGTCAAACGCCTCTAATTTTCTTTGCATGTTTTACGTGGTTTGGGGCTTTCAATAAGTGTCGTTCTAACTTACGAAAAAAACCCACAACATTGATACTAGTATTGTCAATCACCCGTTGTAAATTGAATTTAACTATGTTGGGAGAAACAGGCACCCGCAAAGCCACTTATGCAATACAAGTTGCATGTCAAGCGTGGAGCAAGTCTCATGAACGATGTCATGTAAGGTTATCCCGGGCCGCTTCATCCCACCATCCCGCAAGATGCAAAGTACACAAGAAGCAATCGACAACAAAAGCATCAACGCCCACAATGACCATTGTGGTCTACTCGTGCAACAGATCTACATATAGACACGGCTCTGATACCACTTTAGGGGTTCGTAGCATGGAAAACAAAATTTTCTACCGCATGAACACACAATCAAGATCTAATCTATGATCAAGCCAAGATCTATCTACTAGATTGTAGCAACGAGTCGATAGAATACTAACCCTCGAAGATCCAAAGCGGTTAACGAGAGCAGATTCTCGTGGGTGATGTAGTTGTACACTTCCAATCTCAAGATCGCGTAGACGATCCTTCCAGCTAACGTTCTGGCAGCTTCCATGATCGGTCACACGTTGATTTCGATGAAGACCTTCCTCTCCCTTGTTCCAGCAGGCAGCGGAGGTTGTAGCACTCTCCTCGCGATTCCGGCAGCACGACGGCGTGGTGTCGGAAGTAGAGGCGAGATCTCGCAGAGCTTCGCCTTAAGCCGGAGCGAGTATGGTGGAGTATGAGAGAGGCCTTGGTGATCTAGGGTTTAGAGGGCACCAAGGGGAGGGCTTGGCCGGTGGCTAGGGTTTGGGGAAATCCTAACTCGCTGAGTTAGAGGAGCTCTAGGCGGCGGCGACTTGGAGGAGTCCGACGGCTAGGAGGCTAGGGTTTGGGGTGTGAGAGGTGTAGGCTAGAGGGGCACCCTTGCCCCTCTTTATATAGGAGGGAGGGCGCCGGTTGGGAGGAGGGAGTCCTCCCCCAACTCGGCCTCCTTGGCCGGCGAGTGGAGGGAGGAGGACTTCCTCCCCAAGTTGGTTTCCTACTCTCCCTCCACCAAGCAAACTTGCCGTTTGACTTTTCAAATTGGCGTTTGACTTTTCAAACTAGGATTTGATTTCTCCCTTTATTTTGCCCAGCCATGATACCTAGTACATGATGCAACCATTCCACATTGTCATGACACATTCATGTACCCTTCCCCTCCGGAGTGCCGGACCTTCCGGAACCTTCTAGAACATTCCCGATGAAAACACCAGAATCATTCCCCAACTCCGAAACAGGACTTTCCTTATATGAATCTTATTCTCCGGACCATTCCGGATCTCCTCGTGATATCCCGGATCCCATCCGAGACTCCGAACAACATTTAGTCTCTTACTCATCATTCCATAACTACTCAACAACATCGAATCCTTAAGTGTGTCTCCCTACGGTTCGTGAATTATGCGGACATGACCGAGACACTTCTCCGATCAATAACCAATAGAGGAATCTGGAAATTCATATGGCTCCCACATATTTCTATGATTACTTTGCGATCGAATGAACCACTTACATACGATACCAATTTCCCTTTGTCTCATGATAGTTTTCTTATCCGAGGTTTTGATCGTCGGTATCTCTGCATACCTAGTTCAACCTCGTTACCGATAAGTACTATTTTCTCGTTCCCGTGGTATGTGATCCCTTGTGAACTAGTCACATGCTTGCAAGCTAATTGGATGACATTCCACCGAGAGGGCCCATAGTATATCTATCCGTCATATGGATGCACAAATACCACTCTTGATCCATGTGCCTCAACCCATGCGGTGTGGTGTTTGATGTCATCAAAGCATCCTTCCGGTGATGGTGATTAACATGATCTCATGGTCGAAGGAATTAGGTTACTATGTATTAGAAAGCTTATAGCAAATGAACTATATTAAATGACTTGATCTTTATGCTACGCTTAACTATAGGAGTATATCCATCATATCATTATCTAATGATATGTCCCTGTTGTTAATAACATCTCTATGTTCATGATCAGGAAACCATGATGATATATTAACCAACAAGCTAGTTTAACAAGAGGATTTACTAGGGACTCTTTTATGTTTACAAATCACACAAGTATTAATGTTTCCGGCTAATACAATTATAGCATGGTATGTAAACATTTATCATAAGTATGAAGATATGATAATAACCACTTTATTATTGCCTCTTGGGCATATCTCCAACAATTTCTCCCCTTCTCCCTGTTTAAAATCAAAAAAAAATTCTGCAAAACAGCATGTCGAGCACTAGGAGGGAAATATTTCTGAAAGAAAGTAGCAATCAAGCAATCAGGGCTATCAATGGATCCAGGAGGTAAATTATTAAACCAAGCTTTAGCTTCTCCTTTTAGTGAAAAGGGGAAAATTTTAGCAACAAAGTAGGTGCACATCTTAATATCATCAGAAAATAAGGCACTCATAGTAGAAATCTCAGTCATATGTGCCATAGCCCTTTCATTCTCAGTCCCACAAAATGGTTCTCTCTCAACAATGTTTATATAGGACAAATCAAGAGAGAAATCATAATCTTTATATTTAATGTCTATGGGAGAAGTAGCAAACTTAGCATCAGGAGATAGTTTAGGAATAATAGTACGTTTATCAAGGAGACTCCTAATAGCACTAGGACTACGTGTGTTTTGATATTCTTCAATAAATTCATCAGTCATTTCAATATAACCATCATTAATATCATAGATTTCTCTAGACTCAGGTGAGCTAACAGGAGTAATAGTGTTTTCAGTAGGAGTTTCAGTGTTTCCCAATATAGTTCTAGCAATTGTAGCATCTAGCAAAGGACCTAATGAACCACTCTCATCAAGCATAGTAAAAGTAACATCATGAGCATCATAAGCAATTTCAGATTCAGCAGTAGTAGCAGTGTGTGTAGCGTGTGTATGTGTTGGTGGTGTAACAAGCTTACTTATAATAGATGGTGAATCAAGCGCAACAGAGGTGTTCAGGACTGTACCTCTTCTTGTAGTGGATGGTAATATAGGAAATTTTCCGTCACGAGACTTTCCCATGATGAAAAGGATAGCATCAAACAATAATAAATCCAAGTGAACTTACAAATAAAGCTATGCTCCCCAGCAACGGCGCCAGAAAATAGTCTTGATGCCCCACAAGTATAGGGGATCGCAACAGTCTTCGAGGGTAGTATAACCCAATTTATTGATTCGACACAAGGGGAGCCAAAGAATACTTGTAAGTCTTAACAACTGAGTTGTCAATTCAGCTGCACCTGGAAATAGTCTAGCTCACAGTAGTTTATCAGTAGCAACAGTTTTGTAGTAGTAATAGCAAAGTAACAGCAGCAGTAAAAAAAGGAAGTAGTAACAATAGTAGCAAACATCGGGGTTTGAGTGCGGTAGGCATAGGGATGATGGACGGGCGTTGTATGGACGAGACTATTCATGTAATATCAAGATCTAGGGCATTTGCAGATAAATAAGATAAAGCATCCAATCACTAAATAATCATAGGCATGCGTTCCATATATAGTCATACGTTCTCGCAATGAGAACTTGCACAACAACTTTTGTCCTGCCAGCCCGTTGTAGTGGGGCATCAAGGGAATCTACTGGCAATTAAGGTACTCCTTTTAATAGAGTACCGGAGCAAAGCATTAATACTCCATGAACACATGTGATCCTCATATCACAGCCATCCCCTCCAGCTGTCCCAATTTCTGTCACTTCGGGGCCTTTGGCTCCGGACAATGATATGTGTAAACAACTTGTAGATAAGATCACAAACAATACTATCATCATGAATCAATAACATGTTCAGATCTGAGATCATGGCACTCGGGCCCTAGTGACAAGCGTTAAGCATAACAAGTTGCAACAAAGTCAAAAAGCACTAACAAAGATACTAGGCACCATGACCTAATAATCTTATTCGATTGCATGATAGATCTCATCCAATCCCTACCATCCCCATAGCCTACAGCGGGGGATAACTCACTCATGGATGGGGGAAACATGGATGGTTGATAGAGAGGCACCGGTGATGATGATGGTGATGATATCCTTCAAATCCCAATCCTGGCAGGGTGCTAGAACATAGTTTCTTGTTTCGAATCGCGGTTTTTGGTGGTGGCGGCGCAGCAAAACTCTCTCTGGAAAAACGTCGAACCCCCCTCTGTTTTTAGGTCAGAAGGCTTTATGTAGGCGAAGAGGGAGACCGAGCGGGCGCCCGAGGTTGCCTTACCACCCCCAGGCGTGGCCTGGCCTGGCCGGCGCGGCCAGGGGGTGTAGGCCCCTCGTGGCCCTCCTCCGTCCCGTCTTCTGGCTCCGTGAGTCTTCTGGTAAAATAGGAGTTTTGTGATATTTTTGGGGATTTTCCTGAAAGTTGATTTTATGTACAAAAAACTAGACACCAAAGCAATTCTGCTGAAAACAACGTCAGTCTGTGTTAGTTGTATCCCAATCACACAAATTAGAGAAGAAACAATAGCTGCGCCGAGTGATCTCCCACTTATTCTAGAAAATGCAAGATCATATCAGGAACAAAAATGCACTCTTGATGAGATGCTGCAAGACCTTTTAATTCGTTTGAGACGAGGCAAAAGTCATGAGATACTTTGAAACAACAAAGACGTGTGAAGAAAACGTCGGAGTAAAAGCATCCGATACCTTCAAGCTTGGCTACTTGTTCAGGAAGCACCTTGTTCTGGGTATCAAGGTTGACTGAGCAAAAGGCAGGAAAAAGGTTAGCTCGGATGTACAAACCAGAGGGGAAATCAGAATAAGAGCAATTTAAAAAAAAAAACAAAGTAAAAGATTAGGAAACTCACCAGTTTTTTGCAAAATCGGCACCATATTCTGATACTTCATCTGCAACCTCCTGTGAGAGAAGAGCAACCTCTAGAACTCGGTCGTGCGCCGGTTATGAGCAACCTGCAGGCACAGATCTTCACACTCAGAAGGATATTCGAAGCTAAACCGTAAGGTCCTAACCAAGTAAAACTTGATCCGGACCTAGGTGGCTAGATATTCGAAGCTAAACCGTAATGTCCGAACCAAGTAAAATTTGATCCGGACGTAGGTGGCTAGATATTCGAAGCTAAACTATAAGATCTGAACCAAGTAAAACTTGATCCGGACCTAGGTGACTGGATATTCGAAGCTAAACTGTAAGATCCGAACCAAGTAAAACTTGATCTAGAACTAGGTGGCTGGATATTCGAAGCTAAACCGTAAGGTCTGAACAAAGTAAAACTTGATCCAGACCTAGGTGGCTAGATATTCGAAGCTAAAATGTAAGATCCAAAACAAGTAAAACTTGATCCGGATCTAGGTGACTGGGTATTCAAAGCTAAACCGTAAGGTCTGAGCCAAGTAAAACTTGATCCGGACCTAGGTGGGTGGATATTCGAAGGTACACTGTAAAGATCCGAACCAAGTAAAACTTGATCCGGATCTAGGTGGCTGGATATTCGAAGTTAAACTAAAAAAAATCTGAACTAGGTAAAACTTGATTCAAATCTAGGTGGCTGGATATTTGAAGCTAAAATGTAAGATCCGAACCAAGTGACACTTGGTCCAGATCTAGGTGGCTGGGTATTTGAAGCTAAACTAAAAGATCCAAACCAAGTAAAACTTGATTCCGATCTAGTTGGCTGGTAATTGAAGCTAAATCGTAAGATCTGAACCAAGTAAAACTTGATACGGATCTAGAAGGCTAGATAATCGAAGCTAAGACAAAAAAATCAAAGTTACTATGATTGATTGTATGCACCCCGAATACACTAAATGAAGAGAGCATCCGACCGAATGATAAATCATTCGATCGGAGGCTCGGGGACTAATGGGCATACACTACATCATGCGAAAAGGTAGAAGTGTAGGCCGAAGTGTTTACCTCATTCATGCTATCAGTTTCAAGAATAATTTTGGCGGCAAGGTGCAAGCGGTTGCTGATGTCGGGTAGACTAAAAGACTTGCTCCTCGGATTGGCCCCCGAGCTAACCTCGACCTGATCGGCAGTATTCCAATTGGTAGCATACTCCTCCAAGGAACCGAGGCTTCCACCGCTCATAGTGCGTGTCAACACCTTGCCCTTAGACTCTCGTGCTTGTTGGGCAGCTGCCTCTGCCGCTGGGCTCTTGTGAAGCACCATCTATGTGCCAGCAGCAGAACCAGAGGCAGAAGCAGGAGCTCCCTTCTGGAATATCTCAACGATGCTGGGCTGAGAAGAAATTCGCCCATCTTTCCTTTGAACAGGGTTGGCAGCTCCACCATCTTGACCTTGGGAGATGACTCGGCAGTTGGCTGCGACTTAGACGGCCGAGCTACAACTGGAGCAGCCGAAGGAGCTGCAGAAGGAGAGGAAGAATGAGAGCGTGTGCTCTGTTGTGATTAGCCTTCTTGTAGAGTCTTGGAGGGTTCAGTGGGTGCTGGTACTGATGCTGGAGATGAAGGAGTTGGATCTTGAACAGGAGCCGAGGTAACTGGCGCTTTGGCGGGCGCTGGTTCGGCATGTTGATTCTTGGCAATCTCTATGGGGGCAACCGAATCAGATGGTTGATCAGGCATGGCAATGTTGGTCGCCACCAGCCTCAGCCTCTACCTCCTCCTGCCGAGGTGGACTGTTAGTTGGCGCAGGATGAGGATCATCTCGAGCCAGGCTAGAGTCCCGGACATCGCTCTGAGGTAGTGGTGATGGCAGCCGAATAATGGGTGAGGCCATACTAGAGCCACTCTGGTTAGCGGAGAGCGGATCACTGTCGAGACAAGAAAAGAGAAAATATTGAGTAAAGAAAAGAAAGAGAAAAACAAGAAATATAAGTTTAAGTTTGGTTGAGGCGACTTACACTGAAACTCTAGGCATAACCTTGGGCTTGGGAGCTTTCTTGGCGGATCTCTTAATGCGCTTCTTGGGAACTTCGACCGAGGGATCTTTTGGCACGACCTGCTTCCTCACCGGAACTTGGCCTCCCATGGCAAGGGGATCCACCTCATGCACCTAACTAGCCGGATTAGCTGGAGGAAAAGGAGTCGGATAGGAATATGGGATGGGAACCAGATCAAATACCTCAAGAACTTCAACTTCATCCAAGTCAGCATCCTCAGAGCGGTTGGAATCCCTACCCCGAGTTCGGGCGGGAGACGAGTCAGGCTTCGGAATGAAATCCTCCGAGTCTGACTCATCGTTGTCCAGAGTGTCACGATCCTTTCTCCAAGGAAGGGCAAGAATCTCAGCATCTTCCTAGGTTTGTTCATAAAATTTCTAGAGAGGTACAAGCAAAAAGAAGCTAAGTACTCAATAAAATAGCAATGTAAAATGACTCGAATGAAATGATTCGGAATGGTTTACCCTGGGAGGGGGATTCTCGCGAGTGAAGGGCTTCGTGCCCCACTTCCAGCCCTCCGCCATATCTGTTTTGAAGATAGCCCAAACGCGCTTCCGAATCTGATCGTCATTGAGCTCAACGGTTCAGACTCGGTTTGGATCAAGAGGACCACTCGTATAGCAGAGCATGTGAGTTTGTAGCTGGAAGGGGCAGATTCGGCTCCTAACAAAAGCAGCCATCAAGTCTTCACCATGAAGCCTGGCCCGGGTCAACTCGTTGAGTTGGAGCTCAAATGCCTCGGCGAGAGCATTGGTCCTCTTAGGGTTGTAATTCCAGTTCTGCCTAGAAGGTGTGCCGATAGAGAAAGCTGGCAGCCAAATCTTATCCTCCTTACCACTGTTCTTCACATAGAGGAACAACCTGTGCCATTTCTTGCATGAATCGAGGCCTGCAACTCGGGGGAACTCGGACCTCTTCCTGGGTGTGATGGAGGTAGCGCCGCATTGGGTCAAAGATTTCTCGGAGGAGGGCAGACTTCTATCCGGCATGACAATGGCTCGGATCTGGAAAAACTTGGACCACACTACTATAGAGGGCCAAAGGCCGAAGTATCCTTCGGAGGCCGAGATAAAATCTGACAAAGAAGCGATGTCGTTAGCCGACAAATGGTGAGGCTGGAGGGCAAAGAATTCTAAGAACTCCTTGGCGAAATAACTAAGGGGGAGACCGAATCCTCTAGAGAAGTGTGACATGAAGACTACGAATTCACCCGGATCTATGATGGGGGCAGGTTTCGGGCCCGGTAATCGGTACTTTACCTCGGCAGGAATGCGGCGCGTCTTGATAAGCCACTTGATCTCCCGCCGAGTCACCGTGGATCCTTGCCAGGAACCGCGTTTCGAGGCGGCAACTGCATCTTCTTCTCTAGCAGCGGCAATGCTGTGAGAGCTTTACATGGGCTCGTCAGAGGAGTCGACGAAAGAAGAGGCACTAGCGACTGGCAAAGGCCTAGATTTCCATGGCCCCATAGCGGCGACGGAGAGCGCGGTCGTGGCAGCACAATTAGGACGGAGCAGAACAAGGGCTAGGCGTGGGTGCGTAGCACGGCGGAGCAGCACCAGAAAGTAGCGGCGCGGTCGCGAGCGAAGGAAGCTCTGCGGCGGCGGCACGAGGAGGAAGACGAGAAAATGGGGAGTGGGGAAAGTGAATAAGGGTTTCACCCCGCTCCCCCCATTTATAACCCCAAACCGCTAGCGATAGCGGGATCATGCGGGTGCGGCGGTGGCGGCATACACGTGTGTATCGCGCGCTGGCAACCGCCGAGTAGAGCCACGCCGCAGGTTACATGGCGCAGGAGATGATCCGGCCGCAATAACCATTGCAGTAATCAAAGGGGCACTTCGCGGACTTGACCGTTCGCAGTGATGATTGTTCCTGTGTCAGCAATCATTGTAGCGGCCTAAAAATGAGGCAAAGTGCAATGATTATGACACGTAGGATGAAACTTACGAGAGAAGCTAAGGGCATGACCCAGATGAATAGAGTTGATTCGGCAAGACAAGTCTTATCTCGGAAAATATCAGAGTGAGTCGGAAGAATGATAACATGTGAATCGATGAATAACTCGAAAGAAGGCCGACTGAAAGATAAGTCAGCAAATTGAAATGTACTATCTGAATACCTTGAACCTGCTGTAGCCTTATCGACTAAATTCACCAAGACTGCACCAGCTTCGGAGACTAATGTTGGGGGGATGACCACAGGTAGGGTCAAGCTAAGGAAAAAGGGGAAAGCCCTCTAAGATGTTAATCGGGTCAAAGAATGACCCAGCCGAATTATATCAATGCCGGCCGAATATGGACCGGGTTATCCCGAGTCAGGTAACTAAGGCCTGACTCGAACGACATACGGGGTATGTCGGCATATCATCTACTGTGCTTTATATCTGCAGGTTAGGGCTTGGCCGAGTCATACAGGGCGAGTCCGAGTCATGGGGAAGCTTGCTCGAGAAGGAGAGGGTGAACCCCAAAGTCAACACTGCACATTGTCTCTCTCTTAGGAATCTGTACAGTGCCAAGCACTACAGACAACAGCCAGAGGGACAGAGGGGCAGAAGAGCGTCACAGAGGTGACAGTCCCAGAGCCCGAGACTCACACGTCATGGACTCTGGGTCATTGCCGTTGATAGAAGGAAGACACGGAAAGGCTCCCACCGAATTTTGGGACAAGCATATTCGTGGAATATGTTGTCCACGTCAACCAAATATGTAACCTGGCCACCCCTTTATAAGGTGAGCTAGGGACTTCTAGTAGAGGGATCGATTCATTTTTACACTTAGCGCTTACAGAGAGCTTCTTCTCCCTCTCGCTCATACAGCTTGAGGAGCAAGTGTATCCATTGTTGATCAAAGTAAAGATCTGAGTTCGTGTGTTCTGTGTATAGAAGCCACTACATCATCCCTCCCTGGATCCCATTAGTGCACATTGGCCCCGACTTAAGCCTACCCATGGCATCTGCCGTGCCACCACCACGACAGCCGGGGACAAGGCGTGCCGGTGTCGGCAGGGGACGGGGAGGGGTGGTGCGCTGGGAGAATCATGGCGGGAGGTGGTGCGAATGGGGTCCGGATGGAGCGCCAGGAGAGAAGCGAGGCCAGTGTGGTGGCGGGCGGAAGTCGGCGAGGGAGTTTGGGGCGGCATGGGAATCGGAGACAGCGGGAATCGACGACATCTTTGGGGAATCGGCGGTGGCGAGGAATCAGGCGGTCGTTAGGGGAATCGGTGATGGCGCCAGGAGGGGAGGAGGAGGAGAGAGGAGGAGAGGCAAGGAAGGTCGTGGGTGGGAGGCCCAGGTCCTTCTTGAGGAGGAGTGCTCTAGGGAGAGAGGATTTACGAGTGGGATAGGTCAGGTCGGGTTGGCACCAGGGATCCTGTATAGCTATATAGGAATCATATTAAGGGGTTTCTCTTTAGTCCTTCTCTCTATATATAACATTTATTTTAAAACCGGTTGTAAAATAATCTACAACCGTGGCCACTATAAGGGAGTGATTTGTTGGATCCGGTGAAAAAAAACTGCATGTCGTCCTGCCAACCACCCTGTTTTCCATGACCAAACTAACGCGGTCATCCCCATCGCCGGCCGACGCCGGCCAGCGCGCCTACCTTGCCGCCAGCTAGCGCGCCTTCCCCGCCGCTGGCCAGTGCCCCTCCACCGACCCTGCCGCCAGCCACGCGCCTTCCCGCCGCCGGCCAGCTCCCCTCCGCCCCCAGCCAGCGCGCCTTCCCGCCGCCGTCCAGCGCCCCTCCACCGACCCCGCCGCCAGCCAGCACGCCTACCTGCTTCCGGCCAGCTCGCCTACCCCACCGCCATCCTATGCTCCGTTCCCGACTCCGGCCAGCGCCCCTCCACCGACCCGACTCCAGCCAGCTCGCCTTCCCTACCGTAGGCCAGCTCCCCTCCGCCTCCCGCCAGCACGTCTTCGCCGCCATCGGCCGAACTTCCCTTCACCGCCCAACAACTCGCCAGCTTCGACGTCGGCTACTTCGTCTCCCCCCCCACCGGCTAGTGCGCCTCGTCATGCCTGACCTCTGTCACCACTCGCTATGGCCACTCGTCGTGCCCGACCACCTTCACTCCTTTTAGCGGCGATCGGATTGTGCCCTTGTTCCTTTTGTTCGTCAGTACATGCTTGTGTATTTCAGCAGTTCACACGCTCGTTTAGTTTAGCGATACAAGGAGTGCAGATCGATTCACACATGTGTGCACTCGCAAAACATGGAAAATCGATAATGGAGCAGCTATTGCGCCCGACCCTCTCTCTACGACTGTGATGCTAGTGGGCTCTGCTACTCTACTGGCACCAAACCTGTTTTCTCCTGATGCGCACCACCCGCTCTGCTTTGTTTCGTTCGTTCGTTTGTAAAAAAACAGTTTAGTTGAACTTGTGAGATAAGTACAAACATATTACACAGAGAAGTTCACTGCGCTAATGAGGAAAGTAAAGACGGTCGCGACTCTGAACAGTTTAGATAAACAAACACGAAAAGTTCAGGCAGTCGAGAAAAATAAGTACAGAAAAAATTAATATATGACACTAGATAAAAATTAGTACTACATAAAGTGAAGCAAATAAGTACAGGTATCGAGGAAAAATAAGTACAACCATAATACATAGGGTAGCTCAGGTGCACAGTGGTTTAGCATAAAATTTGTTTTCCATTTCATAAAAGATTAGGAAAAAAGACATGGCAGTAAAAGTACATACATTTTCTAGGTGCGATATCGCGGGAAAATTTATGAAGTCCACGATAAGTTTAATCACAAATGCTAATAAGTGCATGAGTCATACAATGGGCAGTTCAAGCTCTTAACCGCAAAAAATTCAGGTGCGCTCGCCGGCAAATTCCAGGTGCGCTATCACGGACAGTTTAAATAGTCTATGATAAGTTTAGGTGCGCTTCACGGAAAATTCAAACAATTACATGCATTTGAACTATGCTCGCAGGAAAAGTTCAGGTGCGATATTATGGACAGTTCAGAAAGTCCGTGATAAAAAGTTCAGGTGTGATATCACAGAAAGTTCAGTAAAATGTATGGATATTTCAGATGCGCTCGCGGAAAGAAAGTTTAGGTGCGCTATCACGAACAGTTCAGACAGTCCGTGATAAAAAGTTCAGGTATGATATCACAAAAAGTTCAAAAAAATACATGGATATTTCAGGAAAGTTCAGGTGCTCTATCGCAGACAGTTCAGGTGCGCTCGCGAAAAAAGTTTAGTGCGCTTTGCGGGCACTTCAGGAAATCTTTGTCATTTTAATTACATTTGTGAGGAACGAATAGTAATTTAAAAATTAGATCTAAACTATAAATAATTATCAAAAATGATCTGAACAAATAACATGCGCATACTCCATATCTATCCAACGCCATATCATTTGCATCATTCCGATCTACGGTTGAATTTTTTTTAAGTAAATAGCGTCCCTTCATGTTTTGAATACTTTTGAAATTCAATAATTTCAAAAAAAAATTTAAAAACAGTGACAAAATTAGAAAACTTACAACACAAACAAGTTGCGAAATTTCAATATCTATTCAAAGCCATATCATTTGCGTCATTATGATCTACAGTTGAAAAAAAATCAAGTAAATGGCGTCTGTTGATGTTTTGAATACTTTCGAAATTCAGTATTTTCAAAAAAAAATAAAAACCATGACAAATTTAGAAAAACCTACAATACAAAAAGGTTGCGAAATTTCAATAACTATCCAACGCCATATAATTTGTGTCATTCCGATCCACGGTTGAAAAAAATCAAGTAAATGGCGTCCGTTCATGTTTTGAATATTTCGATATTTACAAAATTATTTAAAAACCTTGCAGAATTTGGAAAAAATTACAACACGAAAAGGTTGTGAAATTTCAATATCTATCTAAGGCCATATCATTTGCATCATTACGATCTACGGTTGAGAAAAAAATCAAGTAAATCGCGTCCGTTCATGTTTTGAATGTATTTTGAGAATTGTTTAAAAACGGTGACGAATTTGAAAAAACTTACAACATGAAAAAGTTGCAAAATTTTAATATCTATCTGATGCTATATTATTTGCATCATTTCGACAAACAATTGAAAAACCGCGTTATAAATTCTCTTTCAGCGCTTTTGAACACGGTTCGGTATTTTCAAAATTAAGTTTAAAACCGTAACAAATTTGAAAAGAGTTATAGTACGAAAACGTTGCGGAATTTCTGTATCTTTCCAACGGTATATCATTTGTTAAAATCCGAAAAGCGGTTAAAAACTCTAACAGAATTACTTTAGATCGGATGTACTACACAGAGGAAAGTTTAGGCGCGATGCACAGATAAGTTCAGTTGCTATATTCTAGTAAGTTCATGACCAATTATAGATTATTAATCTACCGACTAGTAAAATATCTGAGTATAAATTAATCTAATTTACAACCTCTCATATACTTTTTCTTGCAAGACCGACACCTCGTGACATGCATGCACGAGTAAGCTAAAGTCGGATCGTACGTATATGCTTTGGAGGTTTTTTTCCGACCGCCCATTGTTTTTTGAGTTGGCTTCAGGTACCTATTAATTAAATTTAGGGTCTATTTGATTCAAATAATTTTAAAAGCATATGAATAGGACAGGGCAGGAATAACATGTCAAGACATATGAAATCCTATAGGAATAAAAAACACAGAATTTAGTTACATAAGTCGTATGATGACACCACAGAAAAAACGCATGAAATTTCCATAGAGGTTGGGCTCATGTCATAGTTGTCATAAATATGTAGAAAAATTTCCAAGAGCTCTAACCTCTTGCTACAAATCCTATGAGATTGTAATATAGGAAAGCAATTCATAGAAATTTTGGAGGATTCAATCTTTTGAATCAAATGGCCTTTATAGAAAAAACTGCTAAAATTAATTAAATAATAAATTTTTAAAATCAATTTCAAAAATAATATGTAAAACTACATATTCTCAAAACTAGCATAGTTTCGGTGTCGCGCGGACCGGCTAGAATCTGTCAGCTTCGGTGGGACCAAAAGGTCCCTGGCAGCTCCGACGGCACCAAAAGGCTTGTCGGCCTACGACTACTGCGTGTCACAGAGCCCGTCAGCTTCCAAGGAGCTCATAAGTCCGGTCGGCTCGGCTGGGGCGGACTAGTTCTAGCCCAGGTCGAAACCTGCATTGATCATAAAAATCGTCCTACGTGAGCTGGTTTAGGGCTAATATGTGCCTAATATTCTCCCGCGACAGCTTCCCGCCAATTTCTCCCGCCATCTTTTCCCGTCACAGGTTCCCGCCATCTTCTCCCGCTAGTTGTTTAGTTTGCTTCTATAAATCCGGGCTCCGATATGTTAGCATTCACTAGTTTCTCTAGTTTCTCTCGCAACGATATTTCACCATGAGTGTGCCTTGTTCGGACCCTGACTACATGCCTAGGAAGATGAAAGATGCAAGGTTGCCACCGGGGGTGAAAGCAGAGAGGTGTTGGTGCGGCCATCTTGCCAAGCTAAAGGAGAGCGAGGATTTCTCTGATAAGACGGGCATGAAGTTTTTCATGTGTGCCAACTATGACCAGAGCCTTCCCTGTCAAGCTAGTTCGTCGTACGAGAGGCCTCCGGTATGTTCTGAAAGGATGATGAATATTTCTTTTTAGATCATTTTTTTCTTTTTTCATACCATTAACGTGGTTGCAGTCTCCTCCACCTCTCTACAAGTGGTACCATTGGATTGACACGGATGGCTAGCATGGACCCTGCAGGAGATTGCGGACAGGAGCTGGCGTGCCTGGGCTAGCTTTCACACCGAGGAACATTCCGAAAGGATTGCCACGCAGAAGAAGAAGGATTGAGAGAGAGAAATGAAAGAATTAAGAACGGAATAAGATTGAAACCATGAGGTGAACATGAGGAGGAGGGAGTAAGAGGAACACATTGAAGAGGTGCGCAAGGAGGCCCATGCCACGGAGAGCCAGAGATTAAGAGAAAGAGTTGCTGAAGCGTAGGAAGCAGGAGAACATGTGGACAAGACCGGAAACTATCCACGCTGGACTGAGGACCACTAGATCTATGTCCTAAAAACGACGTATCTTTATTTCAGTTGTAGTGTCGTGATGTATCTTAATTTCAGCAGAAGTGTCGTGATGTATCATAATTTTAATTTTAGTGTAGAGATGTATTTCGCATTTCAGACACAGTGTATTTGTTCCTCAAAATTCTCCCGCAAAAGAGTTCCCGCAAAAATTTTCCCGGCAGATTCTCCCGCCAATTTATTCCCGCCAGATTCTCCCACCATTCTTTTCTCACCAACTTATTCACTCTATAAAACCCTCCCCTTCCTCAGATTTGTAAGAACACAAGATTTTTGCTCTCCTACAAATGTATAGTTCTCCTTCCGATCGTAGGTTTGAGCGGTGGGAGTCCCGCAAGCTTTTACATTTGGCTAGAGAGTTTTAGATAGACGAAGCTCCAGTTACATGAGACACTCCCGTTAGTAGTGACGTCCTCCATAATGAGTTAGCTAAGAGATTATTTAGGTTTACCTGCCCTTAGAGGACTCCTGGAGAAATTTGCAAAGAACTTCTTAGGATGAATGCATTTTAGGAAGCGTTAAAGCTTCAGACCACCAGGCCGATGGAGTATTGGGTAGAAAACACTTGGTACTAGTTAGAGAGCGAAGGTGATGAAGAAGACAAAGATGATATCTTCGTGCCGCCTTTCTGCAAGAAGGCTAGAGCTGCCTGGGAGAAGGCAAGAGCAGAGAAGGAAAGAGCAAAGAAGGACAAAGCAAAAAAGGACAAGGGCATGTCATCATCGAAGAGAAAGGGAGAAAGATGTGTCAGCTTCTTGATCGCATTGAGTATACCTGGATGCCTATCATGAAGGATGCACACATTCTCCTTATCCTTAACAACTGCTATCTTCGGCTGCCTGAAGAACCATCCCATCTCTCGGTGTTCTCGCTCTCCACAAAAGGAAAAGCGAGTGCAACAATTTGATTGTTCCCGACTTGACCAATGGCGGTCACGATCTGACGCATGTACTTCATAGTGAGAAATGTCCCATCTACACATATCACTGGTCGACAGTGATTGAAACCTTCTATGCAAATAGAAAAAGAGAATAAAACTCGATGCAGCACCCTCCAATTTGGTTCACGTGGCAGCATAAAGTGAAGGGAATATGCCCTGAGAGGCAATAATAAAGTGGTTATTATGTATATTCCAAGTATACGATAGATGTTTATTTTGCATGTTATAATTGTATTAATACAGAAACGTTAATACATGTGTGTTTAATAAACAAACAGAAAGTTCCTAGTTATGCCTCTCTTATAAACTAGCTCGTTGATTAACAAGATGATCATGGTTTCCTGATCATGGACATTGGATGTTGTTAATAACGAGGTCACATTATGGGAACGGTGTGATGAACATTCATCTGAAGTATAGCATTACGATCAAATTCATTAAGTTTATATTGCTATAACATCATACGAAGTAATCCTAATCCTTAGACCGTGAGATCATGTCAATCACTAACACTGGAAGAGTATCTCGATAACATCAAACGTTACACCATAACAGGGTGATTATAAAGATGGGTTCAGTGCTAATAAAGTGTTATGTTCATCCTAATGACAGATAGATATACTCTGGACCCTCTCGGTGATATCACATTGGTTATCTTCTAAACAAGTGATTTGATCACTAAAATGTTATATCACGAGAAAGAGAAAATAATACATGTTAGTAACGAGATCAAAATAGGTATGGAGATACCGATGATCAAATATCGGACATGTAATATATCGCGAGACAAAGGGATTAAGATTCTAGCATAAAAGGTTCTCACGATTACAAGAAAGTCATCGTTGAATGTGTGGGAGTCAGTATGGATCTCCAGGTCCGGCTTCTGATTATTGATCCGAGAGGGGTCTCGATCATGTCCATATTATTTGTGAACCGTAGGTTGACACACTTAAGAGACACCGACACCATTTGGAACAAATAGTTTAATGCTAAAAATATTAACAAAGCGCAGAAATTTATTTAACTAGATACCAAAACTGTTTTCGGGTGAAATTGCTGAAAGTGTATCTGCATGTGAAATGAAATACTAGCAAGGGGTTATATGTGAATGTTTGTCCATTATAATAATTGACAAAATTCTGAATAAATAAAAAGAGTTTTATTTAAAGAGATATTACATTAAATTTGGTGGAAATTTAATGGGAATTTTGAGTGGGATTTTGAATGGAGAAGTGAAGGGCCATTTTTGTGAGTGTTGCTTCCACCCACATGAATGGAGGGAGGGCAAGGGGGCAGCCCCATGCGCCAGCCACCCCCTTGGGGTCCCCACTCCTCCTATAAAAGGAGCCCCTCTCCCTCTCTCTCACTTACACCTTCTCGTGAAGGATCTCTCTCTCCCTCTACTTTTTATCCCCCATGGTCTCGGACTAGCGAGATACATGTTCTCCGTGGCTTTTCGGCAAGAAAGAGTTGTTGCTTCCGCTGCATCGCTGGAGCGAGGAGGCAGAGGTTGCTCGGTGACACGAACGTGTGTGCGAGCATGGATGTGCCACTGATTTGAGGCGCTAGGACTTCCTCTCGATCTTGAGATCGGCAAGCGTTCGTCTACATCATCCACGAGTACAACCTCGTTAAGGTTTGTCGGACTTTAAGGATATGTTTTCTACGGATGTATATCCACCTGTTGCTTGTATTGAGTAGATAGATCTTGGTACATAGTTGTTCCTATCATAGGAATTTTTTTGTTTTCTATGCTGCGAACCCTACATAAAGTATTGGATGTTGACGTAGGTGTCGCATTCCTAGCCTGTAGTATCTGGAGCATCCAAAAAACATAGTCGTATCCATCTACAAAAGAACCAAACCTTTTCATCAGTGCCCTATGATTAGTCCTCCAAGCCTTGCCATATGAAATTTTGTAACAGAATCTGATAGCAACTTTATTGATGATAGCTTTCATCTCCATCGATTTGCTCTCCACTATCTCCGTGTATAACAATCGAGCAAGGAGCGTAGATGTCAGGTTACGATGCCCCTGAAAGACACTAGGAAGTAGACATGTGTGCACCACAACATCGCTCACCTTCAAGTTGTCTCATACTTTGGTACGTAGCCATGCACCCTTGCAGAACAACCTGAAGTCACGCAAACCATTGTCAAAGATTTTTGAGATGACACTGTCGTTCTGAAGACCCATTGTGTGGACATTGCCCACGCAATGACTGCTTCCTACAGATATATCTTGGTAGGATACATGGCATCCTTAGAAATGTTATTCTCGTGATACTTATAGGCAGAATCATTCCCATCATTCGCATTCATTCCTATTAAGAAGTCGTTGCTCCATGATGCATGAATTGGTGCCTCTGCTTCTTCATCGGACTCATCGGAATTATCAGCAGCGTCGCTTTCGCCATATGAATCTTCTGCTTCCATTTGTTTTTGCAAGAAACCATCGTACATCTCGTCCTCATCTGCATCTTGTAACATCCCAAAAATACCATTTTTAGATCATCAAACACTAATCATAAAGATTAGGGTTAACAAAAACTTTTCTAAATAAACTCATGAATGCATGTATATGTGTATGCATGGATTTTGAATTTTTTTAAAAACCACCTTGTTTGTGTGATCCATTGCTTGTAGAATGTTTATTAGGTGAAATGAACATCATCTAAAACATTTCCCACACTTTGCCTAAAGACAAGTAAATCAAAACAAATATATTAAGTGAATGGTCATTTTGACCAATTTAACTCCCATGCCTACTTTGGCTGTCTCAAACTTTCAAAACCTAACAGAAACTATTCTGGATCTTTGCACCCCTTGAATGTACTCATAACAAGGTATCAAGGCCCACTTTGTGATCATCCAGAAACTTTCAAATGCATAGTTTAAATGACAATTCAAAATTGAATCTTCGTCATATGGGAAGATCCCACTTTTTCAAAACCCACTCAAACAAGCTCAACTTTCAAAACCCAAGCATCTGCAGAATCACCAGCACCAATCTAGCAAACCCACCAAAATTCATTTCAAAATTCAAAACTTGATTTCATGTGGCCATTTCATCAAACAGGTTGCAGACACAAATCAAACAAAACAACAAACACTATAGTGTGCAGTGATTCTTGCCTAACTTGTTCCCTGGTTAGCTCACACACAACTCAGTAGATCATCTAGAAAGTTTATCCCAACACTAGCACCCCTGTGAGCTTGCCATTGTCATTAATGGTGAATAGCCGAGCACCCCAATGTCACCCCATTGTGGACAGCAGGCTAGAGGAAGAACTAGCTGTGCCAACCTTGTCTGGGAGGCAGCCCACCGTCCACCGCCACTCCCTGTCCCAGCCGCGAGCGTTGCCAAGCCCTGGACCACGCGCACAAGCCGCGCCCAGACCATGCCGAGCGTGCTCCAGAGCGCCACCCTCGACCAGCATCCACAGACCGCGCGCCGCCCTCACCGCGTGCACACACGATCACCACCGACCCAGGAGACCGCCAGACATCCCCGTTTGCCGCCCCGTGCCATACAGCCACCGTCCGCCGTCGAAGACGCCGCCTCTGCCGCGCAGAGCACCGGCCGTTCTAGAGCAAACCACACCGCCCCATGCCTCGCGACCATGTCGTTGAGCATCGCCATGAGACACCGCACCGCCCCCTACCCTTGCCCATGCCATTAGCCGCCTAAAACGTCGCCCCCGACGAGCTCACCGTGCGCCCCGACGGTCCCCTCGCTCGACTATAAATAGAGGCCACCCCCGCACTATTTCTTCACACCATCTCACTCCCCTCTCCTAACTGACCGTGCCACACCGTTCTCAGAGCAAGGCGAGCACCACCTCACCGGAATTTCACCGGAGCCCGCCGCCTCTGGAGAAGAAGGGAGCCAGCGATTGGAGCCGCCCCAGGAGAAGCCACCGGTACCAGGAGGTTCGTCGTCGTTCGCCCGCCTCGCCGACCCTTGCCCGTACCCCGGTGAGCCCCCAGCACCCCCCACTGGCCGCGCTAGGTTTCGTTCTCGCCGGAGATGTCTCACGTCGACGATGACCCCCAGCCGTTGGATTAGAACTAGATCGAACGATCCACGTTGCCCCATACCGCCGCCCAGCCCGTGTCAGCGGCAGTGGGGACACCCACTTAAGCAACCCGCGGGAGCACTGCGCTTAGCAGGCCGGCCCGTTAGAATTTCCCGCGCAGCCCAGCAATTCAAATTAAACCTTTTCTTTTTAAATTCAAACACACTTCTGTACCCAACTTCAAAAATCAACCCAGATCGATTAAGTCCACCAATTTGAATGAAACCAATTTTGTTGGAAAGGTATGTGAATGCTTAATCCAAGCCCGTTGGATTCAAGACATTTGGATCTGTAGATCACCCATAGTAAAAATAACAAGGCAGAAGCTTTTCTGCATTCAAACATTTTTCAAATTTAAACCATAAAAGCTTTTGAGTTGTTTCCAACTCTCAAAAATCACATTTAACCATACCTTTAAGAATATATAAAAATATATAGGTTTACTTGCAGAAATAATGTTCAAGTAATAAAAGAATGCTTCATAAGCATTTCTAGCCACTTTAATTAATTAAAATAAAAGGGTAAAACCTTATTAAATTGTGACACCACTTTAAATCACATTCCCATGGACTACAATATGTGGTGATGACATGTGTCAACATGATCCCATATTTGGTTTGGAGAATATTAAATCTTAAGTAGTTTTTCAATGAGTAGGAATTACTTTTCTAAAAATAAAAAGATTTAAACCAAGCTTTAACCTTATAATGTTAGAGATGATGCTAGATCATCTATAGGACCCTTGTGTGTGATGATTGCAAGTAGTTAAGTATTGTTTGGTGATTGTGTACCTCGTATTTATTCATAGACGCTAGTACCGACCAAGGATACGAGGAGGAAGGAGGATACTACGAAGAAGAAGCCGAGGAGAACTTCAACCACTGCTCTGCACAAGGCAAGCTAGTAATTATGCAAGCTAGTAACTATGCAAGCTTATATTGACACTGATGCAAGCCTAATACTACTAGTGAATGTGCAAGCTAACCCTTGCCAGATACCCTACTGATGCCACAAACCCATACTTGTGATATGACTACTATATGCCTTAAGCATATGTGATTATACTCACTTGATAAACCAATCCTAGTTTTATGTGCAAGCTTTTTACTTTATTTCTTTATCAAAGCTTACTTAGAGTCTACCTAAGAGTTTGGTAGATACTAGACAGTTGTGCTGAAGGTTGCATAAAGAGCATAAAATTTGGCCTAAGCTAGAAACCTTGATATCAGCCTAAGATATAAGGTTGGACTTAGTGAAACTCCACTAGTTACCACCCCTCATTAGTACTACCCCCACCTGTAGATGCTAGTGCTAAGCATAAAACTTGATCAACTTTTAGATGAGAATACTTGGTGGAAAAATGGTTATGAAAACCTTGGAATGATGGATCATTCTATTGAAATGTTTTGGACATGTGTTTCCAAACACTTGATGATTTTGGTGATGAAAATGTTGAGGCATGAGCCTTAGCCCTTTATAAAACTGATGGTTGTCTGGATGCGATACCATTCCAATCTTAGCGTACAACCACAATACCCGAATATTGGGTAGGGATTGACTGGAAACTTATATTCCTTAGTATTAGTTCCCTCACGGCCAAGGTCTGAGCTGAGGCTACCTTGTGAAGATTGTCCACCTGTGCAGTACCCAAGATGACAGTGGTCATGGTTGGGAGGCCAAACTCACAAGAGAGGTGCTTATACTAGGGCGTGTAATTGAAAGGTTAGGATTGATTATCCGCATACTAAGTATGGTGAATTCAGGATTTGTTCCTGACGGAAGTATCGAATGTTGTGGTGAAAGTGTACAATCTCTGCAGAGTGTCAAACTATTCGAATAGCCGCGTCATGATTATGGACAGATTGAGTGGCCATACTTTCCCGTCAGACTTTTCAAAATGACTTGTGAAATGAATTGAGACTTTGACTTGACCACAACAGAGTTGTGACCTGAATTACAAGATCCCACTTAGGAGTTATAAAATTGTGACTAGCTTTGGAACTAAGTAGAGATAAATCTGGCTTTTGCAAAACAACCTTAGAGCCTAGTGTCCCATTATCCAAAAACCCCTTTACCTGTTAGTATTAGTTTGCGAGTACTTAAAGAGTACTCATGGCTTTGTCCCTGGCTATTCCCATGGCCAGACTATGAAGAGGAGTACCTGGAAGATGGACCCCAGGAAGGTTACGACAACTAGGATCATCTCCCAACGTCAGCATGGCCTGTGACCCCGAAGATGGAGCTTCGCCTACGCTACCATTATTATTACGTATTCCGCTGCTTGATGTTGTATTAAGAACTGGATCATGAGATCCCTATTTGTGTAAGAACTTATGTATCGTTGTAACGGATGAAGTACTATGGTATCCAATTCTGTTATGTCTCACAAAAATGGTAATCCTGGGATTGCGATGTATGGCATAATAGGCATCTAGGATTGAAAAATCCGGGTGTTGACACATCTCCACCGAATATGTCTTCTCCTGTTGCCTGACTACTCTCCCCTGATTCAGAATCAGCACCTCTAGAGTGTGCATTACTGCTCTGATTATAATTGTAACCACCACCTCTAGAGTGTGCATTACTGCTCTGACTATAATTGTAACCACCACCTCCAGTTTGGGTTTGACTTTTCTGTCCATGATCATACCCACCCTCCTCGTGTTCGGGCGAATTGATATCCTTCGCCACGAGAAGAACTAAGGACACTGGGTTTACTCCCCTGGTTTCATAACCTTTCAGCCTACGCTTCCATTTAGAGTCATCTTCTTTTTTGACCACAATGCATGCACACCAACGGTCTGTGTCCTAGGAAGATCTAAGGAACGACACAACCAGTCTTTCAAATGAATTACCTTTTCATGTTTGAGGAGCTGACAGCTCTACACAGATGTAACTAAACTCACTCAAATCAATTACTTTTTCATTTGTTCTAACGACACCATTATCGTAGTAAAACCAGCACTTTACTAAATCTGATATATTTTACTGACCAAAAAAACCAGTAAATCGTCATATACTAACCAACCGTGCCCACATTTATTCACAATAGAAATAAGTAAATTGTAAAATTCTAAGCGCCACAACAAAATACAACCTATAAATATATAACTAATCCTATGTGCCAATATTCTCATAGCTAACAAACAATAACCTTCTGCGCCCATAATAATTCGCAATAAACCATAATTAGCGAGAGATTTGGATTTACCCTTGAAGCGTGTGAAGCCCGGTAGTGAAGCAACATCTAATCACCAGAACAACACCAGCAACACACAACTCATCTATACATAAAACAACAGCCTTCCCCATTGCCATTGCTCTCCAAAACACCACCACCTTCCCTCCACAAAAACACCACATATCACTTCCCCAATCTATCCCATCAGTAGCGGGGCTCCCCTAACTGCCTACTATAATTTAGCACAAGATTTGGTGAAAAATAGGGATGAATCAAAGTGAAAATGTGGCTAAAAGAGGAAGAAGGAAGAGAGAGAGAGAGAGAGAGAGAGAGAGAGGCCAGTCGGGAGCTTGTCGACAAGATAGGGCACCGATCGGCGCGGGCGGCACCGATAGGGCCTATCGGCCTATCTTTCCATCGCTTGTCCCTCTGTCGGCCTGACAGGAAGCATGGCAGGGCCCGCTATCATCACCTTTTGGTCCTGCCGGAGCTGACATGTTCCTTTCAGTCCACGAGGCACCGAATAAGTGCTAGTTCTGAAAATTCCTAATTTCGCATATTATTTTTGAAATTGATTAACAAATGTATTATTTTAAAAAAGGGATTTCTATTTTCGTGCCCTTGGTTCATTAGTTGTACTCAGTTTTCCCCAGCCGCTTAACTTTTCCTCACTTTTCCCCTCGCCATGTTAAGAAACCCTTGCGGGCACTCGCAGACGCTCGGACGGAGGGATGCCGTCAGGTCAAAGTCTTGACTGTTACATGCTGACTGGTGGGACCGCGTTGGGATGGGTCGGGCGTTGCGCACTATGTTACGAGGCCTTGGCCGTTACATGCCTGACCGGTGGGGCCGCGTTGGGACGGGTCCTGCATACGTGGTGAAAGGTGGGGCCGCGTTGGGACGGGTCTTGCATACATGGTGAAGAGTGGGGCCGCATGGAGACACGTCGGACCGGCCATTCTCGCTCACCCAAAGCATTCGCTTCCCCCGAGCCTGGAACAGCTCCCACAGCGCCGCTCCGCTGCCTCGCTGTCGTGCCCTCCTACCTTATGTCGTCCTCCACCCAGAGTCGCCCCCTCCCCATAGCCGTGGAGCCCACTCCACCTCTGACTCTGCTCCCGCCCTTGCTAGATCTACCCCTTTCGCGGAACAGTATGCAATGCCGGCTGGTGTAGACGGACAAGATTGGGTGGAATCATGGGGATCTAACGCATGGATTCCATCTAGGTAAGCATCGTTTTCCTTTTGTGGGTTGATTATTTGCAGTATTTGAACGCGAATCACTGGTGCTCAACTAAATGCCTTGATTTTCGAATAGGATTGATCCAGCGATGGCATAGTTCGTGGTTGTGAACAATATCTCTCTGGATTTTACTTCCCAGCGGTGGTTTTAACCTCCATAACCTTCAGAGATAGATAAAATCTCCCTAAAATCTATTGTAAATTCCCCTGGAGTAGTGGCGATTCAGTTGGTTTGCAAGAGTGTTTATAATTATGAAACTCTCGCGCGGTATAAAACTATAATTGACACAACTCTTGCACAGTTAGAGATTCACTTTCAAATTAAAAAAATATACAACTCTTAATGTAAAAGATGTTTATAATTGACACAACTCTTGAACACTTTCAAATTTAAAAAATTATACAACTCTTAATGTAAAAGAGTGTTTATAATTGACAGAACCCTTGAACACTTTCAAATTTTAAAAAACCATACAACTCTTAATGTAAAAGAGTATTTATAATTGACACAAATCTTGAACACTTCTAAATTGAAAAAAACATACAACTCTTAATGTAAAAGAGTGTTTATAATTGACACTACTCTAACACTTTCAAATTAAAAAAATATACAACTCTTAATGTACAAGAGTGTTTATAATTGATACAACTCTTGAACACTTCCAAATTAAAAAAAATATACGACTCTTAATGTAAAAGAGTGTTATAATTGACACAACTCTTGAACACTTTCAAATTTTAAAAAAATATACAACTCTTAATGTAAAAGAGTGTTTATAATTGACACTACTCTTTAACACTTTCAAATTGAAAAATTATACAAATCTTAATGTAAAAAAGTGTTTATAATTGACACTACTCTTGAACACTTTCAAATTAAAAATTTATACAAATTTTAATGTAAAAGAGTGTTTATAATTGACACTACTCTTGAACACTTTCAAATTGAAAAATTATACAACTCTTAATGTAAAGGAAAAGGGTGTTTATCTTTGAACACTATGAAATCGCACTTAATATGTGATAATGATGTGCTAAGAAAATCTTGAGAGATTATCATTTTCATAGAATGTAGAGATGTAATGCATAAACTTGCATATGACAAAAATCATACACCTTTGAACTCTTTGAAATCGCACTTAGGACATGGAGTGAAATATAATGCAAAAATTATACACCTTTGAACACTTTCCCTTCAAATTATATTCAAAATCATTTGTGTATGGAGTTAAAGCATCGGTGGCAAACTCGTTATTTTGCATGGATAGAGGGTTCCCCTCGACAAATACAGGGGTTATCATGTCCGCTAGATCACAGAGGATCAATCAGAAGATTAATGGTTGGTGGGTACGATCCGCGTGATAACTGTCTCGACCAATCAGAGCGTAGTAGCCAAGATGAGCACATGTGAGAGTTTGTCACTAAAAGGGAGGGAAAAACTGAGTAGAACTTAAAAATCAAGGGCAAAACTGACAAGGGGTTCAAATATAAAACAAAAAGAGATTTAAAAAATGGAAATGCTTCTTTTATACAATAAAATACATATTGGCACACATCAAACTATTTGAAATTCAAATATACATTAGTTTGACAATTATTGCATCATTCAGACAAATTAGTTTTTGGGGAGGGATGTTTTGGGGAGAGGCTTGAGTAGAAAGCCATTACCTTCATAGATAGTAGGTGATTTGAGAAGTGGTAATTTAGGTTAAAACTTGAATTATATACATTTCTTATGGTGGCAGGTCACATAATAAGACTCCCTGGGTAGATGCCATTATGTTTTGATATTTTTGAATTTGTTGTGCATAGAATGACTCAATTAGCTAGCTAAAACCCATTCGTTGACTCTCTGTTGACTAGCCACCGGAGGGTAAAAGTGAGTATATTGCACACGGCAGTGTTAGTACTGAAGGGCAAAACTGAGTACAACCAAACTGCCAGTGCTACACTCGAGGGTATAACTAAGCACAACTAAATGTCCAAGGTTAGACACGTGGGGGAAAACGTGATGCACGGTACGCATGTCACGGTGCACGGGGCGGTAGCGGATGCGTGTGGCCGTGCATGGTGCAGTAGCGCAGGCGGTTACACGGTGCACGGTGGTGCAACGAAACGTCTCCTCCCTTCACCTTTATAGAGGCCTCCTCACTCTCACTCATCACTCACTCACTCGCTCACTCACTCACGCAACCATCTCCACTGTCCCATCACCTTTTGCAAACCCCCAAGAAAACCCCAACCACGCCGGCGATGGAGAAGAATGGCGCGGTGGCCATCGTCGCCTCCAAGGCGGCCGACGAAGAGCCCTCATCCCCGTACTAGCCCCGTCGAGGCATTGAAGGCAGCCGCCATCCCTGTCCAGAACCCCGTCCCCGCTTCCGCCGTAGCCACCGGCGAGGAGGCCCCCGTCCCCGTACAGGCCCCGCCATTCTCCTGCAGATCCCGCACAGCTGGAACCCCTACGGGGACAACGATTAAATCAGGCCGGAGAACCCCTTCGACACCAGCTTAGCCGACCCATGGTCAGAGGTAACTAGGGTTTTCTCCCCTTCCTTTGTTCTTCCCCCATTCCCATCATTGGATGCTAGATCATGTGTTATTAGGGTTCGGATAATCGGTGGATGCTAGGTATTTTTACAGTAGCTAATCCTCTTGTGTTAGATCTTGTATTTCGATGAATGCCCCTAGTTGGTATCAGTACTAGCACCGATCTGTAGTTGGGATCAGTACTATCACCGATCTGTAGTTGGGATCAGTACTAGCACCGATCTGTAGTTCGGATCAGTATTCGATTTGGTTTGATATTTGGGGATTGGGGAATAATCAGGGGATCTCAAACGGTTAATTTATGCAAGTAATCAATCCCGATAATCATGGTATCTCAATCATGCCCTTATTGCACACTGCTTTTTTTCGTAATAGGTGGATAGCAGCGACGTCTGCAGCGACGACGAGTCCATGGACACCAAGACTCGTCAGGTGCCGAGGAAGATGAAGTCCGGCCAGTTCAACGGATTCTTCACCGACGACGTCTACAGGTGCCCCTTCTGCACCAGGAGCCTCGCCACCGACTTCAACTCCCTTGTGATGCATGCCGAGGATGTGAAGACCTGCGGCCCGTCAAAGAACTCCAATGCCTTTAGAGCAAAGGAAAAGACGCTTGGTTTTCACCTCCACAACCTCCAGAAGGTGGCCATCGAGGAGGGTCGCATGCCCCCGATCAAGCCCAAGGCGCCCAAGGTCAAGGGACTAGGCAGCAGGAAGTGGAGGAAGCGCCACAGGGAGGAGGCGGAGGCCCTCCTAGCGCAGGCCATGAGGGGCCACTGATCCTGTGCTGATGCTGCTGTAAAGCAGCTTCTTTTTTGTTGTTGTCTATGTTGAACTTGTAAGCTGTTGCTGAGCAGCCTAATTATCGAACCTGGTTTAAGTATCGTACTATATGATCCTTTATTAGCTGCTTTATCTACATCTGCCCTGTTCATTTACATATTTATGGTGCTGGTTAGATTTGTTGCCAGATTGGGAAAATCCGAGGGCCAAAAGGAACCATGAATAAAGAGAGAAGCTGCTCTAGATTTGCTGCCTTTTTGGGCATAAATAACAATTGTTAGCGACGTAAAGGGGGAAATGCACTCTTAAAAAGGCCAATCATAAAAATAACAAAAAAGAAATCTTCCAATTTAGGCGACATGCGCGTCCCACATGGTCCCACACCACATCCCAAAAACGCGTTCCCAACAAGCCGGCCCCACACCATCGGGGGTCCTACTACAGGACCCGACTGAACGTGGCCCCACCTGTCATCACGCAACTGGGGTGAGTACTACTTGTCAGCACATAACAGCGAGGGTCCACTACGGGACCCACCTGAATGCGGCCCCACTTGTCAGCACGTAACAGTCAGAGTCCACTAACGGGACCCGACGAAGAGCGAGTTTCAGACCGATGTGAGAGTTCCATAATAGGAGCTGGACAAAAGCAAGGGAAAACTAAGCGGCTGGGGAAAAGTGAGTACACCTAACAAACCAGGGGCACAAAAATAGAAATTCCTTAAAAAAATAGCAGAAAAAATCCTATGGATAAAAATCCTATAAAATTCCTTTGTGAATCCTTTGAATCAAATAATACCTTAGAGTTTTTGTTCATGACCATTGTCAAGCGAAATCATGTGGTTCCTTACTATTTCAATCCATGCCAGATATTGTATCGATCTTCTTTGGACTTGTTTTTTCTATCGCCAACGCTTTATAGTTGGCTTCATATGTATCAATTAGTTTTGAATTTTTTTGGAGACCGATCAGGTTTAGAGTTAGCTTCTTGTATGTACTGTATTATTTGGAACATTGTATGCTGAGCCATGTAAACGTGAGTGATTTTCCTATCAAAACTACTACACAAATGGCACTTTAGTGCCCTATTCCTGTAGGATGGACCATCTAACGATACACTTGACTCTCGTGCCACACATGGACGGTTGATGTTCCTGCGTCGTACATGAGTCGTCCGGGAACCATCGTGTGTGTAGGAGGGTTCTCTTCCTATATATTCCCTCCGTTTCTTTGCATACGGCGTATAACTTCCAGCACTAGGATTAAGGAGAGCGGCATGTCTAGTTTTTCCCTTAAGTGCCCCTCATAAATAGGTAGACAACGGTTATCTCTCTCATGTTTTGTAACGCTGGGTCTCCTCGTTTCATGCAGCCAATCAACATGCAATTCCAGCCAATTAGCACACCCGACGTCTCCTTGATTCCAGCACGCGGGAGGGCAGTCTGGGAAGTTAGTAATTTCTTAGTACATGCACCTTATGCTGTGGTGAAAAACGGGAAAAAATATTACGCCCTAATCTTACGAACGGAGGGAGTAGGAGGGACCGGTGACGTGTGGAAAATTTGTATGTTTGATGACTCAGTGACATGTTGAATCTGTGTTGTACTAATTTGCTAATTAAATAATGACTTTAAGTAATGGATCTAATAGTCAATAAAATTTAGGCGATTTGAATTAATTTGTTCCCTCTATAAATACCTTATATTGCTTTTACTATATAATATATTATTTTTATGATAGTAGTGTGGACACACATAATCGCCATAGGAGAACTGTGTATCAAGCTATAGAATTTGCTCGGAATATGGAGCAAGGTGTGAATGCCAATGCACAAGTAAATAGGAGATCCATGCCTCCTCAATCTTACCAGAGAGGACAATACAATAATCAATATATCAATAGTACAACAAACCAAAAGTTCCTGAAGCATCTATAGAGCGGAAGGAGCCAAATGAATTGGTCCCAGACCTGACAACAAATTTAGAGAGTGGAATTTGTGCAGGTACTGTTGCCAGAAATGGTTTGTTTTTGTCAGCAATATAGAAAGTTAAACCTCATGAATGCTGATGGAGATGAACAACCTGTTGACAATTAGCAAGAACAATAGGACACTACTGAGCAAGACACACTTGGAACAAACTCAACTGCAAATGAACTGGTCATGGGGATTTTAGTCAAACAGTCCATGGAAAAATCTCTACAAATTCCTTCACATTATATTATTGGTTTCTATTGGAGGGAAACAAGGTATTGCCTTAGTGGATACGGGAAATACTCACATAATCAACTGTAGAACTGCCAACAATAGTTTGGAGAAAGTATTAGTAGATGGGAGAGGTGAGTTATTGATAGGGACACATATACACTATGTATTACATTTTTCAAGGGAATACCTTTAGTAACTCCTTCAAGATATTGAAATTGCAAGGCTATGATATGGTATTAGGTGAATATTGGATGTTCACTCATAGTCCAATCAAATTTGGTTATCATACTAAAAAATTGAGGATCAAACACAATGGAGACAAGAAAATATTCATCAAGGACTATTCTATCAAGAAAGGAGTACAAATGATTTACATAAATCAGCTATAGAAAGACCGGAAGAAAGGAGCAATATGGTATTATGTATTTCCACTCACTGATAACACAAACGTGGTCAGTGAAGTGGCAGATTCCAAAATATAACAAATTTTGGCTGATTATTCTAATGTATTTGAGGAACCTAGTGTTGGGCCACGAGAAGATAAACAAAACTTTTATCCTACGCGGTACTCCCAAGATCTAGCTCAGATGATGGGCCATGAGATTTACCACTACACACAGGTGCAGAATATTGATGAAGCGTGTCAATTGATGCAGTGCCGATCGATCCCACGAATAGCTCCTCTAGATCTCACGAACTCCTTCGTCTTCAGCGCTGCACGTGCAACGTCTCTACCGGTATCACATGTACGGGAAGGAGCACGGGCAAGGGATTTCCAGATCCTGTTTATCCCGAAATGGAAGTGGAGAAAGTGACGGCTAGGTTGTAACAACCCGACCTCTCCGGAACAGCGACTGTCACTCCTGGCAGCTCAATAGGATCTCTAGACTAATCTCACAAACCAACACTAGTCTTTTCTGCGCATATTGTCCTCACTCGTGCACACCCGGTACCCACTTCCCGGTCAGTCACGCATCCTCAAATTGCTTCAGGCCAAGCATGTTTAACCTTAAAATTCTTCTCAGACGAGCTTCCGGAAAAAAAGTTGCAACTTGTTGGTATGGGTTTCCTATCAATCCTATTAAGCCATGCGCCAAGGTCTCACATACACCCACCTTTAGAAGATCAACAACCTCGTCTATCAATCACAAGCTAGGAACGTCCCCTCTCGGCACACGTCTGTGCGTCTAGTGTGAGCACATGTGCCATGCTGTGTCAACTCTGGGCCACACACGCCATGCTCCACATGTCCCACCACTAACCCTCATACATCTATGTAAACGTGAGGATCGGATCTGATACCACTTGTAACACCCCGGCTTCTCCGGACTAGCGGTTGTCACTCCTGGGAGATCAAGAGGATCTCTAGACTAACCCCACAAACTAACACTAGTCTTTTTTGCGGACTTTGTCCTCACTCGTGTGCACCCGGTACCCACTTCCCGGTCGGTCACCCATCCTCAAATTTCTCTAGGCCAAGCACGCTTAACCTTAAATTTCTTCTAAGATGCGCTTTCAGAAAAGAAGTTGAAACTTGGTTGTATGTGTTTCCTATCAATCCTATTAAGCCATGCGCTAGGATCTCACATAGGTCAGGGATTATCCATTGTCACTCCACTTATATGCATCCCTAGTTGGGCTCAATGCTTCAGGCCCATCTAGGCCATGCCCCAATGTCCACACAGATCTAATCCATATGGGCTCCTTTCCCTTAAGTGGGTGACCCTATAGGTTCACACACACCTAGACACGATACGAGTCACAACTCTCAGTCGATAGTTGGTAGCGGCCTCTAGCAAGACGTGCCAACTCTCAAGTGTCGTAAAGTCAGAAGATGAACCTTATCAATGTGACTTTCGTCCAAGTATCTTTGCCTCACGATATAACTTGTCAAGCTATAGGCGATAAGTGCTATCCTTTTAATAGCTTAACTCTCTTCTTGTTTCATGATATATGATTCACTGGACTAACACTTTGTCCAAATCCTTAGTTAACACTTAACTGAGTCATTCATGGCCATGATTCCGAATCATATCACACGAGAGGGCCTAGAGAATCTCTCTCCGATATGGAGGGGAAAATCCCATCTTGTTTATCCATGTCACGTAACTTGATTCGTAACCAACTAGACCTCTACCTTTATAACTTCCCATTTATGAAACAACGTTTGGTAGAGCCTAAGATGGCGATCCACAACTCTGATTATGCGATCACCTCAGGTCAAAGGATTCCATTGCTTGAGACTACAAATGACAACATGATCATTGCATCTACACTATGGGTCAGCTCGTGTCGCTAAACTCTTTAGTCAGGTCCGTGTAAATTGGAATGGCATCACCATGCCCATGACAAGTGCAACCGAGTCATCGGCTGAATTTCACATTAGTCCAACACAACCTCAACTACCAAGGACATTTGGTATGAACAACATGAATATATAGTTCCACAACCAAGTCACACATTCAATGATATATATTAGATGTTCATACAAGGACAACTTAATAGCTTCATGAATAGGGCTTGTTACTTTGTGGCTCGAAAGTTCAGATGACAAGGCATCGGGGGATCCGAGTTACTTGTAATCACCGTGCTTCGAAATTTTTTGTGTGTGTGTGTGTGGGGGGGGGGGGGGGGTAATTGCCGAGAGGGGTTTTTCGAGTGAATGGTGGACAAACCAAATATTTTCGAATCTTCGCTGTTATGTCAGCATATTCTGTTACACTAGTTCCTGCCATGCCCCTTCTAAGTCACCCTGCATGTGTCGTAGGGGAAAATCCATTTCTGTACTTTCCTAACCCTCGACACTGAGTCCGGCGACAGCGGTACTTTCTATCCCTCTCCCCGCACTGAATCCGTCTACGACAGCGATCGTCCCCCCCACACATACTGAATCCGGTGACATCGGTTATTTTTCTCCCTATCCTGCCATGTCCTTGCCCAGCATGTCTAGAGAGGCCAAGGTTGTAGCTACATCAGCGACTGGTTCGGCTCTGTCGGAGCTAGAGTCTCGGGCACAACGCCACACAAGCGAAGAAGTGGCGAGGTCTGCAACCCAAATTAGCGAGGAGGTCAGCCAGAAGTCTGATAACAAGGTACCTACGAGCAACAGGTTGAATATAAAAGCTAGGCCGCCGGTGGAGTATTCGTCTACAGTGAGGGGTTGTGGAACCCAGATCTCGAAGCAAACCACCCGGGAGAAGAGAGAGGTGATTTTTTTCTTATTTGTGCCTTGTCTTACAAGTAGATTAGTTACTGCAAAGTAGAGTCGAATAAACTGAAAGGTCCCCTTTTTAATCAAATTAGGACCAGCTTTGATACAGCGGACCTATATGAGTTCATAGTTCATGTCCGCCAGTACACTGCAACACTATATTTTGGTTGCGATAGGGTTGTGTTCAGGCAGGATGTGTGTCTTCTTGTGAACTTCAAGGATGTTGTGTTTGTTTCCTAGCTGATAGATATGCTTCTTGCTAGGATTCCTTCAGGATCCAAACAAAGGCCAAAATTGGTGTGGTGCAACATGAGTGATACCTATATGCAAGTTGATCACTCCCATGAGCTTCAGATGCTTTGGGAGTGTTGTGCAGCTGATCGTAAGGTGAAAGTTGAAGTGATGATTAATGATATGTATGCAGATACTGGAGATCTTACTACCAGAGCTTCTGCTTCTCAAATTTACGAACCACCAGATGTTGATCAAGCTAAGTTCAATATAGACGTAGAGGTGGATTCATACATGGCAAAACTTGATGGCGCAGTTAATAAGCCAGTTTCATCATGTACTGTGGAGATAGCCTTCGATTCAAAAAACATAACTCTTGTTGAACTAAGAGAGATGATTGGCAAGGAATCATTAGAAGCAGGAATACATAGAGGTTTGGGATACCGATGATCTGATGCAGATTATGCGACAAAATAAGAAAACCAAGAAGGTGTCCTTCCTGGATGCCATTTCTAATGTTGTTGAACATGTTATAGTGGATGTAAAGGCCCCCCGTTGGGGCTGAACAGAACGAGGTGATCAACGTTGATCAGATCAGATGAGAGATGCTACCCAAGGCTTATCATATGGACCCGTAGGGTTCCCCTTCCTATATTTGTAACAAAGATTGTTGTTTCTTTGAATCTGTATTTCTATGATCATGTTTGTTCAGAGATTGCAATTGATGTTCTATGAGTTGTTGAGATTTTCGTACATATCACTCGATGAAACCATCGTTGTTGTAATAAGACATAATTACATTGTAGTTGACATGATTATGTTTGTTGAGATGGTGTTATATACTTGTTTTTGAGATTACGATTGTTGAGAGATTGTAATATAATGTTCTGTTAGCTCTTGGTATTTTCGGACATATCATTCATGGAAACCATCACTAAACAAAATGATACATAAGTACCTTGTAGTTGACATGATTATGATGTAATATACTGCTCTATGAGATCAGTAATTTTACTAATCGCTGGATAACTACCTGTTACTTATAAGGAAGTACTATCATGGATGAACGAGCATAGGGTTCAGGAAAACAACTTACCAAGTAGGAGACAGTGATCTATTGGGCAAACATGTCTAGAATTTAGGATTAAGGGTTAAGGGGTTAGTGTAATAAACAGTGCATTAGACCCTAAACCATAAACCCTGATTAGATTTTTTATGTTGCTATAAGTCAAACAAATTGGAAAGGTGGAAGTACAAGATTAATATTACAAATTTGAATGAAGGAAGAGAAAACCTATTAGTTCTGAGATAGTAATCTAGTCACGGGGCATGGTATCCTTAAACTATTGTAAAATGCTAATTTAGTTAATGTTGCAACATTGAGGCACTTCACTTTACCCACTCTTTCTCTCTCCACTCACTACCCTCCTCTCTCTCCTCACCATCGCTGACGCATTGCCGCGGTCACATTCGCCATGCCATCCTGGAACAACAAGGACAACCAATCGAGCAACGATAGCCTTCTCTCCCACATCGAGTCATCCTTCCTCGATGTGAGTTCCTCTGTTTTCTCGGCAATGGCTAGGCATTGGTAGTTACCTCGATTTGAGCTCCACTTGTGCATGAAAACATGCTTATTTTATCTTTGCATTCCCTTATAGGTACCACTCATGATCTACGACCCCGATTGGGAGGACCTAGTTCTCGATTGGTAAGTACCATGTGACCATGGGCTAAAATTGAGGAAATCTGTTGTATTTCAAGGCAGTAACACTGGGAGAAGGTTTTTGGGTTGTACAAATCATTTTTGCTTTCATTATGTACAAAGGTGACATGAATAAAATTGTATAGTGTTATGTTCATAATTAGGTCCCTTGTTTTTTAGGTTGGCCCGTGTAACACCCCGGCTTCTCCAAACCAGCGGCTATCACTCCTGGCAGCTCAATAGGATCTCTAGACTAACCCCACACACCAACACTAGTCTTTTCTATGCACATTGTTCTCACTCGTGCGCATCCGGTACCCACTTCCCGGTTGGTCGCTCATCCTCAAATTGCTCTAGGCCAAGCAAGCTTAACCTTAGAGTTCTTTTCAGATGAGTTTTTGGAAAAGAAGTTGCAACTTGTTTTTATGGGTTTCCTATCAATCCCATTAAGCCATGAGTTAGGGTCTCACATACACCCCCCTTATAAGATCGACGCCCTCATCGATCAACCACAAGCCAGGAACATCCCCTCTTGGCACACGTCTATGCGTCCAGTGCCGATACATGTGCCATGCCGTGTCCACTCTGAGCCACACGCGCCATAATTCACATGTCCATCATTGACCCGCACATGCCCGTGTAACCGCGAGGGTCAGGTCTGATACATTTTGTAACACCTCGGCCTCTCCGAACCAGCGGTTGTCACTCCTGGCAGCTTTATATGATATCTAGACTAACCCCACAGACTAACGCTAGTCTTTTCTGCATACTTTGCCCTCACTTGTGCGCACCCGGTACCCACTTCCTGGTCGGTCACACATCCTCAAATTTCTTTATGCCAAGAACTCTTAACCTTAGATTTCTTTTTAGATGAGCTTCTAGAAAAGAAGTTACAACTTGTTTTTATGAGTTTCCTATCAATCCTATTAATCCATGTGCCAGGGTCTCACAGCCCGATGTGTAAAGTAGTAGAGTGGGTGGATCTTGAGTGGCGAGACACACTTAAGAGATGTTTGACCTAGTTATGGGATATGTATGAGCTCGAAAGGTCGGAGAGATTTACTGATGCTCGTGATGCAGCTGAAAAAATTACAAGCTCTCGGTAGGAAATAAGGAGCTGTAACAGGAACTTAAGAATTTACAGTCAGAACTAAATGACACAATTAATGTGAGCTTGGTGGTGGGAATTGGACAGAAGCTTCAGAAGGTAGAAAAGGAGAGGGATCAACTCATGGAAGAGAAGAAGAAGCGAGAGTATTGTGCTGCAGATCTGCTGAAGGATCGCGAGGTGAACAAGGACAGGCTATAGAGGTTGAAGGAAATTTTAGATGAATAATTTCTTCGTGACAGTATCTAAAACTAGTTAACTATAAGACTTGCAATTCTGATATCTTAAGTAATCCAAACTCAATCCTTGAGCAAATTAATTTCAGAAGAACGCATAGTTTTCATAGAGTTAGTTCCATGTTTACAAAATCACTACTACATGGATAAAACACGCTTTGGTTCATTAGAACACATAGTTTGCAAATTAATTTCAGAAGAATGCATAGTTTGCATTGAGCTTGACCTGGAGATGCTCGTTTTCCTTACCGAGATCCTCCAGTTGGAGGGTTTGTTCGATCAGGTCTGCTTTAGTGTTTACCTTATCCCTCGGTACTTGGATGTGCGCCTCCTGCAGGTTCAAGCGCTTTGTCTGGGATGCGACAATCTTATCCGTAAGCTTAAGATTATCCTCCATGATCACCTTGATATTTCCTCCTTCTTACATGCCGAGGCAATACCTTTCTTGTGAAGTTTCGCCCAGTCGGCGATGTCCACCTTCAGATTTTGGCACTTGTCATAAAGGACCATGACTTGTTCTCTCATTCGGGCAGAGGCCAGTTTCTGAAAATTCTGCTTCTCCATTGGGATGGCCATCTTGTCCTTTAGCAAGGTCGGCAGTTCTGGGTTGAGCTTTCTCTTCTTTCTGTAAAACAAAAATATGTCTAGTTTCCATAATTAAATGAATCAACTAGTGGGTCATGCATAATTTCATGGACAAAACAACATAGAACTAATCATAATTTTTCTAAATTAACTAGTGTCAAAGTCATAATTTGAAGGACAGAGCGATCAAGGATTATTCAAAATTTAATAGAATCAACTAGTGGCACAGTCCTTATTTCAATGTCAGAGCAAGATAGGATTTTTCCAATTCAACTGGATCAACTAGTGCCACAGTCCTAATTTCAATTTCAAAGCAAACTAGGACTATCTCTAACTAAGGGTGCTGTGGGTTTTTCCAATGTAACAAAATAGTAGAGTCATAGTCATAATCTAAAAGAAAGCTTATATACATAATGGAAAGAAAGGATGATGTCCATTCATGATAACATAAACCCATAATTTAGTTGAAAGGCAAGTAAGATAAATAGAGAAATAAGGATTTTCTCCAAGATTACTTAATTGCATGACATATATAAATTACAAAAGCAGTGGAGCATGAACTGAGATTCTTTCCCCCTCTACTCGGAATCAGACTTGGGCATCGCCCGATATGACTCCAGCTTGGCCCTTAGATCCTAGTTCTCCTTCTGTACACCCTCGAGCACGGTGATCCCTCAGCCCATGTCCTCCTTCATCCGTCTCACTACATCCAGGCAATGGTCCTGTCATGGTAGGCTTTGGTGGCAGCCTTTGTTTTGTTGATGCGTTCTCTGAGTTCCTTGGTGACTTCCTCCTGCTGGAGGGTGCATCTAATCTGGAGATTCTTCTTGTCATCCTTGAGCTCCCTGATTATCCTGTTGGCCAATTCTTGATTGGTCATGCTGTATGCGATCAACTTCTGTAGCTCTCCGATCAACCTCTACAGTTCATCGCACTCTGCTACAAGCCTCTTAAACTCACATGAAAAATCTAGCGAGATCTCCTTCTGCAGTGACAAACGCCTACGAAGGCTCTCATTAGCCTGGGTTAGGGAGCGTGCGCCCTCCAGTTGGTTGTCAATCTTTGCATTAACCGTGACCACCTTTTCATGGCACTCGCCCTTCGCTTGCTGCATCGTTGATATTATTTAAAATAGGTATCTACTCCAGGTTCTAGGGAAAAACGAATCCAAATCACAAAAACCCCAATGTTTTCTATGAACAAAAACATTAAACAATGGATCGATCATGGTCCCTACTTGTGGGCAGACACAATCTAATAATTCCACATTTATAATCTCAAAAATAAAACAAATGCATGTTAACGACATTATTAGTAGTAAAATGTATGGAGATTTCCTACCTTGCTGAGCCGAGGAACTGGGCCTAACGGGTCCTGCAACACCGCCGCCATCGTGCTGGTTTTTGGGTGCACGGCCGAACTGAAATAAGTATCATAATAACAAGAAGAAAAGAATAATAAAAAGACAGAAGAAGAAGACTGTACCCAGAGGATCCTTCGCCTGTTGGAACATTCTGCGCTATTTCTAGAGGAGCTGGTAAAACAAGAAGTGAGCTACGATCTCTATCCTTCCTCACGCGCGATCTATCCACCTCTCCTCCAGATTGCCATGGCTAGGGAGGAAGGTGAAGGCAGGAGGAAGAAGAAAGTGATTAGTGCGGGAGAATGGTCAAAGAGTCCAGTCCGTGGTCAAGTCTTATACACGACCACCATCTACTCCGATGCTATTTCAACCTACATCCATCGTTCGTTTGTTAATTGATGGCCAATGTTGCTTCCTTCTCAATAAAGGGAGACTGGTAGAACCAGGGAATAAAACCCCACAGTATGCACGATGGGACTTGATTGGACTGGCTTTAATGCGATGGACGGTTTAGTAGGCCTTGGCGCGTGCCGCCTAAAGTGTTGTGTATAAAAGGGACGGGGTGGGACTATGAGGAACTAATTACGGGCAACGACGTGCACGTCCAGCATGTATGCATGCTTTTGAGCATGCGTCACATGTTCAAGGGGTTGGCATGACGCGTGTAACTGTTGCATGGACACAACATGTTGATACATTGAACTCACGTCGACAGACACACACTAGACACTTCTCGATGCTGCAAGATGGCATATTTTGTGATTTTTACATGATTACAACCCAGTACGTAGATATTTTATGATATAGTACAATATTTACGTGACTAAACTTCGACTAGGATCCTCGTGCCCCTGATAGGATTGGCACCCAACTCTACGTACCTGCTATCATGCATTCGGAACAACTTCCTCACCCAGAATGGAATCGCGCCGTGGCAGTGGAAGATCCTTGCTGGTGGTTGAACGACCTGTGTCACCTGCTCGTCGTGGCATCGTTCTTGCCCGTCGGCAGCCATCTGAGGCACCATGCCAAGTCCAACCACGCATGGATCCACTAATATCTACACTCGAGGACACCGGGACATCGAAGGTTGTACTACCTGCCTCACCGGAGGAGCGCGGTGCACAAGCAGAGATGGAGGAGGGCCAAGCAGCAGCTAAGATGGATGCGTGTGTTGTTCCGTCAAGTATAGACGAAAGGAAGGACGAGTGGAGGAGCTAGAGGAAGACCTACGATACCACCATGAAGAAGGCTAGGAGGAATAGAGGAGACAGCTATGAGGACGACTCTGACACGGCCAACAAAAGCATTCATGGATCAGTTTGAGGCAGAAGTAGAGGTGAGTGACATCGACCCATAGGACTACGAGGAGGAGGACTCCGACGAGGAGAGGGCACACATTTACAAGGAGGGAGTTTCTGACGAGTCATCGGAGGAGGACACCGACGACTGCGGCGAGGACCATGACGACAACGATGATGTCGATGATGACAAGTAGAGTATAATATTCTGTTGTAAAGTATTGATCTAACTATCATGTCCTACATTATGATTGTTATAAATACCATGTCTTAGTATAATATTGGGTTGTTGGTACTGTAACTATTTCGTCAAAATATTATTGCGACAAGCACGGAGCGCACCCAGAGCACGCACTCGGCATCGGTTGGCAACAAACAGAGCACGAAGTGGTCATGCTCACTGCCAAAACATGCATCCGTCCATAGATAGAGGGGTGGGTAAAAGATAGAGGGGGGTTATCCTGGCCGTTAGATCATAGAGGATTAAATATTGCTGGGAACGATCCACGTGACAACTGTCTCGACCAATCAGGTGTACCAGCCAAAGTGAGCTATAGTAAGGACTTTTCTGAGATTTATTGACTAACATAGAGGGACAAACTGAGTAGGAGTTAACATGGCTTTCAACCCTAGATCTCCCCCTCCGCCCACCCCTCCGTGTGCAGAACATGTAACCACTCCATAGATTGAGCCCAAACCCGACACTTAGCTCCCTCTCGGCATTAAAATCAACTTCTCCAACTATAGATTTCTTGGTTATTTGAATAAATCCTGACTTTCCATTTTTGAACTAAAAAACCGGTGATTTTCCAAAGGAGGTGAAATATTTGGGAACGCCCAAGGCCCCGAGGAAATTTTTACGCATGCTACATCATGATGTATGGCCATTCCCGGTAGGTGTGTATTTATCTCATGGTGCAAGCATATACTATGTTTTTCTTGAGTTATGGCCCGGTAAAGGCGGTTTCTAACTTTAGATACCCTAGAAGACACTCTCAACTTTTAGTAAAAAATGGTTTGGGATGCCCCATAGGGTACCTAGGCTGGATACGTTCCTAGGTCCAAAATTGCACCTACCCTTCGTTGTCACAACCGCCAGCGGGTTTGGCTGTTTTTTTGAACAGTACCAAACAAAATCTAACAAAAATCAGAAAATGTGATAACAGCTCTTGCAGCCCTTGTATGTGACCCACTACCTTCAAAAAATCATAAGCAAGGCATACCAGTTATTTTGGCACCTAAGGCACCACCCGGATGTCTATCGAGTAGAAGTTAACATGGCTTTCAACCCTATATCCCCTCGATGCCCAGAACATGGAACCACTCTATGGATTAAGCCCAAACCCGACACTTAGCTCCCTCTCGGCATTACAAGAAACTTCTCCAACTAGATATTTCCTGGTTATTTGAAGAAATCTTGACTTTCCATTTTTTGAACCCGAAAAACCGGTGATTTTCCAAAGGAGGTGCAAGATTTGGGCGTGCCCAAGCACCCGAGACAATTTCCATGCATGCTGCATCATGATGTATGGACATTCCTGGTAGGGGGTATTTATCTCGTGGTGCAAGCATATACTATATTTTTCTTGAGTTATGGCCCGATAAAGGCGGTTTCTAACTGTAGGTACCCTACAATACACTATCAATTTTCAGGAAAAATGGTTTGGGGTGCCCCATAGGGTATCTAAGATAGATACGTGCCTAGGTACAAGATTGCACCGACCCTTGCATTGTCACGGCCGCTGGCGGGTTTGGCCGTTTTTTTGAACAGTACCAAACAAAATCTAAAAAAAATCAGAAAATGTGAAAATAGCTCTTGGAGCCCCTATATGGGAACCACTACATGCAAAAAATCATAAGCAAGGCATACCAGGTATTTTGGCACCCAAGGCACCACCCAGATGTCTATCGAGTAGGAGTTAACATGGATTTCAACTCTAGACCCCCTTCGCTGCCCATAACATGGAACTACTCCACGGATTGAGCCAAAAGCCCAGCACTTTTGTCCCTCTCGGCATTATAAGAAACTTATCCAACTAGAGATTTCTTGGTTATTTGAAGAAATCTTAACTTTCTATTTTTGAACCCGAAAAACTGGTGATTTTCCAAAGGAGGTGCAAGATTTGGGTGCGCGCAAGGCCCCGAGGAAATTTTCACACATGCTACATCATGATGTATGGCCATTCACGGGAGGTGGGTATTTATCTCATGGTGCAAGCATATACTGTATTTTTCTTGAGTTACAGCTCGATGATGGCTCCCAAGTGCAGGAGATCAATTGTAGTACTTTTCAATAAAGAAAGGTTGTCGAACCCATGAGGAGCTAAGGGTATTGGTTAGCAAATTTTACAAAGGAAATAATAGTAAATATAGTAGATTTGGTATTTTTGGTTTGTAGTTTGCAAGGATATAAAATGCTGAAAGTAAATAGCAATAAGTAAATGCTCTCAATGAATGAAATCCCAATCCTCTATGCAACAACAGGACAATCTCAAGTGTGTGTACTTATATATGACAAGCGTTCCCGAGGGCGGGAAGGATTTACTTAGCATAAAAATTTCTACACAATATGGTGAATATGTTGTCAAGTTTCATTCCCTTAGGGCGGATCCTAATTTGGTGTAGACATAAGTATGAGCTAAATACACCACTTATGATGGGTCCTAGAGCCATTCACATGAACATCTAGGAATCGTTAAGACATAAATGTCCCACCATGGAAATAGATTCATTGGTTCCCGATGTATAATCCCTTCAATGCAACTCAATGTATTGGAAAACGGTTTTTGTCAATTCCTTACTTTCCAACCCCAGTCATTGCATCAAAGTATTCTACTATGAGCCCATATAGGTGAAGTAATATGTAGTCGACATTCGCATAAAACCATCATAGAACAATATAAACGATAAAAACTGGACCACATACTCATTGCATATTATATGGAAATTATGGCCAATTCATCATATGCATGCCCTCAGGAACATGGGGATCTACTCACCAGTTCCAAACATGATATGAATCAGTAGCATCTGGGATACAACACAATCTGAAAATATAATCTCTCCACCAAATAAAGACAAGATGCCAATCACAAACATGTAAATAGCCCTTAAAGCAATATACAGGGTTCAATCAGTCACAAACTATGAGTGGAACGAGATGGATCTTAGAGATGGTGATGATGATGGTGCTGATGGAGATGTCGATAAAGAGGCTTACCCCTATGCCTAGGAGGAGTGGTGATGAAGATGGCGTCGATTTCCCCCTCACCGGAGGCTCTGGTGTGGGAGCATCTGCCCCCTCCCGGAGTAGGAGAGGACTTCCACCTCCGCCTCTGTAAGTCGTGGGAAAAATATCGCATAGGTTTTCTAGCGATATGGAGGCGTCTGTAAAAAGGAGGAGCCGGGACGACGCTTGAGGGCCGAAAGAGTCTGTGTGGCACGTCCAAGGGGGTGGGCACGCCACCTGGCTTCATTCGGGCCTCGTGGCTCCCCTCGCTTCATTCTTTGGCCCAAGTTGGTTCTTCGGGTGAAAAACTAATCAGGTATTTTTCCTTCAATTTATTGAAATTTAGAAGGTTCTGAAACAACAAAAACATGAAAAAGGAGGTTTTCTATCTCCTAGAAATTAAATACCAATAAAAGGGACCGTGTAGGAATGTCCCATAAATCATCTAAATATTCATAAATAATGATGTATCAAGTTAAATATGATTCTAAATAGTGTAGATAGGTCCTAAAAATGATGAAGCAAAATGCAAGTATCAATGATGCATGCTTCAATTCATATCATGGAATGTATAGTTACAACGTGCTCGTTTTGCTGATCATTTTAGACATGTCATTTGTCGAATTTAGAGTTATGGAATTAAAGTTATGAATTTATTAAGAATAGGCAAATTCATAACATTTAATAAGTCATAAATTTTAAATGCCCAAAATATATTTTAAATAGAATATTCATATTCCTGGTATTTTTCTGATTCAAAAAGATATATTATTTACATTATTGGGAATTATGAATCTAAAACAATATTTAAATCAATTTATATTAAAAGTGGTCAAATGTTCAATGTTTGACTAGTTTGAATTAGTTTTCAAAAGATTTGAATTTACGGTTGAATTCATATGCAATAATGAAAAATAGGGATTTCTATTTTTATGCCCCCGGTTCATTATTTATACTCACTTTTCCTCAGATGCTTAACTTTTCCTCATTTTCCCCTCCCTCTATTCTAAAACCCTAACAGGCGCTTGGACGGAAGGATGCCGTAAGGTCAAAGGTTTGACCGCTACATGCTAACTGGTGGGACCGCATTGGGGCGAGTCGTGCATTACTTTACGTGGCCTTGACCGTTACATGGTGATGGGTGGGGCCGTGTTGGGTTGGGTCCTGCATACGTGGTGAAGGGTGGATCCGCGTTGGGACGAGTCTTGCATACATGGTGAAGGGTGGGGCCGCTTGGATACACGTCGGACTAGCCATTCTCGCTCACCCAAAGCATTCACTTCCCCCGAGCCTAGAACAGCTCTCACACCGCCCCTCTACCGCCTCGCTGTCGTGCCCTCCTACCTTATGTCGTCCTCGGCCCCCCGAGTCGCCCCTCCCACTAGCTGTGGATCCCACTCCACCTCCGGCTCCACTCCCAACCCCACTAGGTCTACCCCTTTCGCAAAACAGTATGCAACACCGTCCGGTATATCGGTCCTCCCTGTCGAGCGCGGAGATGATTGGGTGGAATCGGAGGGATCTAACGCATGAATTTCATCTGGCTAAGCATCATTTCCCTTTGTGGATTGATCACATGCAGTATTTGAGCGCAAATCGCTGGTTCTGAACTAACTGCCTTGCATTTCGAATAGGATTGATCCAGCGCTGGCATTTCGGCTGGCGGTTAAACTGGATACTAGCATAATTCGTGGTTGTGAACAGTATGTCTCTGGATTTTACTTCCCAGCGGTGGTTGCAACCTCCATAACTCTCAGAGATTTGAAAGATAAAATCTATTCTAAATTCCCCTAGAGCAATGACAATTCAGTTGATTTGCAATATTTCAACATTAGTGAGCAAATATTTCTCCCACTATCTAGCGAAAATGATCTGGTGATGATTTTCTCTTTGAATGATGCCAAACATTTTTTGTCGAATTCATCTCCATGTGCAACCTAAAGTTGAGCACACGAGAAAGAGGGTTAAAGCATCATCTGGCCTTCAAGCATCATCAGGTGGTCGGGCATCATGTGTCTCTGTTGTATCTGGTAATAGTGTGCGCCCCCGCACTCCTTGTAGGTCCACATCAGTACCATCTGTTAAGATCTGAGTAAATAAATCGCCAAATGCGACCGATGTGGAATGACAAGCGAGCATAACGAGGTAGCTCCTCTACTAGATGATGAGGATGAGTTGATGTTTCCTGAATTGGTAGATAGATATAGTAAACATGCACTAGAGAATCAATACACAGAGGAAATGGCCCATAGTGCTAGATTTGATGGAACTGAAGACGAAGAGAATGAGGAGAACAATGATAGTCTCATTTTAGCAGAGTACGATGGTGAGGACTTGGTAGTAATTGAGTGGGATAGGAATGATCCTTAGATTTCAGAGGGCACCGTATTCGAAACGATGCGGGACTGTCATAATGCTCTTACTACATATTGCATTTGCACCAATAATGACTATGATGTTATTAAGAGTGATCCAACAAGGTTCACAGTGAACTGCCCATACAAGAGGTGTAGGTGGAGGATGCATGCATCCACTATGCTCAGGAGCAGTTTGGTTCAGGTATTACAACCAGTTGTGTATTTTAGATCATTGTGTAGAGTTTGTTAACTATACCCGACATTGTCATTATGTTTCAGATAAAAATTAACCAGTTCGAACATTCTTGTCCACCTTAACAGGGACAACAAAAGGACAAAACAAAACTAGGAAAGACTAGGTGGTTGGCAGATGCAATCATGGATTGGATGAGAGTGAACCCATCACTCGGTGCAACAGAGCTCATAAAAGAAGTTTCTAAAAATTTTAATATTACAGTACCTTACATGAGGATGTTCTATGCAAAGTAAATGGCTCTTGAAAGTTTTCAGTTGCTTTACAGCTTCAAAGCTGAAGTGGAGATGGGTAGTCCATGTAGTGTTGTATAGATAGACAGGCATAAAGTTCAGTACAAAAAAAGAGGGAAGGCAATGGAGAAGGAGTGCTTTAGAAGGGATTTTGTTTGTTTAAAAGCTTATTGGATGATGAGTGCATATTTTAATCATGTTTTACATTATTATTTTGCATTGTAGATGTAGGATTTTGGTATTTTACGGGGTTCGCACACACTTTTTATATTTATTTTCACCAAGATCAGATCAGATGATGGATCCAATGGACACAATTCTTGGAGAAGTTGTACAGGAAAGAAAAGGAGCCAAAAACTATGTAAATCATTTATTTTGGAAATATTAATAATACCAGAAGAAAATCCGAAGCGATCAAAGGAGGCAGAGAGGTTAACGACCAACTATACGGGCCATCGCCGTATAGTTGCCGCCTCCTGAGCCTCCTCAAGTAGTTTCACCCCGTGCAACTGGTTCGGGGAGACGACATATAGAACACCCTGAAATCGCCGAAATGTAACCTTAAGAAGGCATCTGGAGGGAGAACTTTCCCTAGGGATCCATCTTCGCCCTACGCAGATCTGGGAGGCCAAGGCATCGATCTCCATCTTCATCAACCACTACATCTTCATCACCACCATAACCTCCATCCATCCCACCTAGATCTTGTTGTAATTCTTGCACTAGTTGTGGATTTATACAAGTACTATTCATCGATAATCGTTTCCATTACCATTACCATGATGCTGTTTTCCTCCATGTCTAAGTAGAGCATTAGTTCTTAGGGAGATGGAGAAACCCTAGTATGAGATTGGAATAAGATAAAGTTTATTATGATATTCATCGCTGTGACCATGTGTTAGATTGTCTACATCTTGATGTTGGGAGAAGTCGACCTGTCCAATATTTTCCTCTTGTGGATACTTGATGTAGGGAACTACTTATTGTTAGACAGAGATATGTTAGCACTTACAGTGACTATAAAGATGTTGGCACCCCTTATGTATCAACTTGGGAATCAAGGAAACTCACAAAACTCTAAACACACCATGGGATACGTCCTATGGGATTATGTTCCTTAATAACACAGTAATTCAATTGATATTGATTGCTGTCTGCTGTGTTTATGAGGATGATTTGAGCAGTGATTGTTGCCTCTTTGTCCAAATATGGAGTTCCTCCCACACATACATATTTGAGAATGTTCATGATAATAATCTTTACCATAGCCCTTTATAATGCTAGTGGTGTATCCGCTAATCCCTGAGTTTCCCATTGAAGTTTTAAATCTCTTTTATATATGCGATACTTATTTTCTGTATTCAGTTTTATTTACTTCACACATTGTTCTGTTATACCAAAAACCCCAAAACACCTTTTTATGCAATACTCGCATTTTATCTTGTCACTTAGAACTTTATTTAGCAATTCTATTTTCAGTATTTATTTCAAGAATTCTTAGGCTTCATACTCCTGCTTCCTGTGGGATCGATATATTTATTTTGAAACTAGCTATATCTGATCTATACACTTGCAGTCATCAAGCTATTTTCTAGCGCTGTTGCCGGGGAGCTAAGCGATGTAGGTCTTTTAGTTTTTTCTTATTTACTTTAGTATTGTTAAGTTTTGTTTTGAGTTACAGGTTTCCACCGACATGATGGAGTTTGAGCATATGACTAGTGCTAACCCACTCAACCACTTTGGGAAGCCCTATGATATTTATAAAAAAGACAACTCCAATGATAAGACAAGGGGATTTGAAATATATCCTCTACTACTTGGTATTTTACACAAGAGGCAATTTACTAGAGATGAAGAAGATCCTGATCCATATGCGCATATTGCATGTTTCAAAGATATATGTGGCACGTTCCAATTAACGGGGTATACTACCGATGAGGTAAGGGTTAAACTTTTTAGTCAAACTTTGACAAGTACAACTCTCTGATGGTATAGATCTTTACCCTCAGAAGCCACTACTTATTGGGATACTTTAGCCTGCGAATTCTTATCTAAATATTACCCATTATCAAAATCTTTTGGAATCAGGCGTCTTATAATGACTTGGAAGAACCATCACAATGAAGGACTAGTAAGAGCTTATATAAGATTTAAATATTTACCTAGACAATGTCCTCATCATGATTTACCTGAATGGTAATTATTGCATATCTTTTATGGAGGCTTAATTGAACCGAATAAAATTGAACTATACTCTTGCATGAGAGGAGCTTTTATGGATTTACCTATAACTAAAGCTTGGGATTTACAATCGAAATCGCGATTATAGAGTTTCATGGAATTTTGGTCTAGGAAGTGAAGGAGGCACATAAATAGATCATGAATGTATTCACGACTATATTAAAAAAGGCCATGTTAATGAACTATCTAAAGAGCTTTATTTAGATTCAGATCTTGTGTTGCAAGTTGTTAAAGCTTTTACAGAACACATCGAATCTCCAAAAGAGGGTCCGGTCAAGTTTGATCCACCACCCGAACCTAAGAATATAAGAGAAGTTAAAGCAACATTGGCCTCCCTAGAACCAATGTATGAGATACCTTTCCCTAACACTGCACAAAAGCATATTTTGGAATATGAACAGGTCAAGGCAGTACATGAGGTGAAATAAGAGGAAAGTGTGCCAATAATTGAAGAACATCTAGATGAAACCAAAGATGAAGAGGTAACCAATGAAGCAATCATGGCTATGTATGCACATTGTAACATAGTTGAACTTGAAGAAGAGACTTCTATATTGGTTGAAGGTAAAATTAAGTTAAAAGATGTGGGTAAGCCTATTCTTCCCTACATATTCAAAAAAACCTCGCATTACGGTTTATGTGATCTTGGCACCAAAGTCAATGTTATATCTTATGATTTTTATCTAGAAATAAAAGAAGAGATCGAACTGGCTACAATAGAAAATACTGATATGAAAATTATGTTAGCCAATAAAAATATTAGAATTCCAATGGGAGTAGTTGAAGATGCAGTCATCACAATCAACAATAAAAAATTCCTTATTGATTTTGTAGTTGTTTATATGCCAATTGCCACTCTTTGCCCAATTATTTTTGGAAGAAACTTTTTGAGTGATATAGGTGCCATAGTTGACTTCAAAAAGGAGGTGGTATCCCTTAAGCTTGGGAAAGCGGAAAAAGAATTCCACTTTTCCAAATTTAAAGACAAACCTCTATTCATAAAATAAGAAGATAAGGAGAAAACTATTGAAGAAATGGCAGCTCTTTTCTTAAATAATCAAGATGAAGGAATAAATGAAGACCCAAATTGTGGAGAAATAATTATGGAGGATAGAACTTTAGAAGAATTAGAAAATGAATTTGATTCATTTCCCAATGAAGAACCTCCAACTGATGAAGCTTTTGAAGACCAGAAAAGAGAGGGGATGAAGAGTTACCACCCCCAGAATTAAAAACTCTACCAGATAATCTTAAGTATAGATTTTTAGATGTACTAATAAATTTCCTATTATTATTAGTGATAAACTTTCAAGGGAAGAATAAGAACTTGTGAAGGTACTAAAGGAGCACCGCAAAGACTTTGGGTACTCAATGGATGACTTGAAGGGTATTAGTCCCATGATAGCCTCCCATCGAATATTCATCGAAGAAGGTGCAAAACCAGTTGCAGAATTTAATAGAAGACTAAAACCTAAAATGAAGGAAGTGGTAAGAAAGGAAATAGTACGCCTACTTGACGCAGGTATAATTTATCCTATAAAATAAAGTGAATGAGTAAGTCCTGTTCATTGTGTTCCTAAGAAATGCGACTTTACTGTTGTTCCAAATGAAAACAATGAATTGATATCCACTAGAACTGTTGTTGGACATAGGGTGTGCATAGATTTCAAAAAATTGAGTAAGGAGACTAGGATATATCACCATCCTTTACCGTTCATAGATCAAACCTTAAAGAGGTTAGAAAACCACACTCATTTTTGCTACTTGGACGGATACTCTGGTTTTTCCCAAATAGCTGTTCATCTTGAAGACTAACTTAAAACAACTTTAATTAGTCCTTATGGTTTACATGCTTACCTACGTATGCCTTTTGGTCTATGTAATGCTCCAGCTACTTTTCAAAGATGCATGACTGCTATATTTGCAGATTTTATAAAACGGATAATGGAAGTTTTCATGGATGATTTTTCTGTCTATGGAACTTCGTTTATTAGTTGCTTGGATAATCTCAATAGAATATTGCAGTGTTGCAAAGCAACCAATCTTGTCTTCAATTGGGAGAAGTGCCATTTTATGGTCAAAGAAGGCATAGTCCTCGGACATAAAGTATCAATTAAGGGTATTGAAGTAGATAGGGCTAAAGTTGAAGCAATAGAAAGAATGCCAAAACCAAGGGACGTAAAAGGTATAAGAAGTTTTCTTGGTCATGTAGGCTTTTATAGAAGGTTCATCAGAAAATTTTCAGGAAATTCTAAACCTTTGGCTAATCTGCTGCAAAAAGGAGTAAGATTCAATTTTGATGATAAATGCCTTATTGCCTTTGATAAACTTAAGTATGCTTTATCTCATGCTCCCATCATTAAACCACCTATATGGGATATGAATTTTGATTTAATATGTGAAGTTAGTGATGATGATGTAGGAGTAACTCTGGGACAACACATAGGTCACAGATTTAATATTATACATCATGCTAGTAGAACTCTCAATAGTTCTCAAAAGAATTATCCTAAGGAAGAAAGGAAACTCTTTGCTGTATTTTTATCTTGTGATAAGTTTTGTTCTTATATTGTTGATTCAAAAGTAAGAGTTCATACGGATCGTGATGGTTTAAAAGAACTCCTCGAAAGGAAGTTTCATCAGCCAAGACTGAACCGTTGGACCTTTTTACTTCAAGAATTTGAGTTGCAGATTATGTAGAGACAGGAAGCAAAGGTAGTAGATGCATCATCTATATTTACCCAGCAAGACATCGATCTTATTGAGAGGAGCTTTAGTCCCAGTGATTTTTGTCTTCAAGAATTATTATATGAACTAAAGTCAAATCCCCCCAAGAAGAAGTCCTTATTGTTGGAGGAGCTTATCACTCCTGACTAAATAAATGGTAAGTGGAAGGTAAGTTCTTTGTTTTCACAATTTCTACTATTAAAATTCTTGTCTTTGAATTCCTCTTATTTTTTTGAAGTTCTTGAGGGGTTTCTGCAACTATACGGCCAGAGAAAAATCTCCCGCCGTATAGTTGGTCGTCATACGTTCTGTATCCCCCTCACAAAATAATTTTTGGATGCTGTAACTATACAGGCACAACTATACGGCCTTAGAAAACTCTCTCACCGTATAGTTGGTCATTTAACATTTTGTATCCTTTTACAGAAGAATTTTTGAGGTGGGATATCTATACAGCTGCAACTATAAGGCCGGAGAAAACTCTCCCGCCGAATAGTTGGTCGTCAAGGATTCAGCTTCCTCGACCCATTTTCGTTATTTTTCATCAATAAAAAACGTTTTTGTCTGTTCTTAGTCGGTAATGTAACCAACTTGGGATAGAAATATTTGGAAGTACCCACTCAAAACCAACTATGCGGCCGGAACTATACGGGCCGCGACCGTATAGTTGGTGATTACAGCGCAGGACTCCTCCAAATCTGTGATTTCTTTTTCTAGTCGGTTTGGATTGTTTTCTTAGACGACAATTTGGTGTTTCTTGCAAGTTTTACCGACTATACTACCCTTGTGCCTCTCTCTAATCACAAATCACCAGGAACAAATCCAGCTATGCGCTATCCTGTCCCACGCCGTGGAAAACCTTTGGGTCTCATTGCCCCTAGGGACCTTTCTAGCAGCCCGTTGATGGAGGACAGCGATGAGGAGGTGGAGAGGTTTAGCCCGGGTACAAAGAGTATGTCGAGCCAAGATTCTACAATAGCGACCCCAATGAAGGCTGGGTCGACGTTTACATCTGACGCGACGTCTACGACCCCCCGGAGATTGACTGGGCCACGATGAAAAGAACTCAAGAAAAGAGATAAGGCCGCAGGCCGCACGGAAAAGGACATGTGGAAATAGTCAAGTTCATCACTACAAATCCGAGGCCGCATAAGCATAAGGAAATACCTAACATTGGTGCAGGTTCTAGCAAGGAACCGGCATTGCCCCGCTTGAGGCCTACCACCGACGCTCGCATGAGGGTGAAGCCTCAAGAGGAGTGGTGGAGTAGCTTCTACTTCCCCGATCCATCAATAATGGATGAGTAAGAAGAAGTCGTCCCCAGGAAAAAGGATCGTGTACCGGAACTGGAGTTATATCGTAAGCAGCAGCTACTCCATCGCGTCGAAGTCTGTCACCACCTCAAGGAGATAGATGAGAAGGGGGATCTTGTCCCGATGGTGACCAAGATCATTGATAGGATGGATACACTGCAATATGATTTGCGCAGGTGTTACAGCCGCATCACCGCTCTGTAGGACACCAACAAGAAGCTACGCACCATAGTTCTACATGCTATGGTGCAACAGTGACCTTCAAAAATCACGGTATCAAATAATCGCAAGGGATTATTTGATCCCGCCTAGCTTGATTCCAAGCTTGGGAAGATCTTTAAGACCTTGTAATCTATCTTACAAGTTTTTTTATTTCTATTTTAGTTTTGCATTAGATCGAGCTCATAAATAAAGTTTGCATCATTAGATTCCCTTCAAGAATAGTTGATCCCTCTTATGAAATTTTGAGTTTATTATAATATATGGAGCATTATTGAGTTTGAGTTTGTCCTCTTGGATATATGAATGACTTGAGTACGATTTTACTTGCACTTGATGATAGCAATAGGAGTCTTCCATGCCATTGGTATTAATGGAACATATAAAGATAGTTTGATCAATATGTTGTAGGTAATTGGTTTGATTTACAAAAAGGAGAAACTGTCTAATTAGTTAAGATGAAAAAGAAAAACCTTGAACAAAGGAGAAAATATAAGTGCTATCAAAAGAGTGATAACAAGTTTGAGGTAGAATACTCAAGTTATAAAGATGCTTCATATATGATTGGAATTTGATAATTGAGATCGTTAAAGTTTGAAATTCCTACATGAAGTGGATTATATGGCTATCTTATTTGCACAACACTTAAACAAGAGTGTGAGCACAAATATATAGAAAAAGAAGAAAAAGAAAGATGAATACAAAGAGCGAATGTGCAAAGAGAAAATAGGCATATACCACCATATTGTAGTAAGACAAAGAGACGCTTGAGATTCTGAATCCCAAGTGAATGTGTTAATCCTAAAAACACTTGGGAATACCTCACTAACTCATTTGGTTGAACCGAATACTTTTACATCATGTTGACAATAATCTTTTGTGAACTATTAATTGCTAAGTTGTGGAAGCCTGCTAATATTATTCGAATGGTTCGAGTAAGGTACTATTCATAAACTTATTTATATGTATCCTTTATGATCAACACATGTTGCAACTTCCTCATTTATTTTATCGACTCAGCTCCATGAATATGAGTATCACATCCATTAAGCTAAACTTGATCGGGACGAGCAAGAGTCTAAGCTTGGGGAAGTTGATGAGTGCATATTTCCATCATGTTTTACATTATTATTTTGCATTGTAGATGTAGAATTTTGGTATTTTACGGTGTTCGCATGCACTTTTTATGTTTATTTTCACCAGGATCAGATCAGATGATGGATCCAATGGACACAATTCTTGGAGCAGTTGTACTGGTGAGAAAAAGGAGCCGAAAACTACGTAAATCGCTTATTTGAGAAATATTAATAATACTAGAAGAAAATCCGAAGCGAGCAAAGGAGGTAGAGAGGTTAACAACCAACTATATGGGATTCTGCCGTATAGTTGCCGCTATAAAGTTGGCGCCGCCTCCGCCTCCTCAAACAGTTTCACCCCGTGCAACTGGTTCGGGTGACAACATACAGAACACCCAGAAATCACCGAAACCTAACCTCCGGAAGGCATCTGGAGGGGGGAACTTGCCCTAGGGATCCATCTTCGCCCTACGTAGATCTGGGAGGCCAAGGCATCGATCTCCATCTTCATCAACCACTGCATCTTTATCACCACCATCGCCTCCATCCATCCCACCTAGATCTTGTTGTAATTCTTGCACTAGTTGTGGATTTATACAAGTACTATTCATCGATAATCATTTCCATTACCATTACCATGATGCTGTTTGCCTCCATGTCTGAGTAGATCATTCATTTTAGGGAAGATGGAGAAACCCTAGTACGAGATTGGAATAAGATAAAGTTTATTATGATATTTATCGCCGTGACCATGTGTTAGATTGTCTACATCTTGATGTTGGGAGAATTCGACCTCTCCAATATTTGCCTCTTGTGAGGACTTGATGTAGGGAACTACTTGTTGGTAGACAGAGGGATGTTAGCACTTATAATGATTATAAAGCTATTGGCACCCCTTAGGTATCAACTTGGGAATCGAGAAAACTCACAAAACTCTATCTATGCCATGGGATACGTCCTGCGGGATTATGTTCCTTAATAGCACATTAATTCAATTGATATTGATTGCTGTCTGCTGTGGTTATGAGGATGATTTGAGCAGTGGTTGCTGCCTCTTTGTCCAAATACGGAGTTCCTCCCACACATACATAGTTGAGAATGTTCATGATAATAATCTTTACCTTAGCCCTTTATAATGCTAGTGGTGTATCCGCTAATCCCTGAGAACGCCTTTTTCCCACTAATATTTCAAATCTCTGTTACATACGCGATACTTATTTTCTATAATCAGTTTTATTTACTTTACACATTGTTCTCTTATACCAAAAACCCAAAACACCTTTTTACGCAATACTCACATTTTATCTTGTCACTTAGAACTTTATTTAGCAATTCTACTTTCAGTATTTATTTCAAGAATTCTTTGACTTCAGACTCCTGCTCCCGGTAGGATCGATATCTTTATTCCGAAACTAGCTACATCCGATATGTGCACTTGCAGTCATCACTGGAGAGGGTTTATGGATAGTTGCAAGCCTCATTTGTCCATGGATGCTACAACTCTTCATGGCAGATTTAAAGGACAGCTAGTAGCTGCTACTGCAGTTGATGGCCACAATTGGATGTTCCCTGTTGCTAACGGAGTTTTTGAGATTGAGTCAGAGGAAAGTTGGAGTTGGTTTCTAGAGAATTTGCGCGACCTTATAGGTCATCCACCAGGACTTACTATCCACACAGACGCTTGCAAAGGTTTGGAGAAAGTTGTAGAAGCAGTATTCCCCAGAGTGGAGCATAGGAAATGTATGCAACACTTAGTACAAAATTTTACAAAGAAATTCAAGGGTAAAGTTTATACTGACAACCTATGTGCAGATTCATACACATGCAGTTTTAGGAAGCATCTGTATCATTTGGAAGTGTTATATAAACATAAACCTGCCGTGAAGGAGTACTTGGATGCACATCATGGAATGGAGTGGTCAAGAAGCCGATTCAATGAAATTTGCAAGGTAGACTATGTAACAAGTAACCTTGCAGAGAATATCAATGCAAATGTCAAGTCATTGAAAGGGCTTATTATGTGGCAAATATTTGATAATATTAGACAGATGATCATGATAAAGATCGATTTGCATCAAAAAATTGCATCAACAATATATGCTGGCCATCTCATACGCCCATCTTTGATTAAGGATTTGCATGCCAAGGAAACAAATTGAAGATGAGATGCATTAGAAGAGGAATGGAGGCTGAGGTAACATACACTAACAATAAAGATAGGTAATGGAGGTATCCAGTGAGTTTGGTTGATAGGACATAACATTGCAGGCAATGGCAGCTCCGTGGGAAACCCTACATACATGCATTGTTTTTCATGGGTGTTCTAGGAGGTGAAGAGGGTGAAGTTGATCAGTACGTGTCGGAGTATTTCTCCGTTGCCAAATTTAGGGCAGCATATGCTCAGAATGTTCCATCCTTGTTGGGAAAAGACCAACGGATAGAAGTGGATCCAAGCTTCAAGCTATACCCTCTAGTTTTTACTAGACCAGCAGGTACGCCAGGGAAGAATAGGATAAGAGCTAGTACAGAGGGTGGTGCACCACCTCGATGACGTAAGTGCAAATGTTGTGGGATCCTAGGGCACATTGCTAGGCTTTGTAAAAATGCAGTGGACCCAGCTTATGTAATGGATGATCAGGCGGGAGCAACAAATTCAGATGAGAATGAAGTATTTGAATGAGAGGAGAATGAAGCAATGGATACATTTCATATTGAACCAACATATTTAGAGGATATTGAACCAAATGCAGAGGATATTAAACCAAATGTAGGGAGATTGAACCAAATGTAGGAGAGATTGAACCAATGGATCGAGAGAAGATTGAACCAAATGTAGAAGAGATTGAACCAAATGAAGGGAATTGAACCAATGGATCGAGAGGAGATTGAACCAAATGCAGGGGAGATTAAACTAGGTGCATGGGAGATTGAAGCAATTGATTGATTGGATGTAAAAAATAAAGCAATTTATTCATTGAAAGCAAAGTTCAAAAGTAAAGTAATTACACAAGAGGATATTGAAGAAATGGAGACAAAGCTTTTTGAACCGTATGAACCAATGGATCAAAACGTGCTTGAACCAATTGTACGACAGACTGAAGCACTTGATTCATTGGATGCAAAGAAAAAGAAGAAAGGGCACAAACGGAAGAAGCTGATGTTGTACTCCGAGAATATTCTAGCTAGGATCACCCGAATCAAGGTGGTAAACCTAGCACAAAACACTAGGAGCAAGAAAAAAATGAATTTGAATTATTAATTTAATTTGTATGATAAATTTGAAATACTTTGCATGTTTGTATTGAATTTGAACTAGTGTGACGCTCCCAAGTTTGTATGTTGGATAATCCCGTAATGTATGTTTTATTGCAAGTTTCTATGGTCATGCACCTAGTTGCCTAGCACTGCTCAGTTTTGCCCTTGACATGTGGTCAACACATGGGGTTTAGCTAGTTCATGGCTTAAACGTTGACCAATTGATCCAAAATTTGGCACACTTGTGTATCTTGGATTGATTTACCATATGATGGAAATTTTGGATTTACTTGTAATTAGCCACATTTTTATTTTTCTAAGTGATTAAATTCAAAAAATGGTTTTAGGGTAGTTTAATTCAAAAAAGTCAAAACATAGTGCAACCTTCGCATGGAGTCTTGTTATGTTACCTATAACCTAGCATGAATAATAAAGAAAAAGGAAATAAAGAGAAATGGAATTATTCCCTAAACCACTTCTTAAACCCTTCTTGGAATGAGGTTTAGGGAATAATTAGATATGCGGTTTAGGGAATGAGGTTTAGGGAATAATGAGGTTTCGGCACCGCACGCTGTTTCGGACCGCCACGCTTAGATATGCGGCGCCGCATGCTGTTCGGACCGCTTTCTACTCAATCAACCTCCAAAATAACCCATCCTAAAACATACTTTGTCTAAATGAGGCCAAATTTGGAACACTTGTGTATCTTTGAGTTGCAAACAATATAATGTCGACCAAGATGAATTATTTTGTTAAAATAACACATAAACTATTTTTTATGCCAAAAGCTTGAATTTCCCTTACTCATTTTTTATCTGAGTGCCCTTTTTTTCCTTAGATCTACCCAGTTTTCCCCTCCCACTAAAGTTTTCCTCACTTTTCCCCTCCCTCTAAAGTTTTCCTCACTTTTCCCCTCCCGCTAAAGTTTTCCTTACTTTTCCCCTCTCCCATATCTTAAACCCTCACAACATCTCAACTTGCGATCAGTTTGGCTGCGCTCTGATTTGTCGAGATGTATGCACACGGATCTTTGACAACCACCGTTAGATATAGCATGATCCGATGGGCTGGAGGTCTCTGTCTCCTGATGGGCGCACCTACCTTGTAAGGAGAGTAGAGCCTGACAGACTAGATATCTCTCCCTCCCTTTCCCTGTCACATGTATACCAGTCGCATCAACTGGCGCTTAGTTTGGCTACACTCTGATTGGTCGAGTTGTATCTCACATGGATCTTGGCCAGCCACCGTTGGATACATCTTGATTCAACGGGCTGGAGGTCTCTCTCTCCCGATTGGCGCATCTACAATGTAAGAAGAAGGGGCCCTCACAGAGAGGAGAACCCGACAGGCTGGATGTCTCTCCCTCCCTTTCCCTATCGCACGTATATTAGCCGAATCTTCCTCCCCTAGGATCGACGAATGGTGGAGCGACAGTCTGAACGGCAAGCGACGGCGTGGATCTAAGCGTGGCGGTCCGAACAGCATGCGGCGCCGCATATCTAAGCGTGGCGGTCCGAAACAGCGTGCGGTGGCGCAGATCTAAGTGTGGAGGTCCAAACGGCGTGCGGTGGCGGGGACCTAAGCGTGGCAGTCATAACGGCTTGAGACGGCACGGACCTAAGCATGGGGGTCGGAGCGGCTTGCGGTGGTGAGGCTCTAAGCAACGATGATTGACACCGAGGCGGCGGCAGTGCCGACAGTGGTCATTGGTGCAACGATGATTGAAGCCATCATCCGCAACATCAGTGCAATGACAGTGGTGCCAACAGTGGTCATCGATGCGATGATGATTGAAGCCATCATCCGCAACATCAGTGCGACAATGGTGGTGTCAACAGTGGTCATTGATGCGACGATGATTGAAGTCATCATCCGCAACATCACTACAACGACGGTGGTACCGACAGTGGTCGTCGATGAGACGACGATCGAATCCATCATCCGCAACATCAGTGTGACGACGGTGGTGCTGATAGTGGTCATCGGTACAACAACGATTAAAGCCATCATCTACAACATCAGTGCGACAACGGTGGTGCCGATAGTGGTCATCGATGCAACTACGATTGAAGCCATCATCCGCAACATCACTGCGACGACGCAGGTCAATCCCTCGTGAACCAAAGTTGTGGGAGGCAGGCCACGGTAGAGGCTGGCACGTCGAGGTGCACTTTGACGGTGAATGCCAGATGTACCTCATGGCACAAGGGATGGGAGCACTTTTCCCGTATTTCTTGGAGTACACATACGGCAGGGAGGGCGGCTAGCTCACCGTCCACTTAAGATTGGGACAAATTTGAGCCCAATTTGAACCAAAATTCTTTGACTTCAAGTATATGTATGATTTGAATCAAAATTGATATGCATTTGAGCTGTGAGGACGGTGGATATGCTCTAAAGCTGATTCATAAGTAGTACTCACTCTAACCCAAATTAATTGATTTAGACTTGTCTTGATTCAATTGTATCTAGACATGAATTAGTATTAGATTCATCCGTATCTTGATGAATTTGAGTCAACTAATTTGGATCGGAGGGAGTATTACTTTCTTTGACAATCTCCAGTGGGCTTGTATAAATTTGATAGAAATATGTATGCTTTGAATAAAAATTGATCTATACTCTTAAACCGTGAGGCCAAGGAATTGGCGTCCCAGCTCCGTGCCCTGGCCGCGACTACAGATCACCTCTCCGGAGAAGAAGAGTGCAGCATCAAGAAGAACGGGGAATGGACGCTGCAGCCAACCGTGCAAGTCTACATGTCAGCCATGATGGCAACGATATAACGGTCAAACCGGATAGGGATCCAACTTGACCCTCTAGGCATTTGGCACGCCAACTATGGACAGCTAGATCCAATGGCAAGCAACTCGGGCCCTGCACTGCATTCTCTCGACAATTTTGGGAATTAGTAGGGATTACAACCATCCATTGAATAACAATTCTACTCTCTAAATTAGCTATCTATTCAACTAATAATTACATGTTCCACCCTTCACCACAACCGCATATTGTAACTGCTACGATAGGAATGACAACTACTAAAACTACCCACATGAATCTACTATTCTCCTCCCCCTTCACTTGAAGTTCATGTTTTAGATTTTCTACCACTTGTTCAGATACGACAAGATCAACCTCAAGTGTCAACTTCTCCTTGTGAATAAGCTATGAATTCTTTTTTTCTTCCTCGACAGTACGCTTCAGCTCGAATATCAACAGGTTTTTATGGGCCAATTCATCACCTAAATTGGCAACCATCTCCTCCAAATCCATCCTTTGGCTAAACCACTGGGTTGATTCATCTTGGTATGAAATGTATCATGGATCATCAGCCTACATAGCACACTATAACAATCCCAAAACAAACCCAATTAAAATCAGTCCGACAGGCCATGGCAGCACTTCAAATTCAACGGTAGTACAAAGAGAAGGAGCTACCTGAACTTCCGACATGGTAGGATAAGGAGAATGTGGCCACGACATGATCGAATCCCCACCCTCGCTGGTGTACCCACTATGACCAAACATTGAGTACTAATTTGCACCAACAATATCGATGAAATTACGGGAACCGAATCAATTTGGGTGGGCAGAGCAAGATTTAAGGTCTTACCAAGCACTACTAGCAATTGCTGCAACCGTTCGTCGAGCTATGGTGGCGGAACAAAATCCTGGTCGTCGTGGGCGGCGGACCTGCCTGCAGTCGGTACTGCCTCAATGTATAATGCATGTGGACGAAAAAGGTGCTGATCCATGGTTAAGGTGCAATGTGGCAGTCTGTCTGACGCCACCGTAGGACGGAGCCAACAATGTGCCGATGCGCCGACGATGGCTGCTATGTCCGTCAGTGGGATAGGAGATGCTCGGGGCTGGGGGCTGGGAGAGCCGGTGGGATAGAAATCCCTAAAACATATATCATATTAAACATTTATTCAAATTCGAAATATTTCAAAAGTTATGAATTATTCAAACTAAACTCATTTTCTGATTTTTATTTAGTTTTAGATTTTCACTGGAACCTTTTGTACCCGGGGCTGCGTTACTAGTGGGCCAACACGGGAGGCGGGCCACTCGCGCATAGGTAATGGGGGTGCGACACGTGGTGGATCCTGGAGGACTGCGGGTTGAGGCTAAAAATCCCCAAGGGACTTTTTATAGAAGGTTCTATGGTGAGGTTTTATAACCGACGAAACTGAAGTTTTTGGCAGAATTTTAGTGATTAAATAAACTTATAAAGATGATTGCAAGCGCTGATGGGCACCAAAGTGGTCGTCGTTTGATGAAGCGGAGAGAGGGAAATGTCCTCTTTGTGGAGATGTGCAGGGATCTGCCAGAGTCCAACGGTGGCGAGCAGTGGTTTGATGGGAAAATAGGTGCACGACGAGCGGCACGGCAGCACGGCAAGGAGGGATGCTGGCTGAGGTGTCCGTGAGGCATAGGGGAGCACGACGGTGCTCCATGGCTCACGCGAGCTCGCGAGGAGGCCGACGGCGAGGTGCACTATGGGTGGTGGCGTGAGATGGATGAACGACGGTGGAGCACATAAGTTACTCGTCGAAACGTGGTGGCAGTATAGGAAGCCAAACAGAATATAGCCATGTCTTGCATATTCAGGGGCTCACCGCGGGGTTGCCGGAGTGGTTCGATCACATAGAGGTGGTGGAGATTGGAAGCGAGGTTCGCAACCACGGAGCTTTGGTTCCTCCCGGCCATGGCGACGATGACGGTTGTCTTGGGCTTCCCAGGCGCGGCCAATGGCACTGGTTGACGAAGGAGATACTAGGGAACATCCTAGTGTCGTTAGGCTTGGTTGTCATGCAACAGAGCGAAGGGGAGAAAGAGATGCTGATGCTAGGGTTTGATTGTCACATCCCAAAATTTTCTAAATTTTGAAATGTGAAAAATCAAACAAAATAAAATAAAGGATGAAATTTAGGGGGAAAAGAAACTTTTTGGCTTCTAAATGCAAACATCAAAACTTTACTTAAACTAAAAAAATAATTTTGAATGAGAAAGTGACAAACAAGTTTTCAAATATAATAATTCAAATGCATGTGATGCATCATCATCATTAAGAACTTGTATTTTAAACCAACCCTAAAGCCTAATAAGAAAATCATCACATTAATTTCAATTTATATCTATGGCTATGTTCCATATAATTATTTTTGAGAAAAATCATTCCTAAGTGATATAATGGTAAGTATAATAATATTAAAAGAACAATAGAAATTGATTTCACCTTATTTAGGTCCCTAGATACGAAAAGTTATGAACCATATAAGATAAAAAGGAATAATAAAATATCCCCAAAGTCAATTTACGCTCATAGCAAAAATCCGTGTTTAAATGGAATCAAAAATTCTAAAATGATACGTACTAGTAATGAACAATTAAATGCAACCATATGAATTTGTTTGAACCTAGATCAATAGATATGATTTATATAAGACAAGAAGAAAAAGAAACAAGACATTGCAAAGTCAATTTAAGCTATGGACGAAATCCATAATTGAACGAAATAAAAGTATACTTAAATGATATATAATAATAAATAATTATTTTATAAAAGTTTACAAACTTGTTTGACCATTTTTGGAGCTCTAAATCAAAAGATATAAAATAAACAAGAATTCAGAAAATATACTGTATAGGCCTACGTGCCATGCTCAATTTCTAAATGAATTATAATTTATGAAAAAAATATTACAAATACTCTAATTAGACTAAATAATCAGCTTATATTTTACATAAATTTGTCTGAAAATATTTGATACCAATTAGAATAAATTTGAATAGACAAAATGAAGACTACAAAAAAATCAGGAAAGAAACAAACGAATTGAAAAAAAGGGGAACGACCAACCTAGGCCGACCCAACCTGACCCATTTAAACCATCTATGGTCTTCAACCTCCTCCTCATGTACATGAACCAGAGAATCAGGTACCATGTCAGTACATCTTCTCCTCTTCTCCCCCATCAATTCAATGACGTTTCTTCTCAATTTCAAAACGAAAAACTTTTGAAATTGAGTGGAGGATCTGTTCAGGCCATTAATTTTCCCCCTCTGGTGCCTTAATCTATTAAATCAATACCGTGAACCGAATGTCATATAGTGGCATACGTCTCCCTATCTCCCTCTCTAGAGCATATCAAGACGAACCGAAAGATCCAGCGCGTACCTCTAGTTCTCCTCCTTCATTTTTGTTTCTAAACTTTCTAGAGAGGAGCTCCGTTATAGAGGTCTCAACCTTCAATGAGGTTGATCCCTCCTGTGTTTACAATGCTAGTCCCTGGATCAATAGCTAGCATCCACAGTTAAGATGTAATATCAAGAAACAAAGGTCATAATATAACTTTATAACCAGGAATAACAAAATTTTATTACATCTTACATAGCTCATTGGCTATTACATTACATTGCAGCGGAATAACTATAGTCATGGGGTCCTTCATCTTCAAAATGCCACAGACAGATGTTGGTTGTAGACTTTGTAATCCTAATCAAACAATCTTCACTAAAATTAATCAAACCTGCAACATTACAAGTTACAGCCACAAGGGTCAATACATTTGAATTGTATTGGCAAGTGATACTATGGTAATATAATGGAGTCTAACATCTATATGCATTTGGCTAAGTGGAGTTGAGGCTTGCATTGCTCAAAATAGATTTTCCCTATCATTTTGAAAATACTAAGTTTTGGTTTTGACAAACTCTTTTCCAAGGCATCTCTCAATCAAAGATTGAAGATTTCAAACAACCCCTGTTCAACCACAAGCTTTTATCTTAGAAATTTGAATGATGAGATTCTTGATTGCTTCCATGTCTTGATGCTCAAATTGTCCTTTACCGGGGACATGGCTAAGTACTTAGATTTTACACTCTGCAGAGGTGGTGCACTTTCCCCACAAGACTTGGTTTACCAAGACAAGATCTTTCAGAAGCCTTCCCTTAGACCAAAATGGACGCGTTCCAACCTATCAAACACTACCACCCTCTGTCCATATGGCTAAGTTCTTGCAACCTATATGATCATGGCAGAGCCCATATTGCCAAGTGGTTGCACTTGAAGCTTCTCAACATTTGACATCTCAAATCTCTTTATTCCTGGGTGGCCATCCACAAGTGAGATACACAAGACAAGTCCATGGCCTTGTGAACCACTCAACCAAAAACCACCAAGCAATCCCATTCCACCCAGGTGATTCATTAACTTAGTTGTTTTATTAAACAAAACACAAGTCCTCAGACTTAGAATATTTTTCCATAGTGTGAATATATATTCCACCCATGTTTTCTATTAGCTAGGCTAAGCTGGATAGTAGTAGGAGTCTTAACTTAGGAAAAATCCTACTAAGGATTTATCTAGTAGGTTTTCCTATAGCAAGGTTTATACTTAGCAAAATCCATGCAAGTTTTACTTAGCAAAATCACTAATGCATAGTGAAAGTAATGGGACAAAAAGATATGAAGCATCACTTGCCTTTTTGGTAGAGGGTATAAGCTCACTCCTTGTCCTTGCAACAATCACACTCTTCAAGTCACTATAAATCAATCAAGCAAGGCACAAACTCAATCTACTAATCGAGCAAAACAACACATAAGATGACAAAGTCAAAGTAATGCATGCAAGCATGCCAAGCTTTGTTTTGTTTGAAAAAGTGGTTCCTAATGGGTCATAAACATTTGAAGCACCTAATGGTCATTTTGTAAAGTGGCAAAGTCATTTGCAAAAGGTTTCACTTTAAAAACCATTTTCAAAACAAAGTATTATTTTATGTGGTGTAGAAATATTTTTACTAAGGCATTAATCTCTAAGGTTCACCAAATACATTTTCAACTTATAAAACTTGGTGTTTAGGGTCAGAGAGTTTAAAACAAAACATTTTCCAAAGGTTTTCTTCCAAAATCATTTTTAATAAATAAACCACATTTCTATTTGACTAGAAATGGTTTTAAATCAAAGAATCATTATTTTGTTTCACCAAATACATTTTTGAGTCCACAAAGTGTTTCCTATGGTCAGTAGGTTCAAATAAATCCAATTGCAAAAGATTATAACCCCAAATTCATTTTTAAACAATTTTTACATCCTTAACAAGCATACAAATGTTTCTGCAAAAACAAACACTCTAACATAAACTATTTGCTAAACCAAGGGTATGGTTGGCTAGGGCTTGTTCCACTGAATCCATTGATATAAAATTTGTAATTTTTGGACGTGTGGTTTGAAAGTTATAGATTTTACAAGATTGAACTTCTAATAGGGAAGTTTCTGTTTTTAAAACGAGGTCTGAGCCACGTGTCATGTTTTAATTCGTCGGTACCGGTTCACTGGGATCGAGCTACGTGGTGCGTTAGATCTAAGTTTAATCGTGTGGCTCAGGTTCATCCTTACCCCTTTGGTTAGTCAATCTATCCAAGCCATCAGATGCTGATCTAATGGTTCCTATTGCTTGGCCAAATAGCAGCGGCGCTGGCGGCGGCGCTCTGGCGGCGAGGTTGCCGACGATGCAGGATGCGAGAAAGAGGGAGGGGAAGCTCACCGAGTTCGCAGCACACTGCTGATGCTCAACGTGGTCTTTGTTGGCCAAGGGGCGCACGAGGACGGGCGGGATTCCTCACCGGAGTTAGGGCTGGCGCCAGGAGCTTCTGTTTGTTGACGGGGATGGGGCTGTAGTCCACCAGAAAGCAAGAGAATGGTAGGGTTAGATGCGGGCGTGTGCACTGGACACAGGCGTATCATCGGAAGGACAAGGGGTGGCCAATTACTACCTGGAGGCTTCGTCGGAGAAAAGAGGCAGACGGCGGTGCTGCAGGTCGTCGTCGAAGCCGAGGTTACAGGGTACCCGCGGATGAATGACTGGCACAGGAAGATGCGCTAGGATGCGGTGAGCGTGCTCGTGTGTTCGGGGAGGCAGGAGGTGGTGTGGCTCGGCCGGATTTGAAGGTGGAAGCTCGTCGGAGACAGAGTTGCTCGGGGAGAAATTAGGGCGGCCTGGGGGCGTGCTTGGGGGAGGAAACAGAGGGAAAACGAAGAGGAGTCACTGGCGTTTAAATGTGCCTGGTCACTGCGAGTTAAGGTGGCCGTGTTAAGGCAAATTCAAGCCGCGAATCAAAGCTTGCAACGGCCGGCGAGGGAGGAAGAACAGGTCGTGGGGGTGGGAAAGAAGAGGGACGTGGCGGTGGGGTCCTCTGGTCAGTGAGAAAGGGAGAGGGAACGGGTCCACTTGTCATCGTCTGCGTGGGTTAGTTCGAGTGTGAGGAAAAACGGTTCGGGGCGTCGGGACAGGTGGGCTAGGTGGGCTGCTTTTGGGTTAGTTGGGCCAGAGGGTGGGCTGTTCTATTTTTTTTTCTGTCTGAATTCTTTTTCCTTTTCTATTTCTATTTTTCTGTTTTGAATTTCAATTAACTATTCAAACATTCAACCATTTAAACCATTCAAACTTGTAATGAGTTTTTGGTTCTGTTTATCAACATAAACCAATTCCCAAAATAAAATAATATTTTTATTCATTTTTAGGATCTATTTAATAATTAAAAATAGCCCTTTAGTTATTTAATCAAATAGGGTTTGATTTAATTAATAAAATCTCCATTTTAAATCCAAATATTTTCAAAACCAAATTAGTAGGTTTTATTTGGAAATAAAGAATACTTGGAAACTTGTTTAAAATAAAATAACATTTTATTTTAGGGTCCAATAACAATTAAATGAATAGACCTTATTCATTTAATTCAAATAGGATTTGTTTTATTAGAATGTTTATTTTGAAATCTAAAATAAAACCAAAACACTTCAGTAAGTTTTATTTGAGAATATAAAATACTTGGAAAACTTATTTAAAATAATTTAATAAGTTTTGAGGTTTTAATTAAAATGGTAAAACCTTTTATTTAAATAAAAATTGGATATTAAATCCTTATTATTCTATTTTAATTAAACCTTTGCTATTTTTATCAAAACAAAATGTTTTATTTTCAAAAGTTTGGCCAAGGTTTAATTTGGCTTTATAAAATAATCTTTATTTATAAAACTTCTATTTCTTTTGAAGACCAAATCTTTTTATTTAAAGGATCCAAAATAGTAGTTCCCAAAATATTTTATTTTATTTTATCAAATGTTTACTCTTTTAAATTTCTTTAGGATTTTATTTGATCCAACTGGTTTGAAGTCCCAATTGAATTCAAAAAGTTTCTTCTGGCCTTGAAAATCAAACAAAGTTTTATTTTATTCATTTATTTTCACATTACAAGATTTGGAAAATCTTGGGATGTGACATCCGTAGAACACATACGAACCATGACAAGATTAGTCTAAAAACATAGTATATCGTCAGCTCTTATAGTCCTCGATGAGTCCCTCGCCGATTCCTTCTACTAGAAGACTAATCTTGATGTTGCCTACCTCCAGGACATGATGGTGCATCTTTTTTATTGTAGTTGGTCACGCCACCGACGTCACGCGTTGCTCCAACGAAGGATTTCTGCCTCTCTTGGATGCTACTGACGATGCGATGGTGTCCAACGTATTCACCTCATCATTCTCTACATCGTCCATGCCTTCATCGACTCCGGTGACTTTCCTAGCAACGGGAATGTCAACGCCAAGCCCGTGCCCGCTATTCCGGCGATCGCTCCAGCGAGCTATTCCGGTGAGCTCTTGTAATCCATACGATCTTCATCTATTGTTCGAAATCAGATAACTAATCGAAGGGGTACAAGCCCGTGCATGATAGCACTATTATGTATATTTCTATGCTATGATAATCCTATAGTATCTACCTTGGTAGTATTTCCTAAAGATATGAGACATCGTAAGATTAGAATGCTTAGTCTTGCTATATAGATTCGCTGGTGGAAATCATGATATGATGTATTATGGAAATATAAGTGTTTTTGCAGTAATGAGAACAACTGATGTTAATGAAACACCTGGGTGGAAATGGGACTTGTATGGATTATGTTGAGTGGTTACTCAGGGCCCATTTCTATGGTTTACCCTGGTGTATCACACTTGTGGATGGCCACCCAGGAACAAAGAGATTGGAGACATTCTTGTCGCGAAAGCTTCTAGTGCAGCCACATGGCATATGGGCTCTACCTTGACCAACTAAGTTGTGAGGACTCAGCCAGACGGGCAGAGGGTGGTAGTAATGATAGGATGGAACACGTCTGTGGTGGTCTGAGGGATTGCTTCTGAAAAGTCTTGTCTCGATGCATGTCGAGTCTTATGGGGAAAGTGCACCACCTCTCGAGAGGGTAAAACTAAGTACTTTGTCGTGTTCCCGGTTATGGACAATTTTTGACCATCAAGACAATGAAGCAGAATCAAAAATCTCATCATTCTAATTTCTCTAAGTTAAAACTTGTTGCGTGAACAAGGGAAGCACCTGGAGGGTATCCAGAGTGCCAAGTTTGATGAAGTGTTGAGGAAAAAAGACAAACTATTTTACAAAGGATAGGGAAAACTTACTTTATGCAAAGGCCAGCCAAAACTCCACTTAGCCATATATTCATGTAGATGTTAGGTTCTCTATATCAACATGGTATCACTTTCCAATACAATTCAAATCTATTGACCCTTGTGGCTGTAACTTATCATGTTGCAGGATTACTTGATGAAAGTGAAGTTTGGTGAGTAGGGATTACGAGTCTGCAACCAGCATGTTTGCCTGTGGCACATGAAGATGAAGGACTCCATGCTTTATAGTTATATCTGCTGCTTTGTAGTAAGATAGACATATGAGCTATGTAAGTTGTAACGAACTATTTTTATTCCTGGATATGCGATGTAATATGACCTTTGTTTCTTGATATTACATCTTAACTGTGGGTGCTAGCTATTCGATCCAGGGACTAGCACTATAAACACAGGTATTCAAGCCTTATTGGGTTCGGTCTATTACAGATGGTATAAGAGCACTGTGTTGCGTGTAGGTTCGTAACCCTAGGATTGGACAAAACCCCTTAGAAAATAGGAGTTGAATTTGTTCTAACTTAATTACAACCAATCTTGTAAACTCTTTCCTTAGCATTCTGTTTTGTTCCTATATCTCTCTTTTTTCAACTTGATGGACAAAGACTTCAACATGAGCGAGGACTTCAACTACGACATAACTAAGGACTTAAACATCACAAATGACTTTAGCTTAATTTTCACAAAGGACTTCGGCTTCATCATCGCTAAGGACTTCAACTTCGACATCAATAAGGACTTCAAGACCACCTACTAGGAATTGGACTTCTCTACATCCTCAACATGCTATATCTACATATCTCCATCATCAAAAGAAACCAAGTGAAGTTTCAGAAGGAAGAATTGTTCTTCAATAGTTCTAGGACTTAGAAATTTTATTTAGGATATTTTTGATGATAGGAGAAACCAACTAAGGAAATGATGAGCTACACGCCCAATTCAAGGAGAAGGACAAGGAATTCTAGGATCAAGAAGAGAGGTCAAGATCAATGGAGGAAGTTCAAGTTTATTAGAAAAGAATATAAGAGCAATTTGGAAAGAGCCTAGGATTTAGGAACTTATCTATTATGGTTTTACTAGGTTATATTTGTTTTCGTTTCTTGTGGAATTGGAACTATCTTGATTCATTTGGCAATCGTCAACAAATCTATCAAGGAAGACCATAACAAGACAATGGGACTTTGGATGTTCACCAACACAAAACCTCATACGTCATTCTTCGACTCAACAAGGAGTGCTTCATGGAGATCCATTGACGAACTTGGCGAGAGACTTAGGCATAAAATGAAAAACACTTGGAAGGACTTCAAGGAAGATAAGAAGAATACTCAAGACTTGGAGATTAAGGAAACTCAACTTAGGAGGAATATTTTAGACACCGCCTTTGAACTTTGTGACAAGATGACATAATATTTTTTCAAGGATACCATGTTCTCTTTCCTGATAAAGTATCTATGAAGAAGGATGGAATGATCTCAAGTGATACCCTATAGTTGGACCACCATACTAAGTATTTCGTTTAACTTGACTTCTTAATCGTTTATTGATCATACCAACCTATGTAGTGTGAATATAATATTTTGTTTGCCTAAGATATGCTTTAACCTTGTTGTTTGAGTTATGGATTGTATGATTGATATTGCTTGCTTATTGCTTTGTGTGATTTGTTGTGTATGAGTAGAATTATTTTCCTAGAAATCTTTAGTCTATTCTAATTCCAACCCAACCCAAGAAGATGACTTCTCCAAAAGACCACAACTAAACATCAACGATGGTGACAACAACAACCTCGAGATGCACATGACAGTGCAACTGCTAGCAACCCAAACTAAGTTGAATCAAGTGACAACCCAGTTTTTAGCCAACAACCGCAATAAGACTGAGTTAGACCCGGCCATGCTAAAGTTCTTGGGATCCCAATCCCAATTGTTGCAAAGGATGACCAATCAGATGATCAACATGAGAAACAACCCTTCCCAAAGGGATTATGACAACAATGATTTCAAGGATGATATTGTGGAAAGAACACGAGCCTGCAAGATCTGTGGAGACATACGACATACTTATAAAGAGTATATTGACCGGTTCCCTAATTGTGATGGGAACCATCCAGCTGGACAATGCCCCACATCTCAAGTTACCTGTTTCCTATGTGAAGGAACTGATCATGTCCCTGTCCAATGCCACTTCTATCTTATAGTTCAACAGATAAAACATCAAGCTAAGGATGGAATACATCAAGTCTTTGGAAACATCCATGCACGTACAACTTCCACCAAGAATGATGATGAAAAAATCAAATCTCAGGATGCACCTCCATTAAATGTAACCAACTTTGGTGAGCAAAAGAGGAAACATGGATGTTATCCTCGGAACCGTTCTAAGAACCGAGAAAGGTTTTCTGAATTTGCGGTGAAATATGAAGAACATGAACTAAGAGACCTCCTAGCCTTGGAGAGATACAAAAAGAAGAAGGACATCAGTGACAACAGTGTTACAATTGCAAGGAACTAGGGCATTATGCATCAAATTGTCCAGAAAAGGAGAAGAACAAAACAAAGGAACCCGAAGTAGGAAAAGATAGCCTAAAGAAGGATTATAGAAAGAAGTTGGTACACTGTGCAAGGGATTGCCTTGAGAAAAATAATTATGCTGGGAATCATGATAGGAATACAATGATCCCTATTGAAGATAACATCAAGATGTTATAAGGATGGCAGCGCAGTTCACTGTTTCAACTATCACAATCTTGGACACTATGCCAATGAGTGTCTGGTGGAGAAAAGTCTTGACTACCAATGTGAAGAGTGTTTGGTAGGGAAATGCCTCAACCTTGTCACATGTTTAAAATGTGGTAATAGGGGACACTACGCAAACAACTTCCCAGAGACACTACATCGAGACACTAAGTAAGACAAGATGCAATCTAGTTAAATCCTTTTAAGGGTGGTAGTAGCCGAGTTGTCTTAAAACCCAATCTATATTTGCTAAGTCTCCCCGAATCTCGAGACGAGATTCCTTTTAAGGGTGTTAGCCTGTTACATCCCAAAATTTTCTAAATTTTGAAATGTGAAAAATCAAACAAACAAAGGAAATAAAGGATGAAATTTAGGGGAAAAAGAAACTTTTTGGCTTCTAAATGGAAACATCAAAACCTTACTTAAACAAAAAAATAATTTTGAATGAGAATGTGACAAACAAGTTTTCAAAAAAAAAAATTCAAATGAATGTGATGCATCATCATCATTAAGAACTTGCATTTTAAACCAATGGAAAAGTAACATAACCAACACCTAAAGCCTAATAATAAAATCATCACATCAATTTCAATTCATATCTATGGCTACGTTCCATATAATTATTTTTGAAAAAAGTCATTCCTAAGTGATATAATGGTAAATACCAATATTAAAAGAACAATAATAATTGATTTCACCTTATTTGGGTCCCTACATACGAAAAATGTTATGAACCATATAAGATAAAAAGGAATAATAAAATATCCCTAAAGTCAATTTACGCTCGTAGGAAAATTTGTGTTTAAATGGAACCAAAATATTCTAAAATGATACGTAATAGTAATGAACAATTAAATACAACCATATTAATTTGTTTGAACCTAGATCAATAGATATGATTTATATAAGATAAGAAGAAAAAGAAACAAGACATATTGCAAATTAAATTTAAGCCATGGACAAAATTCATAATTAAACGAAAGAAAAATATACTTAAATGATATATAATAATAAATAATTATTTTATAAAAGTTTACAAACTTGTTTTACCATTTTTGGAGCTCTAAATCAAAAGATATGAAATAAACAAGAATTAAAAAAATATATTGTATAGGCCTACGTGCCATGCTCAATTTATAAATAAATTATACTTTATAAAAAAATATTACAAATACTCTAATTAGATTAAATAATCAGTGTAAGGTTCCCAACCTTTAATAAGGTAGAGATCCCTATGTTTACAATGCTAGTCCCTGGATCAATAGCTAGAATCCACAGTTAATATGTAATATCAAGAAACAAAGGTCATAATACAACTTTATAACTAGGAATAAAATAACTTATTACATTTTACATAGCTCATTTGGCTATCTCACTATAATGCAGCAGAATATAACAATAGCATGGGATCCTTCATCTTCAAAGTGCCACAGGCAGACATGTTGGTTGTAGACTTGTAATCCTAATCATTAAACTTCACTAATATCAAACAAACCTGCAACATAACAAGTTACAGCCACAAGGGTCAATACATTTGAATTGTATTGGCAAGTGATACTATGGTAGTATAGTGGAGTCTATCATCTATATGCATTTTGCTAAGTGTAGCTTAGGCTTGCTTTGCTCAAAATAGATTTTCCTTATCATTTGAAAACACTAAGTTTTTGCTTGACAAAATCTTTCCCAAGGCATCTCCCAATAGAAATTGGTGATCCTTCAATCCCTTGTTCAACCACAAGTTTTACTTAGAAATTGGGATGAGGAGATTCTTGATAGCTTCCATGTCTTGATGCTCAAATTGTCCTTTGCGAGGGACATGGCTAAGTACTTAGATTTTTCACTCTGCAGAGGTTGTGCACTTTCCCCACAAGACTTGGTTTCACCAAGACAAGATCTTTCAGAAGCCTTCCCTTAGAACAGAATGGACGCGTTCCAACCTATCATCCCCTACCACCAACTATCCATTTGGCTAAGTTCTTGCAACCTATATGATCCAGGCAGAGCCCATAATGCCAAGTGGCTGCACTTGAAGCTTCTCAACATTTGACATCTCAAATCTCTTTGTTCCTGGGTGGCCATCCACAAGTGAGATACACAAGGTAAACCATAGAAATGGGCCTTGTGAACCACTCAACACAAACCATTCCTTCCATTCCACCCAGGTGATTCATTCACTTAGTTGTTTTATTAAACAAAACACAAGTCCTCAGACTTAGAAATTTTCCATAGCATGAATATATATTCCACCCTTGTTTTCTACTAGCTAAGCTAAGCATGATAGTAGTAGGAATCTTAACTTAGGAAATTCTACTAAGATTTTGTTGGAGACATGCCCTAGAGGCAATAATAAATATAGTTATTATTATATCTTTGTGTTTATGATAAATGTTTACATTCATGCTATAATAGTATTAACAAGGAAACATTAATACTTGTGTGATTTGTAAACTTAAATTGAAGTCCCTAATAAAGCCTCTTCATAATACTAGCTTGTTGGTTAATAAATGATTGTGGTTTCCCTATCATGAACATTGAGATGTTATTAACAACAATATCATATCGTTAGGAGAATGATATGATGGACATACTCCTATAGATAAGCGTAGCATAAAGATCAAGTCATTTTAATAGTTCAATTGCTATATGCTTTCTGATACATAGTAACCTAATTCCTTCGACCATGAGATCATGCATATCACCTTCACCGGAAGGATGCTTTGATGACATCAAACACCACACCGTAACTAGGTGGCTATAAAGGTGGCATTGAGTGTTTGGAAAGTATTGGTTGAGACACATGGATCAAGAGTGGGATTTGTCCATCCATATGACGGGTAGATAAACTCTGGGCCCTCTCGGTGGAATGTCATCCAATTAGCTTGCAAGCATGTGACTGGCCCACAAGGGATCACATATCACGGGAACGAGAAAATAGTACTTATCAGTAACGAGGTTGAACTAGGTATGTAGAGATACCGACGATCAAAACCTCGGATAAGTAAACTATCATGAGACAAAGGGAAATTGGTATCGTATGTAAGTGGTTCATTCGATCGCAAAGTAATCGTAGAAATATGTGGGAGCCATATGAATTTCCAGATTCCTCTATTGGTTATTGTTCGGAGAAGTGTCTCGATCATGTTCGCATAATCCACGAACCGTAGGGAGACACACTTAAGGATTCGACGTTGTTTGAGTAGTTATGGAATGATGAGTAAGAGACCGAATGTTGTTCGGATTCTCGGATGGGATTCAGGATATCACGAGGAGATCCGGAATGGTCCGAAGAATAAGATTCATATAAGGAAAGTCCTATTTCGGGGTTGGAGAATGGTTCCGGTGTTTTCATCGGGAATGTTCTAGAAGGTTCCGGAATGTCCGGCACTCCAGAGAGGAAGGGTACATGAATGTGTCATAACAAGTTGGAATGGTTGCATCATGTACTAGGTGTCATCACTGAACAAAATAAAGGGATAAATCAAATCCTAGTTTGAAAAGTCAAACGCCAATTTGAATAGTCAAACGGTTATTTTGTTTGGTGGAGGGAGAGTAGGAAACCTACTTGGGGAGGAGTTCCCTCCCTCCACCGCCGACCCACTTGGAGACCGATTTGGGGAGGGACTCCCCTCCCCTTGGCGCGCCCCCTCCACCTATATAAGGAGGGGCAGGGCTGCCCCTCCAAGACACAACACCACGCCCCTCTAAACCTAAACCCTAGCCGCCGCCGCCCACCATAGCCGCCGCCTAGGGTTTCTCCCCTAGCCGCCGACTTGGGCTGCCCCAAGACCTAGCCGCCGGCCCTAGCACCTCCTCCGTGGTGTGTCTAAACCCTAGATCACCGAGGCTCTCTCATAGTCCACCATACTCGATCCGGCTTAAGGCGAAGCCCTGCGAGATCTCCCCTCTACTTCTGGTACCACGCCGTCGTGCTGCCGGAATCGCGAGGAGAGTGCTACAACCTCCGCTGCCTGCTGGAACAAGGGAGAGGAAGGTCTTCGAAATCGAACGCGTGACCGATTGAGGCATGGCCTTGGAAGGATCGTCTACGCGATCTTGAGATCGGCAAGAGTACGACTACATCACCCACGAGAATCCGCTCTCGTTAAACACTTTGGAATCTTCGAGGGTGAGTTATTCCATCGACTCGTTGCTACAATCTAGTAGATAGATCTTGGCTTGTTTGTTTGTATGCGGTAGAACTTTTTTGTTTTCCATGCTACGAACCCCTACAGTGGTATCAGAGCTGTGTCTATATGTAGATCTGTTGAACGAGTAGAACACAATGGTCATTGTGGGAGGTGGTGCTTTTATTATCAATTGCTTCTTGTGTACTTTGCATCTTGCGGTATGATGGGATGAAACGGCCCGGGCTAACCTTACATGACATCGTTCATGAGACTTGCTCCACACTCAACATGCAACTTGCATTGCATAAGTGGCTTTGCGGGTGTCTGTCTCTCCCATTATAGTATAGATCCAATTTACAACAGGCACTTGATAGTTCAAACATCAACGTTGTGGTTCTTGTTCGTAAGTTAGATCGACACTTATTGAAATCCCCAAACCACGTAAAATATGCAAAGAAATTAGAGGCATCTAACTTTGTTTTTGCAAGGGTGTGCTGTAATGTGATATGGCCATGATTGTGATTATATTTGATGTATGCAATGATCCTTATTGTAAGTTGGCAACCGGAAGGAGCCATATGGTTGTCTTTAATTTATGTTAAGACCCGCGTGTCTATTCAAAGTAGTTGTAATAGTTGAAGCCGGTGGACGACAACCATGGAGCAGCGTCATTGACCTTGATGCAATGCCGGTGATGATGGAGATCATGTTCGTGCTTGAAGATGGAGATCGGAAGAACAAAGAAGAAAGGCCATATCATATCACATATTATGAATTGCATGTGATGTTAATCCTTTATGCATCTTGTATTGCTTAGTTAATGACGGTAGCATTATAAGATGATACCTCATGCACATGAATTTCAAGTTCTAAAGTGTTCATCCTTAGTAAGCACCGTTGCTAAAGCTTGTTGTTTCGAAGCACCATGTGATGATCGGGTGTGTTAGAATCCGCAAGTGTATACAACGTGAGCAAGCCAGATTTGCTCATGCGGAAGCTAAGGTTTGATCTTGACAAGCCTAGCATGTACAGACATGGTCTCGCAACACGGATCACCGAAAGGTAAAGCATGAATCATATAGTAGATATGATGAACATGTCGATTGTTCGCCATTGAAGCTACATCAACTATCGTGATGATCAGTTTTGATATGGTGGATTTGGTTCATGTGATCACTAAAACAATGTGAGGGATATTGTTTTCAGTGGGAGTTCACCTAGATTAATTTAACTATTAATTAGAACTCAATTTGTCATAAACTTAGTCTAAACTATTGCAAATATCAATGGTGGCCCCTACCATGAATTTTAATGCGTTCCTAGAGAAAGAAAAGTTGAAAAACAATGGAAGCAACTTCGCGGATTGGTTCCGCAATTTGAGGATTGTCCTCAATGCTGGTAATTTGACCTATGTGCTGGATGCACCGCTGGGTGACCCGCCTGCAGCTGATGCTACCGATGAAGTAAAGAACGTTTACCTCGCTCGGAAGAATTAGTACTCCATAGTTCAGTGTGCTATCTTGTATGGTTTAGAATCGGAGCTTCAGAAAAGGTTTGAGAATTCAGACCCACATGATATTGTCCGTGAACTCAAATTGATCTTTGAGACTCACGCGGCTGTTGAGAGCTATGAGGCTTCTGAAAAGTTCTTTAACTGCAAGATGGAAGAGGGCAGCTCCGTCAGTGAGCATGTGCTTAAGATGTCTGGGCACGCGAACAAACTTCAAATCTTGGGTATAGTGATTCCTAATGCTTTGGGGATTTACCGTGTCCTCCAATCACTACAACCAAGTTACAAGAACTTTGTGATGAACTACAATATGCAAAGCATGAACAAGCAGTTGCCAGAACTCTTCTCCATGTTAAAATCTGCAGAAGTGGAGATCAAGAAAGAGCACCAAGTGTTGATGGTCAATAAGACCACCAAATTCAAGAAAGGCAAGTCTAAGCAAAAGGGACACTTCAAGAAGGGTGGTAAGAAAGTTACCGTGCCGACGAAGAAGACCAAGGCTGGACCCAAGCCTGATACAGAGTGCTTTTACTACAAGGGAGAAGGTCACTGGAAGTGGAATTGCCCAAAGTACTTGGCGGATTTGAAGAACGACAACATCAAGAAGAAAGGTATATCCGATATACATGTTATTGATGTGTATCTCACTAGTACTCGTAGTAGTGCCTGGGTATTTGATACTGGTTGGGTTGCTCATATTTGTAACTCAAACAAAAGAATCAAACGGAAGCTAGCGAAGAACGAGGTGACGATGCACGGGAAACAGATCAAAGGTTGATGTGATCGCTCAAGACGCTACCTCTTCATCTACCATCGGGATTAGTTTTATACTTAAATAATTGTTATTTGGTGCCTGCGTTAAGCATGAACATTATATCAGGATCTTGTTTATTGAGAGACGGTTACTTGTTTAAGTCCGAGAATAATGGTTGTTTGATTTATATGAGTAATATGTTTTATGCACATGCACCTTTGATAGATGGTCTATTCTTATTGAATCTCGATAGTGGAAATACACATATTAATAACATTGAAGCTAAACGTTTGAAATCGAGCGATAACTCGACCTATATGTGGCACTGTCGTCTTGGTCACATTGGAGTGAAGCGTATGAAGAAACTCCATTCCGATGGACTTCTTGAATCACTTTATTTCGAATCACTTCAAAGATGCGAAGCATGTCTGATGGGTAAAATGACCAAGACTCCATTTTTTGGTATCATAGAGCGAGCTACGGACTTATTAGAAATCATACATACCGATGTGTGTGGTCCAATGAGTGTAGCATCGCGCGGTGGTTATCGTTATGTTCTTACCTTCACGGATGACTTGAGTAGATATGGGTACATCTATTTCATGAAACATAAGTCCTAAACTTTCAAGAAGTTTAAGGAATTTCAAAGTGAGGTTGAGAATCAACGTAACAAGAAGATTAAATTTCTACGTTCTGATCGTGGAGGTGAATATCTAAGTTACGAGTTTGGCGATCATTTGAAGAAATGCGGAATACTTTCACAATTGACACCACCGGGAACACCACAGCGTAATGGTGTGTCCGAACGTCGTAATCGAACTCTCTTAGGTATGGTTCGTTTTGTGATGTCACTTACAGATTTACCGCTATCATTTTTGGGTTATGCATTAGAAACAGCCGCATTCACTTTAAATAGGGCACCATCTAAATCCGTTGAAACGACACCGTATGAATTATGGTTTGGGAAGAAACCTAAATTGTCGTTCCTTAAAGTTTGGGGTTGCGAAGCCTATGTAAAGAAGTTACAGCCGGACAAGCTTGAACCCAAAGCGGAAAAATGCGTCTTCATAGGATACCCAAAGGAAACTATTGGGTATACCATCTATCATAGATCCGAAGGCAAAATCTTCGTTGCCAAGAATGGATCCTTTCTAGAGAAGGAATTTCTCTCGAAAGAAGTGACTGGAAGGAAAGTAGAACTTGACGAGATTGTCGAACCTTCTCTCGAACTTGCAAGTAGCGCAGCACCGGAAGAAGTTCCTGTGGTGCATGCACCAATAAGAGAGGAAGCTAATGATGATGATCATGAAACTTCGGTTGTAGTTGCTACAGAGCATCGCAGGTCAACGAGAACTCGTACCACTCCTGATTGGTATGATCCCGTTATGAATGTCATGTTGGTGGACAACACCGATGACCCTGCGACATATGAGGAAGCGATGATGAGCCCAGATTCCAATAAATGGCAAGAAGCCATGAAATCCGAGATTGGATCCATGTACGAAAACCAAGTATGGACTTTGGTGGACTTACCGGATGGCCGGAAGGCTGTCGAGAACAAATGGATTTTCAAGAAAAAAAAGATGCTGATGGTAATGTTACTGTCTATAAAGCTCGACTTGTCGCAAAAGGGTTTCGACAAATTCAAGGAGTTGACTACGATGAGACTTTCTCACCAGTAGCAAAGCTAAAGTCTGTAAGGATTATGTTAGCAATCGCTGCATATTACGATTATGAGATATGGCAGATGGATGTCAAAACAGCGTTCCTCAATGGAGACATTGATGAAGAGTTGTATATGATGCAACCCAAAGGTTTTGTCGATCCTAAAGATGCTAACAAGGTATGCAAACTTCAACGGTCCATATATGGATTGAAGCAAGCATCCCGAAGTTGGAATCAACGTTTTGATAAGGTGATCAAAAGTTTTGGTTTTATACAAACTTATGGAGAAGCTTGTATTTACAAGAAAGTGAGTGGGAGATCTGTAGCATTATTAATACTATATGTAGATGACATATTGTTGATTGGGAATGCTATAGACCTTCTTAATAGTGTCAAGGAATATTTGAATAATAGTTTTTCAATGAAAGATCTTGGCGAAGCATCTTACATATTGGGCATAAAGATTTATAGAGATAGATCGAGCCATCTAATATCATTATCACAAAGTACATATTTGGACAAAGTTCTAAAGAGGTTTGGAATGGAAGATAGCAAGAAAGGGTTCTTGCCCATGTTGCCCAATACGACCTTGAGTAAAACTCAAAGTCCGACAACGGCAGAAGATAGAGAAAGGATGAGTAAAACTCCCTATGCCTCAGCCATAGGATCTCTAATGTATTCCATGCTATGTACTAGACCCGACATTGCATATTCTGTTAGTTTGACTAGCAGATATCAAAGTGATCTAGGAGTGGATCATTGGACAGCGGTGAAAAACATCCTTAAGTACTTGAGGATATGGTTCTTTCTGATGGAGGTGATGAACAACTCGTTGTTAATGGTTACACCGATGCTAGTTGGAACACCGATCCGGATGATTCTAAATCACAATCTGGATACGTATTTACTTTGAATGGTGCAGCAGTTAGCTGGAGGAGTGCAAAGCAAAGCGTTGTGGCGAGATCTTCAACTAAATCGGAATACATGGCTTCTTCGGAGGCTTCGCAAGAAGAGATATGGATGAAAGAGTTCATTACAGAGCTCGGTGTGGTTCCAAGTGCGCTGGACCCAATGTCTATCTACTGTGATAACATGGGTGCCATAGCCAATGCGCAAGAACCAAGGTCACACAAGAAGCTGAAGCACATCAAGCTACGTTTTCACGCTATTCGAGAACATGTCCAAGATGGTGACATAAAAATTTGCAAAGTACACACAGATCTGAATGTGGCGGATCCGTTGACTAAACCTCTCCCAAGGGCAAAACATGACCAACACCAAACTGCCATGGGTGTTCGGTATATTACCATGTAATCTAGATTAGATGACTCTAGTGCAAGTGAGAGACTGTTGGAGATATGCCCTAGAGGCAATAATAAATATAGTTATTATTATATCTTTGTGTTTATGATAAATGTTTACATTCATGCTATAATAGTATTAACAAGGAAACATTAATACTTGTGTGATTTGTAAACTTAAATTGAAGTCCCTAGTAAAGCCTCTTCATAATACTAGCTTGTTGGTTAATAAATGATTGTGGTTTCCCTATCATGAACATTGAGATGTTATTAACAACAAGATCATATCGTTAGGAGAATGATATGATGGACATACTCCTATAGATAAGCGTAGCATAAAGATCAAGTCATTTTAATAGTTCAATTGCAATATGCTTTCTGATACATAGTAATCTAATTCCTTCGACCATGAGAACATGCATATCACCTTCACCGGAAGGATGCTTTGATGACATCAAACACCACACCATAACTGGGTGGCTATAAAGGTGGCATTGAGTGTTTGGAAAGTATTGGTTGAGACACATGGATCAAGAGTGGGATTTGTCCATCCATATGACGGATAGATAAACTCTGGGCCCTCTCGGTGGAATGTCATCCAATTAGCTTGCAAGCATGTGACTGGCTCACAAGGGATCACATATCACGGGAACGAGAAAAGAGTACTTATAAGTAAAGAGGTTGAACTAGGTATGTAGAGATACCGACGATCAAAACCTCGGATAAGTAAACTATCGTGAGACAAAGGGAAATTGGTATCGTATGTAAGTGGTTCATTCGATCGCAAAGTAATCGTAGAAATATGTGGGAGCCATATGAATTTCCAGATTCCTCTATTGGTTATTGTTCAGAGAAGTGTCTCGATCATGTCCGCATAATTCACGAACCATAGGGAGACTCACTTAAGGATTCGACGTTGTTTGAGTAGTTATGGAATGGTGAGTAAGAGACCGAATGTTGTTCGGAGTCTCGGATGGGATTCAGGATATCACGAGGAGATCCGGAATGGTCCGGAGAATAAGATTCATATAAGGAAAGTCCTGTTTCGGGGTTGGAGAATGGTTCCGGTGTTTTCATCGGGAATGTTCTAGAAGGTTCCAGAATGTACGGCACTCCGGAGAGGAAGGGTACATGAATGTGTCATAACAAGTTGGAATGGTTGCATCATGTACTAGGTGTCATCGCTGAACAAAATAAAGGGATAAATCAAATCCTAGTTTGAAAAGTCAAACGCCAATTTGAAAAGTCAAACGGCTATTTTGTTTGGTGGAGGGAGAGTAGGAAACCTACTTGGGGAGGAGTTCCCTCCCTCCACCGCCGGCCCACTTGGAGACCAATTTAGGGAGGGACTCCCCTCCCCTTGGCGCGCCCCCTCCACCTATATAAGGAGGGGCAGGGCTGCCCCTCCAAGACACAATACCACGCCCCTCTAAACCTAAACCCTAGCCGCCGCCGCCCACCATAGCCGCCGCCTAGGGTTTCTCCCTAGCCGCCGACTTGGGCTGCCCCAAGCCCTAGCCGCCGGACCTAGCACCTCCTCCTTGGTGTGTCTAAACCCTAGATCACCGAGGATCTCTCATAGTCCACCATACTGCCCGGCGAAGCCTCGCGAGATCTCCTCTACTTCCTGCACCACCGTCAGGCCGGAATCGCGAGGAGAGTGCTACAACCTCTGCTGCCTGCTGGAACAAGGGAGAGGAAGGTCTTCGTCGAGTACCGAATGTGTGACCGACTACGGAAGCGCTGCCTGAACGCAGCGCCGGAAGGATCGTCTACGCGATCTTGAGATCGGCAAGAGTACGACTACATCACCCACGAGAATCCGCTCTCGTTAAACACTTTGGAATCTTCGAGGGTAAGTTATTCCATCGACTCGTTGCTACAATCTAGTAGATAGATCTTGGCTTGTTTGTTTGTATGCGGTAGAATTTTTTTGTTTTCCATGCTACGAACCCCTACAGTGGTATCAGAGCCGTGTCTATATGTAGATCTGTTGCACGAGTAGAACACAATGGTCATTGTGGGAGGTGGTGCTTTTATTATCAATTGCTTCTTGTGTATTTTGCATCTTGCGGTATGATGGGATGAAATGGCCCGGGCTAACCTTACATGACATCGTTCATGAGACTTGCTCCACGCTCAACATGCAACTTGCATTGCATAAGTGGCTTTGTGGGTGTCTGTCTCTCCCGTTATAGTATAGATCCAATTTACAATAGGCACTTGATAGTTCAAACATCAACGTTGTGGTTCTTGTTCGTAAGTTAGATCGACACTTATTGAAATCCCCAAACCACGTAAAATATGCAAAGAAATTAGAGGCGTCTAACTTTGTTTTTGCAGGGGTGTGCTGTGATGTGATATGGCCATGATTGTGATTATATTTGATGTATGCAATGATCCTTATTGTAAGTTGGCAACCGGCAGGAGCCATTTGGTTGTCTTTAATTTATGTTAAGACCCGCATGTCTATTCAAAGTAGTTGTAATAGTTGAAGCCGGTGGACGACAACCATGGAGCAGCGTCATTTACCATGATGCAATGTCGGTGATGATGGAGATCATGTTCGTGCTTGAAGATGGAGATCGGAAGCACAAAGAAGAAAGGCCATATCATATCACATATTATGAATTGCATGTGATGTTAATCCTTTATGCATCTTGTATTGCTTAGTTAACGAAGGTAGCATTATAAGATGATCCCTCATGCACATGAATTTCAAGTTCTAAAGTGTTCATCCTTAGTAAGCACCGTTGCTAAAGCTTGTTGTTTCGAAGCACCACGTGATGATCGGGTGTGTTAGATTCCACAAGTGTATACAATGTGAGCAAGCCAGATTTGCTGCGAAAGCTAAGGTTTGATCTTGACGAGCCTAGCATGTACAGACATGGTCTCGCAACACGGATCACCGAAAGGTAAAGCATGAATCATATAGAAGACATGATGAACATGTCGATTGTTCGCCATTGAAGCTACATCAACTCTCGTGATGATCGGTTTTGATGTGGTGGATTTGGTTCATGTGATCACTAAAACAATGTGAGGGATATTGTTTTGAGTGGGAGTTCACCTAGATTAATTTAACTATTAATTAGAACTCAATTTGTCATAAACTTAGTCTAAACTATTGCAAATATCAATGGCGGCCCCTACCATCAATTTTAATGCGTTCCTAGAGAAAGAAAAGTTGAAAAACAATGGAAGCAACTTTGCGGATTGGTTCCGCAATTTGAGGATTGTCCTCAATGCTGGTAATTTGACCTATGTGCTGGATGCACCGCTGGGTGACCCGCCTGCAGCTGATGCTACCGATGAAGTAAAGAACGTTTACCTCGCTCGGAAGAATCAGTACTCCACAGTTCAGTGTGCTATCTTGTATGGTTTAGAATCGGAGCTTCAGAAAAGGTTTGAGAATTCAGACCCACATGATATTGTCCGTGAACTCAAATTGATCTTTGAGAATCACGCGGCTGTTGAGAGCTATGAGGCTTCTGAAAAGTTATTTAACTACAAGATGGAAGAGGGCATCTCCGTCAGTGAGCATGTGCTTAAGATGTCTGGGCACGCAAACAAACTTCAAAGCTTGGGTATAGTGATTCCTAATGCTTTGGGGATTTACCGTGTCCTCCAATCACTACCACCAAGTTACAAGAACTTTGTGATGAACTACAATATGCAAAGCATGAACAAGCAGTTGCCAGAACTCTTCTCCATGTTAAAATCTGCAGAAGTGGAGATCAAGAAAGAGCACCAAGTGTTGATGGTCAATAAGACCACCAAATTCAAGAAAGGAAAGTCTAAGCAAAAGGGACACTTCAAGAAGGGTGGTAAGAAAGTTACCGCGCCGACGAAGAAGACCAAGGCTGGACCCAAGCCTGATACAGAGTGCTTTTACTGCAAGGGAGAAGGTCACTGGAAGCGGAATTGCCCAAAGTACTTGGCGGATTTGAAGAACGGCAACATCAAGAAGAAAGGTATATCCGATATACATGTTATTGATGTGTATCTCACTAGTACTCGTAGTAGTGCCTGGGTATTTGATACAGGTTGGGTTGCTCATATTTGTAACTCAAACAAAAGGTGTATCAAACGGAAGCTAGCGAAGAACGAGGTGACGATGCACGTGGGAAACGGATCAAAGGTTGATGTGATCGCGGTCGGCATGCTACCTATTCATCTACCATCGGGATTAGTTTTATACTTACATAATTGTTATTTGGTGCCTGCGTTAAGCATGAACATTATATCGGGATCTTGTTTATTGCGAGACGGTTACTTGTTTAAGTCTGAGAATAATAGTTGTTCGATTTATATGAGTAATATGTTTTATGCACATGCACCTTTGATAGATGGTCTATTCTTATTGAATCTCGATAGTGGAAATACACATATTAATAACATTGAAGCTAAATGTTTGAAATCGAGCGATAACTCGACCTATATGTGGCACTGTCGTCTTGGTCACATTGGATTGAAGCGTATGAAGAAACTCCATTCTGATGGACTTCTTGAATAACTTGATTTCGAATCACTTGAAAGATGCGAAGCATGTATGATGGGTAAAATGACTAAGACTCCATTTTCTGGTATCATGGAGCGAGCTACGGACTTATTGGAAATCATACATACCGATGTGTGTGGTCCAATGAGTGTAGTATCGCGCGGTGGTTATCGTTATGTTCTTACCTTCACGAATGACTTGAGTAGATATGGGTATATCTATTTCATGAAACATAAGTCCGAAACTTTCGAGAAGTTTAAGGAATTTCAAAGTGAGGTTGAGAATCAACGTAACAAGAAGATTAAATTTCTACGTTCTGATCGTGGAGGTGAATATCTAAGTTACGAGTTTGGCGAGCATTTGTAGAAATGCGGAATACTTTCACAATTGACACCGCCGGGAACACCACAGCGTAATGGTGTGTCCGATCGTCGTAATCGAACTATCTTAGATATGGTTCGTTCTATGATGTCACTTACAGATTTACCGCTATCATTTGGCGCTTCATCTTTTCTGGACAATTGCTTGCATAATGTCCTTGGTTACCACAATTGTAACATGTGATAAGATTGAGTTCTTCACGTATCTTCTGTGGACAAGTTGCTACATAATGACCTATATCTTTGCAGTTATTGCACCACACTTGGCTAATCTCCTTATACTTCTTCTTTTCTGGACATTCATTCGCATAGTGTCCCATTTCTTTGCAATGACCACATTGCACATGGCTTTTGTCCTTCTTTTTCTTGGGTTTCTCCAAAGCTAAGAGTGCTTCTAATTCATGTTCTTCATATGTTATCTCAAAGGTAGGAACAGTTCCTGGTCTCCTTGACCTTCTATTATTCCTTGGATAATACATATGTCTCCTTTTTGGTCCTTTAAATTGAGTCATGTTGCATGGAGGTGCAAGCTGGGATTTTCCTTTGTCTTCATCCTTCTTGGTAGACTTGGCTCTCTCATGGTAGTCTGCAATCAGTTGTTGTACTCCACCTTGTTTCCTTTGTTGAACTATGGAATAGATGGGGCATTGGATAGGGACATGATTATTTTCTTCACACAAGTAACAAGTAGCTTGGGTTGTGGGGCATTGGTCAACTGGATGTTTCTCTTCACAATTGGGGCATTGATCTTCATGCTCTTTGGAAGTGTGATCCTTGTCTCCACAAATATTGCAAGCTTGGGTTCCTTCTAAAATATCATATTTGTCATCCTTGTTGTCACAAACCCCTTTGGAAGAGTTGTCTCCCATGTTGATCATTTGAGTGGCCATCCCTTGCAACAATTGGGATTGAGTTTCCAAAACTTTTTGCATGGTTGGGTCAAACTCATTGTTGTTGGCTAAAAACTGAGTTGTCACTTGGTTCAACTGGTTTTGTCTTGCAAGCAGTTGGTCTCTCATGTTTACCTCTTGGTTGTTGTTGTTGCCATCCTTGATGTTGGAGTCTCTTGGAGTAGTCATCTGTTTGGGTTGGATTGCAATTAGAATAGGCAAAATATTTTCTAGGAATCAATTCTAATCACACACATCACAATTCACTCAAGCAATGTGCAAGCAATCACAAACAAACATTCCACTCAAACAACAAGTTCAAGAACATTTTTAGGCAACCAAAAATATTTTTGTTACACCACATAGGTTGGTTTGTTTAATTTAAACTAAACATGGTGGTCCAACTATATGGTTCACTTGAGATCTTTCCATCCTTCTTAGTTGATTCTTCGTGAACAAGATCTTTGTATCCTTGGAGAATTTCTTGAATCTTGGTCACAAAATTTCAAAGTGATGATGGTTCCTTCTAAGTTGTGTTTCCTTAATCTTCAAGTCTTGAGTAATATTTCTTGTCTCACTTGTAGTCCTTAGTGATATCCAATTTGATGTCCTTGGTGAAAATTTTGAAGTCATTAGAGTTGAAGATGTTGAAGTCATTAGAGTTGATGAAGTCCTTATCTCATGGTGAAGTCTATGGCCATGGAGTAGGTTTTGTCCATCAAGTTGAAATAGAAAAGATGTAGAATCAAAACCAAAATGGTTGAGGAAAGAGTTTACAAGATTGTTTGTAAATAAGTTTTGGAACAATTCCAACTCCTATTTTTCTAAGGGTTTTGTCCAATCCTAGGGTTACAAATCCTACAGGCAACACAATGCTCTGATACCATCTGTAAGGTTCCCAACCTTTAATAAGGTAGAGATCCCTGTGTTTACAATGCTAGTCCCTGGATCAATAGCTAGCATCCACAGTTAAGATGTAATATCAAGAAACAAAGGTCATAATACAACTTTATAACCAGGAATAAAATAACTTATTACATCTTACATAGCTCATTTGGCTATCTCACTACAATGCAGCAGAATATAACAATAGCATGGGGTCCTTCATCTTCAAAGTGCCACAGGCAGACATGTTGGTTGTAGACTTGTAATCCTAATCATTAAACTTCACTAATATCAAACAAACCTGCAACATAACAAGTTACAGCCACAAGGGTCAATACATTTGAATTGTATTGGCAAGTGATACTATGGTAGTATAGTGGAGTCTATCATCTATATGCATTTGGCTAAGTGTAGCTTAGGCTTGCTTTGCTCAAAATAGATTTTCCTTATCATTTGAAAACAATAAGTTTTTTCTTGACAAAATCTTTCCCAAGGCATCTCCCAATAGAAATTGGTCATCCTTCAATCCCTTGTTCAACCACAAGTTTTACTTAGAAATTGGGATGAGGAGATTCTTGATAGCTTCCATGTCTTGATGCTCAAATTGTCCTTTGCGAGGGACATGGCTAAGTACTTAGATTTTTCACTCTGCAGAGGTTTTAAACTTTCCCCACAAGACTTGGTTTCACCAAGACAAGATCTTTCAGAAGCCTTCCCTTAGAACAGAATGGACGCGTTCCAACCTATCATCCCCTACCACCAACTGTCCATTTGGCTAAGTTCTTGCAACCTATATGATCCAGGCAGAGCCCATAATGCCAAGTGGCTGCACTTGAAGCTTCTCAACATTTGACATCTCAAATCTCTTTGTTCCTGGGTGGCCATCCACAAGTGAGATACACAAGATAAACCATAGAAATGGGCCTTGTGAACCACTCAACACAAACCATTCCTTCCATTCCACCCAGGTGATTCATTCACTTAGTTGTTTTATTAAACAAAACACAAGTCCTCAGACTTAGAAATTTTCCATAGCATGAATATATATTCCACCCTTGTTTTCTACTAGCTAAGCTAAGCATGATAGTAGTAGGAATCCTAACTTAGGAAATTCTACTAAGATTTCATCTACTAGGATTTCCCATGGCATAGTTTATACTTAGCAAAATTCCATGCAAGTCCTACTTAGAAATATCACTAATGCATAGTGAAAATAATGGGACAAAAGTATGAAGCATCACTTGCCTTTTTGGTAGAGAATATAGGTTCACTCCTTGATCTTGCAATGTTCACACACTTCAAATCACTACAATTCAATCAAGCAAGCAATATTTCAATCTACCATTCAAGCAACATCACATAAAATAAAAACAAAACAATGCATGCAAGCATGCCAAACTTTGTTTTATTTACAAAAGTGGTTTATAATAGGTTATAAACATTCTAAAACACTTTATTGGTCATTTTATAAAGTGGAAAAACTATTTGCAAAAGATTTTATCTATAAACCATTTTTAAACCAAATCATTATTTTATGTGGTTAAAAAATGTCTTTAGCAAAGTAATAATCTCTATGGAGTTCACCAAATACATTTTAAATTCATAAATCTTGGTGTTTAGGGTCAGATAGTTTATTCCAAAACATTTCCCAAAGATTTTCTCCCAAAAGCATTTTTAATAATTAAACATTATTTTTATTTGACTAGAAATGGTTTAAATCCAAAGTTTATTCTTTTGTTTCACCAAATACATTTTTGAAACCACAAATTGATTCCTATGGTCAGTAGGTTCAAAACAAACCATTTTCCCAAGATTTTATCCCCAAAATCATTTTAGAACAAATTTTATATCCTAAACATGCATACACAAGTTTCTGCAAAAAACAAACATTTTACCAGAAGGTTTTTACTAAGAAACGTTCATGGTTGGATAGGGAATGTTTTTCTGAATCCATTGATATAAAATTTGTAAAATTTGGACGTGTGGTTTGAAAGTTATGAAGTTTTCAAATTGGCATATCTAATAGAACAATTCTGTTTTAAATCAAACCAGCAGGGACACGTGGCTGCTTCCTACTGGCTGGTACCGGTTCGTTCGGATCACGCACTGAGGACCGCTGGATTTAAGTTACATCGCATGGCACAGATCCATACCCCTTCGGCTTTAATTGATTCTATCGCATCCTTTGGATCAAAATCCAACGGCGCGCAGCACGCTTGCCAACTAGTGGCGGCGCTGGCGGCGGCAGGTGGCGGCGCTGGCTACGGCGGGGCTGGTGATAGAGGAAGCGAGGGAGGAAGGGGATTGGCTCACCAGGTTCAGGAGATTACGGCGATGCTCAACGTGTTGATACCTCGTCGAGGGGCGCACGGTGGTGACGGTAATCGCTCGCCGGAGCTGTGCTTCGCCTCGGGTTCGTACGGTCGTCGATGGGGGCGAGGCTACAAGGCATGCCAATGCAAAATAAAGGGTGCGTTAGACGCGTAAGAGAGTAAGGAGTGTGGGAGCTTCAAAGAGAGGGGGCGGCGCGGTCAGAACATTACCAGGTGAGTCGCCGGAGGAGAGGCAGACGGCGGCAGTGCTTGGCGTCGTTGTTGCCGAGGATCTGGGGCGCGCGGGGACGAGCTGGCGCTACGGGGAGGTTCGCCAGGAGGTGGGGAGCATGTGAGTGTGGTCGAGGAGGCGAGGGGCGATGAGGGGCTGCCAGAATCGCTGCCGGAGAGCGTCGGAACAAAGGGCGGTGTAGAGAGAAATTGAGCAGCCTGGGGGCGCGCCAGGGTGAGGCGACGGAGGGGAAAGAGAGAGAGAGGACACAGGCGAATAAGAGGGCATGGTCATGGGGTGGAGTAACGCAGGCAATAACGCATATTGACGCAAGCATTTAATGGCAGAAACCGCCGGCGAGGTTTGCTCGCGGGTGAGGAAGAAGAGAGATGGCGGTGGGGTCTGGCGTCAGTGAGAGAAGGAGAGGGAGAGTGGGGTCCATCTGTCATTGACTCGGCGGGTTCATTCGCAAGTGAAAACGGTTCGCTGCGGGTGGGGTGGGGAATGGGCTTGCTGGGCCTTGTTGGGCTAGTTGGGCTGGGTCGACCTTGCTCTATTTTTTTCCTGTTCTTAATCTGTTTCCTTTTCCAATTCCAATTTTTCTGTTTTGATTTTGATCAAACAATTCAAACACTCAGTTGAATTCAAGACTTTGCCAAAATTTGTGTAGGTTTAAATACTGATTAGTAATATAATCTGAAGTAAATTTTGGAATAAAATTTTATTCTTTTTGGGGTCTTTTTAATTATTCAAAAGGCCCTAGTTTTAAATCAAATAAGTTTTAATAATATTTCAAATACCATTAAATTCTTTAAACCTTCCAAATCTTTTCAGTAGGTTTTTATTTGTTTAATAGGGTGTCAAATAATTCATCTTTGAATTATTTGGAAAGTTTTTAATATGACTCATAAATCATTTGAATTGGGTATTTGTTTTAATTCCAATGGAATTTATTATAATTTTAATTCCCTAAAGTTTATTTGGAAGATTTCTTTATTCTTAATTAAGTTGAATTAAACAACTTTTATTTCACTTGGGTAAATTCCAAAATACTATTTTCTCATGAATTATGTAATTATTCTTATTAGAGATTTGTCTTTATTAAAATAGGGATAGAATGGTTAATGCCATTTTATTTTATTTTGGAAATTCTTTACCCTTTTATTTTATTTGGATTTGGACTATATTCATTCCATTTGCTTAATGGATTAGGCCAGGATTTAATTTGGTCTTTAAATATTCTTTATTTAATATTTCTTTCTTCATCTTATAAAATCCATATCTTTTTATTTAGGGATCCAAACTTGGTGATTCCAATTTGTAAAATCTTATTTGATATTTGTTTACCCTTTTAAATGTATTTAGGATTGTTTGCTCACCATTTGGTATGGATTTTAGATAAGTTCTTTATTAGCTTTGGAAATTACTTTTCCTTATCTTATTAAATTCATAAGATTTTATTTATGGCTCTAAATTAAGTGAAACCAATTTATATGATTTTATAATATTTCCATTTGTCATTCTTGATCATTTTGAAATGTTTGTTTGACAAATTTCTATTTGGATCAAGTCCATAGGCTTGGAGATAACATGGAAATGATTTTTATTCCATTAGGGTTTTGGGTTTGGATTTATTTTCCAAGTGTTTAAATTCTAGATGCATTTTATGAGGAATGCATTTCTTTTGATTTGGATTTTTTTGGATTCAAATATTAACCAAAGTTTGTTCCAGATGGGATTTTAAGTTTCCATTTAGAAACAAAGTTTCTTTTTACCCTAAAATTCAACAATAATTTATTTTGTTTATTTTATTTTTCACATTACAAGATTTGGAAAATCTTGGGATGTGACAATCAGCCTATATTTTATATAAATTTGTCTGAAAATATTTGATACAAATTTGAATCAATTTGGATAGACAAAATGAACACTATAAAATAAATTAGGAAAATAAAAAGAAAAAAAACAAACGAATTGAAGAAAAGGGGGAACGACCAACCTGGGCCGACCCAACCTGGCCCATTTAGACCATCGATCCTCTTCAACCTCCTCCTCAAGTACATGAACGAGAGAGTCACGTACCATGTTAGTACATCTTCTCCTCTTCTCCCCCATCAATTCAATGACCGTTTCTTCTCGACTTCAAAACGAAAAACCGTGAAATCGTTGAGGCCATTAATTTCTCCCTATGGTGCCTTAATATCTGAAATCAATACTGTGAACCGAATGTCATATAGCGGCACACGTCTCCCAATCTCCCTCTCTAGAGCATATCAAGACGAACCGAAAGACCCAGCGCGTACCTGTAGTTATCCTCCTTCACTTTCATTTCTAAACTTTCTCGAGAGGAGCTCCGTAGAACACACACGAACCATGACAATATTAGTATAAAAACATAGTTCATCATTAGATCTTGTCGTCCTCGGTGAGTTCCTTGTCGATTCCTTCTACCAAAAGACTAATCTTGATGTTGCCTACCTTCAGGACATGATGGTGCATCTTTTTGTTGTAGTTGGCCATACCGCCGACGTCATGCTTGCTCCAACAAAGGATTTCTGCCTCTCTTGGATGCTACCGACGATGCCATGGTGTCCAACGTATTCGTCTCGTCATTCTCTACGTCGTCCATGCCTTCATCGACTCCAGTGACTTTCCTAGCAACGGGAACGTCAAAGCCAAGCCCGTGCCCGCTATTCCGGCGATCGCTCCGGCGAGATATTCCGGTGAGCTCTTCTAATCCGTCGATCTTCATCTAATGGTCAAAATCAGATCACTTACCGAAGGGGTACAACCAATAGAAATCTGCCAAGTGTCATATCTATTCCTATTTTCGGATTTTTAGATATAAGAACAGAGAAACTTGTAAAAATCATAACTTTAGTTTTGTTTATCCAAATTTAGCAAATAATATATCTATGGATTCACAAAAACAAGTAGAACACAGTAGAGATATAATTTAGTAATTTTGACTCGGTTAAAATCACGTTTTATATAGAACCATTTGTGGAGTATTTTGAGTATAAAAATTGTTGTGTAAATTATTTTTTTAGTGAATCCTTTTGCAAATAGTTGTATATTGAACCCTCTGACCAGAAACATCAACACCAAAAATTAAATTTATAGTTTTATGGAAGTAGCAAATGTCCTATTGAATAAGACTTTTCTAATAAAAGAAAATTCTTTTAAATAATCTATTTGCACTAAAAATAATTACAATTGGCATTCAACTTGTATAGGACCAGTAGGTGTTTGTAGTGTTCAGAACCTTGCTATAAAAATTTCTCAAATAAAATCATCTTGTTGCATGCTTGCATGCATTTCATTGTATTCTTGTGGTTGATTTGTGTTGTAGTTTGAGAGTGTGCTTTTTGCTTGATTGTATTGTTGTAGACTTTGAGAAGTGTGACATTTGCAAGATCAAGGAGAGTACCTAAATATTCTACTATAAAGGCAAGTGATACTTTGGTCATAAAAAGTCCTACTTTTCTATATTGCATTAGTAATGTTTTTGTAGTGTGCATGATAGGACTATTATGTATATTTCTATGCTATACTAATCCTATAGTATCTACCTTGGTAGTATTTCCTAAAGATAGGAGACATCATAAGATTAGAATGCTTAGTCTTTCTATATAGATTTGTGGGTGGAAATCATGATATGATGTATTATGGAAATATAAGTGTTTTTGGACTAATGAAAACAACTGATGTTAATGAAACACCTGGGTGGAAATGGGACTTGTATGGAATATGTTGAGTGGTTACTCACGTCCCATTTCTATGGTTTACCCTGGTGTATCACACTTGTTGATGGCCACCCAGGAACAAAGAGATTGGATACATTCTTGTCACGAAAGCTTCTAGTGCAGCCACATGGCATATGGGCTCTGCCTTGACTAACTAAGTTGCGAGAAGTCAGCAAGACAGACAGAGGGTGGTAGCTATGATATGATGGAACACGTTCGTGGTGGTCTGAGGGATTGCTTCTGAAAATTCTCTTCTCGATGCATGTCGAGTCTTGTGAAGAAAGTGCACCACCTCTCGAGAGGATAAAACTAAGTACTTAGTCGTGTCCCCGGTTATGGAAATGTTTTGAGCATCAAGACAATGAAGCAGAATTAAGAATCTCATCATTCTAATTTCTCGAAGTTAAAACTTGTTGGGTGAACAAGGGAAGCACCTGGAGGGTATCCAGAGTGCCAAGTTTGATGAAGTGTTGAGAAAAAAGAGAAAACCTATTTTACAAAGGATAGGAAAAACTTACTTTATGCAAAGGCCAGCCAAAACTCCACTTAGCCATATATTCATGTAGATGTTGGGTTCTCTATATCAATATGGTATCACTTGCCAATACAATTCAAATGTATTGACCCTTGTGGCTGTATCTTATCATGTTGCAGGATTACTTGATGATAGTGAAGTTTGGTGAGTAGGGATTATGAGTCTGCAACCAACATGTTTGCATGTGGCACATGAAGATGAAGGACTCCATGCTTTATATTTATATCTACTGCTTTGTAATAAGATAGCCATATGAGCTATGTAAGTTGTAATGAACTATTTTTATTCCTAGATATGCGATGTAATATGACCTTTGTTTCTTGATATTACATCTTAGCTGTGTGTGCTAGCTATTCGACCCAGGGACTAGCACTATAAACACATGGATTCGAGCCTTATCGGGTTCGGTCCGTTAGATTGATGTAGCCATGGGATAGGTGGATCTCGAATTGGAGAGGAAGGAGAGGTGCAAGGGCGTCCAGATCTCGATCTGGGGCTACCCTGGGGTGGCTGTTTAGGTGAGGAGAGGGAGGGAGGAAGCACATGGGGCTAGATTTTGCAAAACTAGATAGGAAGGGAGAGAGGAGATAGGGAAACTAGGGTTTCTCTCTTCTCTTTCTTGTCATGTAGCAATCAGAGAGGGCAATGGGACCAGTGAGAGGGGAGCTCGTGGCTGGCTGGTTTGGTGAGGTGTGAGGTCACATACACGTGACATGGACAAGCGAAGAGGTCATGGGTTGGGAGGAAGAGATTAGCAAACACGTGACATGGACTAGGTAGATGAGATGGGGTGGTGTTAGAGTGATGTGAGGATTTGTTTTGGGTTGGGCAAACTAAACCAAGAGGGAGGCTTAGCTAGGGTAGGTTAGATGATGAGAGGGTTTGGAAGATTAGCAAGAGGTTTAGATAGATGGGGTAGATAGGTTTGCTTCTTTCCTTTATTTGTTTTTGTCCATTTAGAAACAAGCCAAACGTAACATCCAAAAATAACCAACAAGATCAAGGATAAATCCCAAAGGACATATATGAGTGAAAGTAGAAGATTTATTTATGCAGTTGATGTTCGCATACAACCTATGTTCTTTGATCGGGAAACGGCGGCGCTTGTGCACTATTTCCTTCTTGAAGGCATCTCTATTGGAGCAGTTGAACTTCTGGTGTTGTTCTAGTGGTGTTAGTGTCATTGCTTCGAGGAATCGTTCTCTGTAGCGGCACTTTTCTTTTTTGCAATTCTTCTTCTTTTTTCAGGGTTGTGTGCATCCGTAAGGCCGATAGGGCATGCGTTGTTGCAGATGCTGGGTGTAATTGGTATCTCTTGGTATTAATATATACTCTTTTGCAAAAAAAATATAGGTGAAGTAATATGCAGTCGATGTTCGCATAAAACCATCATAGAACAATATAAAAGATAAAAACTAGACAATATACTCATTGCATATTATATGGAAATCATAACCGATTCATCCTATGCCCCCAGGAACACGGGGATCTACTCACAAGTGCCAAACATGATATGGATCAGTAGCATATGTGATACAACATAATCTAAAAATATAATCTCGCCACCAAATAAAGACAAGATTCCAATCACAAACATGTAAATAGCCCTTAAAACAGTATTCGAGGTTCAATCAATCACAAACTATGAGGGGTGCCTATACTAGGGCGTGTAATTGAAAGGTTAGGATTCCGCATACTGAGTATGGTGAATTCAGGATTGTTCGTAACAGATGTATCGAATATTGTGGTGAACGTGTACCACCTCTGCAGAGTGTCAAACTATTAGAATAGCCGCGTCCGTGGTTATGGACAGTTGGAGTGGCCATACTGTTCCGTCGTTAGATGTTTTCAAAAGGACTTGTGAAATGAATCATAACTTTGACTTGACCACAACAGGGTTGTGAACATGAAAACTAAGTTCCCACTTAGGTGTTATAAACATTACACTAGGTTTCTTTGCTTCTGAACTCAGTTAAGGTAAATCTAGCTTTTTGCAAAACAACCTAGAGCTTAGTACTACTACTCAAACCCCTTACTTGTTAGTCTTAGTTTGAGAGTACTTAAAGAGTACTCATGGATTTGTCCATGGCTATTCCCGTGGACAGACTATGAAGATGACCATCAGGAGGATGGACCATGAAGATGGAGCCTCGCCCATGCTATCGTTATTATATTATTCCGTTGCTTTGATTGTACTAAGACTGGATCATGAGATCTTTTATTTGTTGTAAGACCTTATGTATGGTTTGTAATGGATGATGTACTGTGATATCCAATCTATTATGTCTCGCAAAAATGGTAATCATGGGATTGCGATGTATGGCATAACAGGCATCTGGGATTAAAAATCCGGGTGTTGACATTGATGGAGAGGGCCCCCCTACGCCTAGGAGGAGTGGTGATGATGATGGCATCGATTTCCCCCTCACCGGAGGTTCCGGTTTGCCATGATCTGCCCCGTCCCGGAGTAGGAGATGACTTTCTCCTCCGTCGCCGCCTCTATAAATCGTGGGAAAAATATGGTCTAGGTTTTCTGGTGATATAGGGGCGTCTGTGAAAAGGAGGACCCGAGACGACGCTCGAGGGCCGAAAGAGCCGGTCTGGCGTGCCTAGGGGGTGGGCGCGCCACCTAGCCTCTTTCAGGCCTCGTGGATCCCCTCGCTCAATTCTTTGGCCCAAGTTGGTTCTTCTGGTGAAAAACTTGTCAAGAATTTTTCCATTGATTTATTGACATCTAGAAGGTCCTGAAACAATAAAAACATGAAAAAGGAGGTTTTCTACCTCCTAGAAATTAAATACCAAAGAGATGGACTTTGTAGGAAAGTCCTATAAATCATCTAAATATGCATAAATAATGATGGATCAAGGTAAATATGATTCTAAATAGTGCATAAAGGTCCAAAAAATGATGATGCAAAATGCAAGTACCACTCAGTAAAGGCAGTTCCTAACTATAGGTACCATGGAAGACACTCCCAATTTTTAGTAAAAAATGGTTTAGGGTGCCCCATAGGGTACATAGGCTGGATATTTCCCTAGGTCCAAGATTGCACCGACCCTTGCGTAGTCATGGGCGCCAACGGGTTTGGCCTTTTTTGAACAGTACCAAACAAAATCTAAAAAATCAGAAAAATGTGAAAACAGGTCTTGGAGCCCTTGAATATGACCCACTGCCCGCAAAAAATCATAAGCAAGGCATACCAGGTATTTTGGCACCCAAGGCACCGCCCAGATGTCTATCGAGTAGGAGTTAACATGGCTTTCAACCCTAGATCCCCCTCGCTGCCCAGAACATGAAACCACTCCATGTATTGAGCCCAAACCCGACATTTAGATCCCTCTGGGCATTACAAGAAACTTCTCCAACTAGATATTTCCTTGTTATTTGAGGAAATATTGACTTTCCATTTTTTGAACCCGAACAAACGGTGATTTTCCAAAGGTGATTTTCCAAAGGTGGCCCAAGTCCCCGAGGAAATTTTCACGCATGCTACATCATTATGTATGGCCATTCCCGCTACTTTATTTGATAATTTTTTTTGAAAGACTTATGATTTTTTTGAAATATGGTCAAACCCAGGATAAACCCTATTCACTAGCTTGAAACCTCGTAGAAACTGGCTTAAACCTAATGGCCAGTTACAACCGTTGGATCATAACCATAGCGCCCAATGGTAGCCGTCAGATCGAGTCTTCTGGAAGCCCCCCCCGTGGGGCCAGGTTGATTCTGTGTCCCCATTGTTAGGCGTCGTTGGATCGGGAAGAATGGACGACAAGGACCGTCCTTTGCCAGAGAGATCTTTGAGTAGGCTGTTCTGTGACCCGATTACCACTCACAACCACGAGTGGGCCTACTTACTTAACCTTATCCCTGCGACCGTGTGGCCGAAGCTCAAACCCCATTCCTTCCCTGCAACTCGCGCCAACACAGGCATCGAATCCTACCTAAAGTCATGGCGCCTCGCCATGGAGAGGCCAAGTCTTAGATTCTACAAGGCCGAGATGTTCGCCCACTATGACATAATCGTGCCACCGTGAGCGAGGATACCGGTCGGCTACGAGCTCATCTACGTCGGGGTTCTCGTCGTGCCATTTTGCGTGGCAACGCATTGTCAAGGCAGATCGAGGAGCACCGTCGCCAACTGCCGGAACAGAAGAGGGCAATGGTGCGATACACGCACACGAGCGCATACTGGCCAAGGTGGTTCAAGAAGGAGCCGAAGGCGGAGATTTGGCTGTGCAGAGCTCACCCTCGGGAGATGCACCCGGATTTGCGCAACCTTGAAGGGAGGCAGTGCTACGCAGTGCATGGGTGTACAACCTCCAGTGTTATAGACATGGCACACCATGAAGAACTCGCAAGGAGGAACGCCACCGAGATCATCGACATTGATTCCGATGTGGATGAGGCGGACGACGATGTGGAGGACATCATGGACAACGGGTTGAAGATATGCCCAAGAGGCAATAATAAAATGGTTATTATTATATCTTTGTGTTTATGATAAATGTTTATATCCCGTGCTATAATTGTATTAACCGGAAACATTAATACTTGTGTGTTTTGTAAACATAGAAGAAGTCCCTAGTAAGCCTCTTGTTGAACTAGCTTGTTTATTAATAGATGGTCATGGTTTCCTGATCATGGACATTAGATGTTACTAATAACAAGATCATGTCATTAGGAGAATGATATGATGGACACACTCCTATTGTAAGCGTAGCGTAAGATCAAGTCATTTAGAGTTCATTTGCTACAAGCTTTCAAATACATAGTAACCTAATCCTTTGACCATGATATCATGTTAATCACCATTACCGTATGAATGCTTTGATGAAATCAAACACCACTTCCATAAGTGGGTGGTTCTAAAGGTCACATTAGGTATTCTGAAAGTATGTGATGAGGCACATGGATCAAGAGTGGGATTTGTCCATACATATGACAAATAGATATACTCTGGGACCTGTCGGTGGAATGTCATCCAATTGGCTTGCAAGCATGTGACTAGGTCACAAGGTATCACATATCACAAAACGAGTAAAGAGTAATTATCGGTAACAAGGTTGAACTAGGTATAGAGATACCGATGATCAAGCCTCGGATAAGTAAAGTATCACGCAAAAAAAGGAAACAATATCATATGTAAATGGTTCATTCGATCACAGTGTAATCGTAGAAATATATGGGAGCCAAATGAATTTCTAGATTCCTCTATTGGTTATTGATTGGAGAGGTGTCTCGATCATGTCTGCATAATTCACGAACCGTAGGGAGACACACTTAAGGATTCGATATTGTTTAGTAGATATGGAATGAGTTGGAGAACAAATGTTGTTCGGAGTCTCGGATTGGATCCAGGACATCAAGAGGATATCCGGAATCGTCCGAAGAATAAGATTCATGTAAGGAAAGTCCAATTCCGGGGTTCGGAAATGTTTTCGATGTTTTCACCGGAATTGTCTGGAAGGTTCTAGAAGGTTCACCACCCTGGATGGGGGCGGGGTACATGAATGTGCCATGACAGTTTGGAATGGTTGCATCATACCCTAGGTCACTTGGCTGGACAATGGGAAGAGAAATAATCAAACTCTAGTTTGAATAGTCAAACTCCAATTTGAAAAGTTAAATCCCAACATTGAAAGTCAAAGTCCAAGTGGAGGGTGGAGAGGAAATCTAGATGCGAGAGGTTTCCCTCTCCCTCCTTGTCGCCGGCCTACAAAGAGGAGTTGGGGGAGGACTCAACTACCCTATCCGCCTCTCCCACCTATAAAGAGAGGGGTGGGGCGCCCCCTTGGCCTCACCCCACAAACCCTAGGCCGCCGCCCTGTACGAAGTCGCCGGCGCCATAAACCCTAGCTCTCCTCTAAACTGCCGCCTAGATATATCCCTAGACGCTGGCCACCTCCTCTCCTCGGCGTATAAACCCTACCCACATGCCTCTCTAAATCCACCATACCTTCTCCGGCTTAGGCGAAGCCCTGCAGGATCTACTCCTCCACCTCCACCACCACCACACTGACGTGCTGCTGGAATTGCGAGGAGATCTACAACCTCGGTTGCCTGTTGGAACAAGGGAGAGGAAGGTCTTCATCGAGTACCAAACATGTGACCTGCTACGGAAGCGATGCTAGAACGCGGTGCCGGAAGGATTGTCTTCGCGATATTGAGATCGGCAAGGGAACGACTACATCAAACACGAGAATCCAATCTTGTTAAACGCTTTGGATCTTCGAGGGTTAGTACTCTATGAACTCTTTGCACCGATCTCGTAGATAAAATCTTGGCTTTTCTATGTTCATGTGATAGAATTTTTGTGTGTTCCATGCTACGAACCCCTACACAGCGAAGACAGCGGGAGCGACATAGTCGATTAGGGTCACTTGAGCCTAAATTTAATCCATATATGGTAGCTTAATGGCCTCTTTGACTAGAATGGCCAAGTTTTGAGTGTGTTTGCCTTTCGAGTTTCTGAAACTGATAGAAATTCGTAGGAAACTAGAAAACATAGTTCATGTCTTTCTAGCAAATCTTTCTATCCAAAGAGGCCAATCAGGCATTAACATAAGGGTTCTCTTAGTATGAACAAGGTGTAACGATGAACAAACACTTCATTCAAGCATTATGTTTAGGGATCCCTTAAGATAATAAAACACAAGTTTACATATATAGGACTCGCTACTGAACTACTGCAGGCCTGGCGCCTCGTTGCAACTACTCTGTCGCCTCCTAGCGCATACTCCCGCGTGCCTGTGGTAGCTCGTTAGCCACGACCACCTCTGGACAATCCAGCGGCACCACTGCAGTCATCAGCAGCTCTAGGAGTACCCTATGGATGAAGTTGCCATTGTTCGGGAACTGGTCCCAGTAGTTGGTGAACATGTTAGCGCAGGTGAACACCACTAGCTCGCAACTGCTGTGGTAGACATGGCCACAGAGGAGATGGGTGTCCCTGAGTTAGCGAACGTGACCGCCAAAGTACCATTCGGGTTGTCGAAGAGGCCAAACATGCGTCTATCCTGGTGGCGACCATAGCCGGTGTCGAGGAAGACGTGTGCCAAATCCACCGGCGTCCTCCTTGGAGAGAAGGCCCAAATGCGTAGGGCATTGTCCTCCTTTGGGTCGAGGTTGGTATCAATGCGCTCCAGGACGGCGAGAGGCAGGTTGAAGCTAGACATGGATTCATCACAGGGTCACAAGGACGAGGTGGGGCCAAGATGTTTGCTGGTAATGGGGGATTGGAGATGGTTTGGAGCTCTGCGATCATTGGGAAGGAGAGATAATAAATAGGAAGGTCACGATCGGAGATTAATCATGGAAGATGAGCGGAACCGAGGAGAGAATCAATGCTGCTGATGTAGCCAATGCAAGGATCAAACATCGCTGACAAAGACAATGCGAGGCTGATGGGATGGTTCGTTGTCTCTTCTCCCAGCACTTGATGGCACAATCATAATTTTGGAGTGCGCCAGGGGAGAAGAGACACGCGCGTTGTGTGTTGTTTGAGATGGGAATCAAAGGGAGGTGAGCCTCACTTACACCATGGCACAACCATAATTTTTGTCGTTGTATGGGTAAAAATCCATGATTATTGTTTATGGATAATCGAGGCCACAATTTAAAAATTAAAGTAATATTTAACAACCTGGAATCTGGTCCACACCATACATCACATGCTCATTACACACACTAGATATAAATAAATTACAAATGAATAGTTCATTTTCAATGAAAATTCAAGAAACAACATTACTGTGCCCGCTTCTCTCTGCTCCTCTTATTACTGTTCAAGCCCACACTACATTAACCACAGGTTGATGAGGATTGAAACAAAAATTATCGAAATGCCATGTAAAATGAGTTTCAAGCTTATCTTTCGTCTAGATAATCATACAAAGATGAAATTGGTAGGGATTTGTTATTTCTCTAGTTAGACGAAAGACCCTCAACAACATCCTCAATCATCGTAGCAACTTCTTCATATTCAAGTTCACCTCCATTATTATCGTTTCCCCTCCCCTTCCGCTCCCGCTTACCCTTTTATTTATTTTCACCGCTATCCCCGCTGGCACCTCCACGTCCTTATCAAATTGCTACCTACTAACATTTTCCTCCACATGCGCATCACCGTTTTGCTCATCCTCATCATTGTTTTCCTTCACATGCTGTACTTCCTCTTCGTTATCGTGCTGCGCTTCCTCTAGTTCTAGTTGAGAAGCCTCATATTTTTCCTCTAGGATATGAACATGGACAAGGTCAGCATCTTCAAAATCACATGGAACTAGGTTTTTTCATAATCTCTTGATATGTACCAACCCTCCACAACATTTGCATTTCCGCTTCCTTCCTCCTAGTCTGGATCCTTTTTAGTGAAGGCTTCGATCCTTTGCTTTCTAGGCCTCCTACATGGCCTCCTAAGAACTGGTGGTTTGAGTTTGATCCCTAGATCGACTATCTCCCAATTATTTTCATCATCCATAGGTGGTATGTTTTCTGCAGAAGTTGCAGCAAACTTGTCCATGGATAAATAGTTATGAACATAGTTCTCTATTTTAGCACCTCTTCCTCTCAGCTTTAAGATGAAGTGTAGTGCATGGTGGTATGGCAGACCAATAAACTGCCACTTTCTGCATGAACAAGTCTTGTTTCCAATGTCTACAGTATACCTCCATTCATTTCCATGCTTGTCTTCTGCATAAATCTCAGCCAATGTATTAGAAATTCTAACCATCCTCGTCTTTATCATTCTCATTGCCCTGGTTCTTGCATTCAATAACAAAACCACCTTTGGAACTATTTTATGGCCTACAAATTTTCTAGCACAAATTCTTTTCCTAAAATCTATCTTCACTATTATATACTATCTTATTGCATCTAACAAAATAAAAATTACAATTGACTTAATGCTCGTAGTCTTAGCATTGAAACTATTTATCAAATTATTGTAAACATAATCCATCTTGCTTAACTCACCAAACTTGCTTCTGGCCCATAACTTGATGTGATGCTCTTCGAGGTATTCTTTCAGCTTCGGCACGGTATACAAGTTCTTCATGTAAGTAGCATGCGTGCTTGGGGTCTACGTGTATGCTAATCACCACAAGTTGTCTTTAGAGGTATTTACTTTGAACTTCTTCGTGAAGCTAGTAGCTAGGTGCCACATGCATTCCCTATGCTTAACCCTAGGAAACACAGCATCAACAGCATTCAAGGTGAAAAATTACTACATGTAGTCTCTGCATTAACCATGTCTAGTTTTCAGTCGATTCATCATCAGGAATAGCATAAGCTACGGGAAAAAGCCAATTATGCATGTCCACATCACAACAGGTAGCAAGCTGTCCCCTGAAATTCCCTGTTAAAAAAATTGCGTCTATTGCCAAGTATGGCATGCGACCGTCTGTGAACCCCTTCCAGCATGCCTTCAGGCAGACAAAACATCTCCTGAAGCAATTCTTATCTGCCAGCTTATACTTGACCCCCCTTGAGACCTTTTATATTCATTTCACAACCTCGTAATCAATGTCAATAACACTACCAGGTGAGGTCTTCTCTACATCAGCTTTGAAAATATACAACATGTGAAAACTGCCAATTCACTTGCCCTGAATGAAGTCTGGAGCCATATTGTTCCTATCAAAGATTTTCTGTGGTAAGGAATCAGAACGCTAATTTTTTCGCTAAGCTTAGTTATGAGTTCAGCAGGTCCAATGTTATCACCAGTCAAGTACTATAGCAGCAATCCACTTGGTTATCACCAGTCTAATTTTATCACTTAAAGAAGTATTAGGGCAGTCGTGTTTCTTCGTGTTTACCTTGATCTACGTTCGATAGTCATAAAAATAAATAGAGGACTTATCAGCAGAACAAATATGATAAGGACTGAAAATAAATGTAGCTATTGCAACCTGAAATGGGTGTCCACCCTGCATTGGAGATGCATGTAATATCCATTTACACACTTTACTTTCCCTACAATGCACCCTAAATCTCTTTTGGTCACTCTTTTTCAACGATAAATTCGAACCCAATTCTTATTGCATAGGTAGCAACGACATATCTGCATTCCTCCACAGTCTCAAAAACATTCCCCTCATAAATTGTAGGGTTGTCCCTGTCAAAGTGTATCACTGTCATGTCCTTATCTTTGTCATCATATCTGCATCCCATTTTTGCATCCTCACATTCCTCTTTCTCATCAGTCCCATAGTCAGGCTCATAGTTCTAATCAACAAAATATTCCCTAGTCTCCATCCTATCAGGGTCAGCAACCACATATGGATATTCTTTCTCATCATCATCATCATCAACAACAACAACATCTTCGAGCAAAAAATCATCCTCGCATCCACACATTTTGATGTATTCATACTCACTTGAGAAAACATCATCCTCAACGACAAGCTAGGAGGCCGCGCTCGGTATCGCAAACATAGGCTGCTCTGTTTGCATTCCACACGGGCCGTTATCATTCAGGATAGTCTCTTCCTCTATATCTTTGTTAACGACGTGCATAAACATCAGCATAGTCGTCATGGCGAGGTGTTTACCCCACATCATGGCCAGGGCCTCCTCAGTCCTAACGTTGCAGAAAGTCTGCGAATTTGTGTCGTAGTACCTGCTTACGAATTCATCGTCGGAAAATTGCCAAATTGCATGTGCAAGTAACTTAGAGTTATGTCCTCCGCGTCTACTACCAGCCGATAATCAAATCCACTAGTAACTACGATTCTACCGTTGGACAAGGTTTTAGTACGACACCCATGCCAAATCTTCAAAATAAATTTGGATGCGGCAGATATCCTACGGGCACCAACATAGATCCTCGCCATCACCATGGTACTAGAAACGCTAATTGGGGAATGCAGAAATGGAATTGCAGTTCTTACCCTTTAGGGAGGACATACGACGCGTTTAGTGGGCTCCAGAGCTCCAAGCTTTTCACCCCTCGTCCTCTTCCCCTCGTCCTCTTCTCCGGCCATGCAGGATCCATTTTTGGGCGGGACCTAGATCAAATCCACCATCGTTGCGTGAGAACCCAACGCCCACCTCCCGATTTTTGTTCCCAGACGCGCTTGGGCTGGGACGGTGGCAAGGAGACATGACATGGAGGGTAGGGAGGGTACAGGATGGCGGGAGGGCGATAGCCTAGGGGGAGGACGAGAGTGGTGCACGAAGGGACGGAGTGGCGGTAAAGGACCAAAGTAGTAGAGCGCAGCGGAGCTGCGAGCAATAGAATATGGAAAATGACACAATAATGGGGGGAGCACTAATCCTTGAACCTGGGATGCGCACCGTTGACGGTCGAGGTGGCGGGGCCTGCTAGTCAGGAAAACACCATGTGCTCTTCCCCTGTTTCTAATGGTGTTGTTACAATTCGACGAATCGTAGTGGCACATGCATAATTTTGGACAGAACTAAGGGCACAATCATAAATTTACTTAAAATGGAACCCTGACCTGGTACATTGCCTGATCAAGTGGCTAGCCATGACCTGTATTTTTTATATCTTAGAACTCTTATGCTGAGAAGGGAAATAAAGGTTCATAAGTTAGTCGAACTAGTTTCAAATAACTACACTCTTAGGCCTTCTTTGATTCATATGTTAGGAAACACATGGGAAAAGAAAATACATGGGAATAGAAAAGGGTGGCAGGTGCTATCCCGAGAATCAAGGTAGTCTTGTCCATGTGCACAGGAATTGGAGAATGAAGTCCGGGTGGATGTTATTTTCCTATTCGTTTTGCCTTGAATTAGGGTTACAAAGGAAAATATCCTGTGGATTTCCCTTTCACCATTCCTTTGAATCAAAGGAGTAATAGTGGCTTATCAAGAAAAATTCCTAATCCTCTACTTTTCGTCCATATTTCCTCCAAATCAAAGGAGCCCTTAGGAAGTTTAGCTATGGACCTGCCTAAGCAGCAGCCGCCGGCCCAGCCACCACTAAAGCTTGGCTATTTGGACCCTCTGAGGCAGGCCATATAGTTGTACTACAAGGCCAGTCTCCCATTGCCATCTAAGAGGATTGATTTGATAGAATGTGATGCATCTGCGGCGGCGAAGGCGGAGGCCGTGGCGGCATCGAGCAGGGCCAAGTGACCATCATGGAGAAAGCGTGTGGCGACATTTTCATGTGCTCTGAGCATAAGAACGAAGGCACATTCCAAAGATTTCATGCGAGCATGTCACCGAGGAAACAAACCCTTGAACAGGGCGGCGCCAAGGTCAACCAACTCTTGCCTCCATGCCTCAGCACAGGCGACCTTACCGCAGTGGGGCAATCTAGGCGCACATTGTCAATGACAAAGACGATCCATCCAATGCACGGTGGCGAGCATCCATCTACACTCAGCTTGTTGGAGTGTTCAATAGCTGGAGCCGACGGCGGGCAATAGCTCAGCGCCGGAATTCAGGTTCCGATTCACATGGACCTACGACCCCTACCATGAGATGCCAAAGTTCATGTTCAAAGAAATCATTATGGCGGCACGACTATTCATACTAACCGGTTCAAACTCAGCGGACGTGCATGAACACTGCAGATCTGGCTTCTTCTGCTAGACATATTGAATACAAGGAATTTGCTGGGCAATAATTTTTTTTCACTTCCTTCCTACAATTGTGCAACTCTAGAATGTTCTTCTGAAGATACTTTGGCACATATTTTCTAGGATTGTCCTTTTGTAGCACTTTGTTGGAATCATATTTGTCCTAATAGAACTGTGAATTCTCGGACATTATACTTAAGCTAAAAGTACCATTTGCAATGGAGATAATCATTCTGGCAGCCTGGGGTATATGGATTTTTAGAAACAACAGAACTTTTAAAGAACAAAGACCAACATTGGAGAGTTGGAAGGCAATCTTATTTCAGGAGCTAAGATGGGTTGAATACAGGATTAAAAGAAAGCACCCCGAAGGATTTAAAAACTGGCTAAATATGCAGTTAGACCAAAGATAGTATGTTAGTGTTTAGCTTCATGAGGTGGACTTTGTAATTTGTAACTTTGTAAATACTTTACTATATTAATGAAAAATTAGTAGTGGGGGTTTTCCCTCACTGTTCAACCTTCAAAAAATGAACACAACGGATCTCTTGAAGTTTGGTGGAAAGGAAAAAGATCATTTGCGGTTAAACAATCACTGAACTTACATACTCTCAAGGCAATTGTCCAGCCAACTTTTTTGGTGGAGATCTGCTGTTTCTTTAGTGTAGAATAGTTAAGTTCAGACTAACTCTGTAGAATGGCCTTTGTAGAGGAAATAGCCCGCTTTTGTGCAGTTATCCCATACTACAGTATGGAAATAGTTCCGAAGTAACCAAATACTATCAAGATGTATATATTTATTCAATTACTACCGGTGATTGAAATCATTTTACTGCCATACTTATCCAAGGAAGACAAGATTCAGACAACATTTATGTACTGATCTTGCGTGGTTTATTCATGCACGTTCCATAAAAAATCATGCACCAGCTCGAACAAACCTCGGTAAATATTATTCAAGGCAGACAAACTAGCAGCATTTCTTGTCTTTTGGATCGCCCATTTGGCCAACAAATCTAGCTACCTGGTACTCGAAGAGGACATGATCTACATTTTCCTGGCAACAGTGACATTGATCATTGCCAGTCCACCCTCTTTTCAGGATGTTATCCTTGGCAATTCACACAAATTATCAAGCACAGTGTTCACTCAAATTCATTAGCCACACATACTAAAAATTCATTAGCCACGCAAACTACAAATTCATTAGCCACACATACTACGAATTCATTAGGCTCACATACTACAAATTCATTAGCCGCACATTACAAATTCAGTAGCCACACATATTACAACAATTCAAACTATTACATAAGCTAGCTCCAGGCGTACTATATGCTCCACTATCAAGTCAACAATCTTTCAGATTTAACCTCTGTCTTCACTCGAGGTAAATCAGAACCACCAGCTTGTCCACGCATAGTCCCCGGCCGAAATTGTGCACTCCTTCACAGAATGGTGGTGGTACTGTGTCGTCGATCCTTCCAGGCCAACACTACAGGTGATGAGGATGCTTTCTGGCCTCCTCGTCGGGGTCCTAAATGCCATGTACAGATTCCAGAACCTCCTGTAGGTGGATGATGACCGGGTGCTTCTACCTAAGTTGTCGTCCTACCCTGCTAGGAATCTCTACCTCATACATCTTAGGAACGGTGTCTAGATCTTTTAGCCATGCCTTTACCTCGAAGGTCCATCTGTCACTCGTTGGCACCTCCACCAGCTCGACGCCAAGGCTACTAATGACCTGCTTGAGGGCCTCGGTTCCCAAGCATATAAAGGGAGGCCATCAAAGCCGAGTTTAGAGAAGAAATGAAGCTGCCCCAATCGATCGTCCCACCCGCAGGTGCGATTCCAACGCATGAAGGCCATTTCCTCCCTACAGCACTTGAAAGAACAAGAAGAATCTAGAACACGCTTGCTGTCTAAGATGTGCGCGAACAAAATAAATAAATCAAATGGCGTCGTGGATACCTCAATATTGACCACTTTTCGTCTGATCCCAAAATGAGACCTGAAAGCCAACAAAAAGTTTTCTGACGACACGGTGGCACGCGTGCCCACCACAGTGGCACGCGTGCCCACCACAGTGGCCATGAGAGCATTGTCGTTGAACTGCTCTGCTAGGGCTACCATGCCTGGGGTGCGCGACAGCATGCAACTGCCCAAGGTTGGACGCTTGTCTAGATTTCCCAGTGGGACGCACTCTGCCGTGCGACAAGGTCTAGCCAGAGGCGAGAGGCTAGGCTAGGGACACAAAGTTCCGAAATGGCGACTAGGAAAAACGAGGTGAAGGCGACGACTGCGAGCTTCGATTAAGAGTGTGGGAGGTGGACTGGCCATGGTGGGAACACAAGGAGAGCAACAACAAGATCCGATCTAGAGACTAGCAGCTGGAGCTAAGCAAGGCAATAGAGAGGGGAATAACAGGGGAGAAGAGAAGAGGAGAGAAGAGGAGAGAATAAGATCAGGTCCTCGAAGGGGTAAACCAGTCCATGACCGCAAAGGATAACGGGGAATACTGGCAGGGCAGGGCAAGAAGAGTTGACCTAACGGTGGGATTTGAGTTCAACAATTTTTTGACTAGTTCAAATGATAGTTTGGCCGTTAGATTTATATTCACCTCCATTTGGCCCCTCTCGACAATTGGACAAGCTACTACAGCCCCTCCACGAGATTAGAAGACTCTCGGACCCCGATATGCCTTGGCGTCTAAAGTATCGGGCCACAAATTAAAAACCTCTCATGAATACATTGGGAATTACATCATACATGATTGCCTCTAGGGCATATTCCAATACCGACTAGCCTCCTTCCCGAGAGAAAAAATGACCATGAAATTGCCTTACAATCAGGGGCATAACCACCTAGAATAAGACCTTATCATGTTCCACACAAACAAAAAGATGAAATGCAGAAACACGTTAAGCAACTACTTGAGAATTCCGTGATTCGACACATCAACAACCCCTATGGTTCCCCTGCTATCATAGTATGAAAAAAGGATGGAACTCGGAGGATTTGCATCGATTATATAAAACTAAATGCTCAAACCATCAAGGACAAGTTCCCTATACATGTAATCAATGATTTCCTCGATAAACTATGTGGAGCTCAATATTTCAACAAGCTGGACCTACGATCAGGTTACCATTAGATACACATGAAACCAACTGACATACCCAAGATTACTTTTTGAACATATTTTATGAATTTTGAATTCTTGGTCATGTCATTTGGACTCCCAAATGCCCCAGCAACCTTTCAAGCCCTAATTAACAATGTGTTTGTTGATTATCATAGTAAATCCTTATTAATCTTTTTTGCAACATTCTGATCTACAACAACACAAAATCTGAACACTTACAACACTTACACCTTTTTTTGAAACATACAACACTTACACCTAGTTCTACAAAAATTGAGAGCAAACAAGTAACTTGCCAAGAAAAGTAAGTGTGTTTTTGCCACTAAACAGGTTGAGTATTTGGTACATGTGATTTATGCTAAGGGGATAGATTTTGTCAGATATTGGCGACTACCTAAGAACGTAATACATTTAAGGGTATTCTTAGGTCCTGATGGTTGCTAGATGCTTTGTCAAGAACTATATTTTAAATTTTCATTCTCTCCATGACATTTTAAAGAAATACCCCTTCAATTGGATTGACCACCAATTTTTAGCATTTGAGCAACTCAAGACCAATGTCATTACTGCCTCTATGATGGAACTGCCTGATTTCAGTGCTCCTTTCACATTGGTGACAGATGCTAGTGGTAGTGGCCTTGGAGAAGTTCTTATGCAAAAAGGAAAACCCATAGCATATTACAACAAAACCTTGGGAATAAAATCTGCAGCTATGTCCGCATATGATGAAGAATCTTTAGCAATTTTGTAAGCATTTAAAAGGTAGAGGTACTACTTCCTAGGCACTAATTTGGTAATCAAAATTGACCAAAAGAGTCTTAAATTTATGGTAGATCAAAAAGTAGCTAAGGGAATCCATCATAAACTCTTGGTCAAATTGTTGGAGTTGTCTTACTCAATTGAATACAAGAAAGGATAGGAAAATTATCACATCCCAAAATTTTCCAAATTTTGAAATGTGAAAAATAAATAATTGTTAAAATTTAGGGTGAAAAGAAACTTTTTGATTCCAATTGGAAACATCAAAAACCCATCTTGAACAAACCTTGAATGAAAAGGGATTTAAAAAGATAAACAAATACTAAATAGAATTATACAAGTTGGAATTACCATTTTTGAATCCTTAAATAAAAAGATATGGATTTTATGAGCAAGGAAGAAATCAATAAATAAGGGCTATTTTAAATGGCCAAATTGAAACTAGGGCAAACAAATAAAATGAAAGATTTTTGTTTAATAAAAAGAGTAAAGGATTATTTAAATAAAATCATAAGGATTTATTAATATCCATTTTTATTTAAGTAAAGACATTTCCCAATTTAAATGAACATAAAAACATATTAAAGTATTTTAAATTATAATTCAAAGTGAATTATTTTTAAATAAAACCTACTGAAAAGATTTGGTAAAATTTAGAATTCAAATAGAGTTTGAAAACATTAATAAAATCTTATTTGAATTAAGACAAGGGCCTATTTTAATAATTAATATGCCCTAAAAGAATAAAAGAAATACTCTAAATTGGATTCTAGAATATGTTAATAAACAGTATTAAAATCTGCTCAAAATTTTGTAGAGGTTTGAATTCAAATAGTGTTTGAATTATTTGAATAAAAATCAATACAGAAAAGGAAAAATAAAAAGATCAGGAATAAAAAAAAGGGGAAACGAACCCAACCCCGAATCAGGCCGAGTCCAGCCTAGCCGTGCAGCCCACCTTTTCCCCCTCTCGCGAAACGTTTTACACTCACCAGCAAAACCGCAAAGTCACTGAACGCCTGGCCCCACACCCACTCCCTCTCTCTCGCTGTCAACGGGACCCACAGGCCACCTCATCGTCATCAACCCCGCGTCGACCGTTCCCCTCGCAACCTCGCCGTTTACTGCCGTGTTTAATCTTCATGAATTCGTTTGATTGCGCGATTAAACCTCGCCAGAGACGACGCTATCTTAAGCTCCTTTCCCTTCTCTCTCTTTTTCCCCAAGCGCCATCTCCTCTCGGCCACCAGGCTGCCACAATCGCTAGCTCGAACCCACTGCCTTCGACGAGCAACTCCAGCCAATTCTGGCGACGCCGATCCACCCCTTGCCTCCCAGTGCATATGAGATTACTCCCCATCGTCCCCTGCATCTCCCAGCACCAACCGCTCGCTCGCACGTGCCCCTATCGTCGGCAACATCCTTGACTGAACGCCGCCGCCGTCTGCTTCGATTCCGGCGAACACTACCAGTGAGCACAGACCTCCCCTTGCCCTCTCTTTGATGCTCACACGTTTGCAATTCGCGTACGAACCTAACAGTGCACTCCAATTGCTTTTCCGAGCCTTGTAGCCCCATATCCGTGGATGATAGAACTTGCTCGAGGAGAAACGCAGCTCCGGCGAGCAATCCCTGGCGACTCCGTGCACCCTTCGGACAGCTGTGGCCACCTTGAGCTTCACTGCAACCACGCGAGCACGGTGAGCATCTCCGTTCCTTCTCTCGCTTAATATTTCTTTGGCAACACCCCCTCCAGAGCCGCGCCGCCGCCAGCCACCGTCGAGCGCCGCCAGTTCCTGGTCGAGCTGCTATGAACCGTAGGATTTAGATCCAAGCGTTGCGATAGATTCATTAATCGAAGGGGTATGTTTGATCCTAAGCCGTGCGATGCATTTTAAATCCAACAGCCCATAGAGCGCGATCCGCGCGAACCGGTACGCGCCAGTAAGAATGAGCCACGTGGCCAGAGTTTGTTTTAAAACAGAAATTCTGATCTATTAGATATACAAACTTGCAAAATTTATAACTTTTAATCCACACGTACAAATTTTTCAAATTTTATATCATTGTAATCAGGTGAACAAAACCTTTCCAACCATGGACTTTGTTTAGTATTTTTCTTCTGTAAATTTGGTTGTTTATGCAATAACATATTCAGGCTTATTTTGATTATAAAATTAATTCAAAAAATGTTTTTAGGGTAAAATATTTTGTAAATGTATTGTTTTGAACCTACTGACCCTAAGAACCAACTTGTAGATTTAAAAGTATACTTGGTGACACTTAGGAATTTAATCTTTCAATAAAAGCATTTCTAGCTAAATAAAAATATTAATTATGGTCTAAAAATGCTTTTAAGGTGAAACCTTTTGGAAAATGATGTGGTTTAAACTCTCTGACCCTAAACACCAAGTTTTGGGACTTTAAAACATATTTGATGAACCTTAGTAAATTATTACTTGTTAAAAACATTTCTAGCAAATAAAAATATTGTTTGATTTAAAAATGGAATTTAGGTGGGACCTTTTTGCAAATGGATTAATATTAAACCCTTAAATCATAAACACTAACATTTGTGTTTAAAGAATATATTTGGCTAACCCTACAAATTATTACTTTGATTTAAACCATTTCTAGCAAAACAAAATGATTAAATGACCATTTTTCACCAACTTGAATTTAAATGGTTTTACCACTTTTGTAAATAACCAATAGGAGCTTTAAAATGATTAGAGCCTACTAGAAACCACTTTTCCAAATAAAACAATCTTTTGCATGCTTGCATGCATTGCTTGATTTTATTATTTTATGTGGTGAATTGTTTGAGTGTTAGTTTGAATATTGCTTGCTTGATTGAATTGTAGTGAAGTTTGAAGAGTGGGATATTTGCAAGATCAAGGAATGAACCAAATTTCTCTACTTAAAAAGGCAAGTGACACTATCATCCATGTCCTACTATTTTCATTACACTTAGTGGATTTTTGTAGTATGCATGATAGGACTACTATATTTATATGCTATGCTAAATCCTATTAGGATATCCTTATATCTTCCTTAGTGAAAACATTGTAGTTGTAGTATGCTTAGCCCTGCTATATATTTGGGATGGGATACATGATATGATTATATAAAGTGTTGGAAAAATATACGTTTTATATAATAAAACAAGTACTCAATGAACCACCTGGGTGGAAAGAGGATACTCAATTTTGGACAAGGTGGAAACAAAGGGAACCATGTTTATATGGCTATCTTTTTGTATGTGCACTAGAAGAAAACCACCCAGGGACTTAGAAATTGAACATGTTTCTCGTACAGTGGCTTCCGTGTATCTCCACATGCTAAATGGGCTCTGGCTTAGTCAACTACATAGTGGAAGACCCTTGCATTTGCATCTTCAGGTTAACTAGAATTGTGTATTGGAAATATATCCTTACATTGGTGCCTGGTAGACAAGCTAGCATTGTGTATTGGGAGGACTTCTATGGAAAGACTTTGTCACATTCTCGATCTGCCGGTACTCCATTTGGTGTGTACTTATCCAGCGGCCACTAGTGGCGTCAAGACGAGATTGTGTCATGTGGGTAAAGTGTACAACTTCTGCAGAAGATCAAATTCTAAGTACTTAGCCATGTCCCCGGTTATGGACAACTCTGAGCAACTAAGGCCTGAAGCTATGGAAAATCTCGACATTCCAATTTCACAAAGTAAAACTTGATGGTGTCAACAAGGGATTAGAAGCACTTGGAGTTTTCCAAGGAGTTCAGAAAGATTGTCAAAAGATCAAAACTATTTTGAAAAGATAGGATAAAACTATATTGCTTTCTGCAAATGAGCCTAAACCCTACTTAGCGAAATATGCATGTATTGATAGGATCCACTTATTTCTACATAGTAGTGAAACTTGCCAATACAATTCAAATGTATTGACCCTTGTGGCTGCAACTTATTATGTTGCAGGTTTGTTTGATGTTAGTGAAGTGTGTTGAATAGGATTACAAGTCTACAACCAACATGATTGCCTGTGGCACTTTGAAGATGAAGGACTCCATGCTATATAGTTATTTCTGCTGCATTGTAATGAGATAGCCAAATGAGCTATGTAATATGTAATGAATTATTTTATTCCTGGTTATAAAGTTGTATTATGACCTTTGTTTCTTGATATTACATCTTAACTGTGGATGCTAGCTATTGATCTAGGGACTAGCATTGTAAACACAGGGATCTCTACCTTATTAAAGGTTAGGACCTCTACAGATGGTATCAGAGCACTGTGTTGCCTGTAGGATTGTAACCCTAGGATTGGACAAAACCCCTTAGAAAAATAGGAGTTGTATTTGTTCCAACAACTTATTTATAAACAATCTTGTAAACTCTTTCCTCAACCTTTTTTGGTTTTGATTCTACATCTTTTCCTTTTCAACTTGATGGACAAAGCCTTCACCGTGACCAATGACTTCAACTTTAGTTTCACCAAGGACTTCACTAAGGACTACAAGTGAGAACCAAGAGACATTAGATTGCCTACCAACTATCTAAGACATTGATATCATGTTAGAGTATGGATCATATTGACCTATGAGGTATGGCTATACTAGGTTGATTATTTTAAGAAAACTTGTTGTTTCCTGCAACTCATGAGTTAAGCTCATAGGTTGTTGAGTGAATAGTTGCTTGTTGATTGTTTGATTGAACTTGATTGTTTTGGGTGGTGTGTTAGAACTTCTTTAGATCTATCTATCATTACTTATCCCTATTAAACCAACATATGCCTCCCCGTCGTGCCAACCCCAACCAAAACAACAACAATAACGTCACTCCCGAGATGCAGCAGTTGATGACAGCTCAAGCTCAACTGATGCAGATGATGAAGCATTTTGTGCAAAATCAGAATCAAAATAACAAAAACAACAAAAACAATCAGAATAATCCTCCAGCACATGACATGCTCACCAGGTTTCTGAAAATGAGGCCTGCAAGGTTCTCTGGAACAACTGATCCAATGGAAGCCAATGAATGGTTATGTTCGGTGAACAAGGACTTAGTGACTGTTTGCTGCACCGACGAGGAAAAAGTTAGGTTTGCAGCATTTCTGCTTGAAGGGCCAGCAGCAACATGGTGGGACAACTTTCAGATCACCACTCCCCTTGAGGATGTGACTTGGGCTATTTTTGATGATGGTTTCCGTACTGGCGGTTTGAGTGGAGGGATGTGTTGAGGAGCCTTGATGGTATCAAGTTTTTTAGGATGGTTTCCGTACTTGATACCATCAAGGCTCGTTGAGTGGAGCGCCGGGTATGAGGTCGATGCGGTGCTCGATTCCACGAAGAGGGGGTAGTCCATGAGGAAGCTCTTCGGGGAATACATCTTGGAATTCCTGCAAAATAGCCATCAAAGAAGGAGGAACATTTGTCAAGTCATTAGTTCCTTGCGCTAGTCCCTTGCATACTAGGACATAGTGCAAGATGGATGGGTTGTTCCGCACTTCTCTCATCTCACTTTTGGTGGCAAGAAGAACACTCTTTGTTTTTTCACTCGAGTTTGGTTTGTGGCTCTCACTCACTATAGTGTGGTTCTCTCGCTCACCGCTCTTCTCACAAGGTGGTTTTGTGCTTTGCACCCTCGCTAAAGCCTTTGCATTGTCCGCAATTATTTGGCTAGGAGTCATTGGTTGCAAAACACAAGTCTTTTCAAGCCATTTGAGGTATAAGTGTTTGTGTGACCATCATGCAAAGCACGCTTGTCATATTGCCACGACGGTTTGCCATATGTTGCTACGAAGGTTGTGGCCAAGATGGAAGAGCACAACAGCCTGAGTGAGCATGTAGTCAAGATGCCTGGCTACGTTCATCGCCTGAATGCCCTGGATTGCAAGATCCCGGATGAGCTTGCGATTGATAGGGTGCTTCACTCGCTTCCCCTAGCTACAAGAGATTTGTGATGAACTACAACATGCAGGGTACGGTTAAGACCCTTGTTGATTTGTTAGTCATGCTCAAAACTGTTGAGGTTGAGATCAAGAAGGAGCACACGGTGCTGATGGTCAACAAGATCACCATCTTTAAGAAGTCTGGGCATAAGGGGAATGGAAAGAAGCCTAAGAAGGATGGAAAATCTTATGCCAACACCTCTAAGGATACAAGGCCCAGTACTAAACCCGGTGTCATGTGCTTCTATTGCAAGGGGTACGGGAACTAGAAGTGAACTTCCCCAAGTACCTTGAGGACAAGAAAGACGACAAGTTTACCGCCAAAGACAAAGGTATATTTGATATACATGTTATTTATGTATTCCTTACAAGCGTAATAAGTAACACCTGGGTATCTGATACCGGTTCTGTCACTCACATTTGTAACTCCCAGCAGGAGATGCGGAATAAGAGGCGCCTGAGGAAGGAGCATGTTGGCAATGGCTCGAAGGTCGAGGTGGTCGATGTTGGCACTCTCCATCTGCGTTAGCCATCAGGATTGATTTTAGTCTTGAATAAATGTTATTTTTTACCCACACTAAGTATTTATATTGTGAGTGGATCCTGCTTGTTGCAAGATCATTATTCGTTTAAATCAGGAACAAGTGGTTGTTCTACTTTAAAGAATGATGTTTTCTATTGTCATGCGCGTGTGTGTAATTGTTTATTCTTGCTGGATCTTGATAGCGCTACACACATCCATGATATTGATGTTAAGCATTATAAACACAATGATGTTAATACCATGTACCTATGGCAATGCCATCTTGGTAATATTGGCGTAAAGCGCATGAATAATCTCCATTCTGATGGACTCCTGGAGTCACTGGATTTTAAATCGCTTGACACATTTGAGCCTTGCCTCATGGGCAAGATGACTAGGACACCCTTCTCCGGTACGATGGAGCAGGCACCAGACCTGTTGGGAATCATACATATAGATGTGTGTGGACCAATGAGTGTCTCAACACACAATGGTTATCGTTATTTTGTTACCTTTACTAACAATTTGAGTGGATGTGGGTATATCTACTTAATGAAGCACAAATCCGAGACCTTTGAAAAGTTCTAAGAATTTCAAAAAGAAGTAGAGAATCAACTAAACAGGAGAATCAAGCATCTTCGATCCAATCAGGGAGGCGAGTATTTGAGTTTTGAGTTTGGCATGCACTTGAAGGACTGTGGTATCGTACCAAAGCTTACACCATCCAGAACACCTCAGCGACACGATGTGTCAGAATGGCGTAATCATACTCTATTGGATAGTTTATGATCCATGATGTCATTGACCAATTTGTCCGTATTGTTTTGGGGATAGTCTTTATAAAACATGCTTTTATTTTAAATAGGGCACCATCTAAATCTGTGGATACAACACCATATGAGATGTGGAACGGAAAGAAGCCAAAGTTGTCGTTTTGGGATGGGAGGCTACGTTAAGAAACTACAACCTGACAAAATGGAACCCAAAGCGGAAACGTGTATCTTTGTAGGATACCCAAAGGACACTATTGGGTAATACCTTCTATAACAAAGCCGAGGGCAAAACGTTTGTCGCGAAGAACGACACCTTTCTTGAGAAAGAGTTTCTCGCTAAAGGGGTTAGTGGAAGAAAGATTGAGCTTGATGAGGTCATTGATCCTACTCACCGAATACCGAGTAGCACAACGTAAGCTATTCCGGAACCACCCTCCACATTGGAAGTAGAATCGAATGATAATGATCATTATGACAACACCAAATCTCCTGCAGTTCGGAAGTCTACAAGAATACATACCACTCTTGATTGGTATGGTAGTCTTGTGATGTCAGTCTTGTTAGATGAACCTGCAAACTTCAAAGACGCTAAGGAAAGTGCTAACTCTAAGAAATGGCTGGAATCCATGCATAAAAACCAAATTTGGAACTTGGTAGATCTTCTAGAAGGTCGCAAGGTCGTGGAAAATAAATGGATCTTTAAGAAGAAGACCGATGCTGATGATAACATTATTATCCACAAGGCTCGACTTTTCGTAAAGGATTTTCGAAAATTTCAAGGAGTTGACTATGGTGAGATTTTCTCTCCTGTAGCGATGCTAAAATCTTTCCGGATTTTACTAGCAATTGATGCATATTTCGATTATGAGATATGGAAAATGGATATCAAGACAATGTTCCTTAATGGACACATTGGTGAAGAGTTGTATATGATGCAACTAGAAGGTTTTGTTGATCCTAAGGATGCTGGAAAGGTATGCGGGCTTGATCGTTCCATTTATGGATTGAAGCAAGCATCTCGGAGCTAGAACCGATGCTTTGATCAAGTGATCAAGAGTTTTGGATTTATCCAAAATAAACAAGAGTTATGTGTTTATAATAAAGTGAGTGGGAGCTCAGTGGCATTCCTAGTAGTATATGTGGATGACATATTAATGATTGGGAATAATGTGGAACTTTTAGGGAGCATAACGGAATAACTGAGTAGTCAGTTTTTCATGAAGGATTTATTTGAAGCAGCATATATATTAGGCATCAAGATCTGTAGTGATAGATTAAGATGCCTTATTGATGTCTACGCACGCTTCTATTCTTGTAGACACTGTTGGAACTCCAAGTGCAGAGGTTTGTAGAACAGCAGCAAGTTTCCCTTAAGTGGATCACCCAAGGCTTATCGAACTCAGGTAGGAAGAGGTCAAAGGTATGCCTCTCAAGCAACCCTGTAGTCAAGATACAAGAAGTCTCTTGTGTCGCCAACACACCCAATACACTTGCCACGTGTATAGGTGCACTAGTTTGGCGAAGAGATTAGTGACATACAAGTAATATGGATGATTATAAGTGGTGATTGCAATCTGAATTAAAAATGGCAGCAGGCAAACATTTAGCATGACTGATTGTAAACGATGTTTCAATGCTTAGAAACAAGGCCTAGGGATCATAATTTCACTAGTGGACACTCTCATATAAATATCTTCTCTTCATTATGATACTCTGAACTATTCTCTGGTTGGACAATGTAGGGATATAATAGCACACCTCAAAGTCCGCATTCCCCATCTAGATAACCCCATTGTCACCTCGAGCGCTAGATGGTTCCAACAAACACCACAAACTCATATAGACATCCAACTCAAATTATAACTCATGATAAGTATTTCTATAATCTTTAGCCTAAGTGCCACACGGTTTGCACACTATCAACTTCACACACGTGGGGATAAGCAGAGATTAATTAAAGCACTTGAGTAGCAGAGTAGATCTACTTATTCAACTAGATTACAAAGCTCATGATCTCAATGAGATCACGCATAGAGAGAGAGATGAACACATAGCTACCGATAGAGCCCTTAGCCTCGAGGGAGAACTACTCCCTCATCATCATGGGAGTCAGCAACGGCGATGGAGATGGCGGTGGAGTCGACGGAGATGGCTCCGGGGGCAATTTCCCTATCCCGGAAGGGTGCCAGAACAAAGACTTATGTCCCCCAAATTGGCGCTGCGGAACTTTTCGTGGATCGAGGCTAGATGATTTAGGATTTTTGCATCGAGGGCTTTATATAGGAGGAAGGGCAAGGTCGGTGGACGCCTGAGGGGCCCACACCACCTGGTGGCGTGCCTCCTGGCAGGGGGATTTCAACTCGTGGGGTCCGACTTCCGGTGCGAGTGCAACGCAGGGTCCAAGTTCCGTGTAATCGCTGGGTTTCGCAAACTTGGGGTGTCAATCACTCAGAAGGCCCATTTCGAGCCGAATTCGTCCCACCCCTGCCAAATACAAACTTTCCGTCAACTGCCCCGTGAAGGAGACGTTCGGGACCTCCATGTCACTACTTTGTCCGTGACGCGAGCGCCAAGTCGGCAACCACGTAGGCAGAACGAGTAACTTGACCCCACTCAGCATTGAAAAAATTCACAAATTCAATCACTCCTTCGCATGTAGCCTAGCACCGCTGACGGCGAAATCAACCGTCCACCCAGAACGATCCCTTGGGAAATTTGCTTTCCGGCGCCAAGTTGTTGCACCCTCTCGCTGATCCCAAACTCTAATGCCGCATGCTGTGCCCACCGTTCTGTGGATTTAGCCCGCCTCCACTGCCGGATGATCTGAGCACCACGAAGGATGGAAGATCATCGTACCCAGAAACAAGTGTTGGATACATGTGGGTGAGCTACTCTTCTCTTTGATTTTCGCACTAACTATATATGCAATCTGTTTATTGAGATCGAACCTAGAATTGTTTGCTGGCCGAACACTGACAGACAAGTTCTTATTTTTCCCAAATTTCTGTCAACTAGGGCCCCCAGAGGCCCCTTAGGTGGTTTCGGTACGCGTCAATGGATACCAACCGCGAATACCAAATGTGAAGGCCAAGTGGAATTCTGGTACTTATGTCGCGATTAAAGTAGCACCGGTGCAGATTTGCACTATCCCTGGTTTGGTTGCTGCTCTGCGTAAACATATTGAAATGGGGTCGACGCAGACTGCACGGTTTAGCTTCATCGATAAACAACGCTGAAAGGTTACTATAAAGCGTGACAGTTAGATGTCCGGGTTGCTGAAACGGTTTCCGCACATTCAAATGTTTCCGATGGAATGTAGAATAGTGGATGTGGAAGCTGCTTCCACTACTAGTGGCCCTGCTATTCAAGCTCAGGTTGATCTGACTTAAAGCCCCGCTGATGTTAAGCAAAATGTGGTTCCTCGTCTGCACCATGCTTCTGCAGCGCAACCTCCTCGAAGGAGTGCCCATTTTGTATGGTGCAAGACCCCGTTGTGGATACAGGTCGTGCTTCCATTGCCAGAACTGCTGCTGTTGTGCAAACTAAGGCTTCGGGAGGATGCCCCGCTGTTTTGGAATCTGCTGGTGTTGTTGGTCAGCCTGCTACTGAACCAATCCCTATTGCTGTTTTGCAAACTAAGGCTTCGGGAGACCACCCCACTATTGCCAGAACTGCTGGTGTTGTTGATCAGCCTGCTACTGACCCAATCCCTGCTGTTGTTGTGCAAACTAAGGCTTTGGGAGGCCGCCCCGCTGTTGTGGAATTTGCTGGTGTTGTTGCTCAGCCTGCTACTAAACCAATCGCTACTTCTGGTGTGCAAACTAAGGCTTCTAGAGGTCGCCCCGCTGTTGTGGAATCTGCTGGTGTTGTTGCTCAGCCTGCTACTAAACCAATCCCTGCTGCTGTTGTGCAAACTAAGGCTTCGGGAGGCCGCCCTGCTATTGCTAGAACTTCTAGTGTTTTTGCTCAGCCTGCTACTGACCCAATCCCTGCTGCTGTTGTGCAAACTAAGTCTTCGGGAGGCTGCCCCGCTGTTGTGGAATCTGCTGGTGTTGTTGCTCAGCCTGCTAATGAACCAATCCCTTCTTGTGTTGTGCAAACTAAGGCTTACGGAGGCTGCCCCGTTGTTGCTAGAATTGCTGGTGTAGTTGCTCAGCCTGCTATTGGACCAATCCCTGCTTCTGTTGTGCAAACTAAGGCTTCGGGAGGCTGCCCTGTTGTTGCCAAAACTGCTGGTGTTGTTGCTCAGCCTGCTACTGATCCAATCCCTGCTGCCGTTTTTAGAACTACTGTCTTGGGCGCTGGTCCTCCTAGAACCCGTGGTGAAGTTCAGCATGCTACTGCTGCTTCCGCCGTCAAGGCTAATTGAAGACCAGTTGTTGAGGAACAAGCCCATGGTCTGGACTCTGATACTATCATTGAACATTTCGGTAGTCTTGGTCCTGAGGAAAGTGGTAATGGCAAGGTACACTTTCGTATCGGTGTCGAGAAGTTCACTTCAAAATTAGATGATGGCACATGAAAAATCGTCGACGACATTGATGTATCTGTTGACACATTCGATCCCGGAGTGGTACAGATATCTGAACTGATAGAAGCGTTACATGAGAAGGTGGAGTGGGGGTCCTCCCAGGAAGCACATTTGGCATTTTTTCTTACAATAGCAAAAAGGATATAGAATTAATTGTTGACAGTGATTTAGCCGTACCGATAAGTATGATGAGATGAACTAGACGGGAAGTGTACCTGTTCGCGCGCCTGCTAACGATTGGACAGGAATTTGAGGTCGGCAATGATAAGGACGAACTTGTAGAAAACATGATTGACCTGATGGAGGACCTCGCTCGACATGGTTCGAGTGGCAGTAGCTTCGAATAGAGGAGAGACTTACAGGGGAGCAACATAAAGAGGAGCAGGAAGAGCATCCCCAGAAAGAGCACCCCAAAGAAGGGCATCACCAAGAAGACCACGCCAGAGAAGAGGACACCCAAGAGTTGCACGAAAAAAGGCACCACTCCGCAGAGTACACCCGTGAGATCCAGTCATAATGCAACCCCGAATAGTAGCAGCAAAAAAGATAAGAGGGCCAGCCCATGGTGAACGAGGTGGTGAACACACCCAGGAGCAGCAGCAAAAAGGATAAGGTGGCTCGCACGGAGGATACCACACCCAATAGTAGCGGCAAAAATGCTAGCTTGAGGAGGAACACACCGCAGAGGTCTGGCAATAATGCCAGCATGAAGGATAACACACACAATAGTGCCAGAAAAAATGCTAGCTTGATGGGGAACACGCCACAGAGGTCCAGTAATAATGCTGGTGGGAAGGAGAAAACAACCAATAGTGGCAGAAAAAGGGCTAATTCAAAGGGGAACACGCCACAGAGGTCAGGCAATGATGCCGGCACACAGGAGCCAACACCCGTGAGGGGAACAGGAAGGAGATCACACCGAGGAGTAGTAGCAAAAAGGTTAGTTCAGTGAGGAACACAACGCAGAGGTCAATCCCTAATGGGGTTACCATCACGAATGATACCATCAGGAAGGATTCCATCAGGAAGGAGGATGTACACAAGAAGATAAAGATGGTTCTGTACAGTCGAGATGAAATAGAATCTGATTATTGTTTGTCTGCCGACGAACATGTGACGCATGACAGTGTAAGACCACCCCCTGTGGTTGCAGGAACACCAACAGAGCGTCTGGGAGAAAACAGAGTTGACGGGGAGGTAGATTGGGCCAATGTTCCGGTCCATGTAGGTGCAAATGATGGTGCAGCCCCACCCCTGGGAGTCAATACAATGTGTGCAGTGCTAGGCATTGGTGATGATCATGAAGATTCTGAATCAGATATAGAAGACGGCACTGTGGAGCATCAAGAATACGGTGATGATGAGATCGACGAGACACTTATGGATGGGTCTAGCATTACAGTTGATGACTTGGGTCTCGACGTAGACGAGGTGATACATGACCACGAGGATCCTATAATTTTGGTTGGCACCGAGTTCAGCAGCATGCATGAGTTCAGGATGTTGTTCCGACATTTTTGTACCAAGGGGGAGTTCGATGTTCATAGACTGAAGAACACTGCCTAGAGGTATGAGACGGTTTGCAGGTTATAGTGGAAGAATGGATAGGTGGTGATACTTTGCCTGTGGAGGATCGCAGCCAGAGCCCTACCCGCGTCAAAGGCAATTAGGGTATCCTAGCAATGAATGGAGCAAACCATTTCAAATTTATCACTTTTACTCTATAATATAAGTAAAGTTGATGTGCAAGATCTATCTGGCAACTCCGCTTATGCTGTAAATTAATCTGTGTTACAGGTGAACAAATTGGGACCTCCCCACATGTGTGCGACAGGGAGCATGCTGAAATCCTCGATGTCTGATATGGAGTGGGTGGCTTTACAAGCTATGTCCATACTAAAGCATAACCCTATGTAGACCGTGAAGAATAATCAGAATAAACTCGTTGCTCAGTACAACATTGTCCTATCGTATTACACAGTTTGGAAAGGTAAAGATAAAGCTCTGAAAATCTTGCATGGGGATTGGACTAATAGCTTCAGGATGATATACAACTTCAAGGCTGAAGTACAGGCTAGGTGTCCAGGGAGTGTTGTGGATATCGACACTAAATTGGAAGTGGTAAAATTTATTTCAACATATTTTTCATGGCGCTTGAAACTTGCATCCAGGGATTCAAGGACGGATGTAGGCCATATCTAAGTGTAGACAATACTGTCTTAACTAGCAAATGGAAAGGCTGCCTAACATCTGCTACAACATTGGATGGTCACAACTGGATGTTCCCAGTGGCATTCGGGCTGTTCGATACAGAGATAGAGGAAAACTGGGTCTGGTTTATGAGGCAGCTCAGGAGATCTATAGGACAAATGGATCCATTGGCTATATCCATAGATGAATGCAAAGGGCCGACGAATGCAGTGAAGGAGGTGTTCCTGCGAGCTGAGGGTAGAGAATGCCATGCCCACCTGATGCTTAACCTGTACAGACAACACACGCAGGAAGCGTATTTGGTTACATGTTTGTTGTTGATAGATCTTACAGAGCTGGGCGCTGCGAATATTCATGAGCAAGATTTTTGCGGATGCCCCAGATATTCCCCAGTACTTGGCCGCACATTATTCGCAGCTATGGAAGAGGAGTCAATTTAACCCTGACATCAAAGTTGATTACATAAACAATAACCTAGCTGAATGTCTGAATAACTGGCTGAAGGACATAAAAGTCCGTCCTGTTCATATGTTGATGGACGACATACGAGGTATGATCATGAAGCTGTTAAATATAAGAAGAGAGATTATTCAGAGACTTAGAGGCCATATGCTACCGCCTATTGTACATAAACTACATAAGAGAAGTCGAGGGCTTGGTCATCTTAGGGTTCTCCCGTCAAACAACAGCAGCTGTGAGGTGGTTGATATGTCCAAAAACGGCCAAATGGATGTTGTGAACATCGAGCGGTGAGAATGCACCTGCTTAGAGTGGCACCATACCAGGAAACCATGCGATCACACATTGGTCTTCTTGGTGAACAAAAAGAACTCTACCACATTTGGATCAATATTTGTATGACTAATTCTCTCTGGAAAAGTTCAGAGCTGTGTACGCTGGTTCCGTCGAGCCCTTTACTGACCCATCTCAGTGGCCTCAAGTCCAACTTAATTTTGAGTTGTACCAGCCAGTAACAAAAAGGGGCAGAGGTAGACGAGAGGTAAAGAGGTTTAAGAATTTTTGTAGAGAGGGCTGGTTCAGCTTTTAGTGGTAGCAAGAAGGACAAAAACCGATGCAAGACCTGCTGTCTCATAGTCCATAGAGCAGCGGGGTGTCCTATTAATGCACCCAAACCTAGGTATGAGATGGTACCTATACAAAAAAATCGGTCGTACTCTATAGATATTAGGTGCTTAACCGTGTCCTGTTTTTTGACAGGAAGCACAAGGTAAGAAACATGACTGCGGACTCAATGATTTTTCTGCAGGAAGAAAATCAAAACGAGTGGAGTGATGAGGCTGAACACGATTCTGATGCTGATTGGCCTGACTTCCCTCGACCCGGAGATGCAGAGTATGTGAAGGTAAGAAATCTGGCACCTAGGAAGAGGAGGAAGGCGGGCAATGAAGAAGACAAAGGACACCGAGGCAAAGAAGTGGCACCCAGGAAGGGTAAGAAGGCTGGCACCAAAGAAGCATAGTAATGTGTTGATGTCGAACCTGTCTATGTATTCCGTAAAATTTTGGAGCTGTGTTCATGGGAATTGTCGGGCGAAACAAGCGTGTAGCAGTGTCTTAAGACAATATGAGTTATTTCACGTTCTCGTACTTATCCGTTCATTCACTATGTAATCCTTCTCTCGTAGCTACTTGAGATTTGGTAATTCCTAAAGACACTTGTTGAAGCCGAAATTGTGAATGTGCCACTACTATCTATACAGTCGCAGCACCGGAGTCGATGGGGATTGCTTCTCCAGTTCGATGGATGGTAGTGGCACAAACATAATTTACATAAGCGCCATCTGGCGCTAATGGATTAAATCCCTGTTTTTAGCATTACACTTATAAAAAGGTTCTGAGCTGAAAAACAAGTTCTAAGCGGCTACAATCCCACGAAGCAGCAATTTATTTCAGCTGCTGGAAAATGCCATGGCGACATAAACAACAAAGGAAACATATAATGCCTAGATAATGAGGAAATTGTTTCCACTTTTCGGCCCAATCTTTAGCTCGTCTATCTCACCAGCTTGCTTCCACTACTTAGCTTGCACGCCTCCTCTCTGCTCCTACATGCCCTCCATCTAGCGAAGCTCCCGAATCTCTCGCTCTAGCACACAAATCTCCTCCTTCTTGTCCCACACAACATCACAAAGATCCTGAACAAGATCCTTGTGAAAACCTGTAAGGGGTTTTCGATCAACACAAACTTGTCACATCCCAGTCCCCTCCCTTCCTGTGAACAATCGAAGCAAACAAACACAAAATTACATAACGGTTCCCGGATCGGGGTTACCAACTGCACATAGCATACGAGGTTACCGCTCTGATACCGCAGTTGCTGAATTTTCCTGTCATATTTTCGTCAGTCCAAGAAATCCATCTCGGTATCTTTTCACCACACAAACACAACATCTCGAGGTAGTAATCATAAGGCGTGTTCCGATACCTGATGGGGCACCCGCCTGGCGGCGTTGAGCCGACCTTGATTCCGCCCGAGACGAACTGCATGGGCTAGGGGAGCTAGGGTAGAGGAAAGAGGGAACGGCGGAGGAGCCTTGGATGTCAGAGCAGGGGAATGGTGAAGCGTGATTTATCCCACCCAGTAACTCGAGGAGAATCCTATCGTCCACTTTGGGCTGACAGGTGGGGCTCCTCCAAAGCTCGCGCCTTCGTTTTTCAAAGGCCCTTTCACGCTCATTGACCGAATTTTTTGCCCTCATGCCCGCCTACATATCGCTGGGAGGCCTTGCCGAGTAGCCGTCACACACCTGGTCCCACAGTTTTCCACCCTCCCCGTACACCCTGTAACAGGAAAAATCTGCCTTCATGGCTCGCGGTGGCAGATCCATCCACGCCAGCGCTTGCGGTCGGGCTCGCCATGGAGGATCCACCCCTAGATCCTACCGTCATAGTATAAAATGGCCATGGTTTCTTGAGCCGAACGGCTGCATTCTGTATCCGAGATCGGCCGCTGCTATCTGCAGACGCACTGCTGCGTCGTCGAGCTCGAGCAGGAGCCTCTAGGCACAAAGGGTTCGATCGTTGCCACCCCATCCCCTTCATCATTGTTGATTCTGAGTATGAGGACGGCGATGAAGCAATGCAGAACGCCATTGAAGCCTTGTTGGTGAAGGGCAAGACACTGGCGGGAGTGGATGTCACTCGGATGGGCGTGGAGGGGTCACCAATCGAGGTGGACTCCGACAATAGTGCCATGATCTGGGTCTAGATCTTGTTTAGGCTGGTTGCAATTTTGGTTATGTTTAATGCGAGTACAATTATTGTAATGGGTTTGGCGGGCTGCAATGGGAATTATCGATAGTTGTGTTCAGCGCAATAATAGGTGCTCATGCTTCCACAATAGAAATTGTGTGTGTGTGCCCTTTGCATGCGGCAGAATCCACGTAGATCCCGCTTAAACAAACCAGCAAAGTCAGATTACCACCATCGGACAAAATGAACAAGGAAAGGCATAAGATAGACGAACAGACGACCAATTTGTTACGAGTAGACACTATTAGTTCAGACTTCAGACCACTTGGTCGACAAATACTATTACATTTTGTTCGGAGAATTCACACACACAACTGAAAATCCACGGACATGCTTCAGCTTGGGATCCTACTAGTTCATACTTCAGACCACTTGGTTGACAAATGCCATTACACTTAACAGTAGGGAGCTCAATCTGAACAAACCTAGTTTTCACACATATACATTATCTTCCTAACCTTAGCATGATGCCCTTCATTCTTCCACTCCAGGGTTTGAATCGTCAGTGCCATATTTTTGGCATCCTGCTTGCACTTGGTTAGTTCTTTCTCTGCCTTGATCCTCAAGAACCTGTGCATATTGGTAGTTGTGACATCGTGGAATTTCTTCTCGTGCAATTCAATCCTTGATGCAGTCAGGTCTTTCTCTGCTTTAGCCTTCTGGGCCATCGCTACGTCCCTCTCTTTCCTGACTTTGCTAACCTTGGCTTCCAACCTACGGATTTCATGGTAAAGGGTTGGTGCATCATCAAGGGCCATTAACTTCATCTCAGCACTCTCAAGAAGTGCGCTGACTAAGGATTCTTTCATCTCAGCATTCTTCTCTCATAGTTTATCTAGCGATTTCTGCATAGACAGTGGCCACTCCGGATCTACCCATTTGACAAGGCCGCAAGTTTTGGTTGGCCACGCTTCACCCTGCCCACACCCTAAGAACCTCCTGCATGTGTTGCGTCCCTTGAATGCTATAAATTTAGCTGCCACAAGCTCATGTGTTTTACAACGGGGAGGACTCTCTCCCTCCGCTAAACTGTGATAATCGGAGTCGTACAATGTCGCGACGGCCTAGCACACCAGACGTACATAAGTAATTAGAGTAGATCTAGATCAAAATAAATAAATCCACATAAAATGTTACGTATGAGATGACTCACGTTGCTTTTACCGTCTCTGTGATCTTCACGCGTTTCCTGGCTGTCTCCCCGCGAAGCCATGACGAGAAGGAGGTGGAGGTGCGGGGTGGCAGCAGGAGAGGTTGCTGGTGGGGTGGCATGCCACCAGCTAGAGGCTAAGGGATGGAGTGAGGACAGTGGCTTCTAGGGGAAGGGGGAGAATTAAAGAACACCAACCCTACCAACAAAATCCAATAGCTGTTATGACACGAACACATCTAACGCCTTATGTGCGCGGCACATGGCAAGCGTGACACTGGCAGATGTAGCACGCACGATTATTAAGGAATACTCCCTGTGTCCACAAATAAGTGTACTTATAGCTTTTTATTAAGTCAAACTTTATCAAATTTGACCAAATTTTTGATAAATATAACAACATGTATTACACCAAGGAGTATTATTACAGAACTGCGACAAACATACATTAGTCTGAAAAGTATGCTCTTCACACCGGACTAGTATTGATTACGGCTTACATTTAAGCACATCATAAGTTCTAAAACTCCATGTCGGTCTTCTCGATGCGAATGCAGAAATTGATCCGCTTGGACGGTCGAGCATCGACAAGGTACTTGGATGGCACACAAAGGACCAACCCTGAGTCTCAGAATCCACCTCGCCGACGCCGGGACGTCAGGCAACACGTCCGTCATACCGGACCATCGGATGGCGTATGCGACCACATACTCACACTATACATTGGCCATGCGCACGAGACCGACCTGACGCATACCGCAGTGAAGGGAATATGCCCTGAGAGGCAATAATAAAGTGTTTATTATGTGTATTCCAAGTATATGATAGATGTTTATTTTACATGCTATAATTGTATTAATACGGAAACATTAATACATGTGTGTTTAATAAACAAACAGAAAGTTCCTGGTTATGCCTCTCTCATAAACTAGCTCGTTGATTAACAAGATGATCAAGGTTTCCTGATCATGGACATTGGATGTTGTTAATAACGGGATCACAACATTAGTGTAATGATGTGATGAACATTCATCCGAAGTATAGCATTACGATCAAAGTTATTGAGTTTATATTACTATAACAACTTACGAAGTGATCCTAATCCTTAGACCATGAGATCATGTCAATCACTAACACCGGAAGAGTTTCTTGATAACATCAAACGTCACACCGTAACAGGGTGATTATAAAGATGGATTCAGAACTAATAAAGTGTTATGTTGAGGCTCATGGATCGAGAGTGGAATTTGTTCATCCCGATGATGGATAGATATACTCTGGGCCCTCTCGGTGATATCACATTGATTAGCTTGCAAGCAAGTGATTTGGTCACTAGAATGTTATATCACGGGAACAAGAAAAGAGTGCATGTAGGTAACGAGATCAAACTAGGTATGGAGATACCGATGATCGAATATCGGACATGTAATATATCGTGAAACAAAGGGATTAAGATACTAGCATAAAAGGTTCTGACGATCACAAGAAAGTCATCGTTGAATGTGTGGAAGTCAGTATGGGTCTCCAGATCCCGCTTCTGATTATTGATCCGAGAGGGGTCTCGATCATGTCCGCATTATTCACGAACCGAAGGGTGACACACTTAAGAGACACCGACATCCAATTGGAGCAAATGTTTCATGCCGAAAGAATAAACAAGCGCAGGAATTTATTTCACTAGATACCGAAACAGGTTTTCGGGTGAAATTGCATAAAGTGGTTATGCAGGTGAAATGGAATTCTAGCAAGGGATTATTTGTGAATGTTTGTCATTAAAGTAATTGACAAAATTCTGAATAAAATAAAAGAGTTTTATTTAATGAGAGTTTGCATTAAATTTGGTGGAAATTTAATGGGAATTTGAGTGGACTTTTGAGTGGAGGGAATTTAAAAGAAATTTTATGAGTGGAGTGTCCACCCACATGAAGAGGGGAGGGCAAGGGGACAGCCCCCATGCGCCGGCCACCCCCTTGGGGTCCCCCCCTCCTCCTATAAATGGATCCCCCCTCCTCACTTGTCTCTCACACCTCCTCGTGAAGGATCTCTCTCCCCCTCTAGAATTTATCCCCCATGGTCTCGGACTAGCGAGATACATGTTCCCGGTGGCTATTCGGCAAGAAAGAGTTGTGCTTCCGCTGCATCGCTGGAGCGAGGAGGCGGAGGTTGCTCGGTGCCTCGAACGTTTGTGCGAGCACGGATGCGCTGCTGATTTGCGGCGCTAGGACTTCCTCTCGATCTTGAGATCGGCAAGAGATCATCTACATCAACCACGAGTTGAACTCATTAAGCTTTGTCGGTCTTCAAGGGTATGTTCTCTATGGATATACATCCACCCGTTGTTTGTATCTAGTAGATAGATCTTGGTACATAGTTCCCGTCGTAGGAAATTTTTTGTTTTCTATGCTGCGAACCCTACAAAGGGTATCGAGCGGATCTATGCGTAGATTCTTTACACAGGTAGTACACATATGAGTATGTGGGCGATGATGATCATGTTGTTGCTCCTTTTTTGTAATTTTGGATATTGGTGGCATAGTGAGATGAAGCGGCCCAGACAAACTTTACATGTCCTCGCACATGAGACCTGTTCCACGCTTGACATGCAACTAGTTTGCATAAGTGGCTAGCGGGTGTCTGTCTCTCCTACTATAGTCAATATCTATTTTGCGTTTAGTTGTCAACAATTTGATTATCCTCGTCGTGGTTCATGTTCGTAGGTAAGAACGGTTCTATCTCGAAAGCCCTAAGCCACGTAAAACTTGCAATGGATAAATTAGAGGCGTCTAGTTTAGATTGTTGCTGGGCTAGTGTTATGATATGTTAGTGTTGTAAGTAGAAGTATGAGATGATACTCTTACAACACACATAGCGTGTAAACTCCGTAGACCTCACATATAGGTATGATACTGATCATACCACGATGCACATGATAGTGATCATATGCGGGAACCATAACATTTCACTAATAAACATGTGATGTTTGATAGCATCTTATATTGCTTGTTTAGCGCTTTGTTAGCATAATAAGATGATCCCTCATTTAAATATCAAGATAAGAATGTGTTCTTCCTTTAGTATGCACCGATTATGTTTCGTCGCTCCAAGACATAACGTGATGATCGGGTGTTCTTGGATCCACGACCATATTTCGGGTGTAAAACAGTTACACACACGAATACTAAGGTTCTAACTTGGCGAGCCTAGCATGTACAGACATGGCCTCGGAACACGGACCGAAAGGTTAAGCATGAGTCATATAGTTGATATGATGCCCATTTGATGCTCGCCTTTGAAGCTATACCGACTCACGTGATGATCGGACTTGGTATAGTGGAATTGGTTCATGTAATCACCAAAAAGGCACGAGGGATGTCATTTTTGAGTGGGAGTTCTTTCGTAATATGGATTAGTTGAACTCAATCTATCATACACTTAGTCTAAACTTTACAAATTCTATTGTAGATGGCACCACCTGCTTTTAATTTCAATGTGTTCATGGAGAAAGAGAAACTAGCAACGAACGGTAGCAACTTTACCGAATGGGCCAAGAATTTGAGGATTCTTCTCTCTGCTGCACAAAAGCAATATGTGCTAGAAGCGCCGTTAGGCCCCCCACCTTTTGATGATGCCCCTGACAAGGAGAAGAATGTCTATCAGACTTGTCAGGAGGACCACAACTTAGTTCATTGCAACATATTGTATGGGCTAGAGGCGGAACTTCGAAAGCGTTTCGAAAATGGAAATGCATTTGATACAATGGGTGAGTTGAAAATGATTTTCGACACACATGTTGCTGTAGAGAGCTACAACGCTTCAGAAAAGTTCTTTAGCTGCATGATGGAAGAGCACAACTCCGTTAGTGAGCATGTACTCAAGATGTCGGGTTATGCCGATAAGATTGTGTCTTTGGGAATACCGATTCCCATTGACTTAGGCATCCATCGTGTTCTGCAGTCTCTGCCACCTAGCTATAAGAGCTTCGTGATGAACTATAATATGCAAGGCATGAAGAAGTCTCTTCCCGAGCTTCTGTCAATGCTTAAAACTGCAGAAGTGGAGATCAAAAAGGAACATCAAGTGTTGATGATCAATAGGAACACTGGTTTCAAGAAAGACAAGAAGGGAAAACGGAAGGGAAGTAAGGGCGGCAAGCCGCTGTTGCGTGCTGAAAAAGAAACCCCGAGTTGGACCTAAGTCCGATACCGAGTGTTACTATTGTAAGGGATCGCCATCGGAAGCGAATCGCCCCAAGTATCTGGCAGACAAGAAGGCCGGCAAGGAAAACAAAGGTATATATGATATACATGTTATTGATGTGTACTTGACTAGAGCTCGCAGTAGCAACTGGGTATTTGATACCGGTTCAGTTGATAATATTTGTAACTCGAATCAGGGGTTGCGAAACAAGCGACCGCTAGCAAGGGGTGAGGTCAAGATGCGTGTCGGCAATGGATCAAGCGTTGATGTGATCGCCGTCGGAATGCTGCCTCTCCACTTGCCGTCCGGATTAGTTATAAACTTGAATAATTGTTATCTGGTGCCTGCACTAAGCATGAACATTGTATCTGGATCGTGTTTGATGCGAAGTGGTTATTCATTTAAATCCGAGAACAATGGTTGTTCCATTTATATGAATGAAATCTTTTATGGTCATGCACCAATGATGAATGGTTTATTTCTTTTAGATCTCGATGATAATGTTACACATATTCATAATGTTGATCCTAAGAAGATTAAACTTAATGATGATATATCCGCATATATGTGGCACTGCCGTCTAGGTCATATTGGCGTTAAACGCATGAAGAAGCTCCATTCGAATGGACTTTTGGAATCACTTGATTATGAATCATTTGATACATGTGAGCCATGCCTTATGGGCAAGATGACTAGAACGCCGTTTTCCGGTTCAATGGAACGGCATGATTTGTTGGAAATCATACATTACGATGTATGTGGTCCAATGAGTGTGTCGCCGAGGTGGATATCGTTATTTTGTTACTTTCACGGATGATTTGAGTAGATACGGTTATATCTACTTGATGAAACACAAGTCTGAAACCTTTGAAAAGTTCAAGGAATTTCAGAATGAAGTGGAAAATCATCGTAATAGAAAGATCAAATTTCTACGGTCAGACCGTGGAGGTGAGTATCTAAGTTACGAGTTTAGCACTCACATGAAAGAGTGTGGAATTGTTTCACAACTCACACCGCCGAACACCACGAGAAATGGTGTGTCGGAACGTCGTAATCGTACTTTATTAGATATGGTACGATCTATGATGTCTCCGACGGACTTGCCGCTGTGTCATTTTGGGGTTATGCACTAGAAACTGCTGCATTCACTTTAAATCGGGCACCATCTAAATCCGTTGAAAAGACACCGTATGAATTGTGGTTTGGAAACAAACCTAAGCTGTCTTTTCTTAAAGTTTGGGGATGCGATGTTTATGTGAAGAAACTTCAACCGGATAAACTCGAACCCAAAGCAGAAAAATGTGTCTTCATAGGATACCCTAAGGAAACTATTGGGTATTCCTTCTATCACAGATCCGAGGGCAAGGTTTTTGTTGCCAAGAATGGATCCTTTCTAGAAAAAGAGTTTCTCGCGAAAGGTGTGAGTAGTCGGAAAATAGAACTCGAAGAGGTTATTGAACCTTCTCTTCAAAGTATGGCGAGTAGCGCAGCGCCGGAAGTTGTTCCGGAGTTGGCTCCACCTGTTGAAGAGGGAACTAATGATAATGATCATGAAACTCCAAAAGAGAGTACTACCGAACCTCGCAGGTCAAGCAGGACGCGTGTAGCTCCCGATCTGTACGAAAATCCTGTCATGAATTTCATGGTTGATGAAAATGATGACCCTGCGACGTATGAAGAAGCGATGATGAGCCCGGATTCCAACAAATGGTTAGAAGCCATGAAATCCGAGATGGAATCCATGTATGAAAATCAAGTTTGGAACTTGGTGGAATTACCTCACGACCGAAAGGTCGTGGAGAACAAATGGATTTTCAAAAGGAAAACTGATGCTGATGGTAATGTGACAGTCTATAAAGCTCGACTTGTCGCAAAGGGGTTTCGACAAATTCAAGGAGTTGACTACGATGAGACATTCTCTCCCGTAGCGATGCTAAAGTCAGTTAGGATTATGTTAGCAATTGTTGCATATTTCGATTATGAGATATGGCAGATGGATGTCAAAACCGTGTTTCTCAATGGTAATATTGAAGAAGAGTTGTATATGATACAACCAAAGGGTTTTGTCGATCCTAAGGATGATAACAAGGTGTGCAAGCTTCAGCGATCCATCTATGGATTGAAGCAAGCATCACGAAGTTCGAATCTCCGCTTTGATGAGGTGATCAAAGAGTTTGGATTTGTCCAAACTTATGGAGAAGCTTGTATTTACAAGAAAGTGACTGGGAGCAATGTGGCATTTCTGATATTATATGTGGATGACATATTATTGATCGGAAATGATATAGATCTTTTAAACAATGTTAAAAGTTATCTAAACAGCAAATTTTCAATGAAGGACCTAGGTGAAGCGTCATACATATTAGGCATAAAGATCTATAGAGATAGATCTAGGCGCCTAATATGGCTATCGCAAAGTACATACCTTGATAAGATTTTAAAAAAGTTTAAAATGGACGGAAGTAAGAAGGGGTTCTTACCTATGTTGCAAGGCAAGACATTGAGTAAGACTCAAAGTCCGGCTTCAGCGGAAGAAAGAGAGATAATGGAATAAGTCCCCTATGCTTCAGCCATAGGCTCTATAATGTACGCCATGCTATGTACAAGACCGGATGTGGCACATGCTATTAGTTTGACTAGTAGGTACCAATCGGATCCAGGTTCGGAACACTGGATAGCGGTCAAGAATATCCTTAAGTACTTACGAAGAACTAAGGATATGTTTCTTGTATACGGAGGTGAAGAAGAGCTCGTCGCTAAGTGTTATGTTGACGCTAGCTTTGACACTGATCCGGATGACTCTAAGTCTCAATCCGGATACGTTTTTCTCATGAATGGCGGAGCGGTTAGTTGGAGGAGCTCCAAACAACCTGTGGTAGCGGGATCAACAACGGAGGCCGAATATGTTGCTGCTTCAGAAGCGGCTCAGGAAGCAGTTTGGATGAAGCAGTTCATATCCGAACTAGGAGTGGTTGCAAACGCGTTGGACCCAATGGTGATCTATTGTGACAACAATGGTGCCATTGCCAATGCCAAAGAACCAAGGTCTCACAAGCATTCCAAGCATATTAAGCGCCGGTTTCACTCCATCCGCGAACATGTCAAGGATGGAGATATAAAGATTTGTAAAGTACATACAGATCTCAATGTAGCAGATCCGTTGACTAAAACTCTCCCTAGAGCAAAACTTGATCAACACCAGAACTCAATGGGTGTTAGATTTATCACTATGTAACTAGATTATTGTCTCTAGTGCAAGTGGGAGACTGAAGGGAATATGCCCTGAGAGGCAATAATAAAGTGTTTATTATGTGTATTCCAAGTATATGATAGATGTTTATTTTGCATGCTATAATTGTATTAATACGGAAACGTTAATACATGTGTGTTTAATAAACAAACAGAAAGTTCCTAGTTATGCCTCTCTCATAAACTAGCTCGTTGATTAACAAGATGATCAAGGTTTCCTGATCATGGACATTGGATGTTGTTAATAACGGGATCACAACATTAGTGTAATGATGTGATGAACATTCATCCAAGTATAGCATTACGATCAAACTCATTGAGTTTATATTGCTATAACAACTTTTAAGTGATCCTAATCCTTAGACCATGAGATCATGTCAATCACTAACACGGAAGAGTTTCTTGATAACATCAAACGCGTCACACCGTAATGAGGTGATTATAAAGATGGATTCAGAACTAATAAAGTGTTATGTTGAGGCTCATGGATCGAGAGTGGAATTTATTCATCCCGATGACGGATAGATATACTCTGGGTCCTCTCGGTGATATCACATTGATTAGCTTGCAAGCAAGTGATTTGATCACTAGAATGTTATATCACGGGAACGAGAAAAGAGTGCATGTCGGTAACAAGATCAAACTAGGTATGGAGATACCGATGATCGAATATCGGACATGTAATATATCGTGAAACAAAGGGATTAAGCTACTAGCGTAAAAGGTTCCGACGATCACAAGAAAGTCATCGTTGAATGTGTGGAAGTCAGTATGGGTCTCCAGATCCCGCTTCTGATTATTGATCCGAGAGGGGTCTCGATCATGTCCGCATTATTCACGAACCGAAGGGTGACACACTTAAGAGACACCGACATCCAATTGGAGCAAATGTTTCATGCCGAAAGAATAAACAAGCGCAGGAATTTATTTCACTAGATACCGAAACAGGTTTTCGGGTGAAATTGCATAAAGTGGTTATGCAGGTGAAATGGAATTCTAGCAAGGGGTTATTTGTGAATGTTTGTCATTAAAGTAATTGAAAAAATTCTGAATAAAATAAAAGAGTTTTATTTAATGAGAGTTTGCATTAAATTTGCTGGAAATTTAATGGGAATTTGAGTGGACTTTTGAGTGGAGGGAATTTAAAAGAAATTTTGTGAGTGGAGTGTCCACCCACATGAAGAGGGGAGGGCAAGGGGGCAGCCCCCATGCGCCGGCCACCCCCTTGGGGTCCCCCCCTCCTCCTATAAAAGGATCCCCCCTCCTCACTTGTCTCTCACACCTCCTCGTGAAGGATCTCTCTCCCCCTCTAGAATTTATCCCCATGGTCTCGGACTAGCGAGATACATGTTCCCGGTGGCTATTCGGCAAGAAAGAGTTGTGCTTCCGCTGCATCGCTGGAGCGAGGAGGCGGAGGTTGCTCGGTTCCTCGAACGTGTGTGCGAGCACGGATGCGCTGCTGATTTGCGGCGCTAGGACTTCCTCTCGATCTTGAGATCGGCAAGAGATCGTCTACATCAACCACGAGTTGAACTCATTAAGGTTTGTCGGTCTTCAAGGGTATGTTTTCTACGGATATACATCCGCCCGTTGTTTGTATCTAGTAGATAGATCTTGGTACATAGTTCCCATCGTAGGAAATTTTTGTTTTCTATGTTGCAAACCCTACACGCAGGTGGGCCCAGGGAAGGTTCCTGGAATGGTTCCCTGAACGTGAGCGGTGATGGTCAAGAGAAAAACAGAGCCATCCCCCTGCAAAACGAGCCGGCGGCGTGCCGGCTCAGGGAAGGGCACCTGCTCTTGGAGAAGAATGGTGTAGCCATAGCAGAGCCTAATCACTTTGATCGGGCGATCCCTTGCAAGGTAGACCACGAGCTTTGCCGGCGGGCCGGTGTAGTTGTAGCCGGGCTCTATGCAGCCGCACTCGCCGTGACGGCACGCGAGCTCATGCCCTGGGAGCACGTGGTAGGGGTAACAGCGAGAGCATCCATGGTGGGAGCACTCGATCCTGTACGTCGCCAGGATGTTGCGCGTGAGGATCTCCTCCAGATTCAAAGGCTGGCGATCTGAGTACTCCTTGCTGTGTGGCTCCCACATCCGAAGATTGTCGAGAAATTAGAGAAAATATGTACAGTTAGTTAAGACGACATCAGGAATTTGTAATATAAATTCAAACGGTAGTCCAATGATTTCCTACCTTAAGGTTCAAGTCAGTTGCTCTCGTTCGACACGGCGAGATGCGGTGGAGAAGGTGTGTGAAAGAGACGTGCTCAGTCACGATCTCCTATTGATATAGGGTAGAGGGAGGTGCATATAGTAATATATATATTTGAATATTATAAGAGCGGCGAATCATGTCGCAGAACAACCTACTCGCGGATCGGGCTTACAAAGAAGCATCCTAGCATCCACGCGGCCCGATCGAATGGTCTGTAACCATCGGCAGGCGGAACCAGCCCCCCGAGAAGGAGGAAGCGGTCCGGGTCTTCTAGAAGAGACGATCTAACGGTCTCCTTTGGCCACTAGGGTTACAATCTGGCGGCTGCTATTAGTCGTTAGGGTTACGATACGGGAAACTCTGGATTTCTCCATGGAACCCTAGAATCTGTAGTTCGAGAAGTTGCTTAGAATGCCGAGAGGATGCTAGGTACCGGGTTTGGGCTCAATCCGCGCAATGGATCCATGTTCTGGGCAGTGAGGGGGAGGTATAGGGTTTAAAGCCATGTTAACTCCGAGTCGATAGCCATCCGGGGGGTGCGCCGTGTGCCAAAAGTCCCGGTTTGTCCTGTTTATGATTTTATGTTGGTAGTGGGTGAGACACAGGAGCTACCCAAGATGGTTTCATTTTTTTGTTGATTTTTGACGAATTTTCCATTGCCGGGGTTCGAGGGGTGGGCAAAATCGGCAAACCCACCGGCGTTCGCAGGCACACGAGGTCCATTGCAACCTTGAACCTAGGCACTTGCCCAGCCTAGGTACCCCATGGGGCACCCAAAAACATTTTTTCCAGAAAATACAGGGCAATTTCTAGGGTACCTACAGTTAGAAATCGCAATTGCTTGGGAGTGACTCGGGGAAAATACAGTATATGCTTGCACCACGAGATGAGCACCAACCTCCCGGGGATGGCGGTCCGCCACGACGTAGCATTCTTGTAAATTGCCTTGGGCACGAGGGCGTGCTCAATTTTCGCACCCCCTTTGCAGAATTGCCAGTTTTCCGGAGTCGGTAAAAGGAAACTCTGGATTTCTCCATGGAACCCTGGAATCTCTAGCTGGAGAAGTTGCTTAGAATGCCGAGAGGGAGCTAGCTTCCGGGTTTGGGCTCAATCTGCCCAGTGGATCCATGTTCTGGGCAGTAAGGGGGAGGTCTAGGGTTGAAAGCCATGTTAACTCCTACTCGATAGCCATACGGGGGGTGCGCCGTGTGCCAAAAGTCTCGGTTTGTCATGTCTATGATTTTATGTTGGTAGTGGGTGACACACATGGGCTACTCGAGATGGTTTCATATTTTTTTCATTTTTGATGAATTTCCCATTGTGGGTTTGTGTGTGTGTGTTATGTCTAGGGTTGATATGAAAATGGTTTTATGTTGGTAGTGGGTGACACGCAGGGGGATGCTCAAGCTGGTCTCGTATTTTTTTGATGAATTTCCCATTGCCGGGGTTCAGGGGTGGGCAAAATCGGAAAACCCGTCGGCGCGCGCAGGCACGCGAGGTCCATTGCAACCTTGAACCTAGGCAATTTCCCAGCCTAGGTACCCCATGGGGCACCCCAGAACATTTTTTTCCAGAAAATACAGGGCAATTTCTACGGTGCCTACAGTTAGAAACCGCAATTACCTGGGCGTGACTTAGGAAAATACACTATATGCTTGCACCACGAGATGAGCACCAACCTCCTGGGGATGGCGGTCCGCGATGATGTAGCATGCGTGTAAATTGCCTCGGGCCCTAGGGCGCGCTCAATTCTTGCACCTCCTTTGCAGAATCGCCGGTTTTCCGGAGTTCGTAAAAGGAAACTCTAGATTTCTCCATGGAATACTGGAATCTCTAGCTGGAGAAGTTGCTTAGAATGCCGAGAGTGAGCTACATGCCGGGTTTGGGCTCAATCCGAGTATTGGATCTATGTTCTGAGCAGTGAGGGGGGTCTAGGGTTGAAAGCCATGCTAACTCCTACTCGATAGCCATCTGGGGGGTGCGTCGTGTGCCAAAAGTCCCGGTTTTGTCCCTTATGATTTTATGTTGGGAGTGGGTGACACACAGGGGCTAGTTGAGATGGTTTCGTATTTTTTCTTTATTTTTGATGAATTTACCATTGAACGGGTTCGGGGGGAGGGCAAAATCGTCAAACCCGCCGGTCCACGTAGGCACGAAAGGTCCAATGCAACCTTGAACCTAGGCACTTGCCCAGCCTAGGTACCCCATGTGGCACCCCAAAACATTTTTCCAGAAAATATAGGATATTTCTAGGATACCTACAGTTAGAAACCGCAATTGTCAGGGCGTGACTCGAGGAAAATACAGTATACACTTGCACCACGAGATGAGAACCAACCTCCCAGGGATGGCGGTCCGCCACGACGTAGCATGCGTATAAATTGCCTCGGGCCCTAGGGCGTGCTCAATTCTCGCACCTCCTTTGCAGAATCGCAGGTTTTCCGGAGTCGGTAAATGGAAACTCTGGATTTCTCCATGGAACCCTGGAATAACTATCTAGAGAAGTTGCTTAGAATGCCGAGAGGGAGCTAGGTGCCGGGTTTGGGCTCAATCCGCACAGTGGATCCACGTTCTGGGTAGTGAGGGGGGTCTAGGGTTGAAAGCCCTGTTAACTCCTACTCGATATCCATCCGGGGGGTGCGCCGTGTGCCAAAAGTCCCGTCTTGTCATGCTTATGATTTTACGTTGGTAGTGGGTGACACACAGGGGCTACTCAAGCTGGTTTCATATTTTTTTCTTGATTTTTGATGAATTTCCCATTTCCAGGGTTCAGGGGTGGGCAAAATCGGCAAACCTGCCGGCGTGCGCAGGCATGTGAGGTATATTGAAACCTTGAACCTAGGCACTTGCCCAGCCTAGGTACCCCATGGGGCACCCCAAAACGTTTTCTCCATAAAATACAGCACAATTTCTAGGGTACCTACAGTTAGAAACCACAATTACCGGGGCGTGACTCGGGGAAAATCCAGTATACGCTTGCACCACGAGATGAGCACCAACATCACGGGGATGGTGGTCCGCCACGATGTAGCATGCGTGTAAATTGCCTTGGGCCCTAGGGCACGCTCAATTCTCACACCTCCTTTGTAGAATCGTCGGTTCTCCGGAGTCGGTAAAAGGAAACTATTGATTTCTCCATGGAACCCTGGAATCTCTAGCTGGAGAAGTTCCTTAGAATGCCGAGAGGGAGCTAGGTGCCGGGTTTGGGCTCAGTCCGCGCAGTGGATCCACGTTCTGGACAGTAAGGGGAGGTCTAGGGTTGAAAGCCATGTTATCTCCTACTTGATAGCCATCCAGGGGGTGTGCCGTGTGCCAAATGTCCCAGTTTGGCTTTCTTCTGATTTTATATTGGTAGTGGGTTACACACAGGGGCTACTCGAGCTGGTTTCATATTTTTTTTTTGATTTTTGATGAATTTCCCATTGCCGGGGTTCGGGGGTGGGAAAAATCGGCAAACCCGCTGGTGCGCGCAGCCACGCGACGTCCATTGCAACCTTGAACCTAGGCACTCTCCCAGCCTAGGTACCCCATGGGGCACCCCAAAACATTTTTTCCAGAAAATACAAGGAAATTTCTAGCGTACCTACAGTTAGAAACCGCAATTACCGAGGCATGACTTAGGAAAAATACAGTATATTCTTGCACCATGAGATGAGCACCAACCTCCTGAGGATGGCGGTCCGCTACGATGTAGCATGTGTGTAAATTGCCTCGGCCCCTAGGGCACGCTCATTTCTCGCACCTCCTTTGCAGAATCGCCGGTTTTCCGGAGTCGGTAAAAGGAAACTCTGGATTTCTCCATGGAACCCTAGAATCTCTAGCTGGAGAAGTTGCTTAGAATGCCGAGAGGGAGCTAGGTGTCGGGTTTAAGCTCAATCCGCGCAGTGGATCCACGTTCTGGGCAGTGAGGGGAGGTCTACGGTTGAAAGCCATGTTAAATCCTACTCGATCACCATCCGGGGGTGCGCCGTGTGCCAAAAGTCCCAGTTTGTCTTCCTGATGATTTTATGTTGGTAGTGGGTGACACGCAGGGGCTACTCGAGATGGTTTCATATTTTTCTTGATTTTCGATGAATTTCCCATTGGCAGGGTTCGAGGGGTGGGCAAAATCGGCAAACCCGCCGGCGCGCGCATGTGGTCCATTGCAACCTTGAACCTAGGCATTTTCCCAGCCTAGGTACCCCATGGTGCACCCCAAATCATTTTTCCAGAAAATACAGGGCAATTTCTAAGGTACCTATAGTTAGAAACCCCAATTTCCGGGGCATGACTCGGGAAAAATACAGTATACGCTTGCACCATGAGATGAGCACCAACCTTCCGGGGATGGCGGTCCGCCACGATGTAGCATCCGTATAAATTGCCTCGGGTCTGATGTATACGCACTTCTATTCTTGTAGACACTTGTTGGGCCTCGAAGTGCAGATGTTTGTAGAACAACAGCAAGTTTCCCTTAAGTGGATCACCCAAGGTTTATCGAACTCAGGGAGGGATTAGTCAAAGGTATTCCCTCTCAAGCAACCCCGCAATCAAGATACAAGAAGTCTCTTGTGTCCCCAACACACCCAATACACTTGTCAGGTGTATAGGTGCACTAGTTCGGTGAAGAGATAGTAAAATACAAGTGGTAATGGTGTCAGAAAAGAGCTTGACGGTGGGGTAAATACTAAAGGAAACAAGAAGGAAGCAAGAAGGAAGCAAGAAAACATGCAACAGATCTAGTATCAAAAGGTGTTTCAATGTTTAGAAACAAGGCCTAGGGATCATACTTTCACTAGTGAACACTCTATCATATAAATATCCTCTCTTCATGATACTACTCTTAACTACTCTCCGGTTGAACACTCTAATCATCGGTAGGGCTATAACAACACTCCTCAAAGTCTGGCTTCCCCAATCTAGATAACCCCGAACTGTCACCTTGAGCGCTAGATGGTTCCAACAAACACCACAATTTCATAGAGACATCCAAATCCAAATATAACTCATAAAAAATATTCAATCTAGCCAAAGTGCCACACACGGTATGCACGCTGTCACTTTCACACACGTGGGGAAAAGCATAGATCTATTAAAGCACAAAGAGTATTTATGTAGATTCAAACCTAAGTGCCACCATGGCATGCACGCTGTCACTTTCACACACATGGGGAGAGCAGAGATCTAATGAAGCACTTGAGTAGCTAGGTAGATCTACTTGATTACAAAGCTCATGACCACAAGATCATGCATAGAGAGAGAGAGATGAACATATAGCTACCGGTAGAGCCCTTAGCCTCGAGGAAGAACTACTCCCTCCGCATCATGGGAATTAGCAACGGTGATGAAGATGGTGGTGGAGATTGATGGAGATGGCTCTGGGGGCACTTCCCCGTCCCGGTAGGGTGCCAGAACAGAGACTTTCTGTCCCTCGAATCTCCCCTTTGGTGGTGGCGGCGCAACATAGGTTTTCGTAGATTTCTTCTGGATTTCCTAGGGTTTTTGGGTCGGAGGCTTCTTATAGCCGCAAGAATCAAGGTCGGTGGGGGTCCAGGGATTACCCGCACCTAGGAAGGTGTGGCCACCCTGTGGCCCCCCTCCGGCTCTGCTTCGTGGTTCCGTGTTGGTCCGGGAAAAATAATAACTTTGGCTTTTGTCTCGTCCAATTCCGAGAATATTGATTTTCTGCCTTTCTGGAACCAAAAACAGAAGAAAACGGGCAACTGGCACTGTGGCAACTTGTTAATAGGTTAGGTCCTGAAAAGATATAAAAACACCTCAAAGTTTAGACAAAACAAAGCAAAGTAGATACTAAACAAGCATGGAGCATCAAAAATTATAGATACGTTTCCGACGTATCAAGCATCCCCAAGCATAACTCCTGCTCGTCCTCGAGTAGGTAAGTGATAAAAAGAATAATTTTTGAGGTGACATGCACCCTCACAATAAAGATCCAACCATTTGCAAGCACTGAAAGCTAGGATCAAAGAACTCTAAACATGTACATGAAAGATGGAGTTCTACCAATAGAACATAGTAACTATGCATGCAACATGAGAAGCTACAAACAAAGATCATAAATAACATGCATTGAAAAACGTTTGTTTGTTTCACATACAGAAAACATAACATAGTGGCATTCAGCTTGTCCCTCATAGAGTAGCAATATGGATGCATAGGACACCTTCAAAGTTCACAAGGGTGACTAGAAACAAATAGCACAAGAACAAATAATATCACAATATGCATCAATCAATAAGCTTTGGAACACTACACACAGAATGACAACTACGCTCTCTTAATGGTGCCTAAAGGTAGAAGGTGGAGACTCAATAGTGGTGGAAGAAAGGCCTTTTATAAAGGAAGCAAGGATTTCAAGTTTCAAAAAGAGCTTCCAAAAATATGGTACTTGTTAGCTTTCAGCACTCATTTCCCCTATCATAAGCATCTTGAAGTGATTAAGGTTAAAGTGAACAAAGATGGAGTATATGCTTTACGAAGTATAAGTTGGCAATCTCAAGTCCCATGAATACGAGGGACACACCTCATGCTACTCAACTTTAGTCACCTGTAATTTCTTGTCATTGTAAGTATTTGCATATCATTGAGAACTACAAATGGGGTACCCCTTGAACATGGTACAGGAGCTATCCCATAACCAAAATGACAAGGCAAGCAGACAATGAGCATCTCAGCAATATTCTTATTTACCATGGGAATATTGTGCTTTTTTCTCTCTTTCCTCTTTTCTCAATGTGTCTATTTTTTATAAGAAGAATGTTTCATAGATGTCACTATGGTGATGCTGCAAGTTTCCACCATGATTAGGCATGGCTTAGACTAGCGGCCCAGGCATTTCTCTAACACAGGATACAAACTCCATGGACTTACGTGTTCCCTCTTTATTTCACACCGGTGACATCCATAGACAAAAGAGCATGATATCAACTGAGTACAAAGTACAAGTGCAATGTTGAAAACGTTCCCCGTGATAGCACGGTTCTGCTAATTCCAACATATAAGTGCAAGCATATACAACATAGATGACACAATGGTTCAAGTTTATTAGGGGCAAGGAATATAAAGTGTGCCATCACGTTTGTGAGGGATTTAATCACTAAGTTTTCACATAACAAAATAGTTTTAAATTGGAAGATAGCAGTAAACAAGAATATACTTGGAATGGTGTAACACACCATGCATAGGATTTTATAGTGGACACATTGGAATAACTTGGTTTCTTGGGAGTTGGAAGCATTAGTAGAGCTTACTCATACAAGTGGAGGCTAGCAAAAGACTGGGAGCAACCAAATAAGAGAGCAATAATGGCTGTAATCATGCAGTGCAAGAAAGCATTACTAATCAAAGCATAGAGTGGTACTACAAGTCAAGTACTAAATGATCATAGAGGCTATGGTGACTTGTTCATAGTCATAACATTGTGTGAGCATGTGCCAAGTCAACCCAAACAAAGCATTAAAGGAGAATACCATAATACTATGCTTTTGTATGCTAAAACAACGCATGATTCCTTCAAGGCACACTAAGCAATCCCAATTTTTTGGAACAAGACATTCTACATCAATAATCACTAAGCATAAGGTCAAAACAACACCTAGCATGTCATGCTAAAGTCTAAGTCACAGTCAATGCAAGCTCCCTTTTGTACCACTTAAGCATGAAGCTTCCTACTCTTTTCCAACACCAAACAACTTATTTGAAACAACTCACAAATATAATAATCAATAAATATCAGTGAGCTTGTCTCACAAATCCACAAAGAAGAACTAAAATGTTCTAAGCTAAAAGCACAAGAAAACTAAGGCTAAACGCAGTGCTAGCAAAAGTGAACACTCACAAAAAAATAAGAGTGAAAACTAGAGTATTCTAGGCAATGGAAACAGAGTGTGTCTCTCTCCAAAAGAAGTGTGGTGTAACCAACCAACTTACTCAAGCAAACTAAGAAATCGAAAACAAAAAACGAAAACTAAGACACTCCAAGAACAACAAAACAATGCATGAAACAATAAAACGAAGTGTCTAGAAAGACCTGAGATTTTTATTGATGAAGAAGGGGATGCCTGGGGCATCCCCAAGCTTTGACGCTTGTACCTCTTGGATATTTCTTGGTGCGACACCGGGGTGGCATCCCCAAGCTTGAGATTTTGTCCATTCTTCATCTCATTACATCATTCTCTCTCTACACCTGAAATTTTTCCTTCATATAAAACTTCACACAATCTTCATTAGCAACATTAGTGTATTTAAAAGATAATAGACCCTTAATTTTAGCTTTAGAACAGCAAAACTTTTCATTAAAAACACAATATACTGTAGCAACTCCTTTAAAAAGCAGAATTTCCCAAAAAGAACCCAAAAAGGAATCAATAAGAAGCAAATGCAAATAATGGCAGAAATCTGCCAAAACAGACCAGCAGGTAGAAACCAATTTTTTCAAAGACCTTCTGTTGCTCAAATCAAAAAGTATTGAACTAAATAAATTTATCTAATATACTGGGGGGTTTATTCGTAAATTTTCAGCTCAATCCGAATTACAGGGACCCCTCACGAATGTTTTTGGTGGAAGGCAGAAATCTGTTTCGGGACAGCAACTCCCTAAATCTTACTTCCCTCTCATTAGAGGTCATTATTGGCACAAAAAAGCAAACAAAAAGGATAAGGAGAGGTCATTAAAGAAGTAATAACCTCCAAGACTCAAGAAAACTCTTGGGTCATCTCCCAACAAGTACTTTTCTTTAATGCCTTTAAGTTAGGCTTGATAGTTTGAGAAAATGCTCTCATAATAAATATGAATTAAAGTAAAAGAGAGCATCAAGAAGAAAATTCAAATCACATTTAAGTCTAACCCACTTCCTATGCATAGGAACCTTGTAAATAAACAAGTCATGAAAGCATAAAGCAACAAGCATAGGAAAGCAAAACAATTGCAACTTTAAAACTTTCAACATAAAGAGGGGAAACTTAATATTATTGAGATGCATAAAACCATGTTTCCCTCTCTCATAATAACTTTTAGTAGAAACATGAATAAAATTAACAATATAACAATCACATAAAACATTCTTATCATGATCCACATGCATAAAATGATTATTACTCTCCACATAAGAATAGCCATTCTTATTAATTATAGTGGGAGCAAATTCAACAAAATAGCTATCACTATTATTCTCATCACCATAATCATCAAATATAGGAGGCATATTGTAATAACAATCAATTTTCTCCTCAATAGTAGGTGGACTGAAAATATCATACTCATCATTGTAATCATCATATATTGGGGGTTTGGTATCATCATAACCAACATAATAGCTATCTTCCAAAGATGGGGGACTAAAAAGATCATTTTCATCAAAACTAGCTCCCCCAAGCTTAGACATTTCCATAGCATTAGCAACAATGGTGTCCAAAGAATTCATACTAATTAACATTGATATTAGCATGCAAATAAAGTTCCATAGGTTTTTAAATTTTCTCTTCAAACACTTCATGTCCTAACTCAAGATAAACACTATAAAGCTCTCTAATTTTTTTGTTGTTTTCCATTAAGCCTAACTAGTGAAAACAAGAAACAAGAAGACAAAATTGCAGAATCTAAAGGAAATAACTTCGAGCACTCACACCGGAGGATGTGAGTACCTTTTACCTTACCTCCCCGGCAATGACGCCAGAAAAGATCTTGATGTCTACGCACTTCTATTCTTGTAGACAGTTGTTGGGCCTCCAAGTGCAAAGGTTTGTAGAACAGCAGCAAGTTTCCCTTAAGTGGAGCACCCAAGGTTTATCGAACTCAGGGAGGAAGTGGTCAAAGGTATTCCCTCTCAATCAACCCTGCAATCAAGTTACAAGAAGTCTCTTGTGTCCCCAACACACCCAATACACGTGTCAGGTGTATAGGTGCACTAGCTCGGCGAAGAGATAGTAAAATACAAGTGGTAACAGTGCCAGAAAAGTGCTTTATGGTGGGGTAAATACTAAAGGAAACAAGAATGAAGCAAGCAAACATGCAACAGATCTAGTAGCAAATGGTGTTTCAATGTTTAGAAACAAGGCCTAGGGATCATACTTTCACTAGTGAACACTCTCTCGTATAAATATCCTCTCTTCATGATACTACTCTTAACTACTCTCCGGTTGTACACTCTAATCATCGGTAGGGCTATAACAGCACCCCTCAAAGTCTGCCTTCCCCAATCTAGATAACCCCACACTGTCACCTTGAGCGCTAGATGGTTCCAACAAACACCACAATTTCATATAGACATCCCACTCCAAATATAACCCATAACAAATATTCAATCTAGCCAAAGTTCTACACACGGTATGCACGCTGTCACTTTCACACACGTGGGGAAAAGCATAGATCTATTAAAGCACAAAGATTATTTATGTAAACTCAAACCTAAGTGTCACCATGGCGTCCATGCTGTCACTTTCACACACATGGGGAGAGCAGAGATCTAATGAAGCACTTGAGTAGCAAGGTAGATCTACTTGATTACAACGGTCATGACCACAAGATCATGAATAGAGACAGAGAGATGAACACATAGCTACCGGTAGAGCCCTTAGCCTCGAGGAAGAACTACTCCCTCCTCATCATGGGAATCAGCAACGACGATGAAGATGGTGGTGGAGATCGATGGAGATGGCTCCGTGGGCACTTCCCCGTCCCAGCAGGGTGCCAGAATAGAGACTTTCTGTCCCCCGAATCTCCCCTTCGGCAGCGGCGCATCAGCAGAGGTTTTCGTATATTTCTTCTGGATTGCCTAGGGTTTTTGGGTCGGAGGCTTCTTATAGCCACATGAATCAAGGTCGGTGGGGGTCCAGGGGGCCCACACGCCCTGTGGGCGCCCCCAAGGCTTCACCGTTCCTGGGGGGTGCGGACACCCTGTGGCCTTCCTCCGGCTCTGCTTCGTGGTTCCGTGTTGCTCCGGGAAAAATAATAACTTTGGATTTTGTCCCGTCAAATTCCGAGAATATTAATTTTCTGCCTTTCTGGCACTGTGGCAACTTGTTAATAGGTTAGTTCCAGAAAAGATATAAAAACACCTCAAAGTGTAGACAAAACAAAGCAAAGTATATACTACACAAGCATGGAGCATCAAAAATTATAGATACGTTTCCGACGTATCAGGGCCCTAGGGTGCGCTAAATTCTCACACCTCCTTTGTAGAGTCGCCGGTTTTCTGGAATTGGTAAATGGAAACTCCGGATTTCTTCATGGAACCCTGGAATCTCTAGTTGGAGAAGTTGCTTAGAATGCCGAGAGGGGGCTAGGTGCCGGGTTTGTGCTCAATCCGCACAGTGGATCCATGTTTTGGGAAATGAGGGGGAGGTCTAGGGTTGAAAGCCATGTTAACTCCTACTCTATAGCCATCTGGGGGGTGCGCCGTGTGTCAAAAGTCCCGGTTTGTCATGTCTATGATTTTATGTTGGTAGTGGGTGACAAATAGGGGCTACTCGAGCTGTTTTCTTATTTTTTTGATTTTTGATGAATTTACCATTTTGTGTTTGTGTATGTTATGTCTAGGATTGATATGAAAATGGTTGTACTCAGTTTTACCCCTCCCATGATAACTCGTCCTCACTTTGGTTAGTACACCCTGATTGGTCGAGACGGTTGTCACGCGGATCGTGCCCACCTAAAGTTGATCCACTGTGATCTAACGGGCAAGATAGACCCCTCGCCCTCCCGCTCTCTCTATCTCTCTCTCACTCTCTAGAGATGGACCTCTCTATCCACGCGAAACAACGAGTTTGCCACCGATACTTTACTTCCATAATCTAGAAGGAAAGTGTACAAAGGCGTATAATTTTCGTATATGCGTGTCTATGCATTTCCTATTATTCTCTAAAAATTATAAACTATTTGGATTTATATACACGAGGGTATATAAAAGTATAAAAAATGTGTGTTTTTCCTAGTGTAGCGAGGGGGAAACGTGGCACCATGCTCGTCTAACCGGTTGCAACGCGTCCACCATGGCACAAGTATAGTGCACTATAATGTCGTGTCAGGGGGGGTTAAACGATGCATCCTCTACACGCGTCGTATCCTTCACATTAGAGTGTGACAAAACACGGGGTCTGGCTACCCATGTTTTAACCAAGCACGATGACCAATTGTGTGAATCAACGTTTCCTCTCATACTGGTATTCCGGAGTCGGTAAAAGGAAACTCTGGATTTCTCCATGAAACCCTGGAATCTCTAGCTGGAGAAGTTGCTTAGAATGTCGAGAGGGAGCTAGGTGTCGGGTTTGGGCACAATCCGCGCAGTGGATCCACGTTCTAGGCAGTGAGGGGGAGGTCTACGGTTGAAAGCCATATTAACTCCTACTCCATAGCCATCCGGGGGGTGCACCATGTGCCAAAAGTCCTGGTTTGTCTTGCTTATGAATTTATGTTGGTAGTAGGTGACACGCAGGGGCTACTCGAGCTGGTTTCGTATTTTTCATGATTTTTGATGAATTTCCCATTGCCGGGGTTCGGGGGGTGGGCAAAATCGGCAAACCCGCCAGCGCGCACAGGCACGCGAGGTCCGTTGCATCCTTGAACCTAGGCACTTTCCCAGCCTAGGTACCCGATGGGGCACCCCAAAACATTTTTCTAGAAAATACAGGGCAATTTCTAGGGTACATACAGTTAGAAACCTCAATTACCGGGGTGTGACTCAGGAAAAATATAGTATACTCTTGCACCACGAGATGAGCACCAACCTCCCGGGGATGGCGGTACGTGATGACGTAGCATGCGTGTAAATTTCCTCGGGACCTAGGGCACTCTCAATTCTTGCACCTCCTTTGCAGAATCGCCGGTTTTCTGGAGTGGGGAAATGGAAACTCTGGATTTCTCCATGGAACCCTAGAATCTCTAGTTGGAGAATTTGCTTAGAATGCCGAGAGGGAGCTAGGTGTCGGGTTTGGGCTAAATCCACATAGTGTATCCACGTTGTGGGCAGTGAGGGGGAGGTCTAGGGTCGAAAGCCATGTTAACTCCTAGTCGATAGCCATCCGGGGGGTGCGCCGTGTGCCAAAAGTCCCGGTTTGTCCTAATTATGATTTTATGTTGGTAGTGGGTGATACACAGATTCTACTCGAGCTGGTTACATATTTTTTTGATTTTTGATGAATTTCCCATTTTGTGTGTGTCTGTGTTATGTCTAGGGTTGATATGAAAATGGTTGTACTCAATTTCCCCCCTCACATGATAACTCGTCCTCACTTTGGTTGGTACGCCATGATTGGTCGAGACAGTTGTCACGCGGATCGTGCCGACCCAACATTGATCCTCTATTATCTAATGGGCAAGATATCCCCCTCCCCCTCCCTCCCTCTCTCTCTCTCTCTATCTAGAGATGGACCTCTCTATCCATGCAAAATAATGAGTTTGCCACCGATACTTTACTTCCATAATCTAGAAGGAAAGTGTACAAAGGCGTATAATTTTCGTATATGGGTGTCTATGCATTTACTTTTATTCTCTAAAAATTATAAACTATTTGGATTTATATACACGAGGGTATATAAAATATAAAAAATGTGTATATTTCCTAGTGCAGCGAGGGGGAAACGTTGAAGCACGCTCGTCTAACCGGTTTCAACGCGTCCACCATGGCACAAGTACAGTGCACTGTAATGTCGTGTCAGGGAGGTCGAATGATGCATCCTGTACATGTGTTGTACCCTTCACATTAGAGCGTGACAACGCACGGGGTCTGGATAGCCATGTTTTAACCAAGCGCGATGACCAATTGTGTGAATCAACGGTTCCTCTCGTACTAGGTTTTCCAGATTCGGTAAAAGGAAACTCTGGATTTCTCCATGGAACCCTGGAATCTCTAGCTGGAGAAGTTTCTTAGAATTCCGAGAGGGAGCTAGGTGCGGGGTTTGGGATCAATCCGCACAGTGGATCCACGTTCTGGGCAGTTAGGGGGAGGTTTACGGTTGAAAGCCATGTTAACTTCTACTCGATAGCCATCCGGGGGGTGCTCCGTGTGCCAAAAGTCCCGGTTTATCTTGCTTATGATTTTCTGTTGGTAGTGGGTGACACGTAGGGGCTACTCGAGCTAATTTCGTATTTTTGTTGATTTTTGATGAATTTCCCATTGCCGGGGTTCGGGTGGTGGGCAAAATCGGCAAACCCGCCGGCACGCGCAGGTAGGTGAGATCCATTGCAACCTTGAACCTAGGCACTTTCCCAGCCTAGGTACGCCATGGGGCACCCCAAAACATTTTTCCATAAAATACAGCACAATTTCGAGGGTACCTACAGTTAGAAACCTCAATTACCGGGGCGTGACTCAGGAAAAATACAGGATACGCTTGCACCACGAGATGAGCACCAACCTCCCGGGGATGGCGGTCCGCCACGACGTAGCATGCGTGTAAATTGCCTCGGGCCCTAGGGCACGCTCAATTCTCTCACCTCCTTTTGCAGAATCGCTGGTTTTCCGGAGACGGTAAATGGAAACTCCAGATTTCTCTATGTAACCCTAAAATCTCTAGTTGGAGAAGTTGCTTAGAATGCCGAGACGGAGCTAGGTGGTGGGTTTGGGCTCAATCCGCATAGTGGATTCACATTCTGGGTAGTGAAGGGGAGGTCTAGGGTTGAAATCCATGTTAACTCCTACTCGATAGCCATCCGAGGGGTGTGCCATGTCCCAAAAGTCCCGGTTTGTCCTGTTTATGATTTTATGTTGGTAGTGGGTGACACACGTGGGCTACTCGAGCTGGTTTCATATTTTTTTGATTTTTGATGAATTTTCCATTGTGTGTTTATGTCTGTTATGTCTAGGGTTGATATGAAAATGGTTGTAGTTAGTTTTCCCCCTCTCATGATAACTCGTCCTCACTTTGGTTGGTACGCCCTGATTGGTCGAGATGGCTATCACACGGATCGTGCCCACCCAACATTGATCCTCTGTGATCTAACGGTCAAGATAGCCCTCCTCCCTCTCCCGCACTCTCTCTGGAGACGGACCTCTCTATCCATGCAAAATAACGAGTTTTCCACTGATACTTTACTTCCATAATCTAGAAGAAAAGTGTACAAAGGCGTATAATTTTCGTATATGCGTGTCTATGTATTTCCTTTTATTCTCTGAAAATTATAAACTATTCTGATTTATATACATGAGGGTATATAAAAATATAAAAAATGTGTGTATTTTCTAGTGCAGCGATGGAGAAACATGGTGGCACGCTCGTCTAACCAGTTGCAACGCGTGCACCATGGCACAACTACGGTCCACTGTAATGCCGTGTTAGCGGGGGTCGAACGATGCATCCTCTACACGCGTCGTAAACTTCACATTAGAGTGTGACAACGAACGGGGTTTGGCTAGCCATGTTTTAACCAAATGCGATGACCAATTGTGTGAATCAACGGTTCCTCTTGTACTAGGTTTTCTGGAGTCGGTAAAAGGAAACTCTGGATTTCTCCATGGAACCCTGGAATCTCTAGCTGGATAAGTTGCTAAGAATGGAGAGAGTGAGCTAGGTGCCCGGTTTGGGCTCAATCCGCGCAGTGGATCCACGTTCGAGGCAGTGAGGGGGAGTTCTACGATTGAAAGCCATGTTAACTCCTACTCGATAGCCATCCGAGGGGTGCGTCGTGTGCCAAAAGTCCCGGTTTGTCTTGCTTATGATTTTATGTTGGTAGTGGGTGACACTCAGGGGCTACGCGAGATGGTTTCGTATTTTTCTTGATTTTTGATGAATTTCGCATTGCCGGGGTCGAGGGGTGGGCAAAATCGGCAAACCCGCCGGCGCGCGGAGGCACGCGAGGTCCATCGCAACCTTGAACCTAGGCACTTTCCTAGCCTAGGTACCGCATGGGGCACCCCAACACATTTCTTCCAGAAAATACAGGGCAATTTCTTGGGTACCTAGAGTTAGAAACCGTAATTGCCGAGGTGTGACTCGGGGAAATACAGTATATGCTTGCACCACGAGATGAGCACCAACCTCCTAGGGATGGCTGTCCACCACGATGTAGCATGCGTGTAAATTTGCTCGAGCCCTAGGGAACGCTCAATTTTTCGGAGTTGGTAAATGGAAACTCTAGATTTCTCCATGGAACCCTGGAATCTCTAGCTTGAGAAGTTGCTTATAATGCCGAGAGGGAGCTAGGTGCCGGGTTTGGGCTCAATCCGCGTAGTGGATCCATGTTCTCGGCAGTGAGGGGGAGTTCTAGGGTTGAAAGCCATGTACGTTAACTCCTACTCGATAGCTATCAGGAGGGTGCGCCGTGTGCCAAAAGTCCCGGTTTGTCTTTCTTCTGATTTTATGTTGGTAGTGGGTGACACGCAGGGGCTACTCGAGATGGTTTTGTATTTTTATTGATTTTTGATGAATTTCCCATTGCCGGGGTTCGGGGGTGGCAAAATCGGCAAACCTGCCGACGCGCAAGCACGAGAGGTCCATTGCAACCTTGAACCTAGGCACTTGCCCAGCCGAGGTACCCCATGCTGCACCCCAAAACATTTTTTTTCGAAAATACAGGGCAATTTCTAGGGTACCTACAGTTAGAAACCGCAATTGCCGGGGTGTGACTCGGGGAAATACAGTATATGCTTGCACCATGAGATGAGCACCAACCTCCCGGGTACGGCGGTCCACCATGACGTATCATATGTATAAATTGACTCGGGCCCTAGGGCACGCTCAATTCTCGCACCTCCTTTGCAGAATCGCCGGTTTTCCGGAGTCGGTAAAAGGAAACTCTGGATTTCTCCAAGGAACCCTGGAATCTCTAGCTGGAGCAGTTGCTTAGAATGCCGATAGGGATCTAGGTGCCAGGTTTGGGATCAATCCGCCCAGTGGATCCACATTCTGGGCAGTGAGGGGGAGGTCTAGGATTGAAAGCCATGTTAACTCCTACTCGATAGCCATCCGGGGATGCGTTGTGTGCCAAAAGTACAGGTTTTTCTTGCTTATGATTTTATGTTGGTAGTGGGTGACACACAGGGGATACTCGAGCTGGTTTTTTTTTTTTTGATGAATTTCCCATTGTCGGGGTTCAAGGGGTGGGCAAAATCAACAAACCCGTCGGCGCACATAGGCACGCGAGGTCCATTGCAACCTTGAACATAGGCACTTTCCCAGCCTAGGTACCCCACGGGGCACCCTAAAACATTTTTTTCAGAAAATACAGGGCAATTTCTAGGGTACCTACAGTTAGAAACCGCAATTACTAGGGTGTGACTTGGAAAAAATACAGTATATGCTTGCACCACAAGATGAGCACCAACCTCACAGGGATTGCGGTCCGCCAAGACATAGCATGCGTGTATATTGCCTCGGGAAGTAGGGCGCACTCAATTCTCGTACCTCCTTTGCAGAATCATCGGTTTTCCGGAGTCGGTAAAAGGAAACTCTGGATTTCTCCATGGAACCCTAGAATCTCTAGCTGAAGTTGCCTAGAATGCCGAGAGGGAGCTAGGTTCCGGGTTTAGGCTCAATCGGCGAAGTGGAGCAACGTTTTGTGTAGTGAGGGGGTGGTCTAGGGTTGAACGCCATGTTAACTCCTCCTCGATAGCCATCCGGGGGGTGCGCCGCATGCCAAAACTCCCGGTTTGTGTTGCTTATGATTTTATGCTGGTAGTGGGTGAAACGCATGGGCTACTCGAGCTGGTTTCCTATTTTTTTTATTTTTGATTAATTTCCCATTGCCGGGGTTCGGGGGTCGGCAAAATCGGCAAACCTGCCGGCGCGCGCATGCACGCGAGGTCCATTGCAACCTTGAACCTAGGCACTTTCCCAGCCTAGGTACCCCATGGGGAACCCAGAAATATTTTTTTCCAAAAAATTCAGGGCAATTTCTAGGGTACCTATAGTTATAAACCGCAATTACTAGGGCGTGACTCGAGAAAATATAGTATATGCTTGCATCATAAGATGAGCACCAATCTCCCGGGGTGGCGGTCCGCCACGACGTAGCATGCGTGGAAATTACCTCGGGCCCTAGGGCGCGCTCAATTCTCGCACCTCCTTTGCAGAATCGCCGGGTTTCCGGAGTCGGTAAATGAAAACAATGGATTTCTCCATGGAACTCTGGAATCTCTAGTTGGAGAAGTTGCTTAGAATACCGAGAGGGAGCTAGGTGCCGGGTTTGGGCTCAATCCGCACAGTGGATCCACGTTATGGGAAGTGAGGGGAAGGTCTAGGGTTGAATGCCATGTTAACTCCTACTCGATAGCCATCCGGGGGTGCGCCGTGTGCCAAAAGACCCGGTTTGCCCTGTTTATGATTTTATGTTGGTAGTGGGTGACACACATGGGCTACTCGAGTCGATTTCATATTTTTTTGATTTTTGATGAATTTCCCATCGTGTGTTTGTGTGTTATGTCTAGGGTTGATATGAAAATGGTTGTACTCAGTTTTCCCCCTCTCATGATAACTCGTCCTCACTTTGGTTGGTACGCCCTGATTTGTCGAGATGGTTATCACGCAGATCGTTCCCACCCAACATTGATCATCTGTGATCTAACGGGCAAGATAGCCCCCTCCCTCCCCCTCTCTCTCTCTCTCTCTCTCTCTCTCTCTCTCTAGAGACGGACCTCTCTATCCACACAAAATAACGAGTTTGCCACCGACACTTTACTTCCATAATCTAGAAGGGAAGTGTACAAAGGCATAGATTCAATAATCTGTCGAGTGGTCATGTCACGCCTATGAAAAGCCTACTACTGCTCCAGCTGCAAACGGGAACAGGCCTCATAGTATCTCGCGTGCAATCTCAATTCTAGTTGGGGCCCATGGCACGAACCGTCCACGCGTCAGCCAGAAGCCCTACCGGGCACCCAACTGATGAGCCTCGAGGCGGAGGGCCCTAGGAGGAGACTTAGCAATGCCCCGTCTTTAAAACCTACTCCTCTGCATCGTCTCCCTCCCACGCATTAACCAATTCTCCCTGATCTAGCAAAACCCACAAACCTCACCATACAGCTCGAGGCCGAACAACCACCTTCTCCCTTCCGACGCCATGAAGCGAGTGCTTGTAGGTGAGTCTTTGGGTGTTGCCGACGGGCTTCCTGTGCCTGCCACGGGCAATGCAGCGCCTCCTGCCACAGATCTAGAGGAGATGCATGCAGCCCAGGGCGAGGAGGACGTCTAGTCTGACCCTTACGAGCACTATGTGCTCGCGGGTGCAGAAGACTTCAGAGCCCCCGATGAGAGCGAGGAGTTCGACAAGAACGTTTCGCTCGTGTACCCGGAGGTACTTTTATTTCTCCATCTTTCTCCTTTACTATTCATATTTTTTGGTCGGGCTATAGATGTACTAGTACCAAATTTGTTCAAGTGATCCGTATTCTACCGATCATGATCAGATGCACCATACAACCCGCTGTATGCAGAGATTTAGTCTGTTCTGAATTACTCCACATTCTCCATTTAGGAGTGACCTGTGGAGACAGCCGTAATAAACCTGTAAACTTGTGATGTGGTTTTCAAAGTAACTTGAAATGGTTGTTCAAATATTTGTGCATGACCGGTAATTAAATTTATTTTTCATCTTTTGCACATTACAGGATGATTTAAGTGAGGTGGGATCTGACAAGGAGTACATGGACGACAAGAGCCGCCACGTCTTGAAGAGTATCACGAGCGGGAATGTCCCTTTCCGCACTCTAATTGGGGAGCTTAGTTGCCCCTTCTGTAGCAAAAGAGTCAACCCGAGGATGGACAGCATGATTCAGCATGCGGTTGGCATCGGTGAAAGCCCCAATGCTTCACTCAAGCCAGCGACCAAGGCTAAGCACGCTGCGTATGGAAAATTCCTGAGGGAGTACATCAGGACCGACCATGTATCCCCATCCTTCGGGATCGACCGGAACCGCCGCTCCAAGCCGGCCAAGGAGTGACCGTGCTGCCTCCTACGACACCTAATAATTTTAAGTTGTTTCTGTCGTTTCTAGAACATGAGACTATATGTGGTGTGTTGGACCGGACGCAATTTATTCGCGTGTGTGTGTTGCATCCGTGCCGCTGCCCTCTCGATCCCCGTTCCATTGCCAAGTTGCACGTAGACCCTTCCTACTCGACACGACCATGCAATCATAGCCCTCCGATGTCGAAACCGATGGTGCTCGACCGGTCAAACTTTCTTCGTGGTAGGTAAAGACCGTAGTGATGGTAAATGTGATCTTCCCTACCCTCCTCCTCCCCCCTCTGCTTTTAACAAAGGGCCTCCCGGCCCTGCAACCCTGTGTTGTGCAAATTCTATCGGTGCCATTTGCATGCGGCAGCATCCAGAAATGCCATGCAATGCCTGGGTTTACTTTCCGTGGCTTGACTTTTCTAAAAGTTTAGCCAAACTTTCCGTGGCTTGACCATTCAAATATATATATATATATAGGCCTTAAGCCTTGGGATGGAGGGAGTACTCCCTCCCTCCTAGTTTAGGATGCGCATATTTTTTTCAAGATTTCTAAAATTAGGATGCGTATTGTGCATGGAAGCCTAGTGCCAACCTGAATCTTTTGCCCCTGATTAAATACTGCATGCAATTAACTTATTATACATTTCCCTTCCCACAATGATGACTAACAATGCATGCATGAGTTTTAATGGGGAGGCTCCACATGGTGGCATGCATGAGTAGTAATGAGTAAATCGAGAAAGGGTTAATTCAGTCCAGGATTTTCCTCCACAGCCTTGCATGTAGTCTATTGGTATGCGTGTCAAAAACTATATGCATCGTAAATTGGCAAAGAGGGAGTATTACTGAATATAGGTACCTGAGATTGTGGTGGGATCCACAAGATCAGATGCCACTGTCCATGAATGGGCACAATCTAAAGACACATTCATAATATAAGATACTAGCATACTCGGCACATCGTGCTTGGAAGTAGTGGCACAGACATAATTATTGTTATAACGAAGGTTACATTCATAAACACACCCAGATTATAGTTCGAAAAGTTAATAAACAATAGTTCGGAAGTGCTCACACATAGCTATCATACATTGTACTTGTGAAAGAACATGTTTTTGTAAACATAACAAACCCCATACAAACACAACAACCATGCACTAAAACTGGACATCCCAGCCTATTGGAATGATTGGCGGAGAAGGCGACCGATCCCAGGATGTCTTCGGGCGCTTGCCCCAACTATTATATTCCTCTCCATCATGGTATCTACGGTAAACCACTTTGCTTGGTGCTGGTTGAAGGGCGCATTTCCTCGAACAAAACACTTTGATCTAGCGATACAGCTCGTGGCTGACATACCCGTCAATCGTAGCGTACTTCAGGTTAGTTTCAGAAAGTGGCTTATCCTCCTAGTAATCGTTCCCTAAACTCCTTCACCAACATCTCGGGAGTTTGTCCTTCATGTCAGCGTACCACAGGTCAATGAGATCGGCGGAAAGACCGGCCATCCCAGTGCTGCTGCCTCTCGTCCCTCGGATCTAGTAAATATCCTGGATGTCCACTCTGTACTCCTCTGGGATGAAAATTCCGACAGTCGGGCTGTCAAGCAGGCCATTGTCAGACCTGGTGTTAACACTAGTAAATGTTATCCGCTGATTCACAAGAAATTCACCAAAGAGCGATCTAATTCTTTCGCCCCACCTGCATGAAAATGGATTCAGACAAATAATGTAGCAAGAACTTTTGCAAACAAACAGCTCAGGAACAAAATGACAGCAACATGTTCTTGTTCCCATCACCGCCCTTCTCGCAAAAAGGCTGGTAAACAAGGACGTGCTCCTTCATGGAGAGTTGCAGCACGGCGATCTCGGCTGTACTCGAGGCCGAGACCCATGAACCTGAACCAGCTTTCTTCCGATGGCAGCCAATTCTTGTACTGGGCAATAGTGCGGTTCATCGTCTCAGGGTTGGTGGTGTAGATGACACTGAGCTTCTCCCCATCATGGACTTCTATGTCGAAGTACGTGGTCCCTATCAGGCCGTCGTTTCTGACATCCACGGCCTCATCGTCTTCCTCCTACACAACCCCATCCATTTCCGATTGCAAGATTTCAACTGCCCTTCCTAGTATGTGGAATGGTGCACGACCGTTCGTAGTGGGGTGGAAGTGGAGGAAAACGGCACTAGCATGCAGTGGAATCAAGGTCTTCCATGCACTATCTAAGTCAAACTTAGTCGCGTTTTGACCTTCAGTCTCTGACATGTGGGACCCTACATTTGGCAGTCGCATACCAGCATATATAGTTTTAAAAACAGGACCAGTCAGTGAACCGGTGAGGCGACTCAGAGGCGCTGGCAGAAGGCTGACCGGCAGCAGCATGCGCCATCAATGGCGACGCGACGACATGCTGACTGACTGGAAGACACACTCTCCACCGCCGCTGCAGGCGCGGCCCGACGCCTGCCCTACTGACTGGACACTTCAATTCCCCTCTTTGGCCTTCGCGCTGGCATCCGATGCCGCCCCCTTTTAACCGGCCACCCGCGGCCGTATTCTCCCACACAGAACGGAACACCATCCCTCTCCTTCTTCCCCTTTTCCTTCTGCACTACTTGCAGCTAGCCATGGCCGACAGCGCTGGGTCGAGGGGAGGCCTTTGAGGCCGTGGACGCCGAGGGTGGCGTGGAGGACGCATGCAACTCACTGTGCCACCATGCTCTCCCTCAACGCCATCATCGCCCGAAGATTTCGACCCAGGCACCCAGTTCGCCATGGCCATCGACCACGGCATGCCGCGTGACAGCCTGCTCCTGCCCCACGGGTTCATGACGCTGATCGGCGACGAGCCGCCCCCACTCGCTATGCTGTGCGCAAACGACTTCAGGACAGACTGGTACCTAGTCGACCTGCAGTCCGACCACCTCTCCCAGATCTACCTCGGCAAAGGGTGAGAGCACTTCGCCCGCTTGCACCAGATCAAAGCAGGCAACATCGTCGTCTTCAAGTATGACGGTGAAGGAAAGTTTGGCATCAGCGTCTTCAACCACACCATGTGCCGCCGCTGCTACCACTCCAACTCCTCCTCCGACTCCGACTCCGACGAGTAGGCTAGGCTGTGCACGCGCCAGGTATGATGTATGAATGTAGGCCTTGGGAATTTGAAATGCAAATTTTTATTCAAGCCCTAAAACATCATTACACTCATGCCGCCCTAAAACATCGTTACAACCTAAGACTACGCGCAGTCGCCGTCGCTGGGGGCGGCGGCTACGGCCGGTCAGATACACCATTTGTCATTGAGAGAATTGATGAGCGCTTGTTGCGTCTGCACCTCCTCTTCAGCTCGGTCGAGGCGGGCACGTAGGAAAGCATCATCAGGATTGGCCCGCACCGCTTCCCGGAGGTCGCCACGCACCAATCCGAGATGCTCCAATCGCCGGTATTCCTGCTGAAAGACGTATTCTGCCACTACCGTCGTGAAAGGCTTGCCGGTGGTCTCGTGACGGCTGTAGAAAGGGCGAACCGGCGGTGTGCCCATCCTGTAAATCTGCAGGCACCTTGGAATCGGAGGAGGCAGCACGTCCGGCAACTCCGGGTTGCCACGTATCTCGTCGTGTCGATGCTGGCAGCCAGGCATGGTGGTTTTTTGTGTTGTGGGTTGCGCGGGTATGGTCGAAGTTAGCTCGGTGACTTCCCAGTTTTATGGCCGTGCCTGGACGTGACGGGAAACACCGAGAACTCGCGGGAAGCAGCAGGAAAGAAAGGCGGAGAGCGCTGGATGAAATTGGTTCTGTGCCACCTGCATGCAATGGAATCGAGGTCCGCCATGCATGATCCAAGTCAAAGGTACTCACGTTTGCGCGTGCATTCACTCTTTGACAGGTGGGTCCCCACCTTCCCCTCAAGATTAATTTTTTCACTTCCTTGCATGAAATTGGTTCTGCGCCACTTGCATGCAGTCAAATGTACTCACTTTAGATGGTCCCCATGCCCACCCTCACTAATTACGACCCCCTTCCTTGCCTTCCATGCTGACAAGACCTGTGTATGCGCTATTAAATTGCATGCTAGGATTTGACACGTGATAAGTAGTGATGCAGAGCACATGAGCTATAGGTGACGCAATGGACATGACTAAACGACTGATAGCTTGAATTGACATGACAGCAGAAGACGCATATATCCTCGTTATTATTCTTTTTAATAAGGGCTCCTTTTAAATATTTGTTTACTCAAAAGATGGAATGGCCGCCACCACGCGTCTCCACAAGTTCATCTGAATCACAGCGATAGTTCCAGTATATCCCCTGTTTCGAAGAAAGCCCTCTTCTTCTTCCTCTTGTCCTGTGTTTTCTCCTTCCCATCTGTTGTTCTTTCTGCCTTCTCTTTGCCGCTGCCACGATTCTCCACAAGGACGTCTGAATCGCAGCGACGGTTCCAGCCTTCCCTTTGTTTTGCTTAAAGCCTTCTTCTTACTCATGTCCTCTATCTTCTGCATCCCATCTGTTGTTCTTTCTGTTTACTCCTTGCCGCCATGGAAGGTTACACTCGAGAGACAAACTTCACTGCCCATGGCAATACAGAGATACATGTCGTCTACACCAACGAGGAGGATACAGTTTGCGAGTCCTAAGGATGTACGAGGAATGGCTTCAGAAGGACGAGGACAAGTTTGTTGGATTGGACCTCGAATACACCAAGGAGGAGGAATATGACAAAAACATGTCGCCGTCGTTCAACTGGCAATGAGGCAACACGTCCTTGTCTAACACTACTCCTGGTTTGTAGATCTGTTCTCTTCAGTTTACTACTTTCAGGGTTTTCTTACTTTTAATGGTCACTTGTATGATTTTAATTAGTTGATCTTGCCTTTACTAAACAATCACTAGTAGAGAAAACCCTACCGCCGGCGAACAGAAAAGGCTCATCGTCGGCATGTCCGTGCTCGCCGGCGACCTCCTCGCCGGTGGTAAGTCCACATCGCCGGCGCCTCTAAGTTTCGCCATTGATAATATGCATCTATTGCCAGCAAGCAGAAGCGAACGCCGGGGGTACACCTATATCGCCGGAACTTTCCTATATAGCCGGTGGTAAACTATGCCAGTGCCAGCGAGCAACAATAAACGCCGGGGGTAAACACGCTTGCCGGCGCCTGCTCATATCGCTGGTGATAGTTTAGTACAGGCAAAATCTGTTTCGCCAGGGATAGACCAACTGTTTCGAAAGGGGTAATATTACCAGGAGGTAAAAAAAGAAAATCAATATACACACAGAATACACTGTAAACTTGATAGAATACACAGGATAATGACAGAATACAAAGCAGATACAGGAAATACACATATGTTCAAACCATGCATCAATAACATTCAAACAGTTCACACAAGTGTAGAAAGTGACCATATATGACATAATATTACAAGTCTCCGGAGTTGTATGACATATTCAAACAGTTTCACACATTCAAACAGTTCATAGTTCATATAAAAGATACCTACTGGACTCCAACTAGCAAATAGACTAGAGAGGCAGCGGTGGCTGCGAGCATCATCACGACGAAGGGGGTCAACCGGCTCCTGCACATCTCCGTCCTCCGCCCCGCTAGAAACCTCGCGTAGCGAGTTTCCGCCTCCTCCAAAGTGGCATAACCCTTGTAATTATTCCCGTAGAAACAGTGGACCTGCCTCCTACAATCCTCTCAGTCGTCGTAGACTCCGGGAACCCTACCCTCGTACACGACATACCACGGCATCTACGCACACACACACACAAGAAAGAAATATTAGTGTTGTCACCACATATTCATAATAGAGATATAACATATAGGTATGCAAAAAGAAAAGGCATCAGATATAGCTAAGTAATTCTATGACTAACATTTGCATGGAAAGATAGGTATGCCAAAAGAAAAGCATAAAATAAACTAATCGTAATTCTATGACTAACATTTGCAGGAGACAAGTTTGTGACTCGATCAGGTTTTCTTCGTCTTCGGCGGGAAGGGATGGATGCCACCTAGCGTGGTGAATGTCCTCCCATCGGCGATCGTAGCTAAGCGGTCCTCGATCTCTGCATTAGTCAGCGGGATACCGCTGTAGTTGAATGTGGCACGCCTAGTCAAGACATCCCTCTTGAGTATCGTGCCAATCTCCCGCTAGATGGCACGGAACTCAGCTCTGATGTTTGCATCGGTCGTTTCCGTCATGTCTCTGCACCTTTTCTCGAGACCGGATGGCATCAAGAGTTTCTCCTCATCCTTTGAGTATTCCCTCATCTGTAGGATGGCGAACCAGGGTGATACGTCCAAAACGTACCTACTTTTTCGAACACTTTGCAATTGTTTATCTTCTAAACTTGTGTGATTTGGATACAACTAACACGGACTGACGCTATTTTCAGTAGAATTAACTTGGTGTCTTGTTTCTGTGTAGAAAATCAACTATCAGGAAAAATCCCGGAAAATATACCAAAAATTATATTTCACCAGAAGATCCACGGAGCCAGAAGACGAGACAGCGAGGAGGCCAGGGGGGCCCACACCCACCCCAGGCACAGGCCCACCACTGGTCGTGCCTGGAGGGGGTGAAGCCACCCCAGGCACCCCCTCGGCCTCCCTCTACGCCTATAAGTTGCCTTTCGACCTAAAAATGAGGGGATTTCGATGGTTTTCCATAAAGAGTTCCGCTCCGCTGCCGCCACCAGAAACCAAGATTCAGATCCAGAAACTCCGTTCTGGCACCCTGCCAGGACAGGGAATTTGGAGAGGATCATCGCCATCGTCATCACCAACGCATCTCCATCAACCACCGATGTTTCCCTCATCCATGAGTGAGTAATCCCCTACTGTAGGCTTGGGGATGGTAGGGATTGGATGAGTTCTATCATGTAATCAAATAAGATCTGTTAGGGCATACTTCCTAGTATCTCTATTAGTGATATTTGACTTTGTTGCAACTTGTTGTGCTTAATGCTTGTCACTAGGGACCGAGTGCCATGACCTTAGATCTGAACTTATTATTGAATCATTATGATAGTATTATTTGTGATCTTATCTGCAAGTTGTGTACACATATCATTGTCTGGATCCGAAGGCCCCAAAGTGACAATAATTGGGACAATCGGAGGGGATGGTTGTGGTGTGAGGACCACATGTGTTCATGGAGTGTTAATTCTTTGCTCCGGTGCTCTATTAAAAGGAGCACCTTAATTGCCAGTAGTTCCCTAGAGGCTCCGCTGCCACGGGCTGGCTGGAGAGAAGATGTTGTGCAAGTTAACATTGCAAGCATGTATGATTATATTTGGAGCACATGCCTAGGATTGTTTAGTACTTGGATGCTTGTTATTATTTATCTGCAATGCCCTATATCTTGAAGTTACATGTTTAGAATCGTCCATGCAACGCCCGTCCATCCATCCCTATGCCTACCGCACTCGAATCCCACTGTTACCGTTACTGTTACTATTGCTACTATTTCACTACTACTGTTGCTTTACTATTGCTACTACCAAACTGTTGCTACTGATAAACTTCTATGATAAAGAACTATTTCCAGGTGCAGCTGAACTGACAACTCAGATGTGAAGGCTTGCAAGTATTCTTTGGCTCCCTTTGTGTTGAATCAATAAATTGGGTAATACTACCTGCGAAGATTGTTGTGATCCCCTATACTTGTGGGTCATCAAGACTATTTTATGGCGCCGTGGCCGGGGAGCATAGCTTTATTTGTAAGTTCATTTGGATCTATTATTGTTCACTGCTACTCCTTTCATCATGGGGAAGTCTCGTGATGGAAAGTTCCCTATTTTACCATCCACTACAAGAAGAGGTAAAGTCCTAAACACCTCTGCTGCTCTTGATTCACCGTCTGTTATAAGTAAGCTTGTTACACCACCACCACATACACATGCTACACACACTGCTACTACTGCTGAGTCTGAAACTGGTTTTGATACTCATGATGTTACTTCTACTGTGCTTGATGCGAGTGGTTCATTAGGTCCTTTTTTAGATGCTACTCTGGCTAGTCTAGGAAATACTGAAACTCCTAGTGAAGACACTGTTACACATGTTAGCTCACCTGAGTCTAGTGAGAGTTATGATATTAATGATGGTTACATTGAGTTCACTGATGATTTTGTTGAAGAGTGACGAAACACACATGGTACTAGTGCTATTAAGAGTCTCCTTGCTAGAAGTACTATTATGCCTAAGATGTCCTCTGATCCTAAGTTTGCCACCTCTCCCATAGATATTAAAGATGAAGATTATGATTTCTCTCTTGATTTATCTTACTTAGATATTGTTGAGAAAGAACCTTTCTGTGGGACTAAAAATAAGAGTGTTGTGGCTCATATGAATGAGCTTTTAACTATGAGTGCTTTGTTTTCTGATGATTTTAAGATGCGCAAGTACTTTGTTACTAAGATCTTCCCTTTTTCACTAAAAGGATAAGCCAGGGCTTGGTTTAATAGATTACCTCCTAGTTCCATTGATAGCCCTGATTGCTTGATTGCTTCGTTCTTCCAAAAATATTTTCCTCCCAGTGCTAGACATGCTACTTTGAAGATAGTTTTTGATTTTAAACATGGAGAAGAAGATAAATTGCCTGAGTCATGGACAAGGTTCTGTGCCTTGATTCATGCACATCCTGGATGTCCATTACCTAAGAATGAGCTTCTTGATATTTATTATAATGGACTAACTGATGATTCTAGGACATACCTAGATAGCTTTACTGATTGTGTTTTTAGGAAAAGGACTCCTACAGATGCTGAAGAATTAATGGCTAAAATAAGCAAGAATTATGATGATTGGACTTCAACTGAGCTAAATACACCTAAGCCTATTACTCCTGAACTAGTTGTTCCTGAACCAATTCCAGCACCAACAACAAAGAAGAGGGGAGTTATTGCATTAAATGATGAAGTGATGAAGGAATCTAAGAAGTGTCTAAAGGAAAAAGGTATTAGAGATGAAGATGAGAAGAATCTACCTCCTATAGAAGAATTATGTAAGTCAATTCCCCACTCATCTACTATTGAGGTACACTCTCCAACACTTTGATGAAGGTGATATTCTTATGGTAAGCCTCCGGATCAATGTTTAGAGGAACTTGACAAATTTATTGTTAAACAAGGGTATATTAATAAACAAGTTCAGAATCATTTGTTGGAAAACTCTAGGGCTATCCATGAGTTGAATTATATTGTGGAAAGAACTTCTAATGATATTAAAATGCTTTGTAAACACTTTCAAATGGTTCAAACCCAACTTGATCAACTTGCTAAGGTACAAAAGGATATGCTAGCTAGTGCTTCAGGAGATAAACATGCTTCTGGAATTAGAAATAGGAGTGGTATAGCTACTCAAGATCCTTTATATCCTGAAGGACACTCTAAAATAATAGAGCAGTATTCCCAACAAGGTGAAGATAGTGGTAGTCCTCGTAAGAGGAATAAAAAGAAACATAAGATAGTTGAGGAACCAGTTGAACCTGCTGTAGATCCTAATAGTATATCTGTCTCTAATGCTGAAACTGAGAGTGGTAATGATAAAAATGAGTCTCCTGATAAGGAGGACAGTGAGGAAGAACCTGAGAAGCACACTAAGAACACTAGGTACACAAAGGAAGATTTTATTGCTAATAAACATGATAAAGAGAGAGAACCTTGGGTGTAGAAACCTATGCCTTTATCAGGTAAGAAACACAAGTCAAAGGAGGAGGAACACTACAACAAGTTTTGTGAGTGGATGAAACCCTTATTAAGTTGCCTCCTTATTCAAAGTATATGAAGGATATTGTCTCTAATAAAAGGAAGATTCCTAATGAGGAGATTTATAGTTTGCTTGCTAATTTATCATTCAATGGTAAGGTTCCAAAGAAACTTGGTGATCCAGGTATACCAACTATTACCTGCTCCATTAAAAATAATTATGTTAGAACTGCTTTATGTGATTTGGGAGCTGGAGTTAGTGTTATGACTTTTTCTCTCTATAAGAGACTCCAGCTAGAAAAGTTGATACCAACTGATATATCTTTGCAAATGGCTGACAAGTCAACTACTATTCATGGTGGTATATGTGAGGATGTTCCTGTTCAAGTTGCTCATAATTGCATGGTTTTAACTGATTTTGTTGTGCTTGAAATGCATGAAGATGATAATATGTCTATTATTCTCGGGAGACCTTTTCTTAATACTGCAGGTGTTGTCATCAATTGCAATCAAGGAAAAGTAACATTCAATATTAATGACAAAGAGAACACTGTCTATTTCCCCAAGAAGGTTGTTAAGAGCTATTGCCTGGAATTCCATTGAAAATATTGAGAGCATCAAGGTTGGAGAAATATATTGTCCCATTCCACAAGAAAATTTTGGAACTATTATGATTGGGACCATTGCTATCAAGTATGAGGTAACATAATCACCTTGTGGAATGCAAAGTTTTGTTTCATATAAGATTGTTTTGGTAACAAGACTTGATCAACCTTGTTAACAAAAGGATTTTAATGAACACAATAATGTTTCCACTATGGTTATACTTGCTTTCTTTTACTTCCTTCCTAGTATTTGCTTTAGCTTTAGTTTTGCTAGTTGTTTGCTTGTTTGAGTTTCTTAGAGCTCCTGTAGTTTGGCTTTTGGTTTGATTTTGCTTCTTCTGAAAAATTGTTTCTGCGAGAAAATCAATTTTCATACCCTGAAAATTGGCCAAAATTAAAGTTTCCCGAAAAATCCTAGAAAATTCAAAATAAATTATTCCTCGAAAAAAGGGGCAGAGAGGCACCTGAAGTGACCCAGGGGGCCGCTCCAGGCCACCACACCCATGGTAGGAGCGACCTACCAGGTGGCGCCGCCTGGGGGGTCTGGCCCACCTGGGCCCCTCCAGGCTGCCTCCTCAAAGCCATCTTCTTTCTCTCTCCCGAAAACACCGGAAAACTTGCTCAAGATCGAGTTCTTGCTGTTCTTGCTAGCGATTTTCGATCTCCTTTCTCAGCCCATCTCAAGTGCTGATTTTTGGAGGGATTGTTCCTTGGTATGTGCCTCCTCCACTTGTCCAATTAGATTTGTGATTGGTAGATTGTATCTTGATATTTTGTTGCTATAGGTGACAGGTTGTTTGAGCTTGCATGCTTGTTCTATGCTTAGAAACTTTGTTTTGATGCATGTGTAGTCCTCTAGCAAGTTCCTATAGTAGTTGCTCATTTTCTATCAACTTAGAAATCACTTGGTTTGATGGTTGTTTAAAATTTGAGAAAAGTGAAGTCATGGACTACCACACATTTGGTGATATATTTGAGAGTGATGCACCTAGAAGGGCAAGGCTTCCAAGGTCATCTACCAGTACTAGACCCTCATACAATGAGGATCTCATCACTTCGCGATTTGGTGACGAGGGAGATGAAGGGGATGCGCACCCCTCCACCTTTTCTTGCCAAACTTTCTTGCGAGCTGCTGGGATTCATAACGATTTTATGACTTTGGTACAGAGGGCTGGTCTAACAATTTACATGCAGGATGAGAGTGCACAATATGCTTTGCTTACTTAAACATTTGTGGAGAGTTTCTCCTTGACTAATAGCGTGTTCAAGCCTGCTGTGTCTTTCAAAATTTATGGCAGGGCTCATTCTATGACTTCGAAGCAATTTTGCAAGGGCCTGGGACTTGTCACAGCTAGGTCATCAAAGAAGATTCCAGATCTTCTCGCTGATTTGTTGGAGCTTTACCAAGGAATAACCAATGATGATGACCGCAGAGCTCAAAGAGGAAAGATCAAGAATATTCAACTCCCAGCTATCAGGTACTTTGCCTACTATCTTGCCACCAGTGTTCTTGGTAGGGAGAACACTAGTAATATTTCCAACTATCAATTGGCCTTCTTACCTGCTACGCTCAACAATGAGGATAAGTATAATCTTGGTTCTCTCATTGCTCGTCGTTTAGCTGCCAGGGGACCCATTTATGGGGGAATTATTGCTACTCGTGTTGCTACTGCCTTGAACATTGATGTTGATCCACATGATATAGTTTTGGCTCCTCAGAGGCTTGATCTTGCTGCCATGAAGGCACATCACTTTGTCACCACTAGCTCCACTCTTGAGAACTTGGTTTATAGAATGTTGTTTATTGATGGGGAAGAGAGAGAGATCCCTCTACCCCAAACCACTTTGTTCAGTATTTCTCAAGGTCCTTGGTCACGCTCGAAGGCGGAGATGGATGACAAGCTGCGCTATCTTAACTTCCATGGGCGCTATCAGGAGGAAGCGCGCTCATATGATCCCGCGGTACACTGCACAAGGGAGTCCTCGAGCTCGTACCAGGACGAGGGAGCCTCCTCGTCATACTACGGAGGTGCATCTACTTGGGCACCATGGGATTGAGCCCCACTTAGGCCAAAATCCTAAGCTTGGGGGGAGGTACACCAACATCACACTCATATATATATATATATCATGTTCGATTGATTCTTTGTATATCCATTGTTTCGCTTTCTTTTTGGTTCTTGTTGCTTCTTTCTAAAAACCCAAAAATACCAAAAATATTTTCATTGTTTCTCTTGGTTTGTTTCTTTGTTTCTTTTCTTTGGTTTGCCTTAAAATAAAAATCCAAAAAGATTTTGCTTTGTTTGTTTTGCTTTGTTTCTATTTGGTTTTTTTTGCTTGTTTCTAAAATTCGAAAACACCAAAAATATTTGTTGTTCTTCTTTGGTTTTGTGAGTTCTTTGCAGGATTCAGCCGTCCTTAGTGGATTGTGGTTTCATGTTAATTATTCAAGTCACACAAGTGAAGGGCAATAATGAAGATTAAGACAACTTGAGGTGTGGTAAGAGGCTGGTAACAAACTCTATTTATTTTTGTACATATACTCATCAATGTGAGAATGCTTAGCCTGTTTGTGTAAGGTTTATGTCATTATGGATGCTTAGTAGTTCTTGATTGTCTATGATTAGCTCCAGCTTGCTAATAGTTTGTACCATGTCATATGAATGTTTGCTTGCATTGTTTTATTCATACTTTGGTATGACATTGTGGTATCCTCCTCTAATTGTTCATGTGAATCGACTTGGCACATGCGCACGCATGCATATGACTAATCAATAGTTAGTAAGCCTCGATGATTTATCTTGCCTCAAAGTTCTTGTATCACTTGCATGCCATAATTAGTCATGTTTTGTTGCAAGCATGGTTATGACAGATATTGCTCTCATTTGTCCCTCCCTCTCTATTGCTAGCCTTCACTTGCACTGAGTATGTGCTCTACTTGTGCTTCCAACTCCCCAAAAAACTATATTGCCAGCAGTGTCCATCGTACCTACCTATTAGCATCATTTTCTATTTCAGTGCATATTCCATATGCCGTGTTTTCTTCCAAAATAAAATGTTTGTCTGTTTTGAGGAAGTTTGTTAGTAAAGCTCTCACGAACTTGATGGCACACTTTATTCCTTGCGCTTAATAATCTTGAACCATTGTGACTAGTCCATGAAAGTTATATGCTTGCTAATTATATGTTGGGAGTCAGCAGAACCATGCTGTCACGGGGAACGCTTTCAACACTTTTTGGATATCTTCTCTAGTTGATACTTTTCTCTTTTGTTTACAGATGTCGATGATGTGAAATAAAAGGGGAGCTTGTGAGTTCATGGAGTCTATACATTATGGTAGAGAAATGCCTGGGTCACTAGACTAAGCCATGCCTAATCATGGTGGAAACTTGCAACATCACCATAATGAGCATCTATGAAGCATCCTCAGTAAAAAGCTATGCATATGGTAAATAAAAAGATTGCTCATATGCTCATTGTCTGCTTGCCTTGTCATTTTGGTTATGGGAAAGCTCCTGTACCATGTGCAAGGGGTACCCTGTTGGCGGTTCTCGATGATATGCATGTATTTACAATGACAAGAACTTTCAGGTGACCAAAGTTGAGTAGCATGCGGAGCGACCCTCATACTCAAGGGACTTGGGATTTCCAGTCTATGGTCTGTCAAGCATATGATTCAGAGTGGACCTCACTTTCACCTTAACCACATGAAGATCCCTATGATAGGGGCAATGAGAGCTCAAAGCTAACGAGTACCTTCCTTTCAGCATTTGGAAGCATTTCCAACCTTCACAAAACCGTTTTCATAACTTTTTTGAGTCACCACTTATTCTATGAGCACCTTCTTGAGAGCATAGTTTTCATTCTTGTGTTTGTTCCAAAACTTGGTTAATTATGTCATGACTTTAATGCTTGTATCTCTGATATCTTTACTTCTAGTCTTCATGTGAACTTCAGAGGTGCCTTGGCATTTATATTGTGCTCTTCAAACAAAGGCAAGCGATATATCAGTCTATCATACCTTACTATGAGCATTGCAATGTTGCTTATGTTTATGTTCATGCTACTTATTATTATTGAGTTGGTTTCTCTTCATAGCTGGCAATGACTATTGAGTAGACTTAGTTGCATACTCCTTATTATGAATTGCCTAAGCATCTACTCTTGTGCTAAGAATATATACATCATATGAAGCAAAGTGTTCGTGGAAGTTCTTTTATCGCACTCAGTTTTCAACTGAATTGCTTGAGGACAAGCAATAAGCTAAGCTTGGGGGAGTTCATACGTCCAAAACGTATCTACTTTCTCGAACACTTTGCTATTGTTTCTCCTCTAAACTTGTGTGATTTGGATACAACTAACATGGACTGACGCTGTTTTCAGCAAAATTATCTTGGTGTCTTGTTTTTGTGCAGAAAATCAACTATCAAGAAAAATCCCAGAAAATATGCCAAAAAATATATTTCACCAGAAGATCCACGAAGCCAGAAGACGAGACGGAGAGGAGGCCTGGGGGCCCATACCCACCCCAAGCACGGGCCGACCACTGGCCGCGCATGGAGGGGGTGCAGCCACCCCAGGCACCCCCTCAGCTGCCTTCTGCGCCTATAAGTTGCCTTTCGACCAAAAACCGAGGGGAGTTCGATAGTTGTCCAGAAAGAGTTCCGTTGACGCCGCCACCAGAAACGAAGATTTGCATCTAGAAAATCCGTTCTGGCACCCTGCCGGGACGGGGAATTTGGAGAGGATCATAGCCATCGTCATCACCAACGCATCTCCATCAACCACCGATTTTTCCCTCATCCATGCGTGAGTAATCCCCCGCTGTAGGCTTGGGGTTGGTAGGGATTGGATGAGTTCTATCATGTAATCGAATAAGATCTGTTAGGGCATAGTGCCTAGTATCTCTATTAGTGTTATTTGACTTTGTTGCAACTTGTTGTGCTTAATTCTTGTCACTAGGGCCCGAGTGCCATGATATCAGATCTGAACTTATTATTGAATAATTATGATAGTATTGTTTGTGATCTTATCTATAAGTTGTGTACAAATATCATTGTCCGGATCCAAAGGCCCCAAAGTGACAATAATTGGGACAACCGGAGGGGATGGCTGTGGTGTGAGGATCACATTTGTTCATGGAGTGTTAATGCTTTGCTCCGGTGATCTATTAAAAGGATCACCTTAATGCTTTGCTCCGGTGTCCCTAGAGGCCCCGCTGCCACGGGCTTGCTGGACAGAAGATGTTGTGCAAGTTCTCATTGCGAGCACGTATGACTATATTTGGAGCACATGCCTAGGATTGTTTAGTACTTGGATTCTTGTTATTATGTAAGATCCCTCCCTTTATAAAGGTAAGGAATCCATGTGATTGCAATGCTAGTCCCTGGATCAATGCTAGCATCCATAGTTTAAGATGAAGTACACAGAAACAAAGGTCATTATTACATATCATTCCAGAGACAACATAGTCTTTTACAAACTCCATGGCCACATGCCTAATACAAGAGTTCAAATATATAATAATATAGATAAGTCTTCATCTTTATGTGCCACAGGCAAGCATGTTGAGTGTAGACTCATAACCCCTAATCATCATCAGAATAACCTGCAACATCACAAGTTACAGCCACAGTGGGTCAATACATTGGAATAGTATTGGCAAGTGATACCTTAGTAGAATATTAGTAGTTTAGATACTATATGCATTTTGGCTAAGTGTAGCTTAGGCTTGCTTTGCTCAAAATAGGTTTTGCCTATTAGTTGAAAAAACTAAGTTTTTCTTTGATAAAACTTTCCCAAGGAACTACCAATAGAAATTGGTGAACCTTCACCCTTGTTCAACCACAAGTTTTAATTTAGAAATTGGGATGAGGAGATTATTGATAGCTTCCATGTCTTGATGCTCAAGTTGTCCAACCAGGGACATGGCTAAGTACTTAGATTCTTCCATCTGCAGAGGTTTTGCACTTTCCCCACAAGACTTGATTTTCACCAAGACAGGACCTTTCAGAAGCCTTCCCTTAGACCAAATGGACGCGCTCCAACCTATCATCCCACTACCACCAACTGTCCAAATGGCTAAGTTATCGAAACCTATATGATCCAGGCAGACCCCATAATGCCATGTGGCTGCACTAGAAGCTTCTTAACATTTGCTATCTCAAATTCCTTTGTTCTTGGGTGGCTTTCCACAAGTGAGATACACAAGGTAAATCATAGACACGGGCCTTGTGTAACCACTCAACACAAACCATTCTTTCCATTCCACCCAGGTATTTCATTTACTTAGTTGTTTTATTAAGTAAAACACAAGTCCAAAGACTTAGAAATATTTTCTCATAGCATGAATATATAACCACCCTTGGTTGCTACTAGCTAGGCTAAGCATGGCACTGATAAGCATCTTAACTTAGAAATTTCTAGCAATTCTACAACTACTAGGATTTCCCAAACATAGCATATAGATCAAAATATTCATGCAAATCCTATACAAAATATTTCTAGTGCATAATTGAAATAAACATAGGAATAAAATCATGAAGTACCACTTGCCTTGGTAGTTTTGGGAGTAGCAACAATCCTCACAATCACAATCACTATTTGCACCAAAATCTACACATAAAATAATGGCACCAACATCTCATACAAAATATATACAAGCAAAAAAATATATGAATGCATGCAAAATGCCATGTGATGATTTTTCTACACCAAACAAGACAAGTATACAGTACTGGTTCATAAACAAGTCCAAAACATTCAAAATAAACCTTATTTGATCCTCAAAATATTTTTCAAATAATATATATAATCAAAATAAGCCTACACAAGTTTCTGCATAAACAACCATTTTTACAGAGGCAAAACATTAAACAGATTGCATAAACAGAAAGGATTTTCTCTCCTGATTTCAATGATATAAAATTTGTAAAATTTGGACGTGTGGTTTGAAAGTTATGAATTTTGCAAGTTTAAAAATCTAATAGATCAAATTCTGATTTTAGATCCAGAGTCTGGCCACGTGGCGTGTTTCTATTCGCCCATACCGTTTCGCGTGGATCGACTAACGTGGACCGCCAGACCTAACTTAAATCGCACGGCCAGATCTGTTCCGTACCCCTTCGATTAAGTGATCTATCTAACACGTTGGATCTAGATCCAACGGTGGCCGATCAAGCGACCAAAGTCTGGCGGCGCGTGGTGACGGTGAGCGGCGGCGCGCTCAGTCTACGGCGTCGCGGTGGCTACGGAGGGGGCTGGGGTCGTCGGAGAGGCTTACCAGACTCGCAGAGGCGTGCTGGAGCTCAACGCGGCAGTGGCTTGTCAAGGGGCACACGAACACGGTCAGAATTCCTCGTCGAAGTGGAGGCATACGTCGGGTACGGCTATTCGTTGTCGTGGCCGGAGTTGTAGACCATGCCAGAGTGAAACAATCTCTGGGTTAGGTGTGCACAAGTCTGGCAAAAACGTGAGCGTCAATAAGAGGGATGGGGGCGGTCGGAATTTACTAGGAGGCGTCGCCGGAGTTGAGACAGATGGCAGCATTCACTTGTCATTGAAGTTGCCAACGAATGGGAGCGCGCAGACGAGTGGGTGATGCTGGCAGGTGCAGAGGGAGATGGGGAACTTTCTCATGGTGTCTGGAAGGCAAGGGGAGATGGTGGCTGGCCGGAATTTACTGCCGGAGTTCGACTGTGCAGCGGCGGAGTGAGAGCAAATACGGACAGCCTGGTGGCGCTTCTGGCTAGCTCTGTTGGGGGGAATGGCCACAAGGGGGAGGGGTTTAAGTAGCCGGAGCGGGGGAGAGAGTTACTCGACGAATCATCGGAATTAAACCAGCGAATTCATCGGCAGTGACAGGGGAGGAAACGGCCGGAGTTGATTGCACGGGTTGAAGTGACGACTGACAAGTGGGGCGCGGTTGCCAGCGAGAGAGAGAGAGGGGGAGTGGGTCCAGGCAGTCTGCGACTGAGGGAGTGGGTTTCTGGGTGCGAAACGTTTCCTTGCGGGAGAGAACTGCTGGGCTAGATGGGCTAAGTGGCTGGGTTGGGCTAGATTAGTTGGTCTGCTCTATTTTTTTCTCCTTTATTCCTTTTTCTTTTTCTGAATTGATTTCTGTTTTGAATTTGAAAGCTCAAATCAAATCTGATTTAAATAAAACTTTCTCCAAACAAAAGTTTGTTGATTCTTGTCTCCTAGGAGGTGTAACACAACTGTTCATACTTGTAAGAAAACAAAAAAGGTTTGGAAAAGAATTTAAACAAGCCTTAATTAAATATTTATAAATAGTGAAGAAATGGTTTTTAAATCATAGTTTGTTTTTGAAACCTTGACCAAACCTTAGAGAAGCATCACTCAAGCTCAAGCTCAACATTACTGATCAAAAATAGTATTTTTCTGATTAGAAGGTGGCAATATGATCATATCTTGCTTACATAAAATAATGAGCATCAGATGCTCCTGTTTTTGAAATGGCTTTGAAAAGGAACCCTAAATGATCATGGATGCATGGATGATATGCAATCTTTAAAAACAAGATTTTAGGGATGTTACATATTATTTATCTGCAATGCCCTAGATCTTGAAGTTACATGTTTAGACTCGTCCATGCAACGCCTGTCCATCCATCCCTATGCCTATCGCACTTGAATCCCACTCTTACTTCATCATACTATTGCTCTTATTTTCTGCTTTGTTACTTTCTTGTTACTACCAAACTGTTGCTACTGATAAACTTCTGTGAGCAAGAACTATTTCCAGGTGCAGCTGAACTGACAACTCAGTTGTTAAGGCTTGCAAGTATTCTTTGGCTCCCCTTGTGTCGAATCAATAAATTGGGTAATACTACCCGCGAAGACTATTGCGATCCCCTATACTTGTGGGTCATCATAGAGCTCCATCCCATTGTCAGTCGACAATTGCCTAAGGCAGAGGAAATTGGTTACATGGGAGTTCACATAGATGCCTTTGGATCTTTTCTCATACTTGAGTGGGCCAACCGCGGCTCTAAAACCGTTGAGGGATTTATCAAGAGTAGACTTGACATCGGTGTAGTCTTTCTGCACGTCTCTCCCGGAGTCGAGATAGATGACATGAGAATAATATGGTTGAAAGGCGATGAGGATGCACCCATTCTCTCTGCGCAAAACAGTTGGAATAAACCATCATCCTCGGCTATTAAGTAAATTCATGAAAGAATGTTATAGCGGGAAGTTTAGCGACCGACTACTTACTGGGGAAACTATGGAAGGAGAAAGCAAGACTTGTTCGTATTCGCCACCAAGAAATCTGTGAGAAACTTCGCGACAAATGCTTGTTCCTTGTCGATGGTGCCTACGGTCATGTAGAAGGGGTCCATGATAGCGAGGTGCGGGGTCTTCTCCACGATGATATTGTGCGCCATTTTCAGCGATACCAGGCGGACCATGTTTCGATCGAGCCGTAACATGTGGAAGAGCTTGAAGATGTCTTCATACGTGATGAAGAATAACTCGTCGGGGTGGTGATGACGAAGCAACAGTTACTGGGGACCCTGACCGTGAAGAGCGGGTAGGAGGGATTTTTATCTTGGAGTAGTTGCTGCTCTAGATACCTAACAGTATCATGCAGGCTACTCAGGTCCGGCAACAGCGTCTTGACAATGTGGTCCGGCAGGATCGGTTCACCAAGATAATGCATCGTCGTCTACTTGGTCGGCAGCTTGTCGAGAACCACTTTATTGCTTGCTGCGACGTCTTTCCCATGTTTCGGCTTCCACTTCTTGCCCTTCTTATGGCACGGAGGGGTGCCGGTTGGTCTTATCACCTCCATGGACGTATCACGGAGTGTCCTCGGGGTAACCTTAGCATGCGGCGGAGCGGTGAAGGCGGTAGCGTCTTCCTGCTCGGGCGTTTCTTGAGAAGGGAAGAGCTTCTTCTTTGTCATGGTATCACGGGCGAGTGCCTCGGAAGGAGCAACATCGATGGGAGCCTCCAAATTAGTGATGAACGAATAAATGGGAGCCTTATCGATGTCCACCTTGTTGTCGTGCTCATGTGTCTCGGGCTCAGGAGGATCATTGGCAGGTGGAGGAGTGACACTTTGGATTGCTGCCGCAGGCACAGACGCTGGAGTGACCCTTTCTTAGCTTGCCGCCATAGGCACAAATGTTGGAGTGAACATTTATTCGGCGGTCTTCAGCCGAAGTAGGGCTTTCGGCCATATAAGGACATGATTCTTCAGTTGCCCGACATTCACCTTGTCTTCGGTACTCGGGGGTTGATGAGGACGAACCAAGTGTGCGCATCCCGAGAACGACCGATCCACCTCATCCTGGTGCACGCTATCGTCCATAGGCTTGCAGTGGAACGTCCGGTGTGTTGTGTTCATGATGCGTCCCCTCGCAACATCCTTGAGCTTGTTTTCCACATACATGAGCATGGTGCAAGGAACACTTTGCTCATGTGAAGAAACATGCATGTGTTGGTCAGAGAGGGGCGGTGATGAAGTAATTAACTTGCGTAGAGGCTCAATTAATTACCGTGAGAGTGTCGAGCTCGGCTCGTGTTGAGGGACCGAGGCAGGGCGTGCAAGTGATCGAGGGGCTGCTGGCTTCCCCCATTGCCGGCGAATCCTCCCTAGCACCTGCATTGGCGCCAGCGGGTGGAGTCAACAATATAGGCGCGTCTTGAGCCCGTGTAGCAGGAGGCCGCATGTTATCGAAGTTGCTGCCTCCTAAGATGATCACTGGGAGTTGTCCCGTTTGGCCGTTGGCAAAGTAAGTGGAGATTGACTCCACCATTCTAGGAATGATCTCATTGAACCGGCTGGCCACCACGCCATCGACCTTGCTGACCACCTCTGCCTGGACCCTAGTTTCTACCTCGGCTTGGACCACGGCTTGGACGCGCTGCTCAAAGGTTGCTTCCAAGTTGGCCACCTTCTCCAATAGAGTCGCGTGTTCTTGGTCCTTCTTCGCCTGCAGCGAGTCCTTGGTAGTGGGCACGTCCAAGCCATAATCGACATGCTGGCAACCTCCTCCCACGCTGGGGACACGGCCTCTTGCTGGCCTCTTAAACGGCGGCTACTCCTTCATGATGTTCAAGCCCTTGATAAAAGGGTTGTCCCACGGGACTTTGCCCGTCGACGTCTGGGATGAGGAGCCAGACTCGTTATCTTCTTCCGCGAACTACAAGTAGCATGAAGAATTTTAGTGATGGAGTTGTGGTGAGCAGTATGAAACTACTAAGCCGGGCAAATTGTTTACCACTATGTTCTCAACTTGCACCCCCTTCGGGTCGGTGACCAAGACAACACCCTCCACCACTGTAGGGCTCGTGACAAGTTTCCCATCCATCTCTTTATGGTACTGGGACCTGACAAATGCCCTAAAGAGCGGGTTCTTGTACTTGTCCCAAGGGTTCTCGATGCCCTTCTCTACGTAGGTCTGGTCCTTCTTTTTCCACTTGTCCGCCTTGTCGTCGTAGCCACGACAGCCGATACGGTGGTGACCGATGTTCTTCTCCGCCAGCTCCTTTCCCTAGGCCGACTGATCCTTGGTGTAGGCTCGCTCCTCGTTTTCCAGGAAGCGCGTGTATTCCTCGGGCGTAAGCCGCGAGAAGTGGCGCTTGATCTATTCTCATGGATCGTTGTTAGCAATCGTCCCCCTTAGCATGGTTCTATATCTGCTGAGGTTCCTGGTGAACCTGCCGAGGGCGAACTTGTTCATGATGTTCTCCTTGGGATCTAGGCTTGTGAATCCCTCGGGGAACAGGTACCGCGCATGCAGCCGCAAGAGGAGTTGGTCCTGGAGATGCTTCTTCTTTGTTCGGAGTTTCGTCTCGTTGACATTGACGATGTCTCGAAGGATAGCTCCCAGCTGGACGCCGTACCCCCTCGCGAGATGCTTCGGCTCCGTAGGGGTACCGGTATTGGGGTCCACCGCTGTGAATGTCTCCTTCCTGGTGCTGACCGTGTTCGGTCGCCGCTTCTTCCGTTCCCTCTTGGACAATGTCATTGTCTGCAAGCTACCCCCGACGACGCCACTGTCGATGGTCTCATCGCCCCTCTCATGACCGCCATCAAGGCGGTTATCGATGCCCATCTCCTCACCGCCATCATCGGTGGTCTCGTCGTCTTCTTCGCCCTGGCCCCCTACCTCCTCCAGCTCTATCTCATGTCTCCTGGGACATGAGCCTGTAGTGGCCCTCTAAGTCTTGCTGGCCCCGATCTTCTTCGTTGCGGTTTCCACAAGACGACATGGCTATACCGAGCACTACACAAGGAAAAAGAAAGGGTTTTAGATACACAAATTCACGGCGAAAATCCGGCATGACCTTTGCTAAAAATGGTCATGCCTGAGTGCCAGAAATCCGTCGGAACAGAAATTAATCGACATTCCGGCGAAACATTGGCACTCAATGTACCTGCACAACATTCAGCTACAACTACCAAAACAGACTTTATACAATATCCAAAACAGACAATATCAGATGCATTCACATTGACAGTAAAAAATCAGTGTAAGTTGATTATAAGTTGCAATCTGGCAATATCCAAAACAGACAATCTAGCAACCATACCAGATTTTGATTGTAAGTTGATTGCAACAATATCCAATATCAGGGAATACTTTTTAAAAATCGAGCAATCATTGTAAGTTCATTGTAAGTTGACTGTAACAATATCCAAAACAGACAATCCAAAACATAAAAAATCTGGAGCAGTCCATATCAAGGAATACTTTTTAAAAATCTGGAGCAGTCCATATCAGGGAATTCTTGCCAATGTGTGCATCACATTAAGAGGTCAATAAGGATCCATCATGCTATAGGATATCATTAGATACAAACAGACAATGGATCAATAACAAAACAACCCTATTGAGCATAAATGTTTTCAAAAAGAAAAGAAAATGAGAATAAAACCAGGAACCTCCAAACCCCGGAATCATGGTTCTAAGTTAAACAATGGCCAAAACTTAGTTAAACAACTAAACTTGCATCAATTAACAAAGTAGTATATTTCAATAGCTAGGGTGTAATGTTGTTATTAGTTTTATCATTGCACCGAATTAAATCCGATAAAGTGCACTAGCCCTTCTTTGCAAAAGCAGCAAGTTATTATGTCACACACACCACACCACATCACACCACAAAAACCGATGGTATTAGTACCAAACTAATGAAGTGTATTTCCAACCCTTTCCACTTGAGAGTACCATGCACAAAACCAAGAAAATCACAGCTAGGATAAAATAAAGGTGTTTATAGCATTTCCAGTACTAATCAAACATCCTTTCTATTCTGCACACTACTACATGTGATGGAAAATATCCATCCCTGAAATTGATGGTAAAAGCATTGGAAAAACAAAATACTACTATTCTATGACATTGATATTTAAACTAGTTGTAAGCAAATATATTCATGATTTTCTATTAGGCACATCCCAAATATTGGGTAGCACCTCAATAGTATCCAAGATAACAGTCATCCTTTTCTTATAAATCTACCATTTACAAGCTTTCGTAGACTAGATAATCAAATCATTTTCCTAAAAATAAAAATCATTTAGGAATCATTTCTTTTCCTCTAAATATCATTCACAGAGAGTTCATCAGTGCAAGTAAAAGTAGTATCATCATCTAAATAAGATAAATCCTTATCTGATACATGAATGGACTATTATAGTAAATAATCGCAGAGATTGGTTTATGGATTCACAAGCTCGGGAATCATATGTTTATGGAATTACTGCCAAGAATGACAGCAAACAAGAATAGTTATCAGATTTTTCCTACACTGCTGATCATCATAGGGAGCTGATCATCATAGGGATAACTCAGGCACAAATCTTGTATACTAGATCTTTCTGCTAGTAAGCAGAGAGTATTATTTTAATACGATCATTTCCTTATTACATAAACCAATGACATTAAGCTTTATCTGTTAATATTATTCATAGAAGATAGCTGTCACATCCCAAAATTTTCAAAATTTTGAAATGTGAAAAATAAATAAACAAAATAAATGATTGTTGAAATTTAGGGTGAAAAGAAACTTTTTGTTCTAAATGGAAACATCAAAACCCAACTTGAACAAACTTTCAATGAAAAGTGAATCCAACAAAATTCAAATCAAGTGAAATGCATTCATCAAAGAATGAATCTTGAAATTTAAACACTTGGAAAAGTTAAATCAAAATCCCAAAAACCCTAATGGAAGAAATCATTCCAAAGATTTCTCAAGGACTATGGATTTGATCCGTATAAAAATCTATCAACAAACATTTATAAATGATAAAAAATGATAAATAAAAGTATTATAAAACCTTAGAAATTGGTTTCATTTAATTTGGAGCCATGGATAAAAAATTATGAGTTTAATAAGTTAAAAGGAATATTTAAAAGCCAAATTAAATCTTGGCGGAATCCATAAACAAATGAAGTTATTGAATAATAAAAAGTATTAAAAGATTATTTAAATAAAATCATAAGGATTGAACAATATTCAATTTTATTTAAATAAAGACAAGTTCCCTAAAGTAAATAATAAATCCTAATAAAATTATTTAGGAGACAATTTAAATCTTGAATCAAGTCCATAAGCAAATGAAATAAATATAATACAAATTACATAAAGGGATAGAGAATATTCCAATAAAAAATTATATGGGACTAAAACCATATTCAAATTATTTAAATGGAGACAAATCCCTAATGAAAATGATTAATTAAATCATGGGAAAATAATAAATTGAAATTTACCAAAGTGTTATCTAATTAACTTAAAAGAATCATTTGAATAAAACTTATATGGAATTAAAACCATATTTGATTTTATTGGAATAAAGACAAATGCCCAATTAAATGATTAATAAAACATGTTTAAAATATTTTTAAAAAATTCAAAGTGAATTTGACATGGTTATACCCTACGGGTACGTGACTTCAGCATACCTGGTCCAGCCCAAGGAAGGCCCACAGCAGATATACGCTGGCCCATGAAGATTTTCGGGTGGCCAAGGCCCATGACGCCTTCGGATCCTTGGAGAGCAAGACTAGCGGAGATGGGAAATTCAAAGGGGTAAAACCCTAGAACTTGTAACCGACTAGGACTATGCCCGGGACCTGCCTAAGTCTATATAAATGCTAGGAGGGCACGTCCTAGATCTCTCGACTCATACTTTCGCACACGCATCCACGCCAGATCGAATCTGCAAGACCTGTAACAACCTTCGGTTCCGCCGTAATCAAAGAGCAGACAAGCAGGAGTAGGGTTTTCCCTCCGGGGGCCTGAACCTGGGTAAATCTCGTGTCCCCTGGTTTCTTGTCTGTTAACCGTGCCACGATCTCCAGCATACCCATCTTCTCCAAAACCCAAGTCCATAACAATGGGCATTGACGAGATTAAACCTTGTCAATTGGCGCCGTCCGTGGGGACTGGGGCTGCTGATTATGCGGTCGTGACGGTTCCGACCCGATCGATCTACAACTCCGTGGCGACGGAGAATCACCTCCTCTTCGGTGCTTTCGACTTCACCGCCCACTCGCCGGCCACCATGAAGGATTTCGAGCCCATAGGCGACGAACTCGAAATTTTGTTCGGGAGCTTCTGCTTCCAGGTGGGTCAAACTGGCACCCTCCGCCTCCCTGAGCGGGTGCCCGTGCCGTCAATCAGGCCCGCCTCGTGGGCTCCACACCCCGTGCTACGCACGTCACCATCGACAGATGAGTTCTACAGCAGCAGCAACTGCAACTCCGATCTGTGCGACCCACCTTCGGATGAAGGGACCTATGGTTCCGGATCCGAAAGCTGCGGCAGCAGCCGACCAATCTGCAAGCGCTATCTATGCGCCGCAGTCATCCAAACCGATGAAGAAACACCTAACCCGCCACCCAACCGAAACGGCGAAAACAGAAGAATCCAGTCCCCCCCACCCAACACGGAAAACAACGGCCATGTCATCCAACTTAGCAAAGAAGGATGGGTGCAGGCGCGCCGTGCCGTCGCAGGCCACATCGTCTTACCTGCAGACGCCTCACGTGACCTACTGATGGCATACCACTACCTCCTCATCGAGGATCACAAGAAATAAGTCAAGATGCAGGAGACGCTCGACAAACGCAAGCAAGCAGCCTCTAAGTCCAGCGCGCGACGAGCTGCGCTCTCCGCCATGGCACCCGGCTCTAGCACAAACGGAAACCAGGGAAACAAGCACCGCTCGCGGATGGAAAACATGGATCCCAAGGAGCGGCGTGACGTAACCCAAACTCTCCACACATCGTTCATGGATATGGATGCCGACGGAAACATCACCCCGAAGACGCCACAAGCTGCGATCATGGCAGCCACTGCGTATCTCGCGGCTCACCCACCTCCGGAGGGGGACCCGAAAAGGGCCATGCATAGGTCCGCACTTACCGGACTAGGACTAATCGGAGCTGCGCTCCACGAAGACGCTCCCGCGGAGCCGAAGAAGAAAGCTCCGGCCAGGCGCGACCAGAGCCCCACCCCCTCATCCGAAGAGGAAGAAGAGCACGATCTTCCTCGAAGGAAGAAGATCTCAAACCGCCATAAACGCGACTACGACGCCAGAGACAAGCTTACCCAGCGCAAGATCGACAAAGCACGCGCTAAACGCGCATGCTCGTCTGAATCTGAGATGGATGAAGATGAAGGACAACTCTGCGGAGCTCGATGCTTCAGCAGATCCGTTCGGTGAACACAGATGCCACACAACTTCAAGCTTCCTTCGGATACTCCAAAGTTCAACGGCACACAAGATCCAAAGTCCTGGCTCAGCGACCATCTGTCATCCGTCAAGCTTCACGGAGGCAACAAAGAAACCGCCATGCAATGCCTTCACCGCAACAATGAGGGCGCGGCTGGTCCGCTTAGCAGCCTATCATCGATCCATCCGGTTGGAGGAGCTCGCTTACAGCTTCATCCGAAATTTCAAAGGCACCAGCAAGAGACCCGCCTCAATCGAAGAATTGCGAGCCTGCACTCAGAGAATGGGTGAATCTATTCGCTCATACATACTACGCTGGTCTACAACCAAGAACTCCACAGCACACATCTCCGAAGAGAGGGCCATCGACGCCTTCAGGGACGGCGTCAAGCGCCCAGACTTCAAGGAGGAACTTGGGCGTGTAAAGCCCAAGACACTCGACCACCTCATGGAAATCGCCAACAGTTGGGCAGACGGCGAAGATTGCATCCAGCGAGCGCAATCAGATGCAGAGGACGACTACGGCCGAAGATGTGAACGCCGCAGCAAGAGGAGATCGCGCGTCTATGAGGACCGCGACGGACCCGACATGGTCGCGGCCTGCTACGCCGACCGCCGTAACGACAACAACCGCAACAGCGGAGGATACCGAGGCAGAAACTTCCGCGACAATGGACGACCAATGCAGTCGTGGCAATGCCGCGACCGCGACAACGGACCCTCAGCATTCGACAAACTTTCGGGTCCATGCACCATCCACTTCTACATCGACAAACAGGATGGCAAAAAGAAAGCCAGCCACATGCTCAAGGACTACCGCGAGTTCCAGAAACTCAGCGAAGGCATGGTGCAGATGAGGCAACAAGCCCCAATCCCTGCATTTGGAAACGCACCTGCGCCAGGTGAAATAGCACACTGAGCTCCTCCACCGCCGCCTATTGGAGGCCCAAATCAACCAACAGACCAACAAGAAAACAATCTTTGGGGTCGGATACCCCCCACCAAAGGGAGCACTAAATATGATCCAGAAGGGACGCCCCACCAACAGGGTGCAGAAGAAAATCACCCGACAAATCAACTTGGCAGTGGAAACTTCTCCTGCAATCCCTAAGTACCTCAGCGGATCGGAGTCCTGCATCACATTCACTCGCACGGATCACCCTTGCCAGATCCCTCGCCCAGGTCATGCTGCCCTGGTGCTGGAGGCACATATCGGAGGCTTCGAGATGAGTCGCGTCTTCATGGATGGCGGCAGCGGCATCAACCTAATGTTCGCAAGCACTCTAGCAGCTATGCGTATCCCGCAATGCAGCCTGGAACAATCAGACACAACGTTCCATGGCATTGTCCCAGGAAAAGGCATATTCCCCCTGGGTAAAATAGGACTCGACGTCATCTTCGGGAAGCCGGACAACTTTCGGCAGGAGCGCCTAGAATTCGAAGTGGTGGACTGGCCGTCGCATTATCACGCCATCTTGGGGCGTGTAGCATTCTCAAGGTTCCTGGCCGTCCCACACTACGCATACCTACTACTCAAGATGCCAGGACCAAGGGGCGTCATCACAGTCCACGGGAGCTTCACCCGATCGGACCAATGCGACAGGGATTTCAACAAAATCTCCCAGTCTTTCGGCATGCAAGACGAGCTTGTAAGGCTCCGCGAGGTGACGGACAATGGGCTACCCCCAGTCACAAGGCAAAACGCACCTGACATGTCTTTCGACTCCACCGTCAACACCAAGAAAGTGCAGGTCCACCCGACGGACGCCTCCAAGACGGCGCTGATCGCCAATGACCTCAGCACCGCATAGGAAGGCGCTCTCGTCGAATTCCTCCGTGAGCGCTAGGAAATCTTCGCCTGGTGTCCTGCGGACATGCCAGGAGTTCCCAGGGAATTCGCCGAGCATGCACTCAACGTCTTTCCAGACACCAAGCCAGTCAAGCAGTCCATCGGAAGACTGTCGGAGCCACGAGCCGAAGCTATCGGCAAAGAAATCAATAGATTACTTGCAGCAAACTTCATCCGGGAAATCAAGGAAAGTGAGTGGCTGGCAAACATGGTGATGGTCCCGAAGAAGGACACGGACATCCTGCGGATGTGCGTAGACTTCACGTCACTAAACAAACATTGCCCAAAGGACCACTTCCCTCTTCCTCGGATCGATCAGATCATCGATTCGACTGCAGGTTGTGAGAAACTCTCCTTCCTCGATGCCTACTCAGGCTATAACCAGATTCGACTCAAGGTCGAAGATCAAGAGAAAACGGCGTTCATCACACCGTTCGGAGTATTCTGCTACAACACAATGCCCTTCGGGCTAAAGAACGCGGGTGCCACATACCAGCGATGCATGCAGGCCTGCCTCAAAGACCAGATCGGTCGCAACGTCCAAGTCTATGTCGACGACATAGTAATAAAAACCAAGTAAGCAAGGACACTTATCGGCGATCTCCGCGATACGTTCGACAACCTTGATCGCTACAGGATCAAGCTCAATCCGGAAAAGTGCGCCTTCGGCATCCCCTCGGGTCAGCTGCTCGGATACTTCATCTCTCAACGAGGGATTGAGGCGAATCCGAAGAAAATCAGAGCCATCATGGCAATGGAGAAGCCGAAAAACCTCAAGGGCATCCAGCAGCTCGCAGGACGAGTAGCGGCATTAAGCAGGTTCATCAGCCGTATGGGCGAGAAGGCCCTACCATTCTACCAGCTGCTGCGCAAGGCAGACAAGTTCGAGTGGACACCAGAAGCCAACGACGCATTCGAAAGCCTCAAGCATATCCTCTCCACCTCGCCCGTTTTGGTCACGCCAAAGGAGTGCGAGCCCCTGCTGCTGTACATAGCAGCCACACACCGTGTGGTCAAGACTGCATCGTGGTCGAACGACCCGAAGAAGGCAAGACCCACGGGTCCAGCCCAATTTACTACCTCGGTAATCGACACCAACAAAACAGCGGTACCCGCACTACCAGAAGCTAGCCTACGGCGTGTTCATGACGGTTCGACGGCTGAGCCACTACTTCCAGGAGCATCAGGTGATGGTCGTCAACGAGGCACCCCTGAACAGCATCCTGAACAATCCAGAAGCAACAGGACGGGTTGCCCTGTGGGGCATCAAACTATCACCCTTGGACATCGTCTACGAGAAGCGACACGCAATCAAATCTCAAGTCCTTCCGGACTTCCTGGTGCACTGGATGGAGCTGTAGCTGCCAGACACCCCGGACATGTCGCAGTCCTGGACAATGCATTTCGACGGCTCCAAGCGCGAAGCCGGAGCAGGGGCAGGAGTCATACTGACCTCCCCGCAAGGTGACAAGATGAAGTACGTTCTTCGGATGAAATTCAGAGCCTCCAACAACGAAGCCGAATACGAAGCCCTCATCCATGGCATGAGGATGGCAAAAATATGCGGCGCAACGCACCTGGTCATCTACGGTGACTCCAACCTCGTCGTCCAGCAGATGATGAATGAGTGTGACGCACACGCCGAAAACATGATCGCGTACCGCGCGCTCTACAACGCACTCGAAGGAGAATTCGACGGCTACAAACTTCGGCACGTTGGAAGAGAAAGCAACGAGGAAGCCGATAGACTCGCCAACATCGGCTCCACTTGTGCAAAGGTACCACCAGGTGTGTTCCTCGAACAGATCTGCGTGCCATCCATCAAGCGGAAATTCCCCAAGGGATCACCCGAAGAAGCAGAACACTCGGGGGCTACGCTACCCGAAGGTCATGAAGGACCCAAAAAGTTGGATACCGAAGTTGCCATGGTCAACCTGATGCAGGTCATGGAAGTCGAAGAAACTTGGACGCGACCATACCTCCAGTTCCTGATAAACGGTGAACTACCTGACAGCCCGACAGATGCCCGGCGCATATCTCGTCGGTCAAAAGCCTTCACCATCATCAACGGCGAACTGTACAAACGCAACATCACGGGTGTACTACAACGGTGCGTCACCATCGACGACGGCAAAGCCATACTCCAAGACATCCATGAGGGCATCTGTGGCCACCACGCAGGCAGCCGCTCCCTTGTCGCCAAAGCGCTAAGAGCAGGATTCTACTGGCCAACGGCCATGAGCGACGCGAAGGAAATCGTCCGAACATGCAACGGGTGCCAACGGTTCACCGACAAACCGCACGCACCTGGGTCCGAACTTCGACCCATACCCATAGCCTGGCCTTTTTCCCAATGGGGCCTCGACATGATCGGCAAACTGCCAAAGTCCTCGAAAGGAGGACACATCTTCCTCCTGGTCGCAGTTGACAAATTCACCAAGTGGATCGAGGCCATGCCAGTCACCAACCAGAAAGGAAAAACCGCCGTCAAATTCTTCGAATCCATTGTCTACAGGTTCGGTGTACCACACAGCATCATCACCAACATCGGATCAAACTTCATCTCCGAAGAATTCCAGGACTTCTGCGAAGGCCTCGGGATCAACATCACATATGCCTCAGTGGCACACCCGCAAACAAACGGGCAAGTGGAAAAGGCCAACGGTCTAATCGGCGTCGGCATCAAGAAGCGCCTCATAAGCTCACTCGAGCACAAAGCTGGAAAACGAAGAGCTACCGTCATCTGTGGAGCTTACGGACTACGCCAAACAGCTCCATCGGCTACACACCGTTCTTCATGGTGCACGGAGCTGAGGCCGTGCTACCAGCCGAAGTACGCCACCAGGCTCCACGAGTCGTCGCTTACAGCAAAGCCGAATCCACGGCTGCACTCGAAGATGCCGTCGACACACTCGACGAAGCACGGGATATAGCAGCAGCTAGATCAGCGGTGTACCAGCAAAGTCTCCGCAACTACCACAGCCGCCGGTTGCACCCAAGGTCCTTCGTTGAAGGAGACCTCGTCTTACGACTCAAGCAAAAGCGACTGAACAAATTCGAGTCACCATGGGAAGGACCCTATGTCATCACCGAAGTCATCCCAGGTGGCGCCTATCGCCTCAAGCACGTGGAGTCTGGAGTCGCATACTCCAACCCATGGAACATCTCGCACCTGCGACGATTCTACCCGTAGCAACCTACCCCCTTTTTACTTTCAATAAGGCTTTCAGCCAAGGCTACTCAGCCGAACCATGTACCTCCTCCATTACGATATAAATAAAGCTAAGTGTCTCGCCCCCAACCTTCGGTTGACTATTTTTCTGCAACTTTACTACATGCTACATACGCACTCGGGGGCTCCCCCACCTCACGATTTCATCGACTGAGGACCAAACGTGTACACCTAAGTAGCTGACCACGTCAGGCAAACGAAAATGACACGTACTCAATCAAAGCACTGCGTGCTCACAAACAAGCAAACTTTTACAACAAAGGGCACAAAACGCCCAGCCGAAATATACAAATTTTACATCTATCTGTTTATTTTCAGGTCCTACCTATTTTGAAGAATAACCTGAGCACGCTGCTCAAACAAATCTACAATCTGTTCGGCATACTGCCTTACAGCCGCGTAATGCGGACACATGTTCCACTCGCCACCATCCGGTCGAAGAGGTGGCCCAGCTGCCACAGCAGCCAAATCTACGTCAGGACGGTGCACCCTCACAAGAGACAAGGCAGCCTTCACTCCTGCGACGAGCTGCTGCCGCACCAGCTCTTTGACATTGCTGGCACTCCGAAACTTCGACAGAAGACCTACAAGGGTCGTCGGACGACATCCAAAGGAAATATGACGTGCAGCACTGAAGAAAGTGATGTCTGCACCTGGCGGAGCACCCGCGAAACTTGATAAACGCGGTCCTGCACCGTCGCCAGAACCATGGAGCGATCGCGATCCATCCAAAAGAAGCCGCCGACCTCCATGTCCTGTTGAGTCAAGCAATTGACCCGAACAGCGACACGCTCTTTTTCTTCCCTCGGAGCAAGATTCGCACCTGCGACAATCGCACAAGACAAGAATAAGGCCAGCAGGCTCATCCGAAGAACTGAGCTACAGCCCGAAAGAAGGATCAACTTACACTGCAGTTGCTCGGACAGCCGACCCAGCTCCGCCATCAAGTACTCCTCTCTGGCTGCGCCACGATCCGCCTTGGACTTCCAAACGTCGGCACGACCGCGTAGCCCGAGCAACTCCCTCTCCAGACTGCGCACACGATCCCGAAGGAAAGTAAGCTGCGTGGACTCATCCAAGGATGGACGCAACGGCGTTGCGGATGGGGCGTCAACAGGGTCAGCACCCGAAGGAACCTAGCACGACAGCAAAAGAAAGGAACACAGACATTCAGCCAAGGATGGAGCACAACTCAGAGAAAATTCATTGAATATATAAAGCCACTACGTGGCACAAAGAAGATACTCCTCAAGATATTTACAACAAAAGTAGACTACACACTACCCTACGTCTACTATGCCTAAGGAGCAGGACACTGAGTCGCCTCGGAGCCAGACTGCCTAGCTTTGGCCTCGCCTTGCTGCCGCAGTGCGTACTCAGACAGCAAGTCAATGAGCTTGGGCCCATATCGTCTGCAGCGAGCGGAGTAGGCAGCGAAGGCTACCTCGGATCCATCCGCAGCCGTCGGCATCCGAGAGGTGATCTGGGGCAAGTCCAGCTCCGCTCCAGCCGCCATGGCCATCGCCAGCCCGACGGACGCGCCGATGCCCTTCTGCTTGCGCTTGTACGCCGCAGGCGCTTCGGCTGACAGAGCCTCTGCCAGGGCATCCACATCTTCAAGGGCTGCGCCCTTCGGGAAGAGCTCCTGGTAGAAGCGACCAAGGACCTCTTTCGCCTTGGCAAGGGAGTTGATGACGGTGCCGCGGCGGTCTTTGACCGCCACAGTGGCATCATCTAGAGCACTCCCGTGCTCCAGAGCACCGCGGTCGAAATCGATGCCTGCGGCATCTGAGACAAAAATGAAGAAAAACATGACGAAAGGCAGCATAGAAGAAGACCCGTAAAAAAAGAAACAAGTACAAAATTCCAGCACTCACCCGAAATAGCCTTGGCAGCAGCCATGAGCTTCGCCGCCACCCCTCTTTCACGAGCAGCCACAACGGTGGCCAGCGGCTCCTCACGATCTGCGGCCTCCTGCTGCAGACGCTCCTTCGCTTGGTGCCTTACGGCTCTAGCTCAGCGCTCTTTTTGCGGCTACCGGCTTTCTGCTCCGATTGGCCAAGGCTCTTTTTAAGAGCGTTGACCTCACGAAGAGAGTCGTTATGCTCCTCTGCATTTAAGACAAGCAAGTGTCAAAGAACAGGACCAGGATAAACAAGAGAGGTACTAAAAGGCAGACGAACACCTTGAAGCAGAAGCTGCCAGCGGTTTCGCCTCCACCAGCCGCTTGGCCTCTTGGACAAAAGGCTGCAGAAAAAGGCAATAGCAGTAAGAACAGGACTTGGGGGCTACGCCCAACACAAAGAAGCAAAAACAACATCAGCACACGAAGACACTCGGGGGCTCCCCCCGTGACATGAAGCAGAAAAACTTACATGCTCCGATGGCGACCCCGAAGGCCCGCCTGCGAAATTCTGAGGCGCAACCACCAGCCCCTCCCGCATAGGAGGATCTGGAGCGGCGCCACCCGAAGTCGCCACCGTCTGAGGAGGAGGCGACGCAATGTTCGACTCCCCCATCATCTCTCGCGCACCATCACTAGAGCCGTCGGAGGATTGCCTGCATACAAACCAATCAGCACAAGTGCAAAAAAATCATGAAGGGAAAAGGACAACAGTACAACAAGAAAACTTACGAGCCCAATGCGCTCAGGTCGAAGATAGGAGAAGCCCTTCGGGCCCTCTTCTACTCTTTCTTCTCTTCCTTCTTCGCTGGCGGGTGCGGAGCAACAGCTCACACAGGAATAGCAGGAAGGGGAGAGGAAGAACCTCCATGACCATCACTATGACGCTCAAGGCCCAGAGGATTTCTGGGAGTCGGAGGAGTCGAGGCATCCGAAGACTCGCTCGAGCTCCGTGATCGCTTGCGCGTGTGGTCCTCACTCGACTCGTCGGCATCCTCCGCCGGAGATCGCACCGAAGGAAGCTCGGACACGGAATCAACCACTTCATTATCCGGGGCATTCGGATACCTTTCGGGCAATGGTGGTACCATGCCCGGCACTTTGAAGCTCTACAAGATGAGAAGTAACTTTGTTAGCAAACAAAGGAAACAAACACACACCCAACAAAAAAAAGGGGGGAGCACTACAAATCTACACCTTCGGCATGACCAACATCGAAGAAAAGGGAGGAGTCAGCGACTTCCCCGGGATTTCTTCTCCGGCCTTGAACTTCAGCAGCACGCGAAGATCCTTGTCAAGATTCCCCTCAGAGATTTTCTCACTCGAAACCCTCGTCGGATCACGGAGCCCAGAATAAAGGAACATCGGATGCACCCTCGTTTGGAGAGGCTGCACCCGACGCTCAAGAAATGTCCGGATGATGTCCATGCCGTTCACCTCCTTCTCAGGAATCAGTTGGAGATCCTCCACCCGACGGTAAAGGGCCTCTATCTCCGCCACCTCACTGTCTAAGATTTGGTTTTTCCACGACCTTTTCTTCTCAATCTTTTGGGAGGGGTCAAAGGGAACAAGACCAAAATCTTGCCCGGGCAAAACGGAGTCGCGGATGTAAAACCATCGCCTCCGCCAGTACTGGACAGATTCGGACATGGAAAAGGAAAAGAATTGCACATTGGGACTGAGGGAGATGATGAAACCCCCAATGGGATACACACCATCCGAACCAGACTGCCTCTTCACGGAATAAAGCTTCCGGAAGAGGCCAAAGTGCGGCTCAATGCCAAGCCAACACTCGCACAATGTGATAAAACACGCAATGTGGAGAATAGAGTTGGGAGACAGATGATGGAGTTGAACCCCATAGAAGAAGAGCAGTCCACGGAGGAAGTCGTGGACCGGAAAAGAAAACCCGCGCACCACGAAGGCAAGAAACATAACCCGGTACCCAGATGGGGGACGGGGGATTACCTCATTGCCGGGGAGTCTGACGGCCGTCGTATCTTGCGGGATCAGGCCCCGCTCGCGCAGTTTGCGGAGATCGCTCTCCCGCGTCTCTGATCGCCGCCAGCCACCATCGGTGACGCGAGCAGCGGCGGTTCCCTTCTTGCCTCCGGCGGCGCTAGTCCCAACCGCAGATGAAGACTTCTTTGTTTTCCCCATGGCGCTACGGCGGTGGTGGTGATGCCTAAGCAGAAAGAGCGAAGGAAATGTGGAAGGAAACCTCAGCGCGCAGCAAGAATAGCCCAAGAACAAGGAGGCAGTGAACAGATGAACTGGTGCGGTGAAAAACAAACCATGATTTCACCAAGGATTATAACAGCGAAGACGACGCACGCTGGCCGTCCATCGAGAAGACCTAACGCCAACGGTAGATCTGGCCGTACACGTGTCAGCATCACAATGAACCGTCGTTACCACGCCGTCCACTACGCGTGGAAATCGAGGAGACGCCGTAATCATCTCCACGCTGTGCGTGACAGGTCAATTCAAAGTCAGACAGTGGGACCCACGCTTCGTCTAGTCAAGTCGTCTCTGGCGTAGCAGACGCTTGAGGTCATCGATCGTCAGCACTGATGTCATCAAAAGCTATACTAGCACCAACTTCGGCTACAAAGCTAAGAGTACTCACTCGAATCTACGATTCGACTAAATACTCGGGGGCTACTCCTATCAGGAGCGCTGGCCGCGCAAACGACAAACACATGAGGATAAAATTACTTCTCTGAGTCCTACGTCGAGTCTACGACTCCACTACGGACTCGGGGGCTACTCCCATAGGGAGGATGGATTTAAGCATCCGAAAATTTTCGAGTCCTGCGGACTTAACAACTGAAACAATGCTTGAACTAAAGTCTCTGTTCGAGTCTACGACTTGAACAGACACTTGGGCGCTACTCCCATAGGGAGCGCTGGTCGCGCACCCTATGAAATCTTCGACTGCGATCTTCCGGATCAGCACGCAAAAACTTTTTGGCAACTCTGCCCCAACAAAACGCTAAGTGCGTGACAATCTCCTTGGCCACCCGAAGCACCTCCGCGGTGACAAACATTCGGATGTTGTGTCTGCGACACAAAGATAAGACCTACAGATATCATCTGATGGCCTGGCAACGCACCTGACTGCGCTCTGCTAGTATGAAGCCGTACCAGCAGGTACGATGAAAAATCCCGACGGACGCGTTGGGTGCACCGATTAAAACCACTGGAATTCCACTTCTGTAAGTCCTCCGCAGCCTTAGTCGAATTACGCCAGCATATGTTCCAGGTCCGGGTTGAGGGACCCGAACCTGAAGAAGATCGTGTCGTTTCGTCCTAAGACAGTTAACTGACCCTGATCCATTGGGTGAGTCAGGCACACGCATCAACAATCCCTACACACATATACTATTTAACATATAGCTGCACCCGAAGGATGAAAGAGTCCTCAGCCGAATCTACGATTCGACTGATCACTCGGGGGCTACTGACATGGTTATACCCTACGGGTACGTGACTTCAGCATACCTGGTCCAGCCCAAGGAAGGCCCACAGCAGATATACGCTCGCCCATGAAGATTTTCGGGTGGCCAAGGCCCATGACGCCTTCGGATCCTTGGAGAGCAAGACTAGCGGAGATAGGAAATTCAAAGGGGTAAAACCCTAGAACTTGTAACCGACTAGGACTATGCCCGGGACCTGCCTAAGTCTATATAAAGGCCAGGAGCGCACGTCCTAGATCTCTCGACTCATACTTTCACACACGCATCCACGCCAGATTGAATCTGCGCACCCTGTAACCTTCGGTTCCGCCGTAATCAAAGAGCAGACAAGCAGGAGTAGGGTTTTCCCTCCGGGGGCCTGAACCTGGGTAAATCTCGTGTCCCCTGGTTGCTTGTCTGTTAACCGTGCCACGATCTCTAGCATCCCCATCTTCTCCAAAACCCAAGTCCATAACAATGGGCATTGACGAGATTAAACCTCGTCAGAATTATTTGCACTAAATAAAACCTACTGAAAAAGGTTTGGTGAAAATTAGAATTCAAATAAGAGTTCGAAAATATAACTAAAATCTTATTTGAATAAATACAAATGTCTTTTACAAATAAATAATAAACCATAAATGAATAAAATAATTATTCCAAAAATGGTCTTTAAAATACATATTTAAAACAGTATAGAAACATACTGAATAGTTGGAAAAGTTTTGAAAAAGGAATCTGAATTCAAATGGTAGTTTGAATTCAAAACAGAAAATGAAAATAGGAAAAGAAAAAGGAAACAGAATAAAAAAAGAGAGAAAGAACCAGCCCAGCAGAAACCAGCCCAGCTAAGCCCAACAGCCCACCCGGCACCTCCCCTCTCTCTGGCTGTACCTTATCTCACGCGCGAACCAGCCCACTCATCTCGCTGACACCCCGGTCCCGCGCTACGCTGGCATCGTCTTCCTCGCACGCTGACCCGTTCCCCAATTCTCCCCGGCCGTTTCTGCCTTTGAAAGCTCGAATCAATTCGCTTAAACGCCACATTAATCTCGCCCTGCAACCACACCCACTTAATCACCTCCCTTCCCTCTCTCTTTTCCCTCAGACCCCATTCCACCGAAGCCACCACGCTACAGGAATTGCTGTCCACACCGTCGCTGCTCCGGCGAGCTCCAGCTCCAATTCCAGCGATCCCACACACCCCTTTGCCCCCTCGACCACATGAACGTGATCCCCACCTTCCTAAGCATCTCCTAGTACCACCCACTTTCCCGCGCAAGCCCAGAAGCTCGGCAACGACATCGACAGTACAACACCGCCGTCTGTTTCGACTCCGGCGACCTTCCCCCGTAAGCCCCGTCCTCTCCTCTCTCTCTCTCGCGCGATGACACTCAGATGATCTATGTTTCCATGCGCTTCTAACGCCTCCTTCTGTTTTCCTTCTTGTGGCCTGTAACATCGCCATCGTCTTCAACAGTGAGCGCCCGACGCCGACAACAACTACGGCGAGGAATTTCTAGCAGCTTCGAGCGCCCCTTCACCTACAACGACCACCTTGAGCATCTACACGCTTCGGAAAACTCGGTGAGCCCTTCCCCTCTCTCTCTCGCCTCCTGTATCGCCAGCAACCTCACCGCCAGAGCGCTGCCACGCACAGTCGCCGCCAGCGCCTCCCACCTTTGGTCATTGTGATCTGGAGCGTTGGATCTTGATATGTTGGCTAGGATAGATTAGCTAATCTAAGCGGTATCCTGCGATCTGCACCGTACGATGCACATTAAATCCAACGCGCTATGTTAGCCGACCCACATGAACCGGTATGGGCCAGTTAGATTAAGACACGTGGCCCTGGCTGTTAATTTAAAAACAGATTTGATCTATTAGATGTTAGATTTTGTAAAATTCATAACTTTAAATCCACATGTCCAAATTTTGCAAATTTTATATCAATGGAATCAGCAAGAAGAAACCTTTGCAACCAAGCCCTTTTTTTAGTGAATGGATTCTGTAAAATTGGTTGTTTTTGCAGAAACATGTGTAGGCATATTTTGTGTATAAAATTTATTCTAAAATTGTTTTTAGGGTAAAATCTTTTGTAAATGGATTGTTTTGAACCTACTGACCATAGAAACCAAATTTTGTATTTAAAAATATATTTTGTGACACTTAGGAATTATTCCTTTGAATAAAAGCATTTCTAGTTAAATAAAAATATTGATTATGGTTTAAAAATACTTTTTGAGTAAAACCTTTGGGAAATGATTTGAATTAAACTCTCTGGCCCTAAACACCAAGTTTTGGCATTTAAAAATATATTTGGTGAACCCTATAAAATTATTACTTTGCTTCAAGGCATTTCCAACAAAATAAAATATTGCTTTGGTATAAAAATGGTTTATAGGTAAAACCTTTTGCAAATGGTTTTAATATTAAACACTTGACCTTAAAACACTAACATATGTGTTTAAAAATATATTTTTCAAACACTAGAAATTATTACTTTGATTTAAATCATTTCTAACAAAACAAAAATGATTTAAAGTTGCCATTTTCACTAACTTAAAATCAAATGGTTTTTCCACTTTTATAAATGACCAATAGGTGTTTTAAAATGTTTATAACCTATTAGAAACCACTTTTCCAAATAAAACAATCTTTGGCATGCTTGCATGCATTGCTTTGCTTTTATTATTATGTGATGAATTGTTTGAATGCTAGTTTTGAATTTGTGCCTTGCTTGATTGAATTGTAGTGAACTTTGAAGAGTGTGACTATAGCAAGAACAAGGAGTGAACTTATATTCTCTACCAAAAAGGCAAGTGGTGCTTCATAGTTTTGTCCCAATATTTTGACTATGCATTAGTGATATTTTGTATAGGGATTGCATGATGTTTTGCTAAGTATCTATATGCTATGCTTGGGAAATCCTAGTAGTTGTGGACTTGATAGAATTTTCTCTAAGTTAAGAAACTTCCTATATTACCGTGCTTAGCCTAGCTAGTAGCAAACAAGGGTGGATTATCACATGCTATGGAAAAATGTTGATAAGTCTTTGACTTATGTTTTTGCTTAATAAAACAACTAAGTGAATGAAACACCTGGGTGGAATGGTAATTGCATGGTTGAATTTTTGTTGAGTGGTTACCACGGCCCATTTTTCAATGGCCTACCCTGTGTATCTCACTTGTGGAATGCCACCCAGGAACAAAGAGATTTGAGATGTCAAATGTTGAGAAGCTTCAAGTGCGGCCACTTGGCATTATGGGCTCTGCCTGGATCATATAGGTTGCAATAACTTAGCCAGATGGATAGTTGGTGGTAGGGGATGATAGGTTTGGAGCGCGTCCATTTTGGTCTAAGGGAAGGCTTCTGAAAGATCTTGTCTCGATGCATGTCGAGTCTTGTGGGGAAAGTGCACCACCTCTCGAGAGAGTAAAATCTAAGTACTTAGTCGTGTTCCTGGCAATGGAAAATTTGAGCATCAAGACATGGAAGCTATCAAGGATCTCCTCATCCCAATTTCTAAGTTAAAAACTTGTGGTTGAACAAGGGTAAAGGATCACCAATTTCTATTGGTAGCTGCCTTGGGTAATTTTGACAAATAAAAATTTAGTGTTTTCAACTAATAAGAAAAATCTGATTTGAGCAAAGCAAGCCTAAGCTCCACTTAGCCAAATGCATATAGATTATAGATACCACTATAGTACCATAGTATCACTTGCCAATACAATTCAAATGTATTGACCCTTGTGGCTGTAACTTATTATGTTGCAGGTTTGTTTGATGTTAGTGAAGTGTGTTGATTAGGATTACAAGTCTACAACCAACATGATTGCCTGTGGCACTTTGAAGATGAAGGACTCCATGCTATATAGTTATTTCTGTTGCATTGTAATGAGATATCCAAATGAGCTATGTAAGATGTAATGAATTATTTTATTCCTGGTTATAAACTGTATTATGACCTTTGTTTCTTGATATTACATCTTAACTGTGGATGCTAACTATTGATCCAGGGACTAGCATTGAAAACACAGGGATCTCTACCTTATTAAAGGTTGGGACCTCTACAGATGGTATCAGAGCACTGTGTTGCCTATAGGATTGTAACCCTAGGACTTGGACAAAACCCCTAGAAAAATAGGAGTTGTATTTTTTCAAAACTTATTTATAAACAATCTTGTAAACTCTTTCCTCAACCTTGCTAGTTTAGATTCTACATCTCTTCTATTTCAAATCGATGGACAAAACTTCAACATGAGCAAAGGACCTCACCAACTCAAATGACTTCAACTTCAACATCACCAATGACTTCAACTTTAGTTTCATCAAGGACTTCAACTTAGACATCACTAAGGACTACAAGTGAGACAAGAACAATAATCAAGACTTGAAGACTAAGGAAACACAACTTAGAAGGAACCATCATCACCTTTGGAAGCCTTGTGACCAAGATACAAGAATTTTTCCAAGGATACCAAGATCTTATTCATGAAGAAACAACTAAGAAGAAGAAAATGATCTCAAGTGAACCATATAGTTGGACCACCATACTAGTGTTTAGCTTAGATCATATATTGAACACACCAACTTATGTGGTGTAGGAAAATATTTTGTTGCCTAAAAATGTGCTTGAACCTTGTTTTTTGAGTGGAATGTTTGATTGTGATTGCTTGCACATTGATTGTGTGAATTGTGATGTGTGTGATTAGACTTCTTACTTAGAAATCTTTTGCCTATTCTAATCCCAATCCAACCCAAACAGATGACTTCTCCGAAAGACCCCAACATCAAGAATGGTGACAAAAACAACCAAGAGATGCACATGAGAGAACAACTACTAGCAAACCAAACCAGTTGAGTCAAGTGACAACTCAGTTTTTAGCCAGCAACAATAAGTTAGACCCAACCTTGCAAAAGATTTTTGAAATCCAATCCAAACTGTTGCAAGGGATGACCAATCAAATGATCAACATGAGAGACAACCTTTCCCAAGGAGTTTGTGACAACAATGATGTCAAGGATGATATTATAGAAGGAAATCAAGCTTGCAATATTTGTGGAGACATGGAACACACTTCTAAATATCATGAGGATCAATGCCCTAATAGTGAAGAGAAACATCCAACTACACAATGCCCCACATCTCAAGTTACTTGTTTCCTATGTGAGGGAAATGATCATGTTCCTATCCAATCCCCCATCTATCCTATAGTTCAAAAAAGGAAGCAAAGTGGAATGTCTCAAAAGTTTGGGAACCCCCATGGGGAAACAACTTCTATCAAGAAGGATGAAGACAAAGGCAAACCTCAGATTGCACCTCCATACATTGGGAATCACCTTGATGGACAAAAGAGGAAACATAGGTATTATCCAAGGAATCATTCAATAGACCAAGGAAGTTTTCCCACCTTTGTGGTGAAATATGAGGAACATGAACTAGAAGAACTCCTAGCTTTGGAGAAACCCAAGAAGAAGAAGAGGAAGAACCAAGGAAACAAAGAAGAGGAAATGAAATCAAAGATAAAGAAGGATATTAGCCAAGTGATGTGCAACAACTGCAAAAAGCTAGGTCATTATGCATCACATTTTCTAGAAAAGAAGAAGTACAAGACAAACAATCCTATGAAAGATCTCAGCCTTGGCACATGTTTCAAGTGTGGAAACAAAGGACACTATGCAGATGTTTGTCCAGAGAAGTTTCATCAAGATCCCTAGTAAGCCAAGATGTAATCTAGTCAAAAACCTTTTTAAGGGTGGTAGTACCCTAGTTTTTTTAAGCCACTTGTAACCTCTACCTTCCCAAATCTCGGGACGAGATTTCTTTTAAGGGTGGTAGCCTATCACATCCCAAAATTTTCCAAATTTTGAAATGTGAAAAATAAATTAACAAAATAAATGATTATTGAAATTTAGGGTGAAAAGAAACTTTTTGTTTCTAAATGGAAACATCAAAATCCAACTTTAACAAACTTTGAATGAAAAGTGAATCCAACAAAATTCAAATCAGGTGAAATGCATTCATCAAAGAATGAATCTTGAAATTTAAACACTTGGAAAAGTTAAATCAAAATCCCAAAACCCCTAATGGAAGAAATCATTAGAAAGATTTCTCAAAGTCTATGGATTTAATCCATATAAAAATCTATCAACAAACATTTATAAATGATAAATAAAAATATTATAAAATCATAGAAATTGGTTTCATTTAATTTGGAGCCATGGATAAAAACTTATGAGTTTAATAAGTTAAAAGGAATATTTAAAAGACAAATTAAATCTTGGCCAAATCCATAAACAAATGAAATTTATTGAATAATAAAAAGGATTAAAATATTATTTAAATAAAATCATAAGGATTAAACAATATTCAATTTTATTTAAATAAAGACAAGTTGCCTAAAGTAAATAATAAATCCTAATAAAATTATTTACGAGAGAATTTACATCTTGAATCAAGTCCATAAGCAAATGAAAGAAAGATAATACAAATTACATAAAGGGATAAAGAATATTCCAATAAAAATTTATATGGGACTAAAACCATATTCAAGTTATTTAAATGGAGACAAATCCCTAATGAAAATGATTAATCAAATCATGGAAAATAATAAATAGGAATTTACCAATGTGGATTAAAAAGTTATCTAATTAACTTAAAAGAATCATTTGAATAAAACTTATATGGAATTAAAACTATATTTGATTTTATTGGAATAAAGACAAATGCCCAATTTAAATGATTAGTAAAACATGTTAAAAATATTTTAAAAAAATTCAAAGTGAATTATTTGCACTAAATAAAACCTACTGAAAAAGGTTTGGTGAAAATTAGAATTCAAATAAGAGTTTGAAAATATAATTAAAATCTTATTTGAATAAAGAGAAATGACTATTATAAATAAATAATAAACGCTAAATGAATAAAATAATTATTCCAAAATTGGTCTCTAAAATACATATTTAAAATAGTATAGAAACATACTGAATATTTGGAAAAGTTTTGAAAAAGGAATCTGAATTCAAATGGTAGTTTGAATTCAAAACAGAAAATGAAAATAGAAAAAGAATAAGGAAACAGAATAAAAAAAAGAGAAAGAACCAGCCCAGCAGAACCTAGCCCAGCTAAGCCCAACAGCCCACCTGGCACCTCCCCTCTCTCTGGCTGTACCTTTTGTCATGCGCAAACCAGCCCACTCATCTCGCTGACACCCCGGTCCAGCGCCACGCTGGCATCATCTTCCTCACACGCTAACCCGTTCCCCAATTCTCCCTGGTCGTTTTTGCTGTTGAAAGCTCCAATAAATTCGCTTAAACGTCGCGTTAATCTCTCCCTACAACCACGCCCACTTAATCCCCTCCCTTCCCTCTCTCTTTTCCCTCAGACCCCATCCCACCGGAGCCACCAGGCTGCAGGAATTGCTGCCCACACCGTCGCTGCTCCGGCGACCTCTAGCTCTAATTCCGGTGAGCCAAGACACCCCTTTGCCCCCTCGAAAAAACGAGCGTGATCCCCACCTCCCTACGCATCTCCCAGTACCACCCAATCGCCCGCGCAAGCCGCAGAAGCTCGACAACGACATCGACAGTACATCGCTTCCGTCTATTTCGACTACGGCCATGTTTTCCCATAAGCCCTGTCCTCCCCTCTCTCTTGCGGTGACGCTCAGATGATCTATGTTTCCACGCACTTCTAACGCCTCCTTCCGTTTGCCTTCTGGTGGTCTGTAACGTCGCCACCGTCTTCAACAGTGAGCACCCGACGCCGACAGCAACTACGACAATGAATTTCCAGCAGCTCCGAGCGCCCCTTCACCTGCAATGACCACCTTGAGCATCTACACGCTTCGGCAAACTCGGTGAGCCCTTCCCCTCTCTCTCTCGCCTCCTATATCGCTGGAAACCTCACCGCCAGAGCGCCGCCGCCGCCAGCGTCGCCCACCTTTGGTCATTGAGATCTGGAGCGTTGGATCTTGATCTGTTGGCTAGGATAGATTAGTTAATAGAAGCGGTATCCTGTGATCTTCAACGTACGATGCACTTGAAATCAAACGCGCTGTGTTAGCCGATCCACACGAACCGGTATGGGCCAGTTAGATTAAGACACGTGGCCCTGGCTGTTAATTTAAAAACAGATTTGGTCTATTAGATGTTAGATTTTGTAAAATTCATAACTTTAAATCTACACGTCCAAATTTTGCAAATTTTATATCAATGGAATCAGCAAGAAGAAATATTTCCAACCATGCCCTTTGTTTAGTGAATGCTTCTGTAAAATTGGTTGTTTTTGTAGAAACATGTGTAGGCATATTTTGGGTATAAAATTTATACTAAAATTGTTTTTACGGTAAAATCTTTTGTAAATGGATTGTTTTGAACCTATTGACCATAGAAACCAACTTTTGGATTTAAAAATATATTTTGTGACACTTAGGAATTATTCCTTTGAATAAAAGCATTTCTAGTTAAATAAAAATATTGATTATGGTTTAAAAATGCTTTTTGAGTAAAACCTTTGGAAAATGATTTGAATTAAACTCTCTGACCCTAAACACCAAGTTTTGGGATTTAAAAATATATTTGGGGAACCCTATAAAATTATTACTTTGCTTAAAGGCATTTCCAACAAAATAAAATATTGCTTTGGTATAAAAATGGTTTATAGGTAAAACCTTTTGCAAATGGTTTTAATATTAAACACTTGACCTTAACACACTAACATATGTGTTTAAAAATATATTTGTTAAACACTAGAAATTATTACTTTGATTTAAATCATTTCCAACAAAAGAAAAATGATTTAAAGTGGCCATTTTCACTAACTTAATACCAAATGGTTTTGCCACTTTTATAAATGACCAATAGGTGTTTTAAAATGTTTATAACCTATTAGAAACCAGTTTTCCAAATAAAAAAATCTTTGGCATGCTTGCATGCATTGCTTTGCTTTTATTATTATGTGATGAATTGTTTGAATGCTAGTTTTGAATTTGTGCCTTGCTTGATTGAATTGTAGTGAACTTTGAAGAGTGTGACTATTGCAAGAACAAGGAGTGAACTTATATTCTATACCAAAAAGGAAAGTGGTGCTTCATATTTTTGTCCCAATATTTTGACTATGCAGTAGTGATATTTTGTATAGGGACTGCACAATGTTTTGCTAAGTATCTATATGCTATGCTTGGGAAATCCTAGTAGTTGTAGACTTGATAGAATTTTCTCTAAGTTAAGATACTTGCTATATTACCATGCTTAGCCTAGCTATTAGCAAACAAGGGTGGATTATACACATGCTATGGAAAAATGTTGATAAGTCTTTGACTTATGTTTTTTCTTAATAAAACAACTAAGTGAATGAAACACCTGGGTGGAATGGTAATTGCATGGTTGGATTTTTGTTGAGTGGTTAACAGGGTCCATTTTTTAATGGCCTACCCTGTGTATCTCACTTGTGGAATGCCAATCAGGAACAAAGAGATTTGAGATGTCAAATGTTGAGAAGCTTCAAGTGCAGCCACTTGGCATTATGGGCTCTGCCTGGATCATACAGGTTGCAATAACTTAGCTGGATGGACAGTTGGTGGTAGGGGATGATAGGTTTGGAGCGCGTCCATTTTGGTCTAAGGGAAGGATTTTGAAAGATCTTGTCTCGATGCATGTCAAGTCTTGTGGGGAAAGTGCACCACCTCTCAAGAGAGTAAAATCTAAGTACTTAGCCGTGTCCCCGGCAATAGACAATTTGAGCATCAAGACATGGAAGCTATCAAGGATCTCCTCATCCCAATTTCTAAGTTAAAAACTTGTGGTTGAACAAGGGTAAAGGATCACCAATTTATATTGGTAGATGCCTTGGGTGATTTTGACAAATAAAAACTTAGTGTTTTCAACTGATAAGAAAAATCTATTTTGAGCAAATCAAGCCTAAGCTCCACTTAGCCAAATGCATATAGATGATAGATACCACTATACTACCATAGTATCACTTGCAAATACAATTCAAATGTATTGACCCTTGTGGCTTTAACTTATTATGATGCAGGTTTGTTTGATGTTAGTGAAGTGTGTTGATTAGGATTACAAGTCTACAACCAACATGATTTCCTGTGGCACTTTGACGATGAAGGACTCCATGCTATATAGTTATTTCTGCTGCATTGTAATGAGATAGCCAGATCAGATATGTAAGATGTAATGAATTATTTTATTCCTGGTTATAAAGCTGTATTATGACCTTTGTTTCTTAATATTACATCTTAACTATGATGCTAGCTATTGATCCAGTGACTAGCATTGAAAACACAGGGATCTCTACCTTATTAAAGGTTGGGACCTGTACAATAGCAAATAAATTTCCTAGAACTACTGCTAGTAAACATCTTTATATACAAATCTGTAGTCATTCTAGACATACATCCTATAAAGGAGATAATTAATCAAGCCAAGGTATAATTTTAGTGAATCTCAGGAACCACCCACTAAAGAAAGCTTCAGTATGTCGTCATCCAAGTATTAATTTATTAGGATAGACAAAGCACTCAGTTGAATTCAAACACTTAGTGGGATTCAAACATTTCTACTGTAATCAATTTTGAAGAAAAGCCACCAATTGCCTAAGAATAATATGAGATCCATTGAAATTAACATCATAGTATCAGACTGTTGGAATTCAAGAAAGCATAGGAAATAAATATTGTTGAGCAAAACATGCTCAACAACAATATTGGACATATTACAGAGAGCCATTGCTAAGACAACAGGGGAGAAACCCTAATTAGGGCTCCTATAGTGGCAGTAAGGGAGTAAGAGAGGAGTGAAGAAAAGTGGTGTACCTGGTTGTCAATGATCTGAGATGGGGACGGGCGGAAGGGGACGACAACGGCGACGGTGGTCTCCTCCTCCTCCTCTGGGCGGTCTCCTCCTCCTCCTCGTCCGGGCCTCCTCCATGGTGGTCTCCTTCTCCACGGGGGCCTACTCATCCTCCTCCAGGCGGTCAACGAGGGGGGCGAAGCTCCGTCCACGGGCTCCTGCAAGGTGGAGAGCGAGGGTTAGGTAGTAGAGGGCGAGGGGGAGAGAGGAAGGGAGGGGAGAGGGGGCCGGGGGACTCACCTCGCTGACGGTGGACGGCGGCAGGTCGACGGGGATGGCGGCGGGTCGACGGGGACGGGCGCGCGCCGATCTGACCTAGACGGGGACGGGCGGCGCGGGTCGATCTGATCTGAGATGGGGACGGGGACAGGTCTCTCTGATCTGCGTGGGGATCGATCTAACGGGTGGGACCCAAACGCATTACCCCCGGCGTTTCCGCAAAGGCGTCGGTGATAAAGTTAGGGTGACTGGCAGGCGGGCCAGCCCGTGCTACCCCCGGTGGTTTGGGGCGAATTCGCCGGTGGTATATTTAGGTGGGGCCAGGGTCACTGATCACTGCTGCCATGTGGGGCCAGTGCATGCACTTATTCCATCGATAGCGCAATTATTCCGTCGGAGCAATTGGGTAGATCGATGGGCCATAAAAAGTATACACATAAAATGACGATAGCGCAATTATTCCATCGGAGTGGCAAACAAATGACACACATAAACTGATAGCACAATTCCACGAGGCAACAAATAACGTTAACACACATAAAATGTTATCACAAGTTCTTTGGAGGCAACAAACACACATAAAATGATAGCGCAATTCCGTCGGAGGCAACAAATAACAGACATAAAATGATAGTGCAATTTTGTCGGAGGCAACAAACACACATAAAATGATAGCGCAATTTCTTAGAAGGAAACAAACACACGAATGAAATGATAGTGCAATTCCATCAGAGGCAACAAATAACAGACATAAAATGATAGCACAATTACGTCGGAGGAAATAAACTCACATAAAATCACTACTGCAGAAAAGCTTATAGCCTCCAGGTGGTTAGTGACAGGCAATACTGTACACGTCACTACTGAACTTTCCTAGTGACAGGCAAGGATAAGCCTGTCACTAGTACAAAGTAGTAGTGACAAGCATACAAATGTGGCTGTCACTAGCATTATTTTTTTGAGTTCATCCGAACGAAAAATTAGCTAGTGATAGGCATATATAAATGCTTGTCATTGGATTGCTATTTGTAGTGACAGGCTAGATTTGTGCCCGTCGCTACAACTTTTTGTGTAGGCGTTCCTATATTCTAAGGTGTATAGCTTTCTATGAAATTTTTCAGAATATAAGGTGTATTGTTGGGCTGGACAAATTTACCTCTCTTTGCTAATACTCCAGCATGTAATCACGAGTGAAAATACCTAATATCATGGAGTTTTTTTTATCGCTAAGGTCTTCCGGCCAATAACCCGATGCGATCTTGAAAAAAATGTTGTATGCACAGGCTCCCTTCATTCCATAAAAAAACAAAATTATCTAGTTATCCGTACTTCCATATCATCATTTTACCTTTGATTTATGGCTGCATCGTACTCGAGCTCGTGTCTTGTATGTGAGGAAACGAATTTGGTGTTTCTTTTCTCTATCTATGTCACGATCGGATCTTCCGTTTTTCTTTCTCTCACGGAAACTGCGAGGGAGATACTAATCCATGAGAGTCAATCAGAGAGAGAATTGTGGGATTGGTTAAGCTAATTTAGAAGATAAATCGGATGAGAAGAGAGAATAATGTCCAGGTTTCCCTATTTTCCCTAAGATACACGAGTAGTCGAAACTGTCGAGTACCCTTTCCCCAACCACCGCCCCCTCGCTCCCCGTCCACATCCCCGATTCCCACTCCCCACCCGCCGCCACCCATCCAACGCCACCACCCATCCAACACCGCCAACCCATCCAACGTCGTCGCTCGTGGCGGCGCCTCCCCTTGACGCGAGGACGCCGCAGCCCATCCGACGCCCCGCCGCGAGGACGCCGCTGCCGGAGGACGCCGCTGCTCGGAGCTCCGCTGCTTCCTCCCCTACACCACCAGGCCCACCATGATCGCGGCTCTGAGCTACGCTGCCTCCTCCCCTCCTTGCTCCGTTCGTCCCCATGGCTGCCTAGGGTTCCCATCACCTCCACTGTCGGTGCCTGCATCACTACTTCTGCCGCCCTGCACTGCTACGTCCACCGTCGACCATCAGCACAGCCCAACGGTGCCCTCCCTCAGCCTCTCGGTCTCTCTCTGCATGACACCTCCCCACGGCTATGCACTCTGCAGTCTTCTTGGTGGTCTCATGCACTAGTACTCCAAGTCGTACTATATTTCTATCTCTGATATGGATACTGATAAAATCTACTAATACACTCGTTTGACAGCATGGTTTGTATACTCTAATCGCCACTTGTGGTGACCAATCAACCTCTGTATGTCAGTTGGATATTTAATATCAAACTATAGCTCGTTTATCCCCTGTTGATTATTTAGTCTTGTTTATAAAATCAAGTGAATTTGAATTGACTAAAAATTAGCTATGTGTGGACTTATATGAGGCCTTTGGTTGTAAGTTGTACCATACGTTTCAGTTTTTCATATGGGCCTCTAGTTTACTCCTAAGTTGTACTGCACTTTTCAGTCTTGTTTATATTGGGATGTCTAAATCTTGGTAAGATTACTCTCGGCATTTGTTTGTTCCAATATGTAATGGTAGATAGTGCAAATCCACTCGAGTTGGTCAAACACATGTTGTAGTATGCACGTGTTTACAACTTTAACACATGTCGCGCGCTGCACTGCATGTATGCACTTCCATCATATTTTATTGTGTTTATAGATCTTTTTATAAATACTGCTTATTACTATCTCATTGGTATCTCTGTTTAGAAGGTTTTTAGTATGTCAATCGGTCAATATTATAACCGTGTATTATTTGTTTAACTAGATGTTTTTGTACATACTGCTTAATATTGTCCCATTTGTATCTTTGTATCTCTGTAGTTTTTCCATGGAGGTGATGAATCGCTGGAGGTTCGTGATTCACGTACAAAGGTGGCTGCAACCCAATTGATCAAGCGTGCATGATCCCAGATTGAGGTATGTGGAATTTTATTCTGTTTATTTCTTTTTTCTTGATTCTTTATCTCTGCAAATTGATAATCGAGTTTATACTGGGTTGATATGCTGATACATAAGTAACACCATTATACATCTATTCTTGTGCTATTTAATATGCTTGCGAGTATTTTCAACCATTATGTGCAAGATAACTCTAGGGAAAGGAAGAGTTGAAATTAATTGCAGGAGTAATATACTTTAGAACCATGTAGATATGACATTCACAAAGCGAAAAAGACATGCACTCGTAGTGTCCATTTTACTGAAGATATCTCACTGTAAATGAAATGATTTAACATTAGATAGAATGGTTCAGTTAACATTAACTGCAATTTGTAAATTCTAGTGAGAGATGTATCAAACATCATGCACTCTATGCTTATTGTGAAAAATATGTGAGAGTGACTCAACACAAACAATTACCGGAAAGTATACCATTGAGCCAGGAACCCTAAAATTTCCATACAAACCCAATTTACAAGCGATCGGGTGACTTGCGGTTACTATAGATTTGGCGTTACTGTAGATTCCCGTTTTGCGGCAACGATCGGCTGCTGTGTCACGCATTGCACCTCTAGATGGACTCCCGCGTGTGGGTTTCTTTTTTTTTCATTTGTTTCTGTAGAAATATCGGGGATCGGTTCTTCTTTTGCGCTCCCTGCACCTCTTTGATCTAGGATTGGACCCAGGGCTCCCCGCCCCTCCCATGCGCTTCTCTGCTACTCCTCTCCTCCAGCGCCGTGCCTCAAGGCAATATGAGGACAACTCACGTCGGTGAGAAAATAAACAGCCAATATCAGCAGAATTTACTGGTGAGAAAACTATCTAATGAATTACAATTTTCCTCGCACAAAGATACAACCTCCACAACAAATGATAAAAAGGGAAATCTTCAACACCATGTGGTACAACATCTAGAAAAGGGTATGTGACTGTTTATTTTACATCAGTATCACTATTTGGTGCAAGCTTACTAATAATTAAACAAATAGATTCACTTTACTAGAATCAGTAAGTAAACTGAATATCAAGACATAATTTTAGCTTCTTTCTTGCAGCAATTGGCTGAGTTTCAGCTTGGTCAGTTCAAGCCTCCTCCAAATGCAAAAATAAGAGAATACTAATCTCAATGGAAGTTACTCTGCAAAGCATTTTTACCAGAGATATATGTCAATATTATCAATTGGTCTGACACTACCAAACTTGGGCACTCTCTACCTGCTACAGTATTATCTATCTGGGTATCCATGTATAATTATCTTACTTACCTTCCTTCTTTTAACACTGACTACTGCTACGCTATGTATGTACAATCAAATGTACCTAGCAGTTTCGAGTCTTGCAGGCTTTCATGCAGATTCCCACACGCTTCACTCCTACAAGATTTACATGAAAGATTACATAGAGAAGATCACCAAGTTGTCTCTTAACTATGACAATTCGTTTCTGCTGTTTAGCACATGGACCTGTTCAAATGATCTGACAAAGAAGTCTTATTTGCTCATTTTTTGCTTTGTACATGCACGGGTGCCAAAGGGTTAACATGAAGTAACTTGAGATGAACAATTCGAGGCAATTCTACACTATCAATCCATCTAAACATGCATATACCTAGCTTTAGTTTCTGCTAACAATTACGCCACAGACGCGGCGTGTCGTTGTGCCAAGTTGCCTAGTCTATACTAATACATCCTTGTTATTTCAAAACTATTCCTTTTCTGCTTTTGGAGTTCTACTTTCTTTTATCCTTGGCTGATACTAGTTAGTACATACTCACATCTTAGTGTTGGGTACATAAATACTATGTATAAACTATTTAGTGTTTTCTCATTTCTACAGATAGGCACGGTGGTCTTCTCGAGGGTACTTAAACATGCCATATATGATGGTAGTTCTTATGTGTCATGTGGTCTAACATGATCTTTGGAGTTCAAAGGCGAGGAAACAGGCTAAGACAAATTTTTGTGAACGATGGTCCTATGTAAGCCTGGGCAAAAACAGTGTGGCCGGTTTTACCAGTTTGTGCTAGTTCAAAATTTTGTACTAGTTTCAAAGTTTAGATTGGATTTGTTAATGAGATTGAACTATAAATTTTTTGGCCGGTTTGACCGGTTTCACTTTTTGCATGGGCTTAGTCCTATGTCATTGTGTTATCTATGCAAAACTTATGTCATATTCACACATGTGAATGTATTATTGTTACAATATTTTATTATGCTATCTGAAATATTTATGGAAAATCTATTTATTGTGATGTCTCGAATATTCAAGGAAAACATATTTAATTTTTTTATTATTAAAATGTACACTAGTGAGGCAGGATAATGGGCCTTTCACTGAAAACGTCGTAGGTCCGCGGCCTCCGATTGCAACCAGTGACATGCATTCATTTTTGCCTGTCACTAATTCACATATACTAGTGACAGGCACGGGAAAATGACTGTCACTGGTACACGTACTAGTGACAGGCACTTGCCCGTGCCTGTCACTAATAGGTGTTTTGAGCCTGTCACTCATGGCCTATTCTGCAGTAGTGAATGATATATAACCGCAATTCCGTCGGAGGCAACAATTAATAACACATATAAATTGATAGAGCAATTCCATTAGAGAGGCAAAAACACACATAAAATAATAGAGCAATTTCGTCGAAGGAAACAAACACACATAAAATGATATATATATAGCGCAAGTCCGTCGGAGGCAACAATTAATAACACACATGAAATGATAGCGCAATTCCATGGGAGAGGAAAAACACACATAAAATAATAGCGCAATTACGTCGGAGGCAACAAACACACATAAAATGGTAGCGCAATTTTTTCGGAGGCAACAAACGCACTCATGAAATGATAGTGCAATTCTGTCAGAGGCAACAAATAACACACATAAAATGAGAGCGTAATTTCGTCGAAGGCAATAAACACACATAAAATGATATATAGCGCAATTCCATCGGAGGCAACAATTAATAACACGCATGAAATGATAGCGCAATTCCATCGGAGAGGAAAAATCACACATAAAATGATAGCGGAATTTCGTTGGAGGCAACAAACACACATAAAATGATAGCGCAATTTCATCGGAGGCAACAAACACACGCATGAAATGATAGTGCAATTCCATCGGAGGCAACAAATAACACACATAAAATGATAGCGCAATTTCGTCGGAGGCAATATACACACATAAAATGATATATAGCGCAATTCTGTCGGAGGCAACAATTAATAACACGCATAAAATGATAGCACAATTCCATCGGAGAGGCAAAAACACACATAAAATAATAGCGCAATTTTGTCGAAGGCAACAAACACACATAAAATGATAGCTCAATTTCTTTGGAGGCAACAAACACATACATAAAATGATGGCACAATTCCGTCAGAGCCAACAAATAACACACATAAAATGATAGCACAATTTTTTCGGAGGAAACAAACACACATAAAATGATATATATACATAGCGCAATTCCGTCGGAGGCAACAATTAATAACACGCATGAAATGATAGCGCAATTCCATCGGAGAGGCAAAAACACATATAAAATGATAGCGCAATTTCGTCGGAGGCAACAATCACACACATAAAATGATAGCACAATTCTGTCGGAGGCAACAAATAACACATATAAAATTATGGCTAATTAAGTTAGTTGCAAATGATTCGTCGCCTCCGTAGGAGTTTAATGGTATAGTACACATTTACACATAAAACCATTAATAAGTGATACACATAATATGATGAGTGTTATTTTCTCCACCACACCAAAATCCTACTGTTTCTTCTTTGCACTCTGATTCTTCTTCTTGTCCTGATTCTTGGTATTTTTTGACTTGACGACCCCACCAGTCTCGTCGTCGAGACTCCTTGTGTATGGAGTTGTTGTAGCTGTTGACCTAGGCAATGTGGTCCTTCTTCTTTTTGTGTATGTTGCATCGTCTTCATCGGGTTCTTCCATCATCGGGTCTCCAACGAGTCCATCAAAGTCTTTCTCGTCGGTGACTCCATCCATTTCGACGAGGGCCCTTTTTCCTCTCCTCACGATGACATGGCTAGGCCTTGACGGGTCGGTAATAAAGAAGGATTGCTCGACGTGCTTAGTGTAAGGGTCCCAACCTTTAATAAGGTAGAGATCCCTGTGTTTACAATGCTAGTCCCTGGATCAATAGCTATCATCCACAGTTAAGATGTAATATCAAGAAACAAAGGTCATAATACAACTTTATAACCAGGAATAATATAATTTTATTACATCTTACATAGCTCATTTGGCTATTACATTACATTGCAGCAGAATATCTATAAGCATGGGGTCCTTCATCTTCAAAGTGCCACAGGCAAACATGTTGGTTGTAGACTTGTAATCCTAATCAATCAACTTCACTAATATCAAACAAACCTGCAACATAACAAGTTACAGCCACAAGGGTCAATACATTTGAATTGTATTGGCAAGTTTCACTACTATGTAGGAATAAGTGGATCCTACCATTACATGCATATTTGGTTAAGTGGGGTTTTAGGCTCATTTGCAGAAAGCAATAATTTATCCTATCTTTTCAAAACAGTTTTGATCTTTTGTCAAAATCTTTCTGAGCTCCTTGGTACACCCCAAGTGCTTCAGGTCCTTGTCAAAATCTCTTGAGCTCCTTGGTACACCCCAAGTGCTTCAAGTCTTTGTCAAAATCTCTTGAGCTCCTTGGTACACCCCAAGTGCTTCAAGTCTTTTGTTGTCACTTTAAAGTTTTGCTTTTTAGAAATTAGAATGTCGAGATTTCCCATAGCTTCAGGCCTTAGTTGCTCAGTATTGTCCATAACCGGGGACACGGCTAAGTACTTAGAATTTTTATCTTCTGCAGAAGTTGTACACTTTACCCACATGACACAATCTCATCTTGTTGCCACCAGTGGCCGCTGGATAAGTACTCACCAAGATGGAGTACTGGCAGATTGAGAATGTGACGAAGTCTTTCCATAGGGTCCTCCCATACACAATGATAGCTTGTCTTCAGGCACCAATGTAGGGTTCCTAGTTCCCTCATTTCCAGTTAACCTGAAGACCAATGCATGGGTCTTCTCAATGTAGTTGACTAAGCCAGTGCCCATTTAGCATGTGGTCACACGAAGCCACAGACGAGAAACATGTTCAATCTCTAAGTCCCTGGGTGGTTTTCATCTGGTGCACAACAAAAGAGATTGCTATATAAACATGGTTCCTCTTGTTGCCACCTTGTCCAAAACTTGAGTATCCTTGTCCACCCAGGTGGTTCATTGAGTACTTGTTTTATTATATAAAACACAAGTCTTTTCTCAACTTCATAAATCTCAACATGTATCTCTTCTCAAAATATATATAGCATGGCTAAGCATTTTACAACTACATTGTTTTCACTAAGGAATATATAAGGGTATCCTATTAGGATTTAGCATAGCAAAATATAGTAGTCCTTCTCATGCATGTTTCAAAATCCACTAAGTGTAATGAAAATAGTAGGACTTGGATGATAGTGTCACTTGCCTTTTTGGTAGAGAATGTTGGTTCACTTCTTGATCTTGCTAATCTCACACTCTTCTAACTTCACTACAAATCAATCAAGCAAACATAGGTTCAACTAGCATTCCAACCAATAATCAAACAATTTAACACACATAAAATAATAGAAACTAAGTCATGCATGCAAGCATGAAAAAGATAGTTTTATTTGCAAAGGTGGTTTCTACTAGGCTCTATACTTTGTAAGGTTCAAAGTGGTCATTTTCTAAAGTGGCAAAACCATTTGCAAACGGGTTTTATCTATAGATCATTTTAAATCAAATCATTATTTCATGTGGTGAAAAATGTTTTTAGCAAAGCAACAAGTTTATGTTGTTCACCAAATAAGTTGTTAATTCTCAAAACTTGGTGTTTAGGGTCAGTAGGTTTGAATCAAATCATTTTCCAAAGGTTTTTCTCAAAAAATCATTTCCATATCAAAACCAATATTTTTATTTGACTAGAAATGGGCTTATTCAATTATTAAATCCTAATCTTTACCAAATACATTTTTAAATCCAAAGTTGGTTCCTAAGGTCAGTAGGTTCACCACAAACCAATTTGCAAAGATTTCAACCCCAAAATCATTTTGAAATAATTTTTCTAACCTAAACAAGCATACAAAAGTTTGTGCAAAAAAAACATCTTAACAGAAGCTTTTTACTAAACAAATTGCACGGTTGGCTAGGTCTTGCTTTTCTGAATCCATTGATATAAAGTTTGCAAATTTTGGACGTGTGGATCAAAAGTTACAAGGTTTACAAATTTGCATATCAATCTGATTCAAAAATCTGTTTTAAATCAACTAGTGCCACGCGTCTGTTTCTGGTTCGCTGATACCGGTTCACGTGGATTGCGCAACTACAGCCGTTGGATCTAAACAGATCGTGCGGCTCAGACTGCTTCTTACCCTTTCGCTTAAGTTCTAATTTCAGCCACAGGATCAAGATCTAACGGTATAAATCTAATTGACCATACTCGAAAGCCATACCGGCGGCAGAACCGGGTTACGGCGGAGCCGGCGATACAGGAAGCAAAGAAGGAAACGGGGGTACTCACCGTGTTCGCGAGGTCGAGGTGATGCTCAACGTGTGGTCTGCTTAGCGGCGCGCCGGCATTTCGCCGGAGGAGTGGGCGCTGCGGAAGGCCGTCGTCGAGAGCGACGCTACGGGGCACGAGAGAGCAAACGGAAGCTGCTGTTAGCTTAGCACGCGTGTCGCGGACAAGTGAGTATTGAAAGGAGGTCAAGGGGTGGACAGTACTTACGGGAAAGAGTCGCCGGAGAAGTGGCAGTCGACGGTGGCGCTCGGTCGAAGACATGGACGAGTTTCTGGGGCAAGCGCGGCCGAGCAGATGATACGGGAAGGTGCGCAAGGATCTGGTGAGCAAGACAGTGTGAAGCAGGGATGGTGGGGTGGGTCGAGTTCGTCGGAATTTGTCGGCGAGCTCGTCGGAGCAGTGTTGCGTGAGCTCGAAATTACGACGGCCTGGGGGCGAAGAGGGTCTGGCGAGTGAGGGAGATCAGAGAGGGCAGAGGGATGCTTAAGTGCACGCGGTCATGGGCTGAATCAATGAGTGGTTAATGAGGAATCAAACGCGCAATCAATCGGCAGAAATGGCGACGAGGTTTGGGGGAGAAGAAGTCGCGGCGGGTGGAAACGACGAACAGTGCTGTGGGGTCGGTTGGTCAGCGAGAGAGAGGAAGAGGGAGTAGGGCCGGACGTTCGGTGACTCTGTGGGTTGGCTTTTCGGTGAAAAACGTTTCGCAGAGAGGGGGAAAAACTAGATCATGAGTTGGGCTGGGCTTGTTGGGTCAGGTCCTCTTTAGCATTTTTTTTGTACTGAACCTTTTTTCCTTTTTCTAATTGATTTTCTGTTTTGAAATTCAATCAAACAATTCAAACATTCAAATCAACAAACTTCCACCACACTTTGCAATGAATTCAGTTCTGTTAATCAACACATAACCAAGGTCGAAAACTAAATTATACTTTTATTCTTTTAGGATCTATTTAATAATTAAATAAAATAGTCTTTAGTTATTAAATCAAATGGGGTTTGATTTATTTAAAATCTCCGTTTGAAATCTAAATATAACCAAAAACACTTCAGTAGGTTTTTATTTGAGAATATAAAATACTTGGAAAACTTATTTAAAATAAATTAATAAGTTTTAGTGTTTTATTAAAATGGGAAAAACCTTTACTTTAATAAAATTTGATTATTAATAAACTCTCATTATTTTATTTAAATAAACCTTTACTCTTTTAATCAAAGCAAAACATTTTATTTCAAAAGTTTGGCCAAGGTTTAATTTGGCTCTATAAAATAATCCTTATTTATATTTCTTCCCTTTTCATTTGAAAACTAAATCTTTTTACTAAAAGGTCCAAAATAGTAATTTCACTTATTTAAAATTTTCTTTATTAAATGTTTTATCTTTTCAAATCCCTTTAGGATTTGTTTGATCAAAATAGGTTTGAAGGTTTCCATTTGGAATCAAAAAGTTTCTTCTCACCCTGAAAATCAACAAAGTTTTATTTTATTCATTTATTTTTCACATTACAAGATTTGGAAAATCTTGGGATGTGACAGGCTACCACCCTTAAAGTAAATCTCGTCCCGAGATTTGGGAAGGCTAGGGTTACAAGTAGGCTTAAAGCATCTAGGGTACTACCACCCTTAAAATTTTTCCATCTAAATTACATATTGGCTTGCTTGGGATCTTGGGGAAACTTCTCTGGACAAACATCTGCATAGTGTCCCTTGTTTCCACACTTGAAACATGTGACAAGGCTGAGATCCTTCATAGGCTTATTTATCTTGTGCTTCATCTTTTCTGGACAGTTACTTGCATAATGTCCTTGGTTACCACAATTGAAACATGTGATAAGTTTGAGTTCTTCACGTATCTCTTGTGGACAGGTTGCTGCATAATGGCCTAGCTCTTTGTAGTTGTTGCACCATACTTGGCCAATCTCCTTATACTTCTGTTTCTCTGGACATTCACTGGAATAGTGTCCCATTTCTTTACAATGATGACATTGCACATGGCTTTTGTCCTTCTTTTTCTTGGGTTTCTCCAAAGCTAGGAGTGCATCTAGTTCATGTTGTTCATATGTTATCTTGTAGGTAGGAATGTCTACTTGTTTCTTGGACCTTCTATTGCTCCTTGGATAATTCATATGCCTCTTCTTTGGTCCTTTAAATTGGGTTGTATTGCATGGGGGTATAAGTGGAGCTTTTCCTTTGTCCTCATTCTTCTTGGTAAATTTGGATCCCTCTTGATAGTTTGCAATCATTTGTTGCACTCCACCTTGTTTCCTTTGTTCAACTATGGAATAGATGGGGCATTGGATAGGGACATGATTGTTTCCTTCACATAAGTAACAAGTAGCTTGATATGTGGGACATTCGCCAACTAGATGTTTCTCTTCACAGTTGGGGCATTCATCTCCATGCTCCTTGGAAGTCTGATCCTTGTCTCCACAAATGTTGCAAGCTTTGGTTCCTTCTAGAATAACATCTTTGTCATCCTTGTGTCACAAACTCCTTTGAAAAAGTTGCTTTCCATGTTGAGCATTTGATCTGTCACCTTATGCAACATTTGGGCTTGGTTTTCCAAAAACTTTTGCAGGGTTGGATCTTCCCCACTGGTGTTGGCTATGAATTGAGCTGTCATTTGGTTCAACTGGTTTTGGGTTGTTATGAGTTCTCCCATGTTGTCCTCTTGGTTGTTGTTGATGTCATCAACCTTGATGTTGGAGTCTCTTGGAGTAGTCATCTGTTTGGGTTGAATTGAGATTAGAATAGGCAAGATATTTCTAAGGAAATAATTCTAATCACACACATCACAATTCACTCAAGCAATGTGCAAGAAATCACAAACAAACATTTCACTCAAACAATGAAGTTCAATACATGCCTAGACAACCAAAAATTTTTTTTTGTTACACCACTTAAGTTGGTGTGTTTGACTTAACTATATATGGTAGTCCATCTATATGGTTCATTTGTGATCTTTCCATCCTTCTTGGTTGATTCCTTCTTGCATGAGATCTTGGTTTCCTTGGGAAAACTCTAGATCACAAAACTTCAAAGGTGATGTTGGCTTTTCTAAGTTGTGTTTCCTTAGTCTCCAATCTTGAGCAAGATTTCTTGTCTCACTTGTCCTTAGTGATATCCAAGGTTGAAGTCCGTGGTGAACATGCTGAAGATGTTGAAGTCATTAGAGTTGAAGATGTTGAAGTCATTAGAGTTGATGAAGTCCTTTGCACATGGTGAAGTCTTTGGCCATGGGGTAGGTTTTTCCATCAAGTTAAAATAGAAGAGATGTAGAATCAAAACCAAAATGGTTGAGGAAAGAGTTTACAAGATTGTTTGCAAATAAGTTTTGGAACAAATACAACTCCTATTTTTCTAAGGGTTTTTGTCCAATCCTAGGTTTACAAATCCTACAGGCAACACAATGCTCTGATACCATCTGTAAGGGTCCCAACCTTTAATAAGGTAGAGATCCCTGTGTTTACAATGCTAGTCCATGGATCAATAGCTAGCATGCACAATTAAGATGTAATATCAAGAAACAAAGGTCATAATACAACTTTATAACCAGGAATAATATAATTTTATTACATCTTACATAGCTCATTTGGCTATTACATTACATTGCAGCAGAATATCTATAAGCATGGGGTCCTTCATCTTCAAAGTGCCACATGCAAACATGTTGGTTGTAGACTTGTAATCCTAATCAATCAACTTCACTAATATCAAACAAACCTGCAACATAACAAGTTACAGCCACAAGGGTCAATACATTTGAATTGTATTGGCAAGTTTCACTACTATGTAGGAATAAGTGGATCCTACCATTACATGCATATTTGGTTAAGTGCGGTTTTAGGCTCATTTGTAGAAAGCAATAATTTATCCTATCTTTTCAAAACAGTTTTGATCTTTTGTCAAAATCTTTATAATCTCCTTGGTACACCCCAAGTGCTTCAGGTCCTTGTCAAAATCTCTTGAGCTCCTTGGTACACCCCAAGTGCTTCAAGTCTTTGTCAAAATCTCTTGAGCTCCTTAGTACACCCCAAGTGCTTCAAGTCTTTTGTTGTCACTTTAAAGTTTTGCTTTTTAGAAATTAGAATGTCGAGATTTCCCATAGCTTCAGGCCTTAGTTGCTCAGTACTGTCCATAACTGGGGACACGGCTAAGTACTTAGAATTTTTATCTTCTACAGAAGTTGTACACTTTACCCACATGACACAATCTCATCTTGTTGCCACCAGTGGCTGCTGGATAAGTACTCACCAAGATGGAGTACTGCAGATTGAGAATGTGACGAAGTCTTTCCATAGGGTCCTCCCATACACAATGCTAGCTTGTCTTCAGACACCAATGTAGGGTTCCTAGTTCCCTCATTTCTAGTTAACCTGAAGACCAAAGCATGGGTCTTCCCAATGTAGTTGACTAAGCCAGTGCCCATTTAGCATGTGGCTGTACACGGAAGCCACTGTACGAGAAACATGTTCAATCTCTAAGTCCCTGGGTGGTTTTCATCTGGTGCACAACAAAAGAGATTGCCATATAAACATGGTTCCTCTTGTTGCCACCTTGTCCAAAACTTGAGTATCCTTGTCCACCCAGGTAGTTCATTGAGTACTTGTTTTATTATATAAAACACAAGTCTTTTCTCAACTTCATAAATCTCAACATGTATCTCTTCTCAAAATATATATAGCATGGCTAAGCATTTTACAACTACATTGTTTTCACTAAGGAATATATAAGGGTATCTTATTAGGATTTAGCATAGCAAAATATAGTAGTCCTTCTCATGCATGTTTCAAAATCCACTAAGTGTAATGAAAATAGTAGGACTTGGATGATAGTGTCACTTGCCTTTTTGGTAGAGAATGTTGGTTCACTTCTTGATCTTGCTCATCTCACACTCTTCTAACTTCACTACAAATAAATCAAGCAAACATAGGTTCAACTAGCATTCCAACCAATAATCAAACAATTTAACACACATAAAATAATAGAAACTAAGTCATGCATGCAAGCATAAAAAAGATAGTTTTATTTGCAAAGGTGGTTTCTACTAGGCTCTATACTTTGTAAGGTTCAAAGTGGTCATTTTCTAAAGTGGCAAAACCATTTGCAAAAGGGTTTTATCTATACATCATTTTAAATCAAATCATTATTTCATGTGGTGAAAAATGTTTTTAGCAAAGCAACAAGTTTATGTTGTTCACCAAATAAGTTGTTAATTCTCAAAACTTGGTGTTTAGGGTCAGTAGGTTTGAATCAAATCATTTTCCAAAGGTTTTTCTCAAAAAATCATTTCCATATCAAAATCAATATTTTTATTTGACTAGAAATGGGCTAATTCAATTATTAAATCCTAATCTTTACCAAATACATTTTTAAATCCAAAGTTGGTTCCTAAGGTCAGTAGGTTCACCACAAACCAATTTGCAAAGATTTCAACCCCAAAATCATTTTGAAATAATTTTTCTAACCTAAACAAGCATACAAAAGTTTCTGCAAAAACAAACATCTTAACCGAAGCTTTTTACTAAACAAATTGCATGGTTGGCTAGGGCTTGCTTTTTCTGAATCCATTGATATAAAGTTTGCAAATTTTGGACGTGTGGATCAAAAGTTACAAGGTTTACAAATTTGCATATCAATCTGATTCAAAAATCTGTTTTAAATCAACTAGTGCCACGCGTGTGTTTCTGGTTCGCTGATACCGGTTCGCGTGGATTGCACAACTACAGCCGTTGGATCTAAACAGATCGTGCGGCTCAGACTGCTTCTTACCCTTTCGCTTAAGTTCTAATTTCAGCCACAGGATCAAGATCTAACGGTGTAAATCTAATTGACCATACTCGGCGCAATTTGGCGGCGGCGTCGCTACGGCGGGGCCGGCGATACAGGAAGCAAAGAAGGAAACGGGGGTGCTCACCGTGTTCGCGAGGTCGAGGTGATGCTCAACGTGTGGTCGTCTTGGCAAGGGGCGCTCAGGGACAGCGGAAATTCCTCGCCGGAGTGGGTGGCAGCGTCGGGTGCGGTCAGTCGTTGTCGAGGGCGACGCTACGGGGCACGAGAGAGCAAACGGAGGCTGCTGTTAGCTTCACACGCGTGTCGCAGACAAGTGAGTATCGAAAGGAGGTCAAGGGGTGGACAGTACTTATGGGAAAGAGTCGCCGGAGAAGTGGCAGTCGACGGTGGCGCTCGATCGAAGATGTGGACGAGTTTCTGGGGCAAGCGCGGCCGAGCAGATGATACGGGCAGGTGCGCAAGGATCTGGTGAGCAAGATAGTGTGAAGCAGGGATGGTGGGGTGGGTCGAGTTCGTCGGAATTTGTCGGCGAGCTCGTCGGAGCAGTGTTGCGCGAGCTCAAAATTACGACGGCCTGGGGGCGAAGAGGGTCTGGCGAGTGAGGGAGATCAGAGAGGGGAGAGTGATGCTTAAGTGCACGCGGTCACGGGCTGAATCAATGCGTGGTTAATGAGGAATCAAACGCGCAATCAATCGGCAGAAACGGCGACGAGGTTTGGGGGAGAAGAAGTCGCAGCAGGTAGAAACGACGAACAGTGCTGTGGGGTCGGTTGGTCAGCGAGAGAGAGGAAGAGGGAGTGGGGCCGGACGTTCAGTGACTCTGTGGGTTGGCTTTTCGGTGAAAAACGTTTCGCAGAGAGGGGGAAAAACTGGGCTGCGAGTTGGGCTGCTGGGCTTGTTGGGTTGGGTCAGTCCTTTAGCATTTTTTTTGTACTGAACCTTTTTTCCTTTTTCTAATTGATTTTCTGTTTTGAAATTCAATCAAACAATTCAAACATTCAAATCAACAAACTTCCACCACACTTTGCAATGAATTCAGTTCTGTTAATCAACACATAACCAAGGTCCAAAACTAAATTATACTTTTATTCTTTTAGGATCTATTTAATAATTAAATAAAATAGTCCTTAGTTATTAAATCAAATGGGTTTTGATTTATTTAAAATCTCCGTTTGAAATCTAAATATAACCAAAAACACTTCAGTAGGTTTTTATTGGAGAATATAAAATACTTGGAAAACTTATTTAAAATAAATTAATAAGTTTTAGTGTTTTATAAAATGGGAAAAACCTTTACTTTAATAAAATTGGTTTACTAATAAACTCTCATTATTTTATTTAAATAAACCTTTACTCTTTTAATCAAAGCAAAACATTTTATTTCAAAAGTTTGGCCAAGGTTTAATTTGGCTCTATAAAATAATCCTTATTTATATTTCTTCCCTTTTCATTTGAAAACTAAATCTTTTTACTAAAAGGTCCAAAATAGTAATTTCACTTATTTAAAATTTTCTTTATTAAATGTTTTATCTTTTCAAATCCCTTTAGGATTTGTTTGATCAAAATAGGTTTGAAGGTTTCCATTTGGAATCAAAAAGTTTCTTCTCACCCTGAAAATCAACAAAGTTTTATTTTATTCATTTATTTTTCACATTACAAAATTTGGAAAATCTTGGGATGTGACACTTAGCCAGCACCCATGGCTCATTTTGTGCGGTGGGTTTCTTGGTCTTGGATTTGTTGGGCATACGCATGGTGGTAAAATACTTGTCTTCTTTTCTTACATCTGTAGCCCATCTGACACGGAACATCGGTAGCTTCTCCCCGACGTAGTTAAGCTCCCAAATTTCCTCGATCCTTCCATAGTACCTTTTCTTCTCTTCACCCATGTAAGATTCCATCGTCACACCCGAGTTCTGATAGTCGCTTCTTTTGTCTCTCTCCTCCGTGTAGAATGTGTAATCGCTGATGTCGTATGCTTGATAAGTCATGAGGTTTGGCATAGGCCCGTAAGACAAAGCCACTGTGATTCTATCCGTGACGCTTGTCATTGGCGGGGGAGTGGCATCAATCTGATCTTTGAACCAGCGCACGAAAGAGGAGTTGTGCGCTCTAAATACCTCTTCTTCCGTCATTGGCCTGTTAGCATTATTCTCGATCATGGTTTTGTGCTTTTCCACCCAAGGCGTGACATCGTCCATGTGTTGTAGCGCTACTAAGTGGGCCCTATCAAAGTCGGCTCTCCTATCACACTGATCCACGTCCATTTCCTTCTTGCCAATGCGGTGTCCTAATCCCTCAAACCTGCCGAGGTGCTTGTTCGTGGGCAAACCAATCGGACGTGGGTTTTCCTCGCTAAGATAATTCTTGTAGAAAGAGACACACTCCTCGGTGAGAAAGACCTGGACGATGCTTCCATCTGGATGTGCCTTGTTATGGACGTATCCTTTGATGATTCCGTTCATTCTTTCTAATGCCATCATGTTGTGAAGGAACGGAGGCCCGAGATCCTCGATATCGTCGACTATATGCAACAGCAGGTGGACCATGATGTCGAAGAATGCGAGCGGGAACTACATCTCCATCTCGGATATGATGGTGACGATCTCTTCATGCAGCCGCCCAAGTTTCTTTACGGTTGTTGACTTCCGAGTGATGACGTCGAAGAAGTTACAGAGGCTAGTCAGCGTTGCACGGATGTGTGGTTCCATGATCCCTCGGATTGCAACCAGAAGTATCTGCGTCATCATGATGTGACAGTCATGAGACTTCATCCCGATGAAGATTCCTTTCGTCGGGTCCAACCATCTACGTATAAGCCCCGCGTATCCTAAGGGATACTTGGTTCCGAGGAGGCAACCGATCATCTGTTCGAGCTTGTTAGGATATAGAGTGAAGTAGGAGGGGCGCGGGGTTTCACTCTTCTTCGACCTTTTTACCTTAGGATCTTCCGTCTTCTCCTCAACCGGCTGCTTCCCTGCCCTTTTGCGCTTCTGATCATTTGTCTCCTCCTCAACCGTAGAAGAAGACGGGAGGTGAAGCTCTTCTCCGATATTCAGGGCCTTTCGGTCGTGTCTTTCTTTTCGCCCGTCTTTGGTCCTATCCGGCATGTTGAGCAGAGTGCCAAGCAAGCTTTCGCACACGTTCTTCGTGACATGCATGACATCAAGGCTATGAGGCATACCGAGGATCTTCCAGTATGGCAAGTCCCAAAACACGGACCTCCTTTTCCATACCCCCATGAGCGGACCGTGTTCCTTTTCCTTCTTCTTATCTCCTCGCTTCCGCTTATGCTTCTTTATCTTACCCGGCGGAGGGTAGTGTTTCTAGCTTTTCAACGAGGCATCAATCTCCTCGCCGCTGCGCTTAGGCGGAGGTACTTCAAGCTCATCCTTGCTGTTGAACAGATCTCCACGCTTCCTCCACGGGTCATTCTCGGGTAGCCACATCCGAGTCCTCATGTAGACAGTTTTAGAAGACCTAGGATCCTTACCAAGCTGAAGAAACGATGTCCTTTCCATGCACCTCACACAAGCCATGTGTCCATGGCACACCTGGCACACGATATATCCGTATCCGAGATAGTCCTGCACTGTCGTGATTAGCGCTTCTTTCAGTCGAAAAGTTTGTTGGAGGTGAGCGTCCCATGTTTCTACCCCTTCGTCCCAGTATGGCTAGCTCATCCTTCAATAGCTCAAGATACAGGTTGATATCGCTCCCTGGCTGCGTCGCCCTTGGATTAGCATGCTCATGTGTATGTACTTCTTCTTCAGGCATAGCCATGGGGGAGGTTGTACATCCATACAAACACGAGCCAGGTGCTGTGCTTGCTTCTCTGGTTGCCGAATAGATTGAGTCCGTCGGTGCTTGCAACCAGTCTGATGTTCCTTGGTTCTTTCCCGAAATCTTCGTACTCATCGTCAAATGTTTTCCACTGGCTTGCATCCAAAGTGTGCGCCAGCATTGGGTTTTCAACCCGCACTGGATCCTTCATGCCAGCGCATGAGATTCGCTTCCTTGGGGTGCGCGAAGTACCACTAGAGATGGGTCCTGAGCGGGAAGTACCACACAACTTTTCGAGGAGCTTTTCTTGTCCCTCTCTTGTATCGAGGCTCGCTGCACCTTGGGCACGTGGTCAAGTCCTTGTGTTCGTTTCGATAAATCACGCAGTCACTGATGCAGGCGTGGTATTTTTTATGCGGTAAATCGAGAGGGCACACCACTTTCTTGGCCTCTTGTAGGCTACCTGCCAACGTGTTATCTTTAGGTAAGTGCTTCTTCAAGTATCGGAATAGTTCGTCTGTGCTTGCATCGTTCCATCCGTATCTTGCCTTCATCTCTAGAAGATCGAGAATTACTCTCAAGCGGGTCTCCTCCGGCCCGCGACCTGCGTCGTACAGCGGAGTTCTCGAGTCTACCTCCAGTTTATCCAGCTTAGACTTCCGTCTACCAGCGAATCTGGGGTCAATCAATGCATTGCCGAGAAGAATTTCCTGAACATGAGGGTCGTGCACAGCTGCGGTTAGCGGGGTATTCCTACTCATGTCCTCGTCGTCCGCATGTTCTTCTTCTTCCATACGTTGTTCATCACGGCCGTCATCGTTGTGTGCGACATCCCGTTCTTCTCCCTCCTCATCATCTTCATTTTCGTGTTGAACGACATCCTCTTCCTTATTATGGTCAAAGTCATCATCATCATCTTCATCATCCATCCACGGAGTAGTGTAGCCATCCATGAAACTATACCTAAGGAGGTGCCCATTCGACATGCGTGACAAGGGGTCAAACAATGACGATAGTTTTCATTTTCTACATGGACATCTTATTTCCAAGCGGTTATTTCGATACATGTCGGCAGTCGCGCGTTCCACGTATCTATCCACCATGATTTCCTTAATCTAAATAACCATCATCGCCTGTACAATAAGAGAATAGATTAGAACTTTACCGTCGCCTCACTCGGCTGCTTTCATGGAAAAATTCGGCATGACCTTTGATAAAAATGGTCTCGTCGGAGTGCCAGAAATTCACTAGAACGGAAGTTAATCGACATTCCGACAAAACATTGGCAACTCATTGTACATACACATTCCACCGGCAAAACAACAAAAAAAGGTCCACATATGCGTGCAACCACGCTTTTCACCATCACAAGTGACATCACCGGTGACTTTTGTCGCCAAACAATTCATGCACATTCCACCATATTATACCTATTAGTTGACGCGAGGTCCAAGAGTACCGGTAGAGAGAAGTGGGGGGAGAGCACCGGTAGAGAGAAGTGGGAAAGGTGGTGGGGGAGATGGATCTAGATCTTGCTAGGTAGATCTATTAATGCATACGAGGGGAGCGACATCTCTACAAATATATTAAACTTTATTGGTTGAATTAGCTAAAATAGTTGGAGATAAGTTGGGGAATGATCTAGAAAAGCTTGGGCCTGGGTTTCCAAGAAAGGGGAGCTAGTGGTGAGTGAGGAGATGTTGGTAGTGGCTGGTTCACAACCTTGTAATAAGTGCGAGGTTACCACCGGTGAAATGATCCCAACACGCCGGTGGTAGTCCTTTACCACCAGCGGAAAGCAACTATTTGCCGGCGGTAAAAACACGGCCCAGTGGCCCACCCATCCCCCCTGCATCCCTGACGAGCGCTGCGCACTTCGCCGGTGGTATAAGTATCTATCCCCAGCGAGCAAGGGGGCTTCCGCTGGCGGTAAGTGGCAGCCCATTCGGGGGGCATGAGGCCCACCCTAACCCTAGTGTGTGTGGTGCGTTTTTGCCGGCGCTAATTTTTCTAGCCCCAGCGAGCACGGGCTGTTTCGCCAGCGGTAAGTGGCAGCCCATCTAGGGGGCACGCGGCCCACACTATCCCTGGCATGCGCATGGCACTTTCTCCAGTGGTACATCTGCTATCGCTGGCGTGTGGTTTTCATTTCGCCGGTGGTAATGTTATGCAGGCCTGGAATCCCTTACCGCCGGCGAGCAAGGTTCCACGTCGCCGGTGATAAGGATTGCTGCTATAAGGTTTTCTCTACTAGTGAGTCTTAGTCCTAAATTTTCTCAAATGTTGTTCTCGCAAATACTGCAATCTTTCCATATGCTCATATTGCATTTATTGAATTCTGTTAGTACCAAATGAACTATGACTATATAGCTTTCAGAGTGTTCACCTTGGATTTACTAAATTTTTGTAGTTTCAATTTTTATTCTGGATGTGGTATTGCATTGTCTAAATTGTCATAGCCTCAAATTTTATTATAGTGGGGATCTTGCAATTACTGCATTTTGCAACTAGTGAATTTTATTGCTTATGGAATCTATCCACTTGGTCATGTTGCAACTACTGAATTTTATTAGGACCAAAAAAAATTATGACAAGCCATACTTGAGAGTCTTGATTTTGCATTTACTAAACTTTTGTACCTTTAAAATATATTCAGAGATGATGATCTTCCATGGACAACATTTGTAGTTACTCATTTTGTCATTGTTTTGGCCATGAATTTTATGATGACAAACTACATACTTCCAGGACTAACAAGAAGTGTTCGGCGCTGTGCCAATTCCTTTTACATAAAGGAATTGTTTTCTGCACTGTCGACAAAAAGATCTGATTCTGTCAAGTTTTCTCATGCGGGAATCAAAATTCCTGAGCACAAGTGAATCGATATTCAAGATCTTGTCAATATCAAAGGGAACTGGAAGAGGAATGGAATGGCTAGTCTCGCGGCTAGAATCATCGATCCATCATACACAAAAATGAAGGAAGTTTTCCCTGAAGATAGGCACGTTTTTGGGAGGAGCCGCCGTTGTATGATATAAACCTGAAGTATGCAGCCATAGATGCTTATGTGACCTACCGGTCGTATGCTCAGATCCATTTCTTTCAAACTTTCCTTGTGTTTTGCTACAGTTGCAAGAGGGAAGACAAGCAAAGGGGAGGACTCTGTCGGAAATGCAGAATAGCTGAGCGTCACGCTGAAACTGCAAAGAGAGAGGCTGCAGGTGAAGCCGCAAACAGAGAGGCTGCAGCTGATGCCGCAAACAGAGAGGCTACAGCTGATCCCGCAAACAGAGAGGCTGCAGCTGAAGATAGGTAAGCCAAGGCCCCTTCCAGGTAGGATGAACTTTTATGTCGTCAATGGTGGGAGGCCAATAACACAAGAGATAGATGGAATAATGGTCGTTGGTCTCCTAGGAAAGATGGCAAGTGCATAAAATGGTCTGATGAGGATTGAATTAAATTTTACTACTTTCAGTTATGTTTCTGTATATGTCTGGTAGCTTGTCAAGAACTTCTGTTGGTCATATGTAATTATTAGTGTACGAGCCATGTTTAATATGTATGGGAATCATCGTGACTTATTGTGTAATTATATACATGTGTTTGCACCATGGTACGTAATGATTATTGCATGCATTCTATCTTGCCATGTTGTTTTGAAAATTTTAAAAATTTCACCTTCAAACTCAAAACAGGATTTAATTTGTGAAGCAAGTACAGACACTACAATTTTAATCCTTCTAGATGCATGCTTGTGTGGTCGTACATCACATTTGGACCCTATTTTGACCAAACCTTGTAAATTTCATAATAAAATTAGAAATTCTCAAATTCTTGTGAAACCTTGAAATTTTTGTCATTGTGTGGCAAATACTTTGCAAGAAAATGACAAACATGGAAAAAATGCCTCCTAGCGGTCCACTATCAAATGTGGGCTAGTAAGCTCAACGAGCATGTCCGACTACTCGATACAACCACTTGTGTGCCATTTTTTCATCTACCTTTCTTCAAATGGACCCAAATTTGCCACAAGGGTGTATCACCATGTCCCTAATGATGCTAGCATTTTATCTAGCCATTATGGTTTCAAAATTTAAAAAATCACCCTCAAACTCATAAACATGGTTTCATTTGTCAAGCAAGTACCAAAACTAAAATTTGTAACCTTCAGATGCTTGTGTGGTTGTACATCACATTGGGACCACATAACATCACTTGTACTTTTCAGATGCTTTCACAATCTCTCGAAGGACTCTGGTCAACCCTGGGTTGACCAAGCCTTGTAAATTTCATAATAAATTGAGAAATTCTCCTATAAACCTTCAAATTTGTTCATTTGTGTGGCAAATACATTGAATAAAAATGACAAACTTTTGAAAAAATGTCACCCTAGCAGTCCACTCTGTAATGTGGGGGTAGTTAGGTCAACGATCATGTTCGACTACTTGAAAGAGAAACTTGTGTACCATGTTTTCATCTACCGTTCTTCAAATGGACTCAAATTTGGAAAAAGGGGGTATCACCACATTCCTAATGATGGTAGCATTGTATCTAGCCATTTTGGTTTGAAAATTTCACCCTCAAACTCAAAAAGGGCTTTCATTTGTGAAGGAAGAGCAAAACTATAATTTGAAACCTTCTAGTTGCATGCTTGTGTGGTTTTACATCACATTGGGATCACATAATATCAAATGTACTTTTCATATGCTTTTACCAAACCACAATGATCCACATGGCCACACACACTCAGGTGGATGTTGTGATGCATCTTATGTCCCACTAGTGCATCATTCCATATGTGGCAGCTACATCACAGTGGCTTTCTGGCGATTTATGACCATGGTTTGAAACATGGAGTCCCCAGAGTCATTTGGATATGTTCTTTTCAAACCACAATGATCCACACAACCACACACACTACAATGGATGTGGTGATGCAACTTCTAGGGATTTATGACCATGGTTTGACACATGGACTCCATAGATTCATTGCATGTTTTTTTACCAAACCACAATGATCCACATGACCACACACACTCAAGTGTATGTGGTGATGCAACTTCTATCACACTAGTGCATCATTCCATATTTCCATGTGGCAGCTGCATTGCTAGTGATGCTCTTTACATGGCGACCCAAGCGCTGGATGAAATTGGTTCCGCGCCACTTGCATGCAGTGGAATCGAGGTCCACCATGCACGATCCAAGTCAAAGCGTACTCATGTTTGCGCGTGCTGACCTTCCCTCACTGACAGGTGGGACCATACATTTCCCCTCGCGATTTACTTTTGCACCCCCTTTAGACGGTCCCCGTGCCCACCCTCACTAATTACACCCACCACACCCCCCTCCTTGTATTCCACGCGAACGAGACCAGCGGTGGCGGTTCCTCACTCCCTACTCGAACAACCGCTTCCTTCCCTGATTCCATGCCCTCTCCAATCCATCCACCTCCGAATCACACCGCATCCATTAATCTGCTTGATTCCAGCCTCCATTTGCCGCCATGGGTAAACCGGGGGGCTGGCATCGCCGCACGCTGAAGCGTAAGGCAAACGACGATGGTGACGTGGCTGGCCATGGGGACCGCTACCGCGAGGATTGGGGATGGCCGAACTTCAGCCCTGCGAACGTGTACAGGGTCGCCAAGGAGTTGGACATCGTCACCGTCGGGCTCCTCGGTCGTTGCATCCCTGGCTTCCGCCCACCGATCCGGGAAATGGAAGAATAACCATTCGGCACGCCAGGCCTTCTTTACCCCGATACTAGCATATGGCCAAACGACCACAACGGTCACGTAAGTTCCAGTATCTTGCTTGTTGACTCAGTCATACCGTTCATTCATATGTGCTAAACTTTTATCAGAATCCTATGTTCCTTTCGTCCAACGTATTGTGTACACACGCAGTTTAAACAAATTGAACCATTTAAGACTATTTTGTACAGAGGAAGCTCTACTTGCACTTGATATTCTGGTATTTTCATAGTTATACAGTCTTAATTTACGTGATAGATTAGGTGTCAATTTGGATTTGCAATGGAATGCCTGCTAGGTGATATTCTGTTTTCTAAAAAAATAAACAAACTAGACGATTTAAGACTGTTATGTCCCTAGTTGTTTATGATCACCGTCAGGAGTTTGTCCGGGGGAATCTCTACTCCTACTTGATATATTGGGTATTTTCGTAGTGACAAAGGCACAATTTAGGCGAGAGCTGATGAGACAGTCGTATATGATAATTTAATCTGAGTGCAGTGGTGTCAAATTTTATTTGCAATGAAATCCATGCTAGGTGATTCTACCAACTGACAACAAACTTTTGCAGAATGTTCATGCAAAACTGATGCTGCTGGATAAGTGGCCGCAATCAGTAGTGGTGAATATCAAGGAGACAGAGGAGGTGGAAATGGATGATGAGCAGAACTAGGTGGGTGGCAACGGTGAGTGGCTGGTGCTTTTATCCCACGACGGGAGTACTTGGACTCTAAAAAATGTCTACAGATCATTGAGACTTACACCGCCATCTGTAGCGGGTGTTGGAATTACTGCATTCAACCATGGGTGGCCGCCGCCAAAATCTGAATTCGCTTACAGGTTCAACATGGTAGAACTTGAGCTCTTGAAGGTACAGCTCCCACATAAGCCTCTCCTGATGTGGAAGACTTGGCACTACAACCTCTTAGCGGTGTTTGACAAGGCAATCACATTCATTATATGCCCAAATGACAATGCATGGATAGTTTTGCATGACGACCATCTGCAGCTGGAGAAGTATATCGATGTCGTCTTCACCTCCAGCGTGTATGAAGACATAGCGCAACGCATTTACGTGGTCACTGAACCTAGCGGCGACGTGCGTGTTTGGGAGCCGTTCACCTGGCGTGATTCATGGTGTCATATAGCATGTGAATTCCCATTCATAATTTTGCTTACTGACTGAAGGTAACACACGTACACACGCAAACCCACACGTCATTCCACCTTCAATGATCGAAGATGCAGTAGTAGATGTTGATCTTGTATCACGGCGCTGGTTCCTTGCACCTCTCGGAGGCGATGTCAACTAGGGTGCTGAACTCATTTGGATTCATATCAGGGGAGAACTAAACAATGTTGGTGATACAATAGAACATATGGGGAAACAACCTTATTCATACCCATCGGTGCGGTGTCACGTTTTCTTGAGGTCCGCGTGTCCATCAAAAGACCTAGTAGACCAGGTCTGGAGCAGAGTCGACAATCTGAAGGAACAATCTCTGTTTCTTGGGATCAACCACCCTTTCTTCCTTGGATCCCCTGAAGCTGTTGAACGTGAAATTTCTCAGGCAGCCCCGGCTCCTGATGATGCTGCTGCTGGTGGTGGAGCTGACGAAGAACTAGCTGCTGCTGCGCCTGGTGAAGCTGATGAAATATACGCTAATGCTGCTGCTGGTGAAGCTGACGAAATACTTGCTGATACTGCTGCTAGTGAAGCTAATGAGATACCGGCTGAGGCTGCTGTTGGAGTCCAGGGAGAACATGGTGATGCTGTTGCTAAGGTGCCAGCACTTCCAGTGTTGATAGAAGACTGTGTGTTTGTTACGCACTCACGCGTTTATTATGTTCACACTCCAGATCCTACTTAGAGCCGAACATGGTGATGTTGTTGCTATATGAAGCGAAAGCACTTGACAGAATTCCCATGTGTCCTTGAGAACGTTTGGTGTTTATAAGTATTTCCACCGGCTTGTCCTTTGCTAAGAAAGGATTGGGCCACTTGCTGCGTTTGTTCTTTATTACTTGCATTTCTTTTTGTTGCCTTATCAGAAAACCACTAGAAATCTGTTTCCTAAGTATTCACAGGGATTTCCTGCTCCATACCACTATTGAGCACCTTCTGCTCCTCGTTGGGATGGACACTCCTATTTATCGAAAGTACTACGATACACCCCCTATACTTGTGGGTCATCAAGACTATTTTCTGGCGCTGTTGCCGGGGAGTGAAGCGCTATTGAAGAGTGGAACTGGTAAAGGAATCTTTTACTATGAGTATTGCTTTTGTTACCGCTTGTTACTTTGTTTCCAATATGGATAACCTACTTGGTTTTCTGTTTGGGAAAACTACTACCACTACTAGGGTAGTAGATGAACCACCACCTGTTGAGATAAATCATTTTAAGATACCTACAAGTATTGTTGATCGTGTTATGGATAATTATTATTTTGGGGATGGAACTATCCATCCCGGTGATCACTTGCTCTTTATCCATGAATTATGGAGGCTGTTTAAGTGTGCAGGTATCACAACTGAACAAGTGAAGAAGAAGTTACTCTCCATATCCTTGAAAGGGAGAGCTGGAGAATGGTATAAGCTGCCGAAGAATGGAAAATCCATGGAATGGAGGAGATGGCATCTCTCTTTTACTCTAAATTTTATCCTCCTAGTGAGATTCATAAGGATAGAAATCTTATATATAACTTTCGTCCTCTTGATGGAGAGAGTACAACTCAATCTTAGGGGAGATTGAAGTTATTAATGCTTAAATGTCCTCTTCATGAACTCCCTAACAATATTATTCTCAATAACTTTTATGCTAGGATTTCTCTTCATGATAAAGATTTACTAGATGCTTCTTGTGCTGGATCATTCACACGTATGAAGGAAGAAGCTAAATGGGATCTCTTAGACCGTATTCAAGATAACACTAAGGCTTGGGAGAATGACAAAGGAAAAAAGTCAGGTATAAACTATGATTATGAATGCATTAAATATTTTATGGGAACTACTGAGTTCCGTGATATTAGCAATGAGTTTGGTCTTGATTCCCAAAGTATGGCCAAATGTTTTAAGGCCTTTGCCTCTTACATAGAAAGTCCCAAAAAGATGTGGAATAAGTACCATGCTCCTTATAAAGATGTTGTTGATCATGTTCCAGTGAGAAGTACTCAAGTTTGTACTACTAATCATATTGTTCCTGAACCTCATGTTGAGAAAATGCCTTTCCCAACTAAGGTAAAGGAGTATTCTATGATTATTAGTGCAAATAACAAAAGTACAAAGAAAACTATGGATCCTGGTAAGCATTTGAGTGATGAACCTGTGGTAGCTATTGTGAAAGACCCTGTCATTAGAAATATAGAGGATGAGCATATTGTCTTCTGTGAAGATGCTACTAATATTATCTCTCATTCTAGTAAGGCTAGAAAAGCTAGTGTTCCTGTGCTTTCTATTAAAATTGGTGATCATTTCTACTATGGTTTATGTGATATTGGTGCTAGTTCTAGTGCTATTCCTTATGAGCTTTACAAGGAAATTATACAAATTGGTCCTTGTGAGCTTGAGGACATTGATGTGGTTATTAACCTTGCTAATAAGGAGACCATTTGCCCCATTGGCATTGTAAGAGATGTGGAGGTTCTTTGCGGTAAGATTAAGTATCCTGCTAATTTTCTAGTGCTTAATTCAGCAGCTAGCAAAACTTGTCCTATCATTTTTGGTAGACCTTTCTGGAACATTTGTGGAGCTATTATTGATTGTAGGAAGGAAAAAGTTTTAACTAAGTTTGATGGAGATTCTTATGAGTTTAACTTTTCCAAATTTGCTAAAGCTCCTTGTGAAAATAGCTTGCCTAATAAAGATTTCAAGATGGAACAACTTGCTTGTGTTGATCCGGTTTATGACCTTGAACCTCTTTTTGATGACTGTAAGTATGCTTATTCTGATGATAAAGTTGTTGACAACGATAGTTATATTGTAAAATTTATACAAAGTGCTACTGAATGTTATTATGAGAGAGGGAAACATGGTTTTATGCATCTCAATGATGTTAAGTTTCCCTGTTTCATGCTGAAAGCTTTGAAGCTGCATCTGTTTTGTCTTCCTATGCTAGTGGCCTTTTGTTTCAACAATTCGTTTTCCCATGATACCCCCATGCATAGGAAGTGGGGTAGACTCAAGTGTGTTGGTTATTTGCTTCTTGATGCTCTCTTTCATTTCAAATATATATCTCCTTTTTGAGCATCTTTGAAAGTTTCAAGTCTAACTTAAAGGCATTAAAGAAAAGTACTTGTTGGGAGATAACCCAAGAGTTTTTTCGAGTCTTGGAAGTTATTACCTTAGTAATAACCGCTCCTTATCCTTTTTGTTTTGGTTTTTGTGTCAAGTTCAACTACTTTTGTGAAGTAGAGGAGTTGTGGAAAGTGGCTGTCATGGGACAGATTTTTGTACTGTATTGTAAAAATTCGTGAGGAAGCTCAGTACGTCGGACGGAGCTGCATTTTTCTGAGCTTGTACTCCAAGTTTTTACCCAAGTTTCATCAGTTTTGAACTTTTTATTTGAGCAACAGAAGGTCTTCGAAAAAATCAATCTTTACCTGCTGGCCTGTTTTGATAGATTTCTGCCATTGTTTCCATTTGCCTTTTTCAGAAGCCTTTGTTTTGATGGATTTCAGTTGAAGTGTGAACCTAAAGGTTATTGTTTTTGCTTATACTAATGTTGCTATTGATTTTGTGCAAGGGTTTTGTAAGAAGGAAATCATCAGGAGAAGGAGAAAAGGAGTCTGCAGAGTTCGTCTTTGAATAGGTAAAAGTGGTGAAAACAGAAGGTTCGTGAAACCCAATCTTTTTTATATTCGTGATGTTTTTAATACATAAGGAAGACTACGAGACGAAACTGAAGAGGAACCGGAGTCCGGGGTGGACAAACCCAGCCCAGGTGCCGGCCCAGCCTGGCCGTGTCTGAGGGGGTGTGCCACCCCCGAGCTCCAACTCCGCCTTGTTTCCGTATCAGAACCTTCCTTATGCCTTGAAACTTCGTAATATATAACCCCCGGGTTCCCTGAGGTTCTTGCATCGTGTTCTCGTCGTTTTTTCGTTTCAATCTGTTTCTGTCAGGAAATCTTCTCAAGTTTAGAGCACCATGGCCTCCGCCAACGACAAAGGCAAGGAGTCCGAGGAAGAGGAACCTCAAGTCCCCAAGGATGAGGAAATTTTAGTAGGGTATGAAGGTGACATGGAGGAAGACAAGAAACCAGACACTCACGCTACCGTCGCAAGAATTGGAGTGGTGGAAACCCCTATCAAGCTTAAGAGTAGGCACGAATGTCTATAGGAGGGAAACCTCCACGTCTCTTCTACAATCCACGATCATCTTCTCCATGTAACAATATACCCTTCCATACACTTATACATGAATATCAATACCAATAGTTGCCCAAAGGTAACTTGCCTTCGATTTGGGATATGCCTTGTTCTAACAATGCAGAGAAGGATCATGCTAAGGATAAAGAGTGGGGAAAGAATAACAAGGACTGGGATTCTCGGTCTGACATGATCATGAACCGTATAGAGCAAAACTCGGAGCTAATCCGTACTCTTACTTTTGAGTTTGAGGAGTTAAGGAAGATGATTGAAGAGATTATCAAGAGAACACCAGCACCAACGAAGGAGTAATTCGTCATCAAGTTTGGCATCCCCTTGGATTGTTCCAAGATTGGGGGAGTGCCGCGGTATCACCACCATTATCTTTTATCTTTTACCTTTTTAGTGGATTCATATTTGTGGTAGAGAGGTTATCTTATAGTTTTGTTTGCATGTGGAAGTGTCTCTCCTTTAGTTGATTCTCTATGTATCCCTTGGTGTGAGTGCCTTTATTGGAATATTAATGAGAAGTCTCATCTTTTACTTTTTGCACTTCTTATTTTAGTTTGCAATCTCTATTATATGATGGATCTTGTTGATCAGTATTGGCATCACTTTGGGAGCATAAAGTGGATCCAAATTGGTTTTTGCAAACCGAGTTCTGGCCAATAGCAATACGTTTTGATGTTTGAAAGAAAAGAGAAAAAAAGGCTTACAGGTATTTTGTATCATTTGTTTTCTTTCTTGTTGGCTCATAAGCTTATTATTCTTTATTTAAGATCTTTTGTTTCTTCAAGGAATATTGCATGTTTGTCTTTATTACTTGTATGTTTGCTTGTTTCTTTCAACTCTCTTGCTTGCTTTCCAGCCTTGCTATCCAAAAACCTGTTTTGAGAAGGCATACTTCTCATGTTTCCAATCCCTTTGAACCAAAACTTTTGCCACTTGTGTCCACCATATCTACCTACTAGCTGTTGCTATTCCAAGCAAATTTTCAAGCTTCATATATCTTTCGAATTAAAAAGTATTTTGTTATGTGAAAACTAGTTAGTAAAGATCTCACGAACTTGACGGCACACCTTATTTTCTTGCCCCTAATAGACCTAAACCATTGTGCCATCAAAGTTGTATATGCTTGAATATATACGTTGGAATTAGCAGAACCGTGCTGTCACTGGGAACATTTTCAACACTGCACTTGTACTCTGTACATAGTTGATATCGTGCTCTTCTGTCTATGGATGTCAACGGTGTGAAATAAAGAGGGAACTTGTAAGTCCATGGAGTTTGTATCCTGTGTTAGAGAAACGCCTGGGCCACTAGCCTAAGACATGCCTAATCATGGTGGAAACTTGCAGCATCACCATAGTGAGCTATCTAGGAAGCATCCTCAATAAAAAGCTATGCACATAGTAAATAAAAAGATTGCTGAGATGCTCATTGTCTGCTTGCCTTGTCATTTTGGTTGTGGGAAAGCTCCTGTACCATGTGCAAGGGGTATCCCGTTGGCGATTCTCAATGATATGCAAATACTTACAATCACAAGAACTTACCTGTCACCAAAGTTGAGTAGCATGAGGAGTGTCCCTCATATTCAAGGGACATGAGATTGCCAACTTATATTTTGTCAAGCATATACTCCATATTTGTGCACTTTAACCTTAATCATCTCAAGATGCCTATGATAGGGGAAATGAGGGCTCAAATCTAGTAAGTACCATAATCTTTTGGAAGCTCTTTATGACTTCTAATCCCTGCTTCCCTCTATAAAGGGACCTTTCTTTCACTTCCAAGTTGAGTCTGTAAACCTACTTCCTCTCTATATCCAGCAAGAATTAGAGTTGTTGTGTTTCAAGCATTCATATGGTGATTTATTCTATCATGTTATTTATATTACTTGTTTGCGCAAAACTTTTATCTATCGAGTATTACTTTGAAAGCCTTCACTTGTGAAAAACCTTTTTGAGAAAAGAGTGCTCCTGTTTTGAAACTCTACAAAAGCTTTTGTGAAACCGTTTGCCAGGTGTTCTCTGACCAAGAACAAGTTTACCAATTCCAATTATAATTTATCTTTATGCATCTCTATTGTGACTACTGTGCTTGGTTGCAAGCTAAGTTATATAATGGTGAGTTGCTTTCTTCTATAAGTTGTGCAATGGTAAGTGTGATGCTTCTTGTCCGTATTCTTTTATCGACACTTCACTCCATAAACCCGTGGACATGTTTACTAAGCTGAGTTTTCGCTTGGGGACAAGCGAAGTCTAAGCTTGGGGGAGTTGATACGCCCAATTTGCATCACCTTTCTATATCATAATTAACCTCTATTCATTGATATATGTATTATTATGAGGTATTACTTATGGCTTTTCATCTGTTTATGCATGTTGGATGATTCTTGGAGGATAGACTGTCGGAGTCTGGATTCTGATGGAAAAGAAGGCGTTTCTGTGCAATTTCGCGAAGATGAGAAAAATACCAGAAAAATAAGGAAACATATTATTTTCCTAGAAGACGAAGGAAGCCAGAAGGAGGAGCGAAGAGGGGTCGCAGGGGGCCCACACCCCCTAGGTGTGGGCCCACCTGACCCTGCTCCTAGGGCAGGTGTGGCCCACCTGCATGGCCTTTGCCTGCGCCCCTTCGCCTATATCTTCCCTACGGAACCCTAAGCCTGGGAGAGCGACCACAGATAGATTTCCGCCGCCTTTGGGGGGCGGAAAACACCAAGAGAGAAACATCTCTCCAACAGACGGATTTCTGCCGGGGGAATTCCTTCCCGGAGAGGGGAGATCGTCACCATCAACACCGTCATCAAGCTAGGATTCATCGGGATAATCATCATCATCGTCCACACCATCATCTCCGCCAGCACCATCATCACCACTCCGTCCTGCTATAACAATTGGGTTGGATATTGCTTTAGTTCTTAGGGAAACTTTCCCGGTGTTGATTACTATTGTAGTTTATGCTTGTGAGTGGAACCATTGGATTATCGTTTATGTTCAGATTGTTATCCATTATCATATCATCTTTGATCTTGATCCATCTGATGTCTTGTGAGTAGTTCGTTTAGTTCTTGAGGACATGGGAGAAGTCATGTTGTTAGTAGTGAATCTGTGATGAGTTATTATTCAATGGTTTAGTATTTAAGTTGTGGTGCTATTCTTCTAGTGGTGTCATGTGAACGTCGACTACATGATACTGCACCATTTATGGGACTAGGGGAATGCACTGTGTATTTGGGTACTAATTGTGGGGTTGCCGGAGTGACAGAAACCTAAACCCAGTTAGGACACCTTTGCACCAGGGAGTGTAGTATCTTAGAGTTTAAGGCTGTGGGTAGATTTATATCTTAATTACTTTCTTGTAGTTACGGATGTTTTCCGGGGTTTAATCACATGTATGTATTAGTCCAAGTACGGTTGGTACGTTAGCACAGGTTCACCCACACAACACTTACAACACCAAAGAAGAGTACTCAGCTATATGAAGCGAAAGCACATGACAGAATTCCCATGTGTCCTCGAGAACGTTTGGTTTTTATAAGTATTTCCACCCGCTTGTCCTTTGCTAAGAAAGGATTGGGCCACTTGCTGCGTTTGTTCTTTATTACTTGAACTTCGGTTTGTTTCCTTATCAGAAAACCATTAAAAATCCGTTTGCTAAGTATTCATAGGGATTTCCTGCTCCATACCACTGTACAACACCTTCTGCTCCTCGTTGGGATCAACACTCCTATTTATCAAAAGTACTACGATACACCCCCTATACTTGTGGGTCATCACGATCCAATACCAACGAAGTCAGACCCCGCGTTGCCTTGGCGTTTCAACTTTCGGGACGCAAGTTAAAAATCTCCCCTAGCCGCGCCACCGTTTGGTGTGGCTGCCTCGTGGCGCCTCTACGTCTCTCCTTTGGTGTCACATCCCAAGATTTTCCAAATCTTGTTATGTGAAAAATAAATTAATAAAATAAAACTTTGTTGATTTTCAGAGTGAGAAGAAACTTTTTGATTCCAATTGGAAACTTTCAAACCTATTTTGATCAAACAAATTCTAAAGGGATTTGAAAACATAACCAATTAATAAATAAAATATTAGATATGTGAAATTACTATTTTTGGATCCTTTAATAAAAAGATTTGGTTTCAAAAGAAAAGGATAGATTTATAAATAAAGATTATTTTATAGAGCCAAAATAAAACCCTGGCCAAGTCTTTGAAATAAAATCTTTGGTTTTGATTTAAGGAGTAAAGGTTTATTTAAATAAAATAATGAGGATTTATTAATAAACCAAATTTATTAGAGTAAAGACTTTTCCCATTTTAATTAAACACTAAAAACTTGTTATTTTATTTTAAATGAGTTTTCCAAGTGTTTTGTATTTTCAAATCAAACCTACTGATTGGTTTTTGTACTATTTATATTTCAAATGGAGATTTTAAATAAAACAAATCCTATTTGAATTATTAACTAAGGTCTATTTTAATTAATTAATAAATAGATCCTAAAATAAAAATATTATTTTATTTTGGGACTTGGAATTATGTTGTTGAACAGAACCAAACTCAAGGCAAAGTTTGGAGGAGTTTTGAATTGATTTGAATGTTTGAATTGTTGATTGAATTTCAAAACAGAAAATCAAATTGGAAAAAGGAAAAAGATTCAGAACAGAAAAAAATAAGAGCAAGGTCGACCCAACCCAACCTGGCCCACTAAGCCCAACAACCCACCTCCTTTTTCCCTCCCAAGCTGCTTTTCACTCGAACTCACACCCCACACGCAGTATATCTGGACCCCACCTCCTCTCCCTCTCGCTGACTGCTGAGCCCCACCTGCTAACTCAGCTCATCGTCCCCGCGACGACCCCTTCTTCCTCCCCTCGTCGCCGTTTCTGGTTATAATTCCGCGGCTTAAATTCGCCTTAACGTGGCAACCATTACTCGCTGTGATCACGCACGCTTAAATGCCCACGCCCCCTCTCCATTTCCTCTCGCTGTAACCTATATGCCCTGCATCGCTCCAATTAGCGCCTAGACCCCGCCCTGCTCCGACGAGCTTGCAACCGAATTCCGGCAGCCCCGCACCACCCCTTGCCTCCTCGAGCACACAGACATGACCTCCAGGCCCTGGCGCATCTCCATGCCTCCTCAACTCGCTCGCGCGCGCCCCTAAGCCTCGACAACGATGACTCCAAGCGCCGCCACCGTCTGTTTCCACTCCGGCGGCATCTACTGGTGAGCCCAGAACTCCCTTTCACCCTCTGTGATCCTCACATGCTCGCAATTCTCATGCGAACCTAACGGTACTTCCCTCTTTCCTTAGCGTGCCTCCAAGCATTGTCTACGTCAACGACAGAGCGTACCCGACGACGATGCAAACTCCGGCGAAGGATTGACAACGACCCCGTGCGCCCCTTGGATTATTACAACCACGTTGACTTCTCTGCACCCTTGCGAACCCTGTGAGCATCTCCTCTTCCTCCCTTCCTTCCTGCTTCGCCAGAACCACCGCGAGCAGAGCCGCGCCGCCGGTCGCCGCCGCGCAGCGCCGCCAGTTACTGGTCAAGCTGCTATGCGCCGTTGGATCGTCATCCAGTGGCTATGATTAGATTAAGTCGAAGGGGTACGAATAGCTCTGCACCGCACGATCTCATTTTAATCCAACGCTTCGCAACGCTTGATCCGCACGAACCGTTATCGTCCAATGAGAAACAGCCACGTGGCCAGTTTGTTTGATTTAAACAGAATTTGATCTATTAGTTTTCCAATTTTCAAAAATCCATAACTTTAGTTCTACACGTCCAAATTTTGTAAACTTTATATCAATAGAATCAGTGGAACAATCCCTAGCCAACCATGCAATTTGATTAGTAAAAAGTTTCTGTTAAATTGTGTTTTTGCAGAAGCTTGTGTATGCTTGTTTAGGTTATAAAAATTATTCAAAAATGATTTTGGGGATAAAATCTTTTGCAAATGGTGTGTTTTGAACCTACTGACCATAGGAATCACTTTGTGGATTAAAAAATGTATTTGGTGAAACAAAAGAATGAATCTTGGATTTAAAACCAATTCTAGTCAAATAAAAACATGGTTTATTTATTAAAAATGGTTTTGGAAGAAAACCTTTGGGAATGTTTTGTTTCAAACTCTCTGACCCTAAACACAAAGTTTTATGGTTTGAAAACATATTTTGTGAACCCTATAGATTAATGCCTTAGTAAAAACATTTCTACACCACATAAAATGATACGATGTTTTGAAAATGGTTTATGAAGTGAAATCTTTTGCAAATGACTTTGCCACTTTATAAAATGACCATTAGGTGTTTTCAAATGGTTATGACCCATTAGAAACCACTTCTCCAAATAAAACAACCCTTTTGCATGCTTGCATGTTTTGTTTTGTTTATTATATTATGTGATGAAATGCTTGATTGGTAGATTGAACTTGTGCCTTGCTTAATTGAATTGTAGTGACTTGAAGAGTGTGATTGTAGCAAGGACAAGGAGTGAACTTATACTCTACCAAAAAGGCAAGTGATGCTTCATACTTTTGTCCCATTACTTTCACTATGCATTAGTGATTTTTCTAAGTAAAACTTGCATCGAATTTTGCTAAGTATAAACCATGCTATGGGAAAACCTAGTAGATGAAACTTTAGTAAAATTTCCTAAGTTAAGACTCCTACTACTATCATGCTTAGCTTAGCTAATATAAAACAAGGGTGGATATATATTCACACTATGGAAAAATTTCTAAGTCTGAGGACTTGTGTTTGTTTAATAAAACAACTAAGTGAATGAATCACCTGGGTGGAATGGAAGGAATGGTTTGTGTTGAGTGGTTCAAAAGGCCCATGTTTATGGTTTACCTTGTGTATCTCACTTGTGGATGTCCACCCAGGAACAAAGAGATTTGAGATGTCAAATGTTGAGAAGCTTCAAGTGCAACCACTTGGCATTATGGGCTCTGCCTGGATCATATAGGTTGCAAGAACTTAGCCATATGGACAGCTGGTGGTAGGGTTTGATAGGTTGGAACGCGTCCATTTTGGTCTAAGGGAAGGCTTCTGAAAGATCTTGTCTTGGTGAAACCAAGTCTTGTGGGGAAAGTGCACCACCTCTGCAGAGTGTAAAATCTAAGTACTTAGCCATGTCCCTAGCAAAGGACAATTTGAGCATCAAGACATGGAAGCTATCAAGAATCTCATCATCCAAATTTCTAAGTTAAAAACTTGAGGGTTGAACAAGGGTTAAAGGATCTTCAATCTTTGATTGGGAGATGCCTTGGGAAAGATTATTTTGTCAAGCAAAAACTTAGTGATTTCAAATGACATGGAAAATCTATTTTGAGCAAAGCAAGCCTAAGCTCCACTTAGCCAAATGCATATAGATGATAGACTCCACTATACTACCATAGTATCACTTGCCAATACAATTCAAATGTATTGACCCTTGTGGCTGTAACTTGTTATGTTGCAGGTTTGATTGATGTTAGTAAAGTTTGATGGTTAGGATTACAAAGTCTACAACCAACATGTTTGCCTGTGGCACTTTGAAGATGAAGGACCCCATGCTTATAGATATTCTGCTGCAATGTAATGTCATAGCCAAATGAGCTATGTAAGATGTAATAAATTATGTTATTCCTGGTTATAAAGTTGTATTATGACCTTTGTTTCTTGATATTACATCTTAACTGTGGATGCTACCTATTGATCCAGGGACTAGCATTGCAATCACAGGGATCCTTTTCCTTTACAAAGGAGGGATCTTACATTTGGACTCTGTGTCATGTCGGGCAAAATAGGAAATTTGGCTTTTGTTTCGTCCAATTCCGAGAATATTTCTTTACTAGCTTTTTTGAAACCAAAAACAGCAGAAAACAGGCAATTGGCACTATGTCATCTTGTCAATAGGTTAGTTCCGGAAAATGTATAAAAATGTCTCAAAGTGTAGACAAAACATAAGATAGTTGGTACAAAACAAGCATGGAGCATAAAAAATTAAAGATACGTTTATGACGTATCAAGCATCCCCAAGCTTCACTCCTACTCGTCCTCGAGTAGGTAAGTGATAAAAAGAATAATTTTTGAGGTGACATGCACTATCACAATCTTGATCAAGTTATTGTAAAGCATTGATAGTTGGGATCATAGTACTCCAAACATGAGCATGAAAGATATATTTCTAACAATAAGACATAGAAACTATGTTGCAACATAAAAGGAAACACAACAAAAGATCATGAATATAGAAAACATTTGAAAGACATTTGTTTGTTTCACATATAGAAAACATAGCAAGAGTGGTATTCAGCTTTTCCTTCATGGAATAGCAAAACATAAATGCATAGTACACCTTAAAAGTTCATAAGGGTGACTAGATAAAAATAATTTAAGGACAAGCAATATCATTATTATGAATCAACCAACAAGTTTTGGGACAATGCAAATTGAACTAAGAATGAAAACTATGATCTCTTAATTGGTGCATAAAGATAGAAGATGGAGACTCAACATAAAAGTAAAAAGAAAGGCCATTCACAGAGGGGAGCAGGGATTTCAAGTTTCATAAAGAGCTTCCAAAAATTATGGTACTTATTATCTTTCAGCTCTCATCGCCCCTATCATAAGCATCTTGAAGTGATTAAGGTTAAAGTGACACAAATATGAAGTATATGCTTGACAGATCATAAGTTGTACATCTCATGTCCCTTGAGTACAAGGGTCGTTTCTCATGCTACTCAACTTTATTCACAATAGGTCTTGCCATTGTAAGTATATGTCTATCATAGAGAACCGCCAACGGGGTACCCCTAGCCCCATGACATAGGAGCTATCCCATATCAAAATTACAAGGAAACAGACACTAAGCATCTCAGCGATCTTTTTATTTACCATGAGTATGGTGCTTTTTTTCTTTTCTTTTCTTTTCTCTATTTTTTCTAAAGATGCTTCATAGATTGCTCACTATGGTTATGCTGCAAGTTTGCACCATGATTAGGCATGGCTTAGGCTATCAGCTCAGGCATTTCTCTAACACATATACAATACTCCCTGTACTTACAAGCTCCCCTTTTATTTCACACCGCCGACATCCATAAACAAAATATCATGATATCAACTGGATAGATATGTACAAGTGTTGAAAGCGTTTCCCGTGACAGCATGGTTCTGCTAACTCCCAACTTATAATTTGCAAGCATATAAGCAACATAGATGGGCACAATGGTTCAAGTTTATTAAGTGCAAGAAAGTAAAGTGCGCCATCAAGTTTGTGATAGCTTTAATCAATAATTTTCACATAACAAGTTTAATTTGGAAGATAGATAAACATATGAATATACTTGGAATGGTGTAACACACCATGCATAGGAGTTTATAGTGGATTCTTTGTAATAACTTGGTTTCTTGGGAGTTGGATGCACGAGTAGAGATCATACTCAGTATAGGTGGAGACTAGCAAAAGACTGGGAGCGACCAAATAAGAGAGCAATAATGGACATAATCAAGCAAAGCAACAAAACATTATTAATTAAAGCATAAAATGATATCACAAGTCAAAAACTAAATGATCATATAGGCTAAGGTGACTGGTTCATAGTCTTAACATGGTGTAAGCATGTGCCAGGTCAACCCAAATAACACGTCAAAGGAGAATACCACAATAATAAGATTTTGTATGCTAAAACAACGCATGATTCTTCCAAGGCACATTAAGAAATCTCAATTGTTTGGAACAAGTCATGCTACAACAATAATCACTAAGCATATGGTCAAAGAAACATCTAGCATGACATGATAAATTCTAATCCACAGTCAAACAAGCTTCCTTTTGTACCACTATAAGAATGAAACTTTCTACTCTTTTCCAACACCAATCGACTTATTTGAAACAACTCACAAAGATACTAATCAATAAAGAACAGTGAGCTTGTATCACCAATTCACAAATAAGAACTAAACAGATCTAAGCAAAAATAATAAGAAAACTAAAGCTAAACACACAGCTAGCAAAAGAGAACACTCGTAGAACAATAAGAATGCAAACTAGAGTGTTCTAAACAATGAAAACAGAGTGTGTCTCTCTCCAAAAGAAGTGTGATGTGATCCAACCAACTTATTGCATAAAAAAAGCAAAAGAAAACTAAAAACAAAAACAAAGACGCTCCAAGAACAACAAATAATAGTGCATGAAGAAATAAAAATAAAGTGTCTAGAAAGAAGACCTGAGATTTTTATTGATGAAGAAGGGGATGCCTTGGGCATCCCCAAGCTTTGACACTTGTAACTCTTGAATATCTATTGGGATGACACGGGTGGAATCCCCAAGCTTGAGCTTTTGTCCATTCTTCATCTCATCACATCGTTCTCTCCCTACACTTGAAAATTTCCTTCATACAAAACTTCACACAATCTTCATTAGCAACATTATTGTATTCAAGATAATAAGCCCTTGGGTTTAGTTTCAACAAAAGTAAAACTTCCATTAAAACAAAAGCTACTGTAGCAATTCCTCTTAAAATATCAAGTGATCCAAGAGAACTCAAAATAAACCGATTAAGAGGCAAATGCAAATAATGGCAGAAATCTGTCAAAACAGACCAACAGGTAAAGACCGATATTTTCGAAGACCTTCTGTCACTCAAATCGAAAAGTGCTAAACTAATGAAAGTTATATAATAACCTAGGGCATACGCACAAAAAATTACAGATCAATCCGACATACTGGGATTTTTCACAATTGTTTACAATGAAGCACAAAAATCTGTTTGGGGATAGGAACTTCCCCAAATCTTACTTTTCTGTCATTAGAGGTTATTATTGGCACAAAAACCACACAAAAAGGATAAGGAGAGTTTATTACAGTGGCAATAACTTCCAAGACTCAACATAACAAAAATAACCTCAAAGCAAAAAAATAAAAAAATAATGGTTTGTCTCCCAAAAGCTCTTTCTTTATAGCCATTGAGATAGGTATGATAATTTCCATGATGCTCAAATAAGAAATATGAATTGAAGTAAAAGAGAGCATAAAGAAGCAAATATAAAACAAATTTAAGTCTAACCCACTTCCTGTGAAAAATAATCTTGTAAAGAAACAACTCATGAAAGCACAAAACAACAAGCATAGGAACGAAAAACAAGTGCAACTTCAAAATTTTCAACATAAAGAGGGGAAACTTAATATTATTGATATGCATAAAACCATGTGTCCCTCTCTCATAATAACTTTCAATAGCATAATGAATAAAATTAACAATATAACTATCTCATAAAACATTCTTATCATGAGCCACATGCATAAAATAATTATTACTCTCCATATAAGCATAGTCATTCTTATTAATCATTGTGGGAGGAAATTCAACAAAATAGCTATCATTATTATTCTCGTCACCATAGTCATCAAATATAGGAGGCATATTGTAATCATAATTAATTTTCTCCTCAATAGTAGGTGGACTGAAAATATCATATTCATCATTGTAATCATCATATATTAGAGGTATAGTATCATCATAAGCAATAGAATAGATATCTTCCAAAGTGTGTTCATTTCTAAACATATCATGAATGGAAGAAACATGGATAGTACTAATAGTACAAAAAATATTAATATCATCATTTTTAGAATTGGCACCAAAGAGATTTTCAATATCAAAGGTAGTGTCTTTTCCCAATCATGATCACTACTATAGGTAACAGGCATAGGAACATCATCGAGTTCAGACTCATCAGCAAAAAATATAATAGGAGCAACATACTTAGGGAAAAATACCGTTTCCTCTCTCCTTTTACTCCTCCTCTTCTTCTTCTTCCCCTCTTTAGGAGGGAGAGGCTTGAAAGGGATCTTCTCCACATACCCTGGTTTATTGTTAAAGACAATATAAGAAACTTTGGAGGATTCCTCCCTTTCATTAATAAGAACAAAACACATATTAGTCCTATCATATTTTGTTAAAATATCATCTTTTAAAATATTTTGTATGTAAGTATTTGCGTGGCAATTATCAACACAGTAAAGATGACAACCATGCAGGACGCTATTCATATCAAAAGCAATCATATCTACCAACGAAGTTTTTCTTGATAGCTCTTCACACCCCAAAAATAATGTAACTTCATCATGCTGATTAAGAGTGATCATGTTATCACAATACAAAATTGCGGTTCTCATTGGATTAGAAAGGCTATTATCATGGCCTGAGCATTGAAAATTGAAATGACCCACTTTATGGAAAAGTTCACATATAAAAGGATAGAGGGCACAATTTTTTTACCAAGATCATTTAGAGCCCTAATCCACGCTCTAGTTTTTCATTCCTGTGGTGGATACAGTATTCTTCTCTGATTTGATTCGTTTCACAAGGTCTAAGTACTCCACAAAAATTAACATGCTTATAAGAAATAGTACTTTCAGAGGTTTAAGCATGTTTATTGCAATCATTAATAACAATTTCATTTTTCATGCAAGTGTCTTTAAAAGGTTCATGATACATCTTCCAATTTTATTTAGGAGCATTAATATGAGAAGCAAAGGCTCTACAACAATAAACAAGAATTTGAGTATCAAGACCATATTTAGTACTAAGCTCTTGAAAATCAGCAGTTTTAGCAAAAGACTTAATGCAATCATACTCGTAGTTTATACCTGGTTCTTTACCTTTGTCATTATCCAAATCTTCGTTATTTCTTTGAATTGTTTCAAGAAGATCCCACTTAGCTTTGACCTCCTTACTTGTGAAGGATCCCTCTAAACAGGTATCTAGATAGTCCTTGTAATGTCCTTAAAGCCTTGCATAAAAATTATTAATAATAATATTACTGGGGAGCTCATGAATGGGACATTTGAGTATTAGTGACTTCAATCTCCCCATGCTTGGGAAATACTTTCTCCATCATGAGGATGAAAATTATAAATATAATTCCTATCTTTATGAATTTCATGATGAGGATAAAATTTAGAGTAAAAGCGAGATTTAAGTTCATTCCACTCCGAATCATGAGGATCATCTAGTAGCTCATACCACTCCCTTGCTTTGCCCTTAAGTGATAAAGAGAATAGCTTCATATTAACTTGGTCTATTGAAATATCTGCACACTTGAACAACTCGCATAATTCATGTATAAAGAGTAAATGATCACCATAGTTCTATCTCCAAAATAGCAGTTATTCATAACACGTTCAACAATTTCCATAGGTATTTCAAAGGGGACACTTTAGTATGTGGATGTAAAATATCACAAGTATCATTATAATTACCACATATGGGAGATAAAGTATCATCAGAGCAAATTTTATCCTCTAGAGCTAGGGAACTAAAAAGATCTATCGTGGTATTGTCAACACGTACACCAGAGGGGTATCCCAACGACAAATTTTCTTGACATAGTTTACGCAGGTTCAGATCTCACGACGGTGGAGAGATCCTACTCCTGCTATAAATCACTATAATGAAAATATGTCGAGTTATAGGGATTGGGGGGGTCACTGTGTGCGAGTAGTGCTATGCACTTGTCTATGAGATTGTCTCTATGCATCTACGAACGGGTCCAAGGCGGAGAATTCTCTAAAGAATCGATAGTGAATATTCCAAGCTCTAGGAACATCTTCAATATCATCATCCATGCAGGACGATAGGTAAGCCGGAAAAAATCACGGCTACCGGGCCACGATCGTAAAGGCTACCAAACTGCCGACTTAGAGCCAGCAAAGTCACAGACATAAGAGCTTGCCGAATTAAGGTCTTATACACTAGTAGAGAAAACCTTATAGAAGCAAACCTTATCACCGGCGAAGTGGGATCGCGCTCGCCAGCGGTAAGAGCTTCCAGGCCTGCATAACATTACCACCGACGAAAATAACCTACACGCCTGCGATAGAGTAACTACCACCGGCGAAAAGGGATCTGGCACGCCAGGGATAGGGTGGGCCTCGTGCCCCCAGATTGGGCTGCAACTTACCGCTGGCGAAAGAGCCCGTGCTCTCCGGGGCTAGAAGAATTATCGCCGGCGAAAACACTGCACGCACGGCAGGGATACGGTGGGCCTCGTGCCCCAAGATTGGGCCTCCACTTACCGCTGGAGGAAGGACACCTGCTCGCCGGGGATAGGTACTTATACCGCCGGCGAAACTGTCAGGGCTCACCGGGGATGCATGGGGGGGACGGGTGGGACACTGGGCCGTGTTATTACCGCCGGCGAGTTGTCTCATTCCGCTAGTGGTAAAGGACTACCACCGGTGTTTAGGGATTGTTTCGCTGGTGGTAACCTGGCACTTATTACAAGGTCGCGAACCAGCCACTGGCAAGACCTCCTCACTCACCACTACCTCCCCTTTCTTGGAAACTCAAGCCCAAGCTTTGCTAGCTCATTCCCCCACTTCTCCCCACATATTTTAGCTAATTCAACCAACAAAGTTTAATATATTTGTGGAGATGTCGCTCCCCTCGCATGCATTAGTAGATTTACCTACTAGCAAGATCTAGATCTAGATCCATATCCCCCACCACCTTTCTCTCTACCGGACGGTGCTCTCCCCCCACTTCTCTTTACCGGTGCTCTTGGACCTCGCGTCAACTAATAGTTATAATATATATGGTGGAATGCATGAGTGTTGGCGTGGTTGCACGCATATGTGTACCTTTTTGTGTTGTTTTGTCGGTGGAATGTGTGCATGTACAATAAGTTGCCAATGTTTTGCCGGAATGTCGATTAACTTCCATTCCGACGAATTTCTGGCACTCCGACGTGACCATTTTTAGCAAAGGTCATGCCAAATTTTTCCGTGAAAGCAGCCGAGCGAGGCGACGGTAACGTTCTAATCTATTCATGCCGAATCTTATTGTGCAGGCGACGATGGTCATCGAGATGAAGGAAAGCATGGTGGATAGATACGTGGAACGCGTGACTGCCGACATGTATCGAAATAACCTCTTGGAAATAAGATGTCTGTGTCACAAATGCAAACTATCGTCATTGTTTGACCCTTTGTCACGCAAAGTGAATGAGCACCTCCTCAGGTATAGTTTCATGGATGGCTACACTACTCTGTGGATGGATGATGAAGATGATGATGTCGACTTTGACCATAAAAAGGAAGAGGATGCCGTTCAACACGAAAATGAAGATGATGAGGAGGGAGAAGAATGGGATGTCGCACACAACGATGACGGCCGTGATGAACAACGTCGGGAAGAAGAAGAACACAAGGACTTGACCACGTGCCCATGGTGCGGCGAGCCTCGATACAAGAGATGGACGAGAAAAGCTCCTCGAAAAGTTGTGTGGTACTTCCCGCTCAGGACCCGTCTCCAGCGGTACTTCGCGGACCCCAAGGAAGCGAAGCTCATGCGCTGGCATGCAGAAAGGAAGGAGGCGGTGATAAAGGATCCAGTGCAGGTTGAAAACCCAGTGCTGACGCACCCTTCGGATGCAAGCCAGTGGAAAGCATTAGACGATGAGTACGAAGATTTCGGGAAAGAACCAAGGAACATAAGACTAGGTGCAAGTACCGACGGACTCAATATGTTCGGCAGCCAGAGCAGCAAGCACAACACCTGGCCCGTGTTTGTATGGATGTACAACCTCCCCCCTGGCTATGCCTGAAGAAGAAGTACATACACATGAGCATGCTAATCCAAGGGCCGACGCAGCCAGGGAGCGATATCAACCTGTATCTTGAGCTATTGAAGGAGGAGCTAGCCATCTTGTGGGATGAAGGGGTAGAAACATGGGACGCTCACCTCCAACAAATTTTTCGTCTGAAAGCAGCGCTGATCACGACAGTGCAGGACTATCTCGGATACAGATATATCATGTGCCAGGTGTGCCACAGACACAAGGATTGTGTGAGGTGCATGGAAAGGATGCCTTTCTTCAGCTTGGTAAGGATCCCGGGTCTTCGAAAACCGTCTACATGAGGACTCGGATGTGGCTACCTGAGAATGACCCGTGGAGGAAGCGTGGAGATCTGTTCAATGTCAAGGATGAGATCGAAGTACCTCCGCCTAAGCGCAGTGGCGATGAGATCGATGCTTTGTTGAGAAGCTGGAAACACTACCCTCCGCCGGGTAAGATAAATAAGCATAAGCGGAAGCGAGGAGATAAGAAGAAGGAAAAGGAACACGGTCCGCTCATGGGGGTATGGAAAAGGAGGTCCGTGTTTTGGGACTTGCCGTACTGGAAGATCCTCGGTACGCCTCATAGCCTTGATGTCATGCATATTACATAGAACATTTGCGAAAGCTTGCTATGCACTCTTCTCAACATGCCGGATAGGACCAAAGACGGGCAAAAATCAAGACACGTTCTAAAGGCCCTGAATATCAGAGAAGAGCTTCACCCCCCGTCTTCTTCTACGGGTGAGGAGGAGACAAACGATCGCAAGCGCAAAAGGGCGGGGAAGCAGCCGGTTGAGGAGGAGACGGAAGATCCTAAGGGAAAAAGGTCGAAGAAGAGTGAAACCCCGCGCCCCTTCTGCTTCACCCTATATCCTAACGAGCTCGAATAGATGATCGGTTGCCTCCTCGGAACCAAGTATCCCTTAGGCTATGCGGGGCAGATACGTAGATGGTTGGACCCGACGAAAGGAATCTTCAGCGGGATGAAGTCTCATGACTGTCATATCATGATGATGCAGATACTTCTGGTTGCAATCCGAGGGATCATGGAACCGCACGTCCATGAAACACTGACTAGCCTCTATAACTTCTTCGACGTCATCACTCGGAAGTCGATAACCGTCAAGAAACTCGAGCGGCTGCAGGAAGAGATCGTCACCATCATATCCGAGATGGAGATGTACTTCCCTCCCGCATTCTTCGACATCATGGTCCACCTGCTGTTGCATATAGTGGACGATATCGAGGATCTTGGGCCTCCGTTCCTTCACGACATGATGGCATTAGAAAGAATGAACAGAATCATCAAAGGATACATGCATAACAAGGCACATCCGGATGGAAGCATCGTCCAGGGCTTTCTCACCGAGGAGTGTGTCTCTTTCTGCAAGAATTATCTTAACAAGGAAAACCCATGTCCAATTGGTTTGCCCACGAACAAGCACCTCGGCAGGTTCGAGGGAGTAGGCCACCACACTGGCAAGAAGGAAATGGATGTGGATCAGTGTGATAGGAGAGCCGAATTTGATAGGGCCCACTTAGTAGCGCTACAGCACATGGACGATGTCACGCCTTGGGTGGAAAAGCACAAAACCATGATCGAGAACAATGCTAACAGGCCGATGATGGAAGAAGTGGTATTTAGAGCGCACAACTCCTCTTTTGTGCACTAGTTCAAAGACTAGATTGATGCCACTCCCCCGCCAATGACAAGCGTCGCGGATAGAATCACAGTGGCTTTGTCTTACAGGCCCGCGCCAAACCTCATGACTTATCAAGCATACGACATCAGCGGTTACACATTCTACATGGAGGAGAGAGACAAAAGAAGCGACTATCAGAACTCGGGTGTGATGATGGAATCTTACACGGGTGAAGAGAAGAAAAGATACTATGGAAGGATCGAGGAAATTTGAGAGCTTGACTATGTCGGGGAGAAGCTACCGATGTTCCGTGTCAGATGGGCTACAGATGTCAGAAAATAAGACGAGTATTTTACCACCATGCATATGCCCAACAAATCCAAGACCAAGAAACCCACCACACAAAATGATCCATGGGTGCTGGCTAAGCATGTTGAGCAATGCTTCTTCATTACCGACCCATCAAGGCCTAGCCGTGTCATCGTGAGCAGAGGTAAAAGGGCCCTTGTCGGAATGGATGGAGTCGCCGACGAGAAAGACTTTGACGGACTCGTTGGAGACCCGATGATGGAAGAACCCGATGAAGACGATGCAACATACATAAAAAGAAGAAGAAGGACCACATTGCCTAGGTCGTCAGCTACAACAACTCCGTACACAAGCAGTCTCAACGATGAGACTGGCGGGGTCGTTAAGTCAAAAAATACCAAGCAGAAGGGCAAGAAGAAGAATCAGAGTGCAAAGAAGAAATAGTAGGATTTTGGTGTGGTCGAGAAAATAACACTCATCATTTTATGTGTATCACTTATTAATGATTTTATGTGTAAGTATGTACTATACCATTAAACTCCTACGGAGGCGGATCATTTGCAACTAACTTAATTAGCCATCATTTTATGTGTGTTTGTTGCCTCTGACGGAATTGCGCTATCATTTTATGTGTGTGTTTGTTGCCTCCAACGAAATTGCCCTATCATTTTATGTGTGCATGTTTACCTTCGACGGACTATCATTTTATGTGTGTTTGTTGCCTCTGACGAAATTGCGCTATCATTTTATGTGTGTTATTTGTTGCCTCCCACGGAATTGCTCTATCATTTTATGTGTGTTTGTTGCCTCCAACGAAATTGCTCTATCATTTTATGTGTGTTATTTGTTGCCTCAAACGGAATTGCGCTATCATTTTATGTATGTGTTTGTTGCCTCTGAAAAAATTGCGCTATCATTTTATGTGTTTTTTGTTGGCCCCACCTAAATATACCACCTAAATAAACCTGGCAGTAGTGATCAGTGACCCTGGCCCTACCTAAACCCTAGCCCCACCTAAATTTACCACCGGCGAATTCTCCCCAAACCGCCGGGGGTAGCATGGGCTGGCCCGCCTGCCAGTGACCCAAGCTTTATCACTGGATCCTTTGCGCAAACGCCCGAGGTAATACCTGTGGGTCCCACCCGTCAGATCGATCCCCACCCAGATCATAGAGGGACGCATCCCCGCCCCCATCTCAGATCAGATCGACCCGCACGTCCCCGTCTAGGTCAGATCGGCGCGGGCCCATCCCCGTTGACCTGCCGCCGTCCCCGTCGACCCGCCGCCGTCCACCGTCAGCAAGGTGAGTCCCCCCTGACCCCTCTCCCCTCCCTTCCTCCACTACCTAACCCTTGCTCTCCACCTTGCAGGAGCCCGTGGACGGAGCCGCGCCCCCCTCGTCGACACGCTGCTGTCCCCGTCGACCCGCCATCGTCCACCGTCAGCGAGGTGAGTCCCCCCGGCCCCCTCTCCCCTCCCTTCCTCTCTCCCCCTCGCCATCCACTACCTAACCCTCGCTCTCCACCTTGCAGGAGCCTGTGGACGGAGCCCCCTCCCGTCGACCCGCCTCCGTCCTTGTCGACCCGCCGCTGCAGAGAGGTGAGTCACCCCAGCCCCCTGTCCCCTCTGTTCCTCTCTCCCCCTCGCCCTCCACTACATATAACCCTCACTCTCCACCTCGCAGGAGCCCATGGATGGAGCCCGGAGGAGGAGGAGTAGGCCCCCGTGGATAAGGAGACCACCGTGGAGGAGGCCCGGAGGTGGAAACCACCGTTGCGGTTGTCGTCCCTGTCTCGGATCATTGACAAGGTACACCTCTTTTCTTCACTCCTCTCTTACTCCCTTACTAACACTGTAGGAGCCCTAATTAGGGTTTCTCCCCTGTTGTCTTAGCAATGGCTCTCCGTAATATGTCCAATATTGTTGTTGAGCATGTTTTTCTCAACAACATTTATGTCCTATTCTTTCTTGAATTCCAACAGTCAGATACTATGGTGTTAATTTCAATGGATCTCATATTATTCTTAGGAAATTGGTGGCTTTTCTTCAAAACTGGTTACAGTAGAAATGTTTGAATCCCACTAAGTGTTTGAGTTCAACTGAGCGCTTTATGTATCCTAATAAATTAATACTTGGATGACGACATACTGAAGCTTGCTTCAGTGGGTGGTTCCTGAGATTCACTAAAATTATACCTTGGCTTGATTAACTATCTCCTTTATAGTATGTATGTCCATAATGACTGCAGATTTGTATATAAAGATGTTTCCTAGCAGTAGTTCTAGGAAATTTATTTGCTATCTTCTATGAATAATCTTGTTGTAATTCTTGTTTGTTGTCATTCTTGTTTCATAGCAATAGTTTCCTAGAAGTAGTTTGCTGTCATTCTTGTTTGCTAGCAGTAGAATGACTGCAGATTCTTGTTTGCTAGAATTTGTTTGCTAGCAGTAGTTTCCTAGCAGTAGAATGACGGCAGATTTGTATATAAATATGTTTCCTAGCAGTAGTTTGCTGTCATTCTTGTTTGCTGTCATTCTTGGGAATCCATATGATTTATCTTATTTAGATGATGATACAACTTTTACTTGTACTGATGAACTCTCTATGAATGATTTTTAGAGGAAAAGAAATGATTCCTAAATGATTTTTCTTTTTAGGAAAATGATTTGATTATCTAGTCTATGAAAGCTTGCAAATGGTAGCTTTATAAGAAATGGATGACAGTTATCTTGGATACTATTGAGGTGCTACCCAATATTTGGGATGTGCCCAATAGAATATCATGAATGTATTTGCTTACAACTAGTTTAAAACATCAATGTCATAGAACAGTGGTCTTTTGTTTTTCTAATGCTTTTACCATCAATTTCAGGGATGGATATTTTCCATCACATTAGTAGTGTGCAGAATAGAAAGGATGCTTGATTAGTACTGGAAATCCTATAAACACCTTTATTTTATCCTAGTTGTGCTTTGGTTGGTTTTGTGCATGGTACTCTCAAGTGGAAAGGGTCCATTGATGTGTTGCTTGGAAATGAACACCTTTATTTTATTATACAAGTTGTGCTTCTTACATTAGATTATGTCAGCTGTGCTTCTTGTAAGGTGTTTATATACGTTAGATTTTGATTTTGTGCATTGTAAGTTGATTAGAATAGCTGAATGTTGTGCAGGTACATTAAGTTGATTTTGTCAGTTGGATATTGTACAAAGTCTATTTTGGTAGTTGTATCTGAATGTTGTGCAGGTACATTGAGTGCCAATGTTTCGCCGGAATGTCGATTAATTTCTGTTCCGGCGAATTTTTGGCACTCGGGCATGACCATTTTTAGCAAAGGTCATGCCGGATTTTCGCCGTGAATTTGTGTATCTAAAATCCTTTCTTTTTGCTTGCGTAGTGCTCGGTATAGCCATGTCGTCTTGTGGAAACCGCAACGAATATGATTGGGGCCAGCGAGACTTAGAGGAGCACTACAGGCTCATGTCCCAGGAGATAGAGTTGGACGAGGTAGGCGGCCGGGGCGAAGAAGATGACGAGACCACCGATGATGGTGGTGAGGAGATGGGCGTCGATGACCTTGTTGATGGCGGTCATGAGAGGGGCGATGAGACCACCGACACTGGCGTCATCAGGGGTGGATCGCAGACAACGACGTCGGCCAAGAGGGAACGGAAGAAGCGGAGACCGAACACGGCCGGCCCCACAGAAGAAGGATACGTTCACAACGGTGGACCCCAAGACCAGTATCCCTATGGAGCCGAAGCATCTACATGACCAAATCCTCTTGCGGCTGCATGCGCGGTACCTGTGCCCCGAGGGCTTCACGAGCCTGGATCCCAAGGAGATCATCGTTAAAGTTCACCCTTGGAAGGTTCACCAGGAACCTCAGCGGATATAAAACCATGCTAAGGGGGATGATTGCTGACGACGAGCCATGGGAAGAGATCAAGCGCCACTTCCCGCGGCTTACGCCCGAGGACTACACGCGCTTCCTGTAAAACGAGGAGCTAGCCTACACCAAGGATCGGTCGGCCTGGGGAAAGGAGCTGGCGGAGAAGAACATCGGTCACCACCGTCTCGGCTGCCGTGGCTACGACGGCAAGGTGGACAAGTGGCAGAAGGAGGACCAGAACTACGCAGAGAAGGGCATCGAGAACCCTTGGGCCAAGTACAAGAACCCACTCTTCAGGGAATTTGTCAGGTCCCGGTACCGTAAAGAGATAGATGGGAAACTTATCACGAGCCCTACAGTGGTGGAGGGTGTTGTCTTGGTCACCGAGCCGAGTGTGGTGCAAGTTGAGAACGCAGGGGTAAGAAATTTGCCCGTCTTACTAGTTTCATACTGCTCACCACAACTCCATCTCTAAAATTCTTCATGCTACTTGCAGTTCACGGAAGAAGCTAACGAGTCTGGCTCCTCGTCCCAGACGTCGATGGGCAAAGTCCCGTGGGACAACCCTTTTTATAGGGGCTTGAACATCGTGAAGGAGTAGTCTCCGTTGAAGAGGACGGCAAGAGGTCGTGTCCCCCGCGTGGTGTGAGGTCGCCAGCACGTCGACTATGGCTTGGGCGTGCCCACTACCAAGGACTCGCTGCAGGCGAAGAAGGACCAAGAGCACGCGGCTCTATTGGAGAAGGTGGCCAACTTGGAAGCAACCTTTGAGCAGTGCATCCAAGCCACGATCCAAGCCGAGGTAGAAACTAGGGTCCAGGCAGAGGTGGCCAACAAGGTCGATGGTGTGGTGGCCAGCCGGTACAATGAGATCATTCCTGGAATGCTGGAGTCGATCTCCACTTACTTTGCCAACGACCAAACGGGACCACTCCCAGTGATCAGCCTAGGAGGCAGCAACTTCGGCAACATGTGCCTTCCTGCTACACGGGCTAAAGACACGCCTATATTGGTGACTCCACTCGCCGGCGCCAATGCAGGTGCTAGGGAGGATCCGCCAGCAATGGGGGAAGCCAGCAATCCCTCGATCACTTGCACGCCCTGCCTCGGTCCCTCAACGCGAGCCAAGCTCGACGCTCTCATGGTAATTAATTGAGCCTCTACGCAAGTTAATTACTTCATCGCCGCCCCTCTCTGACCAACACATGCATGTTTCTTCACATGAGCAAAGTGTTCCTTGCACCATGCTCATGTATGTGGACAACAAGCTCAAGGATGTTGCCAGGGGACGCATCACGAACACAACACACCGGACGTTCCACTTCAAGCCTATGGACGATAGCATGCACCGGTTGAGGTGGATCGGTCGTTCTCGGGATGCGCACACTTGGTTCCTCCTCATCAACCCCCGACTACCGAAGACGAGCTGAAGGTCGGGCAACTGAAGGATCATGAACTTATATGGCTCAAAGCCCTACTTCGGCTGAAGACCACCGAAGAAATGGTCACTCCAGCATCTGTGCCTATGGCGGCAAGCCAAGAAAGGGTCACTCCAGCGTCTGTGCCTGCGGTGGCAATCCAAGGGTCACTCCTCCACCTGCCAATGATCCTCCCGAGCCTGAGACACATGAGCACGACAACACGATGGACATCGATAAGGCTCCCATCAATTAGTTCATCGCTGATTTGGAGGCTCCCATCGATGTTGCTCCTTCCGAGGCACTCGCCCATGATACCATGACGAAGAAGAAGCTCTTCCCTTCTCAAGAAATGCCCGAGCAGGAAGATGCTACCGCCTTCACCGCTCCGCCGCATTCTAAGGTTACCCCGAGGACACTCCGTGATACGGCCATGGTGGTGATAAGACCAACCGGCACCCCTCCGTGCCATAAGAAGGGAAGGAAGCGGAAGCCGAAGCATGGGAAAGACGCCGCAGCATGAAAGAAAGTGGTTCTCGACAAGCTGCCGACCAAGTGGAGGACGATGCATTATCTTGGTGAACCAATCCTGCCGAACCACATTGTCAAAACACTGTCACTGGACGTGTGTAGCCTGCATGATACTGTGAGGTATCTGGAGCAGGAGCTTCTCCAAGATAAAAATCCCTCCTACCCGCTCTTCACGGTCAGGGTCCCCACTAACTGTGGCTTCATCACCACCACCCCCGGCGAGTTGTTCTTCATCACGTATGAAGACATCTTCAAGCTCTTCCACATGTTACGGCTCGATCGAAACGTGGTCCGCCTGGTATCGCTAAAAATGGCGCACGATATCATCGTGGAGAAGACCCCGCACCTCGCTATCATGGACCCCTTCTACATGACCGTAGGCACCGTCGACAAGGAACAAGCGTTTGTTGTGAAGTATATCACAGATTTCTTGGTGGTGAAGTCTTGCTTTCTCCTTCCATACTTTCTCGAGTAAGTAGTCGGTCGCTAAACTTCCCGCTATTACATTCTTTTGTGAATTTCCTTAATAGCCGAGGATGATGGTTTATTCCAACTACTTTGCGCAGAGAGAATGGGTGCGTCCTCATATCCTTTCAACCGTATTATTCCCATGTCATCTATCTTGACTCTGGGAGAGACGTGCAGAAAGACTACACCGACGTCAAGTCTACTCTTGATAAAGCCCTCAACGGTTTCAGAGCCGCGGTTGGCCCTCTCAAGTATGAGAAAAGATCCAAAGGAATCTATGTGAACACCCATGTAACTAATTTCCCCTTCCTTAGGCAATCGTTGATCGACAATGGGATGGAGCCCTGGTTCGCCATCCTACAGATGAGGGAGTACGCAAAGGATGAGGAGAAACTCTTGATGCCATCCGGTCTCGAGAAAAGGTGCAGAGACATGATGGAAATGACCGATGCAAACATCAGATCCGAGTTCCGTGGCATCCAGCGGGAGATTGGCACGATACTCAAGAGGGATGTCTTGAGTAGGGGTGCCACATTCAACTACAATGGTATCCCGCTGACTAATGCAGAGATCAAGGACCGCTTACCTGCGGTCGCTGATGGGAGGACATTCACCACGCTAGGCGGCATCCATACCTTCCCGCCGAAGCCGAAGAAAACCTGATCGAGTCACATACTTGTCTCCTGCAAATGTTAGTCATAGAATTACGATTTGTTTATTTTATGCTTTTCTTTTTGCATACATATCTTTCCATGCAAATGCTAGTCATAGAATTACTTAACTATATCCGATGCCTTTTCTTTTTTGCATACCTATAAGTTATATCTCTATTATGAATATGTGGTGACAACACTAACCTTTCTTTCTTGTGTGTGTGCGCGTAGATGCCGTGGTATGTCGTGTACGAAGGCATGGTTCCCGGAGTATAGGACGACTAGGAGGATTGTAGGAGGCAGGTCCATCGTTTCTACGGGAATAGTTACAAGGGCTATGCCACTTTGGAGGAGGCGCAAACTCGCTACGCGAGGTTTCTAGTGGGGCAGAGAACAGAGATGTGGAGGAGCCGGTTGACCCCCTTCGTCGTGATGATGCTCGCAGCCACCGCCGCCTCTCTAGTCTATTTGCTAGTTGGAGTCTTGTATGAACTATGAACTGTTTGAATGTGTGAAACTATTTGAATTAATGTGTCATACAACTCCGGAGACTTGTAATATTATGTCATATATGGTCACTTTCTACACTTGTGTGAACTGTTTGAATGTTATTGATGCATGGTTGAACATATGTGTATTTCCTGTATCTGCTGTGTATTATGTTATTATCCTGTGTATTCTATGAATATTACAGTGTATTCTGTGTGTATATTGATTTTGCGAAATAGCTTGTCTATCCCTGGGGAAACAGATTTTGCCTGTACTAAACTACCACCGGCGTTCTGTTGCTTACGCTCATGGCGGCGTAGATTACCACCGGCAATATAGGAAAGCGCAGGCGATATAGGTGCACCCCCAGCGTACTCTGCTGCTCGCCGGTGGTAGATGTATATTATCAACAGCGAAACTCAGAGGTGCCGGCGATGAGGACTTACCACCGGCGAGGAGGTCACTGGTGAGCTCGGACATGCCGGCCATGAGCCTTTTCTGTTCGCCGGCGGTAGGTTTTTCTCTACTAGTGAGAGCCTCTCATATCACGGATGTTTAGGCCATCGAGCCGTGTAACCCAGTGAAACTTCCGTGAAGGCAAAGTTGATGTAGAGCCCCCGGGTTTCGCTAGCCGGATTTTTCATCGTCTTGAAAGTGTTGTTGACATAACCATATGTAGCCTGATGGGGATATGCCGATCGGGGTATACCCAGCAGGACATTTCCTACCGGCCCAAGCTGCCAGCGAGTGGGCCTGCAGGACGGCGACTGGATTGAGACTTGGCAAGGACCTAGGCGACTGGAAGCTGGAGGCCCAGAAGCGTAGCTAGGCCCAATCAGATTAGGTCAAGAACCCTCCGAATCCTTAACTAATTCGGTTGTATATCTGTAAACCCTAGAGAGGTGAGCCTATATAAACCTCCCTAGGCTACGCACAGGGGACACGTTCCATCATACACCCCAGCGACTCGCCGCCTAGTCGTCGAGCTCGCCCTTGTACTCTCTCCATAATACAATCTAGCAGGAGTAGGTCTTTACCCTCCGAGGGGCCAAACCTGGGTAAACCCTTGTGTCTCCGCCCTCATCTCACACCGCAGATGGCTGGCCTCCCTTTCCCTTTGTTCTACTACTCGCTGCCGATTGCAGCATCTGCCGTGGCCATTCCCACTACAGTGGCTCCCACCGTGGGGCCTAGACGGTCAGGCCGGTGTCCTGCGGCGAGATCCAATCTGCCCATCAACAAGATTATCACCACCAGCCACATGATCATGATCGGCGAGATCCTCCAGATCTTGCTGAGTAGCTACGTCCCGGCGGCACGCCCCGTCACGCACAGCGTGATCATGCTGGTCGGCACGATCAGCCTCATCGTCGGCTTCACCGACGTCATCGTCTGGGAGAACTCGGCTCGCATCCGCGAGTCACCACCATGCGACGGGCTCTCCGAGAGCCAGGTCCGCACCATCCACTGCCTCGCCTCCGAGTACGACTCGGCCAACAACAACATGGCCAAAACCACCGTGGTCGCGGACGACGCGGCCCTCAACGACGACGCCAACTCGGCGACCCTGGCATCAGCCACCGGATCCATTGTCACCGCGTCATCCGCGGGCTCCATCACCCAGGTCTCCAATGTGGGAGACTTCGAGGACCCCTCCATTCTTGGGATCTTCGACTTCGACTCCGGGTCGGAGAACTCCGGTGACTTCTACGTCGGATCCGGTCGCAACGTCGCGGCCTACATGGAGAATGGCGCGGACGCCTGGCCGGACCCTTTCTCCATGCCGATCCCGCCGACCGCGATGGCAACGGAGGTCAAAGAACTCCGCCTACGATTGGAGGAGGCGGTCCGCAAAGAACAAGCCGAGCGCGAAAAATTTCGCCTCGAGCAGGTGACGATGCAGGAACTTTCGCGCTACCACCAGCTCCACATCCGGTCACGCCTGAACCCCACCGTTCAGGGCCACGCCCTGAACTTCGACGATGAAAACGACCCGGCCCGCATGGACGAGCACGCGATCTGCGAGAACGCGCCGCCAGGAGGGAGGTCCTGGCCACCACCAGGCACGACCGCCAACGGCGCCCCCCCACCACCACCCGGCCGCATGCCCCCCCGGGATCAGCCAAGAAACCTAGTCTCCTCGTGGGAGCGAGACGCGAATGGCCTCCTTCTATTCTCCACCGTGATGGACAACATCGTCGCGAGCCGAGCCACAGTCGACAACATCAACGTGACCGGGAAAGGCGCCCTGCAGATCCAGTACACCAAGGCTCTACTCGCCAAGGCCGTCGAGCAACAAAACGCGGGAGCCGACTCACAGGGTCGCATGTACTCGCGTTCGTTAGTCAGCAGGGCGGCCTCGAGCGGCCGCCCAATGGTGGAAAACACCCTCAATTGTCCACCACCCGAGCGCCTACAGCTCCAACACCGACCCGCACACGCGGCACTCTCCACCAACGACCCGCGACCGGAAAACAACTTCGTCGCTGCCAATGGGCAACCGGTCGACGCGCGAACCCACATCATCAACAACCAGAGCTGGCGCGCACGCCAGACCGACGACTTGAGGCATACCCTCACCAACCGCCACGACGGCGAACCAAGGGGATTGCTAAGCCGAGTCGGACCCCGTGCTTCGGACCGATGATCCGAGGCAAAAAATACCCGGCGAACTTCAAGGCGCTGATGGGAATCGCCGGCCACACCGACCTGCTCGCCGCTTGCTACCCCCCCCCCCTGATGATGGAGGGAGCGTGGCGGAAATGGATCAACACCCTCCCCGCTGACAGCATCGACTCCTGGGAGGAAATGCGCGACGCCTTCGTCAGGCACTTCGAGGGCTCCTACACCCGCGCCACCACCACCGAGGACCTGGAGCGATGTGTCCAGGGACCCCGCGAGTCGACCTGCAGCTGGGTCCAATGGTGGCAAGACTTGTGGTACAATGCGGCCGGAATCCACCCGGACACCGCGATCCACTACTTCAAGACCTCGTGCCGCTACGAGCCCTTGGTCGCCAAACTCAAGCGGGTGTACAAAACACTCGACAACATACCAGACCTCCTCGAGATCGCCAAGCGGTACACGGAGGAGGACCCAAACCAAGAAACCAATGACGAGTCAGGAGGAAATCGCCGCACGAGCGGCCACGACATCGGGAGACAACCCGAGCTACGCTACAGCAACACTCGCCTCACCGGCACGCCATGGTGACGGAAGTAGTCGATTTCGCCCAAAGCCGGTTACGCTCACAGCCGAGAAGAGCTACGCATGACGTCAAGAACTACAAGGCGAAGCCGAGGTTCAAACTTGCGTCTCTCCTTAACCAGCCATGTGTGTTCCACAGCAGGGAGGGGAAACCCACCACGCACACGACCGCCGAATGCCACTCCCTGAGGGAGATCGAGAAGGCATGGCGCACAAGGGAAGACCCCGACAACCACCCGCCAAATGGCGGGAAATTCGGCAACTACGCCGGCTTGCGTCACACCTTCACCGGCTTCAACACGAAGCGCGAGAAGAAGGTCATCGCCCGCACCGTTGCCGTCAACACGGTGTCCCAGGTCAACATCCCCCAATTCGTCAACTGGTCCGAGCAACAAATCACCTGGTGCCGCGAAGACCACTCGCCACGGATCGAATATCCAGGTCGAGTCGCCCTTGTGGTCAATCCCAAGGTGGGGGACTACTGGCTCCCCACACTACAAGGAAAACGATCGTCTGTGGCGCACCTGTAAACATCATCTGTGGCGCACTAGGGGTGCGCCATGGGCCTTGCGCTACAGCTATCTTCTAGCCGTGGCGCACTACCTGGTGCACCACGATTATGTCAAGATAGGCGTAGCGCACCTGCTAGTGCGCCACGGATATGTTGGTAGGTGCGCTATGTTTTGGATCTTCTGTGGCGCACGTTGCAGTGCGCCACTAAGCTGCGAAGGTGCGCTTTAGTTGTAGTGCGCCACAGAAGCTGTGCCATGTGCGCCACGAGTGTATTTTTTTAAAATTTCAGGGCCAGATGATATACAATACAGATTATATAGGCAGATATACACACAGATATAAGATATATAGTTATATATATAAATACACAATTCGCAAAACAAGATTGAAACAAAAACATATAGATAAGTCTCATACATGAATACATAAGTTATACATTGTTTCGATCAAGTTACAAAGTAGTTGGTGACATGTGAATACATGTGTCTCGAACAAGTTAGAGCTCGATCGGAAGCTCGCCTAGACATCTAAACTAGCTAGACACAAACGTGGGATAAACAACCAAAGAAGATAAGCATGATCACCACCGCGACGAAGGTGTAGGTCTTCATCCGATTCCTCGTCCTAACTCCCGCTAGATAGCGCGTGTATCTAGCTTCCGCCTCCACCATAGTGTTGTACCCTTTATAGCTATTGCCGCTGAAACGGTGCACCTGTCTTCGGCAGTCTTCCCAATCATCATAGACTCCGGGAACCCATCCCTTGTACACGACGTACCACGTCATCTATAAGTTGACAATAATAATTAACCGATGATTGAAAAAAACATATATAATTAAAGTCGCATATGAAGATACACTTATAGAAAGTACTCCTAAATCAAAAAGACCAAACTCAAAAAGCATGCCTCATATATAACTAGGTTGTTGGACACAGGAATATGCTACAACGGAACAGTTAGCCAAGTAGGATGCACAATTCCTGGACTTGTGCATATCACAAGGGTAACTATCCCGTCATAGCACATTCACATATATATTGTGCCACGACATTTCAATCATCGGCATTATTCTCGAAAAAGACAAAAATAACTCGAAAAGAATGCCTCATATATATACATAGGTCGTTGGACACAGGAATATGCTACGATGGAACCGTGAGCCAAGTAGGATGCACAAGACCTGGACTTGTGCATATCACAAGGCTCACAATCCCATCGTAGCACATTCACATATATAGTGTGCCACGACATTTCAATCATCGGCATTATTCTCAAAAAAAGAGTAAGGAAAAAAAGAAGGACCAAAGTGAGCAAAGGACCAAAGAGTAAGCAAAAAAACCAAGCATTGATTGATATATAATAATAATAAGGAAAAGAAGTAAGCGATGATTCATAAACCTAATAAGATAAGTATAGTAGCATGTACACTTGTCCACACACACACAAAGGTCATCTATAGTTTGTAACTACAACTAGGCCAACATCAAGCCTTCTGGCTTGGCTTAGGAAATGGGAGGACGCCTTGTCTCGTCATGAACTTCCTATAGTCACCCTGCATCTCTAGGCGATCTCCTCCGTAGAAGATCCCCCCAAAGTCATGACATCATGAAAGATGATTGCCCCAAACTGCTGCTGGATGCGATACATCTCTTGTCTAATATCTGAATCAGTGATCTTGGCCTTTGCTTCGGCCCACTGTTTGAGATGATCTGCCAGCGTAGTATTCTGCTGGTCAAGTAGGAACGCCCTCATGTGATGGACTGCATAGTAGGCTTCCTTCTTACTATTTTCTGGTTGCTTCACGCAGGGGAACTCTGTTACGTGGTTGAAGATGTGCCTGCTGAACTTGACCTTCGTACGCACGAAGGTGGTGCCTTCCGTCGAGGCAAAGCCAGTGAGAGCATCATCCAGAACTTCCTTGATCTTATCGTAATTTTTCTTCTTTTCTAGACTCCTCGAGTCGAAATACGTGGCGTGCGAATGCTTCGGCGATAAGGAGATGAGTTTGCAGTGTTCATCTCTGTGCAAAAAATTCAAATGGAATGTGTTGGAAAAACAATGATGATAATCTAATAAAGCAAATCGATAGTGGCGAGTGAATAACGACTTACTCTGGAAAGTAAGGAACGAGAATGTATTCCTTTGTCTTGTTCGCCACGAGGATTCTTTTTAGGTACGAGGCCACGATACGTCGTTCAGCGGGGGAACCCAAGCAGCCATCACGCATGTAGTAGGGGTCCACTATAGCGATGCCCGGTGTGTTCTCTCTAATGATCTGCATGGCCAGGCTGAGAGAAAACAGACGGACCATGGTATAGTGCAGCGGGTATAGGTGGAACATATTGAAGATGTCGTCGAACCGAAGGAAGAACAGATCCGCAGGGGCATTGTCGACGAAGCCCAAGCCTGGTGGCACCTTAACCACGAATACTGGGTGCGAGGGATCTTTCTCCGATAGAAGGCGTCTCTCTATCGTCAGCACGCCGTCATGCACACTCTGCAGTTCCGAAGTGGCGATCTTCCGCAAATTCTTAGGTAGCATGGGCTCACCCGCCACATGAATCCTCCACATAATACCCTCGGGTCTTGGTGGCCCGTCCCGAAACCTGATCGGATTCGCAGTTGTTGACGCCACCGGCTGGCTCGAGCTGCTAGATTTTCTTTTCCTGCCCTTTTTTCCTTTTGGAGAGCGGGCAGGCACCGCAATCTAAGCACCGGCCACCCTATGTAGTGTGTCAGGGCTTAGAATAAAGGGCCAGTTGGTTGTATAAGCTGGCTCTGTAAAGGCGCAAGCTTGAGGCGTCTCCTGAGAACCAAACAAACGCTTGGTGATAGTGGCTTTCTCTGTGGGGCCACCAGCTAGGTCTTCGTTGCTAAACTGAGTGTTGAAGAAGTGATCGTTCCAGTCTTCGTCATCCTCGGCCGGATCATGCTCCATGTGCATATCATCAACATGATCATCTGACCCACCGCGTGGAGGTGACGGCAAGGGCGGTAAGGGGGCCTTGCCACCGCTTGTCGCTGGCACGACAGGCGGTGCTGTTGTCTGTGGCGTGATGGCCCCCGCCGTCCCCAAATGGATCATGCTCTTTGGCCATTGCAAGAATAAGCCGAAGCAAGTTCTGAGGACAGCCGGCTCTTCTTCATCCGCTCCTGGGGGTTGAATGGGAGGTTCCAGGTCGTCGCAGCCCCTTAGCACCCGACTAATTTTAACCCTGTGCACGCTATCTGGCATCGGCCTTGAGTGGAACGTGCGCTGCAAGGGTTGAATGATGGTACCCTTGGCAACATCCCTCAGCTCATTGTTCACGTAGCATAAGAGAGTGCAAGGAACATCCGTCTGCGGAAAACATGTACGGTGTTGTCAGAGATGCCATAAGAGTAATAGATGGCGTGAAAGGCGGTAAAGAAATTTGTTTACCGTGATGGCGTCGAGATCGGCTAATGTCGACGCACCGCATACGGCAACGGGCGTGCAAGAGACGGAAGGGCTGCTTGATGGCGCGGTGCTGGCCGCCGGTGTATTCTCCCTACCGACGGGTGCTTGGAGCTCCGGTGCCGCCGCGATGATGGCAGGGGGGCACCAACATGTACTCCGGCGCCGCGATGATGGCATGGGGAGTCACCAACACTTGCGGTGCCGCGGTGCTAGCGGGCGGAGTCACGAACATGTAGTTCGCCTGATTCGTCGGCGCCGTGTTGTTCGAGTGGCTGCTGACCATGCTTGGAATCAAGCACGGCCCTACTCGACCACCCGCACTCCAGTTCGCTATTGACTCCACCAAGGTAGGCAGGAAGGACGTTAGGGTGATTGCCAGGTTGTCTTGGACGATCTGCGGGATCTGTGCCACTTGTTCCTTAAGTTCTTGAACCTCGCAGTTTTCCTCCTCGCTCCTTCCCGACGGTGCCACATGCGTCCTCGGCGGTGGACCAAAATGATCCACCCAATTCTTACCCCCGAGGCCGGCCAGACGGCCAGCCGACGATGGCTTCTTCGTAACCGGCTCTATTTTCTTCGCCCGGTTCATCGCCCTGTTAAAAGGGTTATCCCACCGGGTGGCCGCCGTCGACCCCTGGGATGAGGAACCCTGGGATCCATGACTAGCAACAGTTTCCTCCTCCTGTAGAAGAAGTAACAGTGAATCGTTTAGATCATCGATTAGATTGCAATTGAGTTGATCCCGCGGTAATTAGATTATACTTACCACAATTTCCTCGAATTCCTTCACCGCAGGATCCGCGGTGAGTTGTTTGGGTTTTGGGTCCACATGGTAATGGGCCCTGATGAAGTTTCGAACCTGCCCGGGTTCGAATTTCGCAAAGGGGTTTTCTATCCCCTTGGATATATACTCTTCGTCCTCCTTATTCCATTTCACCTCCGCGGTTCTGTATCCACCAGATCCGAGATGGTGATGACCTATATTCATTGCCTCCAGCACCTTTCCCTAATTACTATTGGTCAGGGCTCTTTCAGATTCACACCTCTCCTTGAACTCCCGGAACTGATCTTCGGTGATCTGCGGCTCAATCTTCTGGATCTCCTCGAGACTTTTGCCTTCTTTATAGATCTTCTTTATCCGGGTTCTCCAGCTGGCCATGGCGGTGCTCATCTTTTTGAGGGCGGATTTGTTTACTTCTTTCCCATGATAATTTGTGTTATGATACTTAGCAGGGAACTTGTATCTTGCGTGCAGCTTCTCGAAGAGGAGTGTGCGCAAGTGGCCATTATCTTTATGCCGGAGATTCTCGGTGTTGATCGAGATGGTTGTCCGGGTGATTGCCGCCACTTGCCCACCATACCCTTTGACGACAAGGGCGGGCTCCAAAGGAACCCCTGATGGGATCACTTCGGTAATTTCCTCCCTGATGGTGCTGACCGTGTTCGGGCGCCGTTCCTTCGGCTTCTTCTTCTTCTTCTTCTTCTTCTTCTTCTTAGGAGGATTGCTACCACTCCATGTGCCCTCGCCGCCATCAGTGGTTTCATCATCCGCCGTTCCTTCGGCTTCTTCCTCCGCGTCTTCCATCTCATCATCCTCGCTCTCCGAAGGATGGTATTCTTCATCGTCTTCTAGCCGCTGGGCCGCCTCCCAGAATGTCAATTGTTTATTCGGAGGTCTGAGTTCTCCTTCAGCGCTGATGCGCTTAGAACATCCAGCCTCGTCGTTGTCACGCATCTTTGCACTAATAAAAAACAAATAATTGGTTAAATGCACGGAAAAATCCGGCATGACCTTTGCTAATTTTCTTAAACTAGGAGTGCCCGATTTTTGCCGAAACGGAAGTTAATCAACATTCCGGCAAAAATCAGGACTCATTTCATACAAGAACCTGCATACACGACATAATAAAGTGCTTCATATACAAGCACAAGCACAATTTCAAGTGCTACAATTATATCACCACAGATCAGTACTACTAGACCATCACCAGCAAGCAAACCAGTACTAAAACCATCACCAGGATTAGTACTAACACCATACAACATAACTAGGATTTCAGCATGAGCATTTCATCAGTATATACACATTGTTTCATCAGTATATACATCATAACTAGGATTTCAGCAGGAGCATTTCATCATTATATACACATTGTTTCATCATAACTAGCATTGCAGTAACAATATAAGATGCACTGCATCCCAGTGGCAGTGCTTAACAATGTCTCTGTTTGGTAGAGTCTTGACACTCTGTTAGGTGGAGGAGTAGTAGTACTGGTACTCTGGTAGGGTTACTAGGGTCTGTAGTATATATTGTTCAAGTGTTTGTTAGGAGATGTTAGCTGGCTGGAACAGGACACTTGAACAAAATAAGGGGCTTGCAAAAGCAAGTACCAACTCAACATCAACACCATAACATGTCTCTATCAGCTGTTCAGAAGCAGCTGGCTCTGCATAAGATTAACAACTAGAGCCATCACTTGAACAAATGGAGCCATCAGCATCAGATTAACAACTCATTTGACAGCAAAGTTTATTTATACAAGGGAGACCTCTGGCTCTGCATACATGGCCAGGATGCCATATTCCAAGATGACATGTGATGCTGTTTATTGGATTGATTGATGCTCACATGGAGACAGAATATTGGAGTTCTTAATATGAAAGTGCCAACATGCTCAACTGATTTATCCAGTGCATATGAAAATATATATGGGCATGCATATAACATGGTTGTTTTGTGAAAAGATAAATAACATGGTTTTGCTTCAGGCTGTCGGACAGAGAACATTCAATAATGAGGGCTCTGTTCTTCAACAAAGAATGCATATCACCATTCATGAAGTACACCCTCTATTTGATACATTAAAAGTAGTATATGTTTGATACACAATGGATTCGTCTCTTATCAGTTATCAATAACTTGCAGCTCTAAACCCTAATTCCCAAATACAACAAGAGGCTGCAGCCCCAAGATTGTTCCTCCCACAGGAGCCCCAAAGTAGTATATGAACAACTTGTATTTCAGTCAACTACACCATTCTAACTACTTTAAATTGAAATACACAAACCAGAGCTTATCTAGGGCATAACACCTGAACAACTTGTATTTCAGTCAACAAGAGGCTGTATCGAGAATAACTTCAAAGTTGAGCAGGATCAAAGGATCAACAATAACTTGGTGGCATAGTTTAATTGTTTACACCAGAGCTTCTCTAGGGCAAAGCAAATAGGCACTTTCATCTGTTCATTGCAGGATCTAAGGAACCGTGTGGGCAGGGAGAGAGGGAGAGAGGGGAGGCTCACCTCCGCTGAGACGAGGACGACGACGAGCGCGTGGGAGAGGCGGCGGCCTCCTCCTCCTCAACCTCGAGCGGCGGCGGCCTCCTCCTCCTCGAGCGGTGTAGTGACCTCGGATCGATAAGGATCCTAAGTCCCTGTGATTAACATGCTAGTCCCTGGATCAATAGCTAGCACTCACAGTCGATGAAATATCATGTAAAACACAAAGTCTTTATTACACGGAGAATCCAGAGTATGAATTTTATTACAAAATTGCTTAGCATTATGCTAGCTCAAATAATAGAGGAAACATAAAAGCAGCTTGAGTCCATCAACACCCCAGGCTTGTCGAGTGTAGACTCGCGATCCCTACGCACCTTTCAATCTTCGGATTTTGCACATAAAACGTGCAGCCAGCAAGTTGGGTCAATACTTTGAATGTATTGGCAAATTACACCAAGGAGAGAAAAGACTATCCCTACATGCAAGGCTAGTTTAGGCTGTAGAGTTCATTTGCTCATAGCTAGTTTTCTTAAGTAGAGGGAAGGCGAGAAGATTTTCCCTACTTTGTAAACATTTGCTTAGATAAAATAAGGTCGAATGGCACACGAGGATATTACTCACCAAGTGTCCAAACAACCAAACACTTGGATATTACGCACCAAGTGTCCAAACAACCAAACACTTGGATATTACGCACCAAGTGTCACTTGGATATTACACACCAAGTCCCCAAAATCCCACCCATTGGTGATATTACGCACGCCATGGGGTTTCAAAACTTTGTTTTAGAAAAGAGAGAAGAATATCCTTCAGAGGCTTCATCCTTCAGACGCTCATTGTTGTTCTGTGACCGTGAACACGGCTGATCTATCAGATTGCAATACTCTCGAGAGTTTGTGCACTTTACCCACAATCCACGATCAAGTCCTTTTACAAACAAGACCATGGCGAGGCTTTCCCTTAGTAGCCCCTCTACCTTCTGGATCCAACCATGCCAAGAACCTCCAAATGTTGGTACCCAGGTGAGGTTTCCCACTAAGTACTAGGCCAAGACAGAGCCCATAATGTATTGTGGTTGCCGAAGCTTCAATTCTGAAACATGGCAGACTTCTTTGATTCCTGTGCCGCCGTCCTCCACCAAAATCTCACTCGTTGTCCCGACAACCATTCCGCCCAGAAGAAAACTTAGTTTTATTTTGAAGTGGATTTGAGAAGAAAAGTTTGCTCTAGAGAGCCTTTATACTTAGAAAATTCTTTGTCTTTCGAACCCCCCAACGGTACTTTGTATATATAGCATAGCAAGCAATACTTAGCAAAAACAGGGGTAACCTATTAGGAGGGAAAATCCTAAGTATAGAGCTACTCATGGCATACTACAAAATCATCGCACTTGCAAAATATTACTAAGGAAAAATTCTACTAGAATATCCTACACATGCATACTACAGAATTTTGAAGTTCACATGCATAGAATCAAAACTGGGACAAAATTATGAACAAGTGGTGTAACTTGCCTTGATCCGAGCAGCACTCTACACAATAGCACTCCTTAGCACACTCCGAACAATCTAACGAATCACAAACATAGATCTGATCACAACTTGCTCAAAACATATCACAGAGGTAATCATGCATGCATGCACATGGTATTTTATGCAAGGTTGGTTCCTCTAAATTGACCAAGGTAGCAAGATTGCGTTGCAATAGTGTAAGGGTGTCACTAGGATTGATTTCCCAAAGGTTTAGATCTAATTGAGTCACTAAAACAATTCCTAGGGTTAAAAGGAGATCAAACCATCTAATTAGCCCTAAACTAGATCTAATGATCTTAAGCAAGGTTTTATAATTTTGTCCAGTAGGCATTGTGGAAACAAGGTTATTGCAACAAGAATCAATTAAAACAGAATTTTAATTATTTTTCTATAGAATAAACACTCTAATCTAATGATTAAATTCTACTCCTAAAACATTACTGTAAACTTGGAATATTATTGCAGATCTGGATTCTACATAAAATTATGAATCTAACGGTATATTATAAGCTAACATTGGCCGAATATTCAATTTTATATGATTTTTGCAATGTTTAGATCAAATCTGCAAAAGTTGATCTAGCCCTAACTCAAACGCGCCAGGTGGCGGCTCCCGATTGGCCCAGCTGGCAAGGTGGGGAGGGTGACGTGGCGCGGGCGCTGGCGCCGACGCGCTTTGCCACGCGGCGCTGCGTGATTGGCCGGTACCGCTTCGGCGTACTTCTAATCTATGGCGTAGATTTGAGATCGGACGGTTAGGAGGCAGCGTGGCTTATAGGCGGTGGCGACGATGGTGGCGAGCGGCGGCGGCGTCAGTGGTCGACGGGTGGCGGCGCTCCGGTGGTTCCCTGGAACAGCGGCGAGGTCTACGAGGTTCGGCTGGCCCTTGCGTACACGCTCGTGGCTTCGTCTGCGCTCCTCGTTTCCTCCTCCGATGGCAAGGCCCCGCCGATCCTTCCCGTCTCCGGCAACGCGTCGGCGAGAAATTGCCGATGACCTGCTGCAGCGGAGAGGGGGAAAAGTGCACGGGGCGAATCAGTGGTGAATGAGAGGAAGCTTTAGAGGAAGGAAGGGGCAATAGGGGGTCCAGAACCGTCTCGGTGAGGTCGTCCCGACGGCGGCGGCGCGAGTCGTCGATGGGCTAGGGTTTTCGGAAGTAGAAAATCAAGCGGGGGTGAGCCGAGGGTGGCGGGGTTTATATGGGGTGGAGACTTGGGCGAGGGGGCTCAAACCGCCGAGAATCTTACCGGAAATCGGTTCGAACTCGTGCAGCAGCCGGACTCCAGCTCGAGGTAGGGGATGAACAGGTGGGTCCCGTGTGTGGTGGAGGGGGAGGGCTGGCTGGTGCGCTGGCTGCTACAGGCGTGGGGTGGCTGGCCATGCCCGCTTAGGTTAGGTTGCCTCTTTTTTTTCCTTTTAACATTTATCAAAATCTGTTTTAGTAAAACCCAATTAACTTTTGCATACTAAGACCAAACTTGATGAAATTTGTTCCTAAATTTTATAAAAGTAAGGTGGTCAACATAGGACCATGGTTTGATGTTTCACAAGGTTTTTAGTAGGGTCAAGCTTGTGTACAACAATAATTCCTACATAATGAAATCTCTATTAGGGTTTTGATAGGTTTAGGTGTTAGTATTTTGTTGGAAAATATTATTTGTAGGGTGCAATGATGCAAGGATGATGCATGCCACTAATAACATCCTAATATAAAATATGGGATGTTACAAACCTACCCCCCTCAAGGAGAATCTCATCCTCGAAATTCGGGTTGGCTAGCAAATAGGTGTGGGTGTTCTGCCTTCAAGTCTTCTTCACGCTCCCACGTAGCTTCTTCCTCGGAGTGGTGGTTCCATTGTACTCTGTAGAATCTTATAGTCTTGGTGCGGGTAATCCTTTCGGCTGTTTCCAGTATCTTGATGGGTTTTTCCTCATAGGTAAGGTCATTCTCCAATTGAACCTCATTTAGGGGAATCGTGTCTCTTAGCGGTGTTTCGGCCATCTCCGGATGACACTTCTTTAGTTGCGACACATGAAACACATCATAAACAGTCAGTCCTTCCGGTAGCTCCAACTGATAAGCAACTTCTCCTCTACGGGCCAGAACCTTATATGGTCATATGAATCATGGGGATAACTTGCCCTTGATTCCGAACCTCTTAACTCCTCGTAGGGGTGAAACTCGGAGATACGCACGGTCCCCTATTTCATAGGCCACATCTCTTCGCTTGGAATCAGCGTAACTCTTCTGTCGGGATTGGGCTACCTTTATCCTATCCTGAATCTGCCGTACCTTTTCTTCGGCATCCTTTATCAATTCAGGTCCAAAAAGACTGCGTTCACCAACTCCATTCCATAGCAGTGGAGTCCTACACTTCCTGCCATATAGAACTTCAAACGGAGCCATCTTGATACTTGTCTGGTAGCTATTGTTGTATGAGAACTCGGCATACGGCAGGTTATCATCCCAACTAGACCCATAGTCTAGTGCGCAAGCTCTCAACATATCTTCCAAAATTTGATTCACCCTTTCTGTTTGGCCATCCGTTTGCGGGTGGAAGGCAGTACTTAATTCCAGTCGGGTTCCAAGAGACTCATGTAGCTGTCGCCAAAACTTTGAAGTAAACTGGGTGCCTCGGTCTGACACAATTCCCTTGGGAACACCATGTAGGCTTACAATCCTTGACATGTATATCTTAGCAAGCTTAACACTCGTATATGTGGTCTTTACGGGGATGAAGTGAGCCACCTTGGTGAAGTGGTCCACCACTACCCAGATAGAATCAAATCCAGAACGAGTCCGGGGCAATCCCGTGATGAAATCCATGCCTACCTTGTCCCACTTCCAGTCGGGTATAGGTAGTGGTTGAAGTAGTCCTGCCGGTTTCTGATGCTCGGCTTTAACTCTATTGCATACATCACACAGAGAAATATACTCTGCAATATCTCTCCTTAGGTTATTCCACCAAAATCTATCCTTCACATCCATGTACATCTTCGTGTTACCTGGATGAATTGAGTATGGCAAATCATGAGCTTCTTGTAAAATCATCTTCCTGATATCGGGGTCATTGGGAACGCACAAACGCTTCCCATACCAAAGGGTTCCTTGTTCGTCCAGACGAAATTCTTTAGTCTTTCCTTCGCTTATCCTGACTCTTATTTCTTCCAACTCTTTATCTCCCTTTTGTGCTTCCTTGATTCTCTCTTGGAAGGTGGACACTATTTCCATAGTCGCTACGTGTCCTTTCGGAACTATCTCTAGCCTGAGATCCCTGAATTGCTTGCATAAATCCTTTGGAAGTTCCCCTGTGGTAAGTCCATTCACATACACCTTACGACTTAAGGCATCAGCCACCACGTTTGCCTTTCTGGGATGGTACTGTAAGTCCAAGTCATAATCCTTAATTAGTTCAAGCCATCTTTTTTGTCTCATATTCAACTCCTTTTGGGTGAAGATGTACTTCAAACTTTTATGATCCGTGAATACATCACAATGTTTGCCCATGAGGTAGTGTCTCCATACCTTGAGTGCATGATCCACAGACGCAAGTTCCAAATCATGTGTGGGGTAATTGTGTTCGTGGTTCTTAAGTTGTCGGGAGGCATAGGATACCACTTTCCCATCCTGCATCAATACACTTCCCAGTCCTTGTCGAGAAGTGTCACAATAGACTTGAAAATCCTTTTGGATATCAAGCAGGCACAGAACTGGCGCCGTTACAAGGCGCTTCTTTAAATCTTGAAAACTTGCTTCACATGCCTCGGTCCATAGGAACTTCTTTTCCTTCTTCAATAGTTCCGTCATGGGTTTTGCTATTTTGGAAAAGTTTTCAATGAACCTCCGGTAATATCCTGCGAGGCCCAAGAAACTCCTAATATCTCCCACATTCTTGGGTGACTCCCATTCCGTCACGGAAGCTACCTTACTAGGATCTACGACAACTCCTTTTGCCGACACAACATGACCAAGAAATCCCACCTCCTTTAACCAGAACTCGCACTTGCTGAATTTGGCATACAACTTGTGTTCTCTTAGTTTCTCCATAATAAGGCGTAGATGTTTCTCATGTTCCTTCTCATCCTTAGAGTATATGAGTATATCATCTATGAATACCACGATAAACTTGTCCAAATACTCCATGAACACCTTGTTCATCATGGTCATGAAGTATGCTGGGGCATTGGTTAGACCAAAAGACATCACGATGTACTCATACAATCCGTATCTTGTGGTGAATGCAGTTTTTGGCACATCCTATTCTCGAATCTTTAGCTGAAAGTATCCTGATCGCAGATCGATCTTTGAGAACACACTGGCTCCCTTTAACTAGTCAAACAAGTCATTGATGTTGGGTAGAGGATACTTATTCTTTATCGTCACCTCGTTCAACGAGCGGTAGTCCACAACCAGCCTCTCGGTTTTATCCTTCTTTTCCACAAATAGGATAGGTGCTCCCCAAGATGACGCGCTGGGTTGGATGAATCACTTGTCTAATTGCTCCCTAAGCTGTTTCTTGAGTTCCTTTAACTCGTCCACATCCATCTTGTATGGTCTCTTAGCTATCGGCCCCGTGCCTGGCATTAAGTCAATGAGGAACTCGATATCACGGTCGGGTGGTATTCCGGGTAGCTCCTCTAGAAAGACATGTGGGTATTCCTTTACAATAGGTACCTCCTCCAAGCTAACCCCCTTAAGAGAGTTCGCCATGGCTTCCTTGAGTGCAAAATTTGACTTGATACGAATTTTCTTCCCTTCCGGTGTTGTGAGCATGACAGTTCTTTTGGCATAATCTATGACTCCTTCATATTCGGTCATCCAATTCATGCCCAAGATTATGTCTAATCCTTGTGATTCTAGAACTACTAGACTTGTGGGAAAGATGTGTGTCCCAATCCTTAGTTCTAATTCCCGGCAACCGGAGTTTGCCACTATTTCTCCCTGTGAGAACTTACCCTTAGAGGAAAATTTATAGTCTCCGCTGGTATCTTGCCTCTATCCACAAATACCCTTGATATGAATGAATGAGATGCACCAAGATCAAAAAAGAACAACCAAGGAATAGAATTGAGTTTGAACTTACCAATCACAGAGTCTGGCGCATCACAAGCATCCTCCATAGAAACATGATTTACCGTGGCTTTGACAAACGGATTTGGCTTCTTCCCGTTTCCATTGCCATGGTTGTGTCCATTTGCATTCCCATTGCCATTCTTCTTCTCGGGGCAAGAGGTTGCATAATGCCCTGTCCTGCTGCACTTAAAGCATGTCACCTCACTGAGATCCTTTCCATTGCTGCCATTCCCATTGCGGTTTTTATGCCCATTGTGTTTGTGGCCACCATGGTTATGACCGTTATGGTTGTGGCCATTATTGTCATAAGGTGGAGGTGAGGAATTGTGCTGCTTCTGATACGGAACAGAGTTCTTGTGAGGGTTAGACTTCCTCTTGCGGTTTTCTATGCTCTTCCTCTTTGATTCAACCACAATGGCTCTGTCCAGGAGTTCCTGAAAGTTGTCAAATTTCTGAGCCACAAGCTGAATGGATATCTCGTCATTGAGTCCCCTTAAGAATTCCTCCTGTCTCTTGACATCAGTGAAACGTCATCGGGTGCATAATGGGCTAGCTTGTTGAAAAGCTCTCCATACTCGGTGACAGAACGGTGCAGCTAGTGTAGGTCGCGAAACTCGCGCCTCTTCGGAGTCATGACACCAGCAGCCACATGATGAGTGCGAAAAGCTAACTCAAACTGATCCCAAGTGATAGCATCAATATCCGGGTGGGTGACTTGGTAGTTATCCCACCATTCCGCGGCAGGCCCTTCAAGTTGGTGTGCGGCATAACGCACTTCGTCCGGCTCCGACAGCTTGCACGGTGTCTAGCTTCTTGTTGATCGTACGCAGCCAGTCATCAGCGATGATTGGTTCAGTGCTGCTAGTGAAGGTAGGTGGGTTCAGCCTCAAAAACCGAGTCAAGCGATCCTGTTGAGGTGGTGGTGGTGGTAGCGGGTTGTTGTTGTTGTTGTTTTGCATGTTCTGAGTGAGCAGTTGGATCAGCTGATTCTGAGTGGCCAAGAGTTGTGCTATTTCTGGAGGGATTTCGGAGTTCGCATGTCTGGGCGGCATCTGTGGGGTTTGAGGAAAAGTTAAGAAATAGACAAAAAGACTAAGTAGTAAACTCCTACCCTTATGAAAACACACCAAGCACACAAGGCACACAAGACATAACAACACAGCTTAACACAGAAAACAACCAAGTTTAACTAAACCAGATTTGTCTTGGTATTTATTACAATCGCGAATAACGTTCTACTATAGAATTAAAGGTGGTCCAACTATTACACATCTTCCACGCCTTCCTCTTCCTCATCCTCGAACGAGTAGCCTTCCTGCTCTAGAGTTGTCTTGTACAACTCCATCTCCTTTGTGGTGGCTTCAAGCTTCTCTTGGAGGTTCTTTATCTCATCCTGCAGCTTCTTGGCAGTGGCTTCCAGCTTCTTCTGAAGTCCCTCCTTCTCACTTTGTAGCTCCTCCACTAAACTTGACTTCTTTGCGGCTTCGAGTTGCTTTGCCAAGTCCCTCTTGGAAGCACGCACATCATTGATTATCTTGCAAAGGCCTTCGGTTTGCACTTCAGTAACATCGATCTCCTGCTTGAGTTCCCTAATCCTCTTATTTTTATTTATCACCCTCTTCTCTTGGTTAGCGAAATTCTTCTCTTGGTCCTGGAACTTTATCTCTTGGAGCTTCATTGCCTCCTCCTGCTGCTTGATCATTTCTTCCTTCTCCTTGATGAGGGCGCATAGCTCGTCGTTCTTCAACATTTCGAGGAAGGTACCCTTTTCAAGGTCATGGACGTGGCACTCCAAATCTTGATATTGTGTTCTTCGGCGCTTGGTAGAAATTCTTTCCTCAAAGGTTAACTCCATGGGAATTCCTTCCTCATCTCGTCTCCCAAAGAGGCCGCCGCAGTGTCCTTGGAGAGCTTCATGATGACGTCCACATAGGCGACCAATGAGTTGCTGCAAGCTGATGCTAAGGGCCTTCTCCTTGGAATCGCTAACAATGTGGATTGCTATGTCTTCCTCCGGGTTCTTGCCTCGCTCTTTTCCTGGCTGGATGACCTTGACTCCCCAACAGCCGTCCTTGTGGAGTTTCTTCATTTTGCTCCCCTGGATTGTTGGGATAGGAAGGTCCAAACGTGTGAGTAGGTCCATGAGGCATCCACCAAAGCGAAGAGGATCGATGTCCGCAACGGTGTCGTAGAGGAAGCTTGTCATCTTTAAGTTAGAAGAATGAAGGTTAGATACTTAAACAAGTAGAGGAAAGTAGATACTAGAAGTGCGGAAAATAACTTAGTAGAAAAGCATGTAAGGCACAAGTTAGAGGTGGTTTCAATCCTAGGGTCACGTCCTACAGGCAACGATGTGCTCTGATACCATCTGTAGTGACCTCAGATCGATAAGGATCCTAAGTCCCTGTGATTAACATGCTAGTCCCTGGATCAATAGCTAGCACTCACAGTCGATGAAATATCATGTAAAACACAAAGTCTTTATTACACGGAGAATCCAGAGTATGAATTTTATTACAAAATTGCTTAGCATTATGCTAGCTCAAATAACAGCGGAAACATAAAAGCAGCTTGAGTCCATCAACGCCCCAGGCTTGTCGTGTGTAGACTCGCGATCCCTACGCACCTTTCAATCTTCGGATTCTGCACATAAAACGTGCAGCCAACAAGTTGGGTCAATGCTTTGAATGTATTGGCAAATTACACCAAGGAGAGGAAAGGCTATCCCTACATGCAAGGCTAGTTTAGGCTGTAGAGTTCATTTGCTCATATCTAGTTTTCTTAAGTAGAGGGAAGGAGAAAAGATTTTCCCTACTTTGTAAACATTTGCTTAGATAAAATAAGGTCGAATGGCACACGACGATATTACTCACCAAGTGTCCAAACAACCAAACACTTGGATATTACGCACCAAGTGTCACTTGGATATTACACACCAACAAGTCCCCAAAATCCCACCCATTGGCGATATTACGCACGCCATGGGGTTTCAAAACTTTGTTTTAGAAAAGAGATAGGAATATCCTTCAGAGGCTTCATCCTTCAGACGCTCATTGTTGTTCTGTTACCGTGAACACGGCTGATCGATCAGATTGCAATACTCTTGAGAGTTTGTGCACTTTATCCACAATCCATGATCAAGTCCTTTTACAGACAAGACCATGGCGAGGCTTTCCCTTAGTAGCCCCTCTACCTTCTGGATCCAACCGTGCCAAGAACCTCCAAATGTTGGTACCCAGGTGAGGTTTTCCACTAAGTACTAGGCCAAGACAGAGCCCATAATGTATTGTGGTTGCACTAGAAGCTTCTGAATTCTGAAACATGGCAGACTTCTTTGATTCCTCGGGCGCCGCCTCCACCAAAATCTCACTCGTTGTCCCGACAACCATTCCGCCCAGAAGAAAACTTAGTTTTATTTTGAAGTGGATTTGAGAAGAAAAGTTTGCTCTAGGGAGCCTTTATACTTAGAAAATTCTTTGTCTTTCTAACCCCCCAACGGTACTTTGTATATATAGCATAGCAATAAATACTTAGCAAAAACAGGGGTAACCTATTAGGAGGGAAAATCCTAAGTATAGAGATACTCATGGCATACTACAAAATCATCGCACTTGCAAAATATTACTAAGGAAAAATTCTACTAGAATATCCTACACATGCATACTACAGAATTTTGAAGTTCACATGCATAGAATCAAAACAGGGACAAAATTATGAACAAGTGGTGTAACTTGCCTTGATCCGAGCAGCACTCTACACAATAGCACTCCTTAGCGCACTCCGAACAATCTAACGAATCACAAACATAGATCTGATCACAACTTGCTCAAAACATATCACAGAGGTAATCATGCATGCATGCACATGGTATTTTATGCAAGGTTGGTTCCTCAAAATTGACCAAGGTAGCAAGATTGTGTTGCAATAGTGTAAGGGTGTCACTAGGATTGATTTCCCAAAGGTTTAGATCTAATTGAGTCACTAAAACAATTCCTAGGGTTAAAAGGAGATCAAACCATCTAATTAGCCCCAAACTAGATCTAATGATCTTAAGCAAGGTTTTATAATTTTGTCTAGTAGGCATTGTGGAAACAAGGTTATTGCAACAAGAATCAATTAAAACAGAATTTTAATTATTTTTCTATAGAATAAACACTCTAATCTAATGATTAAAATCTACTCCTAAAACATTACTGTTAACTTGGAATATTATTGCAGATCTGGATTCTACATAAAATTATGAATCCAACGGTATATTATAAGCTAACATTGGCCGAATATTCAATTTTATAAGATTTTCGCAATGTTTAGATCAACAAAACAAAAAAAGATCTATCTACTAACTCAAAACGCGCGGCCAGTGGGCCCCATTGGCCCAGCTGGCAAGGGGAGGGTGAGCGCGTTAGGCGGCGCCGATGACGCAAGCGCCACGCGGCGCTGCGTGATTGGCCGGTACCGCTTCGGCATACTTCTAATCTATGGCGTAGATTTGAGATCGGACGGTTAGGAGGCAGCGCGGCTTACAGGCGGTGGTGACGATGGTGGCGAGCGGCGGCGGCGTCAGTGGTCGACGGGTGCCGGCGCTCCGGTGGTTCCCTGGAACAGCGGCGAGGTCGACAATGTTCGGCTGGCCCTTGCGGTCACGCTCGTGGCTTTGTCTGCGCTCCTCGTTTCCTCCTCCGATGACAAGGCCCCGCCGATCCTTCCCGTCTCTGGCAACGCGTCGGCGAGAAATTGCCGATTACCTGCTGTAGTGGAGAGGGGGAAAAGTGCACGGGGCGAATCAGTGGTGAATGAGAGGAAGCTTTAGAGGAAGGAAGGGGCAATAGGGGGTCCCGAACCGTCTCGGTGAGGTCGTCCCGACGGCGGCGGCGCGAGTCGTCGATGGGCTAGGGTTTTCGCAAGTAGAAAATCGAGCGGGGTGAGCCGAGGGTGGCGGGGTTTATATGGGGTGGAGACTTGGGCGAGGGGGCTCAAACCGCCGAGAATCTTACCGGAAATCGGTTCGAACTCGTGCAGCAGCCGGACTCCAGCTCGAGGTAGGGGATGAACAGGTGGGTCCCGCGTGTCTGTGGTGGAGGGAGGAGTGGGCTGGCGCGGGTAGGCTAGCTGCCAGAGGCGTGGGCTAAGGCCATGCCCGCTTAGGTTAGGTTGCCTCTTTTTTTTTCCTTTTAACATTTATCAAAATCTGTTTTAGTAAAACCCAATTAACTTTTGTATACTAAGTCCAAACTTGATTAAATTTGTTCCTAAATTTTATAAAAGTAAGGTGGTCAACATAGGACCATGGTTTGATGTTTCACAAGGTTTTTAGTAGGGTCAAGCTTGTGTACAACAATAATTCCTACATAATGAAATCTCTATTAGGGTTTTGATAGGTTTAGGTGTTAGGATTTTGTTGGAAAATATTATTTGTAGGGTGCAATGATGCAAGGATGATGCATGCCACTAATAACATCCTAATATAAAATCTGGGATGTTACAAACCTACCCCCCTTAAGGAGAATCTCATCCTCGAGATTCGGGTTGGCTAGCAAATAGGTGTGGGTGTTCTGCCTTCAAGTCTTCTTCACGCTCCCACGTAGCTTCTTCCTCGGAGTGGTGGTTCCATTGTACTCTGTAGAATCTTATAGTCTTGGTGCGGGTAATCCTTTCGGCTGTTTCCAGTATCTTGATGGGTTTTTCCTCATAGGTAAGGTCATTCTCCAATTGAACCTCATTTAGGGGAATCGTGTCTCTTAGCGGTGTTTCGGCCATCTCCGGATGACACTTCTTTAGTTGCGACACATGAAACACATCATGAACAGTCAGTCCTTCCGGTAGCTCCAACTGATAAGCAACTTATCCTCTACGGGCTAGAACCTTATATGGTCCTATGAATCGTGGGGATAACTTGCCCTTGATTCCGAACCTCTTAACTCCTCGTAGGGGTGAAACTCGGAGATACGCACGGTCCCCTATTTCATAGGCCACATCTTTGCGCTTGGAATCAGCGTAACTCTTCTGTCGGGATTGGGCTACCTTTAGCCTATCCTGAATGTGCCGTACCTTTTCTTCGGCATCCTTTATCAATTCAGGTCCAAAAAGACTACGTTCACCAACTCCATTCCATAGCAGTGGAGTCCTACACTTCCTGCCATATAGAACTTCAAACGGAGCCATCTTGATACTTGTCTGGTAGCTGTTGTTGTATGAGAACTCGGCATACGGCAGGTTATCATCCCAACTAGACCCATAGTCTAGTGCGCAAGATCTCAACATATCTTCCAAAATTTGATTCACCCTTTCTGTTTGGCCATCCGTTTGCGGGTGGAAGGCAGTACTTAATTCCAGTTGGGTTCCAAGAGACTCATGTAGCTGTCGCCAAAACTTTGAAGTAAACTGGGTGCCTCGGTATGACACAATTCCCTTGGGAACACCATGTAGGCTTACAATCCTTGACATGTATATGTTAGCAAGCTTAGCACTCGTATATGTGGTCTTTACGGGGATGAAGTGAGCCACCTTGGTGAAGTGGTCCACCACTACCCAGATAGAATCAAATCCAGAACGAGTCCGGGGCAATCCCGTGATGAAATCCATGCCTACCTTGTCCCACTTCCAGTCGGGTATAGGTAGTGGTTGAAGTAGTCCTGCCGGTTTCTGATGCTCGGCTTTAACTCTATTGCATACATCACACAGAGAAATATACTCTGCAATATCTCTCCTTAGGTTATTCCACCAAAATCTATACTTCACATCCATGTACATCTTCGTGTTACCTAGATGAATTGAGTATGGCGAATCATGAGCTTCTTGTAAAATCATCTTCCTGATATCGGGGTCATTGGGAACGCACAAACGCTTCCCATACCAAAGGGTTCCTTGTTCGTCTGCATTTAAATTCTTTAGTCTTTCCTTCGCTTATCCCGACTCTTATTTCTTCCAACTCTTTATCTCCCTTTTGTGCTTCCTTGATTCTCTCTTGAAGGTGGACACTATTTCCATAGTCGCCACGTGTCCTTTCGTAACTATCTCTAGCCCGAGATCCTGAATTGCTTGCATAAATCCTCTAGAAGTTCCCTCATGTAAGTCCATTCACATACACCTTACGACTTAAGGCATCAGCCACCACGTTTGCCTTTCTGGGATGGTACTGTAAGTCCAAGTCATAATTCTTAATTAGTTCAAGCCATCTTCTTTGTCTCATATTCAACTCCTTTTGGGTGAAGATGTACTTCAAACTTTTATGATCTGTGAATACATCACAATGTTTGCCCATGAGGTAGTGTCTCCATACCTTGAGTGCATGATCCACAGACGCAAGTTCCAAATCATGTGTGGGGTAATTGTGTTCGTGGTTCTTAAGTTGTCGGGAGGCATAGGATACCACTTTCCCATCCTGCATCAATACACTTCCCAGTCCTTGTCGAGAAGTGTCACAATAGACTTGAAAATCCTTTTGGATATCAAGCAGACAGAATCGGCCACATATAAGGCGCTTCTTTAAATCTTGAAAACTTGCTTCACATGCCTCGGTCCATAGGAACTTCTTTTCCTTCTTCAATAGTTCCGTCATGGGTTTTGCTATTTTGGAAAAGTTTTCAATGAACCTCCGGTAATATCCTGCGAGGCCCAAGAAACTCCTAATATCTCCTACATTCTTGGGTGACTCCCATTCCGTCACGGAAGCTACCTTACTAGGATCTATGGCAACTCCTTTTGCCGACACAACATGACCAAGAAATCCCACCTCCTTTAACCAGAACTCGCACTTGCTGAATTTGGCATACAACTTGTGTTCTCTTAGTTTCTCCATAATAAGGCGTAGATGTTTCTCATGTTCCTTCTCATCCTTAGAGTATATGAGTATATCATCTATGAATACCATGATAAACTTGTCCAAATACTCCATGAACACCTTGTTCATCATGGTCATGAAGTATGCTGGGGCATTGGTTAGACCAAAAGACATCACGGTGTACTCATACAATCCGTATCTTGTGGTGAATGATGTTTTTGGCACATCCTATTCTCGAATCTTTAGCTGAAAGTAGCCTGATCGCAGATCGATCTTTGAGAACACACTGGCTCCCTTTAACTAGTCAAACAAGTCATTGATGTTGGGTAGAGGATACTTATTCTTTATCGTCACCTCGTTCAACGAGCGGTAGTCCACAACCAGCCTCTTGGTTTTATCCTTCTTTTCCACAAATAGGACAGGTGCTCCCCAAGATGACGCGCTGGGTTGGATGAATCACTTGTCCAATTGCTCCCTAAGCTGTTTCTTGAGTTCCTTTAACTCGTCCACATCCATCTTGTATGGTCTCTTAGCTATCGGCCCCGTGCCTGGCATTAAGTCAATGAGGAACTCGATATCACGGTCGGGTGGTATTCCGGGTAGCTCCTCTAGAAAGACATCTGGGTATTCCTTTACAATAGGTACCTCCTCCAAGCTAACCCCCTTAAGAGAGTTCGCCATGGCTTCCTTGAGTGCAAAATTTGACTTGATACGAATTTTCTTCCCTTCCGGTGTTGTGAGCATGACAGTTCTTTTGGCATAATCTATGACTCCTTCATATTCGGTCATCCAATTCATGCCCAAGATTATGTCTAATCCTTGTGATTCTAGAACTACTAGACTTGTGGGAAAGATGTGCGTCCCAATCCTTAGTTCTAATTCCCGGCAACCGGAGTTTGCCACTATTTCTCCCCCAGGAGAACTTACCCTTAGAGGAAAATTTATAGTCTCCGTTGGTATCTTGCCTCTATCCACAAATACCCTTGATATGAATGAATGAGATGCACCAAGATCAAAAGAACAAATCATGGAATAGAATTGAGTTTGAACTTACCAATCATGTAGTCCGCATCACAAGCATCCTCCATAGAAACATGATTTACTGTGGCTTTGACAAACGGATTTGGCTTCTTCCCGTTTCCATTGCCATGGTTGTGTCCATTTCCATTCCCATTGCCATTCTTCTTCTTGGGGCAAGAGGTTGCATAATGCCCTGTCCTGTTGCACTTAAAGCATGTCACCTCACTGAGATCCTTTCCATTGCTGCCATTCCCATTGCGGTTTTTATGCCCATTGTGTTTGCGGCCACCATGGTTATGACCGTTATGGTTGTGGCCATTATTGTCATAAGGTGGAGGTGAGGAATTGTGCTGCTTCTGATACGGAACAGAGTTCTTGTGAGGGTTAGACTTTCTCTTGCGGTTTTCTATGCTCTTCCTCTTTGATTCAACCACAATGGCTCTGTCCAGGAGTTCCTGAAAGTTGTCAAATTTCTGAGCCACAAGCTGAATGGATATCTCGTCATTGAGTCCCCTTAAGAATTCCTCCTGTCTCTTGACATCAGTGAAATGTCATCAGGTGCATAATGGGCTAGCTTGTTGAAAAGCTCTCCATACTCGGTGACAGAACGGTGCAGCTAGTGTAGGTCGCGAAACTCGCGCCTCTTCGGAGTCATGACACCAGCAGCCACATGATGAGTGCGAAAAGCTAACTCAAACTGATCCCAAGTGATAGCATCAATATCCGGGTGGGTGACTTGGTAGTTATACCACCATTCCGCGGCAGGCCCTTCAAGTTGGTGTGCGGCATAACGTACCCTGTCGGCTCCGACAGCTTGCACGGTGTCTAGCTTCTTGTTGATCGTACGCAGCCAGTCATCAGCGATGATTGGTTCAGTGCTGCTAGTGAAGGTAGGTGGGTTCAGCCTCAAAAACCGAGTCAAGCGATCCTGTTGAGGTGGTGGCGGAGGTGGTGGTGGTGGTAGCGGGTTGTTGTTGTTGTTGTTTTGCATGTTCTGAGTGAGCAGTTGGATCAGCTGATTCTGAGTGGCCAAGAGTTGTGCTATTTCTGGAGGGATTTCGGAGTTCGCACGTCTGGGCGGCATCTGTGGGGTTTGAGGAAAAGTTAAGAAATAGACAAAAAGACTAAGTAGTAAACTCCTACCCTTATGAAAACACACCAAGCACACAAGGCACACAAGACATAACAACACAGCTTAACACAGAAAACAACCAAGTTTAACTAAACCAGATTTGTCTTGGTATTTATTACAATCGCGAATAACGTTCTACTATAGAATTAAAGGTGGTCCAACTATTACACATCTTCCACGCCTTCCTCTTCCTCATCCTCGAACGAGTAGCCTTCCTGCTCTAGAGTTGTCTTGTACAACTCCATCTCCTTTGTGGTGGCTTCAAGCTTCTCTTGGAGGTTCTTTATCTCATCCTGCAGCTTCTTGGCAGTGGCTTCCAGCTGCTTCTAAAGTCCCTCCTTCTCGCTTTGTAGCTCCTCCACTAAACTTGACTTCTTTGCGGCTTCGAGTTGCTTTGCCAAGTCCCTCTTGGAAGCACGCACATCATTGATTATCTTGCAAAGGCCTTCGGTTTGCACTTCAGTTCCATCGATCTCCTGCTTGAGTTCCCTAATCCTCTTATTTTTATTTATCACCCTCTTCTCTTGGTTAGCGAAATTCTTCTCTTGGTCCTGGAACTTTATCTCTTGGAGCTTCATTGCCTCCTACTGCTGCTTGATCATTTCTTCCTTCTCCTTGATGAGGGCGCATAGCTCGTCGTTCTTCAACATTTCGAGGAAGGTACCCTTTTCAAGGTCATGGACGTGGCACTCCAAATCTTGATATTGTGTTCTTCGGCGCTTGGTAGAAATTCTTTCCTCAAAGGTTAACTCCATGGGAATTCCTTCCTCATCTCGTCTCCCAAAGAGGCCGCCGCAGTGTCCTTGGAGAGCTTCATGATGACGTCCACATAGGCGACCAATGAGTTGCTGCAAGCTGATGCTAAGGGCCTTCTCCTTGGAATCGCTAACAATGTGGATTTCTATGTCTTCCTCCGGGTTCTTGCCTCGCTCTTTTCCTGGCTGGATGACCTTGACTCCCCAACAGCCGTCCTTGTGGAGTTTCTTCATTTTGCTCCCCTGGATTGTTGGGATAGGAAGGTCCAAACGTGTGAGTAGGTCCATGAGGCATCCACCAAAGCGAAGAGGCTCGATGTCCGCGACGGTGTCGTAGAGGAAGCTTGTCATCTTTAAGTTAGAAGAATGAAGGTTAGATACTTAAACAAGTAGAGGAAAGCAGATACTAGAAGTGCGGAAAATAACTTAGTAGAAAAGCATGTAAGGCACAAGTTAGAGGTGGTTCCAATCCTAGGGTCACGTCCTACAGGCAACGATGTGCTCTGATACCATCTGTAGTGACCTCAGATCGATAAGGATCCTAAGTCCCTGTGATTAACATGCTAGTCCCTGGATCAATAGCTAGCACTCACAGTCGATGAAATATCATGTAAAACACAAAGTCTTTATTACACGGAGAATCCAGAGTATGAATTTTATTACAAAATTGCTTAGCATTATGCTAGCTCAAATAACAGCAGAAACATAAAGCAGCTTGAGTCCATCAACGCCCCAGGCTTGTCGTGTGTAGACTCGCGATCCCTACGCACCTTTCAATCTTCGGATTCTGCACATAAAACGTGCAGCCAACAAGTTGGGTCAATGCTTTGAATGTATTGGAAAATTACACCAAGGAGAGGAAAGGCTATCCCTACATGCAAGGCTAGTTTAGGCTGTTGAGTTCATTTGCTCATATCTAGTTTTCTTAAGTAGAGGGAAGGAGAGAAGATTTTCCCTACTTTGTAAACATTTTCTTAGATAAAATAAGGTCGAATGGCACACGACGATATTACTCACCAAGTTTCCAAACAACCAAACACTTGGATATTACGCACCAAGTGTCACTTGGATATTACACACCAACAAGTCCCCAAAATCCCACCCATTGGCGATATTATGCACGCCATGGGGTTTCAAAACTTTGTTTTAGAAAAGAGAGAGGAAGATCCTTCAGAGGCTTCATCCTTCAGACGCTCATTGTTGTTCTGTTACCGTGAATACGGCTGATCGATCAGATTGCAATACTCTCGAGAGTTTGTGCACTTTACCCACAATCCACGATCAAGTCCTTTTACAGACAAGACCATGGCGAGGCTTTCCCTTAGTAGCCCCTCTACCTTCTAGATCCAACTGTGCCAAGAACCTCCAAATGTTGGTACCCAGGTGAGGTTTTCCACTAAGTACTAGGCCAAGATAGAGCCCATAATGTATTGTGGTTGCACTGGAAGCTTCTGAATTCTGAAACATGGCAGACTTCTTTGATTCCTGGGCGGCCGTCCTCCACCAAAATCTCACTCGTTGTCCCGATAACCATTCCGCCCAGAAGTAAACTTAATTTTATTTTGAAGTGGATTTGAGAAGAAAAGTTTGCTCTAGAGAGCCTTTATACTTAGAAAATTCTTTGTCCTTCTAACCCCCCAACGGTACTTTGTATATATAGCATAGCAAGAAATACTTAGCAAAAAAAGGGGTAACCTATTAGGAGGGAAAATCCTAAGTATAGAGCTACTCATGGCATACTACAAAATCATCGCACTTGCAAAATATTACTAAGGAAAAATTCTACTAGAATATCCTACACATGCATACTACAGAATTTTGAAGATCACATGCATAGAATCAAAACTGGGACAAAATTATGAACAAGTGGTGTAACTTGCCTTGATCCGAGCAGCACTCTACACAATAGCACTCCTTAGACCAACAATCTAACGAATCACAAACATAGATCTGATCACAACTTGCTCAAAACATATCACAGAGGTAATCATGCATGCATGCACATGGTATTTTATGCAAGGTTGGTTCCTCTAAATTGACCAAGGTAGCAAGATTGTGTTGCAATAGTGTAAGGGTGTCACTAGGATTGATTTCCCAAAGGTTTAGATCTAATTGAGTCACTAAAACAATTCCTAGGGTTAAAAGGAGATCAAACCATCTAATTAGCCCCAAACTAGATCTAATGATCTTAAGCAAGGTTTTATAATTTTGTCCAGTGGCCATTGTGGAAACAAGGTTATTGCAACAAGAATCAATTAAAACAGAATTTTAATTATTTTTCTATAGAATAAACACTCTAATCTAATGATTAAAATCTACTCCTAAAACATTACTGTAAACTTGGAATATTATTGCAGATCTGTATTCTACATAAAATTATGAATCCAACAGTATATTATAAGCTAAAATTGGCCAAATATTCAATTTTATATGATTTTCGCATGTTTAGATCAAATCTGCAAAAGTTGATCTTGCCCTAACTCAAACGCGCCAGGTGGCGGCTCCCGGTGGCAAGGTGGGCAAGGGAGGCGACGGACGATCCGATCCATCGACACACACACGGCGCCGCGTGATGTCGGGTACCACTTCGGCGTACTTCTAATCTATGGCGTAGATTTGAGATCGGACGGTTAGGAGGCAGCGCGGCTTACAGGCGGTGGCGACGATGGTGGCGAGCGGCGGCGGCGTCAGTGGTAGATGGGTGGCGGCACTGGAATAGCGGCGAGGTCGACGAGGTTCGCCTGGCCCTTCCGGTCACCCTCGTGGCTTCGTCTGCACTCCTCGTTTCCTCCTCCGATGGCAAGGCCCCGCCGATCCTTCCCGTCTCAGGCGACGCGTCAGCGAAATTGCCGATGACCTGCTGCAGTGGAGAGGGGGAAATGTGCACGGGGCGAATCAGTGGTGAACGAGAGGAAGCTTTATAGGAAGTAAGGGGCAATAGGGGGTCCCGAACCGTCTCGATGAGGTCGTCCCGATGGCGGCGGCACGAGTCGTCGATGGGCTAGGGTTTTCGCAAGTAGAAAATCGAGCAGGGGTGAGCCGAGGTTGGCGGGGTTTATATGGGGTAGAGACTTGGGCGAGGGGGCCCAAACCGCCGAGAATCTTACCGGAAATCGGTTCAAACTCGTGCAGCAGCCGGACTCCAGCTCGAGGTAGGGGATGAACAGGTGGGTCCCGCGTGTCTGTGGTGGAGGGGGAGGGTCATGCGGGTAGTAGCTAGTCTGAAAGGCGTGGTGGCGCCAAGTCCCAGTTAGGTTAGGTTGCCTCTGATTTTTCCATTTAACATTTCTCAAAATCTGTTTTAGTAAAACCCAATTAACTTTTGCATACTAAGTCCAAACTTGATGAAATTTGTTCCTAAATTTTATAAAAGTAAGGTGGTCAACATAGGACCATGGTTTGATGTTTCACAAGGTTTTTAGTAGGGTCAAGCTTGTGTACAACAATAATGCCTACATAATGAAATCTCTATTAGGGTTTTGATAGGTTTAGGTGTTAGGATTTTGTTGCAAAATATTATTTGTAGGGTGCAATGATGCAAGGATGATGCATGCCACTAATAAAATCCTAATATAAAATCTGGGATGTTAGAAGCGGCGACGACCTTCTCCTCCACGGATCGGCAATGACACGGGCCTCCTCCTCCTCGAGCGGCACGATCCTCCTCCTCTACAAGCGGCACGGGCCTCCTCCTCCTCCACGGATCGGCAGCGGCGCGGGCCTCCTCCTTCTCGAGAGCACAGCGCGACGGTTGCGGATCGAGAAAGCAGTGGTGGTGGTGCAGCGCGGCGGGGCTCGATGTGTGGTGTCTGTGAGATGGGGATGAGAGAGGCGGACGTGGCGCGCGCGGTTGACTAGTCCAACCGTAGCGCACTTGGCTAGGGTGCGCTACGGCTATGTGGGTTGGACTATCATATAAGAGGGCGGCCACCCCACTAGTTAACACTAGCACTGTCTTATCCCACTGGTTCTGCCCACTGCTTTATTCTAAACTTGTGAGCACCCAGGTTCGAATCCTGGTGCCCCACTTTTTTATTTTTATTTTAAAAATACTTTTAAATGTTCCAAAAAATGCCCAAAAGTGGTGATATATGCCATAGAAGTTTTGTTTTGTTTTTAAAATACTTTTAAATATTCCAAAAATGCCCAAAAGTGATAATATATGTCATAAAAGTGGTACAAATATGATTCAAAGTATAACTAAATTTCATAATAATTTGTCCATGAATATTACAATCTTTTTCGACCACGGGTTTTACAATATTTTTCGAGGTAGCGTTTTACAATCTTTTTTCCCTTCTTTGTCACGGTTGAATAATTTAGCCCTTGCACTTTAATGTTTCTTCTTTCGAACGGGCTACCTTTTTTGGGTAGGGTTGTCCTTTTTCTTCTTGTGATGTATGTTGCTACATCGTAGTCGCCGTCATCTTCAATCTTTGGATCGCCATACTGGTCGAAGTCTTGCTCGTTGGCGACTCCATCCATTCCGATGATGTTTCTTTTTCCTCTCCTCACGACAACACGGCTAGGATTTGTCGGGTCGGTAATGAAAAAACATTGGTCCACTTTGGTAGCCAGTACCCATGGTTCATTTTTCGCGGCCACGTTCGCACCGGCGGCCTTGGATTTGGCTGCTTCGGGTATAACCATGGTTGTGAAATACCGGTCTTCTCTTTCGACGCTCTTTGCCCATCTAACACGGAACATCGACACCTTTTCTCCATAGTAGTCGAGCTCCTAGATCTCCTTGATTCTTCCGTAGAATCTTTCCTTCACATTGTTATCGGTGTAGAATTCCGACGGTACGCCTGAGTTCTGATAATCACACTTGTTGTCATTTTCCTCCGTGTAGAATGTGTAGCCGTTGATATCATACGCCTGATAGGTCACCAGGTTTTGCATCGGTCCCTGCGACAAGGTGAATATGATCTTTTCCGTGTTAGAAGAATGAGATCGCGGGGGATTATCAAGGAGCGTCTGCCTAAACCAACGCGTGAAATCTGAGTTGTGCTCTTTGATTATTTCTCCCTGCATCCTCTGTATGCCCCGGTCACTGTACTTCTTCTCGATTAACCTTTTGTGCTTCTGTACCCAAGGATCGACCAGTTCTAAATGCTGTAGCGCGACGAGGTTTGCTCGATCAAAGTCCACGCGTCGAAAATCGAAGTCTATATGCAGTATGCGACGACCCTCCCGGTGACCAGATCCGTCGAGCTTGCCAAGGTGCCTGTTGACGGGAAGACCGACAGGGTTCTCGATGTCTAGATAATTCGCAGAAAGAGATGCACTCTTCGGCCAGAAATCCCTTAGCTATGCTTCCATCTGGACGGGACCTGTTGCGAACGTATCCTTTGATGTGTCCGTTCATCCTTTCGAACGCCATAATGTTGCGGAGGAACATCGGCCCGAGTTGTACGATGTCCTCCATGACATGGACCAGCAGATGCACCATAATGTCAAAGAATGCGGGTGGGAAGTAGACCTAAAGCTCACATAGTATCACCACGATCTCATCCTGTAGCCTCCTGAGCTGATTCACGCCAATCGACTTCCTAGAGATGACGTCAAAAAAGTTGCAGAGGCCAAATAACGTTTCGCGGACATGCTCGTCCATTATCCCTCTTAGTGCGACCGGAAGTACCTGCGTCATTAGCACACATACCGTGAGACTTCATGCCATCAACCTCTACTGGCGTGCCTAGGTATCTGCTTTTCTTGCCCGCGTAGCCGTAAGGAAATTTGACTCCTAGAAGGCACTTGAAAAACTGTTTGATCTCATCCTGGCTTAGAGTGAAGCAAGAAGGAGGGCAGTAATATTCGTTCTTCTTGAACTTTTTACCCTTCCGACGACCTTGTGTCATCTCCGACTCATGATCATCGTCATCTTCCTGATCATCAGGAGTAGTGCGTCCTCCGTGAAGCTCCTTCCGGATACCCAAGCATATCAGGTCGTGACTTGCTTTTGGACCATCTTTCGTACTATCTAGCATGTTGATTATGGTGGCGACCAGACTCTCGCACACGTTTTTCGTGATATGCATGATGTCGAGGCTATGAGGCGCTGGAGAAACTTCCAGATGGCAACTCCAAAATAGACCTTGTTTTCCATACCTTCATCAGCTTGTCTTGTTGCTGCCTCTTTCGCTTCTTTCCGTGCTTAGGACAATCTTTCCAGCTTTTTCAGAACTCTTCCACTTCTTCACGCTCCTATGCTCGGGATTCCTCGTCTCGATTTGCCATCGAACAGGTCTCCACGCTTTCTCCATGGATCATTCTTGCCGAGCCACCTGCACGCCATGAACACGGTTTCGATGACCCCGGATCTTTCTCTAGTTGGAGATAGCTTGTGTTATCCATGCACCTAACGCATGCAGTAATCCTTGGATAACCTTCCCGAGATATACCCGCAACCTGGATAGTCTTGCACCGTAGTGACCAACACTCTCATAGTGAAATAATCTTGTGCGACGAAGGCCGTAAGTATTGGCTCCAGATTCCCATAACGTGGCTAGCTCCTCTTTCAACAGCCCGAGATACGATTGATGTTTGCAAAGTTGTTTCGGCCCTTGAATTAGCATACTCATTTGTATGTACTTCTTCTTCATGCACAACCATGGAGGGAGGTGTCACATCCCAAGATTTTCCAAATCTTGTAATGTGAAAAATAAATAAACAAAATAAATAATTGTTGAAAATTAGGGTGAAAAGAAACTTTGGTTTCTAAATGGAAACCTAAAAATCCCATCTTGAACAAACTTTGGTCAATGTTTGAATCTAACTAAATTCAAATCAAGTGAATAACATACTTCATAAATGCATCTGGAAACTTAAACACTTGGAAAGTAAACCCAAACCCTAAAACCCTAATGGAAGGAAAACATTTCCAAGTTATCTCCAAGCCTATGGATTTGATCCATATAAAATTTGTCAACAAACATTTACAAATGATCAAGAATGACAAATAGAAATATTATAAAACCATAGAAATTGTATTCACTTAATTTGGTGCCATAAATAAATCTTATGAATTTAATAAGATAAGGAAAAGTAAATTCCAAAGCTAATAAAGCACTTATCTAAAATCCATACCAAATGGTGAGCCAATAATCCCAAAGAGATTTAAAAAGATAAACAAATATTAAATAAGATTTTACAAATTGAAATCACCAAGTTTAGATCTATAAATAAAAAGATATGGATTTTATAAGGTAAAGAAAGAAATATTAAATGAGGAATATTTAAAGACCAAATTAAATCTTAGCCTAATCCATAAGCAAATGGAATGAATATAATCCAAATAAAATAAAAGGATAAGGAAATTTTCTAAATAAAAATAAAAAGGCATTAACCAAATTCTATTTGAATAAAGACAAATCTCTAATAAGAATGATTATTTAAATCATGAGAAAATAGTATTTTGAAAATTACCCAAGTGGTTTAAAAGTTATTTCATTAACTCAAATGAAATAAAAGAATCATTTAAATAAAGTTTTATGGAATTAAACCCATATTTAATTTCATTGGAATAAAGGCAAATAACCAATTTAAATGATTAATAAATCATATTAAAAATATTCCAAATAAATTCAAGGTGAGTTAATTGATACCCTAATAAACAAATAAAACCTACTGAAAAGATTTGGAAAGATTTAGAATTCAAATGGATTTTAAAAACATTATTAAATCTTGAATGAATTAATACAAGAGCCTATTTTAAAAAATTAGAAGACACTAAAAAGAATAAAATATTTATTCTAATTATGACTTCATAATGTATTATTAATAAGTATTAAAATCTACTCAAAGTATGTTTGAAGTTTGAATTCAAATAGGTGTTTAAAATAATTAAACAAAATCAAAACAGAATATTAGAAATAGAAAAGGGAAAAGAATATGTACAAAAAATATAAATAAACAGAGCAGCCCAACCCAGCAGGCCCAATTAGCCCAGTCCAGCCCACTTCCTCTCACCCCGAGCGAACCGTTTTCTCACCACTACTCTCACCCGCAAAGCCGCTGACATTTGGACCCCACCCCCTTGTCTCTTCTTCGCTGACGAAGCGACCCCACCGCCACGCAAGCTTCGTTCTCACCCGCGCGTGAAGACCACGCCCTCCCGGCCGTTTTCTGCCGTTAGCTCCTCAGAGTAAATTCACGGTAATGGCTCGACGATTAATCCTCGCAATCACGCCCGATAAATCCCCTTCCTCTTCTCTTCCGTTCCCCTCAAACCGCGCTGCTAGAGAGGCACCAGGCTGCCTCTAATTTGCTTTGCACTGCCGCTGTCTCCGACATCTTCCAGCGACGATTCCGGCCATCCTCCACCGCACCTTGCCCCCTTAACCACGCTCACTTGCTCCCCATCTCCTGGCGAACCTCCCTGTAGCGCCAGCTCGCCCGCGTGTGCCCTGTATCCTCGGCAACATCTTTGACTGAACTCCGCAGCCGTCTGTCTCGTCTCCGGTGACCTCTCCCCGGTAAACCCGACCGCCCCTCTCCCCCTCGTTGACACTCACATACTCGCCTTCCTCTTGTGAACCTAACTGTGCTGTCTGCTTGCTCTAGCGCGACCTCTAGCTTCGCTCCGATGACGGACAGAGCCGCCAGACACCGACTGCAACTACGGCGAGGAATCCCAGTTGACTCTGAGCGCCCCTTCAGCAACGACAACCGCCTTGAGCTTCCCCATGATGCTGCGAACACTATGAGGATCTTCTCTTTCCCCTTTCATTCTTGCTTCGCCAGAACCACCGCGAGCAGAGCCCGCGCCGCTAGTCTCCGCCGCTAGCGCCGCCAGTTAGTGGCTAGTGAGTTGTGCACCGTAGGATCTGGATCCAAGCATTGCGATAGAACCTTAAACGCAGGGATACGCTTGCTCCTGTGCCGCACGATCTGTTTAGATCTAACGCACCGTGTAGGCCGATCCGTGCGAAGCGGTATAGACGAATTAGAACGTGACGCGTGGCCCAGGATTAGTTTTGAAAACAGAATAGAATCTATTAGATATTGGATTTTGTAAATTGCATAACTTTCAAACCACATGTCCAATTTTTGCAAATTTTAATGTTTTGCTTCTAGAAAATTGGTTGAATTTGCAGAAACATGTGTAGGCATAATTTGAATATAAAAATTGTTCTAGATATATTTTTAAGGTGAAATCTTTGAAAATTGGATTGTTGTGAACCTACTGACCATAGGAAACAACTTATGGATTTAAAAATGTATTTTGTAAGGTTAAGGAATAAATATTTGAATTAGCACATTTCTAGTGAAATAGAAATATTGTTTATGGTTTAGAAATGATTTTTGAGTAAAACCTTTGGGAAATGTTTTGATTCAAACCTTCTGACCCTAAACACTAAGTTTTGAGATTTAAAAACATATTTGGTGAACCCTTTAAAGATTATTGCTTTGCTAAAGGCATTTTCAACCACATGAAATATTGATTTGGTTTAAAAATGGTTTATAAGTAAAATGTTTTTGCAAATGGTTTTGCCACTTTTATAAAGTGACCAATAGGTGTTTTAGAATGTTTATAACCCATTAGGAATCACTTTTCCAAATAAAACAATCTTTGGCATGCCTGCATGCATTGTTTTGATTCTATTATTTTATGTGATGTTTTGCTTGAATGGTAGATTGAATTTTTTCTTGCTTGATTGAATTGTAGTGAAATTTGGAGAGTGTGAATATTGCAAGATCAAGGAGTGAACTTATACTCTCTACCAAAAAGGCAAGTGGTGCTTCATGATTTATTCCTATGTTTTTCAACTATGCATTAGAAATATTTTGCTAGTCTTGTATGGATATTTTTGATCTATATGCTATGCTTAGGAAATCCTAGTAGTTGTAGAATTGCTAGAAATATTTCTAAGTCTTATCAATGCCATGCTTAGCCTAGCTAGTAGCAACCAAGGGTGGTTATATATTCATGCTATGGGAAAATATTTCTAAGTCTTTGGACTTGTGTTTTGTTTAATAAAACAACCAAGTGAATGCAACACCTGGGTGGAATGGAAGGAATGGTTTGTGTTGAGTGGTTACACAAGGCCCATTTCTATGGTTTACCTTATGTATCTCACTTGTGGAAAGCCACGCAGGAACAAAGGGATTTGAGATGCCATATGTTAAGAAGCTTCTAGTGCAGCCACTTGGCATTATGGGCTCTGCCTGGATCATATAGGTTGCAATAACTTAGCCATTTGGACAGTTGGTGGTAGTGGGATGATAGGTTGGAGCATGTCCATTTGGTCTAAGAGAAGGCTTCTGAAAGGTCTTGTCTTGGTGAAATCAAGTCTTGTGGGGAAAGTGCACCACCTCTGTAGAGTGTAAAATCTAAGTACTTAGCCATGTCCCTGGTAAAGGACAATTTGAGCATCAAGACATGGAAGCTATCAAGAATCTCCTCATACCAATTTCTAAGTTAAAAACTTGTGGTTGAACAAGGGTTGAAGGATCACCAATTTCTATTGGGAGATGCCTTGGGTGATTTTATCAAGCAAAAACTTAGTGTTTTCAAATGATAAGGAAAAACTATTTTGAGCAAAGCAAGCCTAAGCTCCACTTAGCCAAATGCATATAGATGATAGACTCCACTATATTACCATAGTATCACTTGCCAATACAATTCAAATGTATTGACCCTTGTGGCTGTAACTTATTATGTTGTAGGTTTGTTTGATGTTAGTGAAGTTTATTGATTAGGATTACAAGTCTACAACCAACATGACTTCCTGTGGCACTTTGAAGATGAAGGACTCCATGCTATTGTTATATTCTGCTGCATTTTAATATGATAGCCAAATGAGCTATGTAAGATGTAATAAATTATTTTATTCCTGGTTATAAAGTTGTATTATGACCTTTGTTTCTTGATATTACATCTTAACTGTGGATGCTAGCTATTGATCCAAGGACTAGCATTGTAAACACAGGGATCTCTACCTTATTAAAGGTTGGGAAACTTACAGGAGGTTGTACATCCATACAAACACGGGCCAAGTGATGTGCGTGCTGCTCTGGCTACCGAACGGATTGAGTCCATCGGTGCTCGCACCAAGCCTGATGTTCCTCAAATCTCCACCGAATTCTGGGAATTCGAGGTCCAATGCTTTCCACTGGCTAGCATCTGAAGGGTACGTTAGCAGCTCATCCTTTTTGGGGTCATCATCATCATCTCCTGGATTCTTCCTTTCCGCATGCCATCGCATGAGCTTCACTTCCTTAGGGTCCGCGAAATAGCGCTGCAGACGAGGAGTGATAGGAAAGTACCATACCACTTTTCGAGGTGCTTTCTTCCCTTTCTTGTATCAACTCACGCCGCACACCGGACATGTGGTTTTCTCCGCATCCTCGCGCCGATAAATGATGCAATCGTTGATGCATATGTGATATCTAACGTGGGGTAGATCGAGAGGACAGACGATTTTCTTGGCGTCCTCGATACTAGTTGGACATGTGTTCCCCTCCGGGAGACGATCGTGCTAGAATGCCATCATATCGTCGAAGCTTGCATCGCTCAATTTGTGTTTTGCCTTCATCTCCATAGCCTTGAGCGTTACATTCAACCGGGTATCATCGGGCCTGCATCCTTCATACAATGGAGTAACCGCGTCTTTCTCAAGTTGTGCAAGCTTGGCTTTCTCTCTAGCAGCAGCCCTGGCGTTACTCATCTGCTTGAGAAGCAACTCTTGCACATAAGGGTCCCGCACCCAGCCTGACGTTGTTCCATCGTCGTCTGCTCCTCCGGCATCTATATCATCATCATCCCGGTCTGCTTCCGCACCTTCACCATCTCCAGGAGACTCTTCATCATCTTGCCTGTTCTCACCATGATGATGATCATCGTCATGTTGGCCACCTTCACCGTCTCCATCATCTTCGTCATCGCTTATCCAATGAGTGTATCCATCCATGAAACCATGGCGGAGCAGGTGCGCCTGCAGATTCCCGGAATCTGGGTCGATCACCCAGTTGAGTTTGCATCTTCTGCACGGACATCTTATATCCGTCTTGTTATTTCGTATCATGTCGGCCGCGACATTTCAAAATCTAGCCACAATGCCTTCGCCATTATGCGACCATTTTTGCTCGCACGGTGTACACGGTACAATTAGAAGTCTATTAGAACCACATAATGAATGCATGCATGCAATGGTCGATGGAAAATTTCGCATGACCTATCCTAAAATTAGGACCTTTGAATGCAAAGTCTTGCCAAAATGGAAATGAATCAACATTTTGGCAAAACAAATGGCAACGTTTTCACATACAAACACAAGAGAGAGAGACCGAGATCCATACACACATGAACATATCATTATCCTCTCCATACACACATGCATGAGCATCATCGATACTCTCCATATATACACACATATGACCATATCGATCCTCTCCATACACACATCATGAGCATCGATCATCTACATACATATGACCATATCATCCATATACACATGAACACATGCTTACATGGACAACTTACCGAGATGAGAGACCAATCGCGAGAAGATGGAAAGGAGAGGTGCGCGCGAGACCGGAGAAGGAGATGAGAGAGGAGAGCTTCCTCTATTACTTATGTAACATCCAAGGCAAGTTCTACATGCTAAAAATGGTGAATGGGTAGAGAAATTGAGGTGGGAAGGAGAAGGGTCCCGACTAGATCTAAGGAGGAAGAAGAAGGGGAAAGTGAAGTGTGGGGTGGTGGAGATGATCACATGATCACATATGTTTGTGCAGGTTGACACATCCGTGGCGCACATGGCCCCAGTGCGCCACAGGGAAAATTCACATCCGTGGTGCATATGCCAGAGTGTGACACGGATGTTTATGCCCGTTTAAGTAGCAGAGGGGGCTTCACATAGGCGTAGCGCACTTGCCTCATGTGCGCTACGGCTATCCCCAACAACCGTAGCGCACCACCCCTATGTGCGCTACGGGTATGCGGCATGCGGCCAACAGGGCCCTGGCCCACACATATCTGTGGCGCACTATGGCTATGTGCACCACGGTTGTTCTAGTTACTAGTAAGGCACTGCCCATAGGTGAGCCACGCCTGTTTTAGCCGTGGGGCACTTCAACCATGTGAGCCATGGATGTGATGATTACCTATAGCTGTTTTCCTAGTAGTGCCAAGATGCTGATGGATGGCGGCAGCTCCATAAACATTATCTACCTGGACACGTTCAGGGGACTGCGGCTTCCGTAGTCCATGATCGAGACAACCTACACCACCTTCCACGGCATCGTCCCCGGTCGAAAGGCGTACTCGATCGGCAAGGTGACGTTGCCAGTCACCTTTGGCACACCAGCGAACTTCCGCACCGAGCGTATCGTCTTCGAGATGGTGCCTTTCAATAGCCCCTACCACTGCGTCCTGGGGCGTCAGGCGTTTGCCAAATTCATGGCAGCGCCCCACTACGCGTACAATGCGATGAAGCTCCCTGGGCCGTGCGGCATCATCACTGTCCATGGCGACCCCGACATGGCCGCATAGTGCAAGGCCAAAGGCGCCGAGCTCACCGACGTTGTCATAGCCGCAGAGGCAAACCACGCAGAGGAGCTCGCCAAGTACACGAGCGGGGTCAACAACGACGACCCCACCATACTCAAGAATCCCAACTCGGAGGGAGGTGGCTCCACCGCATTCGAGGCAACGACGCACACTCTCTCCGTCGAGCTAGTCCCAGGCGACTCCAGCCAGACGGTGACGATCAGAACGAGCATGAGCCCAACATAGGAAGGCACGCTCATCGAGTTCCTACGTGAGAATCGCAACATCTTTGCATGGAAACCTTCCGACATGCATGGTGTCCCGAGGGAACTCGATGAGAAAAAACTCAACGCCGACCCCAAAGCGCGACCCGTCAAGCAGCCGTTGCGGTCAACCAAATCATCGACTCGGTCGCGGGTTCAGAGTCGGTATGCTTCCTTGACGCCTACTCTGGTTACAACCAGATCAAAATGGCAGTCGAGGACAAGGAGAAGACAGCGTTCATCACGCCATTGAGAGCCTTCTGCTACACCACCATGACCTTCAGCCTCAAGAATGCCGGGAGACCTACCAGAGGTGCATGCAGGAGTGCCTTGCGAGCCAAATTGGCCGCAACACCCATGTCTACATCAACGACGTGGTGGTGAAGTCCACTTGCCAGGGCGACCTACTCTCCGACCTGGCGGAAACTTCACAAACCTGCGAAGGTACAAGATAAAGCTGAACCCAGGAAAGTGCACCTTCGGTACCCACCGACAGCTTGCCGGGTACGTCTCAAGCGGGATCGAGGCGAACACCACCAAGATCAACAAGATCACTCGGCTCGGCAAACCCGTGCCTGCGCGACGTCCAGAAGTTGGCCGGGCGAGTCACGGCTCTCAGTCGCTTCATCCCCTGGCTAGGCGAGAAGGAGATGCCCCTCTATCGCCTAATGCGCAAGAACACCACATTCCAGTGGGGCAAGGAGGCAGACGACGCGCTCCACGCTCTCAAGGACGTGCTACTCGCGGCAACGCTACTCGCCGCCCCCGTCGACAAGGAGCCCATGCTTGTCTCCGTCGCGGCCTCCGAGTGAGTCGTCTGCGCTGTCATGGTCGTCGAACGGCCAGAGGAGGGCAAGGAGCGCCCGGTGCAGCGACTTGTATACTACATCAGCGAAGTCCTCACCGAGTCGCGCCAACGCTACCCGCAATACCAAAAATTGGTATATGCGGTATTCAGAGCCCAGCAGCGATTGTCGCACTACTTCCAGGCGCACCCAATCACGGTCGTCTCGTCAACACCATTGTAGGACATCATCCGCAACCGTGAGGTGACCGGGCGAGTCGCCAAGTGGGCCGTCGAGATCGGAGTCCACAACATCGGATATGAGCCGCGCAAGGCAATTAAGTCTCAGGCTCTAGCATACTTTCTCGCTGACTGGGAGGAGGCCCAGCAGCCAGAGAAATTGCCATACCTCCACTACTGGTCACTACACTTCGACGGCTCCAAGAATGTAGATGGTGCAGGGGCAGGGATCGTCCTCACATCTCCAAAGGGAGACAAGCTACGCTACATCTTGTTCCTTGACTTCACCCCTGCACCAACAACATGGCCGAGTACAAGGTGCTCCTCCACGGCATGCGAACAGCCAAGGAAATGAACATCAATCGTCAGTGCTGCTACGGCGACTCCAACCTTGTCGCCGGGTAAGTCTCCGGTACTTGCGATGCAGTCTCCCCAAGCATGGCAGCATAACGCCAAGCAGTGGACCAGATGGGAGGCCACTTTACGGGATACTCCGTCCAGTGGATCGACCGTCAGAAGAACGAGGAGGCCAACGCACTCTCTCGCATCGGCTCGGCTCAACTCGCACCACCCGCTGGCGTCTTCCTCGACACCATCACCAAGCCTTCCATCTCTCCCCGAGGGAGATCGACATCGGAATTCCGCTGCAACCATACACGGCCTTGGTCGCAATGATCGCTAAGCCAAGCGAATTTACCGCGCCATATGTCACCTACCTGGAGGGAGGCACACTACCCGCTGACGATACGGAGGCCCGGATGATAGCACGCCGCTGCAAGTCCTTCGTCATCATCAACGGCGAGCTCCACAAGTGCAGCGTGACCGGCGTGTTCCAACGCTACGTCCAACCCGCGGAAGGACGCAAGATCCTCCAGGACATCCACGCTGGCGACTGCAGCCACCACGCTGGCGCCCGCTCCCTAGTCGCCAAGGCCGTGCGACATGGCTTTTACTGTCTCACCGCACAAGCCAACGCGGTCGACACCGTTCAATGCTACGTCGGGTGCAGGAAGTACGCCAACCAAACTCACGTGCCGAGCTCGGTGCTCAAGACCATCCCCATCACCTGGCCATTCGTCGTGTGGGGCATGGACATGGTAGGCCCCTTCAAGAAGGCCCCCTCTGGCTTCACCCACCTCCTGGTCACAGTCGACAAATTCACAAAGTTGGTGGAGGCCAAGCCAGTCCGCAAGTGCGACGGGAAGACCGCCACAAAGTTCCTACGCGAGCTCATCTATCGCTACGGGTTCCCGCACAGCATCATCACGGACAACAGCACCAACTTCGCCAAAGGAGCCATGGCCGAATTTTGCGAGGAGCACAACATATGACTCAACCTCACCTCAGTCTCCCACCCAGAGTCCAATGGCCATGCGGAACGCGCCAACCAGAGCATCCTCCATGGCCTGAAGCCGCGACTGCAAGTTCCACTCGAGCGAACTCCTGGGTGCTGGGTCGAAGAGATCCCCTCCGTCATTTGGGGCATCCGCACCTCCGTCAACAGGTCGACAGGAGTCACCCCCTTCTTCATGGTGTACGGTGTCGAGGCCATCATGCCAACCGACCTCGAGCACGACTCGCCTCAGGTGGTCAACTACGCAGAGGCTGACAACGAGCTCGCATGCCAGGACGGAGTCGACCAGCTCAACGAAGCGTGCGACCTAGCTCGCTCCCGCACCGCCATCTACCAGCAAGGGCTTCGCCGCTACCACAGCTGGCGAGTACGGACCCGCACCTTCAAGGAAGGTGACCTGGTACTACATCTGATCCAGGACAAGAAAGGCATGCACAAGCTCTCTCCCCGTGGGAGGGACCATTCGCCATTGGGCGCATCCTGGGCAACGACGCCTACTACCTCACCAACGTCCGAGGCAACGGAAAACTCGACGTCAAGCGGCCATGGAATGTAAATCTCCTATGGAAGTTCTACACCTAGAACTCCAGACATGTACCTCCTACCCGCTATGAAATAAAGATGATCGATTCGCACAAATTGTGTCCACTCTCCGTACCTTGTGCCACTCGCACTCGTAATAACAACACTATGCTACTCGCGGAAGTCAACCCTTCGTCACGCGACCGGCACGGCCAAGTAGTACGGTACGAGGGCACCGAAAATTTCGGGCCTCACACCGTCCCCAAAAAAAGCCAACCCGGAGCCCCATCGGAGTCGCCTTGCCCAACTGGCTTTCCGAGCCACGACAATCGCATTCGCTTCCCACAGCGACCCAGTCCACCACATCCTTGGCGCAGCGACTCGAACGGCTAAGTACCACGCTCGGGGACTGACTCCAGTCCAATCTTGAGCGATGAGGGAAAACGCCAAGTATTAGAGCGCGTCCTGGACTCGCCACGCGACTGGTCCTACGGATCAGGTGGAGTGACGTGCCAAAACAACGCGCCCTGTCCTCACCTACCTCGGGCATCTGACTCAAACCGCCAAGTACCACACTCGGGGACTCGGCCACCCGACCCTGTTCGCGCCCGGGAAAACGGCTAAGTACAGAGCACCCCTTGGAGTCACCATGCGACTGGCTTTCCAAGCCTTGGCGAGTCGACCTTAACTTACTAATAGTTCAAACAACACACATAAAAAACAAGGTCAACCCCATAAAAGGGTGGACGCCCTCGGGGACTCGCACAACCAACAATCAAACCGCAAAACATTGACAAAAGCACCCTTGCATTCCTTCAAGCAACAAAATTTGTTCCCTTACAAGGGCAGTTACATACTTATTCTAATTAACGCCGATCAGCAAACTATTCTACTCCGCAGGCTTCGACGATGAGGCACCACCACTCCCGCGACGGCGAATAAAAGGAACCCACGGGTTTGACGGGTACGTCGTGAGTTCACCCGCCATGGCTGCTCAGAATGGCTGCTCTACCTTGAAGTCGCGGTGCGCCGGTTCGGGGTCGTTCGGGGCGACGACCGTTTCCTGGTATGGAATGAGGTCGCCCATCGCCCACACACGGTCGGCATACACCACAGCCCGCTCGGTCAGCTTCAGCACTTCGGCAATCTCGACCGCGCCCGTCGACAAAGGATACCCGCTCGTGACGTCGTCGAGTTCGAAAACATCAGGGAAGTGCGCGGGCCCAAGGCTCAGCGCAGTAGCCGCACTACGACGAAAGGCAGACCGTGTCATGAACTCAACCGCAGCCGAGGCCTTCTCCAAGTAGCGCCAGACCTGGACGAGGTCGCTGGGGATCACCTCCGAGGGCGAGATTTCCTGCAGATACGCCCGGATGCAGGTCGTCAGCCGCAGAATCAACCGAGTGGTGACGGCGTTCGCTGGTCCGCATTTACCGCGCCTCTTAGGCATCATCAGTAATCCTGCCTGCAACATACAAGCAAATAATAAGGCAAGCTCCAGCAAAACAACACGACCCGCACGCTCGGGGACTCGCCAAAGAAAAACTCACCAATCAATGGGCGAAATCGCTCTGTGATGAAGTCCTGAAGACCGGAGAGGTCGTCCTGCAGCCCGGCGATGAGCACATCTGACATCTTTCGCTCCTCAACAGCAGAAGCAATGGCTGCCTTGGCCCTTCCATCCACCGAGGTCGCCTCCGCCTTTGCCTCCTTGAGCTCATGCTCCAAGTCGGCGATTCTCTTCTCCACGGTGCTTAAGGACGACTGTGCATCCGTCAGTTCACTCGCCGGGACTAGGCCCTGACGAGCCTTCTCCACCGCGGTTGCGCTATCCTCTGCATCAACAAAACCATGAACATGAGAAGAACAAAGTCTGCGACCAGTAAAAACCACGACCACCACTCACCCGCAGTCGCTCGAAGCTGCTCGTTCGCCTCTCTGACAATGAGGAGCTCCTTCTCGCGGTCATGAAAAGTCGCTTCCGCCGACTTCAAGGCTGCAGGCCCTGCGCAATCATGAGAGAGTCAGCAACAAAATTCTTAAGTACCTAGCCGCTGAAATTCATCGACTAGCCACTCGGGGACTGGATGGCAAAAATCCTAAGTGCCTAGCCGCTGAAATTCAGCGACTAGCCACTCGGGGACTGGACAACGAAAAATTTCTAAGTGCCTAGCCACTGAAATTCAGTGACTAGCAACTCGGGGACTGGACTCCAAAAAACAATAAGAATCCGACCACTGAAATTCAGTGGCCCGATCCTCAGGGACTAGACATACCTTGATGGCGGCACCTAGCATTACGTGAAGATCCCTTGCATCCACCGATGGGATCACGAACGAAGTACGCCCGCGACGCTGCTCGACCTCCGTGCCGATGACCTCAGGAAACTGGTTCGATGGCACCGATGCACTCGCCATGGAGGCCCGCTGCAACTCCGTGTCCACCATGGACTTCGGGGCCACATCCACTCCAATCGGAGCCTTGCTCGGGGCGACCACTGGCTCGTCCGAAATCGTGACGACCTCGTCGCCCTTTGCCTTGTTTGCGCCATCAACAGGCGCCTCGACCTCGTCGCCCCTCCTCTTCTTCGAAGGGTCGACTAGCGCCTCCACGTCACCCAACATGACCTTGGCCACTGAAGGGTGACCTATTTTCTTCACACCAGTCCTGTAGAGCAATACTATCAGCAAAATCGCCAGTAGGGCATTAATCGAGCGAACAAACGAAAGAATTATAAATACTCACTTGGCGACTGGAATAAAACGTAGGCCAGTACGAATACTGGCCGGCTTCTCCAACTCTGGCCCCAGTTTCCGTCTGAGGCCCGTCTCGAACACACTTTGTGCTCAAGACACCGACGGCTTCTTCAAGGACGAGGCCACGGCATGAGGATTAGCGGCGATCGCCACGGGAGCACCCCTCATTGGCAACGTGCCTACAGCTGGAGCGGCCGCGAGTCCGGCGACTGTGACGAAAGGAGGCGGCAGCGACGCCAAAGGCATCTCGCCTTACATAATGGCCGCGCCAGCCGCCATGGTCGCATGCTCCAGTGCGTCGGCCCTAGCTTCCTCGGCCACGCTGGTAGCATCGGAGCTACTCGCGGAACGAGGTGGTGACACCGGCTTAGCCGGCTTCTTCTTCTTCTTCTTCGGTGGTGGTGGTTTCTTCTTTGATGGCGTAGCTTCGCGTCGCGAGGTGTTCTTGGGGATCTTGTCATCGTCTTCGTCATGAGCCTCGAGGCTCTTGCTAGCCTTGAGCTCGCGTTGATGCTGTCCGTGGGTCTTCCAGTCTGTGGGTGCGGTGACTTCAACGACCTCGTCGCCACCATCGTCATCGTCGTCGTCATCACCACTCCCGTCACTTCTGACATCACCCTTGTCCGGCGAAGACTCGCTCTCATCCTCGGTGGACGAATTCTAGTTCGCGTCGTCTGCGGTTGGAAGCCAACCTTCCACCACTTGGTACAACTGCAACAACAAAACGAAATTAGCACGACCGCGAATGCAAAACTGTGACTGCGAAGTGCTCAAGAAATAAAGGACTCACCGTTGGAGCTTGGCATTTGGCGGTGTAAGGGATGACACCGGACTTCGCGTCAAGATACTTTGCCTCGGTGATCTTCTTCAAGGCCAAGGTGTAGTCCTGGATCCTCCACTCGGCTTAATAGGACTTCGTTGGGTCGTCCTTGCCCATGTACTCGTGCATGTAGTGGGCGCGACTGGCCAGAGGCACCAGCCGCCGCCCAAACTAGCAATTGTACAAATTGATGGTCTGGAGGCCCTTCTTCTTCAGGTTGCGGATCGTCTGCAACATCTCGTCGACCATCCGCTGGTCCAACTGGAGCTTGGTGACTTGGAGCCGACGCGGCTCAGGCCGGTCGGCGGAGTACGTCAGAAGCGCCACCTCGTCGGCCAGAGGCGACTCGGTCACCTAGAACCAACTCTTCTTACATTCGTTTGCTGCCTTCTTCGGCAACATCAGAGAAGGACGCCTTTGACTTCAGCTGAAAGGCCAGGCCGCCCGTGGCCAGCATCGGGCTGCCTGCCTCTTCACGGCCGATCCTCCCATGGAACAGATCTTGCCATAGGGGGAAATACGGTCGGCAACCCAGGTAGCACTCGCAAAACGCCATGAAGATGGCGAGTTCCTCGATGCTGTGTGGTCCTAGGTCCGACGGTTGGATGCCGTAGTAGGCGCAGATGCAGCGGAAGAAGAGGGAAGTGGGGAATCCGAGCCCCCGCTCCAGCTGGCTGGTGAAGCAGATGAAATCTCTCTCGCGTGGATCTGGAGTCATCTCTCCGGCCACGGGGATGCGCCTTCTCCCGGCACGGAGGATCCCCGCCTCCTCGAACAATTTCAACAGCACTTTCGTGCACTTGGATCTGCCCCATGGCTCCGTTGGAGGCGCCATTGATTGGAGGATCTAGGGCTATGAGTCGCTCTGGGTCGCTCTGGTCGCTGCGTCTAGCACCCCCCGGGGTTAGGGTTAAACTAACCTCAGATCATCATCTAAGATAAGCTCAACTCCCAAACACGGAGGATCACAGTATGATTTGGTAACATTATAGAACACAGGGATTCAACAACATAAGTTTAAACTCTTAACATAGTAAGATATTAGAGTTATTACAAACCAGAGGTCATAGACCCAACATTACATCACACAGCGAAAGCAAATTATGTTGTTCTACACAACAACATAGCAAAAGACCTAAGAGGCCTTAAACAAAAGCGACGTCCATACCATAGTCCTCAGGCTGCTACCTGGGACCCCCAACTACTCGTCGATGTCAACGTAGAAGCCACCTTTAGTTGCAACCAGATCCTTTGTAGAAAAACAACAATGGCGCAAGGCTGAGTACAAGAATGTACTCCGCAAGACTTAGATAACCTAGTATCTACATGCTTTGGCTAGAAAGGCTTTCTCTGGATTTTCTTTTGCGGAAAGCAATCTTTATTTGTAAACAAGAGAGAGAAGAGGCTCGTCTACTCAGAATCTTTTAAAAGGGATAAGATAGCGACTTCTTCATCTTGTTCATCACATCTCGATAACCACCAACTTCATCAGAACCTCCTATCTAGGATAACCCCCTCGACCCGAAGGAAGCATCCTTAAGCACACGTGGATCAACAAGTTATATAATGGTTAGAGTTATCTATGATCTTAGAATCTGGTCACCAAGCGTTCATAACCGTGAACACGGCTTTTCGAAAAGATCAATACCCTGCAGGGGTGTACAACTTTACCCACACGTATCAACCGACTCTTAATGCCAAATATTATTAGCCCTCTTCCTTGGAAGGTCGGCAGAGGGTGGTTGACCACGACCTTTACCTTGCTTTCGCCGAGACCATGACTCACACAATAAATATGGTTCCACCGTAACGGATCAAATCCCGAAGCCGGTACTTAAAGATGTGAGGCGAGGTTGGTTTACCAGGGGCGCTATCTACCCCAAGCAACCGCGGCCGCGCTTCCCTACCTGTTATGATCCACCTCCTTCACCCCCTCTTTCGAAAACGTTTTCAATGCATATGCCAAATGGAAAGCCCGAACTATGTGACTCATGGAATCTAGTAGGCAAGTTATTCAGTCGAGGGGTTCCCAAGCCCCGTGTGGTTGTACGCTTGTCTCGGTTCCAAAGGCAAGAACTCAGTTCCTAGTGGTGGCGAGCATGGGACTACAAATACCACACCCAACGTGGCCTCCCATACAAGCCTTAGCATATTTAGTTAACTCCTTTTATGATGTCACCAACTCCTACCTTTCTAGATTCTCCGACATCTCTGATTCATCATTTAGATAGATCAAACATTGTTACTATGCATGGCTAAGCTGTCGATCTCAGAAGCTCTAGCAACGCTCACATGCCAAACCTAGGTATGCTAGGAGCAGTGGATCACGAGTATAAGGCTACAAAAGGGAAAAGTGTAACAGATAGGTAACGCTATATACTAACAAAAGACCACATTGGAATCGTATTCATCATAGCGAGAAACTAATATACTTTATAAAACATAGGTTCAGAATGAGAGGCTACGCTTGCCTTGTCCGTCAGTAGACAGGTATGGATCGTCGGTGTTGTTGACTTCAGCTTCGGTCTCGGATCCTATCGCGAAGAACCAATACCGGAAAGAAAGGCAACAATAAAGACATGGCATCGATGCAATGCTAAAACAAGGATGATGATATGAAAAGTTAAATTGCATTGAAATGAAACCCTAAGTCATGCTTGACAACTTAAACGGGGTCCCGAGGGTTGAAAACCCTAACTCGGAAAACTCCGGAGACACATAAGAGGGGTTGATTTAGTTCTCTAATTAAACTTGTCATTAAAGTTGTTGATCAATTTATGATTATATCTTAAATAGGTAGAACTCCATTTTCTGAACATTTTGATATATTATTTGTATTTTTCTGACTTATAAATAATAAGTTATTGAATTTTCAATATTTAAACCTTTTCTAAAATTATTAAAACAATTTAAATTGAAATATTGCATCATATGACGTTAGAGCCCTAACCCTAAACGTTTCTCACCAATTAAGAGGCCAGACCCAGCCACTGACTGTTGGGCCAAAGGCCACATGTGCAGCCACGTTGGATAGGTGGGGTCGGAGCTAGGGTGGGTGGATTTTTACCAGGGCAAACCCTAGCCCTAGAGACTGACAGGTGGGGCCGAGGCCACGTCAGTCTCCACCTCAGCGCCACGAGGGACTCTCCGGGAAATGGCCAGACGGTGGCGGACGACGGCGACAGGGAACGCGCGTGCTTGCGAAACTAGGCGTGCTAGAACAACTGCAACGCGGGCTACCTATTAGCAGCGGCGCCGCTGCTAGATGGTCACCGGAGCGGCGAGCCCGACGGTGCACGGCAGCGGAGCTTGCGGGTCGACGACGAACGGCGTCTACGGTGTGCGAGAGAGGCAGAGGAGAGGTCCAGAGGGACCGCTGGCTCACCAGGAGAAGGCAGGGCTCGACGGAGAGGGTTGAGGTGGACGGAATCGTCGGGGACGACGGGGGAGCTCGTCGGATACCGAGGTCTCGATTGGACCTTCTGGGAGCATGCTGGCTCGAGCGGTTGGGGGCAATAGACGGAGTCGACCTCGGCGGTCACGCTAGTGAGCTCGGAACGACGAGTGGAGGCGAGGATCGACGGCGAGCCGGAGCTCCCCGCGAGCTAGGGTTCGGCCAGAGGGGAAATTGGGGAAGAGGGAGGGGATAGGGTTCACCCGGCGGTGGAAGGGGGTCTTATAGGCGATGTCCATGACGGTAGCGCGTATCTCTTCACGGCGAGCATCGCGGCACGGGCGGACGGCGACGGTAGCGACAGCGAGCAGCTCCCTGCGTCGTCCTTCTGGCTAGAGGAGGAAGAAAGGTTGGAGACGACGAAGGGGTACTGGGCCGCGTGAGCTGGCTTGCGCATGCGGGCGACAGGGAAAAGAAAGAGGGATGGGCCACAGCCATTGTCTGTTGCTTCCCATTTTTTTAGAAAAACCCCTTTTCTTTTTCTGTTTTCAAAATCTGTTTTGTATTTTCCATTTCAAATATGTTTTGGGTATTTCAGGAATACCAATGACATTTGTGAAATATGTAAAACATTGTGGGGCCCTTTTATTCCTTTTGGGCTCCAATTATTTTGTACTTTTCAAAATTTAAACACCATTTGAAGGTAGTTTCAAAGAGAAAGGGGGAAGGGCTAGGGTTTAGTGTTTTGCATTTGTACTTTGGTTCACACACTTGATCACATGCATTACTTGGATGATTTAAATAGATGCATGCCATGCTTAAGTACTGGGTACATATATTACAAACATGGGCTGTTACAGCTCTACCCCCTTACAAGAATCTCGACCCGAGATTCCTAAGTTTTAGAAAATAAGGCAGGGTACTCAGATCTAAGAAGATCTTCTCGTTCCCAGGTTGCTTCATCCTCAGAGTGATGGGACCACTGAATTTTCAGGAACTTGATGTTTTGACAACGAGTTTTGCGCTCAGTTTCATCAAGGATACGAACAGGATACTCACGATAAGTCAGATCCTTCTGGAGATCTTGAGTTGTGACACATGAAAGACGTCATGCACCTTAGGGAATTTTGCAGGCAACTCCAGTTTGTATGCGAGGTTACCTTGCTTAGAAAGAACACGGAAAGGACCAACATAGTGAGGAGCCAGTTTGCCTTTGATACCAAACCGATGGACACCCTTTAAAGGAGTGACCCGGAGATAAGCTTGATCACCAACTTCATATTCCACATGTTGATGGTGACGATCATGGTAGCTTTTCTGGCGAGACTGAGCAGTTTTCAAACGATCTCGGATGATACGAACTTGATCTTATGCTTCCTGGATCATATCCGGACCAAAGAACTTTCTTTCGCCGGTTTCTGACCAGTTCAAAGGAGTACGACAGGTTCTTCCATATAAGAATTGGAAAGGTGCCATACCAATACTGGACTAAAAACTGTTGTTGTAGGAGAATTCAGCAAAAGGAAGGCATTTCTCCCAGTTCTTGCCAAAAGATATGACACACGCTCTTAGCATGTCTTCAAGGATTTGATTCACTCTTTCGGTCTAGACACCGGTGCTAGGATGATAAGCTGTACTGAAGGACAGACGAATTCCCATGGCATGTTGGAAACTTGCCCAGAACCTTGAGGTGAACAAACCTCCACGGTCAGAGACAATTTTCTTCGGTATGCCATGAAGGACAACTATTATAGAGATATACAGATCAGCCAATTGATTGTCAGTGATGCTCTCGCAAACAGGTAGAAAGTGAGCAACCTTGGACAGATAGTCAACGATTACCCAGATAGCATCATTTCCTTTCTGAGTCTTAGGAAGACCAGTAATGAAATCCATACCAACTTCATCCCATTTCCACTCAGAGATTTTATGTGGTTGCAGGAGACCAACAGGTCTTTGATGCTCAGCCTTGACGCGACGACAAACATCACATTCAGCAACAAAACGAGCGATATCCTTCTTCATACCAGACCACCAGAATCTTGGACAAATATCCCGATACATCTTGGTACCTCTAGGGTGGATAGAAAGAAGTGATTCATGACCTTCGGTAAGAATTATCTTCTTCAAGTCCTTTCCATTTGGTACTACCAAACGTGTACCGAAATATAGGACACCTTCCTCGTTAATAGAGAAACATTTAGCAACTCCACTAGCAATGTTCTCTTTAATTGTATCCATCTCAGGATCTTGCCTTTGAGAAGCTTTGATCTGATACTCTAGAGAAGACTGCACTTCAAGAGTAGAGAGAAATCCACGAGGAACTACTTCAAGATTCAATAGAGCAAAATCCTCATGAAGAGAAGGTTGAGCTTGTTTTATCATCAGTGTGTTGCAATAAGATTTACGGCTCAGCGCATCAGCAACGACATTGTCTTTGCCAGGTTGATAGTTGAGACCCAAATCATAGTCCTTGATGAGTTCCAACCATCTTCTTTGCCTAAGATTCAGACCAGGTTGTGTGAAAAGATACTTCAGACTCTGATGATCCGAGTATAACTCGCAACGACTACCAAGAAGGTAATGTCGCCATTGCTTAAGAGCATGAACAACAGCTGCAAGGTCAAGATCATGAGTTGGGTAGTTGTTCTCATGTGGTTTTGGCTGACGGGAGGCATAAGCCACCACATGCCCATCTTGCATCAACACACATCCAAGACCTTGGTGGGAAGCATCGCAGAAGACAACAAAGTCTTTGCTGGTGTCTAGGAGAACTAACACTGTAGTAGTGGTTAACTTGGTTTTCAACATCTGGAAGCTTTCTTCTGCCTTATCAGACCATTCAAACTTCTTATCTTTCTTAAGAAGATTAGTCATTGGCTTTGCAATCCTGGAGAAGTTCTCAATGAATCGACCGTAATAACCAGCCATCCCGAGAAAACTTCGGACATCCTTCACGGATTTAGGAGACTCCAAGTCGAGGATAATTTGAACTTTATCGGGGATAACAGCAACCCCTTTGGCGGAAACAACATGACCAAGGAATACGAGTTCTTGTAACCAGAACTCACATTTGGAAAACTTGGCGTAGAGACGATGTTCTCGGAGTTTTGTCAACACCAAACGAAGATGTTCAGCGTGCTCTTCTTCAGTCTTGGAATAGACCAGAATATCATCGATGTAAACCACGACGAACTTGTCAAGATACTCCATGAAGACAGAGTTCATAAGCCGCATGAAAGTGGCTAGGGCATTGGTAAGACCAAAGGACATGACCGTATACTCGTAAAGACCATAACGAGTGGTGAAAGCAGTCTTTGGAATATCCTCCTTACAGATCTTTATCTGGTGATACCCTGACCTTAAATCCATTTTGGAAAAGACAGTGGCACCACTTAACTGATCAAAGAGATCGTTGATCCTAGGGAGAGGATACTTGTTCTTGATAGTCACAGCATTAAGTGGGCGATAATCCACAACCAGACGCGGTATATTAGTATCCTGCTTCTTGACAAAGATGGTAGGACATCCCCAAGAAGATGTGTTGGGCTGAATGTGTACTTTTCCTTCTAACTCCTCTAATTGCTTCTTCAACTCCACAAGCTCATGAGGAGGCATACGATAGGGTCTTTTAGAAACAGGAGCAGTTCCAGGAACCAACTCTATGACAAACTCCACACTTCGATCAGGTGGCATGCCAGGCAACTCCTCAGGAAAAACATCTGGAAACTCACAGACCACGGAAACATCTTGGACCTCTAACGGAGGTAGAACTTCAAGAGCATACAACTCTGCTTCAGGAATAGAAACAGCTGAAGGAGATAGTGACCCTACGGTCCAATACTTGACTATTATGCCAGCAGGACCAGTCAGAGTCACGGACTTGGTTGTAAAATCGAGAATGGCTTGATAACGGGTCAACCAGTCCATGCCCAGAATGATGTCAACATCAGTTGACTTGAGGGCGATCAAAGAAGTGGGGAAAAGTTGAAATGCAACTTCAATTAGATTCCCATGACTAACCATGGTGGAACGCCAACTAGAACCAGGAGATTGAACCCATAGAGGGACAGATAACCCCTCAAAACTTATCCCATGCATTTGAGCAAAAGCTTGTGACACGAATGAATGTGATGCTCCAGAATCTAACAAAACTTTAGCTGGAATTTAATTGATACGAAGCGTACCCATTATGACGCTTGGATCTTCCTGAGCCTCCTTAGTAGATATTTAGTTCAGGCGTCCTTTTCCAGCACCTGGATACTTATCATTATTCTTTGGTGGTTGTGCCTTCTCAGCAACACTCTTTTGAGGACAATCTCTTGCATAGTGGCCAGGCTGGCGACAGTTGAAACATATGAGACCTGATCCAGTACCAGCAGCAGGATAACTTGATCCACCGGCATTGTTTGGGGTAACATTCGGACAAGGTGCATATCCATATGTCCTTGGAGTATAAGGAGCACGTGGCGCAGCACTGTAAGGCATGAAGACACGACGCTTCTTATTACCAGAACCAGCCTTGGTGTACCCCTCCTAAGGATGCTTACGAGTTTCTTCATAATCCACCTTTCCACTCTCGTCTTTCATAGCCTTATTAACAAGACCTTGGAAGTTAACAAAGTCCATGAGATGGAGATCACGACGAACCTTAGGATCTAGTCCCTTGCGGAACAGAGCTTGCTTCTTAACATCAGTGGAGACCTCTTCAGTAGCATAGCAGGCAAGACGATTGAAGTTGCGCTGGTAATCACATGATTGAAGTTGTCATTCAGATAGATCAGACATTGTTACTATGCATGGCTAAGTTGTCAATCTCAGAAGCTCTAGCAACGCTCACATGCCAAACCTAGGTATGCTAGTAGCAGTGGATCAGGAGTATAAGGCTACAAAAGGGAAACAGTGCAGCAGATAGGTAACGCTAGCTACTGATAAAAGACCACATTGGAATCATGTGCATCATAGCGAGAAAGTAATATACTTTATAAAACATAGGTTCAGAATGAGAGGCTACACTTGCCTTGCCCGTCAGTAGACAGGTATGGATCGTCGGTGTTGTTGACTTCAGCTTCGGGCTCGGATCCTATCGCGAAGAACCAATACCGGAAAGAAAGGCAACAATCAAGACATGGCATCGATGCAATGCTCAAACAAGGATGATGATATGACAAGTTAAATTGCATTGAAATGAAACCCTAATTCATTCTTGACAACTTAAAGGGGTTCCGTGGGTTGAAAACCCTAACTCGGAAAACTCCGGAGACACATAAGTGGGGTTGATTTAGTTCTCTAATTAAAGTTGTCATTAAATTTGTTGATCAATGTATTAGTATAGCTTAAATAGGTAGAACTCATTTTTCTGAACATTTTGATATATTATTTGTATTATTTTGACTTATAAATAATAAGTTATTGAATTTTCAATATTTAAACCTTTTCTGAAATTATTAAAACAATTTAAATTGAAATATTGCATCATATGACGTCAGGGCCCTAACCCTAAATGTTTCTCACCAAGGCAGAGGCCATACCTAGCCACTGACTGCTGGGCCCAAGGCCACATGTGCAGCCACGTTGGATAGGTGGGGTCGGCGCTATAGTGGGTGGATTTTTACCAGGGAAAACCCTAGCCCCAGAGACTAACGGGTGGGGCCGAGGCCACGTCGGTCTCCACCTCAGCGCCACGAGGGACTCGCCGGGAAACGGCTAGACGGCGGCGGACGACGGCGACAGGGGACGCGTGTGCTTGCGAAACTAGGCGTGCTAGAACAAGTGCGACGCGGGCTACCTATTAGCGGCGGCGCCGCTGCTAGATGGTCACCGGAGCGGCAGAGCTTATGGGTCGATTTACTAACGGGCGTCTATGGCGTGCGAGAGAGGCAGAGGAGAGGTCCAGCGGGACCGCTGGCTCACTAGGAGAAGGCAGGGCTCGACGGAGAGGGTTGAGCTAGCCGAAATCGTCAGGGACGGCGGCGGAGATCGTCGGAGACCGAGGTCTCGATTGGACCTTCTAGGAGCACGCCGGCTCGATCGGTTGGGGGCAATCGACGGAGTCGACCTCGGCGGTCACGCCAGTGAGCTTGGAACGACGAGGGGAGGCGAGGATCGACGGCGAGCCGGAGCTCCAGCGAGCTAGGGTTTGGCCAGAGGGGAAATTGGGGAAGAGGGAGGGGATAGGGTTCACCCGGCGGCGGCAGGGGGTCTTATAGGCGACATCCATGAAGTTAGCGCGCATCTCTTCTGGAAGCAGCATCAAGGCTTGGCGACCCATGACGGCAATGACAGAGAAGCTCCTGCATCGCCCTTCCGGCTAGAGGAGGAAGAAAGGTCGAGACGGCGCGAAGAGTCTTGGGTCATGGGCTGTCTTGGTACGCCTTGGCTTGCATGGGAAAAGAAAGAGGGATGGGCCACAGCCTATTGGTTGTTGCTGCCCATTTTTTTAAAGAAAAACCCCTTTTCTTTTTCTGTTTTCAAAATCTGTTTTGTATTTTCCATTTCAAATATGGTTTGGGTATTTCAGGAATACCAATGACTTTTGTGAAATATGTAAAACATTGTGGGGCCCTTTTATTCCTTTTGGGCTCCAATTATTTTGTACTTTTCAAAATTTAAACACCATTTGAAGGTAGTTTCAAAGAGAAAGGGGGAATGGCTAGGGTTTAGTGTTTTGCATTTGTACTTTGGTTCACACACTTGATCACATGCATTACTTGGATGATTTAAATTGATGCATGCCATGCTTAAGTACTGGGTACATAAATTACAAACATGGGCTATTACACTGCGCGATGGAGGATTGGGAGTGTGCGAGATCGGAGGAAGTGTGGGAAATGCTCGTCCCTCACCAGTCACTCTCCTTATATAGCGGTTGTTACACGCCATCTTCGGGGATCCATTACCGCGCGGTAATTACACCGATATTACCGTTGGATTACCCAACGGCTTGTTTGACCAGCGCTGACGGTCCAACTTAATCTACTCAACTCGCTATCTTCAGTGACTTGACGATTCACCGACCTATCACCATAACAGTGACTTGACTACTCGCCGATCTATTCGCCAATCCGCGATTCGACTGGTCGCCGTTATTGCAACTAAAATGACTAGTTCTTTCTTTTATTCAGGGAGTCCACCGCCGATTCGACTGGGCGTCCGAATTGGACACGCATACTTCGACTGCCAAAAAACACCTGCGACGAATCAACGACGGCCTCGGGGACTACTGATGGGGATATGCCGACCGGGGTATTACCCAGGAGGACGTTTCCTACTGCCCCAAGCTGCCAGCGAGTGGGCCTGCAGGACGGTGACTGGATCGAGTGTAACATCCCAGCATTAGAGCTTAGAAATAAGCTGAACACAGATGTGTGCATTGCATTCAAGCATAGAAAATATGAATAATTTTTGCGCTTTTGAATAAAACTTGTCAAAGTGATTGAAGATTCTCTCAACTTTATGCAATTGAAGTAGATCATCAAGTTGACTACGATAAGTTTCAATATGACCTTTGCTAAAACCTTATTTTTTGGGTAAACATGATTTGATCTAAGGGTATATCAAATGTAATAAATTAAACCCTAATACATTACTTAGTGATTTATATTTGATCCTTAGGTAATCATAACTCATGAATACCAAGTTATAAACATAACTTAAGTAATAGGAATGTAAAAACTACATCTTAATCTCATCTACTTATACCATGAGTATCATGGTAATACTTAACCTTAACTCTTTAGTGAGGTTGAGTAGGAAAGAAACCAAGTCAAGATCATTCACCATATATCGTTCTTTCCATATCAATCCTTATGGATCCCTATCTCATTATATGTTGTTCATCAATGTTGAGTAATCAACTATTGATTCACCAATTCTTAACCTGTCAATTCTTGACCTATCAACTCTTTTCTTTATCATAGCATTCACTTTAAAGCCTTATAGAAAGAAGTAATAAGACGTAAATAGTAATGCTAGATTTAAATATCATCTATAGCATGGAAGTGTTGGAAGAGAATTAAATCAATAAGATTATTGATGGAGTTAAATCACTCCTGAATGGATAGAAGATCTATTTGAAGTAAAGATATATGTGGTAACAAAGAGGATTATAAGGATGAATTCTGAAGATAGCTATCAAGGAGAAATCCTATTGGATCAAGTAGGTATAGTCAGTGAATAATATCTCTTAGTCCAATAGAGATAAACAGAAGGTAATTATAATACAACTATAATGTTGTATGGATGAAGGCCTTGATTAGCCAACTGGAAACCTAAGCCATAAATGATCAAAGGATTCTAATGATCATGCTTTTGTCACCAAGATTGGATACTTATATCATGTATAAGTGATATTGGTGGATAGAACATGATTGAACCCTAGTATAGATATGATATTCTAGGATTAGCCTCACAAGACACCATGATATAATGTGAGGTTTGAGTATAATATATTGTAGTCTAGTAGAGACAAGATAGTATGATTAAGCTGATGTTAGAGCAACATTGGATTAAAGAAGTAGTATTTTCCTCTTTGGAAATACTAAGCACTTGAGGTGAAGTAGGATTTGATGCATACATATATTGGAGTAATATTGAGGTGGATGATTAAGGAAGAGTATGAATGGAGTTGGAAGTAACCATCTATTGGATTGGAGATTATTAGTGGTAAAATAGTTTGATAACTAAGTATAGATATAAAAAGATTAGGAAAAGCTTCAGTGTCAAACTAATTGGATTATAAATGGATTTAGAAGAATAAAAGGTGGATAAGAATATTTTGTGAAGTAAAGCTCATCATGTTAACACATGATGGATAAGAAGAAGTAGTATATCTAGAAAAGGAATTCCTTATTTAGAAGTCCAGGATTGTGAATTATGGAAGATAGGAATTCTTGGTAAACACTAAAACCTAAATCTATAACCCACGTTAACATCCATTTCATCTCATTGATTTATCATTTTATTTCCACAATGTTTTATAGGAATATTTTCCTATATCAAATCACTTAAGCACATCTTTGTCATTCTCAACCATCATTATCATAGATGCTTAAGAACTATCTTTATCAATTCCTTCTCATAAGCTAGCCTAGAAAACAATCCCACTATTTTACTTTAAATGGTGATATCATTAAACAAATCACAAACATAAAGACAATACGTTTAGCCATTATTCTTTATTCACCTCACCAGAAGAATATGAGTATATTAAGAACCCTAAACCCTAGGGTAAGCATTTACAATTCAAACCCTAACTTCTATGTTAGTTATAATAAAATATTCACATTGTTATCTACTAGATTCATGGGAATGATATTAACCATATTGAATCCTTAGGATATCCTGCATCAAATAATGTTATAGGATCTTTACACCAAACTTATCTCCAAACTAGAAATTCATTAAAAATAAAATTTTGTAAATAGATAAGGAACCATTCCATAATAAAAATTCATGGTTTATTACTGAAAGAAAATTTAATAATAAAAGCCTTGACAAAACATTAATTAAGTATTGATTTCCATGAATGGAATAAAGAAAATAAATTATAAAGATTCACAAAATAAATTTTAATAAATATTATTTGCTGTTGCAAGTATTCAACAAATAAACCCTATAACGAAATTTAAATTAAATTATCTAATTCTAAACTAAAAATGAAAACAGAATATTGAAAATGTAAAAGAAAAATAAAAGAAACAGATTAGCCCATCTCTTGGCTGAGGCCCATTTCCCTCTCTACCTATCCACCGCACAGCAGCAACACTTTTCCTCCTCCACTAACTTCGCCACGGCCCAACAGAAGCCCGGCCCAGATACCCTTTTGTCAACTCAATCCTCATCATCTACCTCCCGCACCGTGGCCGAAGCAGCTCGCTGGCACCCAACGCCGTCGTCGATCGCGTCAAGATGCACGCCGCCGTTCCCGGGAGTGGATAAGAAGGCCACGACGACGCCCTCATCCTCGTCCTGATCATTTCCCGTGCTCTCTCTCTATTCCACTCTGTATCCTCTATACCGAAACCCTAGCTTAGCGGAGTTGCTCGTCATTGCTGTTTGAGACCTCCCCAAGGCCAACTGAAGATGCAGCAAGCTCCGCCATGGTGGACTTCGTTTGTGCACGGAAGGAATCGAGACAGGAGGACATAATCGCGCGCATCCACCTCCTTAGTCTGCTGCTCGCCGTAGAACATGGTGATGTTGTCCGAGCCCGCCTCTCCTCGACGTAGCCTCTACAAGCTTCCTGGTGAGCCTCTGAATCTCATGGGCCTCTCCAATTCGTCGCCGACCACCGTAGCACGATGTCCGCGTGTGACCCGACCATGCTGCCTCTGTAGTTCGTCGCCGGTGTAGCTACGATGACCATTAGGTGGCAGTACGAGTACTGAGAGGATCCTCGTGTCCGTGCGGTTCAAATAAGCACACCCACGCTCGCAGGCGCGCGCTGGATCACCGCCGGCGACCATTCACTGGCGGTGGAGGCCACGTTGTCGTCATCATGATGACGAGCTGACGCCAGCCTTGATCGGTCCACCCAGTTGACTGGTTCGTGTCTAGGTGGCATGCCAACGTAGTCTGACCCCACCTGTCTGTGACTTGAGGTAGATCCAGTCTGAGTGTAAAAAGTAAATCCATATTTAAAAAATAATTAAATCTTAGAAATTCAATAACTTTAGTTTTGTAATTCAGAAAAATACATGTAAATATATGAAAATTTCCAGAAAAATAAAATCTACAACATAAAACTATTATCAAATATTATTATTTTAATTATTTAAATAATTATTACTTAATAAAGATTCTATAAGTATTAAAACTTTGATAATTCATATTTTAATAATGGTAAATGTTAAAAACATAAATAAAATACCAAAAATCTTGTAAAAATTAAAAAATACTTTAAAAACTATAATCATACATTATTGTTTCACTTAAATAAGTATTTATTATTTATTAAGTATTTATAAAGTAGTAAATATTATAAAAATCATATCTTATTATTTATAAATCAGAATAATAAATGTAATATACCAAAATGATCACAAAAATAATACCTACATACTAAAAATGTGATATTACACTTTTGAGATAAATAAACATTTGAACAACTTAATAACTTGAATTTAAACTTATTTCCTTAATTGATTATTCATATAAGAGTAAATAAAAATTGCTAATATTTCTAAAATTAGCCAATTGAATCTAATAAATAGTATTAGTCTTAAATATTGATAATATTAAGTCAAAATGGTTCAACACATTTTAAATACAATTATATTTGATTTATCAGTCAACATTAAGTGTTAATTATTATTCAAATGGAGTTATCAAATATTAAATTCTCGAGATTATTATTTTGACTTGATAAAATCTATTACCATTGTTTTAATCACAAATGTATAAACATACCAAAACCCTATAGGAAATTCATAAGTAGTTAAGTAATATTGTTTCCTTAACTACAAATCATAACCACACCTTTATAAAGAGATAAAAGTTTCTATTCCATTATAAAATTAAGAAACGACTACCAAATAAAAGTATAACCATTCTTAAGAAACTTTTAGGAAACATTATAAAGTACAAAAGGTACAAATAACCGAAGCAATATACCTTAAATCCATCTATGTTTTTAAAGTTAACTTTAGTCTCCAAAGCTTTAAGTATAATGCTAAAGACCTTATTATGTGTTTTATAGTTAACTTTGGCCTATTATAATTAAGTCGTAAAGCATCTCAAGTCCAAACTCTTCAAGAAAGAATAAACAACATCAACCACATTCTATCAATTATATTCAAAAGGTTATCAGGATTGTTTAAACCTTAGTAAATAAATCTGTTCTTCAAATGTTATTCTTTTTGCCACTTCAGAAAACATATGACAATTAATAGTAATCCCAATACTTTATACTTTACTTGTTAACTTAGGATTGATAACACTTAAGATCTTTATAAGTGACATTACTTGTACAATAAAATTTGAATATAAACAAGTAATGTGTAAGCAATCTTGAGTAGCATTTCACATTTGTGTGTATCTCATTGTTTTATGGTATTATAATTACATGTTGTTTCACACACACTCACAAGCCTTAATAATAAGCACATGTGTGAAACTTAATCTAAAAGGGCAACACATTCTAAAGTAACCATTCCAGTTTCCAAACCCTAGATCAACGCTATCCCCGGGAATCGAGTTTGCGAAATTGCATTACCTTACTTATGCATAAAAGCATCTTGCTTATTTAAACATTAGTCCTTACCAGACCAATGATGCTGATTTCAGATATTGGATTTTATATTGTCTTCAAGACCGTGAGTGCATAATCTTGCAATCACAAAAGGCAAGTTCACACTTGCTCATGTCCTTTGATTATTTTCTGTAAAGTATTTTGCAAATCTAGTGTTGTCATCACCTGCATTTGAAAAAGGTCAGAAAACAATATTTTTTATAATAATAATGTGAACTATTGGTTACTGATCCATGGTGATCAGCTAATCTATTAAATCTGGCAGTTGGAATACCACTGTTCAGGACTATATCACTTAGGATTTAACAACCAATGTCGCCAATGATTCTTGCGCCGTATATTACGCGTTGACCATGAGATTTAGAATGGGACAGAGAAGTCAGTTGTATCTTCTTCCTCTCGCATGTAGCCAGATGTGCAGGTCATGGTTGTTATCACTCGTAGCGTGCATATTAATTGGTAATTCATAGAGGATATGCAGCATATGGGTGGGAACCCTCAACGTCCCACGATAGTTCTGGCATCTAACGATCTGTACAAACCATTGTCGTAATTCAATATGTGGGCATGGTGTACACCAAGGAGGCATGCGAGGTCGCGAAGGGGGCAGTGATTGGCTTGGATCTTAGGTTGGGCCTCAAACCAAGGAAGTTTGAACTGGAACATACTCCCGGCCATGCAACAAAGCCTAATGTCTCTCATGGGTAAAGTGACGCACCTCTACAGAGTGTAACAACTGTAACTTGTTACTCCCTGTTCCGGGAAGGATCTAAGAACGTGGCGGGAAAGGAACTCCATGAAAGTTCTGGTAAACCCGTGAAGGCTGACGGACATAGTTTTTCAGAATAAAAGCAACCTTTGAAGAAATGTTTACGAAAACTTGCATTGCCTACGACCTACGGTCTATGGGTATAGATATAGTGCATCAAACACTCCTTTTCTAGTGAACTTGCTGAGTACGCTCGTACTCAACGTATCTTCTTAACCCTTGCGAGATTCTGAAGCCAGTACAGACGACGTCTACATCACGATGTATTACAAGAATCATCATCAAAAGCTAAAGCTCTTCAATAAAGTCAATAAAGTCAACATATACATCAACTTAAGTGAAGACGAAGTTACTGATTAGATAGGAATATAATCTCTAGCCATAGATCCTATTTCTGTAGCGTATTGCAATAGTAGAAATTCTAGACCATTAGTTTAAAATACTAGTCTTATTAATATGATAGTTTTTGAGTTGTTTATTTTTGAATCTTCTTTGTAAGAAGTGTCTCTCTCTCTTTAACCTAGAGTGTTCTCTGGATCTTATATAAAAAGTTGAGTTGTAACCTATAGTCATCTCTTGGACCTGCTGTGTTTCTGTTGTAGCACTCCGGGGGATGTAATACTAGTGAACGGTGTTTCATTGGTGTTATGTCAACGACTATAGTGTACTACATCATGCAGTGGTATGCTGGGTCACTGCATCGAGACTTGGCAAGGACCCAGGCGACTGGAAGCTCGAGGCCTAGAAGCGTAGCTAGGCCCAGTCGGAGTAGGTCAAGAACCCTCCGAATCCTTAACTAATTCGGTTGTAGATCTGTAAACTCTAGCGAGGTGAGCCTATATAAACCTCCGTAGGGTACGCATAGGGGACACGTTCCATCATACACCCCAGCGAATCGCCGCCTATTTGTCGAGCTCGCCCTTGTACTCTCTCCATAATACAATCTAGCAGGAGTAGGTCTTTACCCTCCGGAGGGCCGAACCTGGGTAAACCCTTGTGTATCCGCCCTCATCTCACATCGCAGATGGCTGGCCGCCCTTGCCCTTCGTTCTACTACTCGCTGCCAATTGCAGCATCTGCTGTGGCAATTCCCACGACATATCCCTCGAGCATTGAGTCGGCTTCGTCAAAGGAGGCTTTATGCTCAAAATAACATGCATAATTGTACATCAAACTATTGTAGCCCCCAAGCGCCAAGTCGGAGTTTCAAAACAAATTCGTCTTGGTTCTCTCAGAGTAGCTTTAGAGAAAATGTGAATAGTGTAGCCCCGAGCTCCATGTCGGAAATAATTTCGGCTTGGTGATCCAGAGAGAACTTCACAAAAAATTAAGCATCGGTGTAGCCCCCGAGCGTCAAGGTGGAATTCACACGAATTTTCCAGCTTGATGCTCAAAGAGAACTAAACCATGTCTTGGAGATCATCATACTGTAGCCCCTGAGGTTTGTTCTGGCTTGGACGCAAGACGGTACAAAGCTCTTAAGTTAGAGAAGTCAAGCCTCCGAGCGTCGATCCGACTTCCTCAAAGGCGGCTCAAGTCTTGGTTGAAAACTGCGATTGCAGCCCCCGAGGTGTCAAGCCTAGTGAAAATCCGGCTCAAAACACCTTAATTCGAGGAACGTGGCAATGTCCAAGCGTTATGTACCTAAAACATAAATATAAAATACAAATGTATTAAATTGTTCTTTTAATATTGTCCAACAAACAAATGTAAGGCGGAACAAACATGGCCTTTAGACAAATGCTTTAAAGGTGAAATAATGCGGCAGATGGACACATAAAACTGTTTAGGAGGGAAAAACTCAACTAATTTTGAACAGTTCATGTAAAATTTTGTTTAAGCAAGTGCTGGCTTTGAAGGGAATATGCCCGAGAGGCAATAATAAAGTGGTTATTATCGTATTCCTTGTTTATGATAAATGTTTATTTTACATGCTATAATTATATTAATATGGAAACGTTAATACATGTGTGTTTAATAAACAAAAAGGAAGTTCCTAGTTATGCCTCTCTTATAAACTAGCTCGTTGATTAACAAGATGATCAAAGGTTTCCTGATCATGGACATTGGATGTTGTTAATAACGAGGTCACAGCATTAGTGTAATGGTGTGATGAACATTCATCCGAAGTACAACATTACGATCAAAGTCATTGAGTTTATATTGCTATAACAACTTACGAAGTGATCCAAATCCTTAGACCATGAGATCATGTCAATCACTAAAACCGGAAGAGTTTCTTGATAACATCAAACGTCACACCGTAACAGGTTGATTATAAAGATGGGTTCAGAAATACTAAAGTGTTATGTTGAGGCCCATGGATCGAGAATGGAATTTTCTCATCCCGATGACGGATAGATATGCTCTGGGACCTCTTGGTGATATCACATTGATTAGCTTGCAAGCAAGTGATTTGATCACTAGAATGTTATATCACGGGAATGAGAAAAGAGTACATGTCAGTAACGAGATCAAACTAGGTATGGATATAGCGATGATCGAATCTCGGACATGTAATATATTGCAAAACAAAAGGATTAAGATACTAGCATAAAAGGTTCCGACGATCACAAGAAAGTCATCGTTGAATGTGTGGGAGTCAGTATGGGTCTCCAGATCCCGCTTCTGATTATTGATCCGAGAGTGGTCTCGATCATGTCCGCATTATTCGGGAACCGTAGGGTGACACACTTAAGAGACACCGACATCCACTTGGATCAAAAGTTTCATGCCGAAAAGAGTAACAAGCGCAGGTATTTATTTCACTAGATATCGAAATGGGTTTTCAGGTGAAATTGCAGAAAGTGTTTCTGCATGTGAAATGAAATACTAGCAAGGGGTTATATGTGAATGTTTGTCATTAAAGTAATTGACAAAATTCTAAATAAATAAAAGGAGTTTTATTTAATGAGAGTTTGAATTAAATTTGGTGGAAATTTAATGGGAATTTGAGTGGGTTTTTGAGTGGAGGGAATTGAAAGGCATTTGAGTGAGTGGAGTGTCCACCCACATGAATGTGGAAGAGGTGGGGGCAGCCCCATGGCTGGGCGCATGGCCCCTTGGGTGCCCCCCTCTTCCTATAAAAGGAGCCCCCTCCCTCTCTATCACTCACACCTCCTCGTGAAGGATCTCTCTCCCCCTCTAGAATTTATCCCCCATGGTCTCGGACTTGCGAGATACATGTTCCCGGTGGCTATTCGGCAAGAAAGAGTTGTACTTCCGCTGCATCTCTAGAGTGAGGAGGCGGAGGTTGCTTGGTGCCTCGAACGTGTGTGCGAGCACGGATGCGCTGCTGTTTTGTGGCGCTAGGACTTCCTCTCGATCTTGAGATCGGCAAGAGATCGTATACATCAACCACGAGTTTGGACTCGTTAGGCTTTGTCGGCCTTCAAGGGTATGTTATCTACAGATATACATCCGCCCGTTGTTTGTATCTAGTAGATAGATCTTGGTACATAGTTGTTCCCATCGTAGGAAATTTTTTGTTTTCTATGCTGCGAACCCTACAAAGGGTATCGAGCCGGATCTATGCGTAGATACTTTGCACGGGTAGTACACATATGAGTATGTGGGTGATGATGATCATTTTATTTCTTCTTAGTTGTACTTTGGATATTGGTGGCATAGTGGGATGAAGCGGCCCGGACAAACTTTACATGTCCTCGCACATGAGACCTGTTCCACGCTTGACATGCAACTAGTTTTGCATAAGTGGCTAGCGGGTGTCTGTCTCTCCTACTATAGTCAATATCTAATTTGCAACGAGTTGTCAACAATTTGGTTATCCTCGCTAGGTTCATGTTCGTAGGTAAGAACGGTTCTATCTTCGAAAGCCCTAAGCCACGTAAAACTTGCAATGGATAAATTAGAGGCGTCTAGTTTAGATTGTTGCTGGGCTAGTGTTATGATATGGTGATGTTGTAAGTAGAAGTATGAGATGATACTCTTACAACACACATAGCGTGTAAGTTCCATAGACCTTGGCCTTACACATAAAGGTATGATAGAGATCATACCACGGTGCACATGTTGGAGATCATATGCGGGAACCATATCATTTCACTCTTATAAACATGTAATGTTTTGATTGAATCTTATATTGCTTGTTTGGCGTTTTATTAGCATAATAAGATGATCCCTCATTTAGATATCAAGATAAGAATGTGTTCTTCCTTAAGTATGCACCGACAATGTTTCATTGCTTCAAGACATCACGTGATGATCGGGTGTACTTGAATCCATGAGCATATCTCGGGTGTAAGACAACTACACACGCGAATACTAAGGTTCTTACTTGGTGAGCCTAGCATGTACAGACATGGCCTCGGAACACGGACCGAAAGGTTAAGCATGAGTCATATGTTTTGATATGATGACCATATGGATGCTCGCCTTTGAAGCTACACCGACTCACGTGATGATCGGACTTGGTATAGTGGATTTGGTTCATGTAATCACCAAAAGACACGATGGATGTCATTTTTGAGAGGGAGTTCATTTCTAATTTGGATTAGTAGAACTCAATTTATCATAAATTAAATTAGAGTGAATTTGCATAATTTGTTGTAGTCATTGGCATTCGTTCACCACCTTATGAATAGTTGTAATTGAGATAACAGAACTATAGAATTCTGGATATATACTTTACAAACTGGTATCGTATTGTGTTGAGTGTCAATCTAATGTTTAAAGTCCTATTGCGAACTCTATGTACTCCATGAAATTTAATACTTTGTATTAAATTGAGAGTAACAATTCCAGTGTTAGTATCTTAAGTATTATGTTTGACTCCATGATTTTTGATTGTTTTAATATCAAGTTTATCTAGGAGCTGAAAGAATTGTTTCAGAAACCATCATGTGTGGCAGATATAACGATGTCTGAAACAATGTTTTGGTTGTAATATGATAGAGTATAATATATGTTCTCATATTGGATGAGAATTTACGAAGGTTGGAGATGCTAGACATCCTAATCATCCAAAAGGGTTTTGGAAAGTAATGTTATACTCATGATTCGCCTTTATAAGCTAGAGTAGCTTGATCATGAAAGTCGTGATGATAAGGATGAATAGAAGATGTATGTAAAGTGTTTACTACACTAAACGATTACTAAAGAATGGATTTTGAAAGAATACTGATCATTTTGATGATGGTGATCTACTTCAAAGTGCAAGTACAAAGGTATTATTATTTGAATATACACGCTTTGGACTATGTGTCATGTATATGGCACCACTTTTGATGTTGATAGATTCTTTTAAAAAGGAAAAGGAAATGCTGAAAGAGAATCTATAAAATATATTTGGCAGAAAAGAAAAGATTGGAAATATCTAATTTAGGTATATATATGATATACATGTTATGGTTGTATTCTTTGCTTGTTAAACAATGTGGTTCTTGGGTGTTGGATACCGAATTGGTTGGTATGAAATTTCATACAGAACGACGCAATTCATGAACCACAATAGCCTAAGTAACTAGCAAGAGAATATGTGATGATGTTCATCGAAAACAAACAAACCGTTGTTTGTATTTCTCGTTGACATCAAAGCTTGACTTCAAGATTTGTTTTAATAATTGTTATTTAAATCAGGTATTATGATAACAAAGGTTGTTCAAATAATTACCATATTCCATATAAGATGGATGATTTACAAATCTAGTTGGAGAAATCACATCCATAAAGCCTAATGCTAAAATGTCGCAAGACAAATGATTGAAAGATTACTTATGAAGTGACATCGTTGTTTAAATTATATTGGAAATAAAACATGAAGAAACTCCATTTTCATGGATTTTTGGAGTCTTTGATTTGATCAAGTGACGCCTGTGAGACTTTCCTCGGGATAATTAAAACTTCGTTCAAAGGCCAAAGAAGAACAAACGACTAAAATATTGGAATTTATACATATCGATGTATGTAGTCCATTATGTGTAGTCGTAAGCGATGGGTTTCAACTTCATATACTTTCTCCGGAAATTTGAGTGAATATTCACTTAATGAGAAAGAAGTGTGAAATATTTGAAAATGTTCAAAGACTTTCAAGATGAAGTGAAAATCATTGTGATAAGAAAATAAATGGTTTATGATTTTATCATAAGGGATTTATTTGAGTTACAAGTGTAACAAGAAAAATAAATGAATTATTATTTTATCATAAAGGGATTTATTTGAGTTGCAAGTTTAGCAAAACACCTAGATTTACATCTCCTGAAACACCATAGGAGTATGGAGTGTTTGAGATTTGTAATAAAACCTTGTTTGACATGGTTGGATCAAAGGTGTTATTTATAAAACTGTCATTATGTTTTAAAAGATTAAAGCTTTAGAGACTACCGCTTTTACACTGAAAAGAGCTCCATCTTGATCTGTTGAAATGACACCATATGATTTATGGTTTGGGGTAAAACCCAAGTTGTCCTTTCTTAAATTTTGGTATGCTAAACATAAGTAAGATGTTTACAACCAAAGTCGGATGAGCATGTCTTTGTAGGTTATTTCGAATAACAATTGGTTATTCCTCCATAACACCAAGGACAAAAGGGTTTGTCGCTTGAAATGTGAAGTTTCTTGAAAAATGATTTTTTCGTAAAAGTTTAGTGGGAGGACAATAGAACTTTGATAAGGTTAACGAACCTTAGCTATATGTGCTGAGTTGCGCAGTGCCGGAAAATGTTTCGGAGGCAGCCATGATGCTCATGGCTCACGTACCTCAAAGGTTGTGGTCACGGAGGTCTAAATTCTTATTGAACCAAGTAGGACGGATAAACAATCAAATGCTGAGATTTGAGAGTAAATCATTATTGTTTGACAACGATGAACCGACTACATACAAGAAGCGATGATGGGCCCTGACTCCGTCAAATGGCTTGAAAAGCCATAAAATCCATGATAGTTCTATACACGAGAAATCAAGTTTTGAACTTGGAAGACCCTCCGGAAAGGTGTAAAAACCTATCGGTCGTATTTGGATATATAAAGAAACAGACATGGATGTTTCACATCTATGAAATAGTCGACATGTTGTAAAGTATTTTACGACAATGTTCAAGGAGTTGACTATGACAAGATTTGATCTTTCATAGCGATATTTAGTCTGGACGGATTAAAGTAGCAACCACTACATATAATTTGTTATATGGTAGATGAATAAACAAAACAAAAGTTCTTCTAATAGAATGGTTACCTAGGATGTGTACATGACACGATCCAAAGGGTTTTGTTAAATTCAAAGGATCCTAAAAGGGCATGCAAACTTCAATGGTTGAAGTAAGCATCACGGAGTTGGAATCTTCACCGTGATGAAAAAGGAGTTTTCATCTGGAGACGATGAAGATGCTTGCATTTGCAAGAAATTAAGTGGGAGCGCTGGGACATATTTCTAATACATTATGTGGAGGACATCTTGTTGATTAGAAATGATGTATCTTTTGTTGACAAAGGTTTAGGATTTCATTTTGATGAAAGACTTAGGCAAAACCCGAATATTTAGCATGAATGTTTATAGTGGATAGACGGTGACACTAATATGGTTGGGCCAAACGTACATATATGAGATATTGAAGGAGTTCAATATAGAAACGACAAGAAACGGTTCTTGTCGCATGGAAAGGAATTGAATCAAGATTCAAGTGTATCGACACTTGATATGTGAAACAAGATTCAAGTGATTTGACACTTGATGAGTGAAATCACGAGAATGTTTTGATCAATCATACCATGATATGTACACATCCAGATATATCCTATGCTCTAAGTGTTATGAGCATATACCAGAATGAATCATAAAATGATCATTGGACGATAGTGAGAATATTCTTATGATCTTTTGGAAGAACTAATAATATATTTGTGTAGAGGTGACAAACAATTACAAATAGTTCATTGTAAAGCGTTACATTGATACTACTTTTGTCACAATATACAAATTAAGTTTATCTCAATTTAAACTATGAGTGGCACAATGAAATGGAAAGGTGTTTTCATGATGGATTTAGATGTATTCCATAGTTAAGACATTGTGACGAATACTACAACAAAAAGGCTAAGTATATGACTGCTATAGTAGCAGCAAAGGAGGGAATTTGTGTCAAGAAATTTGTTATCAAACTAAGGTGTGGTTCGCAACGGGCTAACACTAAAAATATATTGTATGACAATAGTATCGACATGATTTAACCCCAAGGAACTAAAGGTCTCACCGAAAGACCAAATTTATACAATGCCATCTCATTGGAGAATGAGTGATGCGTGAAGACGCAAAGACATGCAAATACACACGGACCTGAAGCGTCAGATCCGTAGATTATGATAACCACTTGCAATTGCGTATATGGAACACCAGAAAGCCATAGATGTTCAATACGCAAAGTTTTCAAACTAGATTATTGTCTCTAGTGCAAGTGGGAGACTGAAGGGAATATGCCCGAGAGGCAATAATAAAGTGGTTATTATCGTATTCCTTGTTTATGATAAATGTTTATTTTACATGCTATAATTGTATTAATACGGAAACCTTAATACATGTGTGTTTAATAAACAAAAAGGAAGTTCCTAGTTATGCCTCTCTTATAAACTAGTTCGTTGAATAACAAGATGATCAAAGGTTTCCTGATCATGGACATTGGATGTTGTTAATAACGAGGTCACAACATTAGTGTAATGGTGTGATGAACATTCATCCGAAGTATAGCATTACGATAAAATTCATTGAGTTTATATTGCTATAACAACTTACGAAGTGATCCAAATCCTTAGACCATGAGATCATGTCAATCACTAACACCGGAAGAGTTTCTTGATAACATCAAAAGTCACACCGTAACAGGGTAATTATAAAGATGGGTTCAGAACTACTAAAGTGTTATGTTGAGGCCCATGGATCGAGAATGGAATTTGTTCATCCCGATGACGGATTGATATCCTTTGGGCCCTCTCGGTGATATCACATTGATTAGCTTGCAAGCAAGTGATTTGATCACTAGAATGTTATATCATGGGAACGAGAAAAGAGTACATGTCAGTAACAAGATCAAACTAGGTATGGAGATACCGATGATCGAATCTCGAAAATGTAATATATCGCGAAACAAAAGGATTAAGATACTAGCGTAAAAGGTTCCGACGATCACACGAAAGTCATCGTTGAATGTGTGGGAGTCAGTATGGGTCTCCAGATCCCGCTTCTGATTATTGATCCGAGAGGGGTCTCGATCATGTCCGTATTATTCGCGAACCATAGGGTGACACACTTAAGAGACACCGACATCCACTTGGAGCAAAAGTTTCATGCCGAAAAGAATAACAAGCGCAGGAATTTATTTCACTAGATACCGAAACGGATTTTCGGGTGAAATTGCAGAAATTGTTTCTGCATGTGAAATGAAATACTAGCAAGGGGTTATATTTGAATGTTTGTCATTAAAGTAATTGACAAAATTATGAATAAATAAAAGGAGTTTTATTTAATGAGAGTTTGCATTAAATTTGTTGGAAATTTAATGGGAGTTTGAGTGGGTTTTTGAGTGGAGGGAAAGACATTTGAGTGAGTGGAGTGTCCATCCACATGAATGTGGAAGAGGTGGGGGCAGCCCCATGGCTGGGCGCATGGCCCCTTGGGTGCCCCTCCTCTCCCTATAAAAGGAGCCCCCTCCCTCTCTCTCACTCACACCTCCTCGTGAAGGATCTCTCTCCCCCTCTAGAATTTATCCCGCATGGTCTCGGACTAGCGAGATACATGTTTCCGATGGCTATTCGGCAAGAAAGAGTTGTGCTTCCGCTGCATCGCTGGAGCGAGGAGGCGGAGGTTGCTCAGTGCCTCGAACGTATGTGCGAGCACGGATGCGCTGTTGTTTTGCGGCGCTAGGACTTCCTCTTGATCTTGAGATCGGCAAGAGATCGTCTACATCAACCACGAGTTTGGACTCGTTAAGCTTTGTCGGTCTTCAAGGGTATGTTCTCTACGGATATACATCCGCCCGTTGTTTGTATCTAGTAGATAGATCTTGGTACATAGTTGTTCTCATCGTAGGAATTTATTTGTTTTCTATGCTGCGAACCCTACAGGCTTATCCGTTATTCTGGTTTTTATGCTTGATCTTTCGTGAAACGGAAGACTCACAGCATAGAACCATGTCCTTTGGCGATGATGCCTAATGGCACCGTCCATAACACATGGCCAAAATGTCGGCTTTGAGTGTCGAAAAGTCAATACTCCAGAATCCACATAAAAACAACAGAAAACGTGTATCCAGAAAACTTAAGCTAACGCCCGAAGGCGGGTTTTTTGCATGATACTGGGGCCTTAAACAGCAAGCCAGTAGAAAATTTATAGTTATAAGCGCAAGGCAAATCGTGAAAAAAGATATGACAAAAAACGAAAGCGCTAAAAGACTTAGCATATGAGTGAACCAATCTTAATCTAATGATTATAAACAATTAAAATAATAAATATAAATATGTACTTATCTTTTTGAGCATAGTCGGTGTTGTTCGCGGCAACTCGGCGAAGCTAGCAGTTGTCGAAGTCAGAAAAGTCTACGATGGCGCTGAAGTCGGCCGTGAAGGGTCATCACGACGGAAACAAAATCGGCTACGGACAAATGCCAGTACAGAGCCGTCTTCAAATTGTCCAGCAAATCAAACGGAAAGAAGCAGGTGTAGTTGGACACGGTCTCAATTTCTGTCCGATCGGAGACGTGGCTCTCCTAGCCAAAATTCATGCACGGAGATATTTGACCCTCACGTGGTGAGTGACTTTGCTAGTTGAGTCCAAATTGGTCCGTCTAGTGTATTCTTTTTTCTTTGATGCTTGTCAGGCCACATCGATCCGGATTTGGCTGACAACTCTCGTACGAAACCGATCATGTCTCCGTCACCATGATCGTTTCACAGTATCTTGCACTGAGAAAATTGATCATGGCTTAATTTAAGGACAGTGCTAGGCGGCTCCAGGGGGATTTCAGCCATTTTTGGATTCAAAATCCCGCTTTTGCTACATTTGTCCCGCTTTTGCTATATTTGCCCCGCTTTTGCTACATTGTAACAGAAAATGGTTCGGTCTAGAAAAAAGAACAGACATATCAGACCTCGCCGGAGAGTTCGCCGGAGACCTCGTCGGCGACCTTGTAGCAAAAAAAATATGCTAATGTAGCAAAACCGACTTCGCCGGAAAATATCACCGGAGACTCGCCAGGAAAAACCTAGTCGGAGACCTCGTAGCAAAAGTTTTACGCTATTGTAGCAAAACCAGATAACGGTGGTAGCAGAAAAAATATGCTAATGTAGCAGAAACCCGACCTCATCTGAGACACGCCGGGAACTTTCGCTGCGAGAGCTCTCCAGATACCACGTCGTAGATCACGTAGCAACATTTTTGTACTATTATAGCAAGATCATAAAATAGTTGTAGCAAAAATAATGTGACATTGTAGCATATCCCACCTCGCCGGAGGCTTTTGCCGGGAGACCACACCGGAACCTTGTAGCGAAACATTTGCTCTATTGTAGCAAAATTGGAGAACACTTGTAGCGAAAAATGTATACTAATGTAGCAACAATTGATATCGCCGGAGCTGACTTCATCTACATATCGCTGGAGTTTCACGGAGATTTTCACCGGTAGATCTTGTAGCAAAAATTTGTACGGGTGTAGCAAAACCAAAAAACGGTTATAGCAAAAAGGTTCAGCAATTGTAGCAAAAAAACTAATTTCGCCAGACACATTGCTAGAAATTATTGGAGCAATTCAGAAACATCTATGTAGCAAAAAAGAAACCAGCTGATAGCATAACCCAAAAAGATTATGCAGCAGAATCAACCCAGTACGAGAGAAAGAGGGTGGGCGGCCTTGACAGGACCGGCGCCTTCCTTGTGCCCTTCGTCGCCAACCTCCTTGGCGCCTTGAGCAGCATCAGCAGCGGCCCCATGGCACATGGCGGGGATCGAGCGGGGGAACCGACGACGACGCGAGGGGAACTGACGACGTGCGTAGGGAACCAATGACGTGTGAGCCATGGCGGCGCGGGGGCGGCGGTATAGGCACCACCGCGTCGACTGCGGGAGGCCATGGCCATCGGAGGTCCTGTGCTTGAATCGTCGGAGATGGGGAGAGCCGGCGGCGTGCGAAGCGGCGGTAGGGAGTGGCGGCGGCGCTCAAGCGAGTGGCGGTGGTGGAGATTTAGCGCATGCAGGGTCCGGCGGCGGGGCTCGGTCCGACATCAGCGATTGATGGAGAGAAGACGGAGGAGACGACCCGTCAAAAAAATCATCGTAACGTTCCGACGTTGGACTCTGTCTCAGCAACTCCCGCACGTTCTGGACGCGTGGCAGACGGAGGAGCCGGGGGACGCGAGCGCACGATCTCCGGGTTAGACGTATCATTTTCCTTAATTTAATGACACGGATCAGTAACAACGTGAGCCTGCCAGCGACTAGACGTCACCAACTCGACTTAAAGCCAGAATCGATAAATCAGTCGTCCTGACACTGATGAATTTCCTCATGCAATCTGTTTCAACTCATGGCGACGTTGTCATATACACATATACGTACGCGCAGTTAACATGAGATGCACGATATTTAATAACTGGTTGTTGTCGGAAACCTTTTTCACTTCCGTGACGCGTTGCGGGCAGTGTTCATGTCGGACCATAGACACGCAAGGCACGAATACGTGCCAAGAACGAAACTTTGTGTAGATGTAGAAGATCGTCGGTCTACCGGATCCATCAGCCTATTGGCGAGGAAAAAACCAAACATGACCGTTGCAGTTTTCTGCCGATGAAGATTCCGACATCTCCAAAGATAATGTAGATGTAGATCTCCGGGATGCCGTCGACTCGACTACATGCCAAAAAGAGCGATGGCGATGCCGGCGCGTCAATGAAGATGCGATTTGTCCGTCTTCGAAGACGGTGAGGGATCTCGCCCGGATCCGTGTTGTAAGCGCCTCTTGCCCCACGGTGGGCGCCAATTGTCGTGGTATTGTCGACACGTACGCCAGAGGGGTATCACAACGGTGTGTTTAGAGATGTGGGGTAAGACGGAGAGCTTCCGGGTCGGCTTGACACAGTTTATCCAGGTTCAGATCTCACGACGATGGCGAGATCCTACTCCTGCTATAAATCACTATAATGGCAATATGCCGAGTTACAGGGATTGGGGGGTTCACTGTGTGCGAGTAGTGCTATGCACTTGTCTATGAGATTGTCTCTATGCCCTAAAGGCTCCCGTAGGCCGGCTTATAAGAATTTCAGGACCTAGGGTTACATGGAGAGTCCCAGCCGGATACGGTTATAGATTCCTAGACTAACACTAACTAATATTCGTGTCCTCCAAGGCTCCGGCTTCCATCTAAGGCGGTGCCACGTCGCCTTCCATCTCCTGGCTGGACCTCCGTCTTGTCTATTAGCAACTGGGCCGTCTGGTTATGCCATAGGCCTAACCACCAACTGTGGGCCACCCGGGCTATGACGTAGGTATACCCATTTGGTATATCCACAACAAGATCATTTTCATTAAAACTAGGTTCCCCAAGCTTAGGCGTTTCCATAGCATTAGTAAAAAGGTGTTCAAAAAATTCATACTAATAACATTGTTATTAGCATGCAATGAAATTTCCTAGGTTTTTTAATTTTCTCCCCAAACCACTTAGGTTCTAACTCAGGAAAAATACGAAAATTCTCTCTAATTTTATTGTTGTTTTCCATTAAGGCTAACTAGTGAAAATAAAAACAAGAAACAAAAAGATATTATTGTGGAATCTAAAGAAAATAATTAACTTCGAGCACTCACACACCAGCAACAATACTAGAAGGTTAGTAGCCAGAGGATGTGAGTACCTTTTACATTACCTCCCCGGCAACGGCGCTAGAAAAGAACTTGATGTCTACGCACGCTTCTATTCTTGTAGACAGTGTTGGGCCTCCAAGTGCAGAGGTTTGTAGAACAGCAACAAGTTTCCCTTAAGTGGATCACCAAGGTTTATCGAACTCAGGGGGAAGAGGTCAAAGGTATCCCTCTCAAGAAACCCTGCAATCAAGATACAAGAAGTTTCTTGTGTCCCCAGCACACCCAATACACTTGTCAGGTATATAGGGGCACTAGTTCAGCGAAGAGATAGTGAAATACAGGTAATATTGATTATTATAAGTGATAATTGCAATCTGAAATAAAAATGGCAGTAGGAAAACATGTAGCAGGACTGATTGTAAACGGTGTTTCAATGCTTAGAAGCAAGGCCTAGGGATCATACTTTCACTAGTGGACACTCTCATATAAATATATTCTTTTCATTATGCTAGTCTGAACTATTCTCCGGTTGGACAATGTAGGGCTATAACAGCACACCTCAAAGTTCGCATTCCCCATCTATATAACCCCATTGTCACCTCGAGCGCTAGATGGTTCCAACAAACATCACAAACTCATAGAGACATCCAACTCAAATTATAACTTATTATAAGTATTTCTGTAATCTGTAGCCTAAGTTCCACACAGTGTGCACACTGTCAACTTCACACACGTGGGGATAAGCAGAGATTAATTAAAGCACTTGAGTAGCAGAGTAGATCTACCTTTTCAACTAGATTACAAAGCTCGTGATCTCAATAAGATCACGCATAGAGAGAGTGATGAACACATAGCTACCGGTAGAGCCCTTAGCCTCGAGGGAGAACTACTCCCTCCTTATCATGGAGTCAGCAACGGCGATGGAGATGGTGGTGGAGTCTATGGAGATGGCTCTGGGGGAAATTCCTCGTCCCGGCAGGGTGCCGCAACAGAGACATCTTTCCCCTGAATCTCCTCTTCGGTAGCGGCGGTGCTGGGGAACTTTTCGTGGATGTAGGCTGGATGATTTAGGGTTTTTGCGTCGAGGGCTTTATATAGACAGAAGGGCAAGGTTGGTGAATGCTCGAGGGGGCCACACCACCTGGTGGCGCGCCCCTGGCCGTCCCACCATATGGTTTGGATGCCTCGTGACGCCTCTTCGTCTCTCCTTTAGACTCCGTGTCGTGTCGGGCAAAATAGGGACTTTGGCTTTTGTTTCGTCCAATTCCGAGAATATTTTTTTACTATATTTTATGAAACCCAAAACAGCAGAAAACAGGCAACTGGCACTGCGGCATCTTGTCAATAGGTTAGTTCCAGAAAATGTATTAAAATTTCTCAAAGTGTATACAAAACATAAGATAGTTCGTATAAAACAAGCATGGAGCATAAAAAATTATAGATACATTTACGACGTACCACTTATCACATTAAGTCAGAGTACTTACCTTGAGAAGATTTTGAAGATGTTCAAAATGGAGAATGCCAGAAGAGTTTTTTTGCCTCTAGTAAAAGGTAGCACACTGAGTAAGACTCAATGTCCAGCAACAACTGTTGATAGAGAGAGGATGGCTAATTTCCTCTATGCCTTAGCCATAGGCTCTATCATGTATGCTATGATATGTACTCGACCTGATGTGGGCCTAGCTCTTAGTTAGACATGCCATTTCCAAAGTAATCCAAGAGTGGAACATTGGATAGCTATGACAAATATTCTGAAGTGTCTCAAAAGAACTAAGGATATGGTCCTAGTCTATGGAGGTAGTGATGAATATCTAAACGTAACTGGTTACGTGGATGCGATCTTAGACACGGAATCTGATGACTCAAAGTCTCAAATGGGATATGTGTTTTTGGTGGATGGTGGTGCGGTAAGTTGGAGAAGCATGAATCAACTAGTGGTGGCACAGTCTTCAATGGAGTCGAAATACATCACAACTAATGTAGAGGTTAATGAAGCTGTTCTGCTAAGGAATTTCATCATCAAGCTGGGAGTTGTTCCAAGTGCAGATGACCCCGTGAAAGTATTTTGTGACAACATGGATGTCATCCCAAATGCATCAGAACCAAGAATTCATTCCATGGTCAAACATATGAAGGACAATTTCACGCCATCAGACAAAATATTGAAGATCACTACAAGAAAAATGTCCTTTTACAACGGATGATTTTCATGGTTGAAAAGCCTTCTACGATGGATGCCCTTCGTGTTAGAAGACCCTTCACAAATGAATCTACCACGGGTTTTTTTTCGATCATGGCAGATCGCACCCTTCATCCACAAAAGTTGTTTTGTGGTAGATCTGTTTGCCAGCCGCGTTGACTGCTAACGTCATGCAAAATACCACGTGGCGAACACCGTTAATGGCCAGTTAACGCTGTTAACTGTAAGTGCAACCGTGGTAGAAACTAGGCCCAGCCAAGGCCTGATAATTATTAAGTGGGTCGGCCCATTAAAACAGCCTAATAGTATCACGGCCCGTTACTGTTTCGTCCTACACTGATAGAAATGGGCCCACTGGTGCAGTCGCCCGTATACTTTCGGGCCCGTAACTGTTTTGACCTACACTGTTTGAAATGGGACCATTTGTATGGCCCACAAACTATTGGTCCCGTTACTGTTTTGTCTTGTACTATTTGAAATGGGCCCGTTTGGCTAGCCAATGAACTTTATGGCCTATTACTATATAGTCCTGCACTAGTTGGTATGGGCTCTTTTATGTGACCAGCTGCGGCCCATATACTTCCGGGCCCATTACTGTTCAGGCCATAAACGACCTACTCATATTCTATCCTATTACTTTTTTGTCCTGGTAATTTTCTCGGCCTGTTACTGTTCTGGCCTGGTGCAAATTCGGCATGTTACTATTCTGGCCTCCTACAATCTAGGCCTTTTTCTGGCCTGGCCTACTACTATTCTGGCATGTTACTATTTTTAGTCTTTTAAGGTTCTGGCCCATTATTGTTCTGGTTCGTTACTGTTTTTGGCCTATTACTGTTTTGGCATGTTAATATTTTGGCCCGCTACAGTTTCAGCATGTCACTCTTATGGACTGTTACTGTTACTAAGCACGCCTGTGTGTGGCCTGTTACTTTTACGGTCTTTTAGAGTTTCAACATTTCTAGCGCCCATTTCCAAAAGTTGTACAACTTGCGAGCATCTTTTACTGTTCATTGTCGGCCCAATACAAGACGGGCAAATAACAAAGCCCCTGTACCCTAATTGACCTAGCTAGCGTAGGTATGGTACCGCCTACCACTATGTGTGGACGGTGTCAACTAAATGCCTGTACGGCCTATGCGATTCATCTAGATATTACATCAAATGCAAACTACTTGAAATTATTATATATTATCAACTCAAGGGAAATAAAAGTCGGCATTTTAGTTGACAATCGAGTTGATAGCAGTCCTCAATTTTCTTTCTCCATCTATCACCTGCATCTCCCTTTGGAGTGTGACATCTAAATTCAAAAACAACCTTGAGACATGATCTTGCATCCCTCTCTTTAGTGACGGTAGCAATAATTGCAGTCTAAAACTAAGTAATAACAAGTTAGTACATCGAATAAGACAAACTACTCATTTAACTGATACAAGAGGAGCTATGAACTGGAGTTTACTACTGGTCAGTGTTTCAAATATATTGACCATCACGTCAAACAAACAGGACAAGCAAGTATTAAACAATTGTGCCTTCCATGAAATGAGAAATATAACAATGTGTGTGGCTTAGAATTTCAGCAAATATAAACTAGCTAGGTCATTTCAACAAATATATATATAGAATAAGTTATATATCCTGGAATGCAAGAGACATTGGGTGACTTGGAATTTACGATCAGCTACACAATGTCATGCAGTTACTATCGTACCTAAGAGTGAACCAGACAGAAATTATAATAGTATCATGCGAGAATTTGTAGAGCGGGAATGCAAACCACGAATGAACTATACGGTAGAGGATAGTTATGTCGTTTCTTAGGACGAAACAGAACAAGATAGGAAATATAATGGTGTCACTTGTGAGCCTGTAGAACAAGACAAGCAAACATTAGACAAGTGTTCCTACAATGTAATGAGCAATCAATCAAAGTGTTTCTTAGAATTTCACCAAATATAAACTAGCCAGGTCATTTCAACAAATATATATGGAAGCAATTCTTTATCCTAGAATGCAAGAGACGACGGGTAAATCGAAATTTGTGGTGAGCTACACAATGACTTACAGTTACTGTCATAGCTATAAGAATGAAACATATAAAAATTATAACGGCATCATACGATAACTTGTAGAGAAGGAATGGAACCCACAAACGAACTACATATACAGTAAAAGATAGTTATGTTGTTGCTTATGATGAACCATTAGATACGAAATATAATGGCATCAATTATGAACCGATAGATCAGGACAAGCAAGCATCACAGAAGTGTGCCAACAAATGAATTGAGCAATCAAATAGTGTTTCTTAGAATCTTAGCAAATATAAACTAGCCAGGTCATTTCAAAAAATATATATGAAAGAAGTTATGTATCCTCAAATGCAAGAGACATTGGGTGACTCGGAATTTTCGGTGAGCTACACAATGGTTTTCAGTTACTATCGTAGCTAAGAATAAACCACACCGAAATTATAACAGCATCATACGAGAACTTTTAGAGCAGAAAGGCAAACCATGAATGAACTATATATATGGTAGAGGGTACTTATGTCATTTGTTAGGATGAACTAGCACCAGATATGGAAATAATTACATGGCTTGCGAACCCATAGAAGAGGCTGTGTAAACCAACATGTTCAGATTTCCCTTTTTGAGCTCTAAGAAAAGACAAAAAATAGTCAGTGTTGCATCTTTTGAAGAACCAATTGGCAACAACAAAATTATAATCGAATAAGTACGAATAGTTTTAATGCGTACTACATGTTAGCAGAATGATGCCAGGGAGAAAATAATAGAAGGAACATAGCTCAGGACGAACTATATAAATTCAGTAACTATGGAGGAGGGAATCCACACTAATATTTTCCACTGACTTAGCATTTTGCAAGAACTACACAATAGCAAGAAATTATTGTTGTATGGAGTAGCTAAGAACATGTGCATGACTTTAAAATTTGTAGAGCAGCGAATGCAAATCAACATGTCTAGTGACCTTTATGTAGCACAAAGGATAGGCATGCGCACTAATTTGGTGTGTCGCATGATTAGAAAAATGCAGTTCACTACGACAGGCTTGAACCTGCTATGCTACTAACAAAACAAAAAAAGAGTTGGGATATTTGGATACCATGGTCGAAGAGGCTTCTAACCATCATCCATACCTGCGGGGGTGACATCCAGGTCACCGAGGGTGTTGCGGTTGCAGTGGCTATTTGCATCAGGGAAGCAGATCTTGGGCGGTGGATGCCGGCTTGAGCGCGGTGGATGAGAGCATCACTGAGGCAGAACCAGTGCACTACACGGTGTCTCCGGTATGGTATGGTTGGTGCGGATGCTGGTGGCGCGGAAGCAGATATTGGGCAGTCATTGAAGGATTCTGCACCATGGATGGGAAAGTGGGGAAAAGAAGGCAGGTGCGGTGACCTGGATCGGGTGCATTGGATGTCATGAAGCAACAATGGTGTGTTGGATGAGACCGCAACTAATGCGGATCCGGCATACTGGTGGGTGAGGAGTGCATGGTGTCGAGTTATGGTGGGTGAAGCCAGCATGAGAAGTGTTGTGGGAGGTTCCGGCCGCCGGAGCCGATGGTCGATGAGGCAAGAGAGTGTGAGCGGGGATAAGGTTTTTCTGAGGATTTTTATTTATGTGTGCGGGGAAGAATAATTTTTGAAATATATTGGTACTACTGTAGTACGGACCCGAGAGGGAAATACTATTAATTAGTATTGTTTGTTTTAAATGGAAGGGCGTGAGAAATTTCGTAGTGTTTGAAATGGAGGGGCATGCGAAATTTCACAGTGTTTGAAATGGAGGGGCGCGACAAATTTCGTAGTGTTTGAAACGGAGGGGCAAGAGGGAGTGGGGACCATGTGATTTTGGCCATCTATCAATCTTGGTTGTCCATCCAAAATCAATGGGACAGAGACGATACCTTCCCTGCGAAGGCTCTGGCACGGACGCCTATGCAAGCAATCGCTGGGTGTCCTAGAGTATATGTTGGAGATATGCCCTAGAGGCAATAATAAAAGTAGTTATTATTATATCTTTGTATTTATGATAAATGTTTACATTCATGCTATAATAGTATTAACCCAAAACATTAATACTTGTGTGATTTGTAAACTAAATTAGAGTCCCTGGTAAAGCCTCTTAGTAATACTAGCTTGTCGGTTGATAGATGATCGTGGTTTCCCGATCATTTGCATTGAGATGTTTTTAACAACAAGATCATATCATTAGGAGAATGATGTGATGTACATACTCCTATAGATAAGCGTAGCATAAATATCAAGTCATTTAAATAGTTCGTTTGCTATAAGCTTTCTGATACATAGTAACCTAATTCCTTCGACCATGAGATCATGCTAATCACCATCACCGGAAGGATGCTTTGATGACATCAAACACCACAATGTAACTGGGTGGGTATAAAGGTGGCATTGAGTGTATGGAAAGTATGTGTTGAGGCACATGGATCAAGAGTGGGATTTGTCCATCCATATGACGGATAGATATACTCTAGGCCCTCTCGGTGGAATGTCATCCAATTAGCTTGCAAGCATGTGACTGGCTCACAAGGGATCACATATCACGGGAACGAGAAAAGAATACTTATCAGTAACGAGGTTGAACTAGGAATGCTGAGATACCGACGATCAAACCTCGGATAAGTAAACTATCGCGAGACAAAGGGAAATTGGTATCGTATATAAGTGGTTCATTCGATTGCAAAGTAATCGTAGAAATATGTGGGAGCCATATGAATTTCCATATTCCTCTATTGGTTATTGATCGGAGAAGTGTCTCGTTCATGTCCGCATAATTCACGAACCGTAGGGAGACACACTTAAGGATTGGATGTTGTTTAGTAGATATGGAATGTGAGTAGGGAGACCGAATGTTGTTCGGAGTCTGGGATGGAATCCAGGATATCACGAGGAGATGCGAAATGGTCCGGTGAATAAGATTCATATAAGGAAAGTCCGATTCCAGAGTTCGGGAATGATTTCGCTGTTTTATCGGAGAGGTTCTAGAAGGGTCTAGAAGGTTCACCAGACCAGAAAGGGAATTGTTCATGAATGTGTCATGGTTAAGTGCAATGATTGGATCATGTCCTAGGTCACATGGTTGGGAATTTGCAAGAAAGGAATTAAGCTCCAAAAGGTAGGTTTGACAAGTCAAACTGGAACAATGGTTTCCTAGTGGAAGAAGGAAAGAGTCCTTCTTTCCCTCCAACTTGGATAGGGATTTGGGGAAGGATTCAAACTCCCCTCTCCCAAGTTGCCCTCCCTCTCATCAATAGAGGGGAGGGACTGCCCCAAGAGATCACAACCATCCCTCCCCACCTTGCGCCACCTCCAGCCGCCATCTCCCTAGCCGCCACCAACTCCACCTCCTCCTCTCCAGTCCTATAAACCTAGATCGCCGGAAACCCTAGATTCACCATAACCTGCACCGGCTTAGGTGAAGCCCTGCAGGATTTTCCCTCTACTTCTGATACCACGCCGTCGGGCTACCGGAATCGCGAGGGGAGAACTACAACCTCCGCTGCATGCTGGAACAAGGGAGATTAAGGTCTTCATCAAGTACTGAACGTGTGACCGACTATGGAAGCACTGCCGGAACGCAGCGCCGGAAGGATCGTCTACACGATCTTGATATTGGCAAGTGTACGACTACATCATCCACGATAATCTTCTCTCGTTAACCGCTTTGGAATCTTCGAGGGTGAGTACTCTAATCGACTCGTTGCTACAATCTAGTAGATAGATCTTTGCTTGTTTGTGTGCATGCGGTAGAATTTTTTTGTTTTACATGCTATGAACCCCTACAGTGGTATCAGAGCTGTGTCTGTATGTAGATCTGTTGCACGAGTAGAACACAATGGTCATTATGGGTGGTGGTGCTTTTATTATCAATTGCTTTTTGTGTACTTTGCATCTTGTGGTATGATGGGATGAAGCGGCCCGGGCGAACCTTACATGACATCATTCATGAGACTTGATCCACGCTTGACCTGCAACTTGTATTGCATAAGTGGCTTTACGGGTGCCTGTCTCTCCCATCATAGTATAGATTCAATTTACAATAGGCACTTGATAGTTCAAGCATCAACGTTGTGATTCTTGTTCGTAAGTTAGAATGACACTTATTGAAAGCCCCAAACCACGTAAAATATGCAAACAAAATTAGAGGAGTCTAACTTTGTTTTGCAGGGGTGTGCTGTGATGTGATATGGCCATGATTGTGATTATATGTGATGTATGCAATGTTCCTTATTGTAAGTCGGAAACCGGCAGGAACCATATGGTTGTGTTTTCATTTTGGTAAGACCTGCGTGTCTATTATTCAAAGTAGTTGTATTAGTTGATGCCGGTGGACGACAACCATGAAGCGACGCCATTGACCTTGACGCCATGCCGATGATGATGGAGATCATGTTCGTGCTTGAAGATGGAGATCGGACGCACAAGAAGAAAGGCCATATCATATCACATATTATGAATTGCATGTGATGTTAATCCTTTTATGCATCTTGTATTGCTTAGTTCACGACGGTATCATCATAAGATGATCCATCTCACAAAATATCAAGTTATAAAGTGTTCATCCTTAGTAAGCACCGTTGCTAAACCTCGTTGTTTCGAAGCACCACGTGATGATCGGGTATGTTAGATTCTGCGAGTGTATACAATGGGAGCAAGCCAGATTTCCTCAAACAGAAGCTAAAGTTTGATCTTGACGAGCCTAGCATGTACAGACATGGTATCGAAACACGGATCACCAAAAGGTAAAGCATGATTCATATAGTAGATATGATGAACATCTTGATTGTTCGCCATTGAAGCTACACTCTCGTGATGATCGGTTTTGATGTGGTGGATTTGGTTCGTGTGATCACTAAAACAATGTGAGGGATATTGTTTTGAGTGGGAGTTCACCTAGATTAATTTAACTATTAATTAGAACTCAATTTGTCATAAACTTAGTCTAAACTATTGCAAATATGTTGTAGATCAATGACGGACCCTACCATCAATTTTAATGCGTTCCTAGAGAAAGAAAAGTTGAAAAACAATGAAAGGAGCTTCGCGGATTGGCTCCACAACTTGATGATTGTCCTCAATGCTGGTAATTTGACCTATGTGCTGGATGCACCGCTGGGTGACCCACCGATAGATGATGCTACCGATGAGGTGAAGAATGTTTTCCTCACTCGAAAGAATCAATACTCCACAGTTCAGTGTGCTATCTTGTATGGTTTGGAATCAGAGCTTCAGAAAAGGTTTGAGAACCATGACCCACATGATATTGTCCATGAACTCAAAATGATATTTGAGGCTCACGCGATAGTTGAGAGTTATGAGGCTTCTGAAAATTTCTTTAACTGCAAGATGGAAGAGGGTAGCTCAGTTAGTGAGCATGTTCTTAAGATGTCTCGGCATGCAAGTAAGCGTCAAAGCTTGGGTATAATGATTCCTATTGCTTTGGGGATTCACCGTGTCCTCCAATCACTACCACCAAGTTACAAAAACTTTGTGATGAACTACAATATGCAAAACATGGACAAGTCATTGCCCGAACTCTTCTCCATGTTAAAGTCTGCGGAAAGTGGAGATCTAGAAAGAGCACCAAGTGTTTATGGTCAATAAGACCACCAAATTCAAGAAGCAAGGCAAGTCTAAGAAAAAGAGAAACTTCAAGAAGGGCGGTAAGAAAGTTACCGTGCCGGCGAAGAAGAACAAGGATGGCCCTAAGCCTGATACTGAGTGCTTTTACTGCAAGGGAGAAGGTCACTAGAACTGGAATTGCCCTAAGTACTTGGCAGATTTGAAGAACGGCAACATCAAGAAGAAAGGTATATCCGATATACATGTTATTGATGTGTATCTCACTAGTAGTTGTAGTAGTGCCTGGGTATTTGATATTGGTTCAGTTGCTCATATTTGTAACTCGAAACAGGTGCTGCAGAATAAATGGAAACTAGCGAAGAACGAGGTGACGATGTGCGTTGAAAATGGATCAAAGGTTGATGTGATCGCGGTCGGCATGCTACCTCTTCATCTACCATCGGGATTAGTTTTATACTTAAATAATTGTTATTTGGTTCCTGCGTTGAGCATGAACATTATATCCAGATCATGTTTACTGCGAGACGGTTACTTGTTTAAGTCCGAGAATAATGGTTGGTCGATTTATATGAGTATTATGTTTTATGCACATGCACCTTTGATAGATGGTCTATTCTTGTTGAATCTCGATTTTAGTAATACACATATTAATAACATTGAAGCTAGATGTTTGAAATTCTGCGATAACTTGACCTATATGTGGCACTATCGTCTTGGTCACATTGGAGTAAAGCGTATGAAGAAACTCCATTCCGATGGACTTCTTGAATCACTTGATTTCGAAACACTTGAAAGATGCGAAGCATGTCTGATGGGAAAATGACTAAGACTCCATTTTCTGGTATGATGGAGCGAGCTACGGACTTATTGGAAAAGATGCATACCGATGTGTGTGGCCCAATGAGTGTAGCATCGCGCGGTGGTTATCGTTATGTTCTTACTTTCGCGGATGACTTGAGTAGATATGGGTATATCTATTTCATGAAACATAAGTTCAAAACTTTCGAGAAGTTTAAGGAATTTCAAAGTGAAGTAGAGAATCAACGTAACAAGAAGATTAAGTTTCTACGATCTGATCATGGAGGTGAATATCTTAGTTACGAGTTTGGCGAGCATTTGAAGAAATGCGGAATACTTTCACAATTGACACTGCCGGGAACAACACAACGTAATGGTGTGTCCGAATGTCATAATCGAATTCTCTTAGATATGGTTCGTTCTATGATGTCACTTACAGATTTACCGCTATCATTTTGGGGTTATGCATTAGAAACAGCTGCATTCACTTTAAATAGGGCACCATCTAAATCCGTTGAAACGATACCGTATGAATTATGGTTTGGGAAGAAACCTAATTGTCGTTCCTTAAAGTTTGGGGTTGTGAAGCATATTTAAAGAAATTACAGCCCGACAAGCTTGAACCCAAAGCGGAAAAAATGCATCTTCATAGGATACCCGAAGGAAACTATTGGGTATACCTTCTATCATAGATCCGAAGGCAAAATCTTTGTTGCCAAGAATGGATCCTTTCTACAGAAGGAGTTTCTCTCGAAAGAAGTGACTGGAAGGAAAGTAGAACTCGACGAGGTTGTTGAACCTTCTCTCGGACTTGAGAGTAGCGTAGCACCGGAAGTAGTTCCTGTGGCGCCTACACCAATAAGAGAGGAAGCTAATGATGTTGAGCATGAAACTTCGGTTGAAGTTACTATGGAACCTCGCAGGTCAACAAGAATTCATACCACTCCAAATTGGTATGATGCTGTTATGAGTGTCATGTTGGTGGACAACACAGATGGCCCTGAGACATATGAGGAAGTAATGATGAGCCCAGATTCCAATAAATGGCAAGAATCCATGAAATCCGAGATTGGATCCATGTATGAAAACCAAGTATGGACTTTGGTGGACTTACCGGATGGCTGGAAGGCTGTCGAGAACAAATGGATTTTCAAGAAGAAAACATATGCTGATGGTAATGTTACTGTCTATAAATCTCGACTTGTCGCAAAAGGGTTTCGGCAAATTCAAGGAGTTGACTACGATGAGACTTTCTCACTGGTAGCGAAGCTAAAGTCTGTGAGGATTTTGTTAGCAATCGCTGCATATTATGATTATGAGATATGGCAGATGGATGTCAAAACTGTGTTCCTCAATGGAGATATTGATGAGGAGTTGTATATGGTACAACCCAAAGGTTTTGTCGATCCTAAAGGTGCTAACAAGGTATACAAACTTCAATGTTCCATTTATGGATTGAAGCAAGCATCCCAGAGTTGGAATCAATGTTTTGATAAGGTAATCAAAAGTTTTGGTTTTATACAAACTTATGGAGAAGCTTGTATTTACAAGAAAGTGAGTGGGAGCTTTGTAGCATTCTTAATACTATATGTAGATGACATAGTGTTGATTGGGAATGATGTAGACCTTCTTAATAGTGTCAAGGATTATTTGAATAATAGTTTTTCAATGAAAGATCTTGGCGAAGCAACTTACATATCAGGCATAAAGATTTATAGAGATAGATTGAGACGCCAAATATCATTGTCACAGAGTACTTATTTGGACAAAGTTCTAAAGAGATTTGGAATGGAAGATAGCAAGAAAGGGTTCTTGCCCATGTTGTCCAATACGACCTTGAGTAAAACTCAAAGTCCTGCGACAGCAGAAGATAGAGAAAGGATGAGTAAGACTCACTATGCCTCAGCCATAAGATCTCTTATTTATGCCATGCTATGTACTAGACTCGACATTGCATATGTTGTTAGTTTGACTATCGGATATCAAAGTGATCCAGGAGTGGATCATTGGACAGCGATCAAAAACATCCTTAAGTACTTGAGAAGAACTAAGGATATGGTTCTTTCTTATCGAGGTGATGAACAGCTCGTTGTTAATGGTTACACCGATGCTATTTGGAACACCGATCCGGATGTAACATCCCAAAAATATGAAACAATGATCATCAAATTCTAATCACTAAAATTAGGGTTAACAAAAACTTTGATTAATTTAAATCATATGAATGCATGTGTGAATGTGATGATTTGATAAATGCATGAATGAACTTGTGTGATTAACCTAAATAGCAAGAAATGGTTTAAAGGTGAAAATAACATCATATAAAACATTTCCAAACAGAAACAACTCAAGAGAAAATTAAAAACAAATCAATTAGAGCAAATGGTCATTTTTGCCAATCTTGCTCACTAGGTCACTTTGAGTGTTTCTAGGCCAAGTTTTCAAACAGAAACTTTTGCAATTATTTTCACCCCTTGCTAGACCAAGTAAAAGTGAAGCAAAGCCCACATTTCAAACTTGCAGAAACATTTGGCAACCTCATTCAAATCACAAGTAAAAATTCAATCTTTATCATATGTGAAGATCACACATTTTTAAACCCAACCAAACCAGTGCCCCTTGACTAATCCAACTAACCAGATACTCCCTAGTATGTGCCTAGCAAAACCCACCAAGTTTGAATCCAAAATTACAATCTGAATTTCTTTCGGCCATTTCATCAAACACCTTGTTAGCAACAAAAAACAAAACATCAAACACTATTTTGCAGCAGTAAATTTGGCCAACCTTGTTCCCTCTCTTGTTGCAACAAGCTCTTAGAAGCTCATCTAGCCTCTTTAACAATCTTTAGCACCATTGTGAGCAAGCCTAGCCATTAAGGGTGAGCATGCCGAGAGGAAACTTGCCACCCCCATGTCGCCAGCGAGCTAGAGGAAGAACTAGCCTCGCCAACCTTGTCCCACAGACGCAGCACCGTCCACCGCCACCCTCTGTCCAAGCCCCGAGCACAGCCAGCCCCTGGACCACACGGCAAGCTCATGCCAAACCTCTCTACGTGCGAGCCACCCTCGACCAGAACCCACAGACCGCGCGCCGCCCTCGCCGCTTACGTGCGTGATCACCACCGCCCCAGCAACCTTGCAGACATGCCCGTTCGCCGCTGCGTGACCAGGAGCACCCGTGCGCCATTAAAATTGCCGTCGGACCCGCCCAGAGCGTCGACGTGTTCCGACCGATCAGCACCGCCCCACGCCTCGCCACCACGCCGTTGAGCTTCGCCAGGGAGCACATCACCGCCCCAAACCGTCACCCATGCCATTAGCCCTCTGTAACGTCGACCACGATGAGCTCTGCCCGCGCCCGTCGGTCCCCTCGCTGCACTACAAAAGGATACCTTCCCCGCTCGTTTTCTTCACACCAGTTCACTCCCCACCTCTCACTGGTCACACCCACTCACTCCCAGAGCAAGGAGAACAGCGTATCGCCGGAATTTCATCGGAGTTCACCTCTGCAGAGGAGGAGAGGCGCCGTCAATTGGAGCCTCCCCAGGAGAAGCTGCCGGTACCAGGAGAACCGCCATCGTCGACTTCGTCGTTCACCCCCGTCGCCGACCATCGCCTTAGCCCCGGTGAGCCACCCACGACCCCCGCTGACCATGCTAGGGTTCATGCTCGTCGCGTCCTGTTCAGGCGTGGACGATGAACTCGAGCCGTTCGATTAGAATTAGATCCTACGGCCTCGATCATCTCGTACCGCTTCGCCCCTCACTGTCTCACTAACGAGTGGGGACAGTCACTTAACCAGCCAGTGCATGCGCTGTGCGTAGTGGGCTGGCCCAGTTAAACCTCCCGCGCGACCCAACAATTCAAATTTACTTTTATTCATTTATTTTCAAAAACAGTTCTGTACCTAGATTCAAAAATCAACCTAGCTTGATTCATTGAACCAAAATGCATGAAACTAATTTTGTTAGAAAGGTACTGGAAAGCTTAATCCAAGCCCGTTGGATTCAAACCATTTAGATTTGTAGATCACCCATGGTAAAAATAACAAGGCAGAAGCTTTTCTGCATTCAAACATTTTTCAAAATTCAACCATAAGAGCTTTTGAGTTGATTCCAACTCTCAAAAATCACATTTGACCATACCTTTTCGAATATATAAAAATATATAGGTTTACTTATAGAAATAATGAGCAAGTAAGAAAAGAATGCCACATGGGCATTTCTAGTCACTTTAATTAAATAAAATAAAAAGGTTAAACCTTATTAAATTGTGACACCACTTTAAATCACATTCCCATGTGCTAAAATATGTGGTGATGACATGTGTTAACATGATGCCATGTTTGAGATGGAGAATATTAAATCTTAAGTAGTTTTCAATGAGTATAAATTACTTTTCTACAATAAAATAAATAAGACAAGTGCCTTAATCTTGTAATGTTAGTAATGATGCTAGATCATCTAGTGTGAACCATTGTGTGATGATTGGAAATAGTTAAGTATTGTTTGGTGATTGTGTACCTCGTATTTATTTATAGGCGCTAGTATCGACCAAGGATACGAGGATGAAGGAGGATACTACAAGGAAGAAGCCGAGGAGAACTTCAACCACTGCTCTACACAAGGCAAGCCTATACTTGCAACCTTGCAAGCTAACACTTGCAAGATACCCTACTTATGCAAGCTACTACTTTCTTGTTACTATGCCAACTATATGCCTTAAGCATATGTGATTATACCCACTTGACACACCGTCATATTTTTACTTGTAAGCTTAGTATTTTATTGTCTTTATTAAAAGCTTTCTATCAAAAATTTACTTACTGACTTGTAGATTCTAGAAAGATAATTGAAGGTAGCATAAAGAGCATAAAACTTGGCCTAAGTTAGATAATCTTAATGTTATACTGAGGCATGAGATTGAACTTAGATAATCACCACTTGTTTACCACCCCTCATTAGTATTTACCCCCACTTGTAGATGCTAGTGCTAAGCATAAAACTTGATCAACTTTAGATGGGAATGCTTGGTGAAAATGGTTATGAAAACCTTAGAATGACGAGTCATTCTACTGAAATGTTTTGACATGTGTTTTTGAACACCAGATGATTTTGACGATGAAAATGTTGAGGCATGAGCCTTAGCCCTTTATAAAACTGATGGTTGTCTGGATGCGATACCATTCCAATTTTACCGTATAACCACAATACCCAAAATTTGGGTAGGGCTTGACTGGAAATTTATAGACCTTAGTATGGGTTCCCTTGTGGCCAAGGTCTGAGCTGAGGCTACCTTGTGAAGATTGTCCACCTGTGCAGTTCCCAAGATGACAGTTGGTCATGGTTGGGAGGCCAAACTCACAGGAGAGGTGCCTATACTAGGGCGTGTAATTGAAAGGTTAGGATTGATTACCCGCATACCGAGTATGGTGAATTCAGTATTGTTCCTGACACATGTATCGAATGTTGTGGTGAAAGTGTACAATCTCTGCAGAGTGTCAAACTATTCGAATAGCCGCGTCTGTGGTTATGGACAGTTGGAGTGGCCATACTGTTCCCCCGTCAGATATTTTCAAAACAACTTGTGAAGTGATTTGTGACTTTGACTTGACAACAGAGTTGTGATATGAAATTCAAGTTCCCAATTAGGTGTTATAAAACTTCCAACTAGTTTTCTTTGCTTCTGAACTTAGTAGAGGTAAATCTGGCATTTTTGAAAACAACCCTAGGGCTTAGCATCCTACTACAAAAATCCCCTTAACTTGTTAGTATTAGTTTGAGAGTAGTTAATGAGTACTCATGGATTTGTCCCTGGCTATTCCCGTGGCCAGACTATGAAGAGGAGTATCAAGATGACGGACCGCAGGAAGGTTACGACAACTAGGATCATCTCCCATCGTTAGCATTGCCTGTGACCCTGAAGATGGAGCTTCGCCTACGCTATTGTTATCTTTACGTTATTCCGTTGCTTGAATTGTATTAAGAACTGGATCATGAGATCCTTATTTGTGTAAGACCTTGTGTATGGTTTGTAATGGATGATGTACTATGATATCCAAATCTGTTATGTCTCGCAAAAATGGTTATCCTGGGATTGTGATGTATGGCATAACAGGCATCTGTGATTCAAAATCCGGGTGCTGACAAGTTGGTGTCAGAGCCATCCTGACCATAGGAGACCCTAGATAGAATGGACGTTTGAATCAAAAACTTAGTTTCAAAAACCAAAGGAAGTGAGTATTTACAAAAACCTATTCTCATTCTTATCACTTGGATTCTTTCATGAAAATTCATGTTCCTAAAAATTTCTTGCAAAGTACATAAAATTTGACACACTTGTTCACTCTATTAGCTTACTCATCCTATATTCTTATAGATGGACGTGAAGTACATCAAGTTTTATCAGTTGGGGAATGGAGGAGACCTCATCTTTGAGCGTGACTTGGACCAGCTGTCAGAGATGTTGTCGCGTCCACACCCCGAGTTCTTCGGAGCTCGGCCCAATGATCAGGAAGGAGAAGATTTGCAGTGGCTAGTTGTTGCAAGTCTCAGAGGAAAGATTGAACCTCCCACTACGGAGGGAATTCAGTTCACCTTAAGAGAGAACAACTGGCTAGATGGACATGCCAGGGCCATGCAGGAAGCTCTTGCCCGTTTGTGTGGTCAGGGTATCAATCAAATCAAGGGTACCCATTTTGAGTTCTACCCAAGGCGTGATGTTAGGGGACAGCCACTGGAGGCCCCATATCACCACGAGCTGAAGAGTCAATTGGACCATCTCAGCTTCATGATGTATGACCGTTAGAAGGAGTTGGACAATGCCCGTTCCTACGCCAACCACAAGTATGCCATCACCGCCAAGAAGAATCAGACCATCGCCATGCTAGTGAAGGATCGCAAGTCTCGTTGCCGCCAGCTCGACAAGAAGGAGCGCATCATTGCCCGTCTTCACCACCAGATCACGGATTTGGAGGAGACCATCCACGAGAGAGACATGAAGTTGGAGGAAAGGGAGAATGTAGGGGAAGCCCTTCGTGGAGACCCCTACTCCTATCTCAGCGATGATGATGACTTTCTGGAGGATCAGGCCATGGACTTCTTCACCGATGAGGATGACTTCGCCTTCATCAATGATGATGATGATGATGAGGACACTGACTCCGAGGAGTAGTAGCACTTGAGCACTTGCTTTAGTGAGTTGTATTCGGTCCCACTGTATCGTAGTTTCATAGAATGTTTCTTAAAACCATCTGTTTTTCTTTGTTGTGGTGTGTGTTTGTATCATGTGCTATGAATGAATGAATGAAAATCAAGTTGCTAGAAAAATCTGAATCAAACTTCAAAAACTTTTCAAAATTCCTGAAACTTAGAAATTTCCCTCTTTTCTCATGATCTATCCCAATATTCAGATGCCTCGCGGAGGAAACGGTTCATCCCCGGACCCGATGTTGCTGATCTTTCAAATGTTGGTTTCTGACCGCGAAGCTGAAAGAGCCAAATGTCAAGCCAAATTAGCCACCCTTCAACAGATAGCCCAGATGGCCAACAACAATCAAGGCCATGGAAATCAGGACAACCATGGTTCTAAGCTCAAGAATTTCCAGAACACCAATCCACCTATTTTCACTAAGTCAGAAGAGCCCCTAGATGTAGATGACTGGTTGCAAACCATGGAAAACAATCTGGAAGCTGCAGGAGTGGAAGCTAACGAGAAAGTATTGTTTGATACCCACTATCTGGCAGGAGATGCAAGAGCATGGTGGAACAGCGTTTGCGCAATGACCGGAGGTCAGATGATGACTTGGGATGAATTCAAGGTCAAGTTCAGCAGAACCCATGTGCCACCGGGTTTAATCCAGAGGATGAGAGATGAATTCAGGGAACTAAAGCAAGGAAGGATGACAGTAGTGGAATACCATGACAAATTCTTGTCATTGTATAGGTATGCACAAGATGAGATCGACACTGAAGCTAAGAAGAAAGAGAGATTCCTGAATGGTCTGCACGATGATATGCAGACGGTGTTAGTCAATATCCCCTTTGCTGATATTGAAGCCTTAGTTGACTCTACCATTCAGATGGAAGGAAATATCAATCAAGCTAATGAGAACCGCAAGCGTCGCATGATGCATCAACCAGGCACCCACCATACATCAAAGTATCGCCCCAACCCATCTCCAGGATTTGCCCCGAGAAACAATAGACCCCCGATGAACCGTTCGACCTATCCTAATCGTGGAAACCCAAGGCCCGGAGGAAACCACCAGAACCCTGGCAACTCCAGCAATTTCAACCGTGCCCAGCCAAGTTCAACAACAATAATGCTGCCACCAACACCAACACTGCCCCAAGGACTGGAAGCAATGTTGTGCCTGTTGCAGCAAAGGAAAAGTCGCAAGTGACTTGTTATGAATGTGGAACCCAAGGGTCACTATTCCAATGAGTGCCCCAAGAAGATTGCCGCAGCACCCAATGCAAATGCCCCAGCTTAGCAGCAGCATCGTGTTCAGCCTGGAAGAAGGTTTGCCCCAGGGAACTCGCTCAACCGCAACGGCCGTCTCTTTCTCATGCATGTTGAAGAAGCCAAAGAAGCGCCAGATGTCGTGCTGGGTATGTTTTCTGTTAACTCAGTACTTGCAAGAGTGTTGTTTGATTCTGGAGCATCGCACTCATTTCTTACTAAAGAATTTGCATGCACTAGTAAGATTCAACCAACCAAATTGAAGCATGTTATGATTGTTCAAATACCTAGTTCGAGCACCAAATCTAGACAAATTTGCAAAGCTGTCCCTATCTGAATCCATGGCATAGATTTTTATACTAATCTAATAGTACTCGGAACTAAAGGTTTGGAAGTAGTACTAGGAATGGATTGGATGTCCAAACACAAAGGATTAATTGATTGTGCCAAGAAAGCCATAACCATGACCAGTACAGCCAGAATATCAGTAGAGCATGTATCTGAAACCTTGCCCCGTCAATTCAAGTGCAACAAGAGTATAGCCCAGCCAACCATTGACCAAGTCCATATAGTCTGTGAATACCCCGGTGTATTTCCAGATGTTTTGCCCGGTATGCCCCTAGATCGGGATATCGAGTTTATCATTAAACTAATAGCTGGAACCAGACCCATAGCCCAGAGACCATATAGTATGAACCCGTCAGAACTAGAAGAACTAAAGAAGCAACTCGATGCCATGTTAGAAATTGGACTGATTCAACCAAGTGCGTCACCTTGGAGATCCCCTGTTTAGTTTGTGGACAAGAAAGATGGAGGTAACCGTTTGTGTACGTATTATCGTAAGTTGAATAATGTCACTATCAAGAACAAGTACCCGTTGACAAAGATAGAAGACCTGTTTGACCAGTTGACTGGTGCCAAAGTGTTTTCTAAGATTGATCTTAGAACTGGCTATCATCAACTCAAAATTCGCGCAGAGGATATACGAAAGACTGACTTCACCACCAGATATGGATTATATGAGTATACCGTCATGTCTTTTGGATTAACCAATGACCCCGCTTATTTCATGAATCTCATGAGTAATATTTTTATGGACTTCCTGGATAAGTTTGTCGTTGTTTTCATCGATGACATTCTGATTTATTCCAAATCAGAAGAAGAACATGAGCTACACCTAAGGAACATTCTTGGAACCCTTAAAGAGAATCAGCTATATGCAAAGTTTAGCAAATGTGAATTCTAGTTACAGGAGGTAGGATTCCTCGGACATATTGTATCAACCGGAGGAATTGCCGTTGACCCTGCGAAGGTGAAGGATGTTTAAGATTGGCAAGCCCCAACCACTCAATCCCCAGTTCGTGCATTTCTTGGATTAGCGGGATTCTACCGCAAGTTTGTAGAAGGATTCTCGAGTATCGCGAAACCCAAGACCCAATTGCTAAAGAAGGACAAGAAGTTTGAATGGACAGACAAATGTGAAGCAAGTTTTCAGGAACTCAAGAGGAGATTGATTTCAGCCCCAATCTTGATCATGTCGGATATCACGAAGCCCTTTGGTGTATATTGTGATACATCCAAGATCGGTCTCGGATGTGTGCTAATGCAAGAAGGCACAGTTATATCTTATCTATCCCGACAACTGAAGCAGAATGAACAGAATTATCCAACACATGACCTTGAACTAGCAGCCGTAGTTCTAGCCCTGATGACATGGAGGCATTACCTGATGGGAAACCGTTGTGATATTTATTCGGATCACAAGAGCCTGAAGTATATATTCACTCAAAAGTATCTGAATATGAGGCAGAGAAGATGGATTGAGCTAATCAAGGACTATGATCTGGACATTCACTATCACCCCGATAAAGCCAATATGGTAGCAGATTGCCGTGCCGCTTGAACTCCATGATTTTGAAGGAGTAACCAAGTTTGCACAAAGAGATGGAAGATTTTTGAATGGAATTAGTAAATGAAGGATTTTTGGTTAGCATAGAACTTCAACCCACTTTGATCAGTCAGATCAAAGAGGCGTAGAAAGGAAATGCTAGTATTGATGGAATCAAACGTCGTATCGGTACAGGCAAAGTTTCCGGATTCACCGAAGACGAAGGAGGAGTTCTGTGGTACAAAGGACGTCTCTGTGTACCAGCAGATTCGGAGTTGAAAGAAGTGATTTTGAAAGAGTCCCATGATACTCTTTATTCTATCCACCCCGGAGGAACGAAGATGTATCAGGATTTGAAAGAACAATTTTGGTGGCATAAGATGAAGAGAGAAACCGGAAGCTATATCGCCAAGTGTGATATATGTTAGAGAGTCAAGGCGGGACATCAAAGACACGCAAGACTGTTGCAACCATTACAGATTCCGGAATGGATATGGGATTCAATTGGAATGGACTTTATCACCGGATTGCCTACTTCTAGTAGGGGAAATGACTCTATCTGGGTCATAGTGGACAGGTTGTCCAAAGTAGCCCATTTCTTACCAGTCAAGACCACATACCAGAGTTCGAAGCTAGCGGAGTTATACATTGCTAGAATCGTCAGTTTTCACGGAGTCCCCAAGAACATTGTATCGGATCGAGGAACTCAGTTTACCTAGAGATTCTGGAAGAAAGTCCAAGAAGGTTTAGGAACCCGACTGGATTTCAGCACAGCGTATCACCCTCAAACCGATGGACAAACAGAGCGAGTAAATCAAATACTCGAAGATATGTTGAGAGCATGTGTGCTAGAGTATGGATCTAAATGGGAAGACTGTCTGTCTTTCGCAGAATTTTCATACAACAACAGTTATCAAGATAGTCTGCAAATGGCCCCATTTGAATTTATGTATGGAAGGAAGTGTCGCACCCCTTTGAATTGGTCGGAAGTAGGAGAGAGTCAGATTTTCGGACCCCACTGTAGGGTTCGTAGCATAGAAAACCAAAATTTTCCTACGATGGGAACATCTATGTACCAAGATCTATCTACTAGATACAAGCAACGGGTGGATATACATCCATAGAATACATACCCTCGAAGACCGAATAGCGTTAACGAGGTTGTACTCGTGGATGATGTAGACGAACGCTTGCCGATCTCAAGATCGTGATGAAGTCCATCTGGTCCAGCCGGTCCAGCACGATCAAGTCTAGCACCTCAAAGCAGTGGTGCATCCGTGATCGCACACACGTACGGGTACCCCGACAACCTCCGCGCCCTCGCTCTAGCAAAGAAGCGGAAGCAACAAATCCTTCCAGAAAAAGCCACCGGGAACATGTATCTCGCTGATTCGAGACCATGGGGGAATTCGAAAGGGGAGAGAGAGATCCTTCGCGAGGAGGTGTGAGTGAGAGAGAGGGAGGGGGGCTCCTTTTATAGGGAGAGGGGGGGGCACCCAAGGGGCCATGCGCCCAGCCATGGGGCTGCCCCCTCCCCTCCTTTCATTCATGTGGGTGGACACTCCACTCACACAAAAGCCTTTCAATTCCCTCCACTCAAAAACCCACTCAAATTCCCATTAAATTTCCACCAAATTTAATGAAAACTCTCATTAAATAAAACTCCTTTTATTTATTCATAATTTTGTCAATTACTTTAATGACAAACATTCACATATAACCCCTTGCTAGTATTTCATTTCACATGCAGAAACACTTTCTACAATTTCACCCGAAAACCCGTTTCGGTATCTAGTGAAATAAATTCCTGCGCTTGTTATTCTTTTCCTGGCATATCATTTGCTCCGAATGGTGTCGGTATCCCTTAAGTGTGTCACCCTACGGTTCGCGAATAATGCGTACATGATAGAGACCCTTCTCCGATCAATAATCAGTAGCGGGACCTGGAGATCCATACTGACTCCCACACATTCAACGATGACTTCTGTGATCGTGTGAACCTTTTACGTTAGTATCTTAATCCCTTTGTTTCACGATATATTACATGTACGAGATTCGATCATCGGTATCTCCATACCTAGTTTGATCTCGTTACAAACATGCACTCTTTTCTCGTTCCCGTGATATAACATTCTAGTGATCAAATCACTTGCTTGCAAGCTAATCAGTGTGATATCACCGAGAGGGCCCAGAGCATATCTATCCGTCATCGGGATGAAAAAATTCCACTCTCGATCCATGGGTCTCAACATAACACTTTAGTAGTTCTGAAGTCATCTTTATAATCACCCAGTTATGGTGTGACGTTTGATGTCATCGAGAAACTCTTCTGGTGTTAGTGATTGACATGATCTCATGGTCTAAGGATTAGGATCACTTCGTAAGTTGTTATAGCAATATAAACTCAATGACTTTGATCGTAATGCTATACTTCAGATGAATGTTCATCACATCATTACACTAATATTGTGACCTCGTTATTAACAACATCCAATGTCCATGATCAGGAAACTTTGATCATCTTGTTAATCAACGAGCTAGTTTATAAGAGAGGCATAACTAGGAACTTCATTTTTGTTTATTAAACACACATGTATTAACGTTTCCGTATTAATACAATTATAGCATGCAAAATAAACATTTATCATAAATAAGGAATACGATAATAACCACTTTATTATTGCCTCTCGGGCATATTCCCTTCAGTCTCCCACTTGCACTAGAGACAATAATCTAGTTTGAAAACTTTGTGTATTGAACACCTATGGCTTTATGGTGTTCCAAATACTCAATTGCAAGTGGTTAACATAATCTACGGATCTGACACTTTCAGGTCCGTGTGTATTTGCATGTCTTTGCGTCTCCACGCATCACTCATTCTCCAATGAGATGGCATTGTATAAATTTGGTCTTTCGGTGAGACCTTTAGTTCCTTGGGGTTAAAACACGTCGATACTATTGTCATACAATATATCTTTAGTGTTAGCCCATTGCGAACAACACCTTAGTTTGATAACAAACTACTTGACACAAATTCCCTCCTTTGCTGCTACTATAGCAGTCATATACTTAGCCTTTTGTTGTAGTATTCGTCACAATGTCTTAACTTTGGAACTCTTCCAAATCAATCATGGAATCTCCTTTCCATTACATTGTGCCACCCATAGTTTAAATTGAGATAAACTTAATTTGTATCTTGTGACAAAACTAGTATCAATGTAACGCTTTACAATGAAATATTTGTAATTGTTTGTCACCTCTACACAAATATATTCTTAGTTCTTCCAAAAGATCATAAGAATATCCTTACTATCGTCCAATGATCATTTTATGATTCATTCTGGTATATGCTCATAACACTTAGAGCATAGGACATATCTGGATGTGTACATATCATGGTATGATTGATCAAAACATTCTCGTGTTCACTCATCAAGTGTCAAAGCACTTGAATCATGTTTCACTTATCAAGTGTCGATACACTTGAATCTTGATTCAATTCCTTTTCCATGCGACAAGAACCTTTTCTTGTCGTTTTTATATTGAACTCCTTCAATATCTCATATATGTACGTTTGGCACAACCATATTAGCGTCACAGTCTATCCACTATAGACATTCATGCTAAATATTCGGGTTTTGCCTAAGTATTTCATCGAAATGAAATTCTTAACCTTTGTCAATAAAAGATACATCATTTCTAATCAACAAGATGTCCTCCACAAAATGTATTAGAAATATGTCTTAGCGCTCCCACTTAATTTATTGCAAATGCAAGCATCTTCATCGTCTCCTGATGAAAACTCCTTTTCATCATGGTGAAGATTCCAACTCTGCGATGCTGACTTCAACCATTGAAGTTTGCATGCCCTTTTTAGCATCCTTTGAATTAACAAAACCCTTTGGATCGTGTCATGTACACATCCTAGGTAACCATTCTATTAGAAGAACTTTGTTTTGTTTATTCATCTACCATATAACAAATTATATGTAGTGGTTTCTACTTTAATCCGTCCAGACTAAATATCGCTATGAAAGATCAAATCTTGTCATAGTCAACTCCTTGAACATTGTCGTAAAATACTTTACCGATATGTCGACTATTTCATAGATGTAAAACATCCATGTCTGTTTCTTTATAGATCCAAATACGACCGATAGGTTTTTACACCTTTCCGGAGGGTCTTCCAAGTTCAAAACTTGATTTCTCGTGTATGGAACTATCACAGATTTTATGTCTTCAAGCCATTTGACGGAGTCAAGGCCCATCATCGCTTCTTTGCATGTAGTCAGTTCATCACTGTCAGACAATAATGATTTACTCTCAAATCATAGCATTTGATTGTTTAACCGACCCACTTGGTTCAATAAGAACTTAGATCTCCGTGACCACAACCTTTGAGGCACATAAGCTATGAGCATTATGGCATCCTTCGAAACGATTTCCGACGCTGCGCAACTCAGCACATTTAGCTAAGGTTCGTTAATCTTATCAAAGTTCTATTGTCCTCCCACTTAACTTTTTATGAAAAAATTCCTTCTTCAAGAAACTTCACGTTTCAAGCGACAAACCCTTTTGTCCTTGATGTTATGGAGGAATAACCAATTGTTATTCGAAATAACCTACAAAGACATGCTCATCTGACTTCGGTTGTAAACATCTTAATTATGTTTAGCATACCAAAATTTAAGAAATGACAACTTGGGTTTTACCCTAAACCATAACTCATATGGTGTCATTTCAACGGATCAAGATGGAGCTCTTTTCAGTGTAAAAGTGGTAGTCTCTAAAGCTTTAATCTTTTTAAAACATAATGGCAGTTTTATAAATAACACCTTTGATCCAACCATGTCAAACAAGGTTTCATTACAAATCTCAAACACTCCATATTCCTATGGTGTTTCGGGATATGTAAATCTAGGTGTTTTGCTAAACTTGTAACTCAAATAATCCCTTTATGATAAATCATAATTTATTTATTTTTCTTGTTACACTTGTAACTCAAATAAATCCCTTTATGATCAAATCATAAATCATTTATTTTCTTATTACAATGATTTTGCACTTCATCTTGAAAGTCTTTGAAACGTTTTCAAATATTTCATACTTCTTTCTCATTAAGTGAACATTCACTCAAATTTCCGGAGAAAGCATATGAAGTTGAAATCCATCGCTTACGACTATACATAATGGACTGCATACATCGATATGTATAAATTCCAATAATTTAGTCGTTCGTTCTTATTTGGCCTTTGAACGAAGTTTTAATTATCACGTGGAAAGTCTCACAAGCGTCACTTGATCAAATCAAAGACTCCAAAAATCTTTGAAAAATGGAGATTCTTCATGTTTTCTTTCCAATATAATTGAAACAGCGATGTCACTTCGTAAGTGATCTTTCAATCATTTGTCTTACGACATTTTAGCATTAGGTTTTATGGATGTGATTTCTCCAACTAGATTTGTAAATCATCCATCTTATACGGAATACGGTAATGATTTGAACAACCTTTGTTCTCATAATACCTGATTTAAATAACAATTATTAAAACAAATCTTGAAGTCAAGCTTTGATGTCAACGAGAAATACAAACAACGGTTTGTTTGTTTTCGATGAACATCATCACATATTCTCTTGCTAGTTACTTAGGCCATTGTGGTTCATGAATTGCGTCGTTCCGTATGAAATTTCATACCAACCAATTCGGTATCCAATACCCAAGAACCACATTGTTTAACAAGCAAAGAATACAACCATAACATGTATATCATATATATACCTAAATTGGATATTTCCAATCTTTTCTTTTCTGCCAAATATATTTTATAGATTCTCTTTCAGCATTTCCTTTTCCTTTTTAAAAGAATCTATCAACATCAAAGTGGCGCCATATACATGGCACATAGTCCAAAGCGTGTATATTCAAATAATAATACCTTTGGACTTGCACTTTGAAGTAGATCACCATCATCAAAATGATCGGTATTCTTTCAAAATCCATTCTTTAGTAATCTTTTAGTGTAGTAAACACTTTACATACATCTTCTATTCATCCTTATCATGACGACTTTCATGATCAAGCTACTTTAGTTTATAAAGGAGAATCGTGAGTATAACATTACTTTCCAAAACTCTTTTGGATGATTAGGATGTCTAGCATCTCCAACCTTCGTAAATTCTCATCCAATATGAGAACATATATTATACTCTATCATATTGCAACCAAAACATTGTTTCAGATATCGTTATATCTGTCACACATGATGGTTTCTGAAACAATTCTTTCAGCTCCTAGATAAACTTGATATTAAAACAATCAAGAATCATGGAGGCAAACATGATACTTAAGATACTAACACTGGAATTGTTACCCTAGATTTAATACCAATTATTAAATTTCACGGAGTAAATAGAATTTTGCTGAAAGTTTGCAATAGGACTTTAAACTTTAGATTGACACTCAACACAATACGATACCAGTTCGTAAAGTATATATCCAGAATTCTATAGTTCTATTATCTCAATTACGACTATGCATAAGGTGGTGAACGAATGCCAATGACTACAACAAATTATGAAAATTCACTTTGATTTAATTTATGATAAATTTAGTTCTACTAATCCAAATTAGAAATGAACTCCCACTCAAAAACGACATCCCTCGTGTCTTTTTGGTGATTACATGAACCAAATCCACTACACCAAGTCCGATCATCACGTGAGTCGGCGTAGCTTCAAAGGCGAGCATCCATATGGTCATCATATCAAAACATATGACTCATGCTTAACCTTTCGGTCCGTGTTCCGATGCCATGTCTGTACATGCTAGGCTCGACAAGTAAGAACCTTAGTATTCGAGTGTGTAACTATCTTACACCCGCGATATGCTCGTGGATTCAAGTACACCCGATCATCACGTGATGTCTTGAAGCGACGATACATTGTCGGTGCATACTTAAGGAAGAACACATTTTTATCTTGATATATAAATGAGGGATCATCTTATTATGCTAATAAAACGCTAAACAAGCAATATAAGATGCAATCAAACATCACATGTTTATTAGTGAAATGATATGGTTCCCGCATATGATCTCTATCATGTGCACCATGGTATGATCACTATCATACCTATATGTGTAAGGCCAAGGTCTATGGAACTTACATGTTATGTGTGTTGTAAGAGTATCATCTCATACTTCTACTTACAACATCACCATATCATAACACTAGCCCAGCAACAATCTAAACTAGACGCCTCTAATTTATCCATTGCAAGTTTTACGTGGCTTAGGGCTTTCGAAGATAGAACCGTTCTTACCTACGAACATGAACCACAACGAGGATAACCAAATTGTTGACAACTCGTTGCAAATTAGATATTGACTATAGTAGGAGAGACAGACAGCCGCTAGCCACTTATGCAAAACTAGTTGCATGTCAAGCGTGGAACAGGTATCATGTGTGAGGACATGTAAAGTTTGTCCAGGCCGCTTCATCCCACTATGCCACCAATATCCAAAGTACAACTAAGAAGCAATAAAATGATCATCATCGCCCACATACTCATATGTGTACTACCCGTGCAAAGCATCTATGCATAAAGCTGGCTCTGATACCACTGTAGGGTTCATAGCATAGAAAACAAAAATTTTCCTATGATGGGAACATCTATGTACCAAGATCTATCTACTAGATACAAGCAACGGGTGGATATACATCCATAGAATACATACCCTCGAAGACCGAATAGCGTTAACGAGGTTGTACTCGTGGATGATGTAGACGAACGCTTTCCGATCTCAAGATCGTGATGAAGTCCATCTGGTCCAGCCGGTCCAGCACGATCAAGTCCAGCACCTCAAAGCAGTGGTGCATCCGTGATCGCACACACGTACGGGTACCCCGACAACCTCCGTGCCCTCGCTCCAGTGAAGCAGCGGAAGCAACAAATCCTTCCAAAAATAGCCACCGGGAACATGTATCTCGCTGATCCGAGACCATGGGGGAATTCTAAAGGGGAGAGAGAGATCCTTCGCGAGGAGGTGTGAGTGAGAGAGAGGGAGGGGGCTCCTTTTATAGGGAGAGGGGGGGCACCCAAGGGGCCATGCGCCCAGTCATGGGGCTGCCCCCTCCCCTCCTTTCATTCATGTGGGTGGACACTCCACTCACACAAAAGCCTTTCAATTCCGTCCACTCAAAAACCCACTCAAATTCCCATTAAATTTCCACCAAATTTAATGCAAACTCTCATTAAATAAAACTCCTTTTATTTATTCAGAATTTTGTCAATTACTTTAATGACAAACATTCACATATAACCCCTTGCTAGTATTTCATTTCACATGCAGAAACACTTTCTGCAATTTCACCCGAAAACCCGTTTCGGTATCTAGTGAAATAAATTCTTGCGCTTGTTATTCTTTTCCTGGCATATCATTTGCTCCGAATGGTGTAGGTATCCCTTAAGTGTGTCACCCTACGGTTCGCGAATAATGCGGACATGATCGAGACCCTTCTCCGATCAATAATCAATTGTGGGACCTCGAGATCCATACTGACTCCCACACATTCAACGATGACTTCTATGATCGTGTGAACCTTTTACATTAGTATCTTAATCCCTTTGTTTCACGATATATTACATGTCCGAGATTCGATCATCGGTATCTCCATACCTAGTTTGATCTCGTTACCGACATGCACTCTTTTCTTGTTCCCGTGATATAACATTCTAGTGATTAAATCACTTGCTTGCAAGCTAATCAATGTGATATCACCGAGAGGGCCCAGAGCATATCTATCCGTCATCGGGATGAAAAAATTCCACTCTCGATCCATGGGTCTCAACATAACACTTTAGTAGTTCTGAATCCATCTTTATAATCACCCAGTTATGGTGTGACGTTTGATGTCATCGAGAAACTCTTCCGGTGTTAGTGATTGACATGATCTCATGGTCTAAGGATTGGGATCACTTCGTAAGTTGTTATAGCAATATAAACTCAATGACTTTGATCGTAATGCTATACTTCGGATGAATTTTCATCACATCATTACACTAATGTTGTGACCTCGTTATTAACAACATCCAATGTCCATGATCAGGAAACTTTGATCATCTTATTAATCAACAAGCTAGTTTATAAGATAGGCATAACTAGGAACTTCCTTTTTATTTATTAAACACACATGTATTAATGTTTCCGTATTAATACAATTATAGCATGCAAAATAAACATTTATCATAAATAAGGAATACGATAATAACCACTTTATTATTGCCTCTCGGGCATATTCCCTTCACCCACATCCTACGATAAGTAGAAGAGAAGGTTCACAAGATTCGTTAGCACCTCAAGACCCCCCAGTCAAGACAGAAGAGTTACACCGACAAGAGACGTCGAGACCTCGCTTTCAATATCGGAGATTTTGTGTATCTCAAAGTATCGCCTTTGAAGGGAATGCAGCATTTCTAGCTCAAAGGAAAGTTAGCCCCCAGATATATCGGACCCTTCAAGATTCTGAATTGTCGAGAAGTATCATATCAATTGGAACGGCCGGAGGAAATGTCCGCAGTGCACAATGTGTTCCATATATCGTTACTTTGCAAATGCCTTGAAGTTCCGGAGAAGACTGAAGTTTTCAAGAACATTGATCATCAGAACATAGAGATCAACAATGACCTGACCTATCCTGATGTACCCATCCGTATTTTGGAACAAGCTTTTAGAACAACCAAAACCTGAAGCATCAAGTTTCTCAAGATTCAATGGAGCAACCACACCGAAGAAGATGCTACCTGGGAGCGAGAAGATCACATCAGGGCGGAGTTTCCCGATCTCTTTAAGTCCTAGGTAATCTTTCTTCTTCCTTTTTCAAATCTCGGGACGAGATTTTGTTTAAGGGGGGAAGGTTTGTAACATCCCAAAAATATGAAACAATGATCATCAAACTCTAATCACTAAAATTAGGGTTAACAAAAACTTTGATTTAATTTAAATCATATGAATACATGTGTGAATGTGATGATTTGATAAATGCATGAATGAACTTGTGTGATTAACCTCAAGAAATGGTTTAAAGGTGAAAATAACATCATATAAAACATTTCCAAACAGAAAAAACTCAAGATAAAATTAAAAACAAATCAACTAGAGCAAATGGATATTTTTGCCAATCTTGGTCACTAGGTCATTTCTAGTGTTTCTAGTCCAAGTTTTCAAACAGAAACTTTTCCAATTCTTTTCACCCCTTTCTAGACCAAGTAAAAGTGAAGCAAAGCCCACATTTCAAACTTGCAGAAACATTTGGCAACCTCATTCAAATCACAAGTAAAAATTGAATCTTTATCATATGTGAAGATCACACATTTTCAAAACCCAACCAAACCAGTGCCCCTTGACTAATCCAACTAACCAGATACTCCCTAGTATGTGCCTAGCAAACCCACCAAGTTTGAATCCAAAATTCAAATTTGAATTTCTTTCGGCCATTTCATCAAACACCTTGTTAGCAACAAACAACAAAACATCAAACACTATTTTGCATCAGTAAATTTGGCCATCCTTGTTCCCTCTCTGGTTGCAACAAGCTCTTAGTAGCTCATCTAGCCTCTTTAACAATCTTTAGCACCACAGTGAGCAAGCCTAGCCAGTCAGGGTGAGCATGCCGAGAGAAAACTTGCCACCCCCATGTCGCCAGGGAGCTAGAGGAAGAACTAGCCTCGCCAACCTTGTCCCACAGACACAACACCGTCCACCGCCACCCTCTGTCCAAGCCCCGAGCATAGCCAGCCCCTGGACCACACGGCAAGCTCATGCCAAACCTCTCTACGTGCGAGCCAAGAGCGCGCCACCCTCGACTAGAACCCATAGACCGCGCACCGCCCTTGCTGCTTGCGTGCCTGATCACCACCGCCCCAGCAACCTTGCAGACATGCCCGTTCGCCGCTGCACAACCAGGAGCACCCGTGCGCCATTAAAATTGTCGTCGGACCCGCCCAGAGCGTCCACGTGTTCCGACCGATCAGCACCGCCCCACGCCTCGCCACCACGCCGTTGAGCTTCGCTAGGCAGCACAGCACCGCCCTCAACCGTCGCCCATGCCATTAGCCCTCTGTACCATCGACCACGAGGATCTTAGCCCGCGCCCGTCGGTCCCCTCGCTGCAATATGAAAGGAGACCTCCCTGCTCGTTTTCTTCACACCAGTTCACTCCCCACCTCTCACTGATCACACCCACTCACTCCCAGAGCAAGGCGATCAGCGCATCGCCGGAATTTCACCGGAGTTCGCCTCTGCAGAGGAGGAGAGGCGCCGTTGATTGGAACCACCCCAGGAGAAGCTGACGGTACCAAGAGAACCACAGTTGTCAACTTCGTCGTTCACCCATGTTGCCGACCATCGCCTGAGCCCCGGTGAGCCTCCCACGACCCCCACTGACCGCGCTAGGGTTCATGCTCGTCGCGTCCTGTTCAGGCATGGATAATGAACTCGAGCCGTTCGATTAGAATTAGATCCTACGGCCTCGATCATCCCGTACCGGTTCGCTCCTCACTGTCTCACTAACGCGTGGGGACAGTCACTTAACCAGCCCGCGCGTGCGCTGTGCGTAGTGGGCCGGCCCAGTTAAACCTCCCGCGCGACCCAATAATTCAAATATACTTTTATTCATTTTTTTTCAAACACAGTTCTGTACCTAGATTCAAAAATCAACCCAACTTGATTCACTGAACCAAAATGCATGAAACCAATTTTGTTAGAAAGGTACTGGAAAGCTTAATCTAAGTCCGTTGGATTCAAACCATTTAGATTTGTAGATCACCCATGGTAAAAACAACAAGGCAGAAGCTTTTCTGCATTCAAACATTTTTCAAAATTCAACCATAAGAGCTTTTGAGTTGAGTCCAACTCTTAAAAATCACATTTCACCATACCTTTTAGAACGTACAAAAATATATAGGTTTACTTACGGAAATAATGATCGAGTAATAAAAGAATGCCACATAGGCATTTCTAGTCACTTTATTTAAATAAAATAAAAAGGTTAAACCTTATTAAATTGTGACACCACTTTAAATCACATTCCCATGTGCTGAAATATGTGGTGATGACATGTGTCAACATGATCCCATGTTTGAGATGGAGAATATTATATCTTAATTAGTTTTCAATGAGTAGAAATTACTTTTCTACAATAAAATAAATAAGACAAGTGCCTTAATCTTGTAATGTTAGTAATGATGCTAGATCATCTAGTGTGAACCATTGTGTGATTATTGGAAATATTTAAGTATTGTTTGGTGATTGTGTACCTCATATTTATTTATAGACACTAGTACCGACGAAGGATACGAGGAGGAAGGAGGATACTACGTGGAAGAAGCCGAGGAGAACTTCAACCACTGCTCTGCACAAGGCAAGTCTATATTTGCAACCTTGCAAGCTAACACTTGCAAGATACCCTACTTAAGCATATGTGATTATACCCACTTCACACACCATCCTATTTTTACATGTAAGCTTAGTATTTTATTGTCTTTATTAAAAGATTTCTATCAAAAGTTTACTTAGTTACTCGTAGATTCTAGAAAGATAATTGAAGGTAGCATAAAGAGCATAAAACTTGGCCTAAGTTAGATAATCTTAATGTCATATTGAGGCATGAGATTGAACTTAGCTAATCCCCACTTGTTTACCACCCCTCATTAGTATTTACCCCCACTTGTAGATGCTAGTGCTAAGCATAAAACATGATCAACTTTAGATGGGAATGCTTGGTGAAAATGGTTATGAAAACCTTAGAATGATGAGTCATTCTACTACAATGTTTTGACATGTGTTTCTGAACACCATATGATTTTGATGATGAAAATGTTGAGGCATGAGCCTTAGCCCTTTATAAAACTAATGGTTGTCTGGATGCGATACCATTCCAATTTTACCGTACAACCACAATACCCGAAATTTGGGTAGGGTTTGACTGGAAATTTATATACCTTAGTATGGGTTCCCTTGCGGCCAATGTCTGAGCTGAGGCTACCTTGTGAAGATTGTCCACCTGTGCAGTTCCCAAGATGAGAGTTGGTCATGGTTGGGGGGCCAAACTTACAGGAGAGGTGCCTATACTAGGGCGTGTAATTGAAAGGTGAGGATTGATTATCTGCATACTGAGTATGGTGAATTCAGGATTGTTCCTGATGGATGTATCAAATGTTGTGGCGAAAGTGTACAATATCTACAGAGTGTCAAACTATTCGAATAGTCGCGTCCGCGGTTATGGACAGTTGGAGTGGCCATACTGTTCCCCCGTCAGATATTTTCAAAACAACTTGTGAAGTGATTTGTGACTTTGACTTGACAACAGAGTTGTGATATGAAATTCAAGTTCCCACTTAGGTGTTATAAAACTTCCAACTAGTTTTCTTTGCTTCTGAACTTAGTAGAGGTAAATCTGGCTATTTATAAAACAACCCTAGAGCTTAGAATCTTACTACAAACCCCCCCCCCCCCTTAACTTGTTAGTATTAGTTTGCGAGTACTTAACGAGTACTCATGGCTTTGTCCCTGGCTATTCTCGTGGCCAGACTATGAAGAGGATTATCAGGATGACGGACCGCAGGAAGGTTACGACAACTAGGATCATCTCTCATCGTCAGCATTGCCTGTGACCCTTAAGATGGAGCTTCGCCTACGCTACCGTTATCTTTACGTTATTCCGCTGCTTGAATTGTATTAAGAACTGGATCATGAGATCCTTATTTGTGTAAGATCTTATGTATGGTTTGTAATGGATGATGTACTATGATATCCAAATCTGTTATGTCTCACAAAAATGGTAATCCTAGGATTGTGATGTATGGCATAACAGGCATCTGTGATTAAAAATCCGGGTGTTGACACCGGATGATTCTAAATCTCAATCTGGATACGTATTTACTTTAAATGATGCAGCAGTTAGCTGGAGGAGTGCAAAGCAAAGCGTTGTGGCGAGATCTTCAACTAAATCGGAATACATAGCTGCTTCGGAGGCTTGACAAGAGGCGATATGGATGAAGGAGTTCATTATAGAGCTCGGTGTGGTTCCCAGTGCGCTGGACCCAATGTCTATGTATTGTGATAACATGGGCGCCATAGCCAATGCGCAAGAACCAAGGTCACACAAGAAGCTAAAGCATATCAAGCTGCATTTTCACGCTATTCGAGAGCATGTCCAAGATGGTGACATAAAGATTTGCAAAGTACACATAGATCTGAATGTGGCGGATCCGTTGACTAAACCTCCCCTGAGGGAAAAACATGAACAACACCAAACCGCCACGGGTGTTCGGTATATTACCATGTAATCTAGATCAGTTGACTCTAGTGCAAGTGGGAGACTGTTGGAGATATGCCCTAGAGGCAATAATAAAAGTAGTTATTGGTATATCTTTGTGTTTATGATAAATATTTACATTCATGCTATAATAGTATTAACCGGAAACATTAATACTTATGTGATTTGTAAACTAAATTAGAGTCCCTGGTAAAGCCTCTTAGTAATACTAGCTTGTTGGTTGATAGATGATCGTGGTTTCCTGATCATTAGCATTGAGATGTTGTTAGCAACAAGACATTATCATTAGGAGAATGATGTGATGGACATACTCCTATAGATAAGCGTAGCATAAAGATCAAGTCATTTCAATCGTTCGTTTGCTATAAGCTTTCTGATACATAGTAACCTAATTCCTTCAGCCATGAGATAATGCTAATCACCATCACCGGAAGGATTCTTTGATGACATCAAACACCACACCATAACTGGGTGGCTATAAAGGCGGCATTGAGTGTACGGAAAGTATGTGTTGAGGCACATGGTTCAAGAGTGGGATTTATCCATCCACTTGACGGATAGATATACTATGGGCCCTCTCAATGGAATGTCATCCAATTAGCTTGCAAGCATGTGACTGGCTCACAAGGGATCACATATCACGGGAACGAGAAAAGAATACTTATCGATAACGAGGTTGAACTAGGTATGTAGAGATACCGACGATCAAACCTCGGATGATTAAACTATCGTGAGACAAAGGGAAATTGGTATCGTATGTAAGTGGTTCATTCGATCGCAAAGTTATCGTAGAAATATGTGGGAGCCATATGAATTTCCAGATTCCTCTATTGGTTATTGATCGGATGTAGCATCCCAATTGTCTAACAATTGTAATGCTACTTGGTCTAGTAATATAATGGCTACTTCAAACATATAATTGTTGCACCATCATTATATCATGCTCATGTCATCATGCCACCTTGCATTTGAGCATCATATAAAACCCTTTTCCATTTGGTTCTTATCTCATCTGCATTATTAATTGTATTTGCCTCTTGATATTGTATTTGGTTCTTGATATATTGTTTAATGCCCAAGTTGAGTTGGGGGCATATCTCTTGTTTAACTCCACCACCTTTCTTTTCACCACCTTATAATTCCACCATCCAACTAAATATGAGCTTGGCTTTATTTGAGTTTATCTCTAGCTCATGTGGGTTGGGATGGATCTAATTCTTCTACCACATGCTCTCATCTTAGTGTCATGTTGTTTTCACATTATTGATACATGAGAGCCACATGGCCACCTTTGCATGCCTTGTGAGTGGTACCTTTTTCCTAGCTTCCATAGTTGTGGTTTTGGGGTTATCATCATGTTGGGGTATTTTTGAGGCCTTATTAAATACCTAGTGGCATACACACACTAGCAAGCCCCAAATATAATCCAATGTGATCATCTCCATATACTCCACTTGGAATATTTTTTTTCTAAATTCCTTTGCTTGGGCCTTACTCCAATTTTGGAAGTGCAAATGAATAATGCCATGTAATGATGTTGTTCTCACAATAATCAACATGGCAATAAATGTTTTGCATGGGCCATGCAAGCCCCACCTTTTGCTTGTTCTTTGGATTTTATTTGAATTTTGAGTGCATTTAAACCACATCTCTCTCTCCTCTTAGCTTGATCTTGTTTGAGCTTGCTTAAGACCATCATCACCACACCCCTCCCTTGTGTTGCTTGATCTAGTTGGAGCATGCAATCTCCTATAAACCCCAAGCCACCAACCCATCACCCTAATCACCTAGCTATCACCACCCTACCTCTCCTCTCTTTACCATCCCCTCTAACCTAGCTCTAACCTAAACCCTAAGTCCACCCCTCTCTAGCTAACCCTAGCTCGACCCCCACATGCTCTACCCTCCTACCCCTCTCTAGCAAACCCTAGCCGAGCCACCCCATCCCTCCTACCCTAGAGCTCCAACCCGAGCTACACCACCCCAACCCGAGCCTACCCCCCTCTCCTTTCTTCCTCTCTTTCTCCTGCCCTAGGGGCCCCTCTAGCCGAGCCACTCTCCCAGGCCTCGCCGTCCCCACCTGGCAGCCTCACCTTCCCCCAGCACCACCTCCCCTGCCAGCTCGTGCACGTGAGGGAGGGTGCAAAAAGGTGGCCGAGCCAACCTTCCCCTCCCCCACGCAACCTCACCTGCCCCTCTCGTTCTTATCCACCCCCTCGCCCCTCCAGCCTTCCCCAGATCCGCCCAGGGCGACGCCCCCATCTCCCTTCCTCTCCTCTCCTCTACCTAGCCTCGCCGGCCACCGTCGGTCTCCTTCTTCCTCCGTCGTTCCAGGAGGCGCAGGCGGGCAGCAGCGTGTCAGCGAGGACGATAAGGCCGCCCTGCTTCGCCCCTGTACCTGCAGACGAAGGAGGAGGACGCCCAGGCCGAGGAGCACCCGCGCCGCCCGACGAAACCCTAGCTCGCCGTTCCTCTGCCTCACCATCGACCTGCTGCTCCCCTGCACGATCCAGGCCCTCCAACGACCCCGCGGTGAGCCACTCTACCTCCCAGACACCTCCCCTTTCTTGTTCGTTTCCTGGATGAGCGGGTCACGGCGACGAGCGCCCTCGGTGCACGGCGTGAACGTCCACATCGTCTCGCTCCCGCGCGCGCAAACCCTATCTAGCCGCCTACCCCCCTCCTGTCAACTACCCAACCCCATCAGAAGTTGCCGGCGCCGAGCATGTCGCGAGTTCGATCCCCACCCTCGCCACTCTGCCGCGCGGGGCGGAGAGGAAGATCAACAGTGGGCCGTGGCCACTTTGTGCTTAACCCCCTGGTCTTTTTGCCGCCCTTTCCGCGATCCCAAGCCCCACACCTATGTCTCGCTGCTTTTACAAAAGGCTCCCGACAAACACGGCAATCAACCCAGTCCCCTTCCTTTTTGACTGCGGCGTGATGCGCCAGCCAGCCAGGCCCCACCCGTCAGCGACAGTGGGTAGGACCTGCTGGGTACCAAAAGTCCAGCAGCCTGTCTGTTTTATTTCTAAACAAATTCAAATTAATTCAAATTCAAATATAAATCTGTTTTCAAATAACTTTTAAAATATTAATCCAAATAATACAAATAATATATGTTTTCAAATCAGAAAAATGTGAGGATTTCAAATATGCAATCCAAAATATATTTTGAACACTTAAATTTCCAAGTTTATTTAAATTACAATAAATGCCCCTTTTTCTTAAATAATTAATAACTTTTGATTTATAAGTCCAAATTCAATAAATAATATGTCTAAAATGATTAGCTCGACGAGACCTTTCTGTTTATGCAGTCCATGGTTTGAATTGAAGCATGCATCATATAAATATAAAGTATGCAGCAACTTAATTGTGAATAAAATGGGCCCAAAACTCAATAAAATGATTTAATCTTGTATCTCACACCTCACCCATGCCATGCTACCTTATTGCCATCCAAATTGTGCATCATTCATCATGGCATGATTGTTTGCTTGATGCATTTATTCATATGCTTGTGCACTTTATTTATGTTGGCCCTTGTTTGTCTGGTTCTTCTTCGGATAGACGCTGAGCAGGGGATATATCAAGAGAACCAGGAGCACTACCCAGATCCATTCCTCGCTTCAACTGAGCTGCCAGGCAAGCACTACCACATGCTTGCATACATATAGTACCGACTGCCTCTATCTTATTCTTGCATCATTGAGTCGCGCTTGCATTAAATTGAATCCCAAGTATTGCATAGCCTTTACTTTTGAACCCCACCGAAGCTTGTACCTCCATCCCATGAGCCATTACTACAGGAGTTGTTTGAGCCATGCGAGTCGTAGAACAGCATGTGTAGGGTATGTGAGTGTCTGATGGATAACGAGGTACCTAAACAACTTAACCCGAGTAGTAATGGGATAACTAATGAAAGTGGCATCGGTGAGCCATATTCGCTATTTGGTTTTTCAGGCTCACTTGTGTCCCGTACGACCCCGAGTACTTGATTCCTGTTCCAAGAATATTCGCGCTATCCACATCCGGGAGGCTTATGGACCCTCCTGAGCCAGAGCTTGATTCATTCTTATTTCTTGGGGCCACAAACTAGTTTGAGGTTTTATTTACGATCCTGTACCTATGCCATGCTTTACTGCTTTATTTAAGATTGTGCGGTACCTTAATCTTATCTGTTTAGGATGGCCCGTTTGATTGTGTCGACAAGCCAGTCACACTTTCGGGTTCCCGATCGTTCGACGCCTCCACAACCTTAAGCCCGTTTGAAGTAAGCCGTTCGAGATCTACTTAAAGGGGTGGCCCCCTGCAATATTTCTGAATCCTGCAATTGCTTTGTCGTGACTGTCTCGTTGGGTTTTGATTTGGTTTTTCCGAGGCATATCGAGTGTGTGTTGCTATTTGTGCACCCCTGCAGGGTAAAACTTTCTGAAAGCCGTGTCCGCGGTTATGGACGACTTGGAGCACAGTCTCGATCATAGACAAGTATAACTAAAGTACTGCTTTTAATTTGACTAGACTAGGTACCTGACTAGTAAATAGTGCAACACTCATGGAATGGATACTAAAACTGCCAACGGATGGGGGTTGTTCGTCCGCTTCCTCGTCGGTAAGCGAGGAGGAGGATGGATCTGTTAAGATTACCTTTATAACTGTTATAACTGTTGTTATTAATTCACGGACATCCGTCTATCTCTGGTTAGGCGGATGGTTAGCGAGTATCTATAGAACTGTTAGGGTTTATCTTTTGCTGCAATTGCTTCACCCCAGGTTGTGTCCCCTTTAGAGGCATAAAGACTTGCTGAGTACCCCTAGGGTCTCACACGATAAATTATTGGTTCAGATGAACAGGTACACTCGCAAGATGGATACTGGGTGGAAGAGACGGACGATGTGGGCAACGATCATTCGGTGTAGAGATTCCGGGAACGGGGATCCGTGAGATTTGTGGGCGGGATCTGCTTATTTATGGGGCATCTTATGCCGATTTGCTTCTTATCCGTACTCGGACTTTGTCTTCCGCTTCCGCTTGATACTTTGTTGATTGATGTATGAGGAGATAGCCTAAACTATTATATCTATCTAGGACATTTGGATCTTGCCGTATGGCGTTGCAATATTTCCTTTCTTTTTAGATGGGATGACTCTGATGTACTGTTGTATGGTGGCTTGCATACATACTCATTTGTGTATGTAGTTGATCCCTTCGCCTGCCGATTACGCCGCCCGTTCTTGTCCCGATGTTTGGAAATGGTTGGGACGGCCGAAAGGTCTACCTGTGAGTGGCATTTGGGCCCCACCGTACTATTTCAACCATTTCTGATCATCCAGGCTTGTACTAGGAGCGTAATTCACCGAGGTAGTTACAATTGGTATCAGAGCCATCCCGCCCTTCAGGGTCTCAGCCAAATGGTCGTTGTCTGTCTAGCAAATATTTTGGTAGCTATGTATACTAGGGAAAAACAAAACGCGAGAGTAGGACTGCTTCCACTTTTCTTCTTACCCAACCACCAACCCTTTTCTGGTAAGGAAGTGTAACGTTTTCAATCCTCTTCTTAAATTCAAACTAGGATTCACGTGTTCTGGGTTTCCGTAGTACCATAGGTTGTGTGTGTGTGTGTGTGTGTAACTCCTTGTCTACCTGTTGCATCCAAGTTGTTATCTTATCGGCCTTTTGGTTATCAACTGTTGGTACATTCCATACCGACAGGCTTTTGTAAACCGACGCGATCTGTCTTCCTCTTTGTTATCCGACGTTATCTTCTGTTGTGTGTTTGTTTCTGTAGTTGCTAATCTTTAGGTTATCGTGAGAAGAAGGGGTTGGGATATGTGTTTTACTTGTTCATGTGCGGAGTAATGATTTGAGTACGGGATGGAGTCGCGACCATACCACTACTCTTATCATTCGCTCTTGTATATTGAATTGGTAGCGGCACTAATCTTGATTCGTTAAGAGATTTTATGCATATTGGTATTTTAATGCGAAATTTGTGGAAATTTTTCTTTGATATATATGTACCACACTCCTTTTCGATGTGCGATATGCTTAATATCTTCTAGGTGCTTTAAACTTTGTTGATATTTTAATATCATCTTAGTAAATTGTATCCTTAATCTTGAGTAATCCCATCTTGGTACTATTTTGGATTATTATTATTCTCCATCATAGTACTGACTTGTGTGTTATATCAATAACAGGATGGCACCACCACGCCGTTCTGAGGAGGACATACAACCTGAACTGGGGGCAGCTTTGTCAAGCATCGCCAATGCCTTGGCAGCAATGCAGCAGAACCAGCAGCGGTTCGAGGAAAGTGTCAGGAGGAATGAGTTTGTGCCGCTACCTCCACCTCCCAAGCGAGGAGACATCAAGAGCTTCCTGAAGTTCAACCCTCGTCAGTTTGATGTTTCTGATCAACCACTGGATGCTGATGATTGGCTGCGTGAGATGTCAAGGTTACTGGCAACTGCTGATGTTCCCGAGCAAGAATGGGTAAAGTGTGCTACTCACCTTCTGAATGGAGATGCAGCTCTCTGGTGGGAGAATTACCTGAAGGCAAACTGCACTGGTTTTCAGCCTACTTGGGAACAGTTCACTGGAGCTTTCAAAGAACAGTATCTGTCAGAAATTGTCATGGAGAGAATGAAGGAAGTGTTTCTTAACCTGAAGCAGGGCAATGATAATGTCAATACCTACATCAGGAACTTCATGAACCTGTCTCGTTATGGTGGCGATGAGATCTCTGATGACAAGAAGAAGCAAATGAGGTTCGTGCAAGGGCTCAATGCATCGATTAAGTATGCAATCACACATGCAAGGTCAAGGCCTTTTCCGAACTTCAGCATACAGCTCTGCAGGAAGAGGCAAGTAGGCAAGTGTTTGACGAGTCAAAGAAGCACAACCGTGATGCAGCAAGCTCTTCAGCTATGTCAGCTCCTTCTAAGCGTCGCGTCTGTGTTCCTAACACCCCACCGTCGCTCCCGGCTCCACCAAGACCTTCAAGCTACGCGGCAAGGCCACCAAACTTCCTCACTTTGCTCCTGGGGCTACAACCACCACTACCTCGAGCGCTCAAGGAGTCCTGGCTACGTTGCTCCACGTCCAGCTGGTGCTTGTTACACTTGTGGAGACTCTGGGCATCAACAATGGAACTGTCCGATGAAGAACAAGGCTCTTCCTCCACCACCTCCAAGATCTGCGGCAAGCTCTCCTTTGGCTCGTGCACCACCACCTCGGGCTCTCAACATCAACACCAAGCCCGAGTCTACTGTTGCTCGTGCCAACTGCATCAACGCCGCTCAAGCTGAGCATGCACCTGGAGTTGTGATGGGTATGCTTCCCGTTAACTCAGTTCCTGCAAGAGTTTTGTTTGATTACGTGCATCGCATTCTTTTGTGTCTCACAAGTTTGCAAATGAGAATGTGTTAGCTATGGAACCTCTACTTAAGCAGTTAAGGGTCCTATCTCCTGGTTCAAACATGAGGGCTGCTTATATCAGCCATGGCAATCAAATTGAGATTGGTGGCTCTTCGTTCTCGGCGTCCTTAATTGTTCTGGGCAATTCTGACATTGATGTCATCTTGGGCATGGATTGGTTGACAGCAAATGCAGCTGTGATTGATTATGCTGAACGCTCGGTTTCTCTGAAGATTCCTGAAGGCCATATATTCTATTCTCCAAGTCTGACTCTGCTATCCAGCTTTTCTTTGGCAGCTCTGAATGTTGATGCTATGGAAGCTATTCAGAGTGTTCCGGTGGTCTGTGAGTTCCCAGATGTCTTTCCTGAAGAGTTGCCAGGTATGCCTCCGAATCGTGAGGTTGAGTTTGTTATTGAGCTTGAACCTGGTACCGCTCCTATCTCCAAGCGGCCTTATAAGATGGGTCCTGCTGAGTTGGCTGAACTCAAACGTCAGCTTGATGAACAAGAGAAGTTGGGTTTCATTCAGCACAGTACTTCTTCTTGGGGTAGCCCAACTCTCTTTGTGAAGAAGCGAGACCAGACTGATAGACTTTGTGTTGACTATCGGGCTCTCAATGCTAAAACCATCAAGAATAAATATCCCCTTCCGCGGATTAATGATCTCTTTGATCAGCTAGCTGGAGCTGTGGTTTTCTCTAAGCTGGACTTGAGGAGTGGTTATCACCAAATCAAGATTCGCAAGGAAGATGTTCCGAAGACAGCTTTCACCACCCGCTATGGCCTGTATGAGTACACGGTCATGTCTTTCGGTCTCACCAACGCACCTGCCACCTTCTCGAGGCTCATGAACTCGGTTTTCATGGAGTATCTTGACAAGTTCGTTGTGGTCTACCTGGATGACATCTTAGTCTATTCTAAGTCACAAGAAGAGCATGAAGAACACCTTCGGTGTGTCCTAAACAAGCTTCGTGAGAACCGCTTGTATGCAAAGTTCTCCAAGTGTGAGTTCTGGCTGCCTCAAGTAACCTATCTTGGTCATGTTATCTCTGCCAAGGGCATTACAGTCAATCCTGAAACCGTGAAGACAATTGTTGAATGGCTTCCTCTGTTAATGTCAAAGAAGTGGAGTTTCCTTGGTTTGGCTAGTTATTGCCGCCGCTTGCTCAGAACTTTTCGAAGATAGCGAAGCCTCTTACCGATCTCCTCAAGAAAGGCAAGAAATACCTTTGGACTCCTGCATGTCAAACAAGCTTTGAGACACTCAAAGAGAAGCTCACTTCCACACCAGTCTTGGTTCCTCCGGATACATCCAAGCCGTTTCAGATATTCTGTGACGCCTCCTTGCATGGATTGGGTGCGGTCCTTATGCAAGAAAAACAAGTTGTTGCTTATGCCTCTCGTCAGTTGAAGACGCATGAGATCAACTATCCTACACATGACCTCGAGCTCGCAGCAGTTGTCTTTGCTTTGAAAGTATGGAGGCACTACTTGCTTGGCAACCGCTAGAGATCTTTTCGATCACAAGAGTCAAGTATATCTTTACTCAACCTGATCTCAACCTTAGGCAAAGGAGATGGATTGAAGCAATCAATGACTTCGATTTGACCATCAACTACACTCCGGGAAAAGCTAATGTCATGGCAGATGCTCTCAGCCGCAAAGCTTATGTCAACAACCTCATGATGGAAGAACAACAGCCTCTCTTGTGCGAGGAATTCCGTCAGCTCAACCTGGAAATTGTGGAACAAGGGTATCTCCTGAACCTTCTAGCAACACCTCTCTTGGAAGAAAGGGTTCGCTCTTCTCAGCTTGGTGATCCGCACACAAGAAAGATCATCTCTAGGCTTCAGCTTCCGAAGTATGAGTCCTTTCACGTCGATGATCAAGGCACGCTCTTCTTTGAACACCGGATGTTTGTTCCGAACTACCCGGGTTTGAGAGAGCAAGTTCTCAAGGAGGCGCATGATTCTTCTTTTCTATCCACCCTGGCAGCACAAAGATGTACATGGACTTGAAAACACAATATTGGTGGCCTGGTTTGAAAAGGTATTGTGCCAAGTATGTCTCAGAGTGTGATGTCTGCCGCAGAGTGAAAGCTGTTCATCAGAAACCTTCCGGTCTTCTACAGCCATTGAAACCCCCGGAATGGAAATGGGAGAAAGTAGAGATGGACTTCATCACTGGTTTTCCTAGGTCGCAGAAGGGCAACAATGCAATCTTTGTTGTCATTGACAGGCTTTCTAAAGTGGCTCACTTCTTCCCCGTCAAGGAAACCATTTCTGCAATTCAGTTGGCGGAGCTCTATATCAAGTAATTGTCTCTCTGTATGGGGTTCCTCTCGAGATCAGTTCAGACCGTGGAAGTATCTTCACTTCCAAGTTCTGGGAGAGTTTCCAAAATGCTTTGGGAACAAAGTTGAACTTCAGCGCAGCCTACCACCCTCAGTCGCAAGGACAAGTGGAAAGGATCAATCAGATTCTGGAGGATATGCTTCGTGCTTAAGGCCATCTCTTTTGGCATGAAGTGGGAAGAATGTCTTCCTTATGCTGAATTCTCGTACAACAACAGCTTCCAGAAAAGTTTAAAGATGGCACCATTTGAGGCTCTCTATGGTCGCAAGTGCAGAACTCCGATTGGTTGGTCGGGTGCAGGTGAAAGGATATTGTTTGGCCCTGACATTGTGACTCAAGCGGAGGAGAAGGTTCACATCATTCTGGAAAATCTGAGGATTGCTCAAAGTCACCAGAAGAGCAATTACGACAGGAAGCACACGGACATGGAGTATGTCCCGGGTGATCTCGTTTACCTTCGTGTCACTCCCATGAGAGGCACGCACCGCTTTGGTATCAAAGGGAAGCTGGCTCCTAGATACATCGGTCCCTTCAAAGTTCGTGGAAGAAGAGGAGAAGTTGCTTACGCTCTTGAGCTCCCGGAAAAACTCAAGGTCCATGATGTTTTCCACATCTCTCAACTCAAGAAGTGCTTCAAGGATCCCGGCAGGACCATGGACCATGAGCTTATCAATCTCCAAGAAGACCTGTCTTATCAAGAACACCCCACAAAAATCCTTGAAGTCGCAGAAAGAAGGACTCGCAACAAGTCCATCAAGTTCTGCAAGGTGCAGTGGTCGCACCATTCCGTTGATGAAGCCACTTGGGAACGTGAAGATGAGCTCCGTGCCAAGTATCCTACCCTCTTTGTGTCTTCTTCTTCCTAGAATCTCGGGGCGAGATTCCTGTTTAGTGGGGGAGAGTTGTAGCATCCCAATTGTCTAACAATTGTAATGCTACTTGGTCTAGTAATATAATGGCTACTTCAAACATATAATTGTTGCACCATCATTATATCATGCTCATGTCATCATGCCACCTTGCATTTGAGCATCATAAAAAACCCTTTTCCATTTGGTTCTTATCTCATCTGCATTATTAATTGTATTTGCCTCTTGATATTGTATTTGGTTCTTGATATATTGTTTAATGCCCAAGTTGAGTTGGGGGCATATCTATTGTTTAACTCCACCACCTTTCTTTTCACCACCTTATAATTCCACCATCCAACTAAATATGAGCTTGGCTTTATTTGAGTTTATCTCTAGCTCATGTGGGTTGGGATGGATCTAATTCTTCTACCACATGCTCTCATCTTAGTGTCATGTTGTTTTCACATTATTGATACATGAGAGCCACATGGCCACCTTTGCATGCCTTGTGAGTGGTACCTTTTTCCTAGCTTCCATAGTTGTGGTTTTGGGGTTATCATCATGTTGGGGTATTTTTGAGGGCTTATTAAATACCTAGTGGCATACACACACTAGCAAGCCCCAAATATAATCCAATGTGATCATCTCCATATACTCCACTTGGAATATTTTTTCTAAATTCCTTTGCTTGGGCCTTACTCCAATTTTGGAAGTGCAAATGAATAATGCCATGTAATGATGTTGTTCTCACAATAATCAACATGGCAATAAATGTTTTGCATGGGCCATGCAAGCCCCACCTTTTGCTTGTTCTTTGGATTTTATTTGAATTTTGAGTGCATTTAAACCACATCTCTCTCCTCTTAGCTTGATCTTGTTTGAGCTTGCTTAAGACCATCATCACCACACCCCTCCCTTGTGTTGCTTGATCTAGTTGGAGCATGCAATCTCCTATAAACCCCAAGCCACCACCCCATCACCCTAATCACCTAGCTATCACCACCCTACCTCTCCTCTCTTTACCATCCCCTCTAACCTAGCTCTAACCTAAACCCTAAGTCCACCCCTCTCTAGCTAACCCTAGCTCGACCCCCACATGCTCTACCCTCCTACCCCTCTCTAGCAAACCCTAGCCGAGCCACCCCATCCCTCCTACCCTAGAGCTCCAACCCGAGCTACACCACCCCAACCCGAGCCTACCCCCCCTCTCCTTTCTTCCTCTCTTTCTCCTGCCCTAGGGGCCCCTCTAGCCGAGCCACTCTCCTGTGCCTCGCCCGTCCCCACTGGCAGCCTCACCTTCCCTAGCACCACCTCCCACAGTTGCACGTGAGGGAGGGTGCAAAAAGGTGGCCGAGCCAACCTTCCCCTCCCCCACGCAACCTCACCTGCCCCTCTCGTTCTTATCCACCCCCTCGCCCCTCCAGCCTTCCCCAGATCCGCCCAGGGCGACGCCCCCGTCTCCCTTCCTCTCCTCTCCTCTACCTAGCCTCGCTGCCACCGTGGTCTCCTTCTTCCTCCGTCGTTCAGGAGGCGCAGGCGGGGCAGCGTGTCGGCCGAGGACGATAAGGCCGCCTCCGCCCCCTGTACCTGCAGAGGCGAGGAGGACGCCCAGGCCGAGGAGCACCCGCCCGCCCGACGAAGCCCTAGCTCGCTGCCTCTGCCTCACCGTCGACCGCTGCTCCCTGCACGATCCAGGCCCTCCAACGACCCTGGTGAGCCACTCTACCTCCAGACACCTCCCTTTCTTGTTCGTTTCACGGATGAGCGGGTCACGGCACGGCGCCCTCGGTGCGCGTGAACGTCGACGCTGCCTCGCCTCCAGCGTGCAAACCCTATCTAGCCGCCTACCCCCCCCTCCTGTCAACTACCCAACCCCACCGTAGCGGTCGCCGTGCCGCTGAAGGCCATGGTCATGAGTTCGATCCCCACCTCGCCACTCACTGCTGGGCGGAGAGGAAGATCAACAGGGCGTGGCCACTTTGGCGCTTAACCCCTGGTCTTTTGCCGCCTCTTCCGCGATCCCAAGCCCCACTGTCGTGTCTCGCTGCTTTTACAAAAGGCTCTGACAAACCTGCAATCAACCCAGCCCCTTCCTTTTGACCTGTCTGGCGTGATGGGCCAGCCAGCCAGGCCCCACCACATGACAAGGTAGGACCTGCTGGGTACCAAAAGTCCAGCAGCCTGTCTGTTTTATTTCTAAACAAATTCAAATTAATTCAAATTCAAATATAAATCTGTTTTCAAATAACTTTTAAAATATTAATCCAAATAATACAAATAATATATGTTTTCAAATCAGAAAAATGTGAGGATTTCAAATATGCAATCCAAAATATATTTTGAACACTTAAATTTCCAAGTTTATTTAAATTACAATAAATGCCCCTTTTTCTTAAATAATTAATAACTTTTGATTTATAAGTCCAAATTCAATAAATAATATGTCTAAAATGATTAGCTCGACGAGACCTTTCTGTTTATGCAGTCCATGGTTTGAATTGAAGCATGCATCATATAAATATAAAGTATGCAGCAACTTAATTGTGAATAAAATGGGCCCAAAACTCAATAAAATGATTTAATCTTGTATCTCACACCTCACCCATGCCATGCTACCTTATTGCCATGCAAATTGTGCATCATTCATCATGGCATGATTGTTTGCTTGATGCATTTATTCATATGCTTGTGCACTTTATTTATGTTGGCCCTTGTTTGTCTGGTTCTGCTTCGGATAGACGCCGAAAGGTGGATATATCAAGAGAACCAGGAGCACTACCTGCATCCATTCCTCGCTTCAACTGAGCTGCCAGGCAAGCACTACCACATGCTTGCATACATATAGTACCGACTGCCTCTATCTTATTCTTGCATCATTGAGTCGCACTTGCATTAAATTGAATCCCAGGTATTGCATAGCCTTTACTTTTGAACCCCACCGAAGCTTGTACCTCCATCCCATGAGCCATTACTACAGGAGTTGTTTGAGCCATGCGAGTCGTAGAACAGCATGTGTAGGGTATGTGAGTGTCTGATGGATAACGAGGTACCTAAACAACTTAACCTGAGTAGTAATGGGATAACTAATGAAAGTGGCATCGGTGAGCCATATTCGCTATTTGGTTTTTCAGGCTCACTTGTGTCCCGTACGACCCCGAGTACTTGATTCCTGTTCCAAGAATATTCGCGCTATCCACATCCGGGAGGCTTATGGACCCCCCTGAGCTAGAGCTTGATTCATTCTTATTTCTTGGGGCCACAAACTAGTTTGAGGTTTTATTTACGATCCTGTACCTATGCCATGCTTTACTGCTTTATTTAAGATTGTGCGAGGTCTCGCATTAATCGCATTTAGGATCGTGGCCCGATTTCTATGTCGACAAGCCCAGCCACACTTTCGGTTCCCAGTCGTTTACACCGCCCACAACCTTAAGCCCGTTTGAGCCGGCCGGCCGTTCAGATCTACTTAAAGGGTGGCCTCGCAATATTTCTGAATCCTGCAATTGCTTTGTCGTGACTGTCTCGTTGGGTTTTGATTTGGTTTTTCCGAGGCATATCGAGTGTGTGTTGCTATTTGTGCACCCCTGCAGGGTAAAACTTTCTGAAAGCCGTGTCCGCGGTTATGGACGACTTGGAGCACAGTTTCTCGATCATAGACAAGTATAACTAAAGTTGCTTTTAATTTGACTAGACTAGGTACCGACTAGTAAATAGTGCAACACTCATGGAATGGATACTAAAACTGCCAACGGATGGGGTTGTTCGTCCGCTTCCTCGTCCGGCGAGGAGGAGGATGGATCTGTTAAGATTACCTTTATAACTGTTATAACTGTTGTTATTAATTCACGGACATCCGCTACATCTCTGGTTAGGCGGATGGTTAGCGAGTATCTATAGAACTGTTAGGGTTTATCTTTTGCTGCAATTGCTTCACCCCAGGTTGTGTCCCTTTAGAGGCATAAAGACTTGCTGAGTACCCCTAGGGTCTCACACGATAAATTATTGGTTCAGATGAACAGGTACACTCGCAAGATGGATACTGGATGGAAGAGACGGATGATGTGGGCAACGATCATTCGGTGTAGAGATTCCGGGAACGGGGATCCGTGAGATTTGTGGGCGGGATCTGCTTATTTATGGGGCATCTTATGCCGATTTGCTTCTTATCCGTACTCGGACTTTGTCTTCCGCTTCCGCTTGATACTTTGCTGATTGATGTATGAGGAGATAGCCTAAACTATTATATCTATCTAGGACATTTGGATCTTGCCGTATGGCGTTGCAATATTTCCTTTCTTTTTAGATGGGATGACTCTGATGTACTGTTGTATGGTGGCTTGCATACATACTCATTTGTGTATGTAGTTGATCCCTTCGCCTGCCGATTACGCCACCCGTTCTTGTCCCGATGTTTGGAAATGGTTGGGACGACCGAAAGGTCTACCTGTGAGTGGCATTTGGGCTCCACCGTACTATTTCAACCATTTCTGATCATCCAGGCTTGTACTAGGAGCGTAATTCACCGAGGTAGTTACATCGGAGAAGTGTCTTGGTCATGTTCGCATAATTCACGAACCGTAGGGAGACACACTTAAGGATTCGATGTTGTTTAGTAGATATGGAATGTAAGTAGGGAGACCGAATGTTGTTCGGAGTCTCGGATGGGATCCGGGATATAACGAGGAGATCCGGAATGGTCCAGAGAATAATATTCATATAAGGAAAGTCCGATTCTGGAGTTCAGGAATGATTTCGATGTTTTCATCGGAGAGGTTCTAGAAGGGTCTTGAAAGTTCACTAGACCGGAAGGGGAATGGTTCATGAATGTGTCATGGTTAAGTGGAATGATTGGATCATGTCCTAGGTCACTTGGTTGGGAATTTGCAAGAGAGGAATTAAGCTCCAAATTGCAAGTCAAAAGGCAGGTTTGAAAAGTCAAACTGGAACAATGGTTTCCTAGTGGAAGAAGGAAAGGGTCCTTCTTTCCCTCCAACTTGGATAGGGATTTGGGGAAGGATTCAAACTCCCCTCTCCCAAGCTGCCCTCCCTCTCATAAATAGAGGGGAGGGGCTACCCAAGAGATCACAACCAGCCCTCCGCACCTTGCGCCGCCGCACAAGCCGCCGACTCCACCTCCTCCTCTCCGGCCCTCTAAACCTAGATCGCCGGAAACTCTAGATCCAACATAACCTGCACCGTCTTAGGCGAAGCCCTGCAGGATTTCCCCTCTACTTCTGACACCACGCCGTCGTGCTGCCGGAATCGCGACGGGAGAACTACAACCTCCGCTGCCTGCTGGAATAAGGGAGAGGAAGGTCTTCATCGAGTACCGAACGTGTGACCGACTGCAAAAGCGCTGCCAGAACACAGCGTCGGAAGGATCGTCTACGCGATCTTGAGATCGGCAAGTGTACGACTACATCATCCACGAGAATCTGCTCTCGTTAACCGCTTTGGAATCTTCGAGAGTGAGTACTCTAATCGACTCGTTGCGACAATCTAGTAGATAGATCTTGGCTTGTTTGTGTGCATGCGGTAGAATTTTTTTGTTTTCCATGCAACGAACCCCTACAATATACTATAGGGGTAGATGTGTAGGCCACAATATAGTAGTAGCACACCATTAATTTGGCTAGCTGGGGGCCATGTTATTTTGGCGCTCCACGAGTTCAAATTTTTCGTGTACTCCATTTTTAGGAGTGAATGCATGCATCTTAAAAAAAACATACTAACGTATGTTATTGCTATTATGTCATCACATCGTGATTACGTGTATGATAGTAGTTGGTTACACCATTTTCAGGAGTGAATGGATGGAGCTAAAAAAGTACTAGGTAACTAGCATGCATCATTATTACATGCATGATAGTAGTTGGTTACTGAGTTGTATGCATTATGTATTAAGTGGATCCTATTGAGTTGATCATATTACTCATACTCTTCGTATATTCGTTGATCTCATCACAATCTAGTTACTGAGTTGCATGGATATGCGCACAAGCTCCATTTCTTTTGTTGATTGAGTGACAGTCCCTTTTTTTGTGCGGTCGAGACCCCCGTCCGCTGATGACTCTCGCTAATCAATGCAGCTCACACATAATGTACTTTGTATTCATAATTAGACTTCCAATGAAATTAGACTAGTAGATCATAAAAAATATAGTAACAACCAGAGAGACACGGTTCAGCGTCAAGCAATCTTGTCCGTTCATCCAAAATAAACGGGCTAGAGCGGATAGATTCCCTGTGAAGGCTCTAGCGGGAATGTCTGTGCAAGCAATCATTGGGTGTCCCTAGGTAACTATAGGGGTAGCTGTTCCTGTGACCCGCAGTACTTCAGACAAAGGTAGGTGTCGCTGATGCTGAAGGAGTATTTTCTTTTCTAGATAGACACTCCTCCTATAGCGTACACATCATAGTACAAAAAATTCTGAGTTGGGCATCCACAAAGTGCAAAAATGGTTGCCTCTGAGGAATAGAAAAATGATTTCCCCTCTCTCTCCTATCTTGCATGAAGCAATATGATGATAAGCTATGTGCACCGTATAGAAAAAAGTGAAGTCGAGTCAAAACCACATGGATGCACCGATTAGACTCAGCATGTGGGACCCATTAAATAGAGCATGCAACAATTCTCAGCCAACCATATCATCCTCCCATGAATACAACAAGAATGAAAGTAAAATTTAGTGGGATACTATATAATCAATTATTTACTAGTACGTACTACATTAACAAAAAGCTCCACAGAGCGCATTTGATTGATAATAAGAGTGGAATATAATTATGTGAATACATATGAGAAACCAAAAAAAGGAGGGCCATTGGAAGGATTCTCCCTTCCTGCAAATTCCTACTCCAAAGCCAAATATTTCCCTGTCTCAGATTCAGTGATTGAATCACTGTGGCCGCCCTTCGGAGGCACGACCTCCACAATGCTCGTGAGCTCGACGACAAACATGAGATGGCTTCTACCTTCCTACTTAGCGGGGCGTGACCTCGACGGCCTTTACAATGGTAGAAGCTGGCTGCAGAGCTTGATGACTTCCTTCTTCAAATCACTACACTCAGTGCAAAGGGTTGAGGAGTCATGCTCATAAGATCGTGCGAACCTCTTTTGACAAGCCAAATCGGCTTGTAGGAGATCACACTCCAGGTTGAGCTCAAAGTTTTTCTGCAGAATTTTGATGTTATGGTTGTTGATTTCATCTACTTTAGCCGAGATTATCGCCATGACTTCTAGCACGGAAAATCGATCATTAGTAAGAGAGCATGCATGAGTGCATGCAGAGAAGAAAATAAAATGCCACTACATGTATAGTGCCTATCTCTTTCTTTCGACGGAGAGCGGGCATGAGGTCATCATAAATGACGAAGGTTTGACTCGTCAATGCCCATTGTTATGTACTTGGGTTTTGGAGAAGGAGGGGATGCTGGAAATCGCGGAACGGCTAACACGGGGACACAAGTTTACACAGATTTAGGCCCCCGGAGGGAAAACCCTACTCCTGCTTGTCTGTTCTTGATTGATGGTGAAACCGAAGGTTACAAGGATACACAAATTGGATCTGGCATGGTGTATGCTAGGGTATGAGGTGAGGTCCTTCTCGCCGTGGTGTATGCTAGTGGTTATATTGATGTGAGTATATGCATTTCCTTTTACTTCTATCGATTGCGCTTCTCCTTGAGGAATTTTGGAAGATCAGCGAGTAACTACAATTTAAGTCATCGTGGATGTCTTTTTTTTCATATGGGCCCAACCTATGCGGCTTGTGAGCTGCTGATCCTGTTTGTAGTTGTCAATCTTCTTCCACTGGAATAGAAGGAGCGTGTTTCTATTCGGCTCAATTGCCTCACCCAATAGGAGTTGGAGGCCGGAGGATTCTTTTGGATGGACCGTGACCGGGCGAATGTGGTTGCAACGGTTCAAGATCGTGTTCACCAAGTTCTTCAGGTCTTGAAGCGTGTGAGGTCTTCACTCGCGTCTATCTGGGCTGCAATGTTCTGCAGTTTCTTGGGGATGTTAGGGAAGTTTCAAAGCGTAGACGCCGTGAAATATCTTGTGCATCAAGAACTTGTGATGGGTGTGAAGGCGGCGCTAGCGCTTGTTCAGCTGAATCGTCGTGATGTTGATTTGGTGGAAATAGAGTCGGGGCCACCCGTTTCTCCGGATGGTATGGCGTGGAAATATGTGCCCGCACTATGTTGCAGTTGCTCGCCATGCCTAGGACATCGTGGACCTCTTCGATGAACGGACGAACGTTATGCTCTAGCGTAGTTGAGTCATGCAGGTTTTGGACAAAGTAAATGTAAAGTCTGTAAATTTTCGATTGGGCTTTTTGTGCCCTTGTAAATTTTTAAAAAATGTATTTACATGTAGTGCTTTGTTGATGTTTATTTGTTCATGTACTTTTCATTAGCCTGACATGATCAGCTACTCAGGGTGATGCAATATCGTGATAGTCGACAAAGTCATAGGGTGAGGTGAATCCCCCGAGCGTATTTAAGAATGTAAATGTACATGATAGAGAAAAGTGTGTTGGCTAAGGAAATTAGCTTTTATTCATCACATATTGGGGGATACAAGTTTTGTCTAAGTAGCCTGGCTGAATAGCCTTATTGAAAGTAAACACGATTACGGGTAGAAGCGTCGCAGTTGTGCGACGTTCCAGGGTTGGAGTAAGCTATTCCAGACTCGACATCCTTGAGGTGGTAGGCGCCACCTGCGATTACTTTGCTGACCACGTAGGGGCCTTCTCAGGGTGGTTCGAGCTTCATGTGCCCTTTCTGCTTGAGTCACACGACGAGGTCTCCTTTGACGAAGGACCTTGGGCGTAGCCGTCAAATGTGGTAGTTGCGGAGAGTTTGCTGGTACACCGTCGAATAGGCTGCAGCGATGCCGCGAGCTTCGTCCAGCATGTCGACGACATTTTTGAGTGCAGCCATTGATTCGGCTTCGCTGTAAGGAACAACCCGTGGGGCCTTATAGCGTACTATGGCGGGAAACATTGCTTCGGCTCCATGCACCATGAAGAAAGGCGTGTAGCCGGTGGCGCTATTTCGCATTGTGTGTAGGCTCCAGAGGACGGAGGGTAGCTCATCTACCCAGGATCCTGCCAGTCGCTCGAGTGGGCATAGTAGCCACTTCTTGATTCCATTGTAGACAAGGCCGTTGGCCTTTTTGACCCGCCCGTTGGTCTGCAGATGCGCCAGATATGCATATGCGATGTTGATGCGAAGTCCTTCATAGAAGTCTTGGAATTCCTTTGAGGTGAAGTTCGTTCCATTGTCGGTTATGATGCTGTGAGGCACCCTGAACCTGTAGACAATGGACTAGAAGAACTTGACGGCAGTGGTGCCAGTTTGGTTAGTGACAGGCAGGGCCTCAATCCACTATTTCAACTTGTCGACGGCTACCAGGAGGAAGACATGTCCTCCGGGTGAGGATTTCTACAGTTTGCCGACCATGTTGAGTCCCCATTGGGCAAAGGGCCGGGCCAATCGTATGGGTCGTAGCTCTGAGCCTGGCGCGTGTGGCTTGTCAGCAAACCTATGGCAAGCGTTGCACTTCTCGATGATGTCCTTGGCATCGTGCATCACAGTTGGCTAGCAGAAGCCAGCTCGTAGAGCCTTGGCAACAAGGGCGCGGCTGCCTGTGTGGTGGCCGCAGATGCCTTCGTGTATGTCAAGGAGGATGCTCTTCCCGTCAGTGTTGGTGACACAATGCTGAAGTACCCTGGTGATGCTGCGCTTGTACAACTATCTGTTAATGATAGTGAAGGATTTTGATCGGCTAGTGATATGCCTAGCATCCGTCCATTCATCGGGTAGTTTCTTGCTTGGAAAGTACCTGAGTTATGGTTGGGTCCACGTTTGCTCGATTTCCAGGACCTGCACGAGGCTGACCAGTTTGACGTCCATCTCTGGCTCTTCAGATGCCTCCGTCTTTTCGGGTGGCGCATCCCCCGAGTCTCCCGTAGCCTTGACTATGACTTTGGTAGTCTTGCGCTTGATGGAGAGTTTACAGATCTGTTCGAGGAACACTCTCGGCGGTACCGGGGCACAAGTGGACCTGATGTTGGCAAGCTTGTTGGCCTCTTCATTGCTTTCCCGGCCAACGTGCTGGAGTGCGCAGCCATCAAAGTCTCCTTCGAGTGAGTTGTAGAGGTCGCTGTAGGCGATCATGTTGTTGCTGAAAGCATCACATTAGTTCATTGCCTGCTGGCTGATGAGTGCATATTTTCATATTGTTTTAGATTATTATTTTGCATTGTAGTTGTAGGATCTTGGTATTTTACGACGTTCGCACGCACCATTTATGTTTATTTTCACCAGGATCAGGACAAATGATGGATTCGATGGACACAATTCTTGGACCAGTTATATTTGAGTGAAAAGGCGCCAAAAACAACGTAAATCACTTATTTGGAAAATATCAATAATACCAGAAGAAACCTTGAAGCGATTGGAGGATACAAAAGAGTTAACGACTAAATATACGGCGGGAAAAGTTTTCCGGCCGTATAGTTGGCACCCACAACACCTCCTAAAATAGTTTCACCCCATGCAATTGGATTGAAGATATGACATGCAGAACACCCAGAAATCACCGAAAACCTCACCTCTGGAAGGGATCTGGAGGGGGAACTTTCCCTAGGAATCCATCTTTGTCCTAAGCAGATCTGGGAGGCCAAGGCATCAATCTCCACCATCATCAATAGCTGCATATTTATCACCACCATCATCTCCATCCATCCCATCTAGATCTTGTTGTAATTCTTGCACTAGTTCTGGATTTATTCAAGTACTTTTCATCGATAATCGTTTCCATTACCATTTCCATGATGTTGTTTGCCTCCATGTCAGAGTAGATCATTAGTTCTTGGGGATATGGAGAAACCCTAGTATATGATTGATATGAAATAGAGATTATTATGTTATACATCATTATATGTATGTGTTATTTGTCTTCATCATCTTGATGTTGGGAGTTGTGCACCTCCTTAATATTTGCCTCTTACGGGGACTTGATGAAGGGAATTATTTGTTGGTAGATGGAGGGATGGTAGCACTTACTGTGACTATAAAGTCATTGTCATCCTTGACATACTAACTTGGGAAAGCAAGGAGAACTCATTAATCCATGTCCATGCCATGGGAGAAATCCCTTAATTGCGGTATAATACGATTGATGTCGTTTATCTGTCAGTTGTGGTTATGAAGGATGGTGTGAGTAGTGGTTGTTGCCTAATCATTCGTATATGGATCTCCTCTCACATACATGCATATCATGAGAATATTCTTTATAATAATCTTGATCACTTAGTCTAAATTGGTAACAGTGCATCCACCACTCCCCGAGGACGCCTTTTTCCTTATTGTAGTTTAAATATTTCTTACATACACGATTAGTACTTTCTGGATTAAGTTTTACTTCACTTTACTTTACTGTTTCACTCAACCAAAAACCCAAAAACAATTCTACTTTTCTTGCATCTTAGAATTATTCCTTAAGTACTTCGTTTATTTTTAGTTAAAAGAATTTTTGTCTTTCGTCTACTACTCCCTGTGGGATTGAGATCTTTATTTCGAAACTATCTACAAATGATCTGTGCACTTGAAGTCATCAAGCTATTTTCTAGCGCCATTGCCAGGGATCTTAGCGCTATAGGTCACTTTACTTTTAGTTATTTAATTTCGTTGTACTGATTTTTTATTTGAGTTGCAGGACCGTAACAATGAACAACACTCAGCATTTAATGCAGCTTGAGGCAGTAAAGAATATGGGTTCGCGCATGGACGCTTTTATAACTGTCAATAAAAGCATAAACCCTGATGGTATTGATATCCATCCCTTATTATTTGAATTACTTAACTCTAAGAAGTTTGCATGAACCAATGAAGAAAGTCCATATGGACACTTACAATTCTTTGAAGATGTTTGTGGTTCATTTATATTTGATGATTATGACCTTGCTAAAGTTAAAATCCAATTGTTTAGACAAACTCTCTCTAATAATGTTTGCAATTTGTATAGATCCTTTTGTGCAGAAGCACCAAGGACGTGGACGGATCTGACAACCAATTTCCAATCAAAATATTATTCCAAAAGAAAAGCTAACAGGATGAGAGGTATTATTATTAGTTTTAAAAATAATCCTTATGAGAGTTTATATCAAGGCTATCTAAGGTATGAAAGCTATCTAGACAATTGCTGTCACATCCCAAGATTTTCCAAATCTTGTAATGTGAAAAATAAATAAACAAAATAAATAATTGTTGAAATTTAGAGTGAAAAGAAACTTTTTGTTTCTAAATGGAAACTTAAAATTCCATCTTGAACAAACTTTGGTTAATTTTTGAACCCAACTAAATTCAAATCAAGTGAAATGCATTCTTCATAAATGCATCTGGAAATTTAAACACTTGGAAAATAAACCAAAACTCTAAAACCCTAATGAAAGAAAATCATTTTCAAGTTATCTCTAAGACTATGGATTTGATCCATATAAAAATTGGTCAAACAAACATTTCAAATTGATCAAGAATGACTATTAGAAATATTATAAAACCATATGAATTGGATTCACTTACTTTGGAGCCATAGATAAAATCTTATGAATTTAATAAGATAAGGAAATTGAATTCCCAAAACTAATAAAGCAACCATCTAGAAATCCATACCAAATGGTGAGCAAATAATCCTAAAGATATTTAAAAGTATAAATAAATATTAAATAAGATTTTACAAATTGGAATCACCAAGTTTGGATCTATAAATAAAAAGATATGGATTTTATAAGATAAGGAAAGAATTATATAATGTGGAATATTTAAAGGCCAAATCAAATCTTGTCCTAATCCATAAACAAATGGAATGAATATAGTCCAAATCCAAATAAAATAAAAGGATAAAGAATTTCCAAATAAGATAAAATGGCATTAACCAAATTCTATTTTGAATAAAGACAAATCTCTAACAAGAATGATTATTTAAATCATGAGAAAATAGTATTTGGAAATTACCCAAGTGGTTAAAAGTTATTGAATTAACTCAAATGAAATAAAAGAATCATCTAAAATAAAGTTTCATGGAATTAAACCCATATTTAATTTCATTGGAATAAAGGCAAATATACAATGATTAATAAATCATATTAAAAATATTCCAAATAATTCAAAGTGAATTATTTGACACCCTAATAAATGAATAAAACTTACTAAGGGTTTTGTAAAAATTGAAATCAAATAAGGACTAAAAATATATTTGATATTAATTGAATTTAAAGCAAGGGTTTTATTTTAAATAATTAAAAGACCTTAAAAAGAATAAATATATTATTCTAATTTTGACTTTAGAATGTAATATTAATCAGTATAAGAATATACACAAAGTTTGATTGAAGTTTGAATTCAAATAGATGTTTAAATAGACTAAACAAAATCAAAACAGAAAACCAAATTGGAAAAAGAAAAATAACAGGAGAAGAAAAAAAACATGAAACAAAGCAACCCAACTAACCTAGCCCACTAAGCCCATCAGCAGCCCATCTCTCTCCCCCGAACCGTTTCTTTTCTCACTCACGTCTGCACCCGCTCAGCAACTGACGGTTGGACCCCACCTCCCCTCTCTCTCCTTTGCTGATGAATCAGACCCACGCAGCCAGCTCACCATCGTCTACCTCGCGTTGACCCCGCCCCTCTCTCCTCGCAACCGTTTCTGGCCGCGATTTAATCCTGTTAATTCGCGTTGAACGCAGCAATGAATCTTGCCATGATCACGCGTACATAAGCGCTTCGATGCCCTCTCTCTTTCCCCCAGTCGACGCCCCACCGGAACCCCCAGGCTGCCCTGATTTCCTCTTAGACCGCCACTGCCTCCGGCGAGCTCCACCTCCAATAAAAGTAATGATTATTTATTAAAAATGTTTTTGGAGAAAAATCTTTGGGAAATGTTTTGATTTAAACTCTCTGACTCTAAACACAAGGTTTTATGATTTGAAAACATATTTTGTGAACACTATAGATTGTTGCCTTATTAAAAGCATTTCTCCACCACATAAAATAATGCTTTGGTTTAAAAATGGTTTATAGGTAGAATCTTTTGCAAATAGTTTTGCCACTTTATAAGATGACCAATAAGTGTTTTAGAATGTTTATAACCCATTAGGAACCAATTTTCCAAATAAAACCATCTTTATCATGCTTGCATGCATTGTTTTGTTTCTATTATTTTATGTGATGTTGCTTGAATGGTAGATTGAAATATTGCTTGCTTGATTGAATTGTAGTGATTTGAAGAGTGTGAATATTGCAAAGATCAAGGAGTGAACTTATACTCTCTACCAAAAAGGCAAGTTATGCTTCATACTTTTGTTCCATTATTTTCACTATGCATTAGTGATATTTCTAAGTAGGACTTACATGGAATTTTGCTAAGTGTAAACTATGCCATGGGAAATCCTAGTAGATGAAACCTTGGTAGAATTCTCCTAAGTTAAGATTCCTACTACTATCATGCTTAGCTTAGCTAGCAGAAAACAAGGGTGGAATATATATTCATACTATGGAATATTTCTAAGTCAAGGACTTGTGTTTGTTTAATAAAACAACTAAGTGAATGAATCACCTGGGTGGAATGGAAGGACTGGTTTCTGTTGAGTGGTTCACAAGGCCCATTTCTATGGTTTACCTTGTGTATCTCACTTGAGGATGGCCACCCAGGAACAAAGAGATTTGAGATGTCAAATGTTGAGAAGCTTCAAGTGCAGCCACTTGGCATTATGGGCTCTGCCTGGATCATATAGGTTGCAATAACTTAGCCAAATCAACAGTTGGTGGTAGGGGATGATAGGTTGGAACGCGTCCATTCTGGTCTAAGGGAAGGCTTCTGAAAGATCTTGTCTTGGTGAAACCAAGTCTTGTGGGGAAAGTGCACCACTTCTGTAGAGTGTAAAATCTAAGTACTTAGCCATGTCCCTGGTAAAGAACAATTTGAGCATCAAGACATGGAAGCTATCAAGAATCTCCTCATCCAAATTTCTAAGTTAAAAACTTGTGGTTGAACAAGTGTTGAAGGATCACCAATTTCTATTGGGAGATGCCTTGGGTCATTTTGTCAAGCAAAAACTTAGTGTTTTCAAATGATAAGGAAAATCTATTTTGAGCAAAGCAAGCCTAAGCTCCACTTAGCCAAATGCATATAGATGATAGACTCCACTATATTATCATAGTATCACTTGCCAATACAATTCAAATGTATTGACCCTTGTGGCTGTAACTTATTATGTTGCAGGTTTGTATGGTGTTAGTGAGATGTGTTGAATAGGATTACAAGTCTACAACCAACATGTTTGCCTGTGGCACTTTGAAGAAGAAGGACCCCATGCTATTATTATATTCTGCTGCATTGTAATGAGATAGCCAAATGAGCTATGTAAGATGTAATAAATTATTTTATTCCTGGTTATAAAGTTGTATTATGACCTTTGTTTCTTGATATTACATCTTAACTGTGGATGCTAGCTATTGATCCAGGGACTAGCACTGCAATCACAGGGATCCTTTCCTTTACAAAGGAGGGATCTTACAGATGGTATCAAAGCATTGTGTTGCCTGTAGGATTTGTAACCCTAGGATTGGACAAAACCCTTAGAGAAATAGGAGTTGTACTTGTTCCAAAACTTATTTACAAACAATCTAGTAAACTCTTTCCTCAACCATTTAGGGTTTTGATTCTACATCTCTTCTATTTCAAACTTGATGGACAAAGCCTACCCCATGAGCAAAGACTTCACCATGAGCAAAGGACTTCATCAATTCAAATGACTTCAACATCTTCAAGTGATCTCAACCTTAGTCTCAACAAGGACTTCAACTTGGATATCACTAAGGACTACAAGTGAGACAAGAAATATTGCTCAAGACTTGAAGACTAAGGAAACACAACTTAGAAGGAATCATCATCACCTTTGGAGTCTTGTGACCAAGACACAAGAAATTCTCCAAGGATACAAAGATCTTGTTCAAGAAGAATCAACCAAGAAGGATGGAAAGATCTCAAGTGAACCATATAAATGGACCACCATATTTAGTTTAAGTCAAACCCACCAACTTATGTGGTGTAAAAAAAATATTTTTGGTTGCCTAAAAATATGCTTGAAACCTGTTGTTTGAGTGGAATGCTTGTTTGTGATTGCTTGCACATTGCTTGAGTGAATTGTGATGTGTGTGATTAGAATTGATTCCTTAGAAATATTTTGCCTATTCTAATCCCAATCCAACCCAAATAGATGACTACTCCAGGAAACTCCAACATCAAGGATGGTGACAACAACAACAACCAAGAGATCAACATGAGAGAACTCATAGTAACCCAAAACCAGTTGAACCAAGTGACAGCTCAATTTTTAGCCAACACCAGTGAGTTAGATCCAACCATGCAAAGGTTTTTGGAAACCCAAACCCAATTGTTGCACAAGGTGACAGATCAAATGATCAACATGGGAGACAACTCTTCCCAAGGAGCTTGTGACAACAAGGATGACAATGATGATATTCTAGAAGGAACCCAAGCTTTTAATATTTGTGGAGACAAGGATCACACTTCCAAAGAGCATGAAGATCAATGCCCCAATTGTGAAGAGAAACATCCAAATAATCAATGCCTCACATCTCAAGCTACTTGTTTCCTATGTGAAGGAAATAATCATGTCCATGTCCAATGCTCCATCTATTCCATAGTTAAACAAAGGAAACAAGGTGGAGTGCAACAACTGATTGCAGACTACTATGAGAAAAGAACTTCTACCAAGAAGGATGAAGACAAAGGAAAATCTCAGCTTGCACCTCCATGCAATATGACTCAATTTAAAGGACCAAAGAGGAGACATATGTATTATCCAAGGAAAAGGTCAAGGAGACCAGGAAACTTCCCTACCTTTGAGATAAGATATGAAGAGCATGAACTTGAAGCACTCCTAGCTTTGGAGAAACCCAAGAAGAAGAAGGACAAAAGTCAAGTGCAGTGTTGCCATTGCAAAGAGATAGGACACTATGCCAATGAATGTCTAGAGAAGAAGAAAAAGTATAAGGAGATTAGCCAAGTATGGTGCAACAACTACAAAGAGTTAGGCCATTATGTGTCAACTTGTCCATAGAAGATACGTGAAGAACTCAATCTTATCACATGTTACAATTGTGGTAACCAAGGACATTATGCAAGCAATTGTCCAGAAAAGATGAAGCACAAGATAAAGCCTATGAAGTATCTCAGCCTTGTCACATGTTTCAAGTGTGGAAACAAAGGACACTATGCAGATGTTTGCCCAGAGAAGTTTCAACAAGATCCCAAGCAAGCCAAGAAGTAATCTAGTTGGAAATTTTTAAGGGTGGTAGTACCCTAGTTGCTTTGAGCCAACTTGTAACCCCTAGCCTTCCCAAATCTCGGGACGATATTTATTTTAAGGGTGGTAGCCTGTCACATCCCAAGATTTTCCAAATCTTGTAATGTGAAAAACAAATAAACAAAATAAATAATTGTTGAAATTTAGAGTGAAAAGAAACTTTTTGTTTCAAAATGGAAACTTAAAATTCCATCTTGAACAAACTTTGGTTAATGTTTGAACCCAACTAAATTCATATCAAGTGAAATGCATTCTTCATAAATGCATCTGGAAATTTAAACACTTGAAAAATAAACCAAAACTCTAAAACCCTAATGAAAGAAAATCATTTTCAAGTTATCTCTAAGACTATGGATTTGATCCATATAAAAATTGGTCAAACAAACATTTCAAATTGATCAAGAATGACTATTAGAAATATTATAAAACCATATGAATTGGATTCACTTACTTTGGAGCCATAGATAAAATCTTATGAATTTAATAAGATAAGGAAATTGAATTCCCAAAACTAATGAAGCAACCATCTAGAAATCCATACCAAATGGTGAGAAAATAATCCTAAAGATATTTAAAAGGATAAATAAATATTAAATAAGATTTTACAAATTGGAATCACCAAGTTTGGATCTATAAATAAAAAGATATGGATTTTATAAGATAAGGAAAGAATTATATAAAGAGGAATATTTAAAGGCCAAATCAAATCTTGGCCTAATCCATAAACAAATGGAATGAATATAGTCCAAATCCAAATAAAATAAAAGGATAAAGAATTTCCAAATAAGATAAAATGGCATTAACCAAATTCTATTTTGAATAAAGATAAATCTCTAACAAGAATGATTATTTAAATCATGAGAAAATAGTATTTGGAAATTACTCAAGTGGTTAAAAGTTATTGAATTAACTCAAATGAAATAAAAGAATCATCTAAAATAAAGTTTTATGGAATTAAACCCATATTTAATTTCATTGGAATAAAGGCAAATATCCAATGATTAATAAATCATATTAAAAATATTCCAAATAATTCAAAGTGAATTATTTGACACCCTAATAAATGAATAAAACTTACTGAAAAGGTTTTTGTAAAAATTGAAATCAAATAAGGACTAAAAATATATTTGATACTAATTGAATTTAAAGCAAGGGTTTTATTTTAAATAATTAAAATACCTTAAAGAGAATAAATATGTTATTCTAATTTTGACTTCAGAATGTAATATTAATCAGTATAAGAATATAAACAAAGTTTGATTGAAGTTTGAATTCAAATAGATGTTTAAATAGACTAAACAAAATCAAAACAGAAAACCAAATTGGAAAAAGAAAAATAACAGGAGAAGAAAAAAAACATGAAACAAAGCAACCCAACTAACCTAGCCCACTAAGCCCATCAGCAGCCCATCTCTCTCCCTCGAACCATTTCTTTTCTCACTCACGCCTGCACCCGCTCAGCAACTGACAGTTGGACCCCACCTCCCCTCTCTCTCCTTCGCTGATGAAGCGAACCCACGCAGCCAGCTCACCATCGTCTACCTCGCACCGCCTCTCTCCTCACTGCGTTTCGTCGCGATTTAATCCTGTTAATTCGCGTTGAAAGCAGCAATGAATCTTGCCGTGATCACGCGTACATAAGCGCCTCGACGCCCTCTCTCTTTCCCCCAGTCGTCGCCCCACCGGAGCCCCTAGGCTGCCCTGATTTCCTCTTAGACCGCCACTGCCTCCGGCGAGCTCCACCTCCAATTCAGGCCAGTCGCGCCTCGCTCTCTCGATCATGCAGGCATGATCCCCATCACTCCCTGAACCTCCCAGTGGCCTCAGCTCGCTCGCGCGTGCCCCCCATCGTCGGCAGCAACCTTGACTGAACGCGCCGCCATCTGTCTCTCACTTCGGCGACATATCCCCGGTAACACCGACCTTTCCTTCCTCTCAGTATGATACTCCTACGCTACCCTCTCTCTCGCTCATCTAACAAACCCCCTATTTTGCTTTTCCGTGGCCCGTAGCCTCGCCAGCAGAGCGTGCCCGACTCCGTGCAAACTCCGGCGAGCGATTGCCATCACCACCGTGCGCCCCACGACGAGGTACCACCACCTTGAGCATCACCACCACCCCGCGATCCTGGTGAGCTTATCCCCACCCTCTCTCGCTTCCTGCATCGCCAGCAATGCCACCGCCAAGCCGCTCCGCCGCTAGTCGCCGCCGCCAGCACCGCTAGTGAATGGTTAGTGGTTGTGCGCCGTAGGATTTAGATCCAACACACGCGATAGAAACTTAATCGAAGGGGTATCCTTTGATCTGTATCGTGCGTAGTCATTTAGATCTGACGCCCCGTAAAAGCGATCAATCCAACTTGACGGTACCGCCCAATGAAATTGCTCCACGTGGCCCTGTCTGTTTGAATAAAATCAGAAATGATCTATTTGATGTCCCAATTTGAAAAATTCATAACTTTCAAACCACACGTCCAAATTTTGCAAATTTTATATCAATGGATTCAGCAAAACAAGTACTTTCTGACCATGCACTTTGTTTAGTAAAATGTTTCTGTTAAATTGAATGTTTTTGCAGAAACTTGTGTAGGCATATTTAGAATATAAAATTTGTTCTAAAATGATTTTTTTGAGATAAAACCTTTGGCAAATGGATTGTTTTGAACCTACTGACCTTAGAAACCAACTCATGGTTTTGAAAATGTATTTGGTAAAGCTAAGGAGTAAATCTTTGATTTAAAGCAATTCTAGTCAAATAAAAGTAATGATTATTTATTAAAAATGTTTTTGGAGAAAAATATTTGGGAAATGTTTTGATTTAAACTCTCTGACCCTAAACACAAGGTTTTATGATTTGAAAATATATTTTGTGAATACTATAGATTGTTGCCTTATTAAAACCATTTCTCCACCACATAAAATAATGCTTTGGCTTAAAAATGGTTTATAGGTAGAATCTTTTGCAAATAGTTTTGCCACTTTATAAGATGACCAATAAGTGTTTTAGAATGTTTATAACCCATTAGGAACCAATTTTCCAAATAAAACCATCTTTAGCATGCTTGCATGCATTGTTTTGTTTCTATTATTTTATGTGATGTTGCTTGAATGGTAGATTGAAATATTGCTTGCTTGATTGAATTGTAGTGATTTGAAGAGTGTGAATATTGCAAAGATCAAGGAGTGAACTTATACTCTCTACCAAAAAGGCAAGTGATGCTTCATACTTTTGTCCCATTATTTTCACTATGCATTAGTGATATTTCTAAGTAGGACTTGCATGGAATTTTGCTAAGTTTAAACTATGCCATGGGAAATCCTAGTAGATGAAACCTTGGTAGAATTCTCCTAAGTTAAGATTCCTACTACTATCATGCTTAGCTTAGCTAGCAGAAAACAAGGGTGCAATATATATTCATACTATGGAATATTTCTAAGTCAAGGACTTGTGTTTGTTTAATAAAACAACTAAGTGAATGAATCACCTGGGTGGAATGGAAGGACTGGTTTCTATTGAGTGGTTCACAAGGCCCATTTATATGGTTTACCTTGTGTATCTCACTTGAGGATGGCCACCCAGGAACAAAGAGATTTGAGATGTCAAATGTTGAGAAGCTTCAAGTGGAGCCACTTGGCATTATGGGCTCTGCCTGGATCATATAGGTTGCAATAACTTAGCTAAATGGACAGTTGGTGGTAGGGGATGACAGGTTGGAACGCGTCCATTCTGGTCTAAGGGAAGGCTTCTGAAAGATCTTGTCTTGGTGAAACCAAGTCTTGTGGGGAAAGTGCACCACCTCTGCAGAGTGTAAAATCTAAGTACTTAGCCATGTCCCTGGTAAAGGACAATTTGAGCATCAAGACATGGAAGATATCAAGAATCTCCTCATCCAAATTTCTATGTTAAAAACTTGTGGTTGAACAAGGGTTGAATGATCACCAATTTCTATTGGGAGATGCCTTGGGTGATTTTGTCAAGCAAAAACTTAGTGTTTTCAAATGATAAGGAAAATATATTTTGAGCAAAGCAAGCCTAAGCTCCACTTAGCCAAATGCATATAGATGATAGACTCCACTATATTATCATAGTATCACTTGCCAATACAATTCAAATGTATTGACCCTTGTGGCTGTAACTTATTATGTTGCAGGTTTGTATGATGTTAGTGAGATGTGTTGAATAGGATTACAAGTCTACAACCAACATGTTTGCCTGTGGCACTTTGAAGAAGAAGGACCCCATGCTATTATTATATTCTGCTGCATTGTAATGAGATAGCCAAATGAGCTATGTAAGATGTAATAAATTATTTTATTCCTCGTTATAAATTTGTATTATGACCTTTGTTTCTTGATATTACATCTTAACTGTGGATGCTAGCTATTGATCCAGGGACTAGCATTGTAAACACATGAATCTCTACCTTATTAAAGGTTGGGAACCTTACAATTGCCCCCATCACCGTTTGCCTGATTGGTTAATCACCCAAACTTTCTATGGAGGGCTTAATAATAAAAATAGAATGAGCCTAGATACCGCTTCTAATGGTAGTTTTCTATCTTATACCTATTATGAAGCCTGGGAATTAATAATGAAAATGAAGGAGACAATAGAAAGTCTTAAAAATGAGGAGAGAAATATGAATAGTTCTTCTGAATATGCTTGTGTTAACTACTTTCTTGCAAATGAAAGGACTTGTGCGATGATTAAAACCCTCAGTATTGATTCTTATTCGGTATAGAAAATTATTGAGAATTATGCAGGGCATCTATAGATACCTACAGGATGGGAACCGTATAACCCCCTCGAAGAAAAGAAACGATCAAGAGAGAATGCATCATTGGTAGAATTTTCCTCTAAACCTATTCAATAGAATATTAAGAAAAAGTGTAGGGAGGAAGAACATATAAGGAGAAGATCAAAGAAACTAGAGAAGAACCCCGATGCTACCAATGCAAATATTGTTATATTTAAGGATATTATGGAAGCACGAATCGTGGCAAATGAAGTGGTTATGCTAGACTTTGAAACTTCAGACTTCGTCACAGGTAAGATAAGAGGTAGAGAAACTTCTAAACCTATGACCCCTATATTGTGGAGAAACTTACTTATACGGAATTTGTGAGACGATTTCCACTATAAATATTACGCCTTCATCACTTTATGAGGAACTTCGCTACAATTTAAATAATCCAGATGTGGAACTGATATACACTACTATTAAATTGTCTAATAGAACTAACATAAAACCAAAAGGTGTTATTCAAAATGTCTATGTATTTATTGGATCACTCATGTACTCTCTTGATTTCCATATTGTTGATATGCCTCGAGATACTTTTTGTCTTATTCTTTTCGGCAGGCCTTTTGTCTCTATAGCCAAAGTTCGAATTGATAATAAGAAGAAGACTATTTCAATGATGTTTGGAGAAGGGGAAATGACATTCCACTTTTCCAAACTAAAAAATAGGCCATATGAAGTGGAAGATATAAAAGAAGAGAAAACAATTGCCAAGCTAGCCGCAATTCATTTCAGCAATCCCAAAGATGAATTAGAGAGGAGCTTAGTTAATTGAGAAGAGGCACTAGATGAAGAGGAAAGAGAAGACATGGATGATTGCCTTGACTCCATTCCGGAAGCACAAAACCCACATGACTATGATGAATTGGTAAGAAATGGAGACGGAGAACCTCCACCAACTTAATTGAAATGACATCCAGACAATATGAGGTATGAATTTTAGACAATGAAAATAAATGTCCTATTATTATGAGTAAAAATTTATCAGAAAATGAAACAAATAAACTTATTTCAGTTTTGATCAAACATCGTGAAGCATTTGGGTATACTCTAAGTGATATTAAAGGAGTAGATCCATCCACCGTCACTCATAAGATTACCAAGCTTGAACATGTTGTACCTGTAGTTGACACACAAAGAAGGCTTAATCCAAAAATGAAAGAAATACTAAGAAAAGAAGTTATACGCCTATTAGATCCGACATTATATATCCTATTTCTGATAGTAAATGGGTTAGCCTAGCTCATTGCATACCAACACATGGGGTCCCTATAAGACCTATTGTTGGGTATCGCATGTGCATCGTTTTTAGAAAACTAAACTGTGAGACAAATAAAAATCATAAACATATACCGTTCATGGATATAATTTTTGAAAGACTAAGCAATAATTCTTATTTTTGTATTCTTGATGGTTATTCTGGTTATTGTCAAATTGCTATACAACCCAAAGATCAAGAGAAAACAACTTTCACATGTCATTATGGTACTGATGCTTATAGATGAATCCTATTTGGCTTATGTAATGAAGTTGCAACCTTTCAAGAATGTGTTTTAAAAATCTTGGATGATCTTGTTGAGAAGACTATGGAAGTTCTAACAAATGATTTTGTTGTTTGTGGAACAACATTTGATAATTGTCTCTACAATTTAACTAAGGTTTTATAGAGATGCAGACAATCAAATTTAGTTTTGAATTGGGAGCAATGTCGATTCATGGAAAGAGAAGGTAAAGTTTTTGGACATAAGGTTTCAGAAAACGGTATAGAAATAGATAAGACCAATATAAGTTATATAGAAAATATTCCCATGCCTCAAGACATTAAAAACTTGAAAAATGTTCCTGGGACATGCAGGTTTTTACAAGCATTTTATACAGGATTTTGATAAAATATCTATGCCTCTCACTAACCTTCTTGATAAAGAAACTCCGTTCTACATAGACCATGACTACATTGTAGATTTTGAAAATCTTAAAAGTAAAGTTGTTTCGACACCTATCATGCAATCCCCAAAATGTGATAAACCTTTTGAAATCATGTGTGATACTGGTGACTATGCTTTAGGAGCTGTATTAGGACAACGAGACGGGAAGAATTTAAATGTTATTCATTACGCTAGTAGAACTCTTAATAAGATTCAAAAAAATTATGCTACTACGGAGAAAGAGTTTCTGGCTATAATTTTTGCTTTTGATAAATTTAGATCTTACATTATTAATTCTAAATTAATAATTCATACAGATCACCAAGCTTTGCGTCACCTTATTGTGAAAAAGGATGCAAAGCCCAGGTTCATTATGTTGGTGTTATTACTACAAGAATGTGATCTGCAAATAGTAGATAGGATGGGTAAGGATAATCAAATAGCAGAACATTTCTCTAGGATGGAAGGAATAATTACCTACCCCGTACCTATAAATGAATCATTTCCGGAAGAATACTTAGGAAATATTGAAGTCACCGATCCTTGGTTTGCTTATTATGCTAATTATCTTGTAGTAAAATTTGTACCTCCTGGTATGACAAGAAATAAAAGAATGAAATTATTTAATGATATCAAATATTACTTTTTGGATGATCCGTTTCTTTATCATCATGGACCTGACGGAATGATTCGAAAGTATGTTCCTAATCATGAAATGAATGCAATTTTGCAAGCTTGTCATGACAAAACGTATGGAGGACATCATGCACGCAAGCAAACTACAAAAAAGTACTTCAATCCGGATTCTATTGGCCCACCTTGTTCAAGGATTCACACAGGTATGTGGAATATTGTGATGCTTGCCAGAAAAGAGGTAATATAGGCAGAAGACAAGAGATGGCAATGCATTATAGTCTTATAATTGAACCGTTTGATGTGTGGGGAATGGATTACATGGGACCCTTTATAGAATCAAATGGCTACACTCATATTCTTGTTGCTGTGGATTATGGTACTAAATGGGTTGAAGCTATTCCATCTAACCATGCAGATGCGGCTACTTTAGTGAATATGATCAAGGATATCATATTTCCCAGGTTTGGAGTTCCTAGATTTTTAATTACTGACGGTGGTTCTCATTTTATGAAAGGAACTTTCAGGAAGATCGTATGCAAATATGGAGTAACTCACCGTGTTGCTTCACCATATCATCCTCAAACGAGTGGTCAAGTGGAACTCTCAAATAGAGAACTAAAGACCATAATCGATAAGATGGTGGATAAATCAAGAAAAGAATGGTCATACAAGCTAAATGACACTCTTTTGGCATATTGAACTACATTTAAAAATACGATGGGTATGACACCATATAAGATGGTATACGGGAAAGCATGTCATCTACCTTTAGAATTTTAATATAGAGCCTTTTGGGCAATCAAGAATTTAAACTATGATCTTAAAGCAGCAGGAGAAAAACGTTTATTAGACATACATGCTTTAGATGAGTTTAGGAGTGAGGCTTATGCAAATGCTAGATTGTTTAAGGATGGCATGATAGAAAAATATAGAATAAGGTCTTTAAAAGTGGAGATAAGGTTTTGCTCTATAATAATCATCTTAAGTTGTTTCCAGGAAAGCTCAGATCAAAGTGGGAAGGCCCCTATATAGTTGAAGAAGCTTATGCATCGGGAGCAGTGAAGCTCCAGGGGAGAACACCCTCTCTTTCATGGGTCGTGAATGGACAACGCCTGAAGCATTATCACACAAAATAAGATATAAGTGCAATCACCTTACAAGTAATTACCCCAGAAGAATTTATTGAGAAGAGGTATGAAAGGAACGGTAACTAGAAGAAGGATAAAGGGACGAGTAAGTTTTAAAAGTGTGCTTCATGGGAGGCAACCCATGTGAAATAAAGAGTTCTTCATGGGAGGCAACCCATGTGAAATAAATGGACGAGTAAGTTTTAAATTTGCAAGTAAGTTTTAGTTAAGTTTGAGATTGAATAAAGGAACACATGAAGCTCTTGTGAAATAAAAGAAATTAGGTTATGATAAAAATCTCGTCCAATGAATGTTAATGTTGGTCGAAAATTTAAGCTATCATTTTTCGGTCAAAACTTGGTATTTTATTAATTTCCATATTAATAAAGAATTCTGAAAGAAACAAATATGTTTTGATGTGTACAATAGCCTTAGCGACCAAAGATACAGTGGGAATTAAATTTCCAGCCGTATAGTTATCCATCGTATACCCAAATTTTTATGCCAAGATACAGCAGGTTTAACGACCAACTATACAGCGGGAAGAAGTTTCCTGGCCGTATAGTTGCGGACGTATAGTTGATACCACCATAGATAAAATAAATCTATAGTCGGTTAATAACTATATGGCGGGATCTATACTGTTCGCTCCCATTTAGTTGCTCGTTACGAAAGACGGCTAGGGTTTTTGACCTCCCCTTTTAAAGTTGATCGCATCTAACCTTTTTCATTAAGTTTTTGTAGAGCTATAGCCTCTAGCCTCAAAAACCATCGCTATCTCCATACAAGCCCCTTCTAACAACATCCATGCAGTGAAGCCATGTAGCCTTTCCATGTCAACAAGTTTTGGAGGAAGGAGGAAGAGAATCCCATGAAGAGGATCGAGGGAGCAGAACCAAAATAGGCAACATCATCATCCAGCTCGGTGATCAAGCCTCCCCGAATTGGGAGTACATGTTCCCGCAAAGGATGGAGATGATGAGGCAATCACATCAGATAAGGAGCAAGGATGAGTATCTCCCTAATCCTTACCTTCACAACATGAGATCTTATTATAAACCTCCTCTTAGTCCGCCACCTCTTAAACCCAACAAGGTGCGACAAGATGAGATTCATGATAAGATCTATCAATTGGAAAACGCTTCAAAGGAATGTGTTAAAACTATTGAGAAGGGATTGACTCCTACTAGATGATGAGCAAATACCTCGAGAAAAAGGTCAATGACATCGATGGTAGAGCCGGTTTCTTAATTAAAACTCTTTTTGAGTTGACAGACGAGAAGAAATTCCTCTAGAGGAAAATTTTGAAGCTTCAATATGACATGGCCGAGCTCAGCATCCGCCTCGCAAGCATAGCTAAAGTTAGCAACCCAGGAGAAGAAGGCAATACTCTTCCTACATAGGAGGAGGAATAGGTACCAGCAAGGAGTTATTTGATCCCGCCTAGCTTGATTCCAACCTTGGGGAGATCTTTAAAACCTTGTAATCAATCTTATAAGTTTACTATTTTAGTTCCGCACTAGTTCGAGCTCATAAATAAAGTTTACATCATTAGAATTCCCGTCAGGAATAGTTGATACCTCTTATGAAATTCTGAGTTTAATATAATATATGGAGAATTAGTGAGTTTGAGTTTGGCATTAACGGAACATACAAAGATAATTTAATCAATATGTTGTAGGTCAATGGTTTGATTTACAAAAAGGAGAGATTATCTAACTAAGTAAGATGAAAAATAAAAATCTTGAATAAAGGATAAATTATAAGTGCTATAAAATAGAGTGAGAACAAGTTGAGGTAGAATACTCAAGTTATAAAGATGCTTCATATATATTTGGAATTTGGTAATTGAGATCGTTAAACTTTGAATTCCTACATGAAATGGAATATATGGCTCGCTCCTTTGCACAACACTTAAACAAAAGTGTGAGCATGAATATATATAGAGAAATAAGAAAAAGAAAAAGATGAAGAAAAAGAGCAAATGTGCAAAGAGCAAATAGGCATATACCACTATATTGTAGTAAGACAAAGAGACGTTTGAGATTTTGGATCCCAAGTGAATATATTAATCCTAAAACACTTGGAACTACCTCACTAACTCATTCGGTTGAACCAAATTCTTTTACATCATGTTGAGAATAATCTTTTGTGAACTGTTAATTGCTAAGGTGTGGAATCCTACTAATATTATTCGGATGATTCGAGTAAGGTACTATTCATGAAGTTATTTATATGTATCCTTTATGATAAACCCATGCTTCAACTGCCTCATTTATTTTATCGACTCAGCTTCATAAATATGAGGATCACATCCATTAAGCTAAACTTGCTCGGGACGAGCAAGAGTCTAAGATTGGGTAAGTTGATGATCGCATATTTGCATCATGTTTTAGATTATTATTTTGCATTGTAGTTGTAGGATCTTGGTATTTTATTGCATTCGCATGGACCTTTTATGTTTATTTTTACCAGGATAAGGATAGATGATGGATCCGATGGACACAATTCTTGGACCAGTTATATTGGAGTGAAAAGGGGCCAAAAACAACGTAAATCGCTTATTTAGGAAACATCAATAATACCAGAAGAAACCCCAAAGCGGTTGGAGGATACTGAAGAGTTAACGACCAACTATACGACAAGAAAAGTTTTCCGGTCGTATAGTTCCCGCCAACACCGCCTCCTAAAATAGTTTCACCCCATGCAACTGGATCAGAGAGATGACATACAGAACACCCAGTAATCGCCGAAAACCTTACCTCCGGAAGGGATCTGGAGGGGGAACTTGCCCTAGGGATCCATCTTCGCCCTAAGCAGATCTGGGAGGCCAAGGCATCGATCTCCATCTTCATCAACCTCTGCATCTCCACCATCATCTCCATCCATCCCATCTATATCTTGTTGTAATTCTTGCACTAGTTGTAGATTTATACAATTACTATTCATCGATAATTGTTTCCATTACCATTGCCATGATGTTGTTTTCCTCCATGTATGAGTAGATCATCAGTTCTTAGGGAGATGGAGAAACCCTGGTATATGATTGAGATGAAATAGAGATTATTATGTTATACATCATTATATGTATGCGATAATTGTCTTTATCTTGATGTTGGGAGTTGTGCACCTCCTTAATATTTGCCTCTTATAGGGACTTGATGAAGGGGATTACTTGTTGGTAGACGGAGGACTGGTAGCACTTACTATGACTATAAAGTCATTGTCATCCTTTACGTACTAACTTGGGGAAGCAAGGAGAACTCATTAAGGCATTTCCATGCCGCGGGAGAAATCCCTTAATAGCGGGATAATACGATTGATGTCATTTATCTGTCAGCTATGGTTATGGAGGATGGTGTGAGCAGTGGTTGCTGCCTAATCGTCCTTATATGGAGCTCCTCCCACATACATGCATATCATGAGATTATTCGTTACAATAATCTTAACCACTTAGTCTAAATTGCTAGCGGTGCATCCACCACTCCCTGAGGACGCCTTTTTCCTTATTGCAATTTCAGTCTTTCTTACATACGCGATTACTACTTTCTACATTAAGTTTTACTTCAATCTAATTTACTGTTTCACTCAACCAAAAACCCAAAAAAATTCTACTTTTCTTGCATCTTAGAATTATTCCTTAAGTACTTCGTTTAGTTTTAGTTAAAATAATTTTAATCTTTCACCTACTGCTCCCTGTGGGATCGATATCTTTATTTCGAAACTATCTACAAACGATCTGTGCACATGCAGTCATAACTTGCTGGACGACGATATTGGAGTCACCGTAGATGACCATCTCATGGTGCGGCACATTTTGGCCATCCGCATGCCATGCAGGATTGCCTCATATTCTTCCTCATTGTTGGATGCGCGTAATTTCATCCGCAACACATAAATCATTTTGTCCCCTTGAGGGGATGTCAAGATTACTCTGGCTCTGGCTCTAGCATCTCGTTTGGAGCCATCTAAGTGCATTGTCTAGAGCTAGGACATGTCCGAGGTATCCAAAATCTGGAGCTCCATCCAGTGGATGAAGAAGTTGGGAAGCACCTGCGATTTGATGGCGGTGCGATACTCGTAGATGATGTCCCTTGGGGACAGCTTGATGCCCCATAAGGCTACCTGTCCCGTAGCTTCGGGGTTGATGAGGATGTGTGATAGTGGCATGTCGTTGACAACCACGATTTGATGCTCTTGGAAGTAGTGGCGCAGTCGATATGCAGTCATGAATACGCCATAGGAAAGCTTTTGGTAATGGGGGTACCTTTGCTTTGTAGGCGTCAGTACCTTGCTGAGGTAGTAGACTAGGCGTTGTACCCCATGGGTTTTGCCGTCTTCGGGTCGTTCAACCACAAGGGCCATGCTGACCACTTGATGCATTGCAGCAATATAGAGTAGCATGGGCTCTTTCTCCTTTGGCGTTACTAGTACGGGGGATTTAGAGAGTAAGCGCTTGAGGTCTTCGAATGCCTCATCGGCTTCAGCTATCCACTCGAACTTGTAGGCCTTGCGGAGAAATTGGTAGCAGGGTAGAGCCTTTTCGCCCATGCAGCTGATGAACCTGCTGAGCACCGTGATCCGCCCAGCTAGCTGCTGGACTCTTTTGACGTTCTTCGGCTTCTCCATGGCTAGTATAGCCTTGACTTTCTTCGTGTTGGCCTCGATGCCTCTTTCGGAGATGAAGTACCCGACTAATTGCCTGGATGGGATGCCAAAGGCGCACTTTTCCGGGTTCAGTTTGATCCTTTAGAGATCAAGGTTGTCGAACGTCTCGCGGAGATCGTCGAATAGTGTTCGGCTTTCCTTGCTCTTGACTACTATGTCTTCGACATAGAGTTAGATGTTGCGACCAATTTGGCTCTTCAGGCATGCTTGCATGCATCGTTGATAGGTTGCGACTGCATTCTTGAGCCCGAAAGGCATTGTGTTGTAATAGAACACCTTGAACAGTGTGATGAACGTCATCTTCTCTTGATCTTCGACCTTTAGTCGAATATGGTGGTAGCCTGAGTAGGCGTCGAGAAATGAGAGTCGCTCGCATCCTGCGGTGGATTTGATGATTTGATCGATCTGCGGCAAGGGTAAGTGGTCCTTAGGACAATGCTTGTCAAGCGCCATGAAGTCCACACACATCCGCAGGATGTCCGTGTCCTTATTAGGGACCAACACGTGGTTAGCTACCCAGGTGCTTTCCTTGATCTCCCTTCTGAAGTTTGTGTCAAGGAGTCTATTGACTTTGGTGCCAATTGCTTCAGCTCTGCCCTCGGACAGTCAACACATCATCTTCTTGACCATTCTCGCATCTAGATAGACGTTGAGTGCATGATCGGCGAATTCCCTGGAAACTCCTGGCATGTCCGCAGGACACCAGGCGAATATTTCCTAGCGCTCACGGAGGAATTCGACGAGCATGATTTCCTATGCGGAACTCAGGTTGTTGGCGATCAGAGCCATCTTGGTGGGGTCCATCGGGTGGACCTGCACCGCCTTGGTGTTGACTATGGAGTCGGATGACATATCAGGAACGCTTTGCTTGGTGACAGGGGCAGACTATTGTATGTTGACTCCTTCAGCCTTGCGAGCTCCTCCTGCATGCCGAATGACTGGGAGATTCATGCCGAATGACTGGGAGATTCTGTTGAATTCTCGGTCATAGCTGTCGGACTTAGTGAAGGTTCCTGGGATGGTGATGACACCATTAGGTCCTAGAATTTTCATGAGAAGATATGTGTAGTGTGGCACTAACATGAGTCTTGCAAAGGCCACGTGCCCGAGGATGGCGTGGTATTGGGAGGGCCAGTCCACCACCTCGAATTCGAGCTGCTCATGCCTGAAGTTCTTGGGGTGCCGACGATGACATCTAGCCATATTTTTCCCAGGGGGTATACTGCTTTCCATGGGACGATGTCGTGGAAGGTCGTGTCTGATGCCTCTAGGATGCATAGCGGGATCCGCATAGCTTCGAGTGTGCTAGTGAACATCAGATTGATGCCCGATGGGGATATGTTGAGTGTTGTGCGCCTTTTTCCTCCCACTCGATGGCCATGTCGGCGTCGTCGTGGATGGTGATGACGCCGCATGGTCCTGGGAGCTTCATCATATTGTACGCGTAATGCGGTGCCGCCAAGAACTTGGAGAATGCTTGTCGCCCCAAGATGTAGTGGTAGGGGCTGTTGAAGTTCACCAGCTCGAAGACGATCCGCTCAGTGAAGAAGTTAGCTGGTGTGCCGAAGGTGACTAGCAGCATCACCTTGCCAATCGAGTACGCCTTCCGACCGGGGACCATGTCATGGAAGGTGGTGAGGGTCGACTCGATCATCGACTGTGGCAGCTGCATTCGCCTGAATGTGTCTAGGTAAAGGATATTGATGGATCTCCTGCCATCCATCAACGTCCTAGGGAGCCAGTAGTCACCCACTTTGGGCTTGACTACCCGGGCAACTCACCCGGGGTACTCGATCCGTGGCGAGTGGTCCTCTCGGCTCCATGTGATGCGCTACTCGGACCAGTTGAGAAAGCGAGGGACGTCGACCTGGGACACTGCATTGATGGCAACAACACAGGCGAGGACCTTCTTCAAATACAATATGGTCCCCAAACTTATTGGGTCCAAAGTAGTTAGACAACTACAATACATAGGAGAGACTCCACATAAATATGTGCATATTGATATGAAATTGAATTCCATGCACATCTTAGCAAATTAGGATTTGGTGGAGTTTCCCCTACATATTGGATCAAGGAAAGCAAGCATGCCATAATATATATAGTAAATATGCATGCACATGACTTTCAAGAACCAAAGGAGATACAATATGAACAAAACACCAAGTAAACCAAGAAGGCACACCAAAGTGTGACACGACAAAAAGGTTGTTCAAACTAAATCAAAAACCAAATCAACACATGGTAGACCATACAAGTCCAAGAAATGAACTAGACAAAAACCAAAGAGAGAGAGATGGACAAAAACACAAATGCTCAAGGGTTTATCTCATTCTAAAAGGTAATAATAATAATAAAAAGGAATGAGACAAATCCAAATCCCAAAAGAGCAAGGTTTAAACAACCACACCAAACTCTCGGCACTTTTCAAGATGGCACAAAGTACCCCAAAAAAATCTTCCAAAGACACAAAACACGATATGGATCAAACACATGCTATGAAGAGGCATAAAAGGAGTGTTCTAAATGATATAGGAGAGATACCCCATGATTAGTGCATTATTTAAGCTTTTGCATTTGAATACAAAATGCACACACACAGGATCATCATCTCTACCTACATCAAAAAAAGAGAATTAAACAATTTCAAGTTAAGTAAATATCCATAAGAGGAAAGGAAGACATGAGAGTAAACACAAAGCACTTTCTGGGCAAATGATAGGGAAAACATAAACAAAAGACAGAATGAAAATGATCAAAAATAACTACCACCTATTATAGTACCGAAAGTCCAAGGACAAAGGATATGCAATTATTTTCGGGTGGTAGTTTGCAAATATATCCAAGATCATATTCACGACAAGAGGCAAGAATATCTAACATGAGACAACCAATGGACATTATAGAATTTGAATTTCTCATGAGTATTGTACCACATAGATACTAGATAATATCCCAATTTAAATGCTAGGTGGTATTCCTCATGTACACACATTTTTAGGATTGTGGACTGCCTAAGCATAACACTCCCCCAAAATGGGATAGTCCATTAATCTCTCACAAGAGCCAAATAAGATACCAAATATAATCAAGTAAGGCTCAACACAAGAAACACACATACATGGTGTGCCACCTAATCATACACAAATAAGCTTGATACCTCAAGATAATTAAGTGGAAAGCACAACATGTACAAAAGCATGAAAGATACAAAACAAACACATGCACAAGGGGGCGAGTAACTTTCAATGTAAAGATTTTAGCATATGTTACCGCAAGGATGAACATTGGATATATAATAGAATCATGATAATACAAATGGTTTGGCTGGACAATAATAATTGATGAAGATACCTCAATTCTTCATAATGTATCCAAGTATCCAATGCCCTCCACAACACACCTATTGATCAAGTTTCGGCTTGTTGGTACCCAACGAAGTTGGGTCCTAAGAAGTTAGTCACAATAGGCTTGGCAACCCAAATTGCTAACCTTGAGCACATTGAGCACCAACAAATTTGGCAAACACATTGCTAACCTCATCCTTACAAAGATAATAAGCATCATCAATAATGATAGGGTTAGATGAGGAGATACCAATAGTGCATGAGGAAGAAATGTGCCCCTTCTCACGGCATATGTAGCAAGTTCTTCTCTTTCCATCTTTCTTCTTAGGTGAAGCCACAACTCGAGGAAGAGCTCGAGTAGTCCTCTTAGGAAGAGGCCCGTCAATGACTTGAGGTGGGGTTTGAGGCTGCTTCCTTTGTTGCTTCACACTAAGAGGCTTTTTCTTCAATGGGCAAGATATAACATGGTGCCCTTATTCCTTGCACTTGAAGCAAACAATGCTGGCCGGATTCTTGACTTGAATTTGGCCATTTTTCTTGTTTCCCTTATGCTTCAACTTGATAGTGGACTTGTTCTTGACATTGGAGTTGAATCCAAGCACACTCTTGTCATTGGGGGATTTTTGCACACTCAAGATTTTGTTGAGTGCGGCCTTCCATTGATGACCCTTTTTCAAGTCATTCTTCAAAGAAGTGACTTGATCCTTGAGCTCTTTGATTTCCTCTACATGGTTAGTTTCAACAAAAGTACTAGAGGAAGTAGATGCTACATTGTTAGAGCAACAAGGAACAGAATGTAATTCATCACGAGATATAGCATGGTTGTGAGAGGATGAATTACAAGGACTAGCACATGGCAATATAACATTTGGAGTAGATATAGTGCTAATGTCCACATGAGGCCCACTAGATGTTACCTTTGACACGATGGCCTCATGAGCTAACTTTAGCCTACCATGGAAGACTAGAAGATCCTCATGCGAGCTCGAGAGCTTAACATGATTTTCTTCTAATTTCCCATAGTTTCTAGTTAGCAAAGCATGTTGAGCCTTTAGCTCAACATTCTCCTTCAAAATAGATGCTTCACAAGAAATAGAGTTAGTAGCACAAGCATCATTATTAATTGCAAGAGGTGAGTGCAACTTTGAAAGCTCTTTTCAGCAAGAGGCTTTAAGTTGCTCATGTGAATCGGTGAGTTTGATGAGCTCACCCTTTATGACCCTACAACCATTTTTTAGGTCCTCAAAATCCTCAAGGAGTTTACCATAAGCAACTTTAATCTCATCATTTTTACTTTTGAGATCACTTGCCACCTCAAGATATCTATCATGAGATTCCTTTACTCTAGACAGCTCTAAAGCAAAGGTCTCCTCAAGAGATTCCTTAGTGGTTTGTTCCTCTTCAAGAGCTTTATTTAGGTTTGCAATTATATTAGCATACTCACGCTCAAGACTACCCATTTTATCAAAGTTGTTATCATGCACCTCAATTTGTGTTTCTAACTTATCAATATGTTCCTTGATCTTAATAGAAAAGTCCAAGATTTCAACAAAGTTAGAGCATGCAATATTGTTCTTAACAACGGCACGATAAACAATCTCACCCTTTTCATATAAATCATCAATATCAAGCTCTTCTTACAAATTATCCACGTCCTCCTCATCACAAGAGGTAATGGGTTCCAAAGTAGGAGTTACCTTTGAATCCCTAGCCATAAGGAATAGGTGGTTACCGGAAGAAGGTGAAGACGAGATTGCATTTGTGGCTTCATTCAAAACCTTGTCTTGGCCCATATAATCTTCGATTTCCTCTACATAGTTAGCAACACAAGCACTAGAGGAAATAGAAGAATTTTTATCATGGCAACAAGAAAACACAAGCATATCATCATAAGATTTATTCAAGTCATTTCTACATGATATGCAAGGACAATTAACACAAGCATGTAAGAAGTTCGTAGTGCTAGAAGTGTTAAAGTCCAAAGATAGATCATTGCAACTAGATAGAGATGATGGATTATAAATAGTAAGCACACTATCCAAATTGCAATTTCTATCACTACTCACCATATCATTACCTTGTGAAAAATCACATGTTGGTGAAGTGGTAGAAGCTGAGAACTCATCCTGACCGGAAGTGGAAGCAACACAATTATCCTCAACAATATTGGACACAACATATTTATCTTGAAGTTTTGTCCATAACTCATGAGCGCTCCAAAAAGGAATGATTGAAGAGGTAACTACATAGCTCAAAGCATTAACAAGCACATTAGAAGCTTGAGCATCGAGATATAAGTTTTTCTCATCCTCACAAGATAGATTTTTGAAATCCATAGGAGGAGAAAAACCTATATCTATAATACGCTCCAAATTTGGGTCCATGTCCCTAAAATGAATAGGCATACGAGTTTTCTATATATCATAATTTGTGCCATCGAATAAGAACATGACATTGTGCACTAATCCCCTAGCTGACATCTTTACTCTCAAGGCGGTGAAGCCTAAAATGAGAGACCGTGCTCTGATACCAATTGAAAAGGATACAGATGCCGCCTAGAGGGGGGGGTCAATAGGCAGTTTAAAACTTTTACGAGATGGGCTTAACAAAGGCGGAATAAAACTAGCGTTTACTTTGTCAAGCACAAAACCTATATAAACTACGGTTCACCTATGTGCACCAACAACTTATGCTAAGAAGAACAATCAACTATGTGATAGCTAGATAAAGAATTCAAGCACGAAGGCTATCAGAAAGTAAATTGCATAAGTAAATAGCTCGGGTATAGAGATAACCGAGGCACACAGAGACGATGATTTATTACTGAGTTCCTCCCATAAAGAGAGTACGTCTCGTTGGAGAGGGGTGGTATCAAACCACCTACGCCACAAAAGGCCTCCCTTATTCTCCGCTGAATCTCACCCCAATGGGATCGATCCACACTTCCACTATCGGTGCACTTGTCGGTGGCAACCGGAACCTCTCACAAGGTTGGGGCACTTCTTCACAACTTAATTGGAGGCTCCCAACAAACGCCACCAAGGCCACAACCTACAACACCAACAAACCGTCTATGGTTCCAAGAACCCAAGAGTAAAAAGCTTCTCAACTTTCACTCACCAAATCCTCCGAGGAGAACTCAAACTGATGCACCAAATGCAATGGCAAGAACACAGGAAGTGCTCAAGTACTTCTCTACCAAATTCCACAAAAGCTACAAAAGGTAGTGGGAGAATAAGAGAGGAAGAACACAAGAGGAAATCCACAAAAGAAACCCCAAGATCTAGATCCCAATATGTTCCCCTCACATAGAGGAGAGATGGATTGGTGGAGTTGTAGATCTAGATCTCCCCTTTCAAATCCCCCAAAAAGATTCAAGAAATATGGGAGGAATTAAGAGTATTTGCAAGATCTTGAAGGTAAAAACAATGGAGGGGAGAGAGAATGCAAGCCACATGACTAAGGAGGAAGAAGAGGTCTATTTATACCCCTCCCCAACGAAATATGACCGTTTGGGACCTTCCAGGCCGGATAATCCACCCCTCCCCCAGAAATTCCAGGTTCCCCGGGCCAAAAAATGGGTAAGGACTTCGCTCCGCGATCCTCAGTATAGGGGCAGATTATCCGCCCCCATGGCCGGATAATCCGCCCCCTCTGAAAACTGGCAGGAATAGCAAAACTGAAACCATCTTAACTTTTGCATTCGGACTCCGATTTTGATGATCTTGGGCTCGTTTCGAAGATAGTAAAGAGATATAAAAGATTATGAAGGGAACCATCATAGTCCGGCAAGGAAGGATAGAACCAAATGATGAAAGGTTTAACCTATCTATAAAAGACAAATCGGTAAAACCTCCAATATCGAAAACACAATAATGAATGCATATGAAATCTGTTTTCGATGAACTTGAGCTTGCTATAGAGATTGACACAAGATCTAAATCCTCCCATGGATAAGAACCAAATAAGAACCAAGAAAGAGGATGCCAAGTATGCAAAGGTTTGAGCTCTCACCGAGGGATATGATCAAGTTACGCACTCGAGAGCCCCTCTTGATAGTACGGTTATCTATCCTATAAACTGGTCTCCCCAACTAACACCACGAGACCGGTAAGAAAGAAACCCTATCAAGATCAAACCTTTGCCTTGTATATTCCACACCTCAAGATGGAGCACCTTTCTTGATTGCACTAGCATAGGCTCAACTTCTACTTGACCAAACTCCAGATCATTCCTTGATACCTTGATCAACACTTGATCTTCTTCACTTTATTCTTATTCCAACCTTGAAGCCACCAAATGGTTCAAGCATTGTCTATGGAAAAATCCTACAAGTAAAACACAATGCAAACATAAGTCCATAAAACATTGTCATTAATTACCAAAACCACACATGGGGGCACACATGTTCTTTCACATATGTCGGCTGAGCCAACGGAAATTGATGGAGAAACAGATCCGGCACCAGTGATACCAGCCTGGTCGCAACCAATATTGAAGTACTTGAGGGATGGAACTTTGCCTGATGATGATATATTGGCAAGACAAACAGAGAGAAGAGTAAAAGCATAGACAATAATTAACATGGAGTTGTACAAAAGGAGTGTGACGAGCGTATTGCAACGTTGCATAAGTCCAGAAAAAGGCCAAGAAATACTGTTGGATATTCACCAAGGAGAATGTGGGCACCATGCCTCGTCAAAAGTATTGGTAGCCAAGGAATTCCGACATGGATTCTACTGGCCAAGTGCACTGGAAGAAGCGCAATACCTAGTGAGGAAATTGAACGGCTGTCAACGCTACGCATCAAAGTCACATTTACCCGCGTCTAAGTTAAAAACTATACCAATCACCTGGCCATTCGCAGTATGGTGCCTGGATATGGTAGGACCGTTCAAACCAGCGAGGGGCGGCATGACTCACATACTGGTGATGGTTGACAAGTTTACCAAATGGATAGAAGTGAAGCCCATAAAAAACTAGATGGAAAAACAACTGTCACATTCCTAAAAGACATAATCCTGAGATATGGTCACCCGCATAGTGTGATCGCAGACAATGGCACAAACTTTGCCGAAGGAGCTTTCGCTCGATTCTGTGGGAAAAATTGAATAAGACTTGACGTAGCGTCAGTCGCCCATCCAGAATCAAATGGACAAGTTGAACGAGCTAATGGATTAGTTCTATCCGGGATAAAACCCCTCCTTGTGGAACCACTCCAGAGATCAACTGGTTGCTAGATCGAGGAACTACTCTCGGTGTTGTGGAGCTTAAGGACAACTCCGAATCGATCAACAGGCCATACGCTGTTCTTCCTTGTGTATGGGGCAGAAGCAGTTTTGCCTGCCGACATAGAGCATGACTCGCCAAGAGTGAGGCAATACTCGGAAGCTGAGGTAAAAGAGGCACGAGAATATGGAGTGGATTTACTCAAAGAAGCAAGAGAATTGGTATTATTCAGGTCCGCCATATATCAACAAAATCTCCGACGCAATCATAGCCGGAAAGTTCAACCTCGTGTTTTCCGAGAAGGGGATATGGTGCTCAGAGTAGTGCAACGCACAGCTGGGATGCATAAACTATCACCCCCATGGGAAGGACCATTCATTGTAAGCAAAGCATTGCACAATGATTCATATTATCTAATAGATTCTCGTGAAGCACAAAAGAACAAGGCGGACAGATAGGGTCATGAGACCAAAAGGCCGTGGAATGTGGAATTTCTCTGTATTTTCTACACTAGGAGAAGCAGTCTATGTATCTCTAAAACTCTCATATGTCGGATACTTATGCCGGCTATGTGCTGATAATAAAATGGTATGACTCGAAAAACTGACTCAGGGACTGTCCCTCATGTATTCTTGAAAATTTTATGTCGGCTGGCGTTGACACTTAAACTTATCTCGGTATAAGTAATGTTTACTCGTATGGAATCAACTCTTCGACTATGTTGTTGTCTGAAAACACGGCTTCATGGCAAGCAAGAGGAAAAGATCAACGACGAGTAAATATGAACAACGGATAAGTAAATGGGGAAACGCGAGTCGGCTCTATGTATGCTTTTAACTAACCCATTGCAGGATATATTGTCTTATGTGTCGGATGATTCTCGGTCAAGTTCTCTAGTTTCATATCCGTTAACTAAATCCTTAGAACTTTGAGACTCTAATATCGAACGCGAAAAAAGGTAGACAAGAGACAAATTCAAGGACAAGGAAAACGGAAAATGAAACTTGGGGACTTGCCCCAGGATGATTTGCATTAAAGAAAAATAGAAGATTAAGCCTTAGAAAAGGCACACACCCAAAATAATGGCGGCATAGGTTACATCCGCACCCGGCATACCGGGGATATCATCAGAATTAAGTGTTTTTAACCAGCTTAAGAGACAACTAGGCTCGAAGGAGCATTCTTGGGGCTGGAGCTGGGAGCGTCGTTTGGAGCATCGGCCGAGTCAGGTGCATCAGCCTAGTCTTCAGGAGCATCTGACTCGGTGGCCTTGCTGTCAGCACCATCATCATCAACAATCTCGGCAAGAGGCTCGCCAAGATCGAGGAAGCTGGGCCCACCGCACCAGGCGTGCACCAGAGCATACTCCACCATGGCATAGGCTCGCTCTTGGTGTTTCTTGATAAGCTCAGGCTCGTGGATCCACTTTCCTTCGGCCCTCATATGCTGGAAAACATCAAGGTTGATATCCTCATACCATGAGAGCACAAAAGCAAGGGCCTTGTCTACGGCGACACGACCAGCCTACTCGCGCCATTGATCAAGCCTTTCCTCAGTGAGAAGAAATTTGGCAGCCAAGGGCTCAACGAGCGTAGGCAGTCGACACCGCATGGATTGCTAACTTAAGTAAGTCGACACATCTTCATCCGACTAGAGCATCCTAAATACATGGATTGCCAACTTAAGTAAGTCGACACCGCATGACTAGTGTGGTCACATGCTCTGAAAGCGCTACAAGATGCTCATCGATGGTGATCTCTCTGTCCGCTGGAGCTCCAGATTCAGCTCGCACCTTTTTCATTGCCCTTAAGGCGAACATGTCAGCCTCAGGGAAGTTATCTGCAAAAATGGAGGGACATCAAAAAAAGGAAAAGTGGTAAAGAGTAAGGATAGAAGCACAGTGAAAAGAGTAAGAACTCACTACCGAGGAATGATTTGATCGTACTGAGCTTGTTCTGCCACATCTTAGCCTTGGCTTGAAGAGCTTCCAGATCTTGATTAGCCGACTGAACTGCTAAATCGGCCTCCTTGAGCAGTTGGTTAGTCTTTCAGCATTGTCAGCATGCTGACCATCTTTCTCTGCAAGTTATTCGCGCAGGCCCTTCAACTCGGACTGGTGCTTCTGCTCCATATCCGCCACCTACTGCTTCAGCCGGGTCACCTCGTCTCGCTCCTTCTGGAGCAGAACTTGGTGCTGATCTTCTTATTCAGAACATGTGACTCGTTAGTAACAGCAAGCCATCTCGGATTTGCCGAGATAAAAATGGAAAATGAGTAAATGTAAATGCGTAGCAGTCACAAGATTTCTAAAGAAAAGGGAATTACTTTCGGCGTTGCTAATCTGTTTATGCAGCCCATCGATGGTGGATTGGGAAGAAGCTGTGGAAAGACAACGAGGAAAATTCAAGAAGATGAAACAAGATAGGTATGTCGAATAAAAGCAAGCCGACTAGGAAAAATACCTTGGTCCGAAGCCTCAGCTTTCATATCTTGGTTAGCAAGCTCAAGCTTTCCATACTCTAGGATAAGAGCCTGATGCACCTTTGTACGCTCGTTATGCGTGAGCTACACAAAAATATCTAATCAGAAGATGCCCAGTACATCAGATAACTTTGTCCCGGCAGAAATAGGAAAGTATATATGCAAATGGTTGAGCTTATAGACGAATAAGTGCTTTACTCGGCAGTAACCTCGGGGACTAGGGATTGAAAATCTGACATGCAAACTTGGCAGGAGGAAATAAAGGACAGGTTCTAACTCAGAGCTTAGAGCCGAATAAGTGCCTTACTCGGCAATAACCTCGAGGACTAGGGAACATGTATAATATAAAAATACTCAGTATGCAGAAGAGTAAGGAAATTATATACCTCATTCACATGATCTGCTTTAGCCATCAGTGCGATGGCCTGCTGGGTCATCTCGGAGACAACCTTGGGGCCCAATTTCAGCTTATGGCCAGAACTGGAGCTCACTTCTTGCTCATCGGCCGCATGCCAGGCTATCGCATATCACTCTACAGGGCCAAGGCCTTGCCCGCTGAGTGTCCGAGTAAGGATTTGCCCTTTATTCAGGCTAGTCCCCACCCCGGCATGGGCAGCGGTAGCACTTGTGTGCAAGCCACCCGCCTTGGAAACACTGCCAAACCCCACAACGGTAGATTCGCCCAACTGACCCGCAGGAGCAGGTGTCATTGTTGGTGGTGTGGGCTGAATCTGCGGAGCGGAACCTGGGGCATGGATCAAGGTCATCTTCCTGGAAGCTGATGGCTTGCTAGGAGCGGAGCGAGTTTGGCCATGAGCGGCAGGCCGGGTCTTGTCTTTAGCCAAAAAGGCAAAATGAGCAGGTCTGGAACTGGTTGAGGAGGATAAAGGAGCCGACCGAGCGGGCTCAACAACTGATGGAGGGACAACGACTGTATTAGCTGGCAAACTGACAACAGGGGAACTGATAATAGGGCTTTTCTCGGCGCCGATATCGCTGGCGCCAAGTCCAAGGTTCTGATCGGAGAGAGCAACTAGAGAGGGACGGATCTCCTCTATCGAATGCGCCACCCGATCAGCCTCACTCTAAGACTCATGAGCCTCAGTAGTGGGTGCAGTGACCCGAACGGGGCTCTGCACAACGGGATCGGTACGAGGAGGAGAAGCAGCCTTAGACTGGGAAGAAGCCATACTAGGATCAGATTGATTAGCGGACATAGCAGCGCTAAAAATAAAAACAGAAGTCTATAAGGAAACGAACACGAAAAGGAAAAAGAGAACGAAAGGTAATAGACAGTCAAAGTTACCCGGAGATGGTCGGATCGCGCGGGGCGCGACAAACAATGACTCGGCGTGTGGTGGTATTGTGAGAGTGAGAGGACATGGCTGCAGAAGGAGCGGCAGGATTGACTCGGTGCTTCTTTGAGGGCTGAGTGCTGGAGGAGACCCCGTGCCGCTTATTCATCTTAGCAGCTGGGAACTTGCCATATCTGCCTATGGCGAGAGGAGGTTCCTCGTTTACCTGGACAGCTGCATCAGTAAATAAAAAACTCAATGGGACAAGTCAGAAAGTTAGGTCAAAGGACAAGTACCTCCAAGACTTCACAATCCACATTGTCGTCATCAGACCAATCTCGCAAAGGATTTCGAGTCAAGGTCTTACCCGAAGCAGGAGCGATGGCAGCATGCGGGATCGGCATGAAGCACTCCAAGTCGTACTCGACCTCATCAACATCAGAACGATCATCAAAATAAGCGCTAGGAGGGACGGTGCTGTCATCAATCTGGTGAACGAGATTCTTCTAAAGACAAACATAATGAAATCAGTAAAGAAACATAACAACGAGTAAACGCAAGGTAAGCTATGTCGGTAGTGATTCAACGAGCCGGATGCTTACCCACGGGACATGCCTATCTCGGCTAAAAGGGGGGAAACTCCAGGCCCAGTTTTCCTCTAAGTTCAACTTGAAGATCGAGCTGACTCGGCGGGCCACTGAGTCATTGGTAAGCTCCAGACTTGAGTGCCGGGTAGGATCCCATGGGACACTCATGAAGCACATCTTATGGCTTCTAGCCTGGATGGGGCTGCCTCGGCGCGCGTTGAAGGCACACATGAGGTCTTCCTCGGTTAGGTGGAAGTTCTCATCCAGGTGAAGAAGAGTCTCGATGATTCCATGAGCCTCGTTCAACGCCTGATTCTTGTCATGCGGGTCAAGCTTCCATAGCTCCTTGCTGGGAACCTCGTCCTTGAAGGGGGGAAGCTGGATGTAGTCATTGGACCCGCTATTCTTGACATAGAAAAAGGTTCTATGCCATTTCTTACATGAGTCAATGCCAGTGACCCGAGGAAAGACCGAATCCCTCCTGGGCATGATGCTAACAGCACCACACCTGGTGGGCCTCTTCTCAGCGCGAGGAACGCCAGGATCAGGCACAACCTGGATTCGGAAATTAAAGTATTTGGCCCAAAGAAGAACTGTGGGCCAAATACCAAGATAGCCTTCGCAGGCAGAGATGAAACAAGAGAGAGCCAATGGCATTGGCAGGAAGATGATGGGTTTGCAGTTGAAAGGTGGAAAGAAAAGACATGAAGAATTTTCTAACTGGGAGAGCAAAGCCACGCTCAAAGTGCGAAAGAAAAACCACCCTCTCGTTGGGCTCATGCTTGGGAATGATCTCACCTAGGGGGAGGCGACAATCGACCTCGAGCAGAAGCCGGCTGGTGGAGCGCAGCCACTCAAGTTCCTCCACCGTGACTTTGGAGCCCTCCCGGCTGTCGCGCTCGCCGGCGGCCTCGTGCTCCTCCAGCTCCTCACCGGTGTCCCAGGCGTCCATAATATCGCGCGATTCAGGCTCTTCCGCCTTTGGAAGAGGCCTTGAAATGCAAGGACCCGTAGGAGAATCAAAAGGAAAAGAAGAGAATCGCTAGAGTGGAGCGGCAGGAGAGAGGAACAATAAAGGGGAGGGTTAGGATTGGGAGGCGCAAGGAATAATAAGAAGGGAAGGGGGAAACTGAACAGGCAAAGGAGGTTAAGTTCCCTGCACCCCTACTTAAGGAGAGTAAAAAACCCCGGCGTGGGATCCCTTTGTGCCTTGTGGCCACTATGCTGCCGTGTATTTGGCCGAGTGAGCACATCCACAAGCGCCACGTGTAGGCGATACACGGAAAATCCAGAGCCACGTCACGCTGTGGAGGACACGAGGCGCTAAGCGATGGGACAGCCACAGTGACGGGAGTTACTGCGCCGCCGTCACTATGCAGTCAGGATTTGAGACAAAATTTGAGGCAAGCAATCATGATTATAGCCTGTTAGTGACTAAGGCAAGCCCGATATGACTCGGCGATGTCGAAAATGACTCGGAACGAGGCAAAAATAACCCAGAAAGTCAAAGATGAGACTCGGATAGGACAGGACAGACTCGGCGAAGATCAAGGTTGCGCCAAACAGTGCTCCCTCCTCAATAAATGCTAAGAGAAAAAAGAAGTTCCAAGTACATTAAAGGAACCTGGAGATGCCTAACAGCAAAAACTGCTAGGCCTCACCAGCTTCGGGGTCTAATGTCGGGGGGATAACCCCCGGTAGGTTCATAAGGGGTAAAACATTGCCCAGCTTGGCTTATGCTGAATCAGAGATGTCTCAGGTTAGGTAACAACAGTCGGGTATGAAGGTTGTGTGTGGCCGACATAAGAATTATGTCGGCCCGCATAAGACAAATTTGTTTACATTGCAGGAAGCAACGAGCCAAGTCTCACGTAGGAAGGCCGAGTCAGAGAGGACGCATGGTAGCTTTCTGAGTGAGATTCATGAGGGACCAAGGTAAAGCACCGTTAGAAGAGAAGGGCGACGCTGGGTGACACAAAAGGAGTCGGGTGAAGCCCAAAGCAAGCGCTGACGTACAAAGTCACTACGTGACGCCAAAATATTTGGAGGCTACGTACGAGAAGACCGTTAGCTGTAAGGCTTTGTGGACTGGTTCAAGGGCTCAGCACTAGCCCATGACCCGGCCCGCACAGAAAGGACAAAGATCAAAACATTAACCCTAGGACCCAAAGGGATGTAACCTAGCTAGCCATCGCCTATATAAGGATGGGCATAGCTAGGGTTTAGGGAGGTTGGACCAAGTAGGAAACTAGTGCCCTAAGGCTATGCCGGAACAGATCAAGGAGCACTTGAAAACTTCTTGGATCAATAAAAATCCTGAGTGTGGAGAGTTCATATTGTTCTTCATGCGCGGCTGGACCGTACACTCCCTCCCTGGTAACCACAAGCGTCCATTCGGCCCCCAACTTAAGCCTACCCATGGCATCTGCCGTGAAACCACCACGATAAGGATTTTCCATTCCAAGTAACGGATAGATACACGTGTCCAACTCGATGACGTTGCATTAAACAACATGGTAACGAGTAAACGATTTTATCGGTAACAAAATCGAACTAGGTATGGAGATACCGAAGATCAAATATCATATGAATTAGGTATCGAGTGGAAAAGGGAGTGGGATGGAACATTGAAGGTTCAAGCAATGAGATTCGTGAAATGCGCGGTGGTCATTATAGGCATCCAGATCTCGCTGATGATCATTGATACGAGAGGGGTCTTGATCATGTTCTGAGTGTTTCCGAACCGAAGGGTGGCACACTTAGGGCTTGTTTGATTCATAGGAATTGTGTAGGATTTGAATCCTATGGGAATTTTTCCTATGTTATTGTTTGATTCATAGGAACACATCCTATAGGAATTAATCCTATAGGAAAGAAACATTAGATCATACCTCTAGAAAAATTCCTTTGCTACATCAAACAGAATTCCTCTTCCCGTAGGATTCAAGTAGGCATGACATCTAAATCCTATGTTTTTCCTATTCCTATACTTTTCCTATCATATGAATCAAACAAGCCCTTAAGGGTGGGGACGCATAGGGATTGATTTGGCACCGCAGGAGAAATGAGAGAGAGAGAGAAACCAGAGAATTTCTATGTAACACCCGATGATGATCCGAGGGGTACGAACGGAGTTCCAGAGTGAAAGATATAATAATATATGTGTTTTATATTAATTAATGAATTAATGTTAAAACATAATGTTTTATTTTATTTTTATAGGGAAACCCATTCCTAATGGGCCATCCCGGAGGGAAGACCCAAGAGGGCAAGGAACCACATGAAGGAGGGCTAGCCAGCCAAATCCTAGTGCCCCCCCAACGAGGCCCATCTAGGCCGGCAGCGGAAGCTCCCAGGCAGTGGCGGTGGCTGTTGGCATAGTCCCACACTGCCCGCCCCTAGGTTTTGCCCCTCCCCCTCCTACTACATATAGAGGGGAACCCCCTTCCCTTTTGACACACAACATTCTCTCCTCTCTCTCTCTCTCTCAATTCCATAGAAGTTTTCTCTACAATATTGGAGAGGACTCTGAGGGAACTAATTTCTCCACCTCCGTACTACCATCGTGTGTTGGGCTGTCCCAATTCTTTCTTCTTGCGCTGCTCGGCTAGATTGGAGTCCAGGAGACATCGCCTACACCAAATGTGTGTAGAACTTCGGAGGCGCCACACTTGTGGCGCTACGAGATGCTTATCTTCATCAACATACGCCTACCTACATAAGGCGTACTACGGTCTTCAAGGGTATGAATACCTTCTTCTTCTATGTTATCGTGTTCGTGTAGTTAGAAAAAAATGTTTTCTGCTGTGAACCCCAACATATATATCGGCAATGAAAACAATCTAAAACACAACAACTCCTAGAATCACTACATACCTTTGATGTTGGTGGTCATTCAGGAATAGTTGCTAGCTACCAGAGAATAAAGGGCTCTTCTATTAGCCAAGATTAAATAAAGACATTGAAAAGTTCATTTCTGAGTTCGCCATTTTCAAAAAGCCAAGGCTGAACATTGCCAATACACAGGTCTACTCTAACCTATGGATCCACCTGATATGGCTTAGCATCACATAACGGGGATGATACCTTCGATCTGGATTACTAATGTAGCAAAGTAGCTTTTTCCCTAGTAGACCTAGGTTTATTAAACCTTAGGAAACAATTACTATATGGAATATAAGGAACTTCTATAAGACTTATTTACGTGTTTTACCTTACATTTACGGGACCTTTATATTTTACTTTGAATATTTGGTTGTTGCAATGGATGGAAATAGGCCAGGATTGAAGATTCACCTGCAGCTGGACATACATATGTGATAAAGATAATAATAAGCACACTAATGTGCGAGCCACAGGCATAGCAATAGTCTTTTGATCCAACCGTTATACCACGAAGCACCAAGTTATAAAAATTATTAAGTAAAATACAGATCAAAGTCTTAAGAATGGTGATGTTGCTGTTACTCCCAAGTGGATCCCTAAACGAAGATTATACACCTCTTGCTATCATTGGGTTTCACATAAAGTCGCCATTCACCACTCATCTCACCTCAAGACTTTCTTAATCCTATGGTCTTGGGTACCTACAAGTCCATGGATCGAGACAAGAGACAAAGAAACCAAGATACGTACCTCTTATTCAATCACCACAAAAAATTCCAATGTATTAGATGCACATAATCGTTGCGAGGTTTCACCCGAACCTACATCCCGTAAGGACTACTCACTCATAACAATAAGATAAAGGATAGAAAACATTGTGCAAAAGACTTAGATCGAAATGAAATATTCTTTACAATAGTCGCCAAATCTCAAGGAGATCTCAAGTACAAGATGATGGCTATGGTTATGGAGTGTATGGAGGATGGAGATGATGCACTATGGTGATGGTGAAGTGGTGGATATCCTTCGATGGTGCTGTGATGCAATCTCAAAATGGCGACTCTCTACACGATGGCTGGAGTCTCGGAATATATAGGTGCCTTCACGAAAGTTGTTGCGTTTGATCTAGCGGAGCCAACGCCACACAGTACAGGCAGACCGTATGGACGGGTTTTTCCCGTACGGCTGGTCGTTAAACCTTCTACAGTCTCCTATTCGACCCCAATTAGCTTTGCTGAGTAGGCAACGTGATAATCTTCAATAAATGCTCCTGATTTCACCTTAAAGTGTGATTTATTTCCTACACAACACAAATTTAAACCAAGTATTGCACATCTTTGCAATAATTAGTCATTAGTAGAAAGGCTAGAGAGATTCTTGGCCAATTATTTGACTTAAAATATGATTTATATGCAGAAAAAGATGGATATTTTCACAACCATCAACTTCTCCAAAGCTCAAACTTTGATCATCCTCGAGCAAAAACAAAAAATACCATAGGGAACTCAATGTTTAAACTAAAATAACGAGAAGATGAATTCACTTATGGTTGGTAGTCATATGTATCCAACACCTCTTCCATTTGAAAGGCTCATGAAAATTATCGAAGTGCCAAGATTACTATATAAGCTTTGTTAACTCAAAACAATCAAAGAAAATTTACTATATGTATAAACAACTAGAAGTGTAACAATCATTCCAATTCCTCTAGTTAACTCTTAGCTTGCGAAGGAACACTCGAAAGTTTCATACTAGTAGAATTAAGTATGGGAGAACATGCCCAAAGTAGAATAACAATGAAGTGTCTTATTCACACCCACATCATTAGATCTAGACTATGAAAACACTACTATTCTATTCATTATCTTTCAAGAAAATTCATGAAGTGGTAACGAGACCATGCCAAAGACTCTTTGTGTGATTCACTTTAATTTCAATATAGTTTCCAATAACGATCATTGAATGACCTTTTAGCAATATTTTTCACAACCCTCAATAGTACCAATAATTTTACCCATTAAGGTAATAGTTTCTACCCATGTCATCAACTCAATAGCCGAAATCAGGGGTTGTACCATTGATAGTTCATAGGCTACGGATTTATTGGCATCCCAAAGGTGTGCATAAATAATTTATAAATAAGCTTTGAGCAATATCACATTTTGACTCACAACTTTCAATTTTGGCATGCATCTCAATTGCCACTTGACTTCATTTCAATCAAACAACTCCTTTCAAGAATGTCATCAAGTCTATCAATATATCTATGGGTTCAAGTATCTTTAAAGGTAAACTCTTAAGACAATCATTCGACATACAAGTCATAAATTGGAGACTTTTTCTTATCGTCCTTGTTTGGCAATATTATTTATTTACAAGGAAAGACTCGCTTAGCTACAAGAACTAGAGCAAAAATTTCCACAACTAATTATCCATACAAATAAAAAGCTTTACTCTAACTATTTTGAATTACTCCCACTAGCATAGTATCTTAACAAATCAACTAACTAGGAAAAACATTTCAAATTTCTAAAGTGGGAGACTTCACAGTTCTCTTACTTATGGAGACGTGTTCCTTCAAAACTCAAATCAAATCACTCTCATAATAATATAATAATTAAGCAAAGAGATAATAGGCAAATCCACTTTCACAAAAAAGGATAAAAAGATAAGTATTTTTGTATTTTTGAGGATGGGGATCAAAGAATAGAAAATACTTGCGACCAAACAAGGTACTAAGAAAATAAAACAAACAAATTAAAAAGGAAAAGGAAAGCGAAAAGCAAACAAAAAAGCAAAGTGTTGGAACAAGACAAACACGAGTGTTTCAAAACTCTCACGGAGTTGGAGTATAGCCTTATTATTACACGAATATAAATGCTAATGGAACACATCCCCAAGGTCAGGCTTTTGCAAGACCTTTTGTTGCTCATTGTGGTGGTGGTGGATAATATCCCAAGTTCCATTGGCACCACAAGAAAAATGTCCTTTTACAACGAACGATTTTTGTGGTTGAAGGTCCATTTTTCGTGGTTGAAAAGCCTTCTATGATGGATACTCTTCGTGGTAGAAGCCCCGTCACAAATGAATCTACCACGGTTTTTTTTCGACCGTGGTGGATCGCACCCTTCAGCCATGAAAAGTCGTTCCGTCGTAGATGTGTTCGCCAAACGCGTTAACTGCCGACGCCATGCAAACTGCCATGTGGAGAACGTCATTAGCTGTCAATGAAACCGTGGTAGAAGACAGGCCCTTCTAAGTCCTAAAAATTATTAAGTGGGATGGCCCATTAAGAGAGCCCAAAAGTATCATGTCCAATTACAATTTCGTCTTGCACTGTTACAAATGGGCCCACTTGTGCTGCCCGCTGCGGCCCATAAACTTTCGGGCCCATTACTGTTTCAACCTACATTGTTTGATATGGCACATTTGTAAGGCCCGTAAAATTTAGGTCCATTGCTATTCCGCCATGTACTATTTGAATTGGGCCCGTTTGGCCAGCCTGCTTTGTCCTATAACCATTCTGGCCCATTACTGTACAGTTTTGCACTGTTCGAGCGATCCCATTTATGCAATTCGTTGTGGCCCATAAACTTTCGGGCCCGTTACTATTTGGGCCCATAAATTCCCTACGCATATTCTGGCTTATTACTCTTTTGGCCTGGTAGGTTTCTCGGTCGGTTACTGTTCCTTATGGTGTAATTCAGCATGCTACTATTCTGGCCTTCTACGATCCTGGACTTTTTATGGCCTGGCCTAATTAATGTTTTGGCTAGTTAAGCTTCTGACCCTTTTACTATTCTGGTCTATTACTGTTCTCGGGCTATTACTATTTTGTCCTTTTACTGTTCTTGTCGGATACTGTTTTGGCATGTTACTATTTTGTCCAGTTACTGTTTCGTCTTGTTACTTCTTTTGTCGGTTATTGTTTCGGCCTGTTACTGTTTTGTCCATTTATTGTTACTAAGCACCCCTTGGGTCTGGCCCGTTACTTCTATAGTTTCTCCATTTCTGGATCCATTTCTGATATCATAAAAGGAGTACAACTTGTGATCATTTTTATTGTTTGTCGTCCGCCTAATACAAGACGGCAAATACAAAGCACGATATTGTACCCTAATCGACCTGCTAGTGCAGGTTTGGAACCGCCTACCGCTATGTGTGGACGACGTCAACTAAATCCCTACACAGCCTATGCAATTTATCTAGATATTACATCGAATGCAAACTATTTAAAATTATTACATATTATCAGCTCAAGGGAAATAAAATTCAGCATTTTAGTTGACAACCGAGTTGATAGCAGTCCTCAATTTTCTTTCTCCATCTATCACCTGCATCTCCAGTTTGAGTGACATCTACATTCGAAAACAACCTTGAGACATGATCTTACAATCCCCTCTTTGGTGGCGATAACAATATTGTAGTTTGAAACTAAGTAATAACAAGTTAATACATCAAACAAGACAAACTACTCATTTAACTGATATGACGGGAGCTATGAACTAGAATTTACTACTGGTCAATGGTTAAAATATATTGACCATCACGTCAAACAAACAGGACAAGCAAGCATTAAAAAGGTGTGCCTACCGTGAAACGAGAAATATAACAATGTGTGTGGTTTAGAATTTCAGCAAATATAAACTATCCAGGTCATAACAACAAATATATATATATATATATAGAAGAATAAACTAGACGATGGCATGCAGTTACTATCGTAACTAAGAATGAACAATACAACAAATTATAATGGCATCATGCGAGAACAAAAATGATAAAGCAGGAATGCAAACCACAAATAAACTATAAAGTAGAGGATAGTTATTTCATTGCTTAGGATGAACGAGAACCAGATACGAAATATAATGGTGTCACTTGTGAACATGTAGAATAGGACAGGCAAGCATTAGACAAGTGTGCCTACAATAAAATTTGCAATCAAACAAAGTGTTTCTTAGAATTTCAGCAATTATAAACTAGCCAGGTTATTTTAACAAATATATATAGAAGCAGTTGTATATCCTAGAAAGCAAGAGACGTGGGTTGACTCAGAATTTGAAGTGAGGTAAACAATGGCATGCAGTTACTATCATACCTAAGAATGAACCAGATAGAAATTATAATGGCATCATACCAGAACTTGCAGAGCAGGAACACAAACCACGAATTAACTACACAGTAGAGGATAGTTATGTAATTTCTTAGGATGATTCAGCACCAGATTAGAAATATAATGCCATCTTTGGTGAACCTATAGAAGAGGACAAACAAGCATTAGAAGAGGGCAAGCAAGCATTATAATGGGCATGCAGTTACTTTTGTAGGTAAGAATGAACGAGATAGAAATTGTATGACATCATGCAAGAACTTGCAGAGCAAGAACGCAAACCACGAATGAACTACACACTAGAGGATAGTTATGTCATTGCCTAGGATGAACCAGCACCAGATAAGAAAACAATAACATCGCGCTTGTGAACATGTAGAAGAGGATATGCAAACCAACATGTTCAATGTTCCCTTTTGAGATCTATACAAAGAAAAACAAATAGCCAGCATTGCATCTTTTAAAGATCTAGATAGCAACAACAAAATTATAATCAAACTAGTACGATGAATTTAAAGGGGTACTACAAGATAGCAGAACGATGCTAGAGAGGAAATAATAGCATAAACTTAGCTCGGAATGAACCAGATAGATTCAGTAACTGGGGAGCAGGAAATCCACACTAATATTTTCCACTGATTTTACATTTTGCAAGAACTACACAATAGCAGGTAATTACAGTTGTAGGGAGTAGTTAAGAACATGTGCATGACAAAATAACAAACATGTACATGACTTGAAATTTCTAGAGAAGCGAATACAAACCAACTTGTCTAGTGACCTTATATGTAGCACAAAGAACGGGCATGCCAGTGACTTGTGTGTACTAGCACGATTACAAAAATACAGTTCACTGCGACAGGATTTAACCTGCTATACTTATAAGAAAACAAAAAGGGGTTGGAGATTTGGTTACCTTGGTCGGAGAGGCGTCTAAGCATCATCGGTACCATGCGGGTGACGTGCAGGTAATCGAGGGTGTTTTGGTCGCACGAAAGCAGATCTTGGGCGGTCACGGAAGCAAATCTTGGGCGATCGCAGAAGCAGATCTTGGGCGGTCAATGCCGGCTTGAGCACGGTGGATGAGAGCGTCGCTGAGGCAGATGCGATGCAGCAAACAGCGACACCCATGCATCTGGTATGGAGCGGTGGACAGAGAACTCGTTGAACTAGATCCCGTTTGGTGGACACCTGTGAAGTGGCTCTGGTACAGTTGGGTATCTTTCGGTGGCGGGGAAGCAGAGCTTGAGCGGTCGATGATGCCATTGCATGGTCAGCGAGACCGCAGGTCCGATGCAGTGGAAGAGAGACCCGATGAACTAGATCCGGTGGGGTGGGCATCAGTGAAGCGGCTTCGCGGTAGTGGACGAGACCACAGCTCAAGCGGCTCAGGCTGCCGTGGAATTGCCGTTGGCCGGTGCGCGCGGTGGTCGTGGAGCTGAGGGCGTGGGGGGGAGCCTGGGATTTTTGGGAGGGCCAACGCGAAAAACTGCGCGAATTAGGTACAATTGAGGTGAAAAGAAAAATTATTATGATCGTGCCCCCAAGCTACCTAATGTAGCTTGCCCATAGGGCGTCTGAACAATGGGTAAAATGGTAATTTTAAAGTCAAAAGTTTTTGAAACGGAGGGGCACGAAATGCTATAAGGTCGGTGTGTGATTTTTCTGCTCGAATGAGGTTTTTAATTTGTCTAGTGTCCATCTAATAATAACAGAAAAATGGTACTCCCCGAGTGGGAGATTTGGCCTAAAATATTTTGAAACGGTGGGGTAGGAAATGCTGCAAGGTTTGTGGGTGATTTTGCTGCTTGATTGAGATTTTGAATTTGGCTAGCGTCCAATTTGTGTGGGGGTGGGGTGGAGGGAGCGGGTAGCCGGGTGGGGGGCTTGCTGCGGGGAACTACGCCTACTACTAGTACTATACTGGGAAAAATATGAGTGAAGCCCCACCTACCGAATCCACTAGGGGTCCAATGGGAATTTTGAAATATATGAAATTTTGGGGCACCAATTATGTCAGGATAGAGGAGAGATTTTACCACTTTATTTTCATTCTGAATTTATTAATGGTCCATGTACTCCCTCTCTGCTCAAGAATCCAAGGCATACTCCCTCTCTATTCAAGAATCCAAGACCGTACTCCCTCTTTGTTCAGAAGTCCAACACCTCAAGTCCTCAACTGATCATCCATGGCTGTACACCCAATGTTTAGGAATCTCCAAGAAGAATGGATATTGTGTACCATTGCCAATGGCTAATTAATTAGGAGTAACACAAATTGAATGTTAATAAAGGTGAGGCAAATTTCATAATCACTGAGATAGAGGACTAAATCGAAGCATGGTATGAACAGTTATATGTGTTTATCTCTGGTCCATGCCTTAGAAGTGAACAATTACATAAAATTCATAATAACCTCCTCAATACTCTGTAATAACATTAGCAGCAAACTTAGTTTACATTCAAAATGCATCCTTCCTAGTACCAAAAGAGAACGTACATGCGACTAGTACTAGTAAACTGGAGTAGTAAAATAGTACTAAGTACTACTAGTAGTTCTATATGGTAATACACCATTACAGTCTTGCTGGGATCATTACCCGTAGATTAAGATAATTTTTTCTTGTCAATGAAAACCTAGAAAGATACATGGTTGGACTCTCTACCCTTCAGCAGGAACTGTGGCGGCACCCCGAGGTACTTCGTGAGCTTGTCGGACGGGAAGTTGGCCGGTGACGAGCTACTCGACAGCTCGATTACCGCATTAAGTGTCTTGACCATCGAGAAGTCCGCCGACCCCGGTGTTCCAGGCACACAAAGTTTCACCATGTACCGTGGCCACAATCGCCTATCCTACATGATGCATACCAAGGATACGACGGCGGCCGGGCCAAGCATGATGATAGTCAGGACGAACATGGTATCATCATCCCCACAGAGGATGCGCTTGAATCCCCTCATGGTTGCTGGTGGCGGAATCGGCATCACGCAAAAGAAGGCGAGGCCGTAGATAGCCCTAGTTACTATTATCCTATGGGCCTCATTCATGTGGGGAAGGAGCCCTACCGGTGAGGTGATGAAATGATAGGTAGAATACATGCAGCAGCACGGGCCGTGTGGGCACACGATCTTGTGCTCGTCAATCTCGTTGAAGGCGTCCAAGATAAAGCAACCTTAATAGGGGCACTAAATCATCACCATAGACTCGACAACATGCATAGCCTCCGACCCGCGGTCGAATCCGCCGGCCGGCGGTACACGCACTTCTGGAAGTGGTTATAGAGGGAAGATCGGCTCGCTGACATAGTGCCTGCCGGCCAGAAACTTGCATTGCATTTGCTGAGGACTATACTGATAGAGTTTGGTAATGTACTTATAGGAATACGCTAGGAAACTTGCCCTGCCTCTATGACCACTTCACACCATGCTTCACACTACTTTCCTAAAACAAAAAAGGCTACAGAAAGTTGATAGGTGAGTTAAGCAGGTGTCACGCGGTACTGTATCGGACATACAGATCCACTGAGAGGCAAGAATATCTATTCCTAGACAGAGACAGAAGATCCTGGGGCCTGGTGCAGAGTGTACAGTGCTGCAGGGGAGAAACCGAGGACTGCATGCATGTCTTCCACACCAACCTGAAATTAACTTTTTTGGTACTGAGGGATCAGTAGCAGTACTAGTACACATTGTACTATAGTGTATCACTACTAGTATACTCCCTCTATTCCAAGTATCGAGAAATTAGTAGGAGTAGTAGCACTACTAAGTAGTGGACTATTAAACAATGTTTCTAAGCTACTACTCCAATATAGAGCATACAATCACTTTGTTTTATTTGTTCTTGTTTACTACTAGTTGTAAAAGCTAATGTAGATTATGTTAGAACAAAATTTGGCTCTATGATATGTAGAACACACACTTGATTTCTTAGTTTCAGGGTCCTTGTGCTAAATGCATGTATTGGATATAATTTTCATTTTTATGAGGTCCATGATGTAACTTGTACTTCCATGTTAACTAAAGAACCTCGCTCGTATGAGGACCAACCATAATTAAAAGAAAATGACACTGCCCCAATTATAAGACAAAGTGGACCATGGTTTCTTATAATTCCCAAAGTTTTTAGTAATACAGTATGATTTTTCAAGTTTCCAAGCTAACTTCGCACCCAAACATTGATATCGAAGCTTCTAACATGTTTTTATTGTGAAGAAACAACAAAGATGATGGCTCAAAATGCCACTGCCTCCTTTTTACACACAAAGTATAAACTTTAAGTGTATAGGCCCTTTCAAGCTTCTAGGCTAAATTTGTGCAATAAATTGATTTTTGGGGCTAGATGTTTGAATGAATGGGCGGGGTGTTTGAATGGATGGGCGGGATATTTCGACGCTCTCTCAAAATTTTGAGGCTGAAGCTTCTAAGGTACGCTACCACCACTCCCACTTGGGGATGTTATGATGGGAAAATCCACTCCGTACATTGGATGCATCTTGGCCAATCAAGCTTTGCTTACGATGGGAAAATCCAAATTTGATTTTTTCTAAAAAATCCAAGTGACAATATTGTTTTTGGTTGGGAAGCAACTTCAAAGATTATTGCTCAATATGACATCGTGCCAATTGTCACACAAAGAAACCTATTTAATGGATAAACCCATTCAATCTTACTGGCTAAATTCTTGCAATAAATTTACAATATGGCAATTTACTAAAAACATGTCAATTTTGGTAATATGGTCTAGAGAAATGATGGAGAAGACTCTGGAACGATGGAGAAGATTTTTTGAGGTTTGTGCATAGTGTTTATTGTGATAAATCCTATATCAATAGTATCTTCTAGCATCAGATGCTAATTGAATGGAAAAGAAGATCCGACGGCTGGTGATGTTGGGATTCGCGAGTCTTGATCCAACGGTTAATATTCAAAGTTATTCGAACATTATATAGTGGTAAGATAAGTTAAGTTAAGATAAGATGGAGAGTTTAGGGAATTTTCAAGCTTTATGCTTATATTCGTGGATTAATGGAATATAGCATTACCGCAATTTAATGAAAGTATCTTAAATTTGGATCTATAGGTGCATGATACCAGCTGCTTGGTTAGGGTGTATGTGGTTCGAGGGTTTAAGTTTTAGGGGTTGTTTAGGGTTGAGGGTTTAGGTAATTTTAAATAATGTTCAAGATTTATGCTTATGTTCGTTGAATAGAATAGCGTTACCCAAATTAAAAAAGTGTGAGAAAATTCAGGGTTTAGGGGTATAGGGGTTTAGGAATATAGATTTTGATCTATAAGTGCATGATATGAGCTGCTTGGTTAGGGTTAGGGGTTGACGGTTTAGGGGTATAGTGTAACATCCCTAAAATCATGATTTCAAAGATTGCATATGATTCATGCATGCATATAGAATTGAGATCAATTTCAAACTCATTTCAAGAAAACAGAAGCACATAGTGCTATCATTTTATGTAAGCCAACTTAAAACAAATGACCATCCCCATTTGAGAGTTTGAATGTTTTAAACCAAGATTGTTTGGCTCCCTTGTTGATTGATTTGAGTGTGAAGTTTGAACAAAATTTTACAAAATAGAAATGGTTTCAAAAACCATTTTCAAACATTTGCAAACCTAGTGCAATGTCCCTGTTATTTTGTTTTTCCAAAAATGACCAAGCCTTTTCAAAGTAACCACATGGTTTTATACCTAGATTTGAGTATGTTGCACACTGCAAAAATCCCAAATAGATTTGAATTCAAATGGAGTTTGAATTCATTTGAAAACCATTCCTGAAAATCAAATTAGAAAAAGAAAAGAGAAAAGAATTGGAAAAGGGCCGGCGCCAGGAATTTGGCCCAGCAACAGACGCGGCCCAGCTAGCCCACCCGGGCCACCTCTCTCTCTCTCTCGCACGCGCAGACGCACCCACGCAGTCACTGACGCCTGGACCCCACTCCCTCTCTGCTTATTTCGCTGACAAGCGGGCCCCGTCCACGTCACCGTCGTCTTCCCCAAATCCCGCGCAGGAACACGTCGCCGCCCGTTTCTTCCCCGCCTCTGCCGCGATTTTAATCCTCTTAATAGGCGATGAATGCGTGCGTAATCTCCACCCCTGCTCCGGCTATAAGATCCTCTCCCCACTCCGCTCTTTTCCCCTCACTCAGCTCTGACAGTACGCCACCAGGCTGCCCGTAATCGCGCCCACACCGCCGCAGCACCAACGACCTCCGGTGACCAATTCCGGTGAGCATCGTTCTCCCCTTGGTCTCTGCTTCATGCGAGTAATCTACATGCCTCTGCGCATCTTCTCATATCTTCCATTTCCTCTGTACCGCCCTAGGACGCCGTCACCGTCCACCACTGGAAGCAACCGAGGCTCGGCGCAACTCCGGCAACCCCTCCTGGTAGTTTCCGACCACCCCTACTCCCCTTTTTGACACTCACGAGTTCGCCAGGTTTTTGCGCATCTAATGGCACCGTTGGTTTGTCTTAGCTCGCTCCAGAACCTCGCCTCTGTCGACGCCAAGGCCTGCCCGACGTCTGCCTCTACTCCGACGAGGAATCCTCGCCGTGTCCGCGCTACTTTGACGTAACCATCGCCACCTTGAGCATCAGCAGCTCCCTGCGGTTGTGGTACGGTTCTTCCCCCACTCCCGGGCGACCTAGAATGCCAGCGCCGCCACGATGTACACGCCATCGCCACGCCGCTGCCGCCGCCAGGTCAGTTGATTAGCAGCCGTAGGATCTAGATCCAGCGCTCTAGATTAGATCTGCATCGAAGGGGTAAGTGTCAATCTGAGCCGTGCGCGTTTAGTTAGATCTGACGGTCCACGCTGGTCGATCCACGCGAAGCGGTACCGACGAATCAGAGCGCGACGCGTGGCTAGGGTTTGAGTTTAAAAATAGATTTGAATCAGATTTAGATCCAATTTTGAAATAGCTATAACTTTTGATCCACACATTAGAATTTGACAAATTTTATACCGTTGGAATCAGGAGAACAAGCCCTTTCCATTTATGAAAAGTTTTTAATGTTTAGTTTCTGTTAAAATGATTTTATTTGCAGAAACTTGTTTAGGACTATTTTGAGTATGGAAATTGTTTAGGAATTTATTTTAGTGTCAAATAAACTTGGTTTAGCAAGTTTTTGACTTGTTTATGGTTCAGTACTATGCACTTGCTTGGTTGAGTTTCAAAAAAATCATCATTTAGCATCTTGCATGCATGCATGCATATATATTTTTGTTTGTATATGACTTGTATGTGATTGTGGTTATATTCTTTGTGTAGACTTTGGTGCTAGTGATTGTGTTTGTGAAGAGTGCTACTCTCCCAACTACCAAGGCAAGTGGTACTTCATGAATATTTCCATCCCTATATATTTTATACAAGCATTATAAATAGTTTGCTAAGTCTTGCATGTTACTATTTTTGCCAAATGCCATGTTGGGAAATCCTAAGTAGTTATAGAATTGCTAGGAAATTCGTTAAGTTACTATGCCATGCTTAGCCTAGCTAGTAGCAAACAAGGGTTGGTAAAGTATATACATGCTATGACGAAATTATTTCTAAGTCTTTGGACTTATGTTTTTCTTAATAAAACAACTAAGTCAATGAATCACCTGGGTGGAATGGGACTTGATTGGTGGTTTTTGGTTGAGTGGTTACACAAGGCCCATGGATATGGTTTACCTTGTATATCTCACTTGTGGTATGCCACCCAGGAACAAAGGGATTTTAGAGGCCAAGTGTTGAGAAGCTTATAGTGCAGCCACTTGGCAATATGGGCTCTGCCTGGATCACATAGGTTGCTAGAACTTAGTCATTTGGACAGATGGTGGTAGTGGGATGATAGGTTGGAACGCGTCCATTTGGATAAGGGAAGGCTTCTGAAAGGTCCTGTCTTGGTGAAACCAAGTCTGGTGGGGAAAGTGCACAACCTCTGCAGAGGGAAAAATCTAAGTACTTAGCCAAGTCCATGGCAATGGACAACTTGAGCATCAAGACATGGAAGCTATCAAGAATCTCATCACTCCAACTTCTAAGTAAAACTTGTGGGTGAACAAGGGTGATGGACCTCAATGTCTATTGATGGTTTCTTGGGAAAAGTTTTTGACAAAGAAAAACTTAGTGATTTCAACTACTAGGAAAAACCTATTTTGAACAAAGCAAGCCAAGCTACACTTAGCCAAAATGCATATAGTAATATAGTCCACTTAAAATTTACTAAGGTATCACTTGCCAATACTATTCCAAAGTATTGACCCATTGTGGCTGTAACTTGTGATGTTGCAGGTTACTCTGATGAGGATTAGGTGTCATGAGTCTACACTCAACATGTTTGCCTGTGGCACATGAAGATGAAGACTTATGTTTATTTACTTATTCCAAACTCTTGTATTAGGCCTGTGGCCTTGAGTTGTAAAGACTATGTTTAAACTCTGGAATGGATGTAATAAATGATCTTTGTATCTGTGTACTTCATCTTAAACTGTGGATGCTAGCAATGATCCAGGGACTAGCATTGCAATCACAGGGATCCTTTTCCTTTACAAAGGAGGGATCTTACAGATGGTATCAGAGCACTGTGTTGCCTGTAGGATTATGACCCTAGGATTGGAAACCACTAAGGAAAAAAAAAATTCAACTACTTCTACACTTGTCTATTCTTCTCGTAAACTTTTCTAATATTCTCTCTCTCATCTCTATTTGTAGATGAACTCCATCAACGAAGCCGTAAGGAAAGGACTACTCATGACCATGACCTTGGAGTGTGAGACAGAGTTTCCAAAAATTCTCAAGGACCTCATGGTGGCAATGGAAATACATGGTGCAGCTGTGTACAAAGGCTTTCCAGTGATGGATGAAGGAGTTGAGTATTGGTGGGTGCAACTTCACTTGTACAAAAACAAGGAAGACAACCACAAAGGAACAGGATTCTGCATGTACACCAACACTGTGGTGCACACCACATTCTTTGAGTCAGCAAGAGAAGCAGCTTGGAGGACTATCAAAGAACTTAGTGCTAGAGTCAAGTGCAGAATGCTCAACCTCCAAAAAGACTTGATGAAAGAGAAGGAACATACCCAAGAGTTGGAAGCTACCAACCAAACCTTAAGAGGATATATTATAGACTTAGTGATGGAATCATGTGAGCAAGATAGGCTGATTGCTTCTCGGAACATTGTGTTAGCCAACAGATCCAGTGAGATAGGATTGTAAACGTACTTCGTTAGTTGGACCACCACCTATCACCCTATTTTCCAAAATGATGCCTTAAAATAAGATTGAACCTTGGTTATTGTAATGGTTTCATGTATGCATGACTTGTGTGTTTTGCTTCCCAAGGCCATGTATGTGTGTTTTGTCTTTTGTTTTATCTTGAATTGTGTTGTTCTAACTTTTCTATCTTATAAATAGATGCCTATTACCATCAGCACTGTTGAGGAGTTCCAGGTTACCCGCTTTGGTCCTCGTATCGTTGAGATTACCACTTTGCTCAATCTCCCTCTTCCCACCATCATGGTGCATCCACTCACCAAGTTCGAGAGGAAGGACCTCTGGGGCTTCAAGGTGAACCAGCCCGGACGCCAGACAGAGCCTACTACGGAGGCCATCGTCTTCAAGCTTATGCACGATGACAGAGAGAGAGGCATGGAGGTAGTTATGCAGGACCTGATAGGACGTCTGCTAGGTCGACACTCCCGACAGGTTAGAGGCACCCACTTCCACGTCTTCAGAAGACGTGACAAGGATGGAGAGTCCATCGACTTCGAGGACGACTCGAGGGACGCAGCAGAGCCGATACGTCTGTATCTCCAGGACTTAGAGTCTCTCATTAGGCACGTGGACACGGACATGACCAATGTCATACTCAGTGATGACGAGCTCCAGGTGCAGCTTCGCGAGAAGGACAAGCTCTTCGCGCAGCAGGACGAGATTGTCAAGGAAATGGAGGCGAAGTTCGAGACCCAGGACAGGAAGTTCAAGAGTCAGGAGAAGCGTGTCCAGGATAGGAACAAGAAGATCCGGGACATGACTGAAGAACTGCAGTCCAAGGACTTCGAGCTAGAGCAGCAGCAGACGGTGATAGAGAGGCTTCATTCCCAGAAGAGGGCTCTCAAGGCCAAGATAGAGTCCTTGACCACTACCATTGAGGAGAACAAGACCGCGATGGAGAACGCAGGTCTTACCTTTGTCGAGGAGGAGATTGATGCTGATGAGTAGACTTGAGTACTCGTTTATCTTTTATTATCGTACTTGTTATTTGAGAACTTGTTATTGGACCATCCGACATGTGGATGGCTTGCTACTTGTGTGTTTTACTTTGTGAACTTGTTATTTTGTTGTTGAACTTTTATCTTATGTTGCATGCTTTGTGTTTGTTTATGTGATGTAATGTGCATGAAAGCATCTATGGGTATCTCATTCTTATCTCTATTTGAACAAACCACAGATGCCTCCCCGTCGTGCAAACCCCAACCCCAACCCCAACAACAACAGCATCACCCCAGAAATGCAGCAAATGATGACTGCTCAAACACAGCTAACGCAGATGATGACAACATTCATCCAGAACCAAAACAATAACAACAACAACAACCCCAATAACAACAACAATAACAACAACAACAACCCTTCGGGCTTTGATATGCTCACCAGATTCTTGAGATTGAGGCCAGCTAAGTTCTCGGGGACGACTGATCCCATGGTGGCCAACGATTGGCTACGTTCTGTGAACAAGGACTTAGTAACCGTGGGCTGCACGGATGCTGAAAAGGTCAGATTTGCAGCACATCTGCTGGAAGGGCCAGCCGCCACTTGGTGGGACAACTTCCAGATCACCACTCCTATAGATGAAGTGACATGGGCTATCTTTGAGGATGGCTTTCGCACTGCTCATATCTCATCAGGAATAATGAGCCTGAAAAAGAAAGAGTTCCACAATCTGAAGTAGCGCCACCGCAGCGTGGCTAAGTACATTGAGGAGTTCAACAATCTGGCGCGTTATGCACCGGATGAGGTTGACACAGATGCCAAGTGGAAGGAAAAATTTCTTGAAGGCTTGAATGATGAGCTAAATCTGCAGTTGGTTGTGGCGTATGTTCCCACTTATCAGTCGCTCTGTGACAAGGCTGCTATTTTGGAGAACAAAATAAAGCAAGTGGAGAGTAGAAAGAGAAAGCACTCCGACAAGCACAGCTCGGGATCGTCTCACAAACGATCTCATTATGATGACAGTGGAAGCTCAGGATCCCACAAGCATGGGAAATTCAACAAGCACCACAACCACAACCGTCATGATAACAAGCATCATCGCAGTCATGACAATGACAAGTACAAGAACCACAAGAGTGGACATAAGAGCCACCACAGTGGTAATGGAAGTGGAAGTGGAAGTCATCCTGCTAAGAGAGACATCAGTCAGGTTGAATGCTTCAAATGCAAGAAGATGGGGCATTACGCAAATGAGTGCCCTGAAAAGAAAGTTGAAGGACCCGTCAAGCCCAACCCTTTCCAGAAGGGACAGGTAAACCACATCAATGTGGAGGAGGTCTATGAGGAGCCTGATGCTGTTGCTGGTAAGTTCAGACTCAATTCTTTTCTAGCATTTGTACTCTTTGATACTGGTGCATCTCATTCATTCATATCAAGAGCATTTGTTGAAAGAAATGAACTACCGGTAGAAACTATTGGGTGTCCTATAAAAGTAAGTTCTCCTGGTGGAGAAATGATAGTGAATTCAGGATGTCATGACCTAGTCATAGAATTTGGGAAGTATAAGTTCCCCGTTAACTTGATAATTCTAAACTCCCAAGGATTGGATGTCATATTGGGAATGGACTGGATGACTAAGTACAAAGGATTGATAAATTGTGCCAATCATACTGTCTCACTCACAACTCCAGAAAATAAAAGGATCAGATTCAAGACCAGCTTTGAAGCAAAAAGGAGTATGCTAAATTCTCTTAAGGGGGTGTAACATCCCAAAAATACCAAACTTAGATCATCAAACACTAATCATCAAATTTAGGGTTAACAAAAACTTTTCTAAATGAAATCATGAATGCATGCATATGTGGATGCATGGATTTTGAATTTCTTTAAAAACCACCTTGTTTGTGTGATCCATTGCTTGTAATGTTTCTTAGGTGAAATGAACATCATCTAAAACATTTCCCACACTTTTCCTAAAGACAAGTAAATCAAAACAAATATATTAAGTGAATGGTCATTTTGACCAATTTAACTCCCATGCCTACTTTGGCTGTCTCAAACTTTCAAAACCTAACAGAAACTTTTCTGGATCTTTGCACCCCTTGAATGTACTCATAACAAGGTATCAAGGCCCACTTTGTGATCATCCAGAAACTTTCAAATGCATAGTTTAAATGACAGTTCAAAATTGAATCTTCTTCATATGGGAAGATCCCACTTCTTCAAAATCCACTCAAACAAGCTCAACTTGCAAAACCCAAGCATCTGCAGACTCACCAGCACCAATCTAGCAAACCCACCAAAATTCATTTCAAAATTCAAAACTTGATTTCATGCGGCCATTTCATCAAACAGGTTGCAGACACAAATCAAACAAAACAACAAACACTATAGTGTGCAGTGATTCTTGCCTAACTTGTTCCCTAGTTAGCTCACACACAACTCAGTAGATCATCTAGAAATATTAGCCCAACACTAGCACCCCTGTGAGCTTGCCATTGTCATTAATGGTGAACAGCCGAGCACCCTAATGTCACCCCATTGTGGACAGCAGGCTAGAGGAAGAACTAGCCGTGCCAACCTTGTCTCGGAGGCAGCCCACCGTCCACCGCCACTCCCTGTCCCAGCCGCGAGCGTTGCCAAGCCCTGGACCACACGCACAAGCCACGCCCAGACCATGCCGAGCGTGCGCCAGAGCGCCACCCTCGACCAGCGTCCAAGCACGCCCTCACCGCTGCACACGATCACCACCGACCCAGGAGACCGCCAGACATCCCTGCTTGTCGCCCGTGCCATACAGCCACCGCCGAAGACGCCGTCAAGACGCCGCTGAAGGCAGAGCACCGCCGCCTGCACCAAACCACACCGCCCCATGCCTCGCGACCATGTTGTTGAGCATCGCCAGGAGACACCGCACCGTACCCTACCCGTGCCCATGCCTTTAGCCACCTGTAACGTCGCCCCCGACGAGCTCACCGTGCGCCCCGACGGTCCCCTCGCTCGACTATAAATAGAGGCCACCCCCGCACAAGTTCTTCACACCATCTCACTCCCCTCTCCTCACTGACCATGCCACACCGTTCTCAGAGCAAGGCGAGCACCACCTCGCTGGAATTTCACCGGAGCCCGCCGCCTCTGGAGAAGAAGGGAGCCAGCTATTGGAGCCGCCCCAGGAGAAGCCACCGGTACCAGGAGGTTCGCCGTCGTCGACTTCGTCGTTCACCCGCCTCGCCGACCCTCGCCAGTACCCCGGTGAGCCCCTAGCACCCCCCACTGGCCGCGCTAGGTTTTGTTCTCGCCGGAGCTGTCTCGCGTCGACGATGACCCACAGCCGTTGGATTAGAACTAGATCGAACGATCCACGTTGCCCCATACCGCTTCGCCCAGCCCCGTGTCACTGACGAGTGGGGACACCCACTTAAGCAGCCTGGAGCATCAAGGCTTAGCAGGCCGGCCCGTTAGATTTTCCCGCGCAGCCCAGCAATTCAAATTAAACCTTTTCTTTTTTAATTCAAACACACTTCTTTACCCAACTTCAAAAATCAACCCAGATCGATTCAGTGCACCAATTTGAATGAAACCAATTTTGTTGGAAAGGTCTGTGAATGCTTAATCCAAGCCCGTTGGATTCAAGTCATTTAGATCTGTAGATCACCCATAGTAAAAATAACAAGGTAGAAGCTTTTCTGCATTCAAACATTTTTCAAATGTAAACCATAAAAGCTTTTGAGTTAATTCCAACTCTCAAAAATCACATTTAACCATACCTTTAAGAATATATAAAAATATATAGGTTTACTGGCAGAAATAATGTTCAGGGAATAAAAGAATGCTTCATAAGCATTTCTAGCCACTTTAATTAATTAAAATAAAAGGGTAAAACGTTATTAAATTGTGACACCACTTTAAATCACATTCCCATGGACTACAATATGCGGTGATGACATGTGTCAACATGATCCCATATTTGGTTTGGAGAATATTAAATCTTAAGTAGTTTTTCAATGAGTAGAAATTACTTTTCTAAAAATAAAAAAATTTAAACCAAGCTTTAACCTTGTAATGTTAGAGGTGATGCTAGATCATCTATAGGACCCTTGTGTGTGATGATTGCAAGTAGTTAAGTATTGTTTGGTGATTGTGTACCTCGTATTTATTCATAGACGCTAGTACCGACCAAGGATACGAGGAGGAAGGAGGATACTACGAAGAAGAAGCCGAGGAGAACTTCAACCACTGCTCTCACAAGGCAAGCTAAAACTTGCAAGACACGCTACTTTAGAAAGCAAAATACTACTAGTGAATGTGCAAGCTAACCCTTGCCAGATACCCTACTGATGCCACAAACCCATACTTGTGATATGACTACTATATGCCTTAGGCATATGTGATCATACCACTTGATAAACCAATCCTAGTTTTATGTGCAAGATTCTTACTTTATTTCTTTATCAAAGCTTACTTAGAGTCTACCTAAGAGTTTGCTAGATATTAGACAGTTGTGCTGAAGGTTGCATAAAGAGCATAAAATTTGGCCTAAGTTAGAAACCTTGACATCAGCCTGAGACATAAGGTTGTACTTAGTTGAAACCCACTATCTACCACCCCTCATCATTACTACCCCCACATGTAGATGCTAGTGCTAAGCATAAAACCTGATCAACTTTTAGATGGGAATACTTGGTGGAACAAAATGGTTATGAAAACCTTGGAATGATGGATCATTCTATTGAAATGTTTTTGGACATGTGTTTCCAAACACTTGATGATTTTGGTGATGAAAATGTTGAGGCATGAGCCTTAGCCCTTTATAAAACTGATGGTTGTCTGGATGCGATACCATTCCAATCTTAGCGTACAACCACAATACCCGAATATTGGGTAGGGCTTGACTGGAAACTTATATTCCTTAGTATTAGTTCCCTCACGGCCAAGGTCTGAGCTGAGGCTACCTTGTGAAGATTGTCCACCTGTGTAGTACCCAAGATGACAGTGAGTCATGGTTGGGAGGCCAAACTCACAAGAGAGGTGCTTATAGTAGGGCGTGTAATTGAAAGGTTAGGATTGATTATCCGCATACTGAGTATGGTGAATTCAGGATTTTTTCCTGACGGATGTATCGAATGTTGTGGTGAAAGTGTACAATCTCTGTAGAGTGTCAAACTATTCGAATAGCCACGTCCGCGGTTATGGACAGTTGGAGTGGCCATACTGTTCCCCCGTCAGACTTTTCAAAATGACTTGTGAAATGAATTGAGACTTTGACTTGACCACAACAGAGTTGTGACCTGAATTACAAGATCCCACTTAGAAGTTATAAAATTGTGACTAGCTTTGGAACTTAGTAGAGATAAACCTGGCTTTTTGCAAAATAACCTTAGAGCCTAGTGTCCCATTATCCAAAAACCCCTTTACCTGTTAGTCTTAGTTTGCGAGTACTTAAAGAGTACTCATGGCTTTGTCCCTGGCTATTCCCATGGCCAGACTATGAAGAGGAGTACCTGGAAGATGGACCCCAGGAAGGTTACGACAACTAGGATCATCTCCCATCGTCAGCATTGCCTGTGACCCTGAAGATGGAGCTTCGCCTATGCTACCGTTATTATTACGTATTCCGCTGCTTGATGTGGTATTAAGAACTGGATCATGAGATCCCTATTTGTGTAAGAACTTATGTATCATTTGTAATGGATGAAGTACTATAGTATCCAATTCTGTTATGTCTCGCAAAAATGGTAATACTGGGATTGCGATGTATGGCATAATAGGCATCTAGGATTGAAAAATCCAGGTGTTGACAAGTTGGTATCAGATCCATCCTGACCATAGGAGACCCTAGTTAGGTTGGACGTTGAACCAAAAACTTAGTTTCAAAAACCAAAGAAAACAAATATTTACAAAAACCTATTCTCATTCTTATCTCTTTAATTCTTTCATAAAACTTCATGTTCCTCAAAAACTCTTGCAAAATAGATAAAATTTTGACACACTTGATCACTCTGCTAATCTACTCATCCTCTATTTTTATAGATGGACGTAAAGTACAACAAGTTTTACCAACTTGGGAATGGAGGAGACCTTATCTTTGAGAGGGATCTGGATCAGCTTTCGGAACTTCTGGAGCGTCCACACCGCGAGTTCTTTGGAGCTCAGCTCAATGATCAAGGAGGAGAAGATCTATAGTGGCTAATTGTTGCAAGTCTCCGAGGAAAGATTGAACCTCCCACTGCGGAGGGAATTCAGTTTACCTTGAGGGAAAACAACTGGCTCGATGGACTTGCCAGAGCAATGCAGGAAGCTCTTTCCCGTCTGTGCGGGCAGAGCATCAATCAGATCAAGGGTACTCGCTTTGAGTTTTTCCCAAGACGTGATGCAAATGGACAACCACTGGAAGCCCCATACCACCACGAGCTGAAGACTCAATTGGACCACCTTAGCTTCATGATGTATGATCGTCAGCAAGAATTGGACAACTGTCGTGACTATTGCAACCACAAGTCTTCCATCATCAAGACGAAGGACCAGACCATCGCCATGCTACCAAAAGATCGCAAGTCTCGTCGCCGTCAACTCGACAAGAAGGAGCGCATTATTGCCCGTCTTCGCCACCACATCTCATCTCTGGAAGAGACCATCCACGAGAGAGACATGCAGTTAGAGGAAAGGGAGAATGCCGGAGAGGATCTTCGTGGAGACCCTTACTCTTACCTCAGCGATGACGATGATTTTCTGGAGGATCAGGCCATGGACTTCTTCACCGATGAGGATGATTTCGCCTTCATCGATGATGCTGAAGATGATGAAGCCACAGACTCCGAGGAGTAGTAGCACTGAGCACTAGCGTAGTGAGTAGTAGTCAGTCCCACTGTATCGTAGTTTCCAGAATGGTTCTTAAAACCATCTGTTTTTTCCTTGTTATGGTGTGTGTTATACTGTGTGCTATGAATGAATGAAAAAAGCAAGTTGCTAGAAAAATCTGAGTCAAACCTCTAAAAACTTTTCAAAAACCCAAAACCTTAGAAATTTCCCTCTTTTCTCATGATCTATATCAATCTTCAGATGCCACGTGGAGGAAGTGGTTCAGCCCCGGACCCGATGTTGCAGATTCTGCAAATGTTGACTTCTGACCGCTGGTGAAAGAGCGAACGCCAACCTAGCCACTCTGCAACAGATAGCCCAGCTATCCCACAACAACCAAGGCCATGGAAATCAGGACAACCACGGACCTAAGCTCAAGAATTTCCAGAATACCAACCCACCCGTTTTCACCAAGTCAGAAGAAACCCTAGATGCCGACTATTGGCTGCAAACCATGGAAAACAACTTAGAAGTAGCAGGAGTCGAAGCCAACGAGAAAGTCCTGTTCGCCACCCATTATCTAGCTGGAGATGCCAGGGCATGGTGGAACAGTGTTCGTGCCATGACCGGAGGCCAGATGATGACCTGGGAGGCATTCAAAGTCAAGTTTAGCAGAACCCATGTGCCACCAGGTTTGATCAAGAGAATGAGAGACGAGTTCAGAGAGTTGAAGCAAGGAAGGATGACTGTAGTGGAATACCGTGACAAATTTTTGTCATTAGCTAGGTATGCCCCGGATGAGATAGACACCAAAGCCAAGAAGAAAGAAAGATTCCTGAATGGTCTGCATGACGAGATGCAGACAGTGTTAGTCAATATCCCCTTTGTTGATATTGAAGCCCTTGTCGATTCAGCCATCCAGATGGAAGGAAATATCAACCAGGCCAATGAGAACCGCAAGCGTCGCATGATGCATCAACCAGGAACCCATCAGACCCCAAAGTATCGCCCCAACCCATCTCCAGGATTTGCCCCAAGAACCAACAGACCCCCTATGACCCGTCCGACCTATCCCAACCGTGGAAACCCTAGACCCGGAGGAAATCACAACAACCCCGACAACTCTAGCAATTTCAACCGTGCCCCACCCAAGTTCAACACCAACTACCGCCAACCCTAACACTGCCCCGAGGACTGGAAGCAATGCTGTGCCTGTCGCAGCCAAGGACAAGTCACAAGTGACCTGTTATGACTGTGGAAATAAAGGCCACTATTCCAACGAGTGCCCCAACAAGAAGAATGGTACAGCACCCAATACCAACGTCCCAGCTCAGCAGCAGCATCGTGTCCAGCCAGGGAGAACATTTGCCCCAGGAAATTCACTCAACCGCAATGGCCGTCTTTTTCTCATGCATGCTGAAGAAGCTCAGGAAGCACCAGATGTCGTGCTGGGTATGTTTTCTGTTAATTCAGTACTTGCAAGAGTGTTGTTTGATTCTGGTGCATCACATTCATTTGTCACCGAAGAATTTGCCTGCACTAGTAAAATTCAACCAACCAAATTGAAGCATGTGATGATTGTACAAATGCCCGTATCAACCACCAAGGCTAGGCAAATTTTCAAAGTCATCCCTATCCGAATCCATGGCATAGATTTTTATGCTAATCTAATAGTACTCGGAACTAAAGGTTTGGAAGTAGTACTAGGAATGGATTGGATGTCCAAACATAAAGGATTGATTGACTGTGCCAAGAAATCCATCACCATGACCAGTACCACCGGAATATCAGTGGAGCATATATCTGAAACCTTACCTCGCCAATTCAAGTGTAACAAGAGTATAGCCCAACCTACCATTGACCAAGTTCGGATAGTCTGCGAATACCCCGATGTATTTCCAGATGTTTTGCCTGGTATGACCCCAGATCGGGATATCGAGTTTATCATCGAACTAATCCCCGGAACAGGACCCATAGCCCAGAGACCCTATAGTATGAACCCATCAAAACTAGAAGAACTGAAGAAGCAACTGGATTCCATGTTGGAAATTGGATTGATTCAACCAAGTGCGTCACCATGGAGATCACCTGTCCTGTTTGTGGACAAGAAGGATGGAGGTAACCGTCTGTGTACGGATTATCGGAAGTTGAATGATGTCACCATCAAGAACAAGTACCCCTTGCCTAAGATATAAGATTTGTTTGATCAGTTGACCGATGCCCAGGTGTTTCCTAAGATTGATCTTACGACTGGCTATCATCAACTCAAAATTTGTGCAGAGGATATCCCAAAGACTGCCTTTACCACCAGATATGGATTGTATGAGTATACAGTCATGTCTTTTGGATTAACCAATGCCCCCGCTTATTTCATGAACCTCATGAATAAGATTTTTATGGACTTCCTGGATAAGTTTGTCGTTGTTTTCATCGATGACATTCTGATTTATTCCAAATCAGAAGAAGAACATGAGCTACACCTAAGGACCATTCTTGGAACCCTTAGAGAGCATCAGCTGTATGCAAAGTTTAGCAAATGTGAATTCTGGTTACAGGAAGTAGGATTCCTCGGTCACATTGTATCAGCCGGAGGAATTGCCGTTGACCCTGCCAAAGTGAAAGATGTAGAATATTGGCAAGCCCCAACCACTCAAACCCAAGTTCATGCTTTTCTCGTATTGGCGGGATATTACCGCAAATTTGTAGAAGGATTCTCTAGTATCACCCGACCCATGACCCAATTGCTGAAGAAGGACAAGAAGTTTGAATGGACCGACAAATGTGAAGCGAGTTTTCAAGTACTCAAAAGGAGATTGATTTCAGCCCCAATCTTGATCATGCCGGATATCACGAAGCCCTTCGATGTGTATTGTGACGCATCCAAGATTGGTCTCGGATGTGTGCTAATGCAAGAAGGAAAAGTTATATCTTATCTATCACGACAATTGAAGCAACACGAGCAAAACTATCCAACCCATGACCTCGAACTCGCAGCCGTAGTTCTAGCCCTAAAGACATGGAGACATTACCTGATGGGAAACCGTTGTGAGATTTATTCGGATCACAAGAGCCTAAAGTACATATTCACTCAGAAGGAGCTAAATATGAGGCAGAGAAGATGGATTGAGCTAATCAAGGATTACGACCTGGACATTCACTATCACCCTGGTAAAGCCAACGTGGTAGCCGATGCCCTTAGCAGATTGCCGTGCCGCTTGAACTCCATGATTTTGATGGAGCAACCAAGTTTGCACAAAGAGATGGAAGATTTTCGAATAGAATTAGTAAGTAAAGGATTTTTGGCTAGCATATAACATCAGCCCACTTTGATCAGTCAGATTAAAGAAGCGCAGAAGGGAAATGCTAGTATCGACGGAATCAAGCATCGTATCGGTACAGGCAAAGTACCCGGATTCACCGAGGACGAAGAAGGAGTTTTGTGGTACAAAGGACGCCTTTGTGTACCATCAGATTCTGAGTTAAAAGAAGTTATCTTGAAGGAGGCTCATGATACTCTTTATTCTATCCATCCCGGAGGAACTAAGATGTATCAAGATTTGAAAGAGCAATTTTGGTGGCATAAGATGAAGAGAGAAATCGGAAGCTATATCGCCAAGTGTGATATATGTCAGCGAGTCAAGGCCGGACATCAAAGACCCGCTGGATTGTTGCAACCTTTGCAAATTCCGGAATGGAAATGGGATTCTGTAGGAATGGACTTTATCACTAGACTACCTACTTCTACTAGGGGAAATGACTCTATTTGGGTCATAGTGGACAGATTGTCCAAAGTCGCCCATTTCTTGCCCGTCAAAACCACCTATCAGAGTTCGAAGCTAGCAGAGTTGTACATCGCTAGAATCGTTAGTTTGCATGGAGTCCCCAAGAACATAGTATCGGATCGAGGAACTCAGTTTACCTCGAGATTCTGGAAGAAAGTCCAAGAAGGTTTAGGAACCCGCCTAGATTTCAGTACCGCGTATCACCCTCAGACCGATGGACAAACGGAGCGAGTAAACCAAATACTCGAAGATATGCTGAGAGCATGTGTGTTAGAATATGGATCCAAATGGGAAGACTGTCTGCCGTTTGCAGAATTTTCATACAACAATAGTTACCAAGCCAGTTTACAAATGGCCCCCTTTGAATTCATGTACGGAAGGAAGTGTCGCACCCCTTTGAACTGGTCAGAAGTAGGAGAGAGTCAAATTTTCGGACCCGACATCCTACGAGAAGTAGAAGAGAAGGTTCACAAGATTCGTGAGCACCTCAAGATAGCCCAATCCCGACAGAAGAGTTACGCCGACAAGAGACGTCGAGACCTCGCCTTCCGCATAGGAGATTTTGTTTATCTGAAAGTGTCGCCATTGAAGGGAATGGAGCGTTTCCAACTCAAGGGAAAGTTAGCCCCCAGATATATCGGACCTTTCAAAATTCTAAACCGTCGAGGAGAAGTATCGTATCAACTGGAACTACCTGAAGAGATGTCAGCTGTGCACAATGTGTTCCATATCTCGTTACTTCACAAGTGTCTCGAAGTCCCCGAGAAGACCGAAGTGTTCAAGAATATCGATCACCGGACCATAGAGATCAATGATGACCTAACCTATCCCGAAGTACTCATCCATATATTGGAAGAAGCCTTTCGAACTACCAGAACCCGAAGCATCAAGTTTCTCAAGATTCAGTGGAGCAACCACACAGAAGAGGAAGCTACACGGGGCCAAGATCACATCAGGACGGAGTTTCCCGATCTCTTCAAATCCTAGGTAATCTTTTCGTCCTTTTTCAGATCTCGGGACGAGATTTTGTTTAAGGGGGTAAGGTTTGTAACATCCCAAAAATACCAAACTTAGATCATCAAACACTAATCATCAAATTTAGGGTTAACAAAAACTTTTCTAAATGAAATCATGAATGCATGCATATGTGGATGCATGGATTTTGAATTTCTTTAAAAACCACCTTGTTTGTGTGATCCATTGCTTGTAAAATGTTTCTTAGGTGAAATGAACATCATCTAAAACATTTCCCACACTTTTCCTAAAGACAAGTAAATCAAAACAAATATATTAAGTGAATGGTCATTTTGACCAATTTAACTCCCATGCCTACTTTGGCTGTCTCAAACTTTCAAAACCTAACAGAAACTTTTCTGGATCTTTGCACCCCTTGAATGTACTCATAACAAGGTATCAAGGCCCACTTTGTGATCATCCAAAAACTTTCAAATGCATAGTTTAAATGACAATTCAAAATTGAATCTTCTTCATATGGGAAGATCCCACCTTTTCAAAATCCACTCAAACAAGCTCAACTTGCAAAACCCAAGCATCTGCAGACTCGCCAGCACCAATCTAGCAAACCCACCAAAATTCATTTCAAAATTCAAAACTTGATTTCATGCGGCCATTTCATCAAACAGGTTGCAGACACAAATCAAACAAAACAACAAACACTATAGTGTGCAGTGATTCTTGCCTAACTTGTTCCCTAGTTAGCTCACACACAACTCAGTAGATCATCTAGAATGATTAGCCCAACACTAGCGCCCCTGTGAGCTTGTCATTGTCATTAATGGTGAACAGCCGAGCACCCCAATGTCACCCCATTGTGGACATCAGGCTAGAGGAAGAACTAGCCGTGCCAACCTTGTCTAGGAGGCAGCCCACCGTCCACCGCCACTCCCTGTCCCAGTCGCGAGTGTTGCCAAGCCCTGGACCACGCGCACAAGCCGCTCCCAGACCATGCCGAGCGTACGCCAGAGCGCCACCCTCGACCAGCGTCCACAGACCGCGCGCCGCCCTCACCGCGTGCACACACGATCACCACCGACCCAGGAGACCGCCAGACATCCCCGTTTGACGCCCCGTGCCATACAGCCACCGCCCGCCGTCGAAGACGCTGCCTCTGCCGCGTAGAGCACCAGCCGTTCCAGACCAAACCACACCGCCCCATGCCTCGCGACCATGTCGTTGAGCATCGCCAGGAGACACCGCACCGTCCCCTACCCGTGCCCATGCCTTTAGCCGCCTGTAACATCACCCCCGACGAGCTCACTGTGCGCCCTGACGGTCCCCTCGCTGACTATAAATAGAGGCCACCCCCGCACGAATTCTTCACACCATCTCACTCTCCTCTCCTCACTGACCGTGCCACACCGTTCTCAGAGCAAGGCGAGCACCACCTCGCCGGAATTTCACCGGAGCCCGCCGCCTCTAGAGAAGAAGGGAGCCAGCGATTGGAGCCGCCCCAGGAGAAGCCACCGGTACCAGGAGGTTCGCCGTCGTCGACTTCGTCGTTCGCCCGCCTCCTCGACCCTCGCCAGTACCCCGGTGAGCCCCCAGCACCCCCCACTGGCCGCACTAGGTTTCGTTCTCGTCGGATCTGTCTCGCGTCGATGATGACCCATAGCCGTTGGATTAGAACTAGATCGAACGATCCACGTTGCCCCATACCGCTTCGCCCAGACCCGTGTCACTAACGAGTGGGGACACCCACTTAAGAAGCCCGCGGGAGCACTGCGCTTATCAGGCCGGCCCGTTAGATTTTCCCGCGCAGCCCAGCAATTCAAATTAAACCTTTTCTTTTTTAATTCAAACACACTTCTGGACCCAACTTCAAAAATCAACCCAGATCGATTCATTGAACCAATTTGAATGAAACCAATTTTGTTGGAAAGGTCTGTGAATGCTTAATCCAAGCCCGTTGGATTCAAGTCATTTAGATCTGTAGATCACCCATAGTAAAAATAACAAGGCAGAAAGTTTTGTGCATTCAAACATTTTTCAAATTTAAACCATAAAAGCTTTTGAGTTGATTCCAACTCTCAAAAATCACATTTAACCATACCTTTCAGAATATATAAAAATATATAGGTTTACTTGCAGAAATAATGTTCAAGGAACAAAAGAATGCTTCAGAAGCATTTCTAGCCACTTTAATTAATTAAAATAAAAGGGTAAAACCTTATTAAAATGTGAGACCACTTTAAATCACATTCCCATGTACTACAATATGTGGTGATGACATGTGTCAACATGATCCCATATTTGGTTTGGAGAATATTAAATCTTAAGTAGTTTTTCAATGAGTAGAAATTACTTTTCTAAAAATAAAAAGATTTCAAACCAAGCTTTAACCTTGTAATGTTAGAGGTGATGCTAGATCATCTATAGGACCCTTGTGTGTGATTATTGCAAGTTGTTAAGTATTGTTTGGTGATTGTGTACCTCGTATTTATTCATAGACGCTAGTACCGACCAAGGATACGAGGAGGAAGGAGGATACTACGAAGAAGAAGCCGAGGAGAACTTCAACCACTGCTCTGCACAAGGCAAGCTAAAACTTGCAAGACACTCTACTTTATCAATCCAAATACTGCTAGTGAATGTGCAAGCTAACCCTTGCCAGATACCCTACTGATGCCACAAACCCATACTTGTGATATGACTACTATATGCCTTAAGCATATGTGATCATACCCACTTGATAAACCAATCCTAGTTTTATGTGCAAGCTTCTTACTTTATTTCTTTATCAAAGCTTACTTAGAGTCTACCTAAGAGTTTGGTAGATATTAGACAGTTGTGCTGAAGGTTGCATAAAGAGCATAAAATTTGGCCTAAGTTAGAAACCTTGACATCAGCCTGAGACATAAGGTTGTACTTAGTTGAAACCCACTAGCTACCACCCCTCATCATTACTACCCCCACATGTAGATGCTAGTGCTAAGCATAAAACCTGATCAACTTTTAGATGGGAATACTTGGTGGAACAAAATGGTTACGAATACCTTGGAACGATGGATCATTCTATTGAAATGTTTTTGGACATGTGTTTCCAAACACTTGATGATTTTGGTGATGAAAATGTTGAGGCATGAGCCTTAGCCCTTTATAAAACTGATGGTTGTCTGGATGCGATACCATTCCAATCTTAGCGTACAACCACAATACCCGAATATTGGGTAGGGCTTGACTGGAAACTTATATTCCTTAGTATTAGTTCCCTCACGGCCAAGGTCTGAGATGAGGCTACCTTGTGAAGATTGTCCACCTGTGCAGTACCCAAGATGACAGTGAGTCATGGTTGGGAGGCCAAACTCACAGGAGAGGTGCTTATACTAGGGCGGGTAATTGAAAGGTTAGGATTGATTACCCGCATACTGAGTATGGTGAATTCAGGATTTGTTCCTGACAGATGTATCGAATGTTGTGGTGAAAGTGTACAATCTCTGCAGAGTGTCAAACTATTCGAATAGCTTGGCGTCATGATTATGGACAAATTGAAGTGGCCATACTGTTCCCCCGTCAGACTTTTCAAAATGACTTGTGAAATGAATTGAGACTTTGACTTGACCACAACAGAGTTGTGACCTGAATTACAAGATCCCACTTAGGAGTTATAAAATTGTGACTAGCTTTGGAACTTAGTAGAGATAAACCTGGCTTTTTGCAAAACAACGTTAGAGCCTAGTGTCCCATTATCCAAAAACCCATTTACCTGTTAGTCTTAGTTTGCGAGTACTTAAAGAGTACTCATGGCTTTGTCCCTGGCTATTCCCATGGCCAGACTATGAAGAGGAGTACCTGGAAGATGGACCCCAGGAAGGTTACGACAACTAGGATCATCTCCCATCGTCAGCATTGCATGTGACCCCAAAGATGGAGCTTCGCCTACGCTACCATTATTATTACGTATTCCGCTGCTTGATGTGGTATTAAGAACTGGATCATGAGATCCCTATTTGTGTAAGAATTTATGTATCATTTGTAATGGATGAAGTACTATGGTATCCAATTCTGTTATGTCTCGCAAAAATGGTAATCCTGGGATTGCGATGTATGGCATAACAGGCATCTAGGATTGAAAAATCCGGGTGTTGACAGGGGGTTAGCACGAACAGTGTGCCAATTGTGAGGGAGTATCCAGATGTGTTTCCGGAAGAACTGCCGGGAATGCCACCAGATAGATATGTAGAATTTCTGATAGATTTGGTACCAGGGTCTAGACCAATAGCAAAGAGACCGTATAAAATGTCAGTTGATGAACTGAAAGAGCTCAAGAAGCAACTTGGAGAACAGTTGCAGAAAGGATTTATTCAACCAAGTTCTTCATCTTGGGGAGCCCTAGTTTTGTTCGTGGAGAAGAAAGATAGAAGTCAAAGGTTATGCATAGATTACCGTTCACTCAACGAGGTAACTATCAAGAACAAATACCCTTTGCCTAGAATCAATGACTTGTTTGATCAGCTTGAAGGAGCATGTGTGTTCTCAAAGATTGATCTAAGGTCAGGCTACATTCAACTCAAGATAAGAGAACAAGACATACCTAAAACAGCATTCACTACAAGGTATGGATTATGCAGTATACCGTAATGCCTTTTGGCTTGACAAATGCTCCAGCATACTTCATGAATATGATGAATAAAGTGTTCATGGAATTCCTTGACAAGTTTGTTGTCGTTTTCATCCAAGACATCTTAGTCTACTCCAAGATCAAACAAGAACACTTACGTTTGATACTTGAGAAATTAAGAGAGCATAAACTTTATGTCAAATTCAGCAAGTGTGAGTTCTGGTTGGAGGAAGTTGGATTTCTTGGTCATGTTATGACAAAGGATGGTGTGGCAGTTGATCCTGCTAAGGTTTCAGCTGTGACTGAATGGGAATCTCCCAAGTCCGTGAAAGAAGTTCGTAGTTTCCTTGGCTTAGCAGGTTACTACAGAAGGTTTATTGAGAATTTCTCTAAGGTAGCTAAGCCCATGACTGAATTGTTAAAGAAAGACAAGAAGTTTGCTTGGTCTGAAGGTTGTGAAGTCAGCTTTCAGGAGTTGAAGAAGAGACTTGTGACAGCACCAGTTTTGTGTCTGCCAGATTTGGAAAAAGATTTCCAAGTATATTGTGATGCATCTCATCAAGGTTTGGGTGCAGTACTTATGCAATACGGTAAAGTTGTGGCATATGCCTCGAGACAACTCAAAACTCATGAAGTAAACTATCCTACTCATGATTTAGAGTTAGCCTCTGTCGTCCATGCACTCAAAACATGGAGACATTATCTTTTGGGAAAGCGTTATGAAGTGTTCACGGATCACAAAAGTTTGAAGTACATCTTCACCCAGAAAGAAATTAATATGAGACAGAGAAGATGGCTAGAACTTATCAAAGACTATGACTTAAGCTTGCAATACCACCCCGTTAAAGCAAATGTTGTAGCAGATGCTCTAAGTCGTAAAGTATTTGTGAATGGCCTTACCAAAGGAGAATTGCCAAATGATCTGTGTACCCAATTTAGAAAACTCAGATTAGAGACTGTGCCTGAAGGACATCTCATGTCTTTGGATGTTCAACCCAATTTGTTGGACAAGATCAAAGAAGCCCAGAAGATTGATAAAGAAATGGAAGAGATTAAAGAAAAGATTGGCCAAGGGAAAGCTAAAAGTTTCCATGAAGACGAACAAGGTACTTTATGGCATGGGAAACGTATATGTGTTCCACAAGATCCGGAGTTGCGGAAACTGATTTTGCAGGAAGCACACAACTCTCCGTATTCTATTCACCCGGGTAACACCAAAATGTACATGGACATGAAATAAAGATTTTGGTGGAACAATCTCAAGAGGGACATCGCCGAACATATTGCTTTGTGTGATGTGTGTAGTAGAGTGAAAGCGGAGCATCAGAAACTAGCAGGGTTGCTTCAACCACTACCTATTCCTGATTGGAAGTGGGACAAGATTGGTATGGATTTCATTACCGGACTACCAAGGACCAGGTCAGGGTATGATTCCATATGGGTAGTAGTGGATCGCCTAACTAAAGTGGCTCATTTCATACCCGTGAAGACAACTTATACAAGTGCCAAGTTAGCCAAAATCTACATGAGCAGAATTGTGTGTCTACATGGTGTGCCCAAGAGTATTGTGTCTGATAGGGGAACTCAATTCACTTCCCATTTTTGGAGACAGCTACATGAGTCATTGGGAACGAGGTTGAATTCAGATCGCTTTCATCCTCAAAACGATGGACAAACAGAAAGAACTAATCAAATACTTGAAGACATGTTGAGGGCATGTGCCCTAGACTATGGAGCCAGTTGGGATGAAAGTCTGCCTTACGCAGAATTTTCTTATAACAACAGCTATCAAGCCAGCATTGAGATGGCACCGTTTGAGTTTCTCTATGGAAGAAAGTGTACCACCCCATTGTTATGGAATGGTGTGGGAGAAAGAAGTTTATTCGGGCCAGATCTTATCAAAGAAGCTGAAGAGAAGGTCAAATTGGTTAAGGACAGGGTGAAGATAGCACAATCCCGACAGAAAAGCTACGCAGATCCTAAGCGTAGAGAAGTCACCTACGAAGTTGGTGATAGAGCTTATCTTAGAGTATCACCACTTCGTGGAGTGAAGAGATTCGGAGTCAAAGGAAAGTTGGCACCAAGATATGTTGGGCCATTCAAGATTCTAAGTCGCAAAGGAGAAGTTGCCTATGAAATTGAATTGCCAGATTCTCTGTCAGCTGTCCATAATGTGTTTCATGTGAGTCAGCTTAAGAAATGTCACCCAGAAATGGAAGAAACTTCTTTGAAAGATACTATACCTTTGGAGGAGGTTCAACTGGAAAGTGATCTCACCTATGAAGAGAAACCTATCAAGATTCTTGAGACTGCAGAAAGAGTCACAAGGACTAAGACTATCAAGTTTTGCAAAGTGCAGTGGAATCATCATTCCGAAGAGGAAGCAACATGGGAAGAGAAGATGATCTTCGGAAAGACCACCCCCACCTATTTGCTAGCCAATCCGAATCTCGAGGGCGAGATTCACCTTAAGGGGGTTAGATTTGTAACATCCCTAAAATCATGATTTCAAAGATTGCATATCATTCATGCATGCATATAGAATTGAGATCAATTTCAAACTCATTTCAAGAAAAGTACACATAGTGCTATCATTTTATGTAAGCCAACTTAAAACAAATGACCATCCCCATTTGAGAGTTTGAATGTTTTAAACCAAGATTGTTTGTCTCCCTTGTTGATTGATTTGAGTGTGAAGTTTGAACAAAATTTTACAAAATAGAAATGGTTTCAAAAACCATTTTCAAACATTTGCAAACCTAGTGCAATGTCCCTGTTATTTTGTTTTTCCAAAAATGACCAAGCCTTTTCAAAGTAACCACATGGTTTTATACCTAGATTTGAGTATGTTGCACACTGCAAAAATCCCAAATAGATTTGAATTCAAATGGAGTTTGAATTCATTTGAAAACCATTCCTGAAAATCAAATTAGAAATATAAAAGAGAAAAGAATTGGAAAAGGGCCATCGCCAGGAATTTGGCCCAGCAACGGACGCGGCCCAGCTAGCCCACCCGGGCCACCTCTCTCTCTCTCTCGCATGCGCAGACGCACCCACACAGTCACTGACGCCTGGACCCTACTCCCTCTCTGCTTATTTCGCTGACAAGCGGGCCCCGTCCACGTCACCGTCGTCTTCCCCAAATCCCGCGCAGGAACACGTCGCCGCCCGTTTCTTCCCCGCCTCTGCCGCGATTTTAATCCTCTTAATAGGCGATGAATGCGTGCGTAATCTCCGCCCCTACTCCGGCTATAAGATCCTCTCCCCACTCCGCTCTTTTCCCCTCACTCAGCTCTGACAGTATGCCACCCGGCTTCCTGTAATCGCGCCCACACCGCCGCAGCACCAACGACCTCCGGCGACCAATTTCGGTGAGCATCGTTCTCCCCTTGGTCTCTGCTTCTTGCGAGTATGATCTACATGCCTCTGCGCATCTTCTCATATCTTCCATTTCCTCTGTACCGCCCTAGGACGCCGTCACCGTCCACCACTTGAAGCAACCGAGGCTCGGCGCAACTCCGGCAACCCCTCCTGGTAGTTTCCGACCACCCCTACTCCCCTTTTTGACACTCACGAGTTCACCAGGTTTTTGCGCATCTAACGGCACCGTTGGTTTGTCTTAGCTCGCTCCAGAACCTCGCCTCCGTCGACGCCAAGGCCTGCCCGACGTCTGCCTCTACTCCGACGAGGAATCCTCGCCGTGTCCGCGTGCCCCTTGGCGAACCATCGCCACCTTGAGCATCAGCAGCTCCCTGTGGTTCTGGTAAGCCTCTTCCCCCACTCCCGCGTGACCTAGAACACCAGACAGACACGCTGGCCGCGATCGCCGCCGCTTAGCGCCGCTTCGATTGTCGGGATTGATTAGCAGCCGTAGGATCTAGATCCAGCGCTCTAGATTAGATCTGCATCAAAGGGGTAAGTGTCAATCTGAGCCGTGCGCGTTTAGTTAGATCTGACGGTCCACGCTGGTCGATCCACGCGAAGCGGAACCGACGAATCAGAGCGCGACGCGTGGCTAGGGCTTGAGTTTAAAAACAGATTTGAATCAGATTTAGATCCAATTTTGAAATAGCTATAACTTTTGATCCACACGTTAGAATTTGACAAATTTTCTACCTTTGGAATCAGGAGAACAAGCCCTTTCCATTTATGAAATGTGTTTAATATTTAGTTTCTGTTAAAATGATTTTATTTGCAGAAACTTGTTTAGGACTATTTTGAGTATGGAAATTGTTTAGGAATTTATTTTAGTGTCAAATAAACTTGGTTTAGCAAGTTTTTGACTTGTTTATGGTTCAGTACTATGCACTTGCTTGGTTGAGTTTCAAAAAAAATCATCATTTAGCATCTTGCATGCATGCATATATATTTTTGTTTGTATATGACTTGTATGTGATTGTGGTTATATTCTTTGTGTAGACTTTGGTGCTAGTGATTGTGTTTGTGAAGAGTGCTACTCTCCCAACTACCAAGGCAAGTGGTACTCCATGAATATTTCCATCCCTATATATTTTATACAAGCATTATAAATATTTTGCTAAGTCTTGCATGTTAATATTTTTGCCAAATGCCATGTTGGGAAATCCTAAGTAGTTATAGAATTGCTAGGAAATTCCTAAGTTAAGTTACTATGCCATGCTTAGCCTAGCTAGTAGCAAACAAGGGTTGGTAAAGTATATACATGCTATGATGAAAATATTTCTAAGCCTTTGGACTTATGTTTTTCTTAATAAAACAACTAAGTCAATGAATCACCTGGGTGGAATGGGACTTGATTGGCGGTTTTTGGTTGAGTGGTTACACAAGGCCCATGGATATGGTTTACCTTGTGTATCTCACTTGTGGTATGCCACCCAGGAACAAAGGGATTTTAGAGGCCAAGTGTTGAGAAGCTTATAGTGCAGCCACTTGGCAATATGGGCTCTGCCTGGATCACATAGGTTGCTAGAACTTAGTCATTTGGACAGATGGTGGTAGTGGGATGATAGGTTGGAACGCGTCCATTTGGCTAAGGGAAGGCTTCTGAAAGGTCCTGTCTTGGTGAAACCAAGTCTGGTGGGGAAAGTGCACAACCTCTGCAGATGGAAAAATCTACATTTAGCCAAGTCCATGGCAATGGACAACTTGAGCATCAAGACATGGAAGCTATCAAGAATCTCATCACTCCAACTTCTAAGTAAAACTTGTGGGTGAACAAGGGTGATGGACCACAATGTCTATTGATGGTTTCTTGGGAAAGGTTTTTGACAAAGAAAAACTTAGTGATTTCTACTAATAGGAAAAACCTATTTTGAGCAAAGCAAGCCAAGCTACACTTAACCAAAATGCATATAGTAATATAGTCCACTTAAAATTTACTAAGGTATCACTTGCCAATACTATTCCAAAGTATTGACCCACTGTGGCTGTAACTTGTGATGTTGCAGGTTACTCTGATGAGGATTAGGTGTCATGAGTCTACACTCAACATGTTTGCCTGTGGCACATGAAGATGAATACTTATGTTTATTTGCTTATTCCAAACTCTTGTATTAGGCCTGTGGCCTGGAGTTGTAAAGACTATGTTTAAACTCTGGAATGGATGTAATAAATGACCTTTGTATCTGTGTACTTCATCTTAAACTGTGGATGCTAGCAATGATCCAGGGACTAGCATTGCAATCACAGGGATCCTTTTCCTTTACAAAGGAGGGATCTTACATATAGGGGTTAGGGTTTAGGTTTTAGGAGGTTAGGGTTTTGTGAATTTTCAATAATGTTCGAGTTATATGCCTATATTTGTGAAATAGAAAGGCGTTAGCGCAAATTAATTAAATTATCTCAAATATTGATCTGTAAGTCCATGATACCTGCTTGGTCAGGGTTTAGTGTTTAGGGGTTTAAGGTTTAGGTTTTAGTGCATTTTCAATAATTTTCAAGATTTATGCTTAGATTCATGGAATGGAATGGCTTTAGCATAATTTAAAGAAAGTATATCTCAAATGTTAATCTATAAGTGGATGATATATACCTGCTTGGACCGGGTCGTTTAGGGGTTTAGGGTTACATGGTTTAAGGTTTAGGTTTTAGGGCATTTTCAATAATGTTCAAGATTTATGCTTAGATCCATCGAATGGAATGGCCTTAGCGTAATTTATGAAAGTATATCTCAAATATTGATCTATAAGTGGATGACATACCTGCTTGGTCAGTGTCATTTAGGGTTTTAGGATTTAGGGAATTTTCAAAATTCAAACTTTTCAATAATTTAAAGAAAGTAAATATAAAATTTAATTTACAAGTGCATGATGCTTGCTTGGTCAGGGTTTAGGTGTTTCGTGTTTAGGGTTTTATGGTTTTAGGTTTTTTAAATAATGTTCAAGCCGCTTTATGGTTTTAATCGTGGAATAGAATGGCATTGCCATAATTTAATGAAAGTATCTCAAATTTGAATCTATAAGTGGATGATACCTGCTTGGTTAGCGTTTAATTGTGGGTTGAGGGTTTAGGGAATTTTAAATAATGTTCAATATTTATGCATATATTCATGGAATATAATAGCATTACCGCAATTTAATGAGAGTATCTCCAATTTTGATCTATAAATGCATGATACATGATTGGTTAGGGTGTATGTGGGTTGAGGGTTTTAGTATTTATGGGTTTAGGGTTTAAGTTTCGGGGGTCGTTAAGGGTTGTGGGTTTAGGGAATTTTCAATAATGTTCAAGATTTATTCCTATATTCGTCGAATAGAATGGTGTTACCAAATTAATAGAAGTATCTGAAATTTTGATCTGTAAGTGTGCATGACAGGTTCTTGGTCAAGATTTAGGGGTTTAGTGTTTCGGTTTTTAGGGTTAGGGGTTTAGTGTTCAGGTTTTTGGGTTCAGGTTTTAGGTATTTAGGGGTTTAATTTAGGTTTTAGGGTTTCTGGAATTTTTAATAAAGTTCCAGATTTATGCATATATAAATGGAATAGAATGACTTAGCAACAATTTAATAATGAAAGTATCTCAAATTTTGATCTATATATAAGTGCATGATACCTGCTTGGTTAGGGTTGTTTATGGGACGAGGGTTCAGGGTTTTAGTATTGAGGGTTTAGGGTTTTGGTTTTTTAGGGGTAGTTTAGGGTTTAAGAATTTTTTAATAATATATATATGTCTGAGCTTAGGGTTAGGGATGTAGGGTTTTTAGGGGTATATGGCTTAGGGTTAAGGGTTTAGTAGGGTGTAGGATATTTTCAATAATGAATTCGAGCTTTCATGAATTAGAATGGCGTTAGCGCAATAAATGTAAGTATCTCGAATTTTGATATATGTGAGTACATGATACCTGCTTGCTTGGTTAGGGTTGTTTACGGGTCGAGGGTTTAGGGTTTTAGTATTGAGGGTTTAGGGTTTTGGTTTTTTTAGGGGTAGTTTAGGGTTTAGGGTTTAGAAATTTTTCAATAATATGTCCGAGCATAGGGTCAGGGGTTGAAGGTTTAGGGTTATTAGGGGTATAGGGCTTAAGCTTTAGGCTTTAGGGAATTTTCAATAATGCTCGAGCTTTCATGAAATAGAATGGCGTTAGTGCAATTTAATGAAAGTATATCAAATTTTGATTTATAAGTGCATGATACCTGCTTGATTGGTTAGGGTTGTTTATGGGCCAAGGGTTTGGGGTTTTAGTATTGAGGGTTTTGGTTTTTTAGGGGTATTTTAAGATTTAGGGTTTAGGAATTTTTAAATAATATGTTCGAGCTTAGGGTAAGGGGTTGAGGGTACGTTTAGGGTTGTTAGGGGTATATGGCTTAGGGTTTAGGTTTTAGGGGGTTAGGGTTTAGGGAATTTTCAATAATGTTCGAACTTCATGAATTAGAATGGCATTAGTGCAATTTAACGAAAGTATCACAAATTTTGATCTATAAGTGCATGATACCCGCTTGGTCAGGGTTTAAGTTTTAGGTTTTAAGGAATTTTCAATAATGTTCAAGCATTATGCTCATATTCGTGGAACGGAATGCCGTTAGCATAATTTAATGAAAGTATATCTCAAATGTTGATCTATAAGTCGATGATATATTTCCTTAATAAGGGTTATTTAGGGGTTTAGGGTTCATGGAATTTTCAATAATGTTCAAGCTTTATGCTTATATTTGTTGAACAGAATGGCGTTGCCATAATTTAATGGACGTATCTCAAATTTGGATCTATAAGTGCATCATACCTACTTGGTTAGGGTATAATTATGGGTTGAGGAGTTTAGGGTTTACTATTTTAGTCTTTAGGGGTTGAGGGTTTAAGTGTCAGGGTTTGTTTAGGGTTTAGGGTTTTAGTCGTAGCCATGGGATTTGATGAGTTTTGGAAAAAAGCAGCTTCGCAGTATTGTCCTATCATGTATGGACATTATTGGGTTTCAACCCGAATGACCAAGGTCATCAAGGCCCTATCGATCGACATCGTATGTTACGACATGATAGAGTTCCCACACTAGATGGGTGCATCTTGGGGTAGCAAGAATTGTTGACCGTGGGAGTTTTCACACATATAGTGGATCATGTGTCCTATCTAACTACGGCGGTTAAATAAATGTCACAAAAAATATAAAGTCTAGCGCGGTGGAGACGGGAGTACAAGGCATGCGTGTCTATGGGCATCCATAATGTAGGACCCACCCGACTTATGGAAATTACCACAATGTATAAAGTTAGCATTTTCCAAAAGGTGGGACCCAAATAGCTTGTCATATTGTTCCATGCAAGGGGGAATGATTTTTCTATACTCTATGGTAAACCTGCAAGCTTGAGGTAACTTTATTTTCGGCACAATGTACTACTATATGCATTAAGTTGTGATTTTTTTACACACTACGGATGCCCTAAGGAAAAAAGCACATAATGGGCCCACTTGGCATTGTATGACCAAGCTATAAAACTTATATGTAGACGTCTTTAGTTTAGTGGGTCTCATGAATCGTCTCGTTTGGACACTGTCTAAATGGTGGAGCTTAGTACTACAACTAGAACATTTCTTTTGCTTGTACATATGCTCATCTCTGTCCACGCGTTGTACATGGAGAGATAATAAAATGTAAGCAGGGGAAGAGGGCAGCAACGAAGATAGAATGTGAGTTGAAGGGGGTTTGATGACAGAGCAAAGTTTATTATGATGGGTTCCTGACACGAGGTACTCCTGCCACATTTATAGTGTACACTCTACTAGTAGTAAATTTCAGGACCTATGCACGCAAAAAATTGGAAGTGTGTTTTCCCTCTCCTTCGATGCCTCTCATATCTCCACCCCTATCCACTCTCACACTGGCTCGGATGATCTCTCCCTCATCCACAGCGTGGCACTGGGCACGCCTGCCTCGGTATGGTGGCTCTCTTTTTCTAGGGGGCTCTGTTTCTCTGGCATGTTTGACATCCGCGTTTGTGTGGAGTAGGAGTAGTATAGAGGAAGGAAATCACTTTGGTCCTTGGAGGCAAAAAAATCAAACTTTTTCGATTTAGAAATTTTCAGTTGCTTCCCAAACATCGGGAGGAAAGGTCATTCAAAAGATCGGCCATTCACATTAGTACTTCTTATCTAATCTTTATCTTATCTTATCTCTTACAATACCATACCACTACAAGTGTATGATACCCCTGCCTGGTCATGGTCGTTTAGGGTTTAAGGTTTAAGGTTTAGCGAACTTTCAATAATGTTCAAGCTTTATGCTTATAATCATGTAACATAATGGTGTTACTGCAATTTAATGAAAGTATCTCAAATTTTGATCTATAAGTGCATGATACCCTACTTGGTTAGGGTTTAATTATGGGTTAAATTTTTTAGGGTTTAGGGTTTTAGTATTTAGGAATTTGGGGATTAGGGTTTAGGGGTTGTTTATTAGGGTTTAGGGAATTTTAATAATGTTCAAGCTTTATGCTTATATTCGTCAAAGAGAATGGCGTTGCCCAATTTAATGTAAGTATCTAAAATTTGATCTACAAGTGCATGATACTTGCCTGGTCAGGGTTTAGGGGTTTAGTGTTTAGGGTTTTATGGTTTCTAGATTTTTCAATAATGTTCAAGCCGCTTTATGCTTTTAATCATAGAATAGAATGGCGTTACCATAATTTAAGGAAAGTATCTCAAATTTAGGGGTTTAATTTAGGGTTTAGGGTTTCAGGAGTTTTCAATAAAGTTCGAGCATTATGCATATATATATAAGGAATAGAATGACTTAGCAACAATTTAATAATGAAAGTATCTCAAATTTTTATCTATATATAAGTGCATGATACCTGCTTGGTTAGGGTTGTTTATGGGCCGAGGGTTTAGGTTTTTAGAATTGAGGGTTTAGGGTTTTGCTTTTTTATGCGTAGATTAGGGTTTAGGGTTTAATAATTTTTCAATAATATATATGTTCGAGCTTAGGGTTATGGGTTGAGGGGTTTATAGTTTTTAGGGGTATATGGCTTAGGGTTAAGGCTTTAGGGGGTTAGGGTTTACGGTATTTTCAATAATGTTCGAGATTCCGTGAATTAGAATGGTGTTAGCGCAATTTAACGAAAGTATCTCAAATTTTGATCTATGATGAGTGCATGATACCTGCTTGCTTGGTTAGGGTTGTTCATGGGTCGAGGGTTAGGGTTTTGGTATTGATGGTTTAAGGTTTTGGTTTTTAGGGGTAGTTTAGGGTTTAATGTTAAGGAATTTTTCAATAATATGTTCGAACTTACGGTTACGGGTTGAGGGTTTGGGGTTTTTAGGGGTATAGGGTTTAGTGTTTACGCTTTATGGAATTTTCAATAATATTCGAGATTCCGTGAATTAGAATGGTGTTAGCGCAATTTAATGAAAGTATATCAAATTTTGATCTATAAGTGTGTAGAGGTCCCAACCTGATAAGGTAGAGATCCCTGTGTTTATAATGCTAGTCCCTGGATCAATGGCTAGCATCCATAGTTTAAGATGTAATATCAAGAAACCAAAGGTCATAATACAACTTTATAACCAGGAATAAAATAATTCATTACATCTTACATATCTCATTTGGCTATATCATTACAATGCAGCAGAAATAACTATATAGCATGGAGTCCTTCATCTTCAAAGTGCCACAAGCAATCATGTTGGTTGTAGTCTTGTTATCCTATTCAACACACTTCACTAAGCTCAAACAAACCTGCAACATAATAAGTTACAACCACAAGGGTCAATACATTTGAATTGTATTGGCAAGTGATACTATGGTAGAATAGTGGTGTATATCATCTATATGCATTTGGCTAAGTGGAGCTTAGGCTTGCTTTGCTCAAAATAGATTTTTCTGATCATTTGAAAACACTAAGTTTTTGTTTGAAAAATCACCCAAGGCATCTACCAATTAAAAATTGAAGATCATTTAACTCTTATTCAACCCCAAGCTTTTAACTTAGAAATTGGGATGAGGAGATCCTTGATAGCTTCCATGTCTTGATGCTCAAATTGTCCATTGCTAGGGACACGGCTAATTACTTAGATTTTACTCTCTCGAGAGGTGGTGCACTTTCCCCACAAGACTTGTCATGCATCGAGACAAGACCTTTTAGAAGCCTTCCCTTAGACCAAATGGACGCGCTCCATCCTATCACCCCCTACCACCAACTGTCCATCTGGCTAAGTTATTGCAACCTATATGATCCAGGCAGAGCCCATAATGCCATGTGGCTGCACTTGAAGCTTCTCAACATTTTACATCTCAAATCTCTTTGTTCCTGGATGGCTTTCCACAAGTGAGATACACTAGGGTAGGCCATAAATATGGGGCCCTGTGTAACCACTCAACACAAACCATTCTTACCAATTCCACCCAGGTGATTCATTCACATAGTTGTTTTATTAAACAAAACACAAGTCATAGACTTAGAAATATTCCATAGCATGATTATAATCCACCCTTGTTTTCTACTAGCCAGGCTAAGCATAATAGTAGCAATAATCTTAACTTAGGGAAAATTCTACTAAGGCATCATCTACTGGGATTTCCCAAGGCATTGCATACTTAGTAAAAATTCCATGCAAGACCTACTCAAAATACCACTAATGCATAGTGAAAATAATAGGACAAAATGTATGAAGCACCACTTGCCTTTTTGGTAGAGAAACTAGATTCACTCCTTGATCTTGCAGTGGTCACACTCTTCAAAGTTCACTACAATTCAATCAAGCAGGCACGCATTCAAACAATTCACCACATAAAATAATAAAAACAAAGCAATGCATGCAAGCATGCAAAAAGATTTTTTATTGGAAAAGTGGTTTCTACTAAGGCAATAAACATTTTAAAACACCTATTGGTCATTTATAAAAGTGGCAAAACCATTTGAAATTAAGTTAGTGAAAATTCCCATTTAAATCATTTTTGTTTTTCTAAAAATGATTTTAATCAAAGGAATAATTTCTAATGTTAGCCAAAATGTTTTTAAACACAAATATTAATGTTTATGGTCAAAGTGTTTTAAAAAAAATCCATTTACAAGAGGTTTCACCTAAAATCATTTTTAAATCAAAGCATCATTTTGTTTTACTAGAAATGCCTTTAAATCAAAGTAATAATTTTCTAGGGTTAATCAAATACTTTTTTTTTCTAAATCTAGAACTTAGTTTTTAGGGTCAAAGAGTTTAAATCAAACCATTTGCAAAAGGTTTTACTCAAAAATTATTTTTTAAACATAATCAACAATTTTTGTTTTACTAGAAATGCTTTTATTCAAGGAATAATTCCTTAGTGTCACAAAATATACTTTTAAATCCAGAAGTTGGTTTTTATGGTCAGTACGTCCAAAACAAACCATTTACAAAAGATTTTAACCAACAATCATTTTTAGAATAACTTTTATACACAAAATAAGCCTAGAAATTTTTCTGCAAAAACACCCTATTTTCCAGAAGCAAAATGCTAAACTAAGGGCATGGTTGTAAAGTTTGCAATTTTGTGAATCCATTGATATAAAATTTGTAAAATTTGGACGTGTAGATTAAAAGTTATGAATTTTACAAAATCACTCATCTAATAAACCTTTTTTGTTTTTAAAACAACAGGCATGGCCACGTGGAGCATTTCTATTGGCTAGTACCGGTTCGCACGGATCGACTGATTCAGGTTGCAGGATCTCATTTAGATTGCACGGTGCAGATCGAGTGATACCCCTTCAGTAAGTCAATCTATCCTATCCTCACGATCTAAATCTAACGGTCCAGAGCAGATGACCAAGGTCTCTCGGCGCTGGCGTCTGACGCGCGGCGGCGACGCTCTGCTCGTGGTGTTCCGACGACTACATGAAGCGAGGGAGAGGGGGAATAGGCTTACTGGGTTCACCGTGGCGAGGGGATGCTCGAGGAGGTCGTCGTTGGTCGAGGGGTGCTCGAACATGACAGCAATTTCCCGCCGGAGTGGCTGCTTGCGACGAGCGTGCTTTGGCATCGTCGATGACGAGGCTACAAGGTGCATTAGGACACGAAAATAGTGGCGTAAGATGCGCACGAGAGAGGCGAGTACAGGAGCATCAAGGAGAGGGGGAGGCGCGGTCAGAGTTTACCGGGGTAGCTCGTCGGAGAGGGGGCAGACATTGATGATGCTCTGTTCGTCGTTGTTGCTGACGCTCTGGGGATGCACGGGCGAGCTGAGCGTACTGGCAGGTGCATGAGCTTGTGGCGAGCACGCTCGTGGAGTCCAGGGGGCAAGGGGAGGTGAGGGATGGCCGGAATCGTCGCCGGAGTGTCGTCGGAGCAATGGCATGTTGGCGAGAAATTGAGACAGCCTAGGGGCAGAGAGGAGTTGGCGAATGAGGGGAAAGGTAGAGGGGGAGGGGCGCTAAATCGTGCGTGATTGCTAATAGAAATTACTCACAGCATTTAGGCGAATTAAGGACGCGGAATTAAGGCAGAAACAGGCGAGTGAGAATGAGGAAGAACTGGTCGCATGGGGTAGGTGAGAATGACGAAGCTGATGTGGCATGGGGCCAACACGCCAGTGAGATGAGTGGGCAAGGGAGTGAGTGATAAAAATAGTTCGGGGGAGAGAGTGAGAGTGGCCCGGGTGGGCTCCTATTGGGCCTGTTGGGCTAACTGGGCTAGGTTAGGTTAGGGGGTTTATCTTTTTCTATTTTTTTCTTCCTGGTTTCTTTTTCGTTTTCTTTTTCTACTTTCTGTTTTTATTTTCAACCTTTCATTTAAACCTCAAGTTAAATTCAAGTTTTGACCAAACTTTCTCTAAACTTTCAGTAGGTTTTATTTTATTCATTAGTGTAAATAATTCACTTTGAATTATTTAAAATATTTTAATATGATTTAATGCTCATTTAAATTGGGCATTTGTCTTTATTCAAATAAAATCAAATATGGTTTTAAACCCATATAAATTTTATTCAAATAATTCTTTTATTCTTTTTAATTCAATTAGATAACTTTTATTCCACTTGGGCAAATTCTAATTTATTATTTTCTCATAATTTAATTAATCATTTACATTAGGGATTTGTCTCCATTTAAATATAATTATAATATGGTTTAATCCCATATAATTTTATTTAAATAATCTTTTACTCCTTTTTATTATTCAATAACCTTCATTTTTTATGGATTTGGCCAAGATTTAATTTGGCTTTTAAATATTCCTTATTTATTTATTTCTTTATCTTATAAAATCCATATATTTTTATTTATAGATCCAAAATTGGTGATTCCAATTTGTATATTTTTATTTGATATTTGTTTATCTTTTTAAATCCTTTTAGGATTATTTTGCTCAAGATTTTGGTATGGATTTTAGTTAGGAGATTTATTAGCTTTGGAAATTATTTCCTTTAACCTTATTAAATTCATAAGTTCTTATCTATGGCTCCAAATTAAATGAAACCAATTTCTGTGGTTTTATAATATTTGTATTTATCATTTTTGATCATTTAAAAATGTTTGTTGCTGAATTTTTTTTATATGGATCAAATCCATAGTCCTAGAGAGATCTTAGAAATGATTTCTTTCATTAATATTTGGGATTTTGATTTAACTTTTCCAAGTGTTTAAATTTCAAGATTCATTCATTGATGAATGCCTTTCAATTGATTCAAATTTTGTTGGATTCCCTTTTCATTCAAATTTGTTCAAGTAGGGTTTTGATGTTTCCATTTAGAAGCAAAAAGTAACTTTTCACCCTAAATTTCAACAATTATTTCTTTTATTTATTTATTTTTTTCATATTTCAAAATTTAGAAAATTTTGGGATGTGACAAAGCGCATGATACCTTCTTGCTTGGTTAGGGTTGTTTATGGGTCAAGGATTTAGGGTTTTAGTATTGATCGTTTTGGTTTTTAGGGGTATGTAGTTTACGGTTTAGGGTTTAGGAAATTTTCAATAATATGTCCGATCTTAGGGTAAGGGGTTGAGGGTACGTTTACGGTTTTTAGGGGTATAGGGCTTAGGGTTTAGGCTTTTGGGGGTTCGGGTTTAGGGAATTTTCAATAATGTTCGAGCTTTCGTGAATTAGAATGGCGTTAGTGCAATTTAACGAAAGTATCACAAATTTTGATCTATAAGTGCATGATACCCGCTTGGTCAAGGTTTAGGGTTGTAGGGTTTAAGTTTTAGGTTTTATTAATTTCCAATAATGTTCAAGCTTTGTTCTTAGATTCGTGGAATGGAATGACGTTACCACAATTTAATGAAAGTATATCTCAAATGTTGTTCTACAAGTCGATGATATATCTCCTTAGTCTGGGTCGTTTAGGGGTTTAGGGGTTATGGTCTTAGGGTTCAGGGAATTTTCAGTAATGTTCAAGCTTTATCCTTATATTTGTCGAATAGAGTTGCGTTGCCCAATTTATTGTAAGTAGCGCAAATTTGATCTACAAGTGCATGATACTTCTTAGTTAGGGTTTAATTATGGGTTGAGGAGTTTAGGGTTTACTATTTTAGTATTTAGGGGTTGAGGGTTTAAGTTTTGATGGGTTGTTTAGGGTTTATGGTTTTAGTGGTAGCCATTGGATTTGACGAGTTTTGGAAAAAAACAGTTTCACAGTATTGTCCTACCATGTATGGAAATTATTGGGTTTCAACCCGAACGACCAAGGTCGTCAAGGCCATATCGATCGACATCATAGTTTACGACCTGATAGAGTTCCCACACTAGATTGGTGCATCTTGGGGTAGCAAGCATTGTTGACCGTGGGATTTTTCACACATATTGTGGATCATGCGTCCTATCTAACTACGGTAGTTAAATGAATTTTGCAGAAAAATAAAGTCTAGCGCGGTGGAGATGGGAGTACAAGGAACGTGTGTCTAAGGGCATCCGTAATGTAGGACCCACCCGAATTATGGAAATTATCACAATATATAAGGTCAGCATTTGCCACAAGGTGGGACCCATGTAACTTGTCATATTTCTGCATGCAAGGGGAAATGATTTTTCTATACTCTATGTGAAACCCACAAGCTTGAGGTAACTTTATTTTCTGCACAATGTACTACTATATGCTTTAAGGTGTTCTTTTTACACACTACGGATGCACTAAGGAAAAAAGCAAATAATGTGCCCACTTGGAAGTGTATGACCAAGCTATAAAACTTCTATGCAGACATCTTCAGTTTAGTGGGTCCCACAGACCGTATCGTTTGGACTCTGTCTAAACGGTGGAGCTTAGTACTACTAGTATATTTATTTTGCTTGGACATATGCTCACCTCTGTCCATGTGTTGTACATGTAGAGAGAATAAAACGTAGGCAGGGGAAGAGGGCATCATCGAAGAGAGAAGAGGAGTTGAAGGCAGTTTGATGTCAGAGCAAGGTTTATTATGACGGGTTCCTGACACGAGGTACTCCTGCCGCCTTTATAGTGTAGACTCTACTAGTAGTAAATTTCAGGACCTAATGTAACATCCCTAAAATCATGTTTCAAACTCATGCATAACATCCATGCATCCATGATCATGTAGAATTCATTTCAAACAAATCAATTCAAAACAGGAGCATATGAGCTTATTATTTTATGTGATCAGCATTTGAAACAAATGATACTCTCCAATGAGAGATTGTTGTTCATTGAACCAAACTTTGTTGTCTTATTGCTCTCAGGTTGTATTGCTAGATTGCTAAAGATTTAAACCAAAGTTTCAAAACAAATATGATTTGAAAACCAATTTCAAAACCTATTCAAACTAGTGCTATGCCACTGCTTATTTTGTTTTATTTCAAGTGACCAGGCCAATTCAAGGTGACCACTTGGTTTTGTGTTCAGATTTGTGAGTACTGCACTTTACAAAAATCCTGAAAAGATTTGAATTCAAATAGCTTTTGAAATCATTTGAATTTGATTCCTCAAATTGAAAACAGAAAAAGAAAAGGAGAAAAGAAATAGAAAAGGGCCGGCGCCACCTATCTAGCGCAACGACAGAACCAGCCCACTAAGCCCACCCGGGTTCCTCCTCTCTCTCTCACTCGCAGATAAACCCGCCAGGTTGCTGACCGCCTGATCCCACCTCCTCTCTGTTTCACTCACTGACAGGTGGACCCTACGACCACGTCGTCGTCGTCGTCAATCACGCGCGGCCGAGGCGCTCGCTCCGCCATTACCTCGCCGCAGTCACGGCGGGCTTAATTGCCATTGATTGTGCGCGTAATCGCTGCCCCCCTTCTGCCTACTTAACCCCCTATGCACCGCGGGCATTTCCCCTCACCTAGCGCCACCACTCCGCCACCAGGCTGCCCACAATCGCCCTTGCACTGCCGCAGACAGAGCCCAATCCGGCGACCAATCCCGGTGAGCCCCGTGCACCCCTTCTCCTCTAGTCCGTGCAGACAGATTCGCAACTTCCTTGCGCACCTTCTGACACCGTTGGTTCATCCTATACCGCCCCAGGTCATGGACTCCATCAAGCGTAGCAAGCTCCCGACGACGTCTCCAGCTCCGGCGACTAAATTCGGTGAGCCCCTTGTTCCCCTTCGCCTCTGATTCACACGAGCGTGTTCGCTGTAGCCTTGCGCATCTCCTGATGCCTTTTATTCATGCTAGGGTGACCAGGAGCATCGCCAACGTCGCCGTCCACCCGAGCCCGATGCTGTCAGTAACTCCGACGAGCCCGTGCTGCCGTGTCCGTGCGCCCCTTGCCAAGCCGTCGCCACGTTGAGCATCAGTGCATCGCTACGAACCTGGTAAGCGTCTCCGACGACCCCAGAACCCCCTGTAGCACCGCGCCGCCGTCGACAGAGCTCGATGCCACCAGTTGCCACCGCCATCGCTGCCCATCTGTGGTCGCTTGATCACGGACCGTTAGATCTAGATCCATCGGCTGCGTTAGATTCACTTAACGAAAGGGTACGCGCTAGATCTGGCCGTGCATCTTCACTTAAATCGTGTGGCTCTCGTTGATCGATCCGCCCGAACCGGTACCAGCCAATAGAAACACGCCGCGTGGCACAGAGTTCGTTTTAAAATTTTGAATTAGATCTATTAGTTGTTTGATTTTGTTTTAGCCCTAACTTTTGATTCCCACGTTCAAATTTGACAAATTTTATATCAATGGAATCAGGAGAGCAAGCCCTTTCTAAATATGCAATGTGTTTAATATTTTGCTTCTGTTAAAATGGTTTTATTTACAGAAACATGTGTAGGCCTAATTTGTGTATATAAATTATTTGAGATATGTTTTATTGTTAAAATAAATGTTGTTTGGAAAGTTTTGAACTTGATTATAAACCAGTACTGTGCACTTGTCTTGTTAAGTTTAGAAAATCATCACATAACATATTGCATGCATCCATATATTTTTGTTTGTATTTATTTTGTATGTGATTTTTTGCTATGATTTTATGTGTAGATTTTGGTGCCAATAGTGATTGTGATTGTGAGGAGTGTAGCTACTATCCAAACTACCAAGGCAAGTGGTGCTTCATGATATTTTTATCCCTATGTTTTCTACTATGCATTAGAAATATTTTGCTAAGTCTTGCATGGTTATATTTTGCTTATATGCTATGCTTGGGAAATCCTAGTAGTTGTGGAATTGCTAGAAATTTCTAAGTTAAGATGCTTATCTATGCCATGCTTATCCTAGCTAGTAGCAAACAAGGGTGGTGAAATATTCATGCTATGTTAAAATATTTCTAAGTCTATGGACTTGTGTTTTGCTTAATAAAACAACTAAGTGAATGAAACACCTGGGTGGAATGGAAGGAATGGTTTATGTTGAGTGGTTACACAAGGCCCATTTCTATGGTCTACCTTGTGTATCTCACTTGTTGAAAGCCACCCAGGAACAAAGGGATTTGAGAGGCCAAATGTTAAGAAGCTTCTAGTGCAACCACTTGGCAATATGGGCTCTGCCAGGATCATATAGGTTGCAATAACTTAGCCATTTGGACAGTTGGTGGTAGTGGGATGATAGGTTGGAACGCGTCCATTTGGTTTAAGGGAAGGCTTCTGAAAGGTCCTGTCTTGGTGAAAATCAAGTCTTGTGGGGAAAGTGCACAACCTTTGCAGATGGAAGAATCTAAGTACTTAGCCATGTCCCTGGAAAAGGACAACTTGAGCATCAAGACATGGAAGCTATCAAGAATCTCCTCATCCCAATTTCTAAGTAAAACTTGTGGTTGAACAAGGGTGAAGGACCTCAATGTCTATTGGTGGTTCCTTGGGAAAAGTTTTGACAAAGAAAAACTTAATGTTTTCAACTAATAGGCAAAACCTATTTTGAGCAAAGCAAGCCAAGCTACACTTAGCCAAATTGCATATAGTATCTAGTCCACCAAAATTATACTAAGGTATCACTTGCCAATACTATTCCAATGTATTGACCCACTGTGGCTGTAACTTGTGATGTTGCAGGTTATTCTGATGAGGATTAGGAGTCATGAGTCTACACTCAACATGTTTAACTTTGGCACATGAAGATGAAGACTTGTTATATATTTACTTATTTAAACTCTTGTACTAGGCCTGTGGCCATGGAGTTGTAAGGACTATGTTTGTCTCTGGAATGACTGTAATAATGACCTTTGTTTCTGTGTACTTCATCTTAAACTGTGGATGCTAGCATTGATCCAAGGACTAGCATTGCAATCACAGGGATCCTTTTCCTTTATAAAGGAGGGATCTTACAGATGGCATCAGAGCACTGTGTTGCCTGTAGGATTATGACCCTAGGATTGGAAACCACTAAGGAACATTTTTCAATAACTTCCACACTTGTCTATTCTTCTCGTAAACTTTTCTAATCTTCTTTCTCATCTCTATTTGTAGATAAACTCCATCAACGAAGCCGTAAGGAAGGGACCACTCATGACAATGACTTTGGAATGTGAGACAGAATTCCCCAAGGCTCTCAAGGACCTCATGGTTGCAACAGGAATACATGGTGCAGCTGTGTACAAAGGTTTTACTGTGATGGATGAAGGAGTTGAGTACTGGTGGGTGAAACTTCACTTGTATAAAAACAAGGAAGACAACCACAAGGACTCAGGATTCTGCATGGTCACCAACATAATGATGCACACTACATTCTTTGATTCAGCAAGGGATGCAGCTTGGAGGGCCATCAAAGAACTTGGTGATAGAATCAAGTGCAGAATGCTTAACACTCAGAATGATCTTAAGGAAGAGAAGAAACATGCCCAAGAGTTAGAGGCTACCAACCAAAGCCAAAGGAAGGACATCATAGACTTGGCAATGGAGTCTTTTGATCTAGACAAACATATTGCCTCTAGGGATGCCCTGTTAGCCAACTTGGCAAGTGAGATGGGATTGTAATGTACCACATTAGTTGGACCTCCACACTTATCACTTTATTTTCCAAATGTTGCTCGAAATAAGTTGAACCTTGGTTATTTGTAATGGATCCATGTATGCTATGACTTGTGTGTTTGATTTCCAAAGTTATGCTTGTGATGCTTTGCCTTGTGTTTTATCTTAAATTGTGTTGTTTCTAACTTTTTCTATCTTATAAATAGATGCCTAATGTTACCATCAGCACTGTTGAGGAGTTCCAGGGAACTCGCTTTGGTCCTCGTATAATTGAGCTCACTAGTTTGCTCAATCTCCCTCTTCCTACCATCATGGTGCTTCCCCTCACCAAGTTTGAGAGGAAAGACCTTTGGGGCATCAAGGTCAATTAGCCAGGACGCCAGACTGAGCCTACCACGGAGGCTATCATCTTCAAGCTCATGCACGATGACAAGGAGAGAGGCCTAGAGGTAGTCATGCAGGACTTGATTGGACGTCTGTTAGGGAGAAACTCTCGACAGGTTAGAGGTACTCACTTCCACGTCTTCGGTAGACGTGATGAGGATGGAGAGGCCATCGACTTCAAGGACACTTCGAGGGAGACAACAGAGCCGATTCGTCTATACCTCCAGGACTTAGAGGTTCTTCTTAGGCACGTGGACACTGATAGGACCAACGTCATGCTCAGCAATGACGAACTCCAGGTGCAGCTTCGTGAGAAGGACAAGCTCTTCGCGGAGCAAGATGAGATAGTAAAGGAGATGGAGGCCAAGTTTGACAGTCAGGACAGAAAGTTCAAGAGTCAAGAGAAGAGAGTCCAAGATAGGAACAAGAGGATTCGAGATATGACTGCAGAACTAGAGAACAAGGACTTAGAGCTCGAGCATCAGCAGACTATGATTGAGAGGCTTCGTTCTCAGAAGAGGGCTCTCAAATCCAAAGTAGAGACCTTGACCACCAATGTTGAGGAATACAAGACCGCTATGGGGAATGCAGGTATTACCTTCGTTGAGGAGGAGGTTGATGCCGAGGAGTAGTGATGACTACTCATTTATCATTTATTTATCATACTTTATTTGAGTCACAATGACCATCCAACATGTGTATGGCTTGTTATTGGTGTGTTTACTTTGCAAACTTGTCGTTTTTGTTGTTGAACTATTATTATTATTATGATGCATGCTTGATGATTGTTTATGTGATGTATTGTGCATGATAGCATCTATGGGTATCTCATTCTTATCTCTATTGAACAAACCACAGATGCCTCCCCGTCGTGCCAATCCCAACCCCAACAACAACAACAACATCACCCCTGAGATGCAGCAAATGATGACAGCTCAGACTCAACTGATGCAAATGATGACTACGTTCATCCAGAACCAGAAAAACAACAACAACAATAACAACAACAATAACAACAACAACAACAACCCACCGGGTTTTGACATGCTTACCAGGTTCTTGAGATAAGTTCTCAGGAACAACTGATCCTATGGTAGCCAATGATTGTCTATGCTCTGTGAACAAGGACTTGGTAACTGTTGGCTGTACTGATGAAGAAAGTCAGATTTGCAGCTCACTTGTTGGAAGGACCAGCAGCTACTTGGTGGGACAACTTCCAGATCACCACTCCCATTGAGGATGTGACATGGGCTATCTTTGAAGATGGTTTCCGTACTGCTCACATATCATCCGGAGTGATGAGTTTGAAGAAGAAAGAGTTCCATAACTTGAAGCAGCGCCACCGCAGCTTGGCTGAATATATTGAGGAGTTCAACAATCTGGCGTGTTATGCACCGGATGAAGTTGACACTGATGCTAAGAGGAAGGAAAAGTTCCTTGAAGGTTGAATGATGAAATGAACCTGTAGCTATCAGTGTCCTATGTTCCCACTTATCAGTCTCTTTGTGATAAGGCTGCTATTTTGGAGAGCAAAATGAAGCAAGTTGAAAGCAGGAAGAGAAAGCACTCTGACAAGCACAGCTCGGGATCGTCTCACAAGCCTTCCCATTATGATGATAGTGGAAGCTCAGGATCCCACAAGCATGGAAAATTCAACAAGAACCACAACCACAACCGTCATCATGACAACAAGCATCACCGTAGTCATGACAATGACAAGTACAAGAACCACAAGGGTGGCTATAAGAGCCACCACAGTGGTAGTGGAAGTGGCAGTGGAAGCCAGCTTGTCAAGAAGGATATTAGTCAGGTTGAGTGTTTCAAGTGCAAGAAGATGGGGCATTATGCAAATGAATGCCCAGAAAAAAAGTTGAAGGACCCAACAAGCCCAGCCCTTTTCAAAAGGGACAAGTGAACCACATCAATGTGGAAGAGATCTATGAGGAACCTGATGCTGTTGCTGGTAAGTTCAAACTCAATTCTGTTCCAGCATTTGTTCTCTTTGATACTAGTGCATCTCATTCATTCATATCAAGATCATTTGTTGAAAGAAATGAACTACTGGTAGAAACCATTGGGTGTCCTATAAAAGTAAGTTCTCCTGGCGGAGAAATGATAGTGAATTCAGGGTGTCATGATCTAGTCATAGAGTTTGGAAAGTATAAGTTTCCCGTTAACTTGATAATCCTAAACTCCCAAGGTTTGGATGTCATTTTGGGAATGGACTGGATGACTAAGCACAAGTGAGTGATAGATTGTGCAAACCATACTGTCTCACTCACAACTCCAGAAAACAAAAGAATCAGGTTCAAGACCAACTTTGAATCAAAGAGGAGTAAGCTAAATTCTCTTAAGGGGGTTAGCATAGACAGTGTGCCTGTTGTATGTGAGTATCCAGATGTGTTTCTGGAAGAATTGTCGGGAATGCCACCAGATAGAGATGTGGAATTTCTTATTGATTTGCTACCAGGATCTGGACCAATAGCAAAGAGACCGTACAAGATGTCAGTTGATGAACTGAAAGAACTCAAGAAACAACTTGGAGAACAGTTGCAGAAAGGTTTTATCCAACCAAGTTCTTCATCTTGGGGAGCACCAGTTTTATTTGTGGAAAAGAAAGATAGAAGTCAAAGGTTATGCATAGATTACCGTTCACTCAATGAGGTGACTATCAAGAACAAATACCCTTTGCCTAGAATCAATGACTTGTTTGATCAGTTAGAAGGAGCTTGTGTGTTCTCAAAGATTGATCTCCGGTCAGGTTATTTTCAGCTGAAAATAAGGGAACAAGACATACCCAAGACAACTTTCACCACAAGGTATGGATTGTATGAGTATACCATGATGCCATTTGCTTTGACCAACGCTCCAGCATACTTCATGAATATGATGAACAATGTGTTCATGGAATTTCTTGATAAGTTTGTTGTCGTTTTCATCGATGACATTTTAATCTACTACAAGAGCAAAGAAGAGCATGAAGGACATTTGCGTTTGATACTTTAGAAGCTTGGAGAGCATAAACTGTATGCCAAATTCAGCAAGTGTGAATTCTGGCTAAATGAAGTTGGTTTTCTTGGACACGTTGTGTCAGGAGATGGTGTGGCAGTTGATCCTGCTAAAGTTTCAGTCAGAATCGAATGGGAATCTCCCAAGTCAGTGAAAGAAGTTCGTAGTTTCCTTGTCTTAGCAGGTTACTACAGAAGGTTCATTGAGAATTTCTCCAAGGTAGCTAAGCCTATGACAGAATTGCTAAAGAAAGACAAGAAATTTGCTTGGACTGAAGGTTGTGAACTCAGTTTTCAAGAATTGAAGAAGAGACTTGTGACAGCACCAGTCTTATGTCTTCCAGATTTGGAGAAGGATTTCCAAGTGTATTGTGATGCATCTCACCATGGTTTGGGTGCAGTACTTATGCAAGAAGGAAAAGTTGTGGCGTATGCCTCGAGACAACTCAAAACTCATGAAGTGAACTACCCTACTCATGATTTAGAGTTAGCCTCTGTTGTCCATGCACTCAAAACATGGAGACACTATCTTTTGGGAAAGTGTTGTGAAGTGTTCACAGATCACAAGAGTTTGAAATATATCTTCACCCAGAAAGAAATTAACATGAGACAAAGAAGATGGCTAGAACTTATCAAGGACTATGACCTAAGTTTGCAATACCACCCCGATAAGGCAAATGTTGTAGCAGATGCTTTAAGCCGTAAGGTTTTCGTGAATGACCTTACTAAGGGAGAATTGCCAGATGATCTGTGTGCCCAATTTAGAGATCTCAGATTGGAGATTGTGCCTGAAGGACATCTAATGTCTTTGGATGGTCAACCCACTTTGTTGGACAAGATCAAAGAAGCCCAGAAGACTGATAAGGAAATTGAAGAGATTAAGGAAAAGATTGGTAAGGGAAAATCCAAAGGATTCCATGAAGACGGACAGGGTACTTTATGGCATGGAAAACGTATATGTGTTCCACAAGATCCGGAGCTTCGGAAACTGATTTTGCAAGAAGCACACAACTCACCCTATTCTATTCATCCAGGTAACACCAAGATGTACATGGATATGAAAGAAAGATTTTGGTGGAATAATCTCAAGAAGGACATCGCCAAACATATTGCCTTGTGTGATGTGTGTAGTAGAGTGAAGGCGGAACATCAGAAACCAGCAGGTTTGCTTCAACCACTACCTATTCCTGATTGGAAGTGGGACAAGATTGGTATGGATTTCATTACCGGATTGCCAAGGACCCGGTAAGGATATGATTCTATTTGGATAGTAGTGGATCGCCTAACTAAAGTGGCTCATTTCATACCCGTGAAGACAACCTATACAAGTGCTAAGTAAGCCAAGATCTATATGAGTAGAATTGTATGTCTACATGGAATACCCAATAGTATTGTGTCTGATAGAGGAACCCAATTCACTTCTCATTTTTGGAGGCAATTACATGAGTCATTGGGAACGAGGTTGGAATTCAGCACTGCTTTTCATCCTCAAACTGATGGACAAACAGAAAGGACTAATCAGATTCTTGAAGATATGTTGAGGGCATGTGCCCTAGACTATGGAGCCAGTTGGGATGAAAGTCTGCCTTACGCAGAATTTTCTTATAACAACAGCTATCAAGCCAGTATTGAGATGGCACCATTTGAGTTTCTCTATGGGAGAAAATGTACCACCCCGTTGCTATGGAATGGTGTGGGAGAAAGATAGCACAGTCCCGACAGAAAAGCTACGCAGATCCTATGGGAGAAAGAAGTTTCTTTGGACCAGAACTTATCAAAGAGGCTGAAGAGAAGGTCAAGCTGGTTAAGGATAGATTAAAGATAGCACAGTCCCGACAGAAAAGCTACGCAGATCCTAAGCGTAGAGAAGTCACCTATGAAGTTGGTGATAGAGCTTATCTTAGAGTGTCACCACTTCGTGTAGTGAAGAGATTTGGTGTCAAAGGTAAATTGGCCCCAAGATATGTTGGACCATTCAAGATTCTAAGTCGCAAAGGAGAAGTAGCCTATGAGATTGAATTGCCAGAGTCTTTGTCAGCTGTTCATAATGTGTTTCATGTGAGTCATCTTAAGAAATGTCATCCGGAAATGGAAGAGACTTCTTTGAAGGATACTATACCTTTGGAAGAGGTTCAATTGGAGAGTGACCTCACTTATGAAGAGAAACCTATCAAGATTCTTGAGACTGCAGAAAGAGTTACTCGAACTAAAACTATCAAGTTTTGTAAAGTTCAATGGAACCATCATTCCGAAGAAGAAGCAACATGGGAAAGAGAAGATGATCTTCGGAAAGACCACCCTCACCTATTTGCTAGCCAATCCGAATCTCGAGGGCGAGATTCACCTTAAGGGGGTTAGATTTGTAACATCCCTAAAATCATGTTTCAAACTCATGCATAACATCCATGCATCCATGATCATGTAGAATTCATTTCAAACAAATCAATTCAAACACAGGAGCATATGAGCTCATTATTTTATGTGATCAACATTTGAAACAAATGCTACTCTCCAATGAGAGATTGTTGTTCATTGAACCAAACTTTGTTGTCTTATTGCTCTCAGGTTGTATTGCTAGATTGCTAAAGATTTAAACCAAAGTTTCAAAACAAATATGATTTGAAAACCAATTTCAAAACCTATTTAAACTAGTGCTATGCCACTGCTTATTTTGTTTTATTGCAAGTGACCAGGCCAATTCAAGGTGACCACTTGGTTTTGTGTCCAGATTTGTGAGTATTGTACTTTACAAAAATCCTGAAAAGATTTGAATTCAAACAGCTTTTGAAATCATTTGAATTTGATTCCTGAAATTGAAAACAGAAAAAGAAAAGGAGAAAAGAAATAGAAAAGGGCCGGCGCCACCTATCTAGCCCAACGACAGAACCAGCCCACTAAGCCCACCCGGGTTCCCCCTCTCTCTATCTCACTCGCAGACAAACCCGCCAGGTCGCTGACCGCCTGACCCCACCTCCTCTCTGTTTCACTCACTGACAGGTGGAACCCTGCGACCACGTCGTCGTCGTCGTCAATCACGCGCGGCCGAGGCGCTCGCTCCGCCGTTACCTCGCCGCAGTCACTGCGGGCTTAATTGCCATTGATTCTGCGCGTAATCTCCGTCCCCCTTCTGCCTACTTAACCCCCTCTACACCGCGGGCATTTCCCTCACCTAGCGCCACCACTCCGCCACCATATCGCCTTTGCACCGCAAGATGAGCCCACTCCGGCGACCAATCCCGGTGAGCCCCATGCGCCCCTTCTCCTCTAGTCCGTGCAGACAGATTCGCAACTTCCTTGCGCACCTTCTGACACTGTTGGTTCATCCTATACCGCCCCAGTTCGTCGACTCCATCAAGCGCAGCAAGCTCCCGACGACGTCTCCAACTCCGGCGACTAAATTCGGTGAGCCCCTTGTTCCCCTTCGCCTCTGATTCACACGAGCGTGTTCGCCGTAGCCTTGCGCATCTCCTGATGCCTTTTATTCATGCTAGGGTGACCAGCAGCATCGCCAACATCGCCGTCCGCCCGAGCCTGACGCTGTTAGCAACTCCGACGAGCCGTGCAGCCGTGTCCGTGCGCCCCTTGCCAAGCCGTCGCCACGTTTGGCATCAGTGCATCGCTACGAACCTGGTAAGCGTCTCCGACGACCCCAGAACCGGCGAAGCCGGCGCGCGCGCGCCGTGAGAGCTCGTACGCCGATTGCCGCTGCGCCGCCCATCTGTGGTCACTTGATCGCGGACCGTTAGATCTAGATCCATCGGTTGCGTTAGATTCACTTAACGAAAGGGTACGCGCTAGATCTGGCCGTGCATCTTCACTTAAATCGTGTGGCTCTCGTTGATCGATCCGCCCGAACCGGTACCAGCCAATAGAAACACGTCGCGTGGCACAGAGTTCGTTTTAAAATTTTGAATTAGATCTATTAGTTGTTTGATTTTGTTTTAGCCATAACTTTTGATTCCCACGTTCAAATTTGACAAATTTTATATCAATGTAATCAGGAGAGCAAGCCCTTTCTAAATATGCAATGTGTTTAATGTTTTGCTTCTGTTAAAATGGTTTTATTTATAGAAACATGTGTAGGCCTATTTTGTGTATATAAATTATTTGAGATATGTTTTAGTGTTAAAATAAATTTTGTTTGGCAAGTTTTGAACTTGATTGTAAACCAGTACTGTGCACTTGTCTTGTTAAGTTTAGAAAATCATCACATAACATATTGCATGCATCCATATATTTTTGTTTGTATTTATTTTGTATGTGATTTGTTGCTATGATTTTATGTGTAGATTTTGGTGCCAATAGTGATTGTGATTGTGAGGAGTGTAGCTACTCTCCAAACTACCAAGGCAAGTGGTGCTTCATGATATTTTTATCCCTATGTTTTCTAATATGCATTAGAAATATTTTGCTAAGTCTTGCATGGTTATATTTTGCTTATATGCTATGCTTGGGAAATCCTAGTAGTTGTAGAATTTCTAGAAATTTCTAAGTTAAGATGCTTATCTATGCCATGCTTAGCCTAGCTAGTAGCAAACAAGGGTGGTGAAATATTCAGGCTATGTAAAAATATTTCTAAGTCTATGGACTTGTGTTTTGCTTAATAAAACAACTAAGTGAATGAAACACCTGGGTGGAATGGAAGGAATGGTTTATGTTGAGTGGTTACACAGGGCCCATTTCTATGGTCTAGCTTGTGTATCTCACTTGTGGAAAGCCACCCAGGAACAAAGGGATTTGAGAGGCCAAATGTTAAGAACCTTCTAGTGCAACCACTTGGCAATATGGGCTCTATCAGGATCATATAGGTTGCAATAACTTAGCCATTTGGACAGTTGGTGGTAGTGGGATGATAGGTTGGAACGCGTCCATTTGGTTTAAGGGAAGGCTTCTGAAAGGTCCTGTCTTGGCGAAAATCAAGTCTTGTGGGGAAAGTGCACAACCTCTGCAGATGGAAGAATCTAAGTACTTAGCCATGTCCCTGGAAAAGGACAACTTGAGCATCAAGACATGGAAGCTATCAAGAATCTCCTCATCCCAATTTCTAAGTAAAACTTGTGGTTGAACAAGGGTGAAGGACCTCAATGTCTATTGGTGGTTCCTTGGGAAAAGTTTTGACAAAGAAAAACTTAATGTTTTCAACTAATAGGCAAAACCTATTTTGAGCAAAGCAATCCAAGCTACACTTAGCCAAATTGCATATAGTATCTAGTCCACCAAAATTATACTAAGGTATCACTTGCCAATACTATTCCAATGTATTGACCCACTGTGGCTGTAACTTGTGATGTTGCAGGTTATTCTGATGAAGATTAGGAGTCATGAGTCTACACTCAACATGTTTGCCTCTGGCACATGAAGATGAAGACTTGTTATCTATTTACTTATTTAAACTCTTGTACTAGGCCTGTGGCCATGGAGTTGTAAGGACTATGTTTGTCTCTAGAATGACTGTAATAATGACCTTTGTTTCTGTGTACTTCATCTTAAACTGTGGATGCTAGCATTGATCCAGGGACTAGCATTGCAATCACAGGGATCATTTTCCTTTATAAAGGAGGGATCTTACACCTAAGCACGCAAAAAAATTGGTAGTGTGTTTTCTCTCTCCTTCTATGCCTCACATCTCTCCACCCCTATCCCCTCGCGCAGCGGCCCGGCTGATCTCTCCCTCGTTCACAGTATGGCGCTACGCACGTGTGCCTTAGTACGGCGGCTTTGTTTCTTTTTTTTGAGAGGGTGACTCTGTTTATCAGGCATGTTTGGCAGCCGCGTTGGTGTGGAGTAGGAGTAGTATATAGGAAGGAAACCAGTTTGGTCCTTGGCGGCAAAAAAATTCGAACTTTTTCGGTTTAGAAATTTTCATTTGCTTCCGAAACATCGGGAGGGAAGGTTATTCAAAAGATCCGCCATTCACATTAGTACTTCTTATCTTATCTTTATCTTGTCTTATCTCGTACAATACCATTCCACTACAAGTGGATGATACCCCTGCCTAGTCAATGTCGTTTAGGGGTTTAGGGTTTAAGGTTTAGCGAACTTTTAATAATTTTCAAGCTTTATGCTTATAATGATGGAACATAATGGTGTTACTGCAACTTAATGAAAGTATATAAAATTTGGATCCATAAGTGCATGATACCCTGCTTGGTTAGGGTTTAATTATGGCTTGAAGGGTTTAGGGTTTTATTATTTAGGGATTTAGGGATTAGGGTTTAGGGGTTGTTTATTAGGGTTTAGGGAATTTTCAATAATGTTCAAGCTTTATGCTTATATTCTTCGAAGAGAATGGCGTTGCCCGATTTAATGAAAGTATCTCAAATTTGATCTATAAGTGAATGATACTTGCTTGGTCAGGGTTTAGGGGTTTAGGTTGGGTTCGCAGCATAGAAAACAAAAAATTCCTATGATGGGAACTATATACGCCATGATCCATCTATCTAGATACAATGAACAGGTGGATATACATCCAGAATACATACTCTTGAATACCGACAGAGCATTAGGAGTATGGACTCGTTGGTGATGTAGTCGATCTCTTGCCGATCTCAAGATCGAGTAGAAGTTCGACAGCCCCGCATCTTAGCGGAGCATCCCTGATAGCACACACGTCCGGAACCCTGACCACCTCCGCGATCTCGCTCTAGCAATGTAGCGGAAGTAGCAAATCCTCGCTCCAGAAAAAGCCACCGGGAACATGTAACTCTCTAGTACGAGACCATGGGGGAATAATACTAGAGGGGGAGAGAGATCCTTCACGAGTAGGTGTGAGTGAGAAGTGAGAGGAGGGGCTCCTTATATAGGAGGAGGGGGCAGCCCACAAGCCATGGCCGGTGGCCAAGGTGGTTCCCCCACCTCTTCCTCCATTCATGTGAGTGGAGCTCCCACTCACACAAATGCCTCTCCATTTCCTCCACTCAAAATCCCACTCAAATCCCATTAAATTTCCGCCAAATTTAATGTAGTCTCTCATTAAATAAAACTCCTTTTATTTATTTATTCAGAATTTTTTTAATTACATTAATTAACAAACATTCACATAAAACCCCTTACAACATTTAAATTTCACATGCAGAACTAATTTCAGCAATTTCACCAAAAACAATTCCGGTTTCCATTGAAACAATTCCAGCATTTTGATATTCTTTTTCTGGCAGCTCATTTGCTCTAAATGGTGTCGGTATTCCTTAAGTGTGTCGCCCTATGGTTCGCGAATAATGCAGACATGATCGAGACCCCTCTCCTATCAATAATTAGCAGTAGGACCTGGAGATCCGTACTGAATCCCACACATTCAACGATGACTTCTAGTGATCGTGTGAACCTTTTACACTTGTAACTAAAACCTTTTGTGTCTTGATATTTTACATGTCCGAGATTCGATCATTGGTATCCCCATACCTAGTTTGATCTCGTAACCAACATGTACTTTTTCTTGTTCTCGTGAAGCATTTGATCAATGAATGGTAAAGTATAGTGATCTTTACGAGTTGCCTTATTAAGTTTTCTATAATCAATGCACATTCTATAACCAGTAACGGTAAGTTGAGCAACAAGTTCATTTTCATGATTTGGAACCACGGTGATTCTAGCCTTTTTAGGCACACAGTGGACAGGACTTATCCATTTACTATCAGCTATGGGATAGATAATACCTACCTCGATGAGTTTGATTGCCTCTTTTATTACCACTTCTTTCATTATTGGATGAAGACGATGTTGATAGTCAACAACAGGCTTTGCATCTTCTTCCAGGTTAATCTTATGCATGCATAAAGCTGGGCTTATACCCTTCAAATCATCAAGTGAATAGCCAATGGCTACCCTATGAGCTCTCAGTACTTCAAGTAATTGTGATTCTTCTTCATCTGAAAGGTTAGCACTAATAATAACAGGATATATTTTATTATCATCAAGGAATGCATATTTCATATCTTCAGGCAATGGTTTACGTTCAAAAATATGATCTCCTTTAGGTGGTGGTAGTTCTCCTAGATTATCAGGTGGAATATGTAATTGTAGCTGTTGTGGTTGTTGAGATAGTATTTGTTCTAGATCTTATCTCCTCATCATCAAATGGTTCCTCTTGATTTAGCACATATCATTCCATCACGTCTGATGAAGCGATTGCCACTTAATCAAGAGTATCCACTATGTCTTTAGAGAGTTTTTCCTTTTATAAATGTTTATTAGTAAACTTTAAAAATTAAACTCAAGTATTTCACCAACAAATTTAATGAATACTTTCTCTTTTAGCAAATTAATTTCAGCACCAATGGTATGTAAGAAAGGTCTACCGAATATAAATGGACAAAATGCATCTTGGTAGCAACCAAGCTTAATAAAATCAGCAGGATACTTAATATTTCCAATTAATACTTCAATGTCTCTAACAATACCAAGAGGATAAATGTACTCTTTATTAGAAAGTTGGATAGTTATACTTGTCTCTTTCATGTGGATGGGATCAATATCAGGCTTAATTTCAAGATATAGAGAATATGGAATCACACTTATACTTGCTCCAATATCACAAATCACATGATAAGATGAAGTCCCAATAGTACATGCTATGATAGGTTTCCCAACTCTAGTGGTGTTACCTTTTATTACCTTGGTAGAATATTCACATAAATACACATCACAAGGTGTTTCTTTATTCAATTCTTTAATGGCCAAAATTTGATGTTGAACTTGAATTTGTTCATATGGTTCATGAAATCTTCTACCACTCTTATTAGTAACAGTAGTGAGCAAATTTTCCTTCACTTTGCTAGGATAAGGAGGAGCTTCAAATATTTCTTCTATCGTAGGAGATGAGACTTGATGAACCTGTTTTAGAACTTTAGAAACATATGCAGAATTTTTAAGAGGTTCAACAAAAACATTAAATCCTTTTTTGGAACATTAAGATGGTTAGCAAAAGATTTAGCAATTACTACTAAAACATGAGGGTCAACACCAAACCTGTTCTTAAGTTCCTCAAATAATATAGAAGTAGAGAAATTCTCTACACATGAATATTCATATTCCAAACCTGTTTTATTATCTTTGTCAAGATCCCAAGCTTCAGTATTTTGAGAAATAGTTTCCAATAAATTCGTTCCCTCCTTTGGAGTTGTATTAGTGAAACTTTCTGCAGAAGAACTATCCAGGAAGTCCCTATGATTTTGAGGAAATTTCACATAAAAGTTTATTAAGATAATGCTTTCAGGAATACCATGATAAGGATATTTACAAACAAGACCCTTTAATCTCCCCCAAGCTTGAGCAATACTTTCTCCATTGTGAGGCCAAAATTTATAAATATGGCAGCGATCATCATAAGCTTCTTTAGGAGTATAATATTTAATACAGAAATCCTTTCTTAGACTATCCCAATAAAGATGATATTTATCATCCAGAGATATATACCATTCACAAGCTTTAACAGATAAAGATAAAAATAATAGCTTCATTCTTACTTCATTCTCATGAATACCTACAAGTCTAAATAGGGAACATAGTTCATCAATTTCATATAAATGACCCATAGCAGTTTGGATTCCATCACCTACAAAAGCTACCTCCCTAGCTCTGTCAATAATACCAATAGGAATTTGATATTCAACTTCTGGTTCCGTAGAATTCACAACTTTCTCTTTATTTTTGTCATCAATGAACTCAAATAAGGTGAGTTTCAATTCTTTATGGTTTGAGAAAGCCATGATAATACAGCAGTAAAAGGATAAAAACATATTTAAAGTTTCCCAAACAGCTTACCAATAGCACAACGCTTCCCCGGCAACAGCGCCAGAAAAGTGTCTTGATTGCTCCCAAGTGCAGGAGATCAATTGTTGTACTTTTCAATAAAGAAAGGTTGTCAAAACCACGAAGAGATGAGGGTATTGGTTGGCAAATTTGACAAAGAAAATAATAGTAAATGCAGTAGATTTGGTATTTTTGGTTTGTACTTTGCAAGAAGATAAAATCCTAAAAGTAAATACCAATAAGTAAATGCTCTCAATGAGAGAAAGACCAATCCTCTATGCAGCAAGAGGACAAGCTCAGGTGTGTGTGAACTTATATGTTACAAGCGTTCCCAATGGCGGCATGGATTTACTTAGCATAAATATTTCTACACAATATGGTGAATATGTTGTCAAGTTTCATTCCCTTAGGGCGGAGCCTAATTAGGTGTAGGCATAAGTATGGACTAAATACACTAGTTATGATGGGTCCTAAATCCATTCACATGAACATCTAGGAATCATTAAGATATAAATGTCCCCCATAGCCATAGGTTCATTGGTACCCGACATATAATCCCTCCAATGTAATTCAAAGTATTGGAAAACAGTTTCTGTCAATTCCGTACCTTCCAACCCCTATCATTGCATCAAAATATTCTCCTATGAGTACATATACGTGAAGTAATAGTTCGCATAAAACCATCATAAAACAATATAAAAGATAAAAACTAGACCACATACTCATTGCATATTATATGTAAATCATAGCGAATTCATCCTATGCCCTCAGGAACATGGGGATCTACTCACAAGTGCCAAACATGATATGATTCAGTAGCATATGGGATACAACAAAATCTGAAAATATAATCTCTCATCCAAATAAAGACAAGATGCTAATCACAAACATGTAAATATCCCTTAAAACAATATCTTGGGTTCCATAAATCCCAAACTATGAGGGGAACGAGATGGATCTTGGATATGGTGATCGTGCTGATGGTGGTGATGATGAATATGTTGATGGAGAGGCCTCCCCCATACGCCTATGAGGAGTGGTGATTACAATGGTGACGATTTTCCCCTCACCGGAGGCTTCGGTGCAGCAGGATCTGCCCTCTCCCAGAGTAGGAGAGGACTTTTGCCTCCACCGTCGCCTCTATAAATGGTGGGAAAAATATGGAGTAGGTTTTCTAGCCATACGGAGGCGTTTGTAGAAAAGAAGAGTCGAGACGATGATCAAGGTTAAAAGAGCCTGTCTGGCGCGCCCAGGGGTGGGCGCACCACCTAGCCTCTTTCGGGCCTCGTGGTTCCCCTCGCTTCATTCTTTGTCCTAATTGGTTCTTCTGGTGAAAAACTTATAAGGTATTTTTCCTTCGATTTATTGATGTCCAGAAGGTCCAGAAACTAGAAAAACATGAAAAAGTAGGTTTTCTGCCTCCCATAAATTAAATACCAATTAAAGGGACTTTGTAGGAAAGTCCCGTAAATCATCTAAATATGCATAAATAATGATGGATCAAGGTAAATATGATTCTAAACAGTGTACAAAAGTCCTAAAAATTATGATCCAAAATGCAAGTATCAATTATACATGCTTAAATTCATATCATGTAATGCATAGTTAGAACGGGCTCATTTCCCTAATCATTTTAGACATATCATTTGTCGAATTCAGAGTTACAGAATGAAAGTTATGAATTTATTAAGAAAAAGCAAATTTACAGCAATTAATAATTCATAAATTTTAAATGCCCAAAATATATTTTAAATAGCATATTCATATTCCTGGTATTTTTCTGATTCAAAAACATATATTATTTACATTATTTGGAATTATGAATTTAAAAAAATATTTAAATCAATTTATATTAATAGTGGTCAAATGTTAAAGATTTGACTAGTTTGAATTAGTTTTGAAAATATTTGAATTCATATGCAACAATAAAACATATTTCATATTAAACATTTATTCAAATTCAAAATATTTCAAAAGTCATGAATTATTCAAACTAAACTCATATTCTGATTTTTATTTGGTTTTAGATTTTCACTAGAACTTTTGTTACTCGGGGCTGCGTTGCCCTTACTTGCAGACTAGTGGGCCAATAGGGGAGGCAGCCCACACACGCGCAGGCAACGGGGGTGCGACACGCGGTGGATCCTAGAGGACTGCGGGATGAGGTTGAAAATCCCTAGGGGCCTTTTTATAAAAGGTTCTGGGGTGAGGTTTTATAACTGATGAAACTGTAGTTTCTAGCAGAATTTTAGTGATTCACCTAACATCTAAATATGATTGTGAGCGCTGAAGGGCACCAAAGTGGTTGTGGTTTGATGAATCGAAGAGAGGGCAGTGTCCTCTTCGCGGAGATGTGTAGGGATCTGCCGGAGTCCAATGGTGGCGAGAAGTGGTTTGACAGGAACAGAGGTACTATGTAGGTTTTCGCTGTTGACGGCACACAGATCCAGAGTAGGGCTGGCGAAAGGCTGGGCGCGAGAGGCGAGTAGCACATTGGCGCATCGAGGAGGGATTCTGGTTGAGGTATCCATGAGGCACATGGAAGCACGACGATGCTCCATGGCTCGCACGAGCTCGCTGGGAGGCCGGCGGCGAGGTGCAGCGCGGGTGGCGGCATGAGATGGCTGAATGACGGTGGCGGAAAAAATTTACTCGTCGAAACGCGGCGGCAGTACAGGAAGACAAATAGGATAGGCCCATGTCTAGCAGATTCAGGGGATCGCCGTGGGGTTGCCGGAGAGGTTGGATCGCACAGAGGTGGTGGAGATGGCAGTGAGGCTCGCGACCGCGGAGCTTCAATTCCTCCCGGCCATGGAAATGCTGACAGCTATCTGGGCTTCCTAGGCACGGGCACTGGTACTGGCTGATGAAGGAGACACGGGGGAGATATCCTGGTGCCGTCAGGCTTGGTTGGCATGCAGAAGAGCGACGGGAAGAAGAAGATGCTGAGGCTAGTGTTTGATGTGGCCGTGGGGGAGGTGGATCTAGAATTGGAGAGGAAGGAGAAGTGCAGGGGCGTCCAGATCTCGATATGGGGCTTCCCTGGGATGGCTGGTTAGGTGAGGAGAGGGATGGAGGAAGCACATGGGTCTAGCTTTTGCAAAAGTATACAATAAGGGACAGAGAGAGGGTAACTAGGGTTTCTCTCTTCTCTCTTTCTTGTTCTGTAGCAATCATAGGGGGTAATGGGATCGGGGAGAGGGGAGCTCGTGGCTAGCTGGTTTGGTGAGGTATGAGCTCACATACACCTGGCATGGACAAGGGAAGTGACCATGATTTGGGAGTAAGAGATTAGGTCTAGGTAGATGAGATGGGGTGGTGTTAGAGTGATGTGAGGATTTGTTTTGGGTTAGGCTAACCAAACCAAGAGGGAGGCTTAGCTAGGGTAGGTTAGATGATGAGAGGGTTTGGTAGATTAGCAAGAGGTTTAGATAGATGGGGTAGATAGGTTTGCTTCTTAACTTTATTTGTTTTTGGTCATTTAGAAACAAGCCAAATGTAACATCCCAAAAGAAACAACAAGAGGATAAAATCCCAAAGAACATATATGAGTTAAAGTAAAAGATTTATTTATGCTTCAAGTGATTTGGGATCAACTTGTTTGAACTCAATCCTTGCAAGGTTATCACAAACCAAAAAAAAGAGAAAAATAAGGGAGATGGTAAAAAGATGGGAAGCTTGCATGGCCCATGCATGTATAATAAATGCCCACTACTAGTTGTGAAAACAACCATAATACAACATGGTCACTTTTTTAAATATGCTTCCAATATTTTAGTTAGAGCCTCTCAAAATAAAAGGAAGCTTGCTTTACCATATGGACTAGATGGAAAAGAAACATGCATGAATATAAGGTGCCCAAGCTAGTACGTGTGATCCACTAGATAAACATAGAGCCACAAGCTATTCAATCATGATCATAAATCCAAATACAAACCATATGGAAGCTAGAGAAGGTTTTCCACCCACATATCATGCAAAGATGTCCATGTGGCTTCCCATATCCCATATTTTGAAAACAACATGTATCATATATGGAAGCATGTAGAAAGAGAAGTGGAGCTATCCCAACACATATGAGCTAGATTTAAATACCAAAAGAAATGCATGGCTCATACTTAGTTTGGCTGGTGGAATTATAAGGTGGTGGAGTTAGAATAGATATGCCCCCAAGTCAACTTGGGCATCAAGCAATATATCAAGAGACAACTATAATATATCAAGAGGCAAATATAAGCAATACAATATAAATGCATATGGGATAAGAACTAAATGACAAAGGGTTTTATATGATGCTCAAATGCAAGGTGGCATGGTGACATGAGCATGATATAATGATGATGCAATGCAAGAATGATATGTAGGAAGTAGCACTATATAGACTAGGCAAGTAGAATTATTATTGTTAGACAATTGGGATGCTACAACTCTCCCCCACTAAATAATAAGCTTGCCCCAAGATTCCTAGGAAAAGAAGAGGACCAAGGAGAGGAGGGTGTTCAAAACGAAGGTGATCTTCACATCCCAAGTTGATTAACAATGGAAATATGCGACCAATACACCTTGCAAACTTGCTAGACTTGTTGTGAGTCTTGCGTTTGGCTTATTTGAAACAACAACTTGAAGCGATTCAAAAGGAGCAAGCTTCTTACTTTAAGCCGAAGGATGAGACACACCGAAAGGATTAAAGATCAAAACTTCACATGAAGATGATTCTTTGTTTTGCTGTAAGAAATAAATGACTTTGGAGACGTTATCAACCACTAAGAAAATAACATTATATCTTCCCATATATTTAAGGAATGAAGTTAGGAAACAATATTGCTCTAAAACAACAGAGTTCCTTGATATCGATGGAATAAGATTTGGGTTGGGAAACTCTTGGATTAGATTCTTCTTGACACCAGTAAGAACCAAAGGATCCCACAGTTGAGGTACGCTGATTGATTCTTTAAGAAAAAGAGGTGACGCTAGCCTACGGTAGAATCCAAAGAAAGAAGTGGATCATAGAAATCTGGAGTTTATTATAGAGATATTTATTACTTTCCATAACCATGAGGTGATTGAAATATATTTGTGATTGATGGCATTGACCATAATTGGATTTACCAAGAGAAAGGACTTAAACAAATTGAAGTAACATATATCTTCCATCCATCTTGTATAATGATGTAGAATGCCAATCGAATGAAGAGAACAGAGAATATTCTGCATTTGTTTCCACCAGATCATTCAAAATTTTACTCCATCTTGAAATAGACGAGACAACCAACAATATTTTATTGACTACTTTCTTGCGAGTACACTCCGGAAACAAGGACAAAAGTAAAAGTCTCAAGGGATAAAGGCCACTTTTGACTTCCGTGGAATGAGTGAAATCTATTCCACCAATTCAATCTACAAGAGCGAATGATAAGAGTAGTGTTATGGTAGCTACTCCATCCCGCACCCCCAAAGCATTACTCCGCACATGAATAAGAAAATCATGAAACCCAACTCTCAAAAACAGACTGAAGATCTTGACAAGCAGAATTCATGAAGCTCCGTAAGAAAGCAAAGATTTGATGGAAACGATTCGCCGGATCCAAAGTAGATGAATATGATGATATTGTCATCGTGTCAGAAGTCTCAAGCCATCGGAAAGATATGAATGAAAACCACAGAGACAGATAAAAGGTTCAACAGATAGATTAAGGATAGCACCCAAAACTTGAATAGAAGAATTGCTAAATATCTGGAAAATCTTTGTGGCATCCGGAAAATTAAGGATAGATGATAAGGCAAGAGTGTTTCAAAAGGGTTCTTGACGATCGAAAGGACAAAAGAATTCCTTGTTCTTCTTGAGAATATCTGAGAGAGATTTAGTAGTCTTGAGGAAGTCTTCAGCAGACGACGATGAGAACTTGCCAAAACAAGGCAAAGCTTCGGAGTTGGTTGGAGGTGGAGGATGGAATTAACAATTGACTTGATGATTCCTTAATTGCAGCAATATATTTAGCAAAAGAACGTGGTCGACCTAGGTGACTTTAAAAATTCGAGGATTTGCACTTTGAGAACTTTACATATATGCAGTGTTCTCAAAGCTTGACATGATGAAAAGAAGATGTTCTTGCATTGATATAGAATAAGAGAGAATATCGTCAATATATACCACCACAAAATATCAGCATAAAGTGAAAGGATTGGTGTTTAAAAATATGCATTGAAAGAATAGATTATATGACCTTTTGGCTAGAAAAGAGATATTGACTTGTTCACCTAGTTGATCGGATCACTGCTTAAAAGGGTAAGATATTTTGGATACGAACCAGTGATAACTCACACATTTAAGCAAAGTTATCATAGATAAAAGTATGAGATTCTCTCGTATCAAAGAGAACCTTGTAGATATGGAGTTCAAAAAGATGTGAAGCATGATAAATGGATGATAATGCACCGTAGTGCCTTAAGAAACTTCTGGATTGCCAAAGATACTTGAATATAATATATATATATATGATCAAGGTATGACTCAAAATCACAAGGGATAACCGCCATCATTTGGAGGATAGCTTGATAGCATTGACCGTATTCCACTCGCAATAAGTGTCATATAGATATACCGATAACCAAATTACAATCACAAGCATCGGATCGATACTGTTATGTATTTATCCCAAAAGAATTTGAAGGTGAAATGAAAAACTCCAGATTGAAGCGCCGGTAGCAAAATATCATGTTAGCATGGACATGTTGATAAAACAAGAAGGATAGTGTATCACGCACGACTAAAGTGTAGAGGTCCCAACCTTTAATAAGGTAGAGATCCCTGTGTTTAGAATGCTAGTCCCTGGATCAATAGCTAGCATCCACAGTTAAGATGTAATATCAAGAAACAAAGGTCATAATACAGCTTTATAACCAGGAATAACATAATTTATTATATCTTACATAGCTCATTTGGCTATTACATTACATTGCAGCAGAATATCTATAAGCATGGGGTCCTTCATCTTCAAAGTGCCATAGGCAGCCATGTTGGTTGTAGATTTGTAATCCTAATCAATACACTTACATCAAACAAACCTGCAACATAATAAGTTGCAGCCACAAGGGTCAATACATTTGAATTGTATTGGCAAGTTTCTCTACTATGTAGAAATAAGAGGATCCTATCATTACATGCTTATTTGGCTAAGTAGGGTTTAGGCTCTTTTGCATAAAGCAATAGTTTTATCCTATCTTTTCAAAATAGTTTTTGATCTTTTGTCAAATCTTTCTGAATTCCTTGGAATCCACCAAGTGCATCAAGTCTCTTGTTGTCACTTTCAAGTTTTACTTTTAGAAATTGGAATGTCGAGATTTCCCATAGCTTCAGGCCTTAGTTGCTCAGTATTGTCCATAACCGGGGACACGGCTAAGTACTTAGATTTTTATCTTCTGTAGAAGTTGTACACTTTACCCACATGACACATTCTCATCTTGATGCCACCAGTGGCCGCTGGATAAGTACTCACCAAGATGGAGTACTGGCAGATTGAGAATGTGATGAAGTCTTCCCATCGGAGTCCTCCCAATACACAATGCTAGCTTATCTATCAGGCACCAATGTAGGGTTTCAAGTTCCCTCATTCTAGTAACCTGAAGAGGCCAATGCATGGGTCTTCCACTATGTAGTTGACTAAGCCAGTGCCCATTTAGCATGTGGCTGCATAAGCCACGGACGAGAAACATGTTCAATCTCTAAGTCCACAGGTGGTTTCTTCTAGTGCACAACAAAAAGAGATTGCCATATAAACATGGTTCCTCTTGTTGCCACCTTGTACAAAACTTGAGTATCCTTGTCCACCCAGGTGGTTCATTGAGTACTTGTTTTATTATATAAAACACAAGTCTTTTCAATACTTCTCATAATCTCAACATCTATCCCTTCTCAATATATAAAGCAGGGCTAAGCATATTAAAACTACATTGTTTTCACTAAGAAATATATAGGGGTATCCTATTAGGATTTAGCATAGCAAAATTATAGTAATCCTTATCATGCATGTTTCAAAATCCACTAAGTGTAATGAAAATAATAGGACTTGGATGATAGTGTTACTTGCCTTTTTGGTAGAGAAGGTTGGATCACTTCTTGATCTTGCTAATATCACACTCTTCTAACTTAACTACAAATCAATCAAGCAAACATAGATTAAACTAGCATTCCAACCAATAATCAAACAATTTAACACACATAAAATAATAGAAACAAGGTCATGCATGCAAGCATGCAAAAGATAGTTTTATTTGCAAAGGTGGTTTCTACTAAGCTCTACACATTGTAAGGTTCAAAGTGGTCATTTATAAAGTGGCAAAACCATTTGCAAAAGGGTTTTATCTATAAACCATTTTTAAATCAAATCATTATTTCATGTGGTGGAAAATGTTTTTAGCAAAGCAACAATTTTATATTGTTCAACAAATAAGTTGTTAATTCACAAAACTTGGTGTTTAGGGTCAGTAGGTTTGAATCAAAACATTTTCCAAAGGTTTTTCTCAAAAATCATTTCCATATCAAAATCAATATTTTTATTTGACTAGAAATGAGCTAATTCAATTATTCAATCCTAATCTTCACAAAATACATTTTTAAATCCATAAGTTCGTTCCTAGGGTCAGTAGGTTCACAGCAAACCATTTTGCAAATATTTCACATTAAAATTTTATCTAGAACAATTTTTATATTCAAAACAAGCCTACACAAGTTTCTGCAAATTCCACCAATTTAACAGAAGCAAAACATTAAACAAAGTGCATGGTTGGCTAGGGCTTGTTTTTCTGAATCCATTGATATAAAATTTGCAAAATTTGGACGTGTGTTTTGAAAGTTATGCAATTTACAAGTTTGCATATAAATCAGATTCAGAATTTTGTTTTAAATCAAACTAGTGCCACACGGTGCAATTCTATTGGCCGGTACCGGTTCGCACGGATCGGCCTCTGTGGATTGTTGGATCTAAACAGATCGCGCGGCTCAGACGCGCTCATACCCTTTCGCTCAGGTTCTAATCTTAGCCACAGGATCAAGATCCAACGGCTCAGCTGCCTTGACCAAGGACTGCGGCGCTGCGCAGCGGCTGGCGGCGGCGACGCTCAGACGGTGGTGTCGTGGCGATTCTAGGAAGCAAGGGGAGAAACGGGTGTGCTCACCGTGCTCGCGAGGTCGAGGTGACGCTCAGCGCGTGGTTGGCTTGGCAAGGGGCGCTCAAGGACGGCGGCAATTCCTCGCCGGAGTAGGTGGCGGCGTCAGGTGGCTCTGGAGGTCGTCGAGGGCGACGCTGCGGTTCACTCCAAGGCAAAACAAGGACACAGTTAGACGCGGGCGAGTGTGGTGTTCACGTGAGTATGATTGAGAGGGCTCGGGGTGGTCTGGCTTACCAGGGGGAGGTCGCCGGAGTTGCTTGCAGGCGGTGGCACTCAGGTTGTTGTTGTTTGCCGACGCTATGGATCAAGCGCGGGCGAATGAGTGGCACGGAAAGATGCGCCAGGAGGTGGGAAGCAAGATCGTGTGCAGAGAAAGGAGAGGGGCGGCGAGGTGTGGCCGGAATCGGTGAAAATCCCCGTCGGAGCAGTGTTGGTGTGGGGGGCGAATTGGGGCAGCCTATGGGCAGAGGGGAGGAACTATCTGGGGGAAAAGATAGAGCAGAGAGGGGCGTTTATGCACGCATGGTCGCCAGGGAAGTTAACACAGGCAATTAAGCGTATTGACGCCGGTAGTAACGCGGCGGCAACGGCAGGGCGTGGTTTGGGGGTTGAAGACGACAGTGAGGTGGCAGTGGGACATGCCTGTTAGCAAGGAAGAGAGAGAGGGAGAGGGGGCCACCTGTCTGTGACTTTGTGGGTGGGTTTGCGCGTAGAAAACGTTTCGCTGAGGGGCGAGCTGGTGAGCTGCGTTGCTGGGCTGTTGGGCCAGGTGGGTTGGGCTGTTTGTTTCATTTTTTTTGTACTGAATCTTTTTCCTTTCTCCATTTGATTTTTCCTGTTTTGAATTTCAAACAACAAATCAAACACCCAAATGAATTCAAAACCTTTCTAAACTTTGTATTGATTTCAGTTCTGTTAATCAACATAATTCAAAGTCCAAAACAAAATAATATTTTTTTATTCTTTTTAGGATCCATTTAATAATTAAATAAAATAGTCCTTAGTTATTAATTCAAATAGGATTTGATTTATTAAAATCTCCATTTGAAATCTAAATAAAATCAAAACCATTTCAGTAGGTTTTATTTGTTAATACAAAATACTTGGAAAACTTGTTTAAAATAATTTAACAAGTTTTAGTGTTTAATTAAAAATGGGAAAAACCTTTACTTCAATAAAATTGGATATTAATAAATCCTCATTATTTTATTTAAATAGACCTTTACACTTTTAATCAAAACTAAATATTTTATTTTAAAAACTTGGCCAAGGTTTAATTTGGCTCTATAAAAATAGTCCTTATTCATATTTCTACCTTTTCATTTGAAAACCAAATCTTTTTATTAAAAGATCGAAAAATAGTAATTCTACTTATTAAAATCTTTCTTTATTAATTGTTTATCTTTATAAATCCCTTTAGGATTTATTTGATCAAAATAGGTTTGAAAGTTTCCAATTGGAATCAAAAGTTTCTTCTCACCCTGAATTTCAACAAAGTTTTATTTTATTTAATTATTTTTCACATAACAAGATTTGGAAAATCTTGGGATGTGACATAAAGGGAGTGTGGAATCACAGATGTATCAAAGAAAAAATTTCCTCATTTTTTAGCATTAAAATACCAACTAGATGCGCAAAACCACTTACACATAGAGATTACAACCTCCACATTCTATGAAAGCATACAGGAAGGACGAAAACCCTTAACAAGAGCGTGTCGGTTTACAAGGAATCACGTTGGTTTGACAAAAGCCTGTCAGTATGGAATGTACCAATAGTTGATAACCAAAGTCAGATTGCGATAACAAGTTGGATGCAACAGATAGACAAAAGATTTTACACACACATCCTATGGTACTATGGAAACCCAGAACATGTGAATCCTAGTTTGAATTTTAGAAGAGGATTGATAAACGTTACACTTCCTTACCACAAAAGGGTAGGTGTGTGGGTAATAAGAAAAATGGAAACAGTACTACTCTCACATTTAGTTTTTCCCTAATATACAGAACTACCAAAAATATTTTATAGACTGACAATGGCCATCTTGGCTGAGACCTTGAAGAGAAAAATGGCTCTAATAATAGTTGTAATACCTCGGACACTACGCTCTAAGCAACAAGCCAGGATGAACCCAAAGTGCATAAGGTGTGCTACCATGGAGGCCCAAAGGCCATCCACGCGTAGGCCCGTCTAAGCGGAGCAGGGCACGGTACCGGCCAACCACCCTATCCACTTTGCAAGAACATCATATAAAGTGTGAGTGGCATAGTCGACAAGTATGTGAACAAAACATCCACAAGTGTATATGTCAGCGACATACAATAGTAAATCAGATACAGACCATCTAAAAGAAATAGAGATATTCAACGCCATACGGAAAGATCCAAATATCCTAGATAGAGATAATATTTTAGGATACATCCTCATACATCACACATCGAATTATCAAGCAGAAGTGGAAGCGGAAGCGGAAAAGAAGATCCGAGTATGGATAAGAAGAGAACTGGCATAAGATGCCCTGAAAATAAGCACATCCCACCCACATGATCTCAAGGATCTCCATCCCCGGAATCTCTACACCTGACGGTCATTGCCACCATCATCGGTCTCCTCGACCCGTTAACCTTCCTGCAGATATACCTGTTTATCTGAACAATATTTATCGTGTGATACCCTAGGGGGATCAACAAGTATTTATGCATCTAAAGGCAACAACCTGAGAGTGACACAATTGTAGCGAAAATAAAGCCTAGTAGTTCTATAGAGACATGCTACATAATCCGCCTAACCAATGGTAGACATATGTCCATTAAATAAACAACATTTAATTACCCAACAGATATATATCAACATAAATAACATCGCTCGCCCTCATTCCTGTTTGCCGAACGAGAAGGCGGGAGAACATCCCATCTGTAGGCAATTTTATTAATCATTCCATGAGGATTGCACTATTTACTAGTCAAGTTTAGTCAACTTAAAGGTGGTACTTAAGTTATAGTTGTCTATAATCGATAAATTGTGCTCCATGTCTTTCATAACCACGTACACGGCTTTCAGAAATATTTACCCTGCAGGGGTGCACAAATAGCAACACACGCATGCGCTACCTTGGGAATAACCAAATTAAAAGCAATGAGGCAACACGACAAATCATTCACAAGATTCACAGATGATTATAGGGGGCCACGCCACTAAGCTACCCGCTATGAAGTCGACCGGGCTCCTAGATGGACCAAGGGGTTTGCAATGACAGCTGAGAAAGACTAGGGAACCCTAAAGTCTGACTGGGCTTGTCCAAACAGCATAAATTTGGCGCAGGGTTTTGAAGGAAATATGCCCTAGAGGCAGTCATAGAGATGGTTATATTTCATATGTATCCATGAGTTATTGTAATGTTCCTTGAATATCCATATCAGGCAACTTGTATTGATTGGCAATTATGTGAATTGTTTGTGAAACTCTTTACTTGTATGGTTATTTAAGAGTTGTCCCTAGTCAGAGTTCATGTGAGGACACACATGAATATTAGACTAGCACATCGATTGGTTGATGACTATGTTTCGCAAGTCATAGACATGGAGATGTCAAACCAATGATGTGGACACATGTTATGAACATGGGGTTGGACTGACCCAACCCGACGGCAATTAGTTGTAGCTCTCTCTCTACACATCGTGTACGTTTTGTCCTTAGACCTGAGATTGTCGCATGTACTTGAGATGTGGATCGACCTACTTTGGGGCTATCAAACGCTGCACCGTAACAGGGTAGTTATAAAGGTAGCTTTCGGGTTTGTCCTGAAGCATGCTGCAAGGCATGGTCAATCAAGATGGGATTTGCCCCTCTCTACTTGAGAGAGATATCTCTAGGCCCCTCGAGTGATCGGATCCAGAAATGCATGGCCGTACTACCTATGGTTAAGAGTTAACCTAGTAAAGGGATTCCGAATCACGGTATCGAGAAAGGGAGGTCAGCTTGGAGCTAGACCAAATATCGTGAGGCAAAGGGAAAGACATGTACTAAACCTTATGATGGTTCATCTGATATGATCTTTGTATGCCTTTAGGAGTTGGCACATCTTGCTAGAGGCCGCTACCAACTATTGACAGAATAATTCATGTCATGTCTATGCGCATATGAACCTATAGGGTCACACACTTAAGGGGCAGGAAGCCTAATGAGGATTGGATCCGAATTAGACCAGGCTTAGGCTACTAATGGGCTGCTAATGTAGAAGCCCACTAGAGACGCCTATATAAGAGAGGGTGGGGCGAGCTGACCAGGGTTACACCTGAGATCATTCCAGCCGCCACTCCTCATGCCTGTGTTGCACGCGTGGACCTGGCAGTCCGACGTCTGACGCTTCCACCCTGTACGTGTGGATACCTCGGAGGCGCTGCATCTGTAGCGCTTGGACGAGCCGCGCAAGGGGAGCTGCTCGTGGGACAAGGAAAAGGAGGAGACGTGGAACGTCTGCACTGCCTCAACGCGCTTCATCAATTCCGCAACTACGCGTCTAGTGGTAATCCCGTGATCTATGACAACAGTAATCCTGGTATACGTGGTAGAAATTTTTTGATTTCCGCTAGTGTAGCCTACCCGTATCCCTACAGTGGTATCAGAGCTGATGCTGTTCAGTTATAGTTTCGGGATGTTTGCATATGGTGATATGCAGATTGATATGAATGATGTGATCGTTTATATGGCGGTGGTTCACGATTGATCTATGATCTTGCTTTCTGTGATCGTAATTCTGAGGTTGTCGAACGACTTAACCCTACCGGTTGGTTTCCGCCATCGGGGTAGACAGTGACACATAAATCATGTTGAATCACGCGAAGATCAATATGATTGATCGAATCGGAACCTAGATCTAAAATCTATGTACCGTGATCAAAGGAGTTTGATTGAATCAGGACAGGAGTCGGTTCATGGTAAATTTGATACCGCGAGGGGCGCTGCCCCTTCGAACCCCGCAGGGGGAGACCCCCTAGACCACCCTTAATCGTAGCCCCTTTTGTATCTCGTTAAGGTAACTAGGTGCTGCAATATCACATGATCCGGTAGAATGCGATTCTATGCATAACTTGTTTTTGCAGGATGTATGTGATCAGTATGGCCCATATGTGTATGTGATGCATGTATGAAATTTATCATGACCTGCGTGTCGTGAGTAGGGCAACACAGCTGGAGCCATGTGTGTTGTCAATTATTGTAATGGCCTGCGTGCCAACTTGTGATGATCCCAATACTATGTAATTTTGATTACTAGCTGTTAGGAGTAATAGCTTGTATTAGTTCTTGGAGGACTCATCACTTGGAGAATGGCTCACATGTAACATGAAGATGGAGATCATCATGGTGGACAGGTTCTATGGCGATGGAGATCACCATGAGAAAACGGGCCATACTGTGTCACATCTATGTGAATGTTATTCTTATGCGTTTTACTACTATGCATGCTTAGATGATAGAAGTAGAACGATCCCTCACAAAGTTTAATTTAAATCATGCCCTCCCAACCAAACCTTGCACCATCCTATGCCCTATACAATCATTGGTGGGCCTATGAAATTAGGGTGCCGCGGTTTTCCTTGGCTGGATGGGTTTGTATCGGATACCTACACGCATAAGGGTTGGTGAACTTGACAATGTCATCTTAACAGTTAAGGACCTTGGGGCATAAAGGTTGGGCGCCTAGTTTTGATATAGAGATGTCACCCAACAACAAGAGTCATATGTGATATGATTAGCAAGTGTTGCTTACCGATTTACCTTGTCTTCTAGCAGTGATGCTAAAGCTCACTAGTCGACTTGTTAATTGTGGATCTTGAATCACTTAGTATCAATAGAGGAATATTGATTTAAGTGGGAGTATATGCTATTAAATTGTTTAATATGTTTTACTCTTTCTTGGTTACATGGCTTAGTATTTTGCATGTTTTCTGTTATAGATCAATGGCACCGAACACTACATCACCTTTCTCTTTGTGTTCGATTCTTGACAAAGATAAACTAAATGGAACAAACTATTGATGGGTACGTAACTGAAATTGTTCTCGTGTCGATAAAAGAAGCAGTTACGGATACCCCAATCCCCGATGAACCTGCTGATAATGCATCTGCTGCCCTAAACAACGCCTACAAGAGAGCATGTGATGATTCTCTTGAGGTTAGCTTCATTATGCTTGCATGCATGGAACCTGAAATCCAAAAGAAGTTTGAGGATCAGGATGCCTACGATGTGATCGTTGCGCTTAAGGACATGTTCCAAGATCAGGCAAGAACTAAGAGGTACAATGTTGCCAAGTCCTTTGTCGAATGCAAGCTAGCAGAGGGAGCAGCTGTATGCCCCCATGTGATTAAAATGGTTGGTTACAGTCAGACATTGGAAAAGCTTGGTTTTCCACTAGGCCAAAAGTTGGCCACTGACTTCATTTTGGCGTCTCTTCCATCCAGCTATGGGCAGTTCATTTCGAACTACCATATGCATGGGGTGGAGAAGGGCCTTAATGAATTATGTGGGATGCTTAAAACAGCAGAAAGTGACATGAAGAAGTGTGCAGGGCATAGCCATGTGATGGCTGTGCAGAACAAGCCTAGCTTCAAGAAAAAGGGTACTTCTTGGAAGAAGAAGGGCAAGGCTAAGGATACGATCCCTAAGTCTGCACCCAAGCAAAAGGCTGGACCTGTAGAAGACACTGAGTGCTTCTTTTGTCATGAACATGGCCACTGGAAGAGAAACTGCAGCAAGTACCAGGCTTCTTTGAAGAAGAGTGGAAGTAAGAGTACTTCCAACTCAGGTACGCTTGTTGTAAATGTTGTGGACATTCTTCTCGCTGATTCCTATGTTAACTCTTGGGTATTTGATACCAGATCGGTTGCTCATATTTGCAATTCGATGCATGGGATAATAAGGACTAGAGAAGTGCAGAAAGGCAAAGTGGATTTTCGCGTCGGAAATAAAGCAAGGGTTGCTGCATTGTTCGTCGGCGTCATGCAACTTCACCTTCCGTCAGGATTTATTATGGAGTTGAATAATTGTTATTACATTCCAAGTATGGGTCGAAACATTTTATCACCTTCATGTTTGATGAGGGATGGATATTCATTTGCGAGTATAAACAATGGTTGTGTAATCTCTAAGAATGATATGTTTCTGGCTAATGCTCCCATTGTGAATGGGTTATTTATTTTAAATCTTGATGATGCATCTGTTTACAATGTTAGTGCTAAAAGGCTTCAGTCTAATGATTTGAGTCCTACCTATTTATGGCATTGTCGTTTGGGGCATATAAGTGAAAAGCCCATGAAGAAGCTCCATGGTGATGGTCTTCTAACTTCGTTTGATTTTGAATCATACGAGACATGTCAGGCTTGTTTACTTGGAAAGATGACCAAGTCACCTTTTTCGGGTTTACCCGAGAGAGCGACAGACTTGTTGGAACTCATACATACTGATGTATGTGGGCCAATGAGCACGACAGCCAGAGGAGGATATCACTACTTCATTACTTTCACTGATGATTTCAGTAAATATGGTTATGTCTACTTGATGAGGCATAAGTCTGAAACTTTTGAAAAGTTCAAAGAGTTTCAGAGTGAAGTAGAGAATCAACATGGCAAGAAAATAAAGGCCTTGTGATCTGATCGTGGAGGTGAATATTTGAGTCACGAGTTTAGCAATCATCTTAAGAGTTGCGGAATTGTGCCACAACTTACGCTGCCCGGAACACCTCAAAGGAACGGGGTCTCCGAATGGCGTAATCGAACTTTGTTGGACATGGTTCGATCTATGATGAGCCAGTCGGATTTACCATTGTCATTTTGGGGTTACGCTCTAGAAACGGCAGCTTTCACACTTAATAGGGTACCATCTAAATCCGTAGTTAAGACACCATATGAGATGTGGACTGGAAAGAATCCCAGTTTGTCTTTTCTAAAGATTTGGGGGTGTGATGCATTTGTCAAGCGATTTTAGTCAGACAAGCTAACACCCAAATCGGATATGTGCATTTTTGTGGGATATCCGAGGGAAACTTTAGGGTATTACTTCTACAACCAAGAGGAGGGCAAAGTGTTTGTCGCTCGTAGCGGTGTTTTCCTAGAGAAAGAGTTTCTCACAAAGGGAACAAGTGGAAGGTCGGTGCGACTTGAAGAAGTTCAAGAAGAGCCAATTGGGGATGCTTCTACGAGTGATGCTATTGTAGCAGAACAAGTTGAGGAACCCGTGGCAACAGAAGCACCACAACCATGAAGGTCGGCGAGGCTCCGCGAAGCGCGGGAATTATTATTGTTAGACAATGATGAGCCTGCGACCTATGCAGAAGCGATGGTGGACCCAGACTCTGAGAAATGACTGATCGCCATGAGATCTGAGATAGAGTCCATGGGAGACAATCAAGTTTGGAACTTGGTTGACCTGCCTGATGGTTTTAAAGCCATCGAGTGCAAATGGATCTATAAGAAGAAGATTGATATGGATGGAAATGTTCACATCCATAAAGCTCGACTTGTTGCAAAAGGTTTTCGACAACTTCAAGGAGTTGACTACGACGAGACTTTCTCGCCCGTAGCAATGCTTAAATCTATACGGATAATTCTAGCCATTGCTGCACATTTCGACTATGAAATATGGCAGATGGATGTCAAGACGGCTTTCCTAAATGGAATCCTAACCGAGGACGTGTATATGATGCAGCCCGAAGGTTTTGTCGATCCAAACAATGCTGGAAAGGTATGCAAACTTCTGAAGTCCATTTATGGGCTGAAGCAAGCATCTCGGAGTTGGAATATTTGATTTGATGAAGTTGTAAAGGAGTTTGGCTTCATCAAAAACGAACAAGAACCTTGTGTTTACAAGAAGGAAAGTGGGAGAGCGCTGGTATTTCTAATCTTATATGTAGATGACATATTGCTGATTGGAAATGACATTCCTATGCTCGAGTCTGTTAAGACCTCATTGAAAAATAGTTTTTCGATGAAGGACTTGGGAGAAGCGGCATATATTCTGGGCATCAAGATCTATTGAGATAGATCAAGGAGGCTAATTGGATTAAGCCAGAGTACATACATTGACAAAGTGTTGAAACGGTTCTGCATGGAAGAGGCTAAGAAGGGGTTCTTGCCCATGTCTCATGGCATAAAACTCAGCAAGACTCAGTGTCCTTCGACTACTGATGAGCGTGAGCGCGTGAGTAGGGTTCCATATGCTTCGGCTATTGGATCCATCATGTATGCAATTATTTGTACTCGCCCAGATGTTTCCTATGCTCTAAGTGTTACGAGCAGATACCAGGCTGATCTAGGTGAAGGTCACTGGACAGCGGTAAAGAACATCCTGAAGTACTTAAAAAGGACTAAGGATGTGTTCCTAGTTTATGGAGGTGAGGATGAACTCAGTGTAAAGGGTTACACAGATGCGAGTTACCTTAACGACTCAGATGATTCGAAATCGCAATCAGGTTATGTGTTTTTCATGAATGGTGGTGCTGTGAGCTGGAAAAGTTCCAAGAAAGATATGGTGACTTCCTCTTCAATAGAAGCTAAATATATTGCTGCCTCGGAGGCCGTAAAGGAAGTTGTTTGGATTAGGAATTTCCTAATCGCTCTCGGTGTGGTTCAGGGCACGTCCAATCCCTTGGATGTTTATTGTGACAACAATGGTGCTATTGCACAAGCCAAGGAACCTAGACAGCACCAGAAGAACAAACATATTCGCATGCGTTACCATCAGATTCGAGAGTTCGTTGAGGATGGTAGTGTCATGATATGCAAAATACATACGGACTCAAATGTTGCTGATCCCTTGACTAAGCCTCTCCCGCAGCCCACGCATGAAGCGCACAAAAGAGTAATTGGTATTAGATACATTTTAGATTGACTCTAGTGCAAGTGGGAGACTAAGGGAAATATGCCCTAGAGGCAATCATAGAGATGATTATATTTCATATGTATCCATGAGTTATTGTAATGTTCCTTGAATATCCATATCAGGCAACTTGTATTGATTGGCAATTATGTGAATTGTTTGTGAAACTCTTTACTTGTATGGTTATTTAAGAGTTGTCCCTAGTCGGAGTTCATGTGAGGACACACATGAATATTAGACTAGCACATCGATTGGTTGATGACTATGTTTCGCAAGTCATAGACATGGAGATGTCAAACCAATGATGTGGAAACATGTTATGGACATGGGGTTGGACTGACCCAACCTGAGACTGGCAATTAGTTGTAGCTCTCTCTCTACACATCGTGTACGTTTTGTCCTTAGACCTGAGATTGTCGCATGTACTTGATATGTGGATCGACCTACTTTGGGGCTATGAAATGCTGCACCGTAACAGGGTAGTTATAAAGATAGCTTTCGGGTTTGTCCTGAAGCATGCTGCAAGGCATGGCCAATCAAGATGGGATTTGCCCCTCTCTACTTGAGAGAGATATCTCTGGGCCCCTCGAGTGATCGGATCCAGAAATGCATGGCCGTACTACCTATGGTTAAGAGTTAACCTAGTAAAGGGATTCCGAATCACGGTATCGAGAAAGGGAGGTCAGCTTGGAGCTAGACCAAATATCGTGAGGTCAAGGGAAAGACATGTACTAAACCTTGTGATGGTTCGTCCGATATGATCTTTGTATGCGTTTAGGAGTTGGCACGTCTTGCTAGAGGCCGCTACCAACTATTGACAGAATAAGTGTATTTGTGTCATGTCTATGCGCATATGAACCTATAGGGTCACACACTTAAGGGGCTGGAAGCCTAATGAGGATTGGATCCGAATTAGACCAGGCTTAGGCTACTAATGGGCTGCTAATGTAGAAGCCCACTAGAGACGCCTATATAAGAGAGGGTGGGGCGAGCTGACCAGGGTTAGACCTGGGACCATTCCCAGCCGCCACTCCTCACGCCTGTGTTGCACGCGCGGATCTAGCAGTCCGACGTCTGACGCTTCCACCCTGTATGTGTGGATACCTCGGAGGCTCTACATCTGTAGCGCTTGGACGAGCCGCGCAAGGGGAGCTGCTCGTGGGACGAGGAAAAGGAGGATACGTGGAACGTCTGCACTGCCTCGACGCGCTTCATCAATTCCGCAACTGCGCGTCTAGTGGTAATCCCGTGATCTATGACAAAAGTAATCCTGGTATACGTGGTAGAATTTTTTTGATTTGCGCTAGTGTAGCCTACCCGTATCCTTACAGGTTTGAAAATAGTATAGTAGTAAATGCCCCTCGAGTAATAGTAGTAAATAAAGTAGTAAAGCATGGCATAAGTACAGGATAGTAATAACACCCCAAACTAGTTGTGGTCCCAAGAAATTAATGGTGACTCAAGTTAAGACTAAGGGGATGCATGGTCCTACATATAGATAGTGCGATATTCAAGGAACAAGAATCAAGTAATCGGGTCCTACAGGACAAAGTGAGCGAATAAAATCAAGATCTCAAATATTTCCCACCAGTGCCTCTTTCTTTAGTTCTCCCATTACTACTCAATTTAGTTGTTTAGGTACCTCATTATTCAAAGAAAGTCACAAACCCTACACTTGCAGTTCCACAACTCGCATGGGTTAAACAACACTTGTAGTAATGGCTCATATAATTGAGGAACCAGCTTCGGTGGGGTATAAAAGTAAAGGATATGCAGTACTTGGGATTGCAATTTATTTCGGAGCGCGACTCATGATGCAAGAATAAGATAGATGCAATAGGTACTATATGTAGTGCAAGCATGGGGAATTCTTTCCTGGCAACTCATTTGATGAATAAGTGGGATCCCGATAATACTCCTGGGGCTCCTGATAGTTCCCTTGCTCGGCGTCTATCCGGATAAGAACCAAACACAAAAGGGGCCATAATAAATATATTGCACAATCATATAAATCATATGCAACAGTCAATACAAGATATTCCATGATGGAATGATGCACAATTACCTGGTATAACATAGCATGACATGGATTAGGTGTGGGGTACAAGCATAAAACATTTTATTAAGTTTTTAGTCATGTTTTCCTGTCATAAACCTTGCTGGACATTTAATATTATATGATGCATGTTTCAATTAATAACATGTAATGCATAGTTAGTATGGTCTTGTCGTGCTGATCATTTTAGACATATCATTTTTCGAATTCGGAGTTATGGAATTAAAGTTATGAATATTAAGAAAAGGCAAATTTATAGCATTTAATAATTTGTAAATTTTAAATGCCCGGAATATATTTTAAATAGCATATTCATTTTCCTGGTATTTTTCTGATTCAAAAACATATATTATTTACATTATTTGGAATTATAAATTTAAAACAATATTTAAATCAATTTATGTTACAAGTGGTCAAATGTTAAAGGTTTGACTAGTTTGAATTAGTTTTGAAAAAATTTGAATTTACAATTGAATTGATATAAAACAATAAACATATTTCATACTAAACATTTATTAAAATTTGAAATATTTCAAAAGTATGAATTATTCAAACTAAACTCATATTCTATTTTTTTTTGGGTTTTAGATTTTCACTAGAACTTTTGTTACCCGGGGCTGCGTTAGCCTCACTCGCAGACTAGTGGGCCAATAGGGGAGGGGCCCACTCGCGCGCAGGCAACATGAGTACGATGAGGCTGAAAATCCCCAGGAGCATTTTATAAAAGGTTTCGGGGGAGGTTTTAGCACTAACGAAACTGCAGTTTTTGGCAGAATTTCACTGAAATTCACCGAACTTCTGAATATGATTGCGAGAGCTAAAGGGCACCAAAGTGTTCGTGGTTTGATGAAGCGTAGAGAGGGCAGTGTCCTCTTTGCGGGGATGTGCATGGATTTGTTGGAGTCCAACGATGGCGAGCAGTGGTTTGATAGGAACAGAGGTGTTGCGCGGGTTTTCGCTACTAACGGCGCGCGGGTCCATAGCGGGCTGGCGAGCACCTGTGTGCGCGTGGCGAGCGGCATGGCGGCACGGCGAGGAGGGATGCTGGCTAAGGTGTCCGTGAGGCCCAGGGGATTACGTTGGTGCTCCACTATGTTCATTAAATCTAGTGTTCATTAAATTGAGTTGTATTAAAATGGAATTGAAGTTCATTAATGGATATACCTTCAAGGTAATTAAAGTGCTTGAATGGAAAGACCTTCAAGGGAATTAAAGTGTTTTAATAGACCTTTAAGGGAATTAAAGTGCTTTAATGGAGATTGAATGAGAGGAGGGAAGGGGGTAGCCCCATGGCGCCTATAAAAGGAGGTGGCCTCCTCCTCTCCACACACTCTTTCACAAGCTCTCAAATGTCCCAAGGTTGGAATCTTCTCCCCCTTGCTTGCCTTGTCCATTACCACTAGAAAAGGTGCTTGGCGAAGCCCTGCTCTAGACCTTCCCTCCACCACAACTACCATGGTGTAGCATAGTTGGAGTTCTTGAGGATCCGCTACTTCCACTGCCCGGCTAGAGCAAGGGATTAGGAGCCATCGGCACACCGAACGTGTGACCGATTATGGAGGCGTTGCCCGTCTGTGGCGCTCATCATCTGCATGTCCTTGAGGACAATCGTGTACCATCTACATCAACCATGTTTCTTTGCGGGAACGTTATCCCGCTTGCGGTCTACGAGGGTGAGGCCATCTATAACTGTTACAAAATATTGCCTAGATTCGATCTTGGCAGTTACAAACTGTAGGAATTTTTTGGTTTCTATGCAACAAACCCCATCAGTGGTCTCAGAGCTAAGTATATGCGTATATGATTTGTACGGTTAGAACACATGGAGATGTGGGCATTGATAAGTCTTGTTTTTGCAAATCTCTTGTATTTTGGATATTGGTGGCATAGTGGGATGAAGCGGCCCGAACAAACTTTATATGTCCCCACACATGAGACTTGTTCCACGCTTTACATGCAACAAGTTTTGCATAAGTGGCTAGCGGATGTCTGTCTCTCCCACTATAGTTGATATCTAATTTACAATGGCCTGCTTAATAACTTTGTTATCACCGTTGTGTCTAAAGTTCGTAGGTAGGACGATTCTATCCTAGAAAGCCCACAGCCGTGTAAAATATGCAAATATAAATTAGAGGTGTCTAACTTGTTTTTGTAGGGCATGCGATGTGATATGATCTGTGATACAAATTTTATTGTATGCAATATGTTTTATTGTAAAATCACCACAGGAGCATATGGTTGTTATTTTATTTTATGGCCTGCGTACCGGAAAATGGAAATCCATGTAATTTGATTAGTGGAGAACAACCTTGATGTGGCGCCATGGACCTTGGTGACACGCCGGTGGAATGATGGAGATCATGCCATGACGCACGAGATGGAGATCGAATGCGAGAAGGACCATGTCATATCACATTATATATGCATGTGATGTTTATCGTTTGCTGCATCTTATTTTGTGTTGATTTGATCGCCTAGGTTGTATTTGAATGCCTTGGTAGCACTATAAGATGATCCCTCACACTAAATATCAAGATAATAATATGTTCTTCCTTAGTATGAACCGTTAAGAAAGTTCGTCGTCTTGAAGCACCACGTGATGATCGGGTGTGATAGATTCTATGTTCGCATACAATGGGTGTAAGACAGTTTTACACACGTGAATACTAAGGCTCTTACTTGACGAGCCTATCATGTACATACATGGCCTCGGAACATGAACCGAAAGGTAAAGCACGAGTCGTATGGAGATATGATGACCCATACGATGCTTGCCATTGGAGTTGCGCCACCACTCGTCATGATCGGTCGTGGCGTAGTGAATTTGGTTCGTGTAATCACTAAAATGGCTAGAGGGATGTCATTTTGAGTGGGAGTTCATATAAGTAATTTTGAATTAACTTGAACTCTATCTGTTATAAACCTAGTCTAAATAGTCTTTGCAAATACATTGTAGATCATGGCACCCCCTACATTCAATTTAAATGCATTCCTTGAGAAATAAAAGTTGCTAGACAATGGGTCTAACATAACCAACTTGCACCGCAACTTGAGGATTATCCTCGCGGGCATGAAAAGGTCCTATGTACTTGACGGTCTGTTAGGTGATGCTCCTACAGATGATGCTCCTCAGGAGGAGCATACTGTGTGATGGCGCCTAAGTTGATGTAGGAGCGCTTCGTTGGAAACCCCAAGAGCAAGCTGTGAAGCAGCATAGTAGCAAGTCTTCCCTCAAAAGAGACCGAGGTTATCAAACCAGAAGGAGGAAGGAAACGTCACACAGGTGTTGCAAACAAAGCGGAGACATGCACAACACAAACTCAAGACTTTGTCCCAACGAAACAGTGAGGTTGTCAAGCTCACCGGTTTGCTGTAACAAAGGATTAAACGTATGGTGTGGAAGGTAATGGTTTGCAGCAAGTAAACAAGTAACAGTGGACGATGTATCAATGGTAAAGATTGGACCGGAGTCCATAGTTCACTAGAGGTGCTCTCCTTAGATAAACAACATGGCATGAAGGGTAAACAAATTACAGCGGGGCAATTGACAGGAACTAAGCAAGGCATAACAATGCAATTACTAGCCAGAAAGATCCTATGAGGTTGATTGGGCAATACAGCAATATACATAGACCGTCATCCAACTGCATCTATGACTAGAAGTCCACCTTCAGGTTATCATCCGAACCCCCTCCAGTATGAAGTTGCAAGCAACAGACAACTGCTTTAAGCAAAGTGTGTAAGGTAAACAATCCAGATGTTCCATGAACAAGAGACCATTGTTTTCTCCCTAGTAGCAACAGCACATCTACAACCCACCATCGAGCATAAATACTCACTTCCCTTGGAAACTAGAGGCATGAACCCACTATCAATCATAAATACTCCCTCTTGGAGTCACTAGCAACTACTTGGCCAAGATAACCACTAGCAACGGAGAGCATGCAAGATCACAAACAACAGAGACATGATAGAATCATAAAGATAAAACCATTAATCAAACCAACATAATAATCTCAATATCCATCGGATCCCCGCAAACACAACATGCATGATTACAAATAGATTAGATCTTGATCATAAACGGAGCTCACAAGATCTATACATGAAAGCACAAAGGAGATGATACAACCATCTAGCTACTACATGGACCCATAGTACAAGGTGGAACTACTCACGAATCATACTAGAGAGAAGGCCTCCGGGATGATCTCCCCTCCGGCAGGGTGCCGGGAAGAACTTCGGATCCCCCCGATCTAGGGACGATGGTGGTGGCGGCTACAGACAGTTTCGTGGATTTCTGACCGGGTTCTCAGGGTTTCTCTATCGGGGGCTTCTTATAGGCGAAGGGGCGAGACCGGGAGGCGGCCAGGGTGCCCAAAGCCTAGCCAGGTGCAGGCCCACCTTTGGCCGCGCCTGGGGGGGGGGGGGGGTGGCCCCTCTAGCCAGCCTCTCCGGCTCTCCTCTAGACTTCTTGTTCCCCACGGAAATTAATTGACTTTGTCCTTCGTCCCGTCCAATTCCGAGAATATTTCTTTACTAACTTTTCTGAAACCAAAAACAACAGAGAACAGGCATATGGCACTGTTGCAACTTGTTAATAGGTTAGTACCAGAAAACATGTAAAAAGCACCTCAAAGTGTGGACAAGTAAAGCAAAGCAGATACTAAACAAGCATGGAGCATCAAAAATTATAGATACATTTCAAACATATCAGCATCCCCTAGCTTAACTCCTTCTCGTCCTCGAGTAGGTAAGTGATAAAAGAATAATTTTTGAGGTGACATGCACCCTCACAATAAAGATCCAACCATTTGCAAGCATTGAAAGCTGGGATCAAAGAACTCTAAACATGTGCATGAAAGATGGAGTTCTAACAATAGGACATAGTAATTATGCATCCAACATGGCAAGCTACAAACAAAGATCATGAATAATTTGCATTGAAAAACGTTTGTTTGTTCCACATGCAGAAAACATAGCATAGTGGTAATCAGCTTGTCCCTCATAGAGTAGCAATATAATGCATAGGACACCTGCAAAGTTCACAAGGTGACTAGAAACAAATAGCACATGAACAATTAATAACACAATATGCATCAATTAATAAGCTTTGGAACATTGCACACAGAATGACAACTATGCTCTCTTAATGGTGCCTAAAGGTAGAAAGTGGAGACTCAAATAATGGTGGAAGAAAGGCCTTTTGTAAAGGAAGCAGGGATTACAAGTTTCGAAAAGAGCTTCCAAAAATTATGTTACTTGTTAGCTTTCAGCCCTCATTTCCCCTATCATAAGCATCTTGAAGTGGTTAAGGTTACAGTGGCAGAGCTGGAGTCTATGCTTGACGAAGTATAAGTTGGCAATTTCATGCCCCTTGAATACGAGGGACACACCTCATGCATACTCAACTTTGGGTCCAGGTAAGTTCTTGTCACTGTAAGTATTTGCATATCATTGAGAACCACCAACGGGGTACCCCTTGCACATGGCATAGGATCTTTCCCATAACCAAAATTACAAGGCAAGCAGACAATGAGCATCTCAGCAATTCTTCTTATGTACCATGGGAATATGGTTCTTTTTTATCTCTTTCCTCTTTTCTCAATATGTCTCTTTTTTATAATAAGAATGCTTCATAGATGTCATTATGGTGATTCTGCAAGTTTCCACCATGATTAGGCATGGCTTAGGCTAGCGGCCCAGGTGTTTCTCTAACATAGGATACAAATTCCATGGACTTACAAGTTCCCTCTTTATTTCACATCGGTGACATCCATAGACAAAAGAACATGATATCAACTGAGTACAACAAGGTACAAGTGCAAGGTTGAAAACGTTCCCCGTGACAGCACGGTTCTGCTAATTCCAACTTATAAGTGCAAGCATATACAACAAATTTGTCACAACGGTTCAAGTTTATTAGGGGCAAAGAATAAAGTGTGCCATCAAGTTCGTGAGGGCTTTAATCACAAAGTTTCCACATAACAAAATAGTTTTTAATTGGAAGATAGTTGAAAACAAGAATATACTTTGGAGTGGTGTAACACACCATGCATAGGAGTTTATAGTGGACACTTTGGAATAACTTGGTTTCTTGGGAGTTGGAAGCATGAGTAGAACTTACTCATACAAGTGGAAGCTAGCAAAAGACTGGGAGCAACCAACTAAGAGAGCAATAATGGACAAAATTATGCAATGCAACAAAGCAAACTAGTCAAAGCAAAGAGTGGTACTACAAGTCAACGACTAAATGATCATAGAGGCTAATGGTGACTTGTCATAGTCATAACATGGTGTGAGCATGTGCCAAGTCAACCCAAGCAAAACATCAAAGGAGAATACCACAGTACTATGCTTTGCATGCTAAAACAACGCATAATTTCTTCAAGGCACACTAAGCAATCCCAATTGTTTGGAACAAGACATGCTACAACAATAATCACTAAGCATAATTCTAAAACAACACCTAGCATGTCATGCTAAAGTCTAACTCATAGTCAATGAAAGCTCCTCTTGCACTTCAAGAAAGAACTTACTACTCCTTTCCAAACACCAAGCAAACTTATTTGCAAAAAAACACAGCGAGAACGGGGGTCCAAACTACTAAAGAAAACTAAAAAAACTAAGCAAAGCAAACGAAAACTAAGACGCTCCAAGAACAACACAATTGTGCATGAAACAATAAAAACAAGGTGTCTAGATGGACCTGAGCTTTTTATTGATGAAGAAGGGGATGCCTTGGGCATCCCCAAGCTTTGACGCTTGTACTTCTTGGATATTTCCTGGGGTGACACCATGGTGGCATCTCCAAGCTTGAGATTTTGTCGATTCTTCATCTCATTGCATCATTCTCTCTCTACACATGAATTTTTTCCTTCATACAAAACTTCACACAATCTTCATTAGCAACATTAGCTTATTCAAAAGATATTAGACCACTGGAAAAGCTTTGAAATAGCAAGGCTTTTCACTAAAAACATAAGCTACTGTAGTAACTCCTTCAAAGAAACTCAATTTACCTGAAGAGAGCTCAAAAAGGAATCAATAAGAAGCAAATGCAAATAATGGCAGAAATCTGTCAAAACAGACCAGCAGGTAGAAACGAATTTTTTCAAACATCTTCTGTTGCTCAAATCAAAAAGTGTTAAACTAACAAAAGTTAGCCAACATACTGGGGGATCTATTTGTAAATGTTTAGATCTATACGAGTTATAGAGCCTCCTCACGAATATTTTTGGTGGAGGACAGAATTCTGTTTCGGGACAGCAACTCCCCAAATCTTACTTCCCTCTCGTTAGAGGTCATTCTTGGCACAAAAAGCAATCAAAAAAGTATAAGGAGAGGTCATTACAGAAGTAGTAACTTACAAGACTCAAGGAAACTCTTGGGTTATCTCCCAACAAGTATTTTTCTTTAATGCCTTTAAGTTAGGCACAAGAAGCAAGAAGAATCAAGTATTTTTCTTTAATGCCTTTAAGTTAGGCACAAGAAGCAAGAAGAATCAAGTATTTTCAAATGAGGAAGCATTAACATTCATACTTGCAAATTCTTTAACTATGAAAGGTATATTTGGAGGATCCTTTCTCATCTCTCTTTGGTCTACTACCTTCATCAAAACGATTTTCAGGGGCAATCCAATCAAAGTTATTTTCAAAGGCTTCATGCATTCCAACAAGCCTATAGGGTATGGGTATATTGAATTCCTCTCTAGGCTAAGTTTTATCAGAAATACCCACAACATCTACACTTGATCCTAGCATATTGAAACGTTCAAAAACCTTTTTGTCCTCCCTAGCAACATCAAGGAATTCTTTTGATAAAGTTTCAAGGATGAATTCCCTTTTTTCAACATTCTTCTCTTCTTTTAGTTTTAGGAATAAGAATTGTATGAAGGGGTTAAGGATAACAAACCTAGCCTCCAACATATGAAGTAAAGAAGCTACAACAATCTCATAATTAGGAGCAAGTTCAGCTATAGATTTATCTCAATATCCTCATGCTTGCTAACATAATTAAAGAATTTTTCAATATTATCTTTCCCAATTATGGAACCACTACCTATTGCAAGATTTTTCAGAGAGAACTTGGGGAACAACATGGTGAGCTAGAGCAAGGACTAATTTTTTGTTTTTTTGAATAATCCAAGCAAACCAAGCTAGACTAATTTTTTTGGGTTTTTTGGAAAGAGGCAAACAAAACCAAACAAAAGAAACAAAGCAAACTAAAAACAAAGTAAAGAGAAAGGAAGTGAAGTACTCCCCTAGTGAAGATGTCCTTAACCTCCCCGGCAACGACGCCAGAAAACTTGTGTTGGCTGGCTTGCTTGACAGAGAGGAAAAGGTTGAAGTTGTTCTATATATGTCCCTGGCAACGGCACCAGAAAACTTGTTGATGGCGCCTAAGTTGATGTAGGAGCGCTTCGTTTGAAACCCCAAGAGCAAGGTGTGAAGCAGCACAGCATCAAGTCTTCGCTCAGTAGAGACCGAGGTTATCGAACCAGAAGGAGGAAGGAAACGTCACACAGGTGTTGCAAGCAATGCGGTGACCTGCACAACACAAACTCAAGACTTTGTCCCAACGAAACAGTGAGGTTGTCAAGCTCACCGGTTTGCTGTAACAAAGAATTAAACGTATGGTGTGGAAGGTAATGGTTTGCAGCAATTAAACAAGTAACAGTGGAAGATGTATCAATGGTAAAGATTGGACCGGGGTCCATAGTTCACTAGAGGTTCTCTCCTTAGATAAACAACATGTTATGAAGGGTAAACAAATTACAGCGAGGCAATTGACAGGAACTGAGCAAGGCATAACAATGCAATTACTAGCAGAAAGATCCTATGAGGTTGATTGGGCAATACAACAATATACATATACCTTCATCCAACTGCATCTATGACTAGAAGTCCACCTTTAGGATATCATCCGAACCCCCTCCAGTATTAAGTTGCAAGCAACAGACAACTGCTTTAAGCAATGTGTGTAAGGTAAATAGTCCACATGTTCCATGAATAAGAGACCGTTGTTTTCTCCCTAGTAGCAACAACACATCCACAACTGAAGAGATTATTGTCACTTCCCTTGGAAACTAGAGGCATGAACCCACTATCGATCATAAATACTCCCTCTTGGAGTCACTAGCAACTACTTGGCCAAGATAACCACTAGCAACGGAGAGCATGCAAGATCACAAACAACACAGACATGATAGAATCATAAAGATAAAACCATTAATCAAACCAACATAATAATCTCAATATCCATCGGATCCCCGAAAACACAACATGCATGATTACAAATAGATTATATCTTGATCATGAACGGAGCTCACAAGATCTATACATGAAAGCACAAAGGAGAAGATACAACCATCTAGCTACTACATGGACCCATAGTACAAGGTGGAACTACTCACGAATCATACCGGAGAGAAGGCCTCTAGGATGATCTCCCCTCCAGCAGGGTGTCGGGAAGAACTTCAGACCCCCCTGATCTAGGGATGATGGTGGCGGCTACAGACAGTTTTGTGGATTTCTGTTCGGGTTCTCAGGGTTTCTGTATCGGGGGATTTTTATAGGCGAAGGGGCGAGACTGGGAGGTGGCCAGGCTTCCCAAACCCTAGCCAAGCGCGGGCCCACCTGTGGCCGTGCTTGGGGGGGTGGTCCCTCTGGCCAGCCTCTCCGGCTCTCCTCTAGACTTCTTGTTCCCCACGGAAAGTAATTGACTTTGTCCTTCGTCCCGTCCAATTCCGAAAATATTTCTTTACTAACTTTTCTGAAACCAAAAACAGCAGAAAACAGGCATTTGGCACTGTTGCAACTTGTTAATAGGTTAGTACCAGAAAACATGTAAAAACCACCTCAAAGTGTGGACAAGTAAAGCAAAGTAGATACTAAACAATAATGGAGCATCAAAAATTATAGATATGTTTCCAACGTATCACTGTGTATGACACAAAGTTTGATGAATACACTCTTGTGCGGTGCGCGATACTCCAATCGTTAGAGCCCGAGATCCAAAAGCCTTTTGAACTTATTGATGCTGATGTCATGGTGGAGGAACTCAAAACTATATTTGGGGACCAAATCCGTGTCGAGAGATATGAGATCTCAGAAAAGTTCGTTAGCACTAAGATGGAGAAGCACAACTCTGTGAACAAGCACATCATAAAGATGATGGGATACGCTCAACGACTTGAGACATTCGGATGTCAGATTCCAGCTAATCTCACGACAGACAAGGTTCTGCAATCGTTGCCACCGAGTTACAAAGCGTTTCAAGGTGAATCGTTCTGACAAGTCGCTCACTGAACTCACAGCTATGCTTAAGACTGTAACATCCCAAAAATATTGATCAAGGTTATCAAATTCCAATCACCAAAATTAGGGTTAACAAAAACTTTTGTTAAATAAAATCATATGAATGCATGTGTGTATGTGATGATTGTATGAATGCATGAATGGACTTGTGTGATTGTTGTAAATAGCAAGGAATTGTTTAAAGATGAAAACAACATCATCTAAAACATTTCCAAGCAGAAAAAAATCAAGAGAAATTCAAAAACAAACAAAATGAGCTAATGGTCATTTTTGCCAATCTTGCTCACTAGACCACTTTGAGTGTTTTTAGTCCAAAATTTCAAACAGAAACAATTCCATTTCTTTTCACCCCTTGCTACACCAAGTGAAAGTGAACCCAAGCCCACCTTTCAAACTCATGGAAACATTTAGCAACCCCATTCAAATAAAAATTCAAAATTGAATCTATATCATATGTGTAGGTCACAATTTCTCAAAACCCAACCAAACCAGTGCACCTTGACAAAACCAACTAACCAGAGACTACCTAGTATGTGACTAGTACACCCACCAATTTCCATCCAAAAATTCAAATTCAAATGTCTTTCGGCTATTTCATCAAACACCTTGCAAACATAAATCAAACAAAACATCAAACACTATAGTGAGCAGTGTTTGTGCCTAACCTGTCTCCCCTCTAGCTCATAGCACACTCTTAGTAGATGATCAAACTAAATTAACTAGCCCTAGCTCACTGTAAGCTTGACATTGCCATGAATGGTGAGCATGCCGAGCCCAACTTGCCACCCCATCGTCGACAACAAGCTAGGAGCAGCTCTAGCCTCGCCAACCTTGTCTGGGAGATTGAGCACCGTCCACCGCCACCCCCTGTCCAATGACCAAGCACTGTCAGCCCCTGGACCACCCTAGAACCACCGCGCCCTATTCCTCTATGGCATGCCGTGAGCGCGCCGGAGCGCCGCACTAGACACGCGAGCACAGACCGTGCGCCGCCCTCGCCGCTTATGTGCATGATCACCACCGCCCCAGGAATCGCTAGGACATTCCCGTTCGTCGCCACCAGACCAGGAGAGCCCGTGCGCCATTAAAATGTCCGTCGGACCCACCCGGAGCACCGCAATGTTCCGACCAGTTCGCACCACCCCGTGCCTCATGACCATGTCGCTGATCTTCGCTAGGAGGCAGAGCACTGCCCCAACCGTCGCCCATGACATTAGCTCACTTTGACAACCACCACGATGAGCTCAACCCGCGCCCTTCGGTCCCCTCGCGGCACTATAAATAGAGGCCACCCCCGTTCGATTTCAGCACACCAACACACTCCCCTCTCTCTCTCGGAACCACCCCACCTTATCCCCGTAGCAAGGCGAGTAGCAGGTCGCCGGAATTTTGCTTGTGTCTGTTGTGGAGGAGGAGAAGAGGAGCCAGCGATTGGAGCCGACCCAGGAAGAGCCACCGGTACCAGGAGGATCACCGTCGTCGACTTCGTCGTTTGCCCCCATCGCCGACCCTCGCCTGAGCCCGGTGAGCCTCACACGACCCCCACTGTCCGTGCTAGGGTTCAGTCTCGTCGGCGTTGCCCGACAGAGACGACAAGCCCCAGCTGTTGGATTAGATGTTGATCGTGTGGTCTAGATTGCCCCGTACCCCTTCGCACCCCCTGTCTCACTGATTGGTGGGGACATTCACTTAAACCCACCCGCGCGTGTTGTGCGCACTAGGCCGGCCCAGTTAATGTCACGCATGACCCAGTAGTTTGAATTTAGGTTTTTCCATTTAGTTTCAAACATAGTTCTGTGTCTAGATTCAAAAATCAACCCAGATCGATTCACTGAACCAATTTGCATGAAACTAATTTTGCTAGAATGGTACTGAAATTCTTAATCCAAGCCTGTTGGACTCAAATCATTTAGATTTGTAGATCACCTATAGTAAAAACAAGGCAGAAGATTTTCTCCATTCAAACATTTTTAAAAATTCAACCACAAAAGCTTTTGAGTTGATTCCAACTCTCAAAATTCACATTTGACCAGACCTTTCTGAATATGTAAAAATTTCTAGGTTTACTTGCAGAAATAATGGACAAGTAATAAAAGAATGCCTCATAGGCAATTCTAGTCACTTTATTTAATTAAAATAAAACGGTTAAACCTTATTAAATTGTGACACCACTTTAAATCACATTTGTCAACATGATCCCCTATTTTAGTTGGAGAATATTAAATCTTAAGTAGTTCTTCAATGAGTAGAAATTACTTTTCTAAAATAAAAGAAATAAAACTATTGCCTTAATCTTTGTGATGATACTAGATCATCTAGTGAAAACCTTGGTGTGATAAATAGAATTAGTTAAGTATTGTTTAGTGATGGTGTACCCCGTATTTATTTATCGACGCTAGTACCGACCAAAGATACGAGGAGGAAGGAGAATACTACGAGGAAGAAGCTAAGGAGAACTTAAACCACTGCTCTGCACAAGGCAAGCTATCTAAGAAAGCTTATACTTGCAACTATGCAAGCATCACTATACAAGTTAACTTAGCAAGCTACTATCTTAGCAAGCAAAGCCAAACCATGCAAGTTTTACTTGCAAGATTACACCACTTGATACCCAATCCTAGTTTTATTTGCAAGCTTAGTTATTTTATTTCTTTATCAAAGCTTTCTATTGGAGTTTACTTAGTGACTTGTAGATTTTAGAAAGATGTTTAAAGTTAGCATAAAGAGCATAAAACTTGGCCTAAGTTACATAATCTTGATGTCATCCTGAGGCATGAGATTGAACTTAGATCTCTCACACTTGTTTACCACCCCTCATTACTGTTTACCCCCACTTGTAGATGCTAGTGATAAGCATAAAATTTGATCAACTTTAGATGGGAGTACTTGGTGAAAATGGTTATGAAAACCTTAGAATGATGAGTCATTCTACTGAAATGTTTTGACATGTGATCTTGAACACCATATGATTGTGATGATGAAAATGTTAAGGCATGAGCCTTATCCCTTTATAAAACTGATGGTTGTGTAGATACGATACCATTCCAATTTTACCATCCAACCACAATACCCTAAATTGGGTTTGGCTTGAATGGAAGTTTATATACATTAGTATGGGTTCCCTTGCGGCCAAGGTTTGAGATGAGGCTACCTTGTGAAGATTGTCCACCTATGCAGTTCCCAAGATGACAGATGGTCATGATTGGGAGGCCAAACTCATAGGAGAGGTGCCTATACTAGGGCGTGTAATTGAAAGGTTAGGATTGATTATCCGCATACTGAGTATGGTGAATTCACGATTGTTCCTGACGGATGTATCGAATATTGTGGTGAAAGTGTACCACCTCTGCAGAGTGTTAAACTATTCGAATAGCCGCATCCACGGTTATGGACAGTTGGAGTGGCCATACTGTTCTATCGTCAGATGTTTTCAAAATGACTTGTGAAATGAATCATGACTTTGACTTCACCACAACAGGGTCGTGTTATGAAAATTCAAGTTCCCACTTAGGGGTTATAAAACATTCAACTAGCTTTCTTTGCTTCTGAACTCAGTTCAGGTAAATCTGGCTTTTTGCAAAATAACTTAGATCTTAGTATTTCCTATTCAAAACCACTTCACTTGTTAGTCTTAGTTTGCGAGTACTTAAAGAGTACTCATGGCTTTGTCCCTGGCTATTCCCGTGGCCAGACTATGAAGAGGACTATCAGGAGGATGGACCGCAGGAAGGTTACGAGAACTAGGATCATCTCTCATCGTCACCATTGCCTGTGACCATGAAGATGGAGCTTCGCCCAATCTACCGTTATTATTATGTTATTCCGCTGCTATGATTGTATTAAGACTGGATCATGTGATCCCTTATTTGTTGTAAGACCTTATGTATGGTTTGTAATGGATGATGTACTGTGATATCCAGTCTGTTATGTCTCGCAAAAATGGTAATCCTGGGATTGTGATGAATGGCATAACAGGCATCTGGGATTAAAAATCCGGATGTTTACAAGTTGGTATCGGAGCCATCCTGGCCATAGTAGACCCTAGTTTAGAATGGACGTTTGAATCCAAAAACCTAGTTTCAAAACAAAGGAAGTGAGTATTTATGAAAACTTATTCTCATTCTTACCACTTAGACTCTTTCATGAAAATTCATGTTACTCAAAACTTCTTGCAAACTCACATAAAAATTGACACAATTGATCACTCTACTAACTTACTCATCCTACATTCTTATAGATGGACGTGAAGTATAGAAAGTTCTATCAGTTGGGGAATGGAGGAGACCTCATCTTTGAGCGTGCCTTGGACCAGCTTTCGGAACTTCTAGAGCGCCCGCACCCTGAGTTCTTCGGAGCTCAGCTCAATGATCAAGAAGGAGAGGAATTGGAATGGCTGATTGTTGCAAGTCTCCGAGGAAAGACTGAAGCCCGCAACTCAAAGGGAATTCAGGTCACGATTAGAGAGAACAACTGGCTCAATGGACTTGCCAGGGCCATGCAGGAAGCTCTTGCACGTCTATGTGGGTAGAGTATCAATCAGATCAAGGGTACCCGCTTTGAGTTCTTCCCAAGGCGTGATGTTATGGGACAACCACTGGAGGCACCATATCACCCTGAGCTAAAGAATCAAGTGGACCACTTCAGGTTCATGATGTATGACCGGCAGAAGGAGTTGGACAATGCCCGCTCCTACGCCAACCACAACTATGCCATTGCTACCTAGAAGTATCAGACCATTGCCATGCTAGTGAAGGATTGCCAGTCTCGTCGCCGTCAACTCGACAAGAAGGAGCGCATCATTGCCCGCCTTTGCCACAGGATCACCGAGTTGGAGGAGACCGTCCACAAGAGGGACATGCAGCTTGAGGAGAGGGAGAATGCAGGGAAGGACATCCGTGGAGACCCCTAATCTTATCTCAGTGATGATGATGAATTTCTGGAAGATCAAGCCATGGACTTCTTCACTGATGAGGATGACTTCTCCTTCATTGATGATGATGATGAGGATGATGAGGACACCGATTCTGAGGAGTAGTAGTACTTGAGCACTAGCGTTAGTGAGCTGTATCCGATCCCACTATATTGTAGTTCACAGAATGGTTCTTAAAACCATTTGTTTTTCCTTGTTGTGGTGTGTGTTTGTATTGTGTGCTATGAATGAATGAAAAGCAAGTTGCTAGAAAAATCTGAGTCAAACTTTGATAACTTTTCCCAAAACAAAAACCCTGAACCTTAGAAATTTCCCTAATTTCTCATGATCTATATCAATCTTGAGATGCCTCACGGAGGAAGCACTTCATCCCCGGACCAGATGTTGCAAATCTTGGAAATGTTGGTTTCTGACCGTGAAGATGAAAGAGCCGAACGTCAAGACAAATTAGCCGCCCTTCAACACATAGCTCAGATGGCCAACAACAACTAAGGCCATGGAAACCAGGACAACCATGGATCCAAGCTCAAGAATTTCCAGAACACCAATCCACCTATCTTCACTAAGTCTGAAGAGCCCCTAGATGCCGATGATTGGCTGCAAACTCTGGAGAAAAACTTGGAGGTCACGGGAGTGGAGGCTAACGAGAAAGTACTGTTTGCCACCCACTATCTGGCCGGAGATGCAAGAGCTTGGTGGAAGAGCGTTCGCGCCATGACTGGAGGACATATGATGGCTTGGGAGGAATTCAAAATCAAGTTCACCAGAACCCATGTGCTACCGGGTTTTGATCAAGAGGATGAGAGATGAATTCCGGAAACTGAAGCAAGGAAGGATGACACTAGTGGAGTACCATGAAATTTTTTTGTCATTGGCCAGGTATGCACCTGATGAGATTGACACTGAAGCTAAGAAGAAGGAGAGATTTCTGAATGGTCTGCATGATGAGATGCAAATGGTATTAGTCAACATCCCATTTGCGGAAATTGAAGCCCTAGTGGATTCTGCCATTCAGATGGAAGGCAAGATCAACCAATCCAGTGAGAATCACAAGCGTAGAATGATGCATCAACCAGGAAACCACCATACCCCAAAGTATTGCCCCAACCCATATCCAGGATTTGCCCCAAGAACCAATAGACCCCCGATGAACCGTCCAACCTATCCCAACTATGGAGGAGGAAACCCAAGGCCCGGAGGAAACCACAACAACCCCGGCAACTCCAACAATTTCAACTATGCACCGCCCAAGTTCAACAACAACAATGTCGCCACCAACAACAAAAGTGCCCCGAGAACTGGAAGCAATGTTGTGCCTATTGCAGCAAAGGACAAGTCTCAGGTGACTTGTTATGAATGTGGAACCAAGGGTCACTATTCCAATGAGTGCCCCAAGAAGATTGTAGCAGCTCCCAATGCAAATGCCCCAGCTCAGCAGCAGCGTCGTGTTCAGCATCGAAGAAGATTTGCCCCAGGAAATTCGCTCAACCGCAACGGCCGTCTGTTTCTGTAAGGTTCCCAACCTTTAATAAGGTAGAGATCCCTTTGTTTATAATGCTAGTCCCTGGATCAATAGCTAGCATCCACAGTTAAGATGTAATATCAAGAAACAAAGGTCATAATACACTTTATAACCAGGAATAAAATAATTCATTACATCTTACATAGCTCATTTGGCTATCACATTACATTGCAACAGAATAACTATAAAGCATGGGGTCCTTCATCTTCAAAGTGCCACAGGCAGTCATGTTGGTTGTAGACTTATAATCCTATTCAACAAACTTCACTAACATCAAACAAACCTGCAACATAATAAGTTGCAGCCCAAGGGTCAATACATTTGAATTGTATTGGCAAGTTTCACTACTATGTAGAAATAAGTGGATCCTATCATTTACGTGCATATTTGGCTAAGTAGGGTTTAGGATCTTTTGCAGAAAGCAATATAGTTTTATCCTATCTTTTCAAAATAGTTTTTGACCTTTTGTAAAATATTTCTGAACTTCTTGGAAAACTCCAAGTGCTTCAAATCCCTTGTTGTCACCATCAAGTTTTACTTTGAGAAATTGGAGTGTCGAGATCTTCCATAGCTTCAGGCCTTAGTTGCTCAGTATTGTCCATAACCGGGGACACAGCTAAGTACTTAGAATTTTGATCTTCTGCATAAGTTGTACACTTTACCCACATGCCACAATCTCATCTTGATGCCACCAGTGGCCGCTGGATAAGTACTCACAAGGATGGAGTACTGGCAGATTGAGAATGTGACAAAGTCTTTCCATAGAAGTCCTCCCAATACACAATGCTAGCTTGTCATCCAGGCACCAATGTAGGGATATATTTCCCTTACACAATTCTAGTCAACCTAAAGATGCCAATGCATGGGTCTTCCACTATGTAGTTGACTAAGCCAGAGCCCATTTAGCATGTGGCTGTACACGGAAGCCACTGTACGAGAAACATGTTCAATCTCTAAGTCCCTGGGTGGTTTTCTTCTAGTGCACATACAAAAAGAGATAGCCATATAAACATGGTTCCTTTTGTTGCCACCTTGTCCAATCTTGAGTATCCTTGTCCACCCAGGTGGTTCATTGAGTACTTGTTTTATTATATAAAACATATATCTTTTCAACTCTTCATATACTCATAACATGTATCCCATCCCAAATATATAGCTGGGCTAAGCATACTACAACTACATTGTTTTCCACTAAGGGATATATAGGGGTATCCTATTAGGATTTATCATAGCATAAAATATAGTAAACCTTTCCATGCATGTTACAAAATCCACTAAGTGTAATGAAAATAGTAGGACATGGATGATAATGTCACTTGCCTTTTAGTAGAGAATGTTGGTTCACTTCTTGATCTTGCAAATATCACACTCTTCTAATTCCACTACAATTCAATCAAGCAAACACAAATTCAACTAACATTCAAACAATTTATCACACATAAAATAACAAAACAAGGTCATGCATGCAAGCATGCAAAAGTTAGTTTTATTTGCAAAAGTGGTTTCTACTAGGCTCTAAACATTATAAAGTTCAAAAGTGGTCATTTACCAAAGTGTTAAAACCATTTGTAAAGGGTTTTTATCTATAAACTATTTCTAAATCAAATCAATATTTCATGTGGTTGAAAATGCTTTTAGCAAAGCAATATTCTTTAAAGAGTTCACCAAATATGTTTTTAAACCTCAAAACTTGGTGTTTAGGGTCAGAAGGTTTGAATCAAATCATTTCCCAAAGTTTTTACTCAAAAATCATTTCTAAATCATAATCAATATTTTTATTTGACTAGAAATGAGCTAATTCAAATATTTATTCCTTATCTTCACAAAATTCATTTTTAAACACATAAGTTGGTTCCTAAGGTCAGTAGGTTCACAACAAACCATTTTGCAAAGATTTCATACTAAAAATATATCTAGAACAATTTCTATATTCAAAATAAGCCTACACATGTTTCTGCAATTTCAACCAATTTTACAGAAGCAAAACATTAAAAAAAATGCATGGTTGCAAAGTACTTGTTCTACTGATTCCGTTGATATAAAATTTGCAAAATTTGGACGTGTAGAACTAAAGTTATGAATTTTACAAGTTTGCAATTCAAATAGATTATATTTCCTGTTTTTAAACTAAACCTTGTCCACGTGGCTGTTTCCTATTGGTCGGTACCGTTTCGTTTGGATCGAGCTGTTCTGACCACAGGATCTCACTTAATCGCACGGCACAGATCCCCCTTCCACCTTCGGTTAAGTCAATCTATCGCGTCCACTGGATCACGATCTAACGGCTCAGATGGGTTTGACCATTGCCTGGCGGCGCTAGCGGCGGCTGGCGGTGGCGCACGCTCGGGTGGCGAGCTTGCCGACGATGCAGGAAGCGAGCGAGAGGGGGAAGTGGCTCACCGTGATCAGGGGATCGTGGCGATGCTCAATGTGGTCGCGAGGAGGCAAGGGGCTCTCAGATGCGATGGCGATTGCTCATCGGAGACGGCGTCGGTGTTGGGCGGCTCTGTATGATGACGGGGGCGAGGCTGCAGATTGTGCCGAGTCAAAGAAAGTGCACGGTTAGACGCGGGCGAGCGTGGGGAGTATGGGAGCATCGCTGAGAGGTGTTGGGGCGGTCTGAGCTTACCAGGGGGAGCTCGCCGGAGAAACGGCAGAAGATGTTGGCGCTCGGTGATGTCGGCAAAAAGCGCTGGAGGTGGAGAACAAGCTCGTGTGCAGTGGGAGGCGAGGGGCGGCCGTGGTTCGTCGGAATTGCTCTGAGACGTCGTCGGAGACAGTGGGATGCGAGCTCGAAATTAGAGCAGCCTAGGGGTAGAGATGGTGGGGAGAGCGAGGGGAATGAGAGAGGTGACGTGGGCGCTTATGTACGCGTGGTCGGGGGCGAGAATAACGCAGCCAATAACTCGTATTGATCGCCGGAGTTAAAGGCAGAAACGGCGAGGCGACGAGGTCGTGGTGGAGACGATGCTGAGGTGGCGTGGGGTCCGTCTGTCAGCGAGGTGGAGAAAGAGGGAGATGTGGCCACTTGTCTGCGACTCAGCGGGTTGATCACTCAGTGAAAAACGTTTCACGCGTGGGGTGAGTAGGTGGGCTGGACTGGGCCTTGTTGGGCCAGTTGGGTTGGGTCTGTTTGTTTCATTTTTTTATTCTGAAAGCTTTTTCTTTTTCCAATATGAATTTCTGTTTTGATTTTTAAACAAATAATTCAAACTCCAAATGAATTCAAACTTCACCAAACTTTGTATTGATTTTAATTCTGTTTAACAATATAATCTAAAGTCAAAAATAAAATAATACTTTTATCCTTTTAGGATCTATTTAACAATTAAATAAATAGACCTTAGTCATTAATTCAAATAGGATTTAATTTATTTAAAAACTCTATTTGAAAAATAAAATAATACCAAAATCATTTCAGTAGGTTTTATTTGAAAATATAAAACACTTGGAAATCTTATTTAAAATAAATTAACAAGTTTTAGTGTTTATTTAAAAAAATGGGAAAAGCCTTTACTTTAATAAAATTGGCTATTAATAAATCCTCATTATTTTATTTAAATAAACCTTTACTCTTTTTATCAAATAGAAATATTTCAAAAGTTTGGCCAAGATTTAATTTGGCTCTATAAAATAATCCTTATTTATAATTCTACCTTTACTTTTGAAAACCAAATCTTTTTATTAAAAGGTCCAAAAATAGTAATTCCAACTATCATAATTTTATTTATTAAATGTTTATCTTTTTAATCCCTTTAGGATTTTATTTGATCAAAATAGGTTTTGATGTTTCCAATTGGAATCAAAAAGTTCCTTCTCACCCTAAAAATCAACAATTGTTTATTTGTTTATTTATTTTTCACATTTCAAAATTTGGAAAATTTTGGGATGTGACAGTTTCTCATGCATGCTGAAGAATCCCAAGAAGCGCCATATGTCGTGCTGGGTATGTTTTCTGTTAACTCAGTACTTGCAAGAGTGTTGTTTGATTCTGGAGCATCGCACTTTTCGTTTATTCTGTAAGAATTTGCATGCACTAGTAATATTCAACCAACAAAATTGAAGCATGATATGATAGTTCAAATACCTGGTTCAACCACCAAAGCTAGACAAATTTGCAAGGCCGTACCTATCCGGATCCATGGCATATATTTTTATGCTAATCTAATAGTACCTGGAACTAAAGGTTTAGAAGTAGTACTAGGAATGGATTGGATGTTGAAACATAAAGGATTAATTTACTGTGCCAAGAAAGCCATAAGCATGACCAGTACAACCGGATTATCAGTAGAGCATGTATCTGAAACCTTGCACCATCAATTCAAGTGCAACAATAATATAGCCCAACCAACCATTGACCAAGTCAGAGTAGTCTGTGAATACCCCGATGTATTCCCAGATGTTTTCCCCGGTATGCCCCCAAATCAAGATATCGACTTTATCATTGAACTAATCCCTGGAACCAGACCCATAGCCTAGAGACCATATAGTATGAACCCGTCTGAATTAGTGGAGCTGAAGAAGCAACTAGATGCTATGCTGGAGATAGGACTGATTCAACCAAGTGCGTCACCATGGAGATCACTTGTCTTGTTTGTAGACAAGAAAGATGTAGGTAACCGCTTGTGTACGGATTATCGGAAGTTGAATGATGTCACCATCAAGAACAATTACCCACTACCGAAGATAGAAGACCTATTTGACCAGTTGACTGGTGCCAAAGTATTTTCTAAGATTGATCTTAGAACTGGTTATCATCAACTCAAGATTCGCGCAGAGGATATTCCAAAGACTGCCTTTACCACCAGATATGGATTGTATGAGTATACTCTCATGTATTTTGGATTAACCAATTCCCCCGCTTATTTCATGAACCTCATGAATAAGATTTTTATGGACTTCCTAGATAAGTTTGTCGTTGTTTTCATCGATGACATTCTGATCTATTCCAAATCAGAAGAAAAACATGAGCTAACCTGAGGACCATACTTGTAACCCTTAGGGAGCATCAGCTGTATGCCAAGTTTAGCAAATGTGAATTCTGGTTACAGGAGGTAGGATTCCTCGTACATATTGTATCAGCCGAAGGAATTGCCGTTGACCCTAGAAAGGTGAAAGATGTTGAACATTGGAAAGCCCCAACCACTCAAACCCAAGTTCGTGCATTTCTCGGATTTGCGGGATATTACCGCAAGTTCGTAGAAGGATTCTTGAGTATCACAAGACCCATGACCCAATTGCTGAAGAAGGATAAGAAGTTCGAATGGATGGACAAATGTGAAGCGAGTTTTCAAGAACTCAAGAAGAGATTGATATCAGCCCCAATCTTGATCATGCTAGATATCACGAAGCCTTTTGATGTGTATTGTGATGTATCCAAGATCGATCTCGGATGTGTGCTTATGCAAGAAGGCAAAGTCATATCCTATCTATCCTGACAACTGAAGCAAAATGAGCAGAATTATACTACCCATGACCTTGAACTAGCAGCCGTAGTTCTAGCCCTGAAGACATGGAGGCATTACCTCATGGGTAACCGTTGTGTGATTTATTCGGATCACAAGAGCCTAAGTATATATTCACTCAGAAGGATCTGAATATGAGGCAGAGAAGATGGATAGAGCTAATCAAGTACTATGATCTGGACATCCACTATCACTCCAGTAAAGCCAATGTGGTAGCAGATGCCCTTAGCAGATTGCCGTGCCGCTTGAACTCCATGATTATGAAGGAGCAACCAAGTTTGCACAAAGAGATGGAAGATTTTAGAATGGAACTAGTTAGCGAAGGATTTTTGGCTAGCATAGAACTTCAACCCACTTTGATCAGCTAGATCAAGGAGGCACAGAAAGGAAATGCTAGTATCGACGGAATCAAATGTCGTATCGGTACAGGGAAGGTACCCGGATTCACCGAAGATGAAGAAGGAGTTTTGTGGTACAAAGGATGTATTTGTGTGCCAGCAGATTCAGAATTGAAGAAAGCTATTTTGAAAGAGCCCCATGATACCCTTTATTCCATCCACCCAGGAGGAACGAAGATGTATCAGGATTTAAAGGAGCAATCTTGGTGGCATAAGATGAAGAGAGAAATTGGAAGCTACATAGCCAAGTGTGATATTTGTCAGAGAGTCAAGGCGGGACATCAGAGACCCGCAGGACTGTTGCAACCACTGTAGATTTCGGAATGGAAATGGGATTCAGTTGGAATGGACTTTATCACAGGATTGCCTACATCCAGTAGGGTAAATGACTCTATTTGGGTCACAGTTGATAGATTGTCCAAAGTTACCCATTTCTCACCTATCAAGACCACTTACTAGAGTTCGAAGTCCCCAAGAACATTGTATCGGATAGAAGAACTCAGTTTACCTCGAGGTTTTGGAAGAAAGTCCAAGAAGGATTAGGAACCCGAATGGATTTCATCACAGTGTATCACCCTCAGACCGATGGACAAACGGAGCGAGTAAATCAAATACTCGAAGATATGTTGAGAGCCTGTGTGCTAGAATATGGATCTAAATGGGAAGATTGTCTGCCTTTCGCAGAATTTTCGTACAACAACAGTTATCAAGCTAGTTTGCAAATGGCCCCATTTGAATTCATGTATGGAAGGAAGTGTCGTACCCCATTTGAATCCGTCAGATTTTCGGACCCGACATCCTACGAGAAGCAGAAGAGATAGTTCACAAGATCTGTGAGCACCTCAAGACCGCCCAATCCAGACAGAAGAGTTATGCAGACAAGAAACGTCGAGACCTTGCTTTCAATATCAGCCATTTTGTGTATCTCAAAGTGTCACCTTTGAAGGGAATGAAACGTTTCCAACTCAAAGTAAAGTTAGCCCCTAGACATATCGGACCTTTCAAGATTTTGAATTGTCGAGGAGAAGTATTGTATCAACTGGAACTGCTAGAGTAGATGTCAGTAGTGCATAATGTGTTCCATATATCGTTACTTCGCAAATGCCTATAAGTCCCAGAAAAGATTAAAGTTTTCAAGAACATTGATCACCGAACCATAGAGATCAACAATGACCTGACGTATCCCGAAGTACCTATCCGTATTTTGGAGGAATATTTTAGAACCACCTGGACCCGAATCATCAAGTTCCTCAAGATCCAGTGGAGCAACCACACTGAAGAAGAAGCTATCTGGGAAAGAGAAGACTACATCAAGACGGAGTTTCCCGATCTCTTTAAATCCTAGTTTTCTTTTTCTTCTTTCTCAAATCTCGGGATGAGATTTTTTTAAGGAGGGAAGGTTTGTAACATCCCAAAAATATTGATCAAGGTTATCAAATTCCAATCACCAAAATTAGGGTTAACAAAAACTTTTGTTAAATAAAATCATATGAATGCATGTGTGTATGTGATGATTGTATGAATGCATGAATGGACTTGTGTGATTGTTGTAAATAGCAAGGAATGGTTTAAAGATTAAAACAACATCATCTAAAACATTTCCAAGCAGAAACAAATCAAGAGAAATTCAAAAACAAACAAAATGAGCTAATGGTCATTTTTGCCAATCTTGCTCACTAGACCACTTTGAGTGTTTCTATTCCAAGATTTCAAACAGAAACAATTCCATTTCTTTTCACCCCTTCCTAGACCAAGTAAAAGTGAACCCAAGCCCACCTTTCAAACTCACAGAAACATTTGGCAACCCATTCAAATGACAATTCAAAATTCAATCTATATCATATGTGAAGATCACCATTTCTCAAAACCCAACCAAACCAGTGCACCTTGACAAAACCAACTAACCAGAGACTACCTAGTATGTGACTAGTACACCCACCAATTTCCATCAAAAAATTCAAATTCAAATCTCTTTCGGCCATTTCATCAAACACCTTGCAAACACAAATCAGACAAAATATCAAACACTATAGTGAGCTGTGTTTATGCCTAACTTGTCTCCCCTCTAGCTCACAACACACTCTCAGTAGATGATCAAACTAAATTAACTAGCCCTAGCTCACTGTAAGCTTGACATTGCCATCAATGGTGAGCATGCCGAGCCCAACTTGCCACCCCATCGTCGACAACAAGCTAGGAGCAGCTCCAGCCTCGCCAACCTTGTCTAGGACACTGACCATCGTCCACCGCCACCCCCTATCCAATGACCAAGCACTGCCAGCCCCTGGACTACCCTAGAACTGTCGTGCCCTATGCCTCTGTGCCATGCTGAGAGCGCACTAGAGCGCCGCACTAGACACGCGAGCACAGACCGCGTGCCACCCTCGTCGCTTGCGTGTGTGATCACCACCGCCACAGGAACCGCCAGGACATGCACGTTCGTCGCCGTGCGACCAGGAGAGCCCGTGCGCCATTAAAATGTACGTCAGACCCTCCCAGAGCACCGCAACGTTCCGACCAGTTTGCACCTCCCCGCGCCTCGCGACCATGTCGTTGAGCTTCGCCAGGAGGCAGAGCACCGCCCCTACCATCGCCCATGCCATTATCTCACTGTGACGACCACCACGACGAGCTCCACCCGCGCCCTTCGGTCCCCTCGCGGCACTATAAATAGAGGCCACCCCCGTTCGATTTCAGCACACCAACACACTCCTCTCTCTCTCTCTCTCTCTCAGAACCACCCCACCTCATCCCCGTAGCAAGGCGAGCAGCCGGTCTCCGGAATTTCGCCGGAGTCTGCCGCAGAGGAGGAGAAGAGGAGCCAGCGATTGGAGCCACCCCAGGAAGAGCCACCGGTACCAGGAGGATCATCGTCGTCGACTTCGTCGTTCGCCCCCATCGCCGACCCTCGCCTGAGCCCCGATGAGCCTCACACAACCCCCACTGGCTGCGCTAGGGTTCAGTCTCGCCGGCGTTGCCCGACGGAGACGACAAGCCCTAGCCGTTGGATTAGATGTTTATCGTGTGGTCTAGATTGCCCTGTACCCCTTCGCACCCTCCTGTCTCATTGATTGGTGGGGACGTTCACTTAAACCCACCCGCGCGCGTTGTGCACAGTGGGCCGGCTCAGTTAACTTTCCGCGTGACCCAGCAGTTCGAATTTAGGTTTTTCCATTTAGTTTCAAACATAGTTCTGCATCTAGATTCAAAATCAACCCAGATCGATTCACTAAACCAAATTGCATAAACTAATTTTGCTAGAAAGGTACTGAAATTATTAATCCAAGCCTGTTGGATTCAAATCATTTGGATTTGTAGATCACCTATAGTAAAAATAACAAGGAAAAAGCTTTTCTACATTCAAACATTTTGCAAAATTCAACCACAAAAGCTTTTGAGTTGATTCCAACTCTCAAAATTCACATTTGACCAGACCTTTCTGAATATGTAAAAATATCTAGGTTTACTTGCAGAAATAATGGACAAGTAATAAAAGAATGCCTCATAGGCAATTCTAGTCACTTATTTAATTAAAATAAAAGGGTTAAACCTTCTTAAATTGTGGCACCACTTTAAATCACACTCCCAAGTACTGAAATATGTGGTGATGACATGTGTCAACATGATCCCCTATTTTACTTGGAGAATATTAAATCTTAAGTAGTTCTTCACTGAGTAGAAATTAATTTTCTAAAATAAAAGAAATAAAACTATTGCCTTAATCTTTGCGATGTTTGTGATGATACTAGATCATCTAGTGAAAGCCTTGGTGTGAGAAATAGAATTAGTTAAGTATTGTGGTGTGATTGTGTACCCCGTATTTATTTATACACGCTAGTACCAACCAAGGATACAAGGAGGAAGGCGAATACTACGAGGAAGAATACGAGGAGAACTTTAACTACTGCTCTACACAAGGCAAGCTATCTAAGCAAGCTTATACTTGCACCTATGCAAGCATCACTATAAAAGTTAACTTAGCAAGCTAAGCCAAACCATGCAAGTTTTACTTGCAAGCTTACACCAATTGATACCCAATCCTAGTTTTATTTGCAAGCTTAGTTATTTTATTTCTTTATCAAAGCTTTCTATTGGAGTTTACTTAGTGACTTGTAGATTTTAGAAAGATGTTTAAAGGTAGCATAAAGAGCATAAAACTTGGCCTAAGTTAGATAATCTTGATGTCATCCTGAGGCATGAGATTGAACTTAGATCTTTCACACTTGTTTACCACCCCTCATTAGTGTTTACCCCCCACTTGTAGATGCTAGTGCTAAGCATAAAACTTGATCAACTTTAGATGGGAGTACTTGGTTAAAATGGTTATGAAAACCTTAGAATGATGAGTCATTCTACTGAAATGTTTTGACATGTGATCTTGAACACCAGAAGATTGTGATTATGAAAATGTTAAGGCATGAGCCTTAGCCCTTTATAAAACTGATGGTTGTCTAGATGCGATACCATTCCAATTTTACCGTACAACCACAATACCCAAAATTGGGTCGGGCTTGACTGGAAGTTTATATACCTTAGTATGGGTTCCCTTGTGGCCAAGGTTTGAGATGAGGCTACCTTGTGAAGATTGTCCACCTATGCAGTTCCCAAGATGACAGATGGTCATGGTTGGGAGGCCAAACTCATAGGAGAGGTGCCTATACTAGGGAGTGTAATTGAAAGGTTAGGATTGATTATCCGCATACTGAGTATGGTGAATTCAGGATTATTTCTGACGGATGTATCGAATATTGTGGTGAAAGTGTACCACCTCTGCAGAGTGTCAAACTATTCGAATAGCCGCGTCCGTGGTTATGGACACTTGGAGTGGCCATACTATTTCGTCGTCAGATGTTTTCAAAATGACTTGTGAAATGAATCATGACTTTGACTTGACCACAACAGGGTTGTGTTATGAAAATTCAAGTTCCCACTTAGGTGTTATAAAACTTTCAACTAGCTTTCTTTGCTTCTGAACTCAGTTAATGTAAATCTAGATTTTTGGAAAACAACTTAGAGCTTACTATTTCCTACTCAAAACCAATTCACTTGTTAGTCTTAGTTTGCGAGTACTTAAAGAGTACTCATGGCTTTGTCCCGGGCTATTCTCGTGGCCAGACTATGAAGAGGACTATCAGGAGGATGGACCGCAGGAAGGTTACGACAACTAGGATCATCTCCCATCATCACCATTACCTGTGACCATGAAGATGGAGCTTCGCCCACTCTACCGTTATTATTACGTTATTCCGCTTCTATGATTGTATTAAGATTGGATCATGTGATCCCTTATTTGTTGTAAGACCTTATGTATGGTTTGTAATGGATGATGTACTGTGATATCCAATCTTTTATGTCTCACAAAAATGGTAATCCTGAGATTGCGATTAATGGCATAACAGACATCTGGGATTAAAAATCTGGGTGTTGACAAAGACTGCCGAGGTAGATATCAAAAAGGAACATCAAGTATTGATGTTCAATAAAACCACCAGTTTCAAGAAAAAGGGACAGAGGGGCAAGCCGAAGGGTAACTTCAAGAAGGACAGCAAGTCTATTGCCGCACCTGAGAAGAAGACCAAGGGAGGTCCAAAGCCTAATACTGAGTGTTTTTACTGCAAGGAGGTTGGTCACTGGAGGCAGAACTTCCCAAAGTACTTGGCAGATAAGATGGCCAAGAAAGTGAACAAAGGTATATATGATATACTTGTTATTGATATGTACCTTACTAGTAGTCAAAGTAGTACCTGGGTATTTGATACCGGTTCAGTTGCTAATATATCTAACTCGAAATAGGGACTAAGGAATAGTCGACCACTATCAAAGGATGAAGTGACGATGCGTGTAGGCAATGGATCGAAGGTTGATGTGATCGCCGTCGGGACGCTTCCACTTATCTGCCATCGGGATTGACAATAAACCTTAATAATGTTTATTGTGTGCCTACATTGAGCATGAACATCATGTCTAGATCATGTTTGATGCAAGATGGTTATTCATTTGTATCAAAGAACAATGGTTGTTCCTTATATATGAATAATATCTTTTATGGTCACGCACCTTTGATGAATGGTTTATTTTTCTTGAATCTTGATATTAGTAGTACACATATTCGTAATGTGAATGCCAAAGGAATTAAGTTGAATGATGATATTTCTACATATTTGTGGCATTGCCGTTTAAGTCATATTGGTGTAAAGCGCATGAAGAAGCTCCATTCTAATGGACTGCTTGAATCACTTGATTATGAATCATTTGAAACATGTGAACCCCGTTTTCAGGAACAATGGAGCGTGCGACCGACTTGTTGGAAATAATACAGATCGATGTATGTGGTTGTGAGAACCTTGTGCATGGCTTAATAGGATTGATAGTATACTGATGGTTGTGAAATACCACCTCTTTTAGCCATACAAAATGTGCCATTTATCTCTCATATCATGTTTCTTCTAGCTATAGCTGACTTCTAGTTCTCATTTACTTTCATATGAGCTTTGCACATTTAGTGGTTTAGGTAGAATTTTATCACTTTCCTTGTCTATGACATGTGTAGGTTTTGGTGAAGATTATGAATAAAAAGGAACAAAGATAGCATAGTATGGAGGAGCTATAGGGACCAGACTTAGCCATTTGGGGTGTGGGAAAAAGTGAATTTTTCCAACTTATCAAAATAAATATACAAGACAACTGGATTGTATCCCTCGTCGATATGAATCCAACAAGACCAATAACACCCAAATCGGAGTTCGTATGAAGAAACGGCATCCAAAACACTTCGGAACCCGAAGGTTTGACGAGCAACTATACGGCGGGAAGGATTTTTCCGGCCATATAGTTCTTTCTATATAGTTGTGAAAAAGGTCAAAAACGACTTTTTTCGACCCTGCACTGCTCCAGAACCTTCTCTAAGCCATATGACGGTACTGGGGGCAACCTAGGGCACTTCTAAGGCCTATATAAAGGTGGGAGGAGCCAATAGAGAGCCACCAGTCCATATTATCCACCACGGCGGAGCCCTGCTGCCGTGCCACCGCCATAGCCGCCTCTAATCAGATCTACACCATCACTATCACACAAGAGTAGAACGGACTAGGATCTTGAAGGCCTCCACATCAATCTACATCTTCATCTTCATCAACAATGTCTCCATCACCGATCCCCTTTGGTTACTTGTTGTAATAATTCTAGATTGAATCTTGGATTTGCACTTGTCCTCAATTGTATCATCATACTTCGTCCATATTCTATCCATGATGTTGATTGCCTTCATGTGTAAGTAGTTTCCTTTGTTCTTGGGGAGATGGAGAAATCCTAGTATGTGATTGAACTAAGATAAAGATTATTATGTGATATTGTTCATTATGTGTCTATTAGATTTCCTTCATCTTGATGTTGGGTGAAGCGCGCCACTCAATATTTGCCTCACTAAGGACTAGTTGGAGGGAACTACTTGTTGGTAGACGGAGGGGTGATAGCACTTATAGTGACTATAAAACTATTAACACTCCCTTACGTATCAACTTGGGAACCGAGGAGAACTCACTAAACATTGTCCATGCCATGGGAGAAATCCCTTAATAGCTTAGTAACACGATGGTTGTCGGTTATTGTCTATTGTGGTTATGAGGATGATGTGTATAGTGTTTGCTGCCTATTCGTCCATATATGGAGATCCTCCTACACATATCATAAATGGTCTTATTCATTATAATAATTTTGATCAATCTTTCTAATTACTATCTGTGGATCCACTACTCCCTAAGAACTCTTTCCATCATATTGAAGACTTTCGTAATCATACTCGCATGCTCTTGTTTACTTACAACTTTATTTTACATATTGTTCTCTTATTTTAAAACCCAAAAATATCTTTTACACAAAACTCACATTTTATCTTGTTACTTAGAACGTTATTTAGCATTACTATTTTAGTATTTAGTTCAAGAGTTATTAGACTTTAGACTCCTGCTCCCTGTGGGATCGATATCTTTATTTCGAAACTAGATACAAACGATCTGTGCACTTGTAGTCATCAAGCTATTTTCTGGCGCTGTTGCCGGGGAGCTAAGCGTTGTATGTCTTTTAGCGTTTGTCTATTTATTTTAGTTTTTCTATTTTTTGTTTTAACCTTTCTTTATTTCCTACATTTATCTTTTTGCTTTTGTTTACAAACCAAAAACCCATAAATATATTTGTTACTAATCATGTCGTCCGAGATGACTACCTTTGAACAGGAAAAGCTCACGAGGGAGGAGTATCTATTAAAGAAGCGAGAAATACTGAATCAATGGCTGATAGGGGTGAATGATTATTCATCCATACTATGTGCCTCATACAAGTTTATTTGTAGATTCTGTGGATCCAAAGATCATATTGCTTACCAATGTAAGTATAACATTGATCCCGCATTAGAATCTTATAATAGAGATGAGTTCAAAAGATTAGTTGATATGAATGTTCTAGAATTTGTGGTTTTTACTAGTTGTTTAGTGTTGCTTTCTTCTATGAAAAATATTCGAGAAATATGCCAGGAGCTTGATGACATCTACGAAGACGTTCATCTCATGTATTCATTTTTCTCTGAGAACTTTATGGATAATGATTTATTGATCATTGTGCATGAGCGGATTTTGTCCCGCATGGAAAATCCTAGCCTTTTGGAGGATCAAAAAGCTAAAGAGAACGCAACATCATATGAAGAACCTCCACTGAAATAGCCTGAATATATTTCTAATGAAGAGGTGACACTTGACGTGGAAGGTAAACTAAAAGGTAAGACTATCTCTGAGCGACTCGCTAATTACCTTAGCAATAATGAAAAGGATAGATTTGATCAAACAATTGAATCAGCTACTTCTGAAAATAAAATTCCACATAGAAATAGTATTCTTGTTAATGATATCTCATTCTCTAGTAATGATTTCTATAAGTCCTAAACTTATGATGATTGTTCTGAGGAGGATTCATGCCTAGACAGTGATTTTGGGGACTTTGGTGAGGAACTAGAAAATGAATCTTTCTATGAATATTGTGATGCTATTAACATGGTATAGGAATCCTCATTGGAAGAGGAGGATGAGTATTTTGAAGAACAAATGAGAAATATGACGGTAAGAGAAATGTATTCACAAATAGTGGAATATGCTCAAAAGTTAATTTCTTCGGACACGATAGACAATCCAATAATATGTCCTCAATGTCTGAAACTTGGGCACTACCTTCGTTTTCAATGCTATGATACTTTCAATCAATCTTTAGTGTCATATAATAATGGTCAAACCACTAGTGAAGTATTAGAGTATGTTATCTTTGAAGGTACCCATGAGCTAATAATACATGTCATATCACCTATTAATAGTGAAGATAGTATTCTCATAAAAATGGCTTATAAAACCTTGCAACATATTTCTTGGCATTGTCACGAACATTTTAGTGAGAATGCACTTATTATGAGGAGTAAGGCACGGAGTAGAGCCGTAGTGCCCTATGTTAATCATTTGCAGGAACCACTAGATAACAAGGAGGAACACCAAAAAGGTGAGGTTGAAGACAAACATCATTCTACTAATAATAAGTTTGTTTATGATACATTAGTCTCAAGTAATGATTCTTATTGTGTTGAAACTGAAGATAATTTATCTGTGGAGGCTTTATGCCTAGATACTCATTTGGAGAACACTAATAATGATGAACTGGAGATAAATCCTTGTAGTATTAATGAGCAGGTTTCGGGAGAGCACATCTTTGATGAAATTTTGTTGATGATGCTTCTTTTTGTGAGTGGATTGATAACTCTAGAATTGATGAACTTGTTAGCAAGGGTGATGGACTAGAGAATAGAGACCCTTTTGAATTTTACCCTGCTGCTAAAGATGAGTATTATGAAGTGTTCCCTCATGATAGTGTACCCAAGAAGAGTACTATGAATTGTATCCGTATGATGTTATTAAAGGTAACAGGTTTTAATTTACATGTAAATATCTAATCCTTTTGTTGAAGCTATCTAGGGAGGTATGCTCACCACACATGGGGCATCAATCATTACTTGTGAGCAATAACACATTTATCTACATGACTCCGATGCACCGCAAGAGGGAGAGACTTCAACTAGGCTATAATAGTAAGTTATTCAAACATCTTTTGGAGGTAAGAATAAATAATTCTATCGCTCCTATCTATTAAAATAATAATGGAGAAAAGCCTGGCTACTTGGTTATAAGAAAGAGCTTCCCAGGAAGCAACCCGAAAGTCTTTAGGTGTCTTTATTAGTTTTGTGTCTTGAGTCTAGATGCATTCTGTTGCATTGGAATTTTATTCTTTGCATAATTTGCTATTAGAATTATCTTGTTTTAGTTTTAAAAAGGTAGAATTTATTGTTACTATGTGTTGCATGACTTCTGATTCAATAGACCCCAAAGGAACAAAAAGAAGGAGACAAATTATATTGAAGGCTCAGATCGACTTCGCGTGTGGGGGCATATGATCGAGATTCAAAAAAATTAGACCGCGTATGTACTGCCCACCAAAGGCCGTATAGGAATGAAGCACGTCAGTACGCATGTATTTTGTGCAAGAAACATGGAAACGTAAGTGTCCAACTCGGATACAACACTTGCACATGTCCGCTGTCATGGAAACACTATGTATGTGGTTCAGGGTGAGTTCTTTTGGGCCTGTTAGCGGACTACCCTCGCGTGCCCTCCTCTAATACGCATGGGGGCAATTCTAACCTTTGGGATGTTTACAACCTTTTCAGAGTGGGGGTCTATGGAATCACACCTCGTGTTGCATAACTCAGTTGTACTTAAATCCCGTTGTATACATGTTAATGTTGGGCGAAAATTTAATCTGTCATTTTTCTGTCAAAACATGGCGTTTCATTAATTTTAAGGGTAATAAATAATTCTCGAAAAAACGGGTGAAGTTTGGCAATTCCAGAAGGCTTAATGACCAACTATACGGCGGGAATAAATTTTCCGGGTGGGTGTATGTGAGACCCTCACGCATGGCTTAATAGGATTAATAGTATACCCATACCAAGAAGTTGGAACTTCTTTTTTGGAAGCTCGTCTGAAAAGAACTCTAAGGTTAAGCGTTCTTGGCCTCGAGCAATCTGAGGATGGGTGACCGACTGGGAAGTGGGTACCGGGTGCGCACGAGTAAAGACAAAGTGCACATAAAAGACTAGTGTTGGTATGTGGGGGCTAGTCTAGAGATCCTATTGAGCTGCCAGGAGTGACAACCGCTGCTCCGGCGAGGCCAGGGTGTTATAGTGGTCCAATGAGTGTGTCGCCACATGGCGGATATCATTATTTTGTAAACTTCACGGATGATTTAAGTAGATATGGGTATATTTGCTTAATGAAAAACAAGTTTGAAATATTTGAGAAGTTCAAAGAATTTCAGAGTGAAGTAAAAAATCATAGTAACCGAAATATCAAGTTTCTATGATCCGATCGTGGAGGATAACATCTTAGTTATGAGTTTGGCACACACATGAGACAATGTGGAATTATTTCACAACTCACTCCCCCCGGAACACCTCGGCGTAATGGTGTATCCGAACGTCATGATCGAACATTATTAGATATGGTACGATCTATAATGTCCCTTACAGATTTTCCATTGTCATTTTGGGGTCATGCATTAGAGACTGTTTCATTCACTTTAAATAGGGCACCATCAAATCGGTTGAAACAACACCGTATGAATTATGGTTTGGTAACAAACCCAAGCTGTAATTTCTAAAATTTTGGGGATGTGATGCTTATGTGAAGAAACTTCAACCATATAAGCTCGAACCCAAAGCGGATAAATGCGTCTTCATAGGATACCCAAAAGAAACAATTAGGTACACCTTCTATCATCGATCTGAAGGCGAAGTGTTTATCACCAAGAATGGATCCTTTTGAGAAAAAGAGTTTCTATCGAAAGATGTGAGTAGTAGGATGATGCGGCTCAGATCACTGTAGAGCTTCGTTGGGAAACCCCAAGAGGAAGGTATGATAAGTAGTAATAAGTTTTCTCTCAGTAAGAAACCAAGGTTATCAAACCAGTTAGAGGAAGGAAACGACTCAAAGGTGATGCTAGCAACTTGGAAACCTGCACAACACAAACTTAAGACTTTGCCCCAACAAATCAGTGAGGTTGTCAAGCTCACCGGTTTGCTGTAACAAAGGATTAAATGTATGGTGTGGAAGGTAATGGTTTGCAGCAAGTAAACAAGTAACAATGGAAGATGTATCAATGGTAAAGATTGGACCGGGGTCCATAGTTCAATAGAGGTGCTATCCTTAGATAAATAACATGGCATGAAGGGTAAACAAATTACATCAGGGAAATTGACAGGAACTAAGCATGGCATAACAATGCAATACTAGACAAAAAGATCCTATGAGATGTATCAATGGTAAAGATTGGACAGTGAGGTTGTCAATGTCACCGATTTGCTGAAAAAAAAGGATTAAACGTATGGTGTGGAAGCTAATGGTTGTTTGCAGAAATTAAACAGTAACAATAGAAGATGTATCTGTTGGAGATATGCCCTAGAGGCAATAACAAATGTAGTTATTATTATATCTTTGTGTTTATGATAATAAGATGTATCTATTGGAGATATGCCCTAGAGGCAATAATAAATGATTGTGGTTTCCCTATCATGAACATTGAGATGTTATTAACAACAAGATCATATAATTAGGAGAATGATATGATGGACATACTCCTATAGATAAGCGTAGCATAAAGATTAAGTCATTTTAATAGTTCAATTGCTATATGCTTTCTGATACATAGTAACCTAATTCCTTAGACCATAAGATTATGCTTATCACCATCACCGGAAGGATGCTTTGATGACATCAAACACCACACCGTAAATGGGTGGCTATAAAGGTTACATTGAGTGTTCAGAAAGTATTGGTTGAGACACATGGATCAAGAGTGGGATTTGTCCATCCATATGACGGATAGATATACTCTGGGCCCTCTCGGTGGAATGTCATCCAATTAGCTTGCAAGCATGTGACTGGGTCACAAGGGATCACATATCACAGGAACGAGAAAAGAGTACTTATCAGTAACGAGGTTGAACTAGGTATGCAGAGATACCGACGATCAAAACCTCGGATAAGTAAACTATCGTGAGACAAAGGGAAATTGGTATCGTATGTAAGTGGTTCATTCGATCGCAAAGTAATCGTTGAAATATGTGGGAGCCATGTGAATTTCCATATTTCTCTATTGGTTATTGATCGGAGAAGTGTCTCGATCATGTCCGCATAATTCACGAACCGTAGGGAGACACACTTAAGGATTCGACGTTGTTGAGTAGTTATGGAATGATGAGTAAGAGACCGAATGTTGTTCGGGGTCTCGGATGGGATCCGGGATATCACGAGGAGATCCGGAGAATAAGATTCATATAAGGAAAGTCCTGTTTCGGGGTTGGAGAATGGTTCCGGTGTTTTCATCGGGAATGTTCTAGAATGTTCCGGAATGTCCGGCACTCTGGAGGGGAAGGGTACATGAATGTTTCATAACAAGTTGGAATGGTTGCATCATGTACTAGGTGTCATCGCTGAACAAAATGAAAGGATAAATCAAATCCTAGTTTGAAAAAGTCAAACGCCAATTTGAAAAGTCAAACGGCTATTTTGTTTGATGGAGGGAGAGTAGGAAACCTACTTGGGGAGGAAGTCCCTCTCCCTCCACCGCCGGCCTTGGAAGCCGAGTTGGGTAGGGACTCCCCTCCCCTTGGCCGGCCCCCTCCACCTATATAAGGAGGGGCAGGGTTGCCCCTCCAAGCACACAACTTGCACCCCGCAAACCCTAGCTCCAAGACGCCGGCGCCGCCACCTCCTGCTGCCGCCGCCTAGGGCTAAACCCTAGCCACCGAGTTGGGGCATCCCCTTGCCCTAGCCGCCGGCCTAGCCTCTCCTCCTTGGTGCGTCTAAACCCTAGATCACCGAGGCTCTCTCATAGTCCACCATACTCGCTCCGGCTTAAGGCGAAGCCCTGCGAGATCTCCCCTCTACTTCCGGTACCATGCCGTCGTGCTGCCGGAATCGCGACGAGAGTGCTACAACCTCCGCTGCCTGCTGGAACAAGGGAGAGGAAGGTCTTCGTCGAGTACCGAACGTGTGACCGACTGTGGGAGCGCTGCCAGAACGCAGCGCCGGAAGGATCGTCTACACGATCTTGAGATCGGCAAGAGTACGACTACATCACCCACGAGAATCCGCTCTCGTTAAACACTTTGGAATCTTCGAGGGTGAGTTATTCTATCGACTCGTTGCTACAATCTAGTAGATAGATCTTGGCTTGTTTGTTTGTATGCAGTAGAAATTTTTTGTTTTCCATGCTACGAACCCCTATAGTATCAATGGTAAAGATTAGACCGGGGTCCATAGTTCACTAGAGGTGTTCTCCTTAAGATAAACAACATAACATGCTCGGTAAACAAATTACAGCGGGGCAATTGACAGGACTGAGCAAGGCATAACAATGCAATACTAGACATTCATGATCCTATGAGATTCGATTGACCGCCATCCAACTGCATCTATGACTAGTAATCCACCTTCAGGTTATCATCCGAACCCTCTCCGGTATTAAGTTGCAAGCAACATATAACTTCTTTAAGAAAGGTGTGTAAACTAAAAAATACAATTGTTCCATGAACAAAAGATCGTTGTTTTCTCCCTAGTAGCAACAGCACATCTACAGCCTTAGAGATTTATGTCACTTCCCCAGATTCAATAGAGGCATGAACCCAATATCGAGAATAAATACCCCCTCTTGGAGTCACTAGCATATACTTGGCCAAGATAGCAACTAGAAATGGAGAGCATGCAAGATCTCAAACAACACAGACATGATAGAATCAATAAGATAAAACCATTAACCAATCTGACATAGTAGTCTCAATATCCATCGGATACCCATAAACACAACATGAATGATTACAAATAGATGATCTTGATCATGAACGAAGCTCACAAGATCTAAACATGGCAGCACAAAGGAGGAGAAACAACCATCTAGCTACTGTATGGACCCATAGTCCAAGGTGGAACTACTCAGCATCATACCAGAGGCTGGCATGGTGATGAAAAAGGCCTCTGGGATGATCTCTCCTCTCCGGTAGTGTGCCAGGAAGAGCTTTAGACACCCCCAATCTAGGGACGATTGTGGCAGCGGCTACGGACTGTTTCATGTAGATCTGATTGGGTACTTAGGGTTTTGGTATCGAGGGCTTCTTATTGGTGAAGGGGGAGACCGATGGGGTGCCCGAGGCAGACGCACCCCCCCAGGCACGGGCCAGGCCTTCCGCACGGCCAGGGGGTTTGGGCCCCTCATGGCCCTCCTTCGTATCGTCTTCTGGCTCCGTGTTCTCCTCGGTGAAATATTGACTTTAGATTTTCTAGAACAAAAGACAACAAAAAATAGGCAACTGGTACTGTGGCATCTTGTTAATAGGTTAGTCCCAGAAAACATATAAAAATACCTCAAAGTGTAGAGAAAGCAAAGCAAAATGGATACTAAACAAGCATGGAACATCAAAAATTATAGATACGTTTACGACGTATCAAGCATCCCCAAGCTTAACTCCTACTCGACCTCAAGTAGGTAAGTGATAAAAGAATAATTTTTGAGGCGACATGCACTATCACAATCAAGATCAAACCATTTGCAAGCATTGAAAGATGGGATCAAAGTACTCTAAAAATGAGCATGAAAGATGAAGTTCTAACAATAAGACGAAGTAACTATGCTACAACATGAAAGGATACAAACAAAGATTCATGAATAACAATGCATTGAAAGACGTTTGTTTGTTTGTTTAACATATAGAAAACATAGCATAGTGGCATTCAGCTTGTCCCTCATGGAGTAGCAAAACATAAATGCATAGGACACCTTCAAAGTTCATAAGGGTCACTAGATACAAATAGTTCAAGAACAAGCAATATCAACAGTATGAATCAATCAATAAGTTTTGGGACAATGCACTTAGAACTAAGAATGGAAACTATGCTCTCTTAATTGGTGCCTAAGGATAGAAGGTGGAGACTCAATATAAAAGTGGAAGAAAGGCCATTCATAAAGGTAAGCAGGGATTTCAAGTTTCATAAAGAGCTTCCAAAAATTATGGTACTTGTTAGCTTTTAGCTCTCATTGCCCCAATCATACGCATCTTGAAGTGATTAAGGTTAAAGTGAACAAAATATGGAGTATATGCTTGACAAAGTATAATTTGGCAAACTCATGTCCCTTAAGTACGAGGGTCGCTCCTCATGTTACTCAACTTTAGTTACCGGTAAGTTCTTGTCCCAGTAAGTACATGTGTATCATAGATAACCGCCAACGGGGTACGCCTTGCCCCATGATACATGAGTTGTCCCATAACAAAATGACAAGGCAAGCAGACAATGAGCATCTCAGCAATCTTCTTATTTACCATGGGAAAATGGTGGTTTTTCTCTCTTTCCTCTTTTCTCAGTTTTTTTGCTTTTCTCAATCTCTTTTTTTCTATCTCTCCTTTTTTTATAAGAAGAATGCTTCATAGATTGCTCACTATGGTGATGCTGCAAGTTTCCACCATAATTAGGCATGGCTTAGGCTAGCTTCCTAGGCGTTTCTCTAACACATATACATAACTCCATGGACTTACAAGCTCCCCTTTCATTTCACGCTGATGACATCCATAAACAAAAGAGCATGATATCAACTGGGTAGATATTTACGTGTGTTGAAATCATTCCCCGTGACAGCACGGTTCTGCTAATTCACAACTTATAAGTGTAAGCATATACAACATAGATGACACAATGGTTCAAGTTTATTAGGGGCAAGAAAATAAAGTGTTCCATCAAGTTTGTGAGAGCTTTAATCACTAACTTTCACATAACAAGTTTAATTTGGAAGATAGATAAAACAAGAATATACTTAGAATGGTGTAACACACCATTCATAGGAATTTACAGTGGACACTTTGGAATAACTTGGTTTCTTAGGAGTTGGATGCATGAGTAGATCTTACTCAATACAAGTGGAGGCTAGCAAAAGACTGGGAGCGACCGACTAAGAGAGCAATAATGGCCATAATCATGCAGCGCGACAAAACATTACTAATCAAAGCATAAAGTGGTACCACAAGTCAAAAACTAAATGATCATAGAGGCTAAGGTGACTGGTTCATAGTCATAACATGGTGTGAGCATGTGCCAAGTCAACCCAAACAAAGCATCAAAAGAGAATACCATAATAATATGCTTTTGTATGCTAATACAACGCATGATTCTTTCAAGGCACATTAAGAAATCCTAATTGTTTGGAACAAGTCATGCTAAAGCAATAATCACTAAGAATAAGGTCAAAACAACATCTAGCATGACATGATAAAGTCTAAGCCATAGTCAAAGCAAGCTCCTTTTTGTACTACTAAAGCAAGAACTTCCTACTCCTTTCCAACACCAGTCAACTTATTTGAAACAACACAGTGAAAACGGGGGGTCCAACTACTTTATTCAAGAAAACTAATCAAACAAAAACCAAAAACAAAAACTAAGACGCTCCAAGAACAATACAACTATGCATGAAACAATAAAAACGAAGTGTCTAGAAAGACCTGAGATTTTTATTGATGAAGAAGGGGATGCCTTGGGCATCCCCAAGCTTTGATGCTTGTACCTCTTGAATATTTCTTGGGATGACATGTGGTGGAATCCCCAAGCTTGAGCTTTTGTCCATTCTTCATCTCATTACATCATTCTTTTCTTACACCTGAAAATTTTCCTTCATACAAAACTCCACACAATCTTCATTAGCAACATTAGTGCATTAAAAAAATAATAGACCTTTGGATTTAGTTTCAAAACAGCAAAACCACCATTAAAAACACAAGCTACTATAGCAATTCCCTCAAAAAGTTAAATTTCCCAAAGAGAACCCAAAAAGATAAGAAGCAAATGCGAATAATGGCCGAAATCTGTCAAAACAGAACAACAGGTGAAAACCGATTTTTTCGAACACCTTCTGTTTCTCAAATAAAAAAGTGTTGAACTAACAAAAGTTAGGTAACAACCTGGGTTCAGTCAATTACAGATCAATTTGACTTACAGAGATTGTTCAAGAATTTTACAGTGGAGCATAAAAATCTGTTTCGGGTCAACACTTCCCCAAATCTTACTTCCCTCTCATTAGAGGTTATTCTTGGCACAAAAATCAAATAAAAAGGATAAGGAGAGGTTATTATAGAAGTAATAACTTCCAATACTCAAGAAAACTATTGGGTTATCTCCCAAGAAGTACTTTTATTTAACGCCTTTAAGTTAGGCACAACAAGCAAGAATCAAGTATTTTCAAATGAAGAAGCATTGACATCAATACTCGAAATTTCTTCAACTAGGAAAGGTATCTCATGCAAATGAGTTGTAGACGATCCTCTCTCAGCACTCTTGGGTTCACTACTTTCATCAAACGGGTTTTTAGGAACAGTCCAATCAAAATTCTTTTCTAGGGCTTCATGCATTCCTACAAGTTTAAAAGGTATGGGTATTTTAATTTCCTCTCCATTGGGTTTGTTTTTATCCAACTTTTCTAATGTACCCATAACATCTACACATGACCCTAGCATATTAAAACGATCAAAGACCTTTTTGGCTTCCTTAGCAACATTATTGAACTCTTTTAGAAAAGTTTCTAGGATAAAATCTCTCTTTTCAGCATCCTCAATTTCTTTTAGTTTAAGAAACATTATTTGCATCAGGGGGTTAAGGTTAACAAACCTAGCCTCCAACATGTGAACTAAAGAAGCTGCAGCAATTTCATAATTAGGAGCAAGTTCTGCTAAGGATATATCCTCAATATCCTCATGTTTGCTAATATGATTAAAGAATTCTTCAATATTTTCTTTCCCAATTATCGAGCCACTACCTATTGAAAGGTCTTTTAGGGTGAACTTAGGGATCAACATGGCAAGCAAGAGCAAGCTGACAACTATACGAAGAACTAATTTTTTTGTGTTTTTGATAAGAAAAGGCAAACTAAACGAAACTATTTTTTTTGGAATTTTTGATAAAAAGAAGTAAGAAAAACAAAGAAAAAGAAACTAAGCAAAAAAAACAAAGTAAAGAGAAAGGTTGCGAAGGACTCCCCTTGTGAAGCCATCCTTAGCCTCCCCGGCAACGACGCCAGAAAACGCCTTGATGCGGCTCAAATCACTGTAGAGCTTAAATGGGAAACCCCAAGAGGAAGGTATGATGAGTACATTAATAAGTTTTCCCTCAGTAAGAAACCAAGGTTATCGAACTAGTAGGAGAAAGGAAACGACTCAAAGGTGTTGCTAGAAACTTGGAAACCTACATAACAGAAACTCAAGACTTTGCCCCAACGAATAGTGACGTTCTCAATCTCACCGGTTTGCTTAAAACAAAGGATTAAACGTATGGTGTGGAAGGTAATGGTTGCTTGCATAAAGTAAATAGTAACAGTGGAAGATGTATCAATGGTAAAGATTGGACCGGGGTACACAATTCACTACAGGTGTTCTCCTTAAGATAAACAACATGACATGCTGGGTAAACAAATTACAGTGGGGCAATTGACAGGACTGAGCAAGGCATAACAATGCAATAATAGACATTCATGATCCTATGAGATTCGATTGGTCATTACAACAATATACATAGACCGCCATCCAACTGCATCTATGACTAATAATCCACCTTCAGGTTATCATCTGACCCCCCTCCAGTATTAAGTTGCAAGCAATAGATCACTGCTTTAAGCAAGGTGTGTAAAGTGAACAATACAATTGTTCCATGAACAAAAGATCGTTGTTTTCTCCCTAGTAGCAGCAGCACATCTACAACCTTAGAGATTTATGTCACTTCCCTAGATTCAATAGAGGAATGAACCCACTATCAAGCATAAATACTCCCTCTTGGCATCACTAGCATCTACTTGGCAAAGATAGCTACTAGAAACGGAGAGCATGCAAGATCTCAAACAACACAGACATTATAGAATCAATAAGATAAAACCATTAACCAATATGACATAGTAATCTCAATATCCATCGGATCCCCACAAACACAACATGCATGATTACAAATAGATGATCTTGATCATGAACGAAGCTCACAAGATCTAAACATGGTAGCACAAAGGAGGAGAAACAACCATATAGCTACTGTATGGACCCATAGTCCAAGGTGGAACTACTCACGCATCATACCGGAGGCTGGCATGGTGATGAAGAAGGCCTCCGAGATGATCTCTCCGCTCTGGCAGGGTGTCGGGAAGAGATTCCGATCCCCTGATCTAGGGACGATGGTCACGGCGGCTACGGACTGTTTCATGGAGATCTGATCGGGTACTTAGGGTTTTGGTCTCGGGGGCTTCTTATAGGCGAAGGGGGAGACCGAGGGGGTTCCCGAGGCGGCAGCACCCCCCACGCGCGGGCCAGGCCTAGCTGCGCGGCCAAGGGGTGTGGGCCCCTCGTGGCCCTCCTCCGTCTCGTCTTCTTGCTCCATGTTCTCCTCGGTGAAATATTTACTTTGGCTTTTGTCCCGTCCAATTTTGAGAATATTCATTTTTTGGCTTTTGTGGAACCAAAAACAATAGAAAACATGCAACTGGCACTGTGGAATCTTATTAATAGGTTAGTCCTAGAAAACGTATAAAAATACCTCAAAGTGTACACAAAGCAAAGAAAAGTGGATACTAGACAAGCATGGAACATCAAAAATTATATATATGTTTACGACACATCATAGGAAAGTAGAACTCGGCGAGGTTATTGAACCTCCCATTCCAGAATTGGCGAGTAGTATAGCGTCGAAATCTATTCCAGTGTTGACTCCACTAATGGAAGAAGGAAATGATGATGAGGTACCCACCACTCCTCATGAAACTCCAAGAGAGAGTACTACCAAACCTCGTGATACCTTCGATCCGGATTAAGGATGTAGTATAGCTCTTTTTCCCTAGTAGACCTAGGTTATCGAATCCTCGGGAAGTAGAAAGCATGGTGAAGTTACTTTAACGGACCTTTGGGAGTTTTAGAATTATTTTAGTGTTTTATCGGACCAAGAGTTTGCGATCTTTTGTTGTTCTTGATGATGGAGAGAGAGGGCCTAGGGCGTTTGGTTTCACCAATAGTTGTGCAAAACATCTGATGGGAATAAAAGATAATAATAAAGTACGCATGTAATTGTTAGAGCAAGATAATTATATGTGGGAAGTGCATTCATAACTACTATTGCCTCCGCAACCGCTTATAGCAATAACCATAGAATAAAAAGAACTAATGATATGCATAGTGACGTCATCGTTAATCCGAAGTAAATCCCTCACATACAGCCGTACTGCCATTTCTGTCACTGGGTTCCCATCCTACAGATTAGTCATTACTCATACTCGCTATGCCTGGATCAATCCTCGGGGTCTTGGGTACCTGACAATGCCTTAGATGGAGGCAAGAGATGATACAATAATCATCATGTCATACAAACTAATACACAATCCCATCTATGATAAATAACATGCACAAAATACATGGCTTGGCCGAAGCTCTTGGCCCAAGGAGAATTACTCACACATAGATATGAGATCAACAATCATAAACATTGTATTGGAAATCATGAGATTGATAGTAGTAGTCTTATAATGTCTCCAATTCGAGATGAGATCTACTATTACAAGTGGTGGACTATGGATACGGTGGTGGAGAAGGGTTATGAGATAGGATCTATATCTATTCCTCCGACGTCTCTTCGGTGTTTTGTGTTTCTGGCCTAGCTCCCTTTTCTCATCGTAAGAGGTCTCTTTATAGGGGTCCCTTCATTAAAGTTGTTCTGTTTGACCTAGCGGTGTCGGTGGAAACTATATGGAAGGAATTTTATTCCCGCCGTATAGTTGGTCGTTAAACCTTCTATTTCCTCTTCACGGCCCCTAGTTTATTTGGTTTGTTGGAAATCTAGTATCTTTGACTTTCATGTTGTGATTCCCATCATCAAAAGTCATTTCCTGCAGAGGGAAAAATAGAAAGACAGGATTGCATACCCCTTTGATCATTAGGCATTAGTGGCAGGATTTAGAGAGATATTTCATCAAAAGTATGAATAATATCTAGTTTAAATGTGGATGTGGATGTGGATGTGGATGGCTATATTTCACATCCATTAACCTCCCCAAGCTTAAACTTCATCGTCCTCGAGCAAGAAAACCAAAATCAAAAAGGAATTCAGCATTTAAACTAAAATAACGAGATGATGATCTTACTCATGATAGTTAGTCTCATGTTCCCTCCACTTTATTAATCTGAAAAACTCAGCATAGATAAAGTAATGGCAAGCATATCATACAGGTTTTAATGAATCCTTATAGAATATCAAGATTATTGTTAGCATGGATGATTCAAAATCAGTAAACTCTATTCCATGTCACGTAATCAACTCATAAGCTTGCCTTTGAACAATAAAGTATAATCATGTAAAATTGAGAGTGTGAGAGTTTTTCATGAAAAGCACATACACTAAAGTATCTCAATTCTCCCACATCAATAAGTCAAGACTTTTCAAGCACTACTTTTCTATTCATTGTCCTTCAAGAATTTCAGTTCTTAAGTAATTGAAAGCATGCCAAAAAATTTAATTAGTTTATCGGGTTGTGATGGACACTCCTGGAATTACCAAGGTTTTTGTTCCCTTTGCATAATGATTACTAATATCAGCCAGAGGAGTGGTTCCATCATGAAGAAAGCTACACGAGGGTGCCAAGAATCTTACCCATTATAGCATTGTTTTTCTACAAATGTTTAATCAACTCATAGCCGAAATATAGGAGTTTCCCCCATGAAGATCGTTCGTAGGCTAGCGAAGTTGTTGGCATCCCATGAAGTTTGACACGCATAAAGCTATATCATTCTTATGATTCACAAGTCAAACTTTGGCATGCTCACAAAAACTGCTAAACATTAATTCTATTGAACAAATCCTTTCAAAGAGAGCTATCAAGTCAATCATTATTTAGCAAAAATTTAGGCAATACTTGGTTAACTACAAGAGCTAGAACAAAACATACTCAACTAAATACCCATGCAAACAAAATTTTACTCCAATAATAGGACTCACTCCACCAATATAATATCTTAACATTTACTTCTAACTAGCATGGGTTTCTCAAACTTCAAAAGTGGGGAGTGATAAGGCATACCTCTCATGATTGGTTCCACTTCTCTCTTCCCCTTTGATTAGTTTCTTAGAAACTCGAAGTCAATCACTCTCTTGCAAATATGTGAGAACCACAAGGATAATAGAGAAAATGGAAGAGGGAAAATAAAGATAAATGGAAAAATCTTTTTGTTGTTTTTAAGAGAGGGAGTTAAAGAATAGAAAATTGGCGACAAACCTCGGCTCGAAAATCTTGAAAACAAATAAAATGACTAAAGAAAAAGTGTTGGGAAAACCAACATGAGTGCTTATAAATTCAAACTAAAAGCATAACCTCGAAATATTAAAAACCATCTCCAAATAAATTGTGGTGGTGGTGGGAAAAAGTTGTGGTGGGAGACTTCCCCAAGTTTAGGCCTTTGCAAGCCCTTCAAATCATTGTGGTGGTGGGAAAAAGTTGTGGCTCCAGTTCGCAAATTGATCTGATAAATTACTAGTGGTTTCTTGGAGGTTCAGGGCGAGATTATGCATCCCCTCCACAGTTCCTCAAAGTTATTGGAAATATTGATATGTAGCAAACCGGTTGAGTGGCCGCTCCTCATGATCAGGAACTTCTTGCACCTCTTCTTGGTCTTCATCCTCATCCAGAATCTCCTCCTCGGGTTGGTATTTTTCAAACTGCAAATCATATAGCAAACGTCCTTCCTCGATAGAGAAAAGACCATTAGGCAAAGGAACGGGGTAGAGACGCTCAACTCCATCAATATGCAAGTAATAACTACCACCTCTCCTAGTGAGCATTCCACAAGCTTTTAAAGTAGAGAAAGCAACACATCGCTCACCTAGCAATGGTGGCAGCTCACCTAGCAATGGTGACAACTCACCTAGGTCGACGCCCAAGGAAATGGCAAGAACGGTGATGAAGCCTCCACGTGTGATTGGCCCTTGGCTTTGGGAGGATTGGTGCTCCAAGTAGCGCACAAGAATTGCGTCCAAGTTGAGTGACAAGTTGTTGTTGTTGAAAGCAACTTTTGTGAGGATCAAGATGTCCTCCTCATTGAGTCTTGTAAACTCATTTCGAGCCTGTAATGTGTTAGCAATAACATAGAACCAGGCCCGTCCAAGACCCTATGCGAGCTGGGCGACCGCACAGGGCCCCAAAATTCTAGGGGCCCCCAATTCCCAGGGTCAGCCCATGCTTGTAGTCATATATCTCTCACTATTTTCCAGCAACTTATAACTGGGCTTGTCTCGCTCCAACCCCCTTGGCCCAATAACTGGTCAAGATCGATTCAGTTACAATATGCATCGAACTGGATCGATTCCGTCAATAGTACGTCTCCCGAATCCCCGATCAGACCCAGCTCGTTGCGCTAAAAAACAAAAACATCTCACGTCCCATGATCCCACGTCGAATATATCGATCTAATTCCTCCGCTCACTTCGCCCACAACGGCAGATCGATGCCAGCATTGCCCAATCGCCTTTCGCCCTCGCCTTGTTCATTGTGGGCCTGTGTCCTGCCGCCAATTAAACATGAATCTGTTGATTAAACTTTTTGCCACAACACCCGAACTACCTATCCAGATGCCCATCAAGGTTCGATCAATTGGTCTTCTTGACTTCTTCTACTTCCTCCGATCTAAATTACTTAATTTCGGTTTATGTAGATTCGAATGTATGTAGCACTAAAATATATCTAGATACATCTGAATCTAGCCAAATCCGAGTTAATTATTTTGAATTGGAGGAAGTATTATTTTATCTAGTCGTCATGACAAGCCTAAGATTCATGTACTCATTATTATTGCTACATAATGCAAGTAGTGTTCGAATTCAACATCGTTATTTTTTTTGTTATTACTTGCATTCTGCTATGACGCAAGAGAGACTCAATAATTGAAAATAATAGGACTTGAAAATGATATCCTAGAGAGATTGATTATGAATATCATTAAAAATCATTTCAAAAAATATCAGATAAATGATGTTTTTTCAGTAGAACATGAGGTTACTTTATTGCTTTAGTGGCACCTTTACGATCAATGTTTGATATATTTCTATATATTGTACAAAATAACAAGCAAAGTCATATATAAAGTGAAAATATATATTTTAGTTAGTATTCTTATGTAACATATTTGAACTTTAGGCCCCGTTTTGGGTCTCGCACGGGGGCCCCGAATTTCTGGAGACGGCCCTGCATAGAATAAATAGCGAATAGCAGGATGATGAATATTCTTCCCCTTGTTTACTCTAGAAGTCACTACAAGAAATGTGTTCATCTATGACCTTCTGATTGTGACCATGGAAGAAATCGTCATATTTCCATTCTGATTTCACAACCGCTGGACTCAAGTGGTTTGTAGGCATAAAAAGCCCAGAAAATTAAGACGATTTGCCCCGAAAACATCATAGTTTTATTAGGTAAAATCGTCATAGTGCTAGGGAGGAAAAATATAAGAAGAGGGAAATAACAGCTGTTGGATCTCAATTGGATGGACGGCTGAGATGTGATCTGTGGGAACTTGCCGTGGATCGATGACCTGGCACCACCCATCGCGCGCGGCCGAGCAAAATTTTGGGTCCAATAGGCGCGAGATGAACCAAAGTTAGCGAACCCTACCCTCCCGGCCTCCCAACGTCGAATTTACACCTCCATGGTTCCCCTCCCCCCACTTCCGCCGCCTTTCGCCGCCATCCAAAATCCCGGCCAGCTCTATCCACCCCCTGCTCCGCCGAACACATCCCCCGAATCCCCTCGCTTCCTCTCTATTCCACCGCATGGAACCACCAATCCTTACCTCCAATCAAAACCCTAGGCCAAGACCCGGATCTACAGAGAATAGTAGGAGGTAGGATTTTGACCATTCTGTCCATGGCAGCTGCGCCACGTCGATGGGTGGTGGTGGGTCGTCACGGTAACCGACTACACCATCACCGCCATTGTCAACACCCGGATTTTTAATCCCAGATGCCTGTTATGCCATACATCGCAATCCCAGGATTACCATTTTTGCGAGACATAACAGAATTGGATACCACAGTACATCATCCATTACAAACAATACATAAGGTCTTACACAAATAGGGATCTCATGATCCAGTTCTTAATACAACTTCAAGCAGCGGAATACGTAATAATAACGGTAGCGTAAGCGAAGCTCCATCTTCGGGGTCACAGGCAATGCCGATGATGGGAGATGATCCTAGTTGTCGTAACCTTCCTGGGGTCTATCCTCCAGGTACTCCTCTTCATAGTCTGGCCACGGGAATAGCCAGGGACAAAGCCATGAGTACTCTTTAAGTACTCGCAAACTAATACTAACAAGTTAAAGGGGGTTTTGATAATAGGACACTAGGCTCTAGGGTTGTTTTGCAAAAGCCAGATTTATCTCTACTAAGCTGAGAAGCAAGAGAAGCTAGTCCCAATTTTATAACTCCTAAGTAGGAACTTGTATTTCATATCACAACCATGTTGTGGTCAAGTCAAAGTCTCAATTCATTTCACAAGTCTTTTGAAAACATCTGACGGGGGAACAGTATGGCCACTCCAACTGTCCATAACGCATGACGCCAGCTGTTCGAATAGTTTGACACGCAGCAGAGGTTGTACACGTTCACCACAACATTCGATACATCCGTCGAGAACAAATCCTGAATTCACCATACTCGATGTCACGGATAATCAATCCTAACCTTTCAATTACACGCCCTAGTATAAGCACCTCTCCTGTGAGTTTGGCCTCCCAACCATGACCAACTGTCATCTTGGGTACTGCAGAGGTGGACAATCTTCACAAGGTAGCCTCAGCTCAGACCTTGGCCATGAGGGAACTAATACTAAGGTATATAAGTTTCCAGTCAAGCCCTACCCAATATTCGGGTATTGTGGTTGTACGATAAAATTGGAATGGTATCGCATCCAGACAACCATCAGTTTTATAAAGGGCTAAGGCTCATGCCTCAACATTTTCATCACCAAAATCATCTGGTGTTCGGAAACACATGTCAAAACATCTCAGTAGAATGATCCATCATTCTAAGGTTTTCATAACCATTTTCACCAAGTATTCCCATCTAAAGTTGATCAAGTTTTATGCTTATCACTAGCATCTACAAGTGGGGGTGTGTACTAATGGGGGATAGTAAACTAGTGGAGTTTCCACTAAGTTCAATCTTATGCCTTAGGATGACATCAAGATTTTCTAGCTTAGGCCAAATTTTATGCTCTTTATGCAACCTTCAATATATCTTTCTAGAATCTACAAGTCACTTAAGTCAACTCTAAGTTAAAGCTTTGATAAAGAAATAAAGTATAGGGCTTGCAAATAAAACTAGGATTGGTTTATCAAGTGGATATGATCACATATGCTTAAGGCATATAGTTGACATAGTAGCAAGTAAGTATTAGCTTGCCCAATTGAAAGTATAAGCTTGCACATTTATTAGGCTTGCAAGGTTAACTTGTATAGTAAGGCTTGCTAAAGTAGAGTATCTTGCAATTGTTAGCTTGCCTTGTGCAGAGCAGTGGTTGAAGTTCTCCTCGGCTTCTTCTTTGTAGTATCCTCCTTCCTCCTCGTATCCTTGGTCGGTACTAGCGTCTATGAATAAATACGAGGTACACAATCACCAAAAATTACTTAACTACTTGCATTCATCACACACAAGGGTCCTATAGATGGTCTAGCATCATCACTAACATTACAAGATTAAAGCTTGGTTTAATTCCTTTTATTTTTAGAAAAGTAATTTCTACTCATTGAAAAACTACTTAAGATTTAATATTCTACAAACCAAACATGGAATCATGTTGACACATGTCATCACCACATATTTTAGTCCATGGGAATGTGATTTAAAGTGGTGTCACAATTTAATAAGGTTTTTCTCTTTTATTTTAATTTATTAAAGTGGCTAGAAATTCCTATGTGGCATTTTTTTATTACTTGGTCATTTTTCTGTAAGTAAACCTATATATTTTTATATATCCTAAAAGGTATGGTTAAATGTGATTTTTGAGAGTTGGAATCAACTCAAAAGCTATTATGGTTTAAATTTGAAAAATGTTTGAATGCAGAAAAGCTTCTTCCTTGTTATTTTTACCATGGATGATATACAGATCCAAATGACTTGAATCCAACGGGATTGGATTCAGCATTCCCAGACCTTTCTAACAAAATTGGTTTCATTCAATTTGGTTCACTGAATCGACCTGGGTTGATTTTTGAAACTGGGTATAGAAGTGTGTTTGAAATAAAATGGAAAATGTTAAATTCAAATAACTGGGCTGCGCGGGAAGCGATACTGGGCCGGCCTGCTAAGCACAGCGCTTACGCGGGCTGGTTAAGTCGCTGTCCCCACGCGTCAGTGAGACAGGGGGTGCAAAGCGGTATGGGGCGATGTGGTGCGTTCGATCTGGTTCTAATCCAACGGCTGAGGGTCATCGTCGACGTTGGGCAACGCCAGGCAGACGAAACCTAGCGCGGCGTGGGGTCGTTGGGGGCTCACCGGGCTCAGCGAGGCGGGCGAGCACGAAGTCGACGACGGCGAACCTCCTGCCGGCAGCTTCTCTGGCGGCTCAATCGCTGGCCCCTTCTTCTCCAAAGCGAGCTCGGTGAAATTCGGCTAAGTGCTCGCCTTGCTCCGGGAACGGGGTGGCACGATGAGTGAGGACATGGGAGTGAGATGGTGTGCTCAATTCGGCTGGGGGTGGCCTCTATTTATAGTCGCGACGGCGAGACCGAACGGGATGGTGTTGGAGATATGCCCTAGAGGCAATAATAAATGTAGTTATTATTATATCTTTGTGTTTATGATAAATGTTTACATTCACGCTATAATAGTATTAACAAGGAAACATTAATAATTGTGTGATTTGTAAACTAAAATTGAAGTCCCTAGTAAAGCCTCTATATAACACTAGCTTGTTGGTTAATAAATGATTGTGGTTTGCCTATCATGAACATTGAGATGTTATTAACAACAAGATCATATCATTAGGAGAATGATATGGTGGACATACTCCTATAGATCAGCGTAGCATAAAGATCAAGTCATTTTAATAGTTCAATTGCTATATGCTTTCTGATACATAGTAACCTAATTCCTTCGACCATGAGATCATGCATATCACCTTCACCGGAAGGATGCTTTGATGACATCAAACACCACACCATAACTAGGTGGCTATAAAGGTGGCATTGAGTGTTCGGAAAGTATTGGTTGAAACACATGGATCAAGAATGGGATTTGTCCATCCATATGACGGATAGATATACTTTGGGCCCTCTCGGTGGAATGTCATCCAATTAGCTTGCAAGCATGTGACTGGCTCACAAGGGATCACATATCACGGGAACGAGAAAAGAGTACTTATCGATGTGAGGTTGAACTAGGTATGCAGAGATACCGATGATCAAAACCTTGGATAAGTAAACTATCGTGAGACAAAGGGAAATTGGTATCGTATGTAAGTGGTTCATTCGATCGCAAAGTAATCGTAGAAATATGTGGGAGCCATATGAATTTCCATATTCCTCTATTGGTTATTGTTCGGAGAAGTGTCTCGATCATGTCCGCATAATTCACGAACCGTAGGGAGACACACTTAAGGATTTGACGTTGTTGAGTAGATATGGAATGATGAGTAAGAGACTGAATGTTGTTCGGAGTCTCGGATGGGATCCGGGATATCACGAGGAGATCCGGAATGGTCCGGATAATAAGATTCATATAAGGAAAGTCCTGTTTCGGGGTTAGAGAATGGTTCCGGTGTTTTCATCGGGAATGTTCTAGAAGGTTCCGGAATGTCCGGCACTCCGGAGGGGAAGGGTACATGAATGTGTCATAACAAGTTGGAATGGTTGCATCATGTACTAGGTGTCATCGGTGAACAAAATAAAGGGATAAATCAAATCCTAGTTTGAAAAGTCAAACGCCATTTTGAAAAGTCAAACGGCTATTTTGTTTGGTGGAGGGAGAGTAGGAAACCTACTTGGGGAGGAGTTCCCTCCCTCCACCGCCGGCCCACTTGGAGACCGAGTTGGGGAGGGACTCCCCTCCCCTTGGCGCTCCCCTCCACCTATATAAGGAGGGGCAAGGCTGCCCCTCCTAGACACAACACCACGCCCCTTTAAACCTAAACCCTAGCCGCCGCCGCCCACTATAGCCGCCGCCTAGGGTTTCTCCCCTAGCCGCCAACTTGGGCTGCCCCAAGCCCTAGCCGCCGGCCCTAGAACCTCTCTCCTTGGTGCGTCTAAACCCTAGATCACCGAAGCTCTCTCTCATACTCCACCATACTCGCTCCGGCTTAAGGCGAAGCGCTGCGAGATCTCCCCTCTACTTCCGGTACCACGCCGTCGTGCTGTCGGAATCGCGAGGAGAGTGCTACAACCTCCGCTGCCTGCTGGAACAAGGGAGAGGAACGTCTTCGTCGAGTATCGAACGTGTGACCGATCATGAAGCTGAAGCGCTTGGCAGCGCCGGAAGGATCGTCTACACGATCTTGAGATCGGGAAGAGTACGACTATGTCACCCACGAGAATCCGCTCTCGTTAAACACTTTGGAATCTTCGAGGGTGAGTTATTCCATCGACTCGTTGCTACAATCTAGTAGATAGATCTTGGCTTGTTTGTTTGTATGCGGTAGAAATTTTTTGTTTTCCATGCTACGAACCCCTACACTGGTATCAGAGCCGTGTCTATATGTAGATCTGTTGCACGAGTAGAACACAATGGTCATTGTGGGCGTTGATGCTTTTGTTGTCGATTGCTTCTTGTGTACTTTGCATCTTTCGGGATTGTGGGATGAAGCGACCCGGGCTAACCTTACATGACATCGTTCATGAGACTTGCTCCACGCTTGACATGCAACTTGTATTGCATAATTGGCTTTGTGGGTGCCTGTTTCTCCCAACATAGTTAAGATTCAATTTACAACGGGTGATTGACAATACTAGTATCAATGTTGTGGTTCTTGTTCGTTAGTTAGAACGACACTTATTGAAAGCCCCAAACCACGTAAAACATGCAAAGAAAGTAGAGGCGTCTAACTTTGTTTTGCAGGGGTGTGTTGTGATGTGATATGGCCATGATTGTGATTATATTTGATGTATGCAATGTTCCTTATTGTAAGTTGGCAACCGGCAGGAGCCATATGGTTTTCTTTAATTTCTGTTAAGACCCGCGTGTCTATTCAAAGTAGTTGTAATAGTTGAAGCCGGTGGACGACAACCATGGAGCAGCGTCATTGACCTTGATGCAATGCCGGTGATGATGGAGATCATGTTCGTGCTTGAAGATGGAGATCGGAAGCACAAAGAAGAAAGGCCATATCATATCACATATTATTAATTGCATGTGATGTTAATCCTTTATGCATCTTGTATTGCTTAGTTAACGATGGTAGCATTATAAGATGATCCCTCATGCACATGAATATCAAGTTCTAAAGTTTTCACCCTTAGTAAGCACCGTTGCTAAAGCTTGTTGTTTCGAAGCACCACGTGATGATTAGGTGTGTTAGATTCCGCAAGTGTATACAACGTGAGCAAGCCATATTTGCTCATGCGAAAGCTAAGGTTTGATCTTGACGAGCCTAGCATGTATAGACATGGTCTCGGAACACGGATCACCGAAAGGTAAAGCATGAATCATATAGTAGATATGATGAACATGTCATCGTCATTATTGAAGCTACATCAACTCTCGTGATGATCGGTGTTGATGTGGTGGATTTGGTTCGTGTGATCACTAAAACAATGTGAGGAATATTGTTTTGAGTGGGGGTTCACCTAGATTAATTTAACTATTAATTAGAACTCAATTTGTCATAAACTTAGTCTAAACTATTGCAAATATGTTGTAGATCAATGGCGGCCCCTACCATCAATTTTAATGCGTTCCTAGAGAAAGAAAAGTTGAAAAACAATGGAAGCAACTTCGCGGATTGGTTCCAAATTTGAGATTGTCCTCAATGCTGGTAATTTGACCTATGTGCTGGATGCACCTTGGTGACCACTTTCAGCTGATGCTACCGACGAAGTAAAGAACGTTTACCTCGCTCGGAAAAATCAGTACTCCACAGTTCAGTGTGCTATCTTGTATGGTTTAGAATCGGAGCTTTAGAAAAGGTTTGAGAATTCAGACCCACATGATATTGTCCGTGAACTCAAACAGATTTTTGAGACTCACGCGACAGTTGAGAGCTATGAGGCTTCTGAAAAGTTCTTTAACTGCAAGATGGAAGAGGGCAGCTCCGTCAGTGAGCATGTGCTTAAGATGTGCAGACGCATAAACAAACTTCAAATCTTGGGTATAGTGATTCCTAATGCTTTGGGGATTTACCGTGTCCTCCAATCACTACCACCAAGCTACAAGAACTTTGTGATGAACTACAATATGCAAAGCATGAACAAGCGATTGCGAACTCTTCTCCATGTTAAAATCTGCAGAAGTGGAGATCAAGAAAGAGCACCAAGTGTTGATGGTCAATAAGACCACCAAATTCAATAAAGGCAAGTCTAAGCAAAAGGGACACTTCAAGAAGGGTGGTAAGAAAGTTATCGCGCCGAAGAAGAAGACCAAGGCGGGACCTAGGCCTGATACTGAGTGCTTTTACTGCAAGGGAGAAGGTCACTAGAAGCGGAATTGCCCAAAGTACTTGGCGGATTTGAAGAACGACAACATCAAGAAGAAAGGTATATCCGATATACATGTTATTGATGTGTATCTCACTATTACTCGTAGTAGTGCCTGGGTATTTGATACTGGTTCGGTTGCTCATATCTGTAACTCAAACAGTCTGCGAATAAACGGAAGCTAGCGAAGAATGAGGTGACGATGCGCGTGGGAAACGGATCAAAGGTTGATGTGATCGCAGTCGGCACGCTACCTCTTCATCTACCATCGGGATTAGTTTTATACTTAAATAATTGTTATTTGGTGCATGCGTTAAGCATGAACATTATATCGGGATCTTGTTTATTGCGAGACGGTTACTTGTTTAAGGCCGAGAATAATGGTTTTTCGATTTATATGAGTAATATGTTTTATGCACATGCACCTTTGATAGATGGTCTATTCTTATTGAATCTCGATAGTGGAAATACACATATTAATAACATTTAAGCTAAACGTTTGAAATCGAGCGATAACTCGACCTATATATGGCACTGTCGTCTTGGTCACATTGGAGTGAAGCGTATGAAGAAACTCCATTCCGATGGACTTCTTGAATCACTTGATTTTGAATCACTTGAAAGATGCGAAGCATGTCTGATGGGAAAAATGACTAAGACTCCATTTTCTGGTATGATGGAGCGAGCTACGGACTTATTGGAAATCATACATACCGATGTGTGTGGTCCAATGAGTGTAGCATCGCGCGGAGGTTATCGTTATGTTCTTACCTTCACGGATGACTTGAGTAGATATGGTTATATCTATTTCATGAAACATAAGTCCGAAACTTTCGAGAAGTTTAAGGAATTTCAAAGTGAGGTTGAGAATCAACGTAACAAGAAGATTAAATTTCTACGTTCTGATCATGGAGGTGAATATCTAAGTTACGAGTTTGGCGAGCATTTGAAGAAATGCGGAATACTTTCACAATTGACACCACCGGGAACACCACAGCGTAATGGTGTGTCCGAACATCGTAATCGAACTCTCTTAGATATGGTTCGTTCTATGATGTCACTTACATATTTACCGCTATCATTTTGGGGTTATGCATTAGGAACAGCCGCATTCACTTTAAATAGGACACCATCTAAATCCGTTGAAACGACACCGTATGAATTATGGTTTGGGAAGAAACCTAAATTATCGTTCCTTAAAGTTTGGGGTTGCGAAGCCTATGTAAAGAAGTTACAGCCGGACAATCTTGAACCCAAAGCGGAAAAATGCGTCTTCATAGGATACCCAAAGGAAACTATTGGGTATACCTTCTATCATAGATCCGAAGGCAAAATCTTCGTTGCCAAGAATGGATCCTTTCTAGAGGAGGAATTTCTCTCGAAAGAAGTGACTGGAAGGAAAGTAGAACTCGACGAGGTTGTCGAACCTTCTCTCAAACTTGCGAGTAGCACAGCACCGGAAGAAGTTCCTGTGGTGCCTGCACCAATGAGAGAGAAAGCTAATGATGATGATCATGAAACTTCGGTTGTAGTTGCTACAGAGCCTCGCAGGTCAACGAGAACTCGTACCACTCCTGATTGGTATGATCCCGTTATGAGTGTCATGTTGGTGGACAACACCGATGACCCTGCGACATATGAGGAAGCGATGATGAGCCCAGATTCCAATAAATGGCAAGAAGCCATGAAATCCGAGATTGGATCCATGTACGAAAACCAAGTATGGACTTTGGTGGACTTACCGGATGGCCAGAAGGCTGTCGAGAACAAATGGATTTTCAAGAAGAAAACAGATGCTGATGGTAATGTTACTGTCTATAAAGCTCGACTTGTCGCAAAAGGGTTTCAAAAAATTCAAGGAGTTGACTACGATGAGACTTTCTCACCTGTAGCAAAGCTAAAGTCTGTGAGGATTATGTCAGCAATCGCTGCATATTGCGATTATGAGATATGGCAGATGGATGTCAAAACAGCGTTCCTCAATGGAGACATTGATGAAGAGTTGTATATGATGCAACCCAAAGGTTTTGTCGATCCTAAAGATGCTAACAAGGTATGCAAACTTCAACGGTCCATCTATGGATTGAAGCAAGCATCCCGAAGTTGGAATCAACGTTTTGATAAAGTAATCAAAAGTTTTGGTTTTATACAAACTTATGGAGAAGCTTGTATTTACAAGAAAGTGAGTGGGAGCTCTGTAGCATTCTTAGTACTATATGTAGATGACATATTGTTGATTGGGAATGATGTAGACCTTCTTAATAGTGTCAAGGAATATTTGAATAATAGTTTTTCAATGAAGGATCTTGGCGAAGCAGCTTACATATTGGGCATAAAGATTTATAGAGATAGATCGAGATGCCTAATATCATTGTCACAAAGTACATATTTGGACAAAGTTCTAAAGAGATTTGGAATGGAAGATAGCAAGAAAGGGTTCTTGCCCATGTTGCCCAATACGACCTTGGGTAAAACTCAAAGTCCGACAACGGCAGAAGATAGAGAGAGGATGAGTAAGACTCCCTATGCCTCATCCATAGGATCTCTAATGTGTGACATGCTATGTACTAGACCCGACATTGCATATGCTATTAGTTTAACTAGCAGATATCAAAGTGATCCAGGAGTGGATCATTGGACAGCGGTCAAAAACATCCTTAAGTACTTGAGAAGAACTAAGGATATGGTTATTTCTTATGGAGGTGATGAACAGCTCGTTGTTAATGGTTACACCGATGCTAGTTGGAACACCGATCCAGATGATTCTAAATCACAATCTGGATACGTATTTACTTTGAATGGTGCAGCAGTTAGCTGGAGGAGTGCAAAGCAAAGCGTTGTGGCAAGATCTTCAACTGAATCAGAATACATGGCTGCTTCGGAGGCTTCACAAAAAGCAATATGGATGAAAGAGTTCATTACAGAGCTCAGTGTGGTTCCTAGTGCGCTGGACCCAATGTCAATCTACTGTGATAACATGGGTGCCATAGCCAACGCGCAAGAACCAAGGTCACACAAGAAGCTGAAGCACATCAAGCTATGTTTTCACGCTATTCGAGAACATGTCCAAGATGGTGACATAAAGATTTGCAAAGTACACACAGATCTGAATGTGGCGGATCCGTTGACTAAACCTCTCCCGAGGGCAAAACATGACCAACACCAAACTGCCATGGGTGTTCGGTATATTACCATGTAATCTAGATTATTTGACTCTAGTGCAAGTGGGAGACTGTTGGAGATATGCCCTAGAGGCAATAATAAATGTAGTTATTATTATATCTTTGTGTTTATGATAAATGTTTACATTCATGCTATAATAGTATTAACAAGGAAACATTAATACTTGTGTGATTTGTAAACTAAAATTGAAGTCCCTAGTAAAGCCTCTATATAACACTAGCTTGTTGGTTAATAAATGATTGTGGTTTCCCTATCATGAACATTGAGATGTTATTAACAACAAGATCATATCGTTAGGAGAATGATATGGTGGACATACTCCTATAGATAAGCGTAGCATAAAGATCAAGTCATTTTAATAGTTCAATTGTTATATGCTTTTTGATACATAGTAACCTAATTCCGTCGACCATGAGATCATGCATATCACCTTCATCGGAAGGATGCTTTGATGACATCAAACACCACACCATAACTGGGTGGCTATAAAGGTGGCATTGAGTGTTCGGAAAGTATTGGTTGAAACACATGGATCAAGAATGGGACTTGTCCATCCATATGACGGATAGATATACTCTGGACCCCCTCGGTGGAATGTCATCCAATTATCTTGCAAGCATGTGACTGGCTCACAAGGGATCACATATCACGGGAACGAGAAAAGAGTACTTATCAGTAACGAGGTTGAACTAGGTATGCAGAGATACCGACGATCAAAACCTCGGATAAGTATACTATCGTGAGACAAAGGGAAATTGCTATCGTATGTAAGTGGTTCATTCGATCACAAAGTAATCATAGAAATATGCGGGAGCCATATGAATTTCTAGATTCCTCTATTGGTTATTGTTCAGAGAAGTGTCTCGATCATGTCCGCATAATTCACGAACCGTAGGGAGACACACTTAAGGATTCGACGTTGTTGAGTAGTTATGGAATGATGAGTAAGAGACTGAATGTTGTTCGGAGTCTCGGATGGGATCCGGGATATCACGAGGAGATCCGGAATGGTCCGGAGAATAAGATTCATATAAGGAAAGTCCTTTTTCGGGGTTGGAGAATGGTTCCGGTGTTTTCATCAGGAATGTTCTAGAAGGTTCCGGAATGTCCGGCACTTCGGAGGGGAAGGGTACATGAATGTGTCATAACAAGTTGGAATGGTTGCATCATGTACTAGGTGTCATCGCTGAACAAAATAAAGGGATAAATCAAATCCTAGTTTGAAAAGTCAAACGCCAATTTGAAAAGTCAAACGGCTATTTTGTTTGGTGGAGGGAGAGTAGGAAACCTACTTGGGGAGGAGTTCCTCCTCCACCGCCTTGACCCAGTTGGGGAGGACTCCTCCCTTGCGCCCATACACCTATATAAGGAGGGGCAGGGCTGCCCCTCCTAGACATAACACCACGCCCCTCTAAACCTAAACCCTAGCCACCGCCGCCCACCATAGCCGCCGCCTAGGGTTTCTCCCCTAGCCGCTGACTTGGGCTTCCCCAAGCCCTAGCCACCGGCCCTAGCACCTCTCTCCTTGGTGCGTCTAAACCCTAGATCACCGAGGCTCTCTCTCATACTCCACCATACTCGCTCCGGCTTAAGGCGAAGCCCTGCAAGATCTCCCCTCTACTTCCGGTACCACGCCGTCGTGCTGCCAGAATCGCAAGGAGAGTGCTACAACCTCCGCTGCCTGCTGGAACAAGGGAGAGGAAGGTCTTCGTCGAGTACCGAACGTGTGACATACTGCGGAAGCGCTGCCGGAACGCAACGCCGGAAGGATCATCTACACGATCTTGAGATCGGGAAGAGTACAACTACATCACCCACGAGAATCCTCTCTCGTTAAACACTTTGGAATCTTCGAGGGTGAGTTATTCCATCGACTCGTTGCTACAATCTAGTAGATAGATCTTGGCTTGTTTGTTTGTATGCGGTAGAAAATTTTTGTTTTCCATGCTACGAACCCCTACAGATGGGCAGGCGACGGTGGCGACATGGCTACGGGCGGCTAGAGGCATGGCCGGCGGTGGAGATCGCTTGGTGGTCTCCTGGCGATGCTCTATGACTTTAATGCGCGCGTAGGGGCGGTGCGGTTTGGTCTGGAACGCGCGATGCAAAGGCGGCGTCTTCGACGGCGAGCGGTGGCTGTGCGGCATGGGGCGGCGAACATGGATGTCTGGCGGTCTCCTGGGTTGGTGGCGATCATGTATGCACGCGGCGAGGGTGGTGCGCGGTCTGTGGGCGTCGGTCGAGCGTGGCACTCTGGCGCATGCTCGGCATGGTTCTTTGGCGAGCTAAGCGGTCCGTAAGGGTCCAAGGTTCAGCTAGCGCTGCTGGCTGGGTGAGGAGTGGCGATGGATGGTGGGCTGCCTCGCAGACAAGGTTGGCACGGCTAAATATCTTCCTAGCTTGCTGTCTCCACTGGGGTGGCATGGTGAGCTTCGGCTGTTCACCATTGATGTCATTGCCCAGCTTACAGTGAGGCTAGTTCTTGGTTTAACTTGCTAGATGATCTACTGAGATGGTTGTGACCTAGAGAGGGGACAAGTTAGGCTTCAATCACTGCTCACAATAGTGTTTAGGATTTTGATGATTTGTGTCTGCAAGGTGTTTAATAAAATGGCCGCAAGAATTCAAGTTTTGAATTTTGAAAAGATTTTTGGTGGGTGTGCTAGGTTGGTGCTGGTGAGTCTGCAGATGCTTGGGTTTTGAAAGTTGAGCTTGTTTGAGTGGTTTTTGAAAAAGTGGGATCTTCTCATATGATAAAGATTCAATTTTGAACTGTCATTTAAACTATGCATTTGAAAGTTTCTAGATGATCAAATAGTGGGCCTTGATAATTTTTTATGAGTACAATCAAGGGGTGCAAAGATCCAGAAAAGTTTCTGTTAAGTTCTGAAAGTTTGGGACAGCCAAAGTAGGCATGGGAGTTAAATTGGTCAAAATGACCATTCCCTTATTTTATTTGTTTTGATTTATTTGTCTTTGAGAAAAGTTTGGAAATTATTCAGATGATGTTTATTTCACCTAAGAATCCATTTACAAGCAAAGGAACACACAAACAAGGTGGTTCAAAAGAATTCCAAATGAAATGCATACATCATGCATGCTTTCATATTTTTATTTTAGAAAAGTTTTTGTTAACCCTAATTTTGATGATTAGAGTTTGATGATCCAAGTTTAGTATTTTTGGGATGTTACAGCCATCCAGGACGCTGGCCGCACCAACGACTTCGAGGAAGCAGAAGTTCTTCCCATGGACACCAAGGCCGAGCTCGTCGACCCGGATCCACGGCCGGTGGCTACTCCCGCTTCCTACGCCTCCGTGTCCACCTCCTCCGCGAGCAACGCGCCGCTTCTAGTCAAAAAGCACGATGAATATTTCATATCTGATGCAGGTGGGCGTCTGGGTCCGTTCTTATTCAGTGTTGTCGTGGCCCTTGTCTTCCCAACATGTACAAAACACTCGTTATTTTTGTGTTCCTCTTTTGAGTACAACTACATAGACTGTTTGGTACGCTTCAACTTTTTAGTACATCATCTGCCTGCCCAATTCCTATGCAACTTTGTTTCATCTCCCCATCTAGATCTTCCAAGCAATTTAATGTGTAGTTTGTGAGCATCCCTAGTGATATTCTGTATCATGCTAGCTCTAACTTTTACTTAATCTGATGTATTTACTGGAGTTTAGAGAACTGAGTGTATGCATTAAAATGAGAAACTCTAAATTTGTTGTGGAGCATTTGAATGTTGTTATCATTTATAAATTGTAGATAGGAAGACATGTGCCTTTTGCAAAAGTGTTGCTTGGTTGGCATGCGTGAATCACGGTCCTGGCTGCTGTTTATGGACCACCCAAATTTATGATTGCAGATGTTATGTGATCTTTCCTTGTAATCCTGATACAATAGCTGTACACAATTCCATTCCTCTTGTACGCAGATTCTATACCTGGTGCATTAAAAAGTATATGATCTAGTTATAGACCATTCCATGACTCTTGTGCAGATTCTGTTTATAATACAATTAAGTATAAAAAATTATGTGCTCTAGCTATACCAGATTAAGTTTTCTGTGTGCACTTTCTTGGTGCTTGTGTACTGCAAAAAATAGTGTTGCATGCTGATCATTTGGGCACATTCTTTCCATATATTGCTTGCTGACAGTTATGTGCAATTGTCATATTACTTTATTTACCCTTAATTCTGCACCTTAGTTCATCGTACTTTGTGGTCCCCATTAAATGTTACAAATAAACTAAATGCTCCAAGTCATGCATGTGAAGTATATGGCCAACTAATGTACGAGCACGGTCAGTTTTGCACACACACATAATCAAATTAAAATGATATCTGATATAATTGTTTTAAATGAACGCAATGGTCCACCTTGAAATTACTAGTGCATTAGTTGGTCATGATATTAGCTACTCTTATCTTGAACTATTCAAATATTACCTTCACTCTGCTAGGGTTAATAAATTTACCACTTTGAGATTTTGATTCCTACTTTGTGTTTCCGAGTGTCAGCTTTGTGAATAAGTGTCAATACACTAACTTTTGTATTGATTCGTCTTGAGTATTAATGAGGGTGACTTATTTGTTCTTTAGGTAAGTGATTAATTTTCCATGTTATCTTCGCCTTCTATTCCTGTTTTTGTTGGTGTCGTGTTTTGTTTCCCCCTGAAGGTCAGAGTGGATATTGCCATCTTGGTTATATTCATGTTGGCTGATAATGGAGTCTTGGAGAATATTGATTTCCTCTATTCCAATTAAATATCGATTTATTGCAACCACTAGTACTATGTCGAAGATAATGATATATAATTGTTACATGGTATACATTGGAGATCCACTATGGAGCATGTTTTCCTCTAGTAGCAGTAGTACTACTACTAGTTTATGTATATTCATATGTAGGTATAAGACCTCTATCATGTATAAGTATCCTCATGTATAACAAATATGTGCTGAAATGTCTGAGCGTACTTTAAGTAGAGAATTAACCATAATGAAACGTGCCTTATTATATTTCGTTCACCTCTTGAAAGAATTTCTATGCTAATTTTATCTAAATATCAAGAATAAACTGTTACCCATTCTTATCATCTTGTTTAAATACCTGATTCTCCTATGCATTTGCCTCCTGCTTATTATATAACGCCAAAAGTATTTTATTCTACCTTTGTCGGAGCCAACTTAACTCTTATTTTTTAAAATTCTTTGGCTTATTGTAAAATTTTGCTTAATCGCAGGCCCCGGGGAGATATGATGCTTACCCGTGTGCTGGGGCACATCAACCCCGACCACGGCACCAGTTTCACATCATTGATTTCAGACGCAGCGGCACTTACATCTCTAGATTAGGTAAGTGTTCAATTTAACCTATTCAATACAAATATCGAAACTGCATGTGATGAAAATATGCCTATTCTAAATTGAATTCAACTTTCTTCTTTGTTAAATACATAAATGCACTACCTAAATATGCAAAAACTTGTTCAAGCCCTGCTTTTGTGGAGAGTTTTGTTCCACTTATCTTAGAAAACTAGTGGCTAGAGATGGTACATAATTGCATTCGACTCATTTGATGTAGAGGCATGTTTGTTGGAATATACTTCTATTTGCATAACCAACTTTTGCTTATTTCAACTTTTGTTTACCAACTCTTTTCATTTACTTGGCTCCTTGTCTACAAAAGATTGTAAAATAAATTCTGCTCAATATTTTCGATACTAGTTTGATTGGTCACTTCCAACAAATCTAGACTGCGCATTAAATCTGTTTATTACAATAGCCACCTGATATTAAGTACTATGGACACCTGATGTTAAGTACAATAGCCACCTGATGTGCACCAGAGCGCGCAGGAAATCTGTTTATCATTTCATTCCCTTTGAAAAAAGAGTCATTTGCAGATCTTTACTACAACATTACCTAGTTATACGTCATGGTACCTTTCAGCTCTCTTATCTAAGGAATGAATCTGTTTGTGATATATGCCAAGTGCTAAGGATGGATGGTTACTTATCTGTTAGTGTACTTTGTGTGCAAGGATGGTGACTTCCCTTTTTTAGCTCTTTCCGTGTTAACCATTGTTGCATTAATGGATTATCTGTTTGATCGATCTGATCCTCCTCTACATGTTTTATTTTGCATCTGTTGTATGCAGATATCGTCATCTTCGCCCGCGCCAACCAGTCCCAGAAGCTGGCCAGCTCCTACCTCTACAAGGGGACCAATGGATGCGCCTCACATGGATGCTTTTCTAGGTCGATGCCCATGTTATTGATCAATGGGAGCATCCTGGTAAAATTTCCTTTCCCTCATTTTGTGGATGCGCCTCACAGGCATGCTTTAATATTTCACTATGTGTTAATACACGCTGTTATGTAACTTGAGATGTCTTCTGGAACAATTTGCTTTGGTCCCTCATATGAAATATAACAAATTTAGTTTGTCCTGTGATATTGACCTTGTGGGAATTACTAGCATTTCTGACTTCTTTTATTGTTTAAGGTTTATGCTTCTTCTAATCTACAATATCAGCTCTAGTGGACTGTGCTCTTATATCCTTGTATGTTGCAACTCGAAAGTTTAAATGTATTCATCTTTGTGGCAGGTATGATAACTGGTGTAGCATATGAGGCTATTAATGCCGACAACATTGACAGTCAATCTTCTACTGCACATCAGTAGAAGACAATACATCTTGACAAAATTTCCAAGGTTTATTCTTCTTCTACTCCACATAAGTAACAATTTTCTGAAACTTTGCAACTACTCCTAGTAACAGTAGTGCAATATGTTGTTTGAACTATAACCTGTTGAATATTATTAGTAGTGCACTGTTGTTTGAACTAGAACGTGTTCTCATTTTCTGTAGTTTGATTTTTTCTACTGTTTAATTTGAGGAAGATTTTTCTGTTGTACTAGAAACATGCGTTTAGGTTTCAAAACCATATTGTATAATGAAAAATGCACATCAATTATAATTGCACATTTACATATTTTCATGGTTCATAATTGTTGTTCATAATCATGCTCCATCTTATTTTTAGTCTTGATGTGCCAGAACGGGAGGAGATAACGTTGATTCCGTCAGTCCAGGAAAGTGGGAAAGCCACGACGGAGCTTGACCTTGGACATTGTGGGTGTGATCGTAGTGTAATAGAGTTACTGTTATGTTCCTGTGTATGATTTGATGTATTACAATATTGAAAATTGATGTTTCGTTCCTGTGTATGTTATAAAATATTGATGTAACTTGTTGAAGTTGTGTAAATGGATCTGAAAAGGTTGTGGACTGGAATAAAATTCAAATTTAAATAAAACACAATTAAATGACTGAATAAAAAAGGAAGAGCCTGTAATAAGGCCGTATCCCATAGAAAAAAATAGACCTTAAAATGCTAGGGCCCAAAACAAAATGCATCGTTAAAAAGCTATGTCTGAGAAAGTAAAGGCTACAAATATTGGGTCTGGCCCATCTAAATGAAAAGAAAAAGCCCATATAATTAAAATGAAAAGGCTAGAATTGTTGGGCTTGGACTACATAGACGACCGGATGGACTAGGCTAAATTCACACCACGACGATTTAATTTAGTCACAATTTTGCCACGTAGGATCGGCCACGTAGGATCTGACTTGGACAGGCTAGAAGGCTCGTGACGATATTGGATCGTCATAGACGTTATGACGATCCAATATCGTCATAGACGGTTATGACGATTTTAAAAAAAACATCGTTTAGTTCATTTGCGACACCCAGCTTTTGACGATCTCAAAATCGTCATAGAATCATCATAAACATACTACTATGACGATTCTGTGACAAAAATAGAGGGTCATATATAGCCAGAGTCCTTGTAGTGAGTGAAACTCATTCTATTATAATAATAATCTAGGGAAGGGCATATGTTATCAAAAGATGCACGTAAAGCATTAACATCATTGTATAGTAAATTGAAACAATTGCACCATTCATTAAGTGATAATGTATAATTTTTGTTCATAAGTTGAAAAGAAATCATGTCCTCTCAGTGCCATGTTTTAACGGTGCTTTTGAAAGAACATAAAAATTCAAGAATTAACCGGCGATAAGTAGGCGCATCATGATATACAAAGTTTTGCAGGCAACTCTATTGCAAAGTAAATTGAAATCATTAGAAATACCGAGTTGATTCAATATAATGGGACAATCCGACTTGGTTGTCTTCACTTCTTTGTTCTTGATCCCGTTGAAGCGATCATGTTGGAGCTCATCCCTAAACCGTATCCCCATGCAGTCCTGAGCTGCAGCGGATGATGAGGGTTCGACTCGCCAATGCCCATTGTTATGTACTTGGGTTATGGAGAAGATGGGGATGCTGGAGATCGTTAGATGGTTAAAAGACATGCAAGAATGGGACACGAGGTTTAGCCAGGTTCAGGCCCCGGAGCGAAAACCCTACTCCTTCTTGTTTGTTCTTGATTGATGGCGGAACCGAAAATTACAGGGGTGCGCAGATGCACTCTGGCGTGAGGTGTGTGTATGAGTTGGAGAGAGAGAGAGATATCATCCTCGTCGTGCCCTCCTGGCCTTTATATACATAGGCCAGGTCCCGGGGGTAGGCCGAGTCGGTTACAAGTTAGGGTTTCACCCTTGAATATTCTATCTACAATTTGATCATGTCCTTCAAGGAATCAAACTTCTACTCGGCTTGGGACACCCGAAGTCTCCTTGGGAAGCAAGTCTTCACGTGGGCCTTCCCTAGGCTGGACCGGGTATACCAATATGAGGTACCCGTAGGGCATATCCATGTCAGTATCCCCCGAGTGTTAAGTCGAATCATAGATTCGACTGGAGACTTTATAGTATTTCGGGCGCTTCTCATCCGAACCTATTTTTGGGTGAATATATTAGTTCATAGGGATTGTTGATATGTGTGCCTGACTCGCCCGACAAATCAGGGTAAGTTCACTATCTTTGGACAAAACAACACGATCTTCTTCAGACTCGAGTCCCCGGACTCGAAATCGAAACAATACTGACGTAATTCGACTCAAGCCGTTGAGGTCTTTACAGGAGTAGAATTCTATTGTTTTAAGTTAAGTACCCAACACGTCCGTCAGGATTTTTCATCATGCATGCTGACACGGTATGGTACCGGCAGAGCGCAGTCAGGTGCGATATCAGGCCATCAGATGATATATGTAGGTCTTATCTTTGCGTCATAGACCCAGCATCCGAAAATTTATCACCGTGGAGGTGTTTCGGGTGACAAAGGAGACAGCTTCTTACTTAGTGTTAATTTTGGCAAAGTTGCCAAAAAGATTTTTGTCATGTGTGATCTGAAGGATCTCATCCGAATAGTTCATAGGGCACGCGTCCAGTGCTCCTTATGGGAGTAGCCCCCGAGTGTCTATTCAAGTTTTAGACTCGAGGGGAGACTTGAAATCTGCGGATGTAATCAACGCCTGACACTTTTTCGAATGTGCAGTCAGCGCTCCTTATGGGAGTAGCCCCCAAGTCCATAATGGAGTCGTAGACTCGACGAAGGACTCGAAGATTACTTCGAGGCAGCATTTTCACCAATTTAATTGCTCAGGTGCGCGGCCAGCGCTCCTGATAGGAGTATCCCCGAGTAGTTCGTTGAGTCGTAGACTTGGGTAAGTACTTTTTGTTCATTCGAAAATTTTGACCCATTGCTGGTTTTTGCTTTGATGATGTCATTGCTAACGCTTGATGAGCTCAACCGTCTGCGGAAGCAGCCTTGCGATGAGACGATCGTGGGTCCCACATTCTGGCGATAATTATGGCAATAATTTTGGCGATTTGACTAGTCACTCGTAATTTTGGCGATAATTACGGTGTCTCCTCGATTCCCGTGCGTAGTGGACGGAGTGCTCGCGAAGTTTTGGGGAGGCTGTTGACACGTGTATGGTGTGATGATTGACATGCGCTATAGCTTCTGAATCAACGGCCCTGCTTCATCTTCTTTGTCCTTTTATACTGTGGGGAAACCAGAGTAATTTACCCCTTCGCCATTTGCTTTCATCTTCCCCACTGCTGCCATTTCCTGAGCTCGTGCTTGCGCGCTGGACATTCTTCGTGTCTTTCCTTCCTCCTTTCTCCGATCTCATCGAGTCGCTCGCCGTGTCGCCAAGATGGGAAAGGCGAAGAAGAGTTCCTCTGTTGCAGCGGGATCGAGCACCGCTGGTGCTACAAAGAAATCCGCCGCTGCCAGCCGCGTCACCGATGGTGGGTGGCGGCGCTCCCAGATGAGGGATGCGTACCTGAATCCCCTGCGTGATGCTGGCCTCATCTCCAAGAACAAGAGTGACGCCATCCTTCCGAAGGAAGAGGTAATTCCAGACCCACCCGAAGGGTTTCTAGTTATGTTCTATGCCTTTGTTGTTCACGTCCTTTCCTTGACTGCCCACGAATTTTTTTGTGGGCTTCTTTTTCTCTGTGGGCTACAACTCCACCAATTGTTGCCCAATTCGCTTCTTCATATCGCGTGATTTATAATGCTTTGCGAGTGCTGGCTCGGTATTGAGCCATACTTTGGCCTCTTCAGGAGACTCTATTCTCCTAAGAGGAAATTTGGCACCGGTGGCGTCTATCCACTAGCTTGGTGCGGGGTTTCCATCCTCCCCACTGTTCAAGTTTTCTCCTTCTATCTCTGCGAGTCCAACACTACGGGTTTGCTCCATTCGACTCCAGCAAGAAGATCATCTAAAAGCGCTCATGGTCAAACGACATCATGGAGGGTGAATCCGAGGAGGTGGAGAAGCTGTACCAGCGGGTGGAGGCGCTCCAGCTGGTGCGAGGCAAATATGTTAGTGGTGTTGAAATCATCCGCACTTTCCTTAAGCGTCAGCTGCAGCCGCTCCAAGAGAGAGCACATCCGATGTTCTTTGTACTCTGGCGGCAGTGACCTGACCAGAGTGCTAGCAGAGGATATGTCCTCGACTGACATCGACCGGGAGCTTCGACCTTTGTTGAAGCACAAGGCCGATGAGGAGCTGTCGGGGAAGTCTCGGACTTCCCCCTTTCACGCCAAGAAGGAAGTCCCTCGGGTGAGACCTGCAGTTGCATGTAATGCCTTTTCAAGTGCTTATGCTTGTTATTTTGCTTGATTTATTGTTGCATTTGTCTTGTTCCGTAGGAGTTGAAGGTGGCGGGCATGATGCCACCTCTTCCTGATAAGTTCGAGGCTGCTCTAGATGGTGGGTACGCGAAGTCTGATTCCGAACTCCCCCCCTTCTCATTTGCCTACCACCGAATCCCCCGAGCAAAGGGATGTCTCGCGAGAGGTCCAGGAATGAAAGTTCGGATGGAGAAATGCTGCCGACGCCAAGCGGTCCTGCCTTCCTTGAGCGTCATGCTGGGGACGAGGGTGCGTCCTCCCCTATTGCTGATGTGTCCATTCAGGCCATAGCTCCTCAGACGCCGGCCAATAATAAGAAGAAGGATAAGAGTGATGTGCTAGTTTTTGACTTGTCTGATATTCCCTCGTGAGTTTTCTGTTACCTTTGTACTTGTAATGTGCTAAGTTTTAGCTTACTGTTTTCTTGGTTATCCTGACATTCTTCGAATGGGGTAGGAGGAACTTCTCAGATGAATCCCCCGAGGAGAAGATTGACGAGATGCATGGGGAGGCAAAGGTGGTCGCGCCTTTCCCGAAGATGGTGGCCGACTCCGATGATGATCAGTCGAGCTCCTCGAGTCCAAGGAATCATACGGTCATTGCTCGGAAGACGCAAATCAGACTCTCAGAGACTTCGGGTGATCACTTAACTAACTTATCTTGTCTCATGAGCGAGCCCCCGAGCCCTCTTATTGCCCTAGCTTGCTACTTCTTTTCTGCAGCCCTTCATCCACGACGTCAATCACCTGGGCCAACAATACCTTTCCTTGGAGGGCAACCTCGAGAAACTCCAAGGTGTGTAGATTCCTTCTGTTCGATTGGGAGTTCGAATAAGTACTATTTGTGCTGACTTTTTTTTGTTGAATATTGCAGATGAAAACAATGAGGCCCTCCGCAAACTGAATGCACTCAAAAAGAGTCTTGGCCAACGGAGACCAAGGCGAAGGATGTTGCGGAGGCCCTTCAACACAAAAAGCAAGAGGCCTAGGACCGTGAGCAGCAGCTTGAGACTGCCACGGCGTCCCGGGAGAAGTCCATGGCGGATAAGCTTATGGCTGCTGCCAAAGCGTTATCTGGTAATGCACGCTACATTCCTTTTCATGATCTTGCATTCTTCGGGTGTGACTCCTTTGTCTCACTCAAACTTTGTTGCATCCTGTAGATGCTACTGGTGTTGTGTTTGATCGCAGCGTCCTGGAGCATGGGGATCCATGGCAGATGCCATTGCGGCGATCAAAGATCGCTGCATCTCTGTTGTGTAATCGCTAGGCAAGTCCATGGAGGTCCTCGCCCGCTTCTACAAGGAGGTCAATCCGAAGGGTGTCGCCTTTGATGACGTTGAATCCTTAGCGGAAGCCTTGGCGGGTGACGCCCCCGCGAGCTACAAGAGGGTGCAGAAGGATGTAGGTGCCGCCATGGGTCTAGTGATGGCGGTGGTGTCGGGCGCACAGCTGGATCTTCAGCAGATCACCTCTAGGATGCCGACGGCAGCGGATGGCACCAAGGTAGCATTTGCTCCTTTCGCCTCCCGCTTCAAGAACTTTGGCCCGAAGTTGATTGACCTCCTAGCCGCATATGTGCAGGAGCAGCAGCGGGTGGCCAAGTCTAGAGTCCCGGAGTCCGAAGTTGCTCTGGATGTGTCTGCCTAGGTCTTCTGCATCATAGTTGTAGTAGTATTTTTATTTTTCTCTGCCCGTGCGCATGTAATACTTCATGTTGGACAAGTTTACTCTACCACGTAGTGGTTAATTTATGTAAATATAAGTGTCTATTTTGACTGCTATTAAATGCCTTGATTTTTATGCTCTGTTACTTGTACACCCTTAGGGTCCTTCCAGTGCTGACTCGGTGGTCACACCTCCTCCTTTCTTTGGTGCTCGTCCACCGCCGAGTGAGATGTCGCAATTGCCACTGCTGCGAGATCGTACCCGAAGCTTGGAGAAGGACGTTCTCATGATCCATGGTCATGAAGACGTTTGGAAATCCAAGACTGGACAAGGCATTGCTAGAGAAGAATTTCTCCTTGAGGAACCGCGGCAAGTTGGTGAGCAACTCCAGTGTAAGTCGCCTTGATCTTCTTGTTCTTTTTCGAGTGCGTCGGTCCCTCATGTCTTCTAAACTGCTTCTTCTGCATGCAGTTGTGAATATTCTTCCGAAGGAAGAGAAAGAGCATGTTGGGATTCGAATGAATTGCTTAACACAACAGGAGTTGGAGGCCGGTGGCTTCTTCTAGATGGACCGCGACCGATCAATTGTTCTCGCAACAGTTCAAGACCGCATCCATCAAGTGCTTCGGGTGCTGAAACATGCAAGGTCGTCACTCGCAGCAATCTGGGCCACGATATTTCCTTTGGATGCAGCTCCCTCTAGCTTCTTGGGCTTGTTGGGCAAGTTTCGAGATACAGTGGCCGTGAAGGAACTTGTGCGTCATCAGTTGGTGGCGGGTGTCAAGGCAGCACTATCACTTGTTCTATTGCATCATCGCGATGTCAACCTTGAGGAGATAGAAGTTGGGCAACCTCCTCCTCTGGATTGTATGGCATGGGACATGCATCTGCATTATGCAGCAGTGGCACCACATGCTGAAGAAATCGTAGGCGTTTTCGAGGAGCGGACGAATGTCCTTATCTAGCACGGTTAAGTCCTGTAAATAGAAAACAAAACAATGTAAAGTCTGTATATTGTTGAGTGGGCTTTGGCGCCCTTTTAAAGTTGTATGTATTGGCACACAGTGCATTGTTTGACTATGGGTTGTGCATGTCCTTTTCGTTAACCTAACGTGGTCAGCTACTTAGGGTTTATGTGTTATTGTCAATCGACGAAGTCGTAAGGTGAGGTGCGGCCCTCGAGCATTTTTAACGATTTAAATGTATGCAAGAGAGAAATTTTGGGCCAAGAGACTTAGCTTTTATTCATCGTAATGTAGGGGGTACAGTGTTTGGCTAAATAGCCTTATTGAAAGTAAAAGACAACTAAGGGTAGAAGCATCACAACCGTGTGACGTTCCAGGTGTTGGAGTATTCGACTCCGGACTCGACCTCCTTTAGGCGATAGGCGCCACCTGTGATTACTTTAGTGACTACATAGGGTCCTTCCAAGGGTGATTCGAGCTTCAGGTGTCCTTTCTGCTTGAGCCGCAGGACAAGGTCTCCTTCGACGAAGGACCTTGGTCTCAGCCGACGGCTTTGGTAGTTGCGGAGGTTCTGTTGGTACACCGCTAAACGGGTCGCAGCGATGTCTCGAGCCTCGTCCAGCATGTCAACGACGTCTTCGAGTGTGGCTGATGATTCGGCTTCGCTGTAGGATACTACCCGTGGGGCCTTGTAGCATACCTTAGCAGGCAGCATGGCTTCTTCTCCATGTACCATGAATAAGGGCGTGTGTCATGTTGAGTTGTTTGGCATTGTGTGCAGGCTCTATAGAATAGAGGGTAGCTCGTCTGCCTAGGTGATACGTCGGAAACGTATCTATAATTTTTGATGTTCCATGCTTGTCTAGTATCTAATTTTCTTTGCTTTGTCTTCACTTTGAGGTGTTTTTATATGTTTTATGGTACTAACCCATTAACAAGATGCCACAGTGCCAGTTGCCTGTTTTCTTCTGTTTTTGGTTCCAGAATGGTAGAAAATCAATATTCTCGGAATTGGACGGGACAAAAGCCACAGTCAATATTTTACCGTGGGGAACACGGAGCCAGAAGACGAGACGAAGGAGGGCCTCGAGGGGGCCACACCCCCTGTCCGCGTGGGTGGGCCCACCCCACGCTTGGGGGGAGGGTGAAGCCTCCTCAGGCACCCCCTTGGCCTCCCTCTTCGCCTATAAGAAGCCCCCGATGCCTAAACCCTAACTACCCGATCAATATTCCATGAACCCGTCTGTAGCCGCCACCACCATTGTCCCTAGATCAAGGGGATCTAAAGCTCTTCCCGGCACCCTGTCAAAGGGGAGATCATCCAAGAAGCCTTCTTCTTCATCATGCCAGCCTCCGGTATGAAGCGTGAGTAGTTCCACCTTGGACTAAGGGTCCATTTAGTAGCTAGATGGTTGTATCTCCTCCTTTGTGCTTTCATGTATAGATCTTGTGAGCTCTATTCATGATCACGATCTCATCTATTTGTAGTCATGCATGTTGTGTTTGCATGGACCCGATGGATATTGAGATTACTATGTCAGATTGATTAATGGTTTTGTCTTATTAATTCTATCATGTTTGTTTTGTTTGTGATCTTGCATGCTCTCCGTTGTTAGTGGCTATCTTGGACAAGTAGTTGCTAGTGACTCTAAGAGGGGCTATTTATGCTCGATAGTTCGTTCATGCCTCTATTTAATCTAAGGGAAGTGACAGAAATCTCTAAGGTTGTAGTTGTGCTGCTGCCACTAGGGAGAAAACAACGGTCTCTTGTTCATGGAACAAGTGGATTGTTTACCTTACACACTTTGCTTAAAGCAGTTTTCTGTTGCTTGCAACTTAATACTGTAGGGGGTTCAGGTGATAACCCAAAGGCGGACTTCTAGTCATAGATGCAGTTGGATGGCGGTCTATGTATCTTGTTGTATTGCCCAATCGAATCTCATAGGATAATGATGTCTAGTATTGCATTGTTATGCCTTGCTCAGTCCTGTCAATTGCCCTCTATAATTTGTTTACCCAGCATGCCATGTTTGTTTATCTATGGAGAACACCTCTAGTGAACTATGGACCCCGGTCCAATCTTTACCATCGATACATCTTCCACTATTACTATTTAATTTCTGCAAACCACTATTTGTAGGGGTTCGTAGCATGGAAAACAAAAAAAATTCTACCGCATGCACACAAACAAGCCAAGATCTATCTACTAGATTGTAGCAACAAGTCGATAGAAGCACTCACCCTCGAAGATTCCAAAGCGGTTAACGAGAGCACATTCTTGTGGGTGATGTAGTCGTACACTTGCCGATCTCAAGATCGCGTAGACGATCCTTCTGGCGCTGCGTTTCGGGAGCGCTTCCGCAGTCGGTCACACGTTCGATACTCTATGAAGACCTTCCTCTCCCTTGTTCCAGCAGGCAGCGGAGGTTGTAGTTCTCCCCTCACCATTTCGACAGCACGACGGCATGGTGTCGGAAGTAGAGGGAAGATCTCTTAGGGCTTCGCCTAAGCCGGTGCGAGTTATGGTGGATCTAGGGTTTCCCGGTGATCTAGGGTTTAGAAGACCGGGAGGAGGAGGAGGTGTCGGCGGCAGCTAGGGCGACGACGACAGGCCAAAGCGGCGGCCTTGGCAAGGCTTGGCGGCAATGGCAGCGGCTCGGGTGTGGGAGGGCTAGGGATTGTGTGTTTGGGGCAGCCCCCCCTCTATTTATGAAAGGGGAAGCCTTGGGAGGGGTGGGTTTGAATCCAAACCCAAACCCAAGTTGGATTGAGAGAAGGACTCTTTCCTTCTTCCACTAGGAAACCATTGTTCCAGTTTGACTTTTCAAACTTCCCGTTTGACTTTCAATTTAGAGCTTTAATTCTCTCTTGCAAATATCCACACCAAGTGACCTAAGATATGATCCAATCATTCCACTCACCCATGACACATTCATGGACCATTCCCCTTCCGGACCGGTGAACCTTCTAGACCCTTCTAGAACCTCTCCGATGAAAACATCGGAATCTTTCCTGAACTCCGGAATCAGACTTTCCTTATATGAATCTTATTCTCCTGACCATTCCGGATCTCCTTGTGATATCCCGGATCCCATCCGAGACTCTGAACAACATTCGGTATCCCTACTAACATTCCATATCTACTAAAAACATCGAATCCTTAATAGTATGTCTCCCTACGGTTCATGAATTATGCGGACATGACCGAGACACTTCTCCGATCAATAACCAATAGAGGAATCTGGAAATTCATATGGCTCCCACATATTTCTACGATAACTTTGCGATCGAATGAACCACTTACATACGATACCAATTTCCCTTTGTCTCATGATAGTTTACTCATCCGAGGTTTTGATCGTCGGTATCTCTGCATACCTAGTTCAACCTCATTACCGTTAAGTACTCTTTTCTCCTTCCTGTGATATGTGATCCCTTGTGAGCCAGTCACATGCTTGCAAGCCAATTGGATGACATTCCACTGAGAGGGCCCAGAGTATATCTATCTGTCATATGGATGGACAAATCCCACTCTTGATCCATGTGCCTCAACACATACTTTTCGAACACTCAATGCCACCTTTATAGCCACCCAGTTACAGTGTGGTGTTTGATGTCATCAAAGCATCCTTCCGGTGATGGTGATTAGCATGATATCATGGTCGAAGGAATTAGGTTACTATGTAATAGAAAGCTTATAGCAAACGAACTATTCAAATGACTTGATCTTAATGCTACGCTTATCTATAGGAGTATGTCCATCATACCATTCTCCTAATGATATGATGTTGTTGTTGTTAACAACATCTCAATGTTCATGATCGGGAAACCACGATCATCTATTAACCAACATGCTAGTATTACAATGAGGCTTTACTAGGGACTCTAATTTCGTTTACAAATCACACAAGCATTAATGTTTCCGGTTAATACTATTATAGCATGAATGAAAACATTTATCATAAACACAAATATATAATAATAACCACTTTTATTATTGCCTCTAGGGCATATCTCCAATAGTCTCCCACTTGCACTAGAGTCAACTAATCCAGATTACATGGTAATATACCGAACACCCATGGCGGTTTGGTGTTGGTCATGTTTTGCCCTCGGGAGAGGTTTAGTCAACGAATCCGCCACATTCAGATCTGTGTGTACTTTGCAAATCTTTATGTCACCATCTTGGACATGCTCTCGAATAGCGTGAAAATGTAGCTTGATGTGCTTCAGCTTCTTGTGTGACCTTGGTTCATGCGCATTGGCTATGGCGCCCATGTTATCACAGTAGATAGACATTGGGTCTAGCGCACTTGGAACCACACCGAGCTCCGTAATGAACTCCTTCATCCATATTGCCTCTTGTGAAGCCTCCGAAGCAGCTATGTATTCCGATTCAGTTGAAGATCTCGCCACAACGCTTTGCTTTGCACTCCTCTAGTTAACTGCTGCACCATTCAAAGTAAATACATATCTAGATTGAGATTTAAAATCATCCGGATCGGTGTTCCAACTAGCATGGGTGTAACCATTAACAACGGGTTGTTCATTACCTCCATAAGAAAGAACCATATCCTTATGTAACATCCCAAAAATCATGATTTCAAAGTTTGCATATCATTCATGCATTCATAATCATTATAGGATCATTTTTGAAAAAACAGAAACATTTGTTGTCTATTATTTTATGTAAGCAAGGCAATGACCTTATTGCTACCTTGAATAAGAAAATACTTGTCTTGATCAGTAAAGAATTGAACTTAAGTTTGTTTGATATTTCTAAAGCTTGGCCAAGATTTTTCAAAACAAAAATATGAATTCAAACCATTCATATGACTATTGTAATTAAATAATTAAAGCATGCTTCAATTCTAAAACTTCAATGGGCCAAAGTAATTTGAGTTAACAACATTATTCTGTAGTCAAATATGTACATGTTTCACTTTACAAAAATCTAGAAGGTGTTTGAATTCAAACACATTTAAAAACATTTGAAAATGATTCCTGGTAATTCAATTAGAAAAAGAAAAAGGGAAAAGAAATGGAAAAGGGCCGGCGCCACTTATTCGGCCCAGTAGCAGATGCAGCCCACCCGGGGTTTTCCCTCTTCCCCTGTTTCTCACCGCGCCCACGCACACCCCCTCGCTGACCACTGGGACCCACCTGCCCCGTCATCATCGTCCCCAATCACCGCGCGCTGACCCGCTCCGCCGTTACCTCGCCGCAGTGATGCCGCGATTACTCTCTGCTTAAATTCCAGTGATTCACCGCGTGAATGCCGCCCCCGCTCTGGCTACAAAATCCCCTCCCCACCCTGCACATTTCCCCTCACTCCACTCGCTCGCTCCGCCACCAGGCTGCCCGTATTTCGTAGAACTCCGCCGCAGTACCGACGATCTCCGGCGGTTAATTCGGGTGAGAACTCCCCGCCCCTTGCCTTCTAGTCTTGCCAGTATGATCACTGCAACCTTGCGCATCTTCTAACACCACTGGTGTGTGCTAGGACTATCTAGAGCCTCGCCAACGTCGACGACTGCACGTGCCCGACGAAGCCAGCAACTCCGACGAGCTCCCCTGGTTAGTACAGACCGCGCCTTTCCTCTCGTTGACACCCGCGTGACCAGCATCATCTCGTGCATCTAACGCACTCCTTCTCTTGCCTTGGCATGACCTGTACCCTCGCCAGCAACGATGAACAAAAACGGCCGTCGCCAGAAGAAACTACAGCGAGCAATCCCCGTCGACCTCGAGCGCCCCTTCGGCAACCAAGCACACCTTGAGCATCAGCAACACACGGTGAACTCAGTGAGCATCCCTTCCTATCCCGCGCTTCCTGTATCGTCGGCACCATCCACGTCTGACGGCCCGCCTTGACCAATCCTGGCGCAGTCGCTTTTGGTTCGATTGATTTAGGCCGTTAGATCTAGATCTGATGCGTACGATTAGATCACTTAAGCGAAGCGGTACGTGCAGATCTGGCCGTGCGCTGTCACTTACATCCAACGGCCCACGTTGATCGATCCGGACGAACCGGTACGGGCCAATCAGACACGCCCACGTGTCTGGGTTTTAGATTTAAAATCTGAATTTAGATCTATTAGATGTTCAAACTTGCAAAATTCATAACTTTTGATCCACACGTCCAAATTTTGCAAATTTATATCATTGGAATCAGCATAAAGAGTACTTTCCAAACAAATACTTTGTTTAATTAATTGCTTCTGGAAACTTAGTTGTTTTTGTAGAGACATTTGTAAGCTTATTTTGTGTATAAAAATTAGTTGGAAAATGTTTTAAAGGACAAATAAAGTTAATTTGATGTATAAATGTTTAGTTTATCAATCAGTACTATTTACTTGCCTTTTTTGGTTTAGAAAAATCATCACATGGCATTTGCATGCATTCATGTATTTTTGTTTGATTATTTGGAATGTGAATTTGGTGCTATCATTTTATGTGTAGATTGTGGTGCGAGTGGTGATTGTGACAGTGAGGATTTTTGTTACTCCCCCAACTACCAAGGCAAGTGGTGCTTCATACTTTTTTCCCAATATTTTGAAAATGCATTAGAAATATTTTGTATAGGGCTTGCATGATAATTTTTATTAAGTATCTATATGCTATGCTTGGGAAATCCTAGTAGTTATAGAATTTTTAGAATTTTTCTAAGTTAAGATACTTACTATTGCCATGCTTAGCCTAGCTAGTAGAAACCAAGGGTGGACTATATACACATGCTATGGAAAATATTTCTAAGTCTTTGACTTGTGTTCTGCTTAATAAAACAACTAAGTGAATGAAACACCTAGGTGGAATGGTGGATTGGTTTATGTTGAGTGGTTACACAAGGCCAGGGGTCTGGTGAACCTTGTGTATCTCACTTGTGGAATGCCACCAAGGAACATGGGGATTTGAGATTCCATATGTTAAGAAGCTTCTAGTGCAGCCATATGGTATTATGGGCTCTGCCTTGATCATATAGGTTGCAATAACTTAGCCAAATGGACAGTTGGTGGTAGGGGATGATAGGTTTGGAGCGCGTCCATTTTGGTCTAAGGGAAGGCTTCTGAAAGGTCCTGTCTTGGTGAAAACCAAGTCTTGTGAAGAAAGTGCACCACATCTGCAGAAGGAAGAAACTAAGTACTTAGACGTGTCCCCGGTAATGGACAATTTGAGCATCAAGACATGGAAGCTATCAAGAATCTCCTCATCCCAATTTTCTAAGTTAAAACTTGTGGTTGAACAAGGGTGAAGGTTCACCAATTTCTATTGGAGATTCCTTGGGACTTTTTTCCAAACAAAAACTTAGTGTTTTAAACTGATAGGTAAAACCTATTTTGAGCAAAGCAAGCCTAAGCTACACTTAGCCAAATTCATGTAGTAACTAGATGCTAATATTCTACTAAGGTATCACTTGCCAATACTATTCCAATGAATTGACCCACTGTGGCTGTAACTTGTGATGTTGCAGGTTACTCTGATGAGGATTAGGGGTTATGAGTCTACACTCAACATGCTTGCCTGTGGCACATGAAGATGAAGACTTTTATTTATATTGTTATGATAAACTCTTGTACTAGCCTATGGCTAAGGAGTTGTAAAAGACTATGTTATCTCTGGAATGACGATGTAATAATGACCTTTGTTTCTGTGTACTTCATCTTAAACTGTGGATGCTAGCAATTGATCCAGGGACTAGCATTGCAATCACAGGGATCTTTACCTTTATAAAGGTGGTATATTACACCTTAGTTCTTCTCAAGTACTTAAGTATGTTTTTGACCGCTGTCCAATGATCCCCTCCTGGATCACTTTGATATCTGCTAGTCAAACTAACAGCATATGAAATGTCGGGTCTAGTACATAGCATGGCATACAAAGAGATCATATGGCTGAGGCATGGGGAGTCTTACTCATCCTTTCTCTATCTTCTGCCATTGCAGGACTTTGAGTTTTACTCAAGGTCGTATTGGGCAACATGGGAAAGAACCCTTTCTTGCTATCTTCCATTCCAAACCTCTTTAGAACTTTTCCCAAATATGTACTCTGTGGCAATGATATTAGGCGTCTCGATCTATCTCTATAAATCTTTATGCCTAATATGTAAGCTGCTTCGCTAAGATCTTTCATTGAAAAACTATTATTCAAATAATCCTTGACACTATTAAGAAGGTCTACATCATTCCCAATCAACAATATGTCATCTACATATAGTATTAAGAATGCTACAGAGCTCCCACTCACTTTCTTCTAAATACAAGATTCTCCATAAGTTTGTATAAAACCAAAGCTTTTGATTACCTTATCAAAATGTTGATTGCAACTTTGGGATGCTTGCCTTAATCCATATATGGACCGTTTAAGTTTGCATACCTTGTTAGCATCTTTAGGATCGACAAAACCTTTGGGTTGCATCATATACAACTCTTCATCAATGTCTCCATTGAGGAACATTGTTTTGACATCCATCTGCCATATCTCATAATCATAATATGCAGCGATTGCTAACAAAATCCTCACAGACTTTAGATTCGCTACTGGTGAGAAAGTCTCATCATAGTCAACTCCTTGAATTTGTCGAAACCCTTTTGCGACAAGTCGAGCTTTATAGACAGTAATATTACCATCAGCATCTGTTTTCTTCTTGAAAATCCATTTGTTATCGACAACCTTTCGGCCATCCGGTAAGTCCACCAAAGTCCATACTTGGTTTTCGTACATGGATCCAATCTCGGATTTCACGGCTTCTTGCCATTTATTGGAATCTAGGCTCATCGTCGCTTCCTCATATGTCGCAGGGTCATCGGTGTTGTCTACCAAAATGACACTCATAACGGGATCATACCAATCATGAGTGGTACGAGTTCTTGTTGACCTGCGAGGTTCCGTAGTAACTTCAACCGAAGTTTCATGATCAACATCATTATCTTCCTCTCTTATTGGTGTAGGCTCCACAGGAACTACTTCCGGTGCTGCGTTACTCGCGAGTTCGAGAGAAAGTTCAACAACCTCGTCGAGTTCTACTTTCCTTCTAGTCACTTCTTTCGAGAGGAACTCCTTCTCTAGAAAGGATCCATTCTTGGCAACAAAGATTTTGACCTCAGATCTATGATAGAAGGTATACCCAATAGTTTCCTTTGGGTATCCTATGAAGACGCATTTTTCCGCTTTGGGTTCAAGCTTGTCTGGCTATAACTTCTTTACATGAGCTTCGCAACCCCAAACTTTAAGGAACGACAATTTAGGTTTCTTCCCAAACCACAATTCATACGGTGTCGTTTCAACGGATTTAGATGGTGCCCTATTTAAAGTGAATGCGGTTGTTTCTAATGCATAACCCCAAAACGATAGCGGTAAATCTGTAAGTGACATCATTGAACGAACCATATCTAAAAGAGTTCGATTATGATGTTCGGACACACCATTACGTTGTGGTGTTCCCGGCGGTGTCAATTGTGAAAGTATTCCGCATTTCTTCAAATGCTCGCCAAACTCGTAACTTAGATATTCACCTCCACGATCAGAGCGTAAAAATTTAATCTTCTTGTTACGTTGATTCTCTACCTCACTTTGAAATTCCTTAAACTTCTCGAAAGTTTCGGACTTATGTTTCATGAAATAGATATACCCATATCTACTCAAGTCATCCATGAAGGTAAGAACATAGCGATAACCACCGCGCGATGCTACACTCATTGGACCACACACATCGGTATGTATGATTTCTAATAAGTCTGTAGCTCGCTCCATCATACCAGAAAATGGAGTCTTAGTCATTTTACCCATCAGACATGCTTCGCATCTTTCAAGTGATTCAAAATCGAGTGATTCAAGAAGTCCATCGGAATGGAGTTTCTTCATACGCTTCACTCCAATATGACCAAGACGACAGTGCCACATATAGGTCGAGTTATCACTCAATTTCAAACGTTTAGCTTCAATGTTATTAATGTGTGTATTACCACAATCGAGATTCAATAAGAATAGACCATCTAGCAAAGGTGCATGTGCATAAAACATATTACTCATATAAATCTAACAACCATTATTCTCGTGTAAGGTTCCCAACCTTTAATAAGGTAGAGATCCATGTGTTTACAATGCTAGTCCCTGGATCAATAGCTAGCATCCACAGTTAAGATGTAATATCAAGAAACAAAGGTCATAATACAACTTTATAACCAGGAATAAAATAATTTATTACATCTTACATAGCTCATTTGGCTATCTCATTACAATGCAGCAGAATATAACAATAGCATGGGGTCCTTCATCTTCAAAGTGCCACAGGCAGACATGTTGGTTGTAGACTCAACATGCTTGCCTGTGGCACATGAAGATGAAGACTTTTATTTATATTGTTATGATAAACTCTTGTACTAGCCTATGGCTAAGGAGTTGTAAAAAACTATGTTATCTCTGGAATGATGATGTAATAATGACCTTTGTTTCTGTGTACTTCATCTTAAACTATGGATGCTAGCAATTGATCCAGGGACTAGCATTGCAATCACAGGGATCTTTACCTTTATAAAGGTGGGATCTTAAAGATGGTATCAGAGCATTGTGTTGCCTGTAGGATTATGACCCTAGGATTGGATTAGAAACTAGTAAGTAAAAACTTTCAACACTTTGAAAATTTCCACCCTTGTCTTTGTCTTCTCGTAAACTTTTATAATCTTCTTCTCATCTCTATTTGTAGATGAACTCCATCAACGAAGCCGTAAGGAAGGGACCACTCATGACCATGACTTTGGAGTGTGAGACTGAATTTCCCAAGGCCCTCAAAAATAGTATGGTTACCATGGGGATACACGGTGCAGCTGTGTACAAAGGATTCCCTGTGATGGATGAAGGAGAAGAGTACTGGTGGGTGCAACTTCACTTGTACAAAAAAAAGGAAGACAACCACAAGGAGTCAGGATTCTGCATGGTCACCAACTCAAAAATGCACACAACACTCTTTGACTCTGCAAGAAATGCAGCTTGGAATGCTATCAAGGAGCTTGGTGATAGACTCAAGTGGAGAATGCTCAACACCCAAAATGACCTTAGAGAAGAAAAGAAGCATACCCAAGAGTTAGAGACTACCAACCAACAACTAAGGGGAGACATCATAGACTTAATTTGGGAGTCTTGTGAACAAGATAGATAGATGGCTACTAAGGATGCCCTAATAGCTATTTTGTCTAGTGAGTGAGAGTTGTAACGTACTTCATTAGTTGGACCACCAAACTTGTCGTTTTATTTCCAAAAATTTGTCTAAGTTATATTGAACCTTTAATGCTTGTAATGGATTTGTGTATGCCATGACTTGTGTGATTGTTGCAAAAATGTGCTTGTGATATTTTGTCTTGTGATTTTTATCTATTGATGTTGATTCTAACTTTCCTCTATCTTATAAAAATAGATGCCTAATGTTACTATCAACACGGCCGAGGAGTTCAAGGGAACTCGTTTTGGCACTCGTCTCATTGAGCTCACTAGTGTGCTCAACCTTCCACTTCCTAGCATCATGACACTTCCACTCACCAAGTTTGAGAGCAAGGACCTATGGGGCTTCAGAGTCACTTAGCCTGGACGCCAGACAGAGCCAACCACGGAGACCATCACTTTCAAGCTGATGCATGACGACAAGGAGAAAGGCCTAGATGTGGTCATGCAGGAGTTACCTGGGCGCTTGGTAGGGAGACACTCCACCGATCTTAGAGGTCTTTACTTTCACCCCTTTGGGGGGCGCAATGAGGAGGGTGAAGCCATAGAGTACGAGGATGCTGCTAGAGAGTTGATGGAGCCGATTTGTCTATACCTCCAGGACCTAGAGGGTCTTATTAGGCACCTAGATACTGATAGGACCAACGTCATGCTTAGCAATGACGAACTCTAGGTTCAGCTTCGGGAGAAGGACAAGATCTTCGCGGAGCAAGACGAGATAGTCAAGGAAATCGAGGCCAAGTTTGAAATCTAGGACAAGAAATTCAAGAGCCAGGAGAAGAGAGTCGAAGACAGGAACAAGAAGATCCAGGAGATGAAGGAAGAGATGGAGGCCAAGGACTTCGAGCTTGAGCATCAGCAGGGAGTGATCGAGAGGCTTCGTTCACAGAAGAGGGCTCTTAGGGCTAAGATAGAGGCCTTGACTACTAATGTTGAGGAGTACAAGACCGCTATGGAGAATGCAGGTCTTACCCTTGTTGATGTGGAGATTGATGCGGAGGAGTAGTGTTGACTACTCATTTATCTTTCATTTACCGTACTTTTGATTATTGAGTCGCAATGACCATCCAACATGTGGGTGGCTTGCTATGGTGTGTTTTGCATTTCCAAACTTGTTGTTTATGTGATTCAAACTCTATGTTATTTTGATGCTTGGTTATTGTGATTGAGTATGAGATGTATTGTGCATGTTAAGCATCTATGGGTATCTCATTCTTATCCTTATGAAAACCACAGATGCCTCCTCGACGTGCCAACCCCAACCCAAACAACAACAACAATGTCACTCCCGAGATGCAGCAGTTGATGACAGCACAGGCACAACTGATGCAGATGATGACCACTTTCATGCAGAAGCAGAATCACAATAACAACAATAACAACAACAACCAGAATAATCCGCCAGGATTTGACATGCTCACCAGATTTCTAAGATTGAGGCATGCAAAGTTCTTGGGAACCACTGATCCAATGGTGCCAAATGATTGGCTACATTCGGTGAACAAGGATTTGGTGACTGTCGACTGCACCGACGAGGAGAAGGTTAGGTTTGCAGCACATCTGATGGAAGAACCAGCAGCAACCTGGTGGGACAACATTTAGATCACCACCCCCATTGAGGATGTGACATGGGCTATCTTTGAGGATGGATTCCGTACAGCTCACATCTCATCCGGAGTGATGAATTTGAAGAAGAAGGAGTTCCACAACCTGAAACAGCGTCACCGCAACGTGGCCGAGTATATTGAGGAGTTCAACAATCTGGCGCGTTATGCACCGGATGAAGTTGATACTGACGCCAAGAGGAAGGAGAAATTCCTCGAAGGACTAAATGATGAAATAAATCTGCAGCTGTCTGTTGCCTATGTCCCAACCTACCAATCACTTTGTGACAAGGCTTCCATCTTGGAGAACAAGATGAAACAGGTTGAAAGCAGAAAGAGGAAGCATAGCTTTGACAAGCACAACTCAGGATCGTCTCACAAACGTTCCCATCATGATGACAGTGGGAGTTCTGGATCCCACAAACATGGAAAGTATAACAATCACCACGGCCATAACCGCCATCATGACAACAAGCATCACCGTAGTCATGATAATGACAAGTACAAGAACCACAAGAGTGGATACAAGAACCACCACAATGGAGGTGGAAGTGGTAGTGGAAGTCAGCAAATCAAGAAAGATATCAGTCAGGTTGAATGCTTCAAGTGTAATAAGATGGGGCACTATGCTAATGAGTGCCCAGAAAAGAAAGTTGATGGTGCCAACAGCCCAACCCTTTCCAGAAGGGACAAGTGAACCACATCAATGTGGAAAAAATTTATGAGGAACCTGATGATGTGGCTGGTAAGTTCAAACTCAATTCCATTCCATCAATTGTTCTTTTTGATACTGGTGCATCGCATTCATTCATATCAAGAGCATTTGTTGATAGAAATGGATTTCCAACTGAAAATATTGGGTGTCTGTAAGGGTCCCAACCTTTAATAAGGTAGAGTCCCCTGTGTTTACAATGCTAGTCCCTGCATCAATAGCTAGCATCCACAGTTAAGATGTAATATCAAGAAACAAAGGTCATAATACAACTTTATAACCAGGAATAATATAAACTATTACATCTTACATAGCTCATTTGGCTATTACAATACATTGCAGCAGAATATCTATAAGCATTGGGTCCTTCATCTTTAAAGTGCCACAGGCAGACATGTTGGTTGTAGACTTTGTAATCCTAATCAACACACTTCACTAAATCAATCAAACCTGCAACATGACAAGTTACAGCCACAAGGGTCAATACATTTGAATTGTATTGGAAAGTGATACTATGGTAGTATAGTGGAGTCTATCATCTATATGCATTTGGCTAAGTGGAGCTTAGGCTTGCATTGCTAAAATAGATTTTCCTTATCATTTGAAAACACTAAGTTTTTGTTTGACAAAAATAATCTTTCCTCAAGGCATCTCCCAATCAAAGATTGAAGATCCTTTAACCCTTGTTCAACCACAAGTTTTTAACTTGGAAATTTGGATGATGAGATTCTTGATAGCTTCCATGTCTTGATGCTCAAATTGTCCTTTACCAGGGACATGGCTAAGTACTTAGATTTTACACTCTGCAGAGGTGGTGCACTTTCCCCACAAGACTTGGTTTCCCAAGACAAGATCTTTTAGAAGCCTTCCCTTAGACCAAAATGGACGCGTTCCAACCTATCAAACTCTACCACCAACTGTCCATATGGCTAAGTTCTTGCAACCTATATGATCCAGGCAGAGCCCATAATGCCAAGTGGCTGCACTTGAAGCTTCTCAACATTTGACATCTCAAATCTCTTTGTTCCTGGGTGGCCATCCACAAGTGAGATACACAAGGTCAACCATAAACATGGGCCTTGTGAACCACTCAACCAAAAACCACCAAGCAATTACCATTCCACCCAGGTGATTCATTAACTTAGTTGTTTTATTAAACAAAAACACAAGTCCTCAGACTTAGAAATTTTTCCATCGTATGAATGTATAATCCACCCTTGTTTTCTATTAGCTAAGCTCAGCTTGATAGTAGTAGGAATCTTAAATTTAGGAAATGTTCCACTAAGGTTTCATCTACTAGGTTTTCCTATAGCAAGGTTTATACTTAGCAAAATTCCATGCAAGTTTTACTTAGAAAAATCACTAATGCATAGTGAAAGTAATGGGGCAAAAAGTATGAAGCATCACTTGCCTTTTTGGTAGAGTATATAAGTTCACTCCTTGTCCTTGCAACAATCACACTCTTCAAGTCACTACAATTCAATCAAGCAAGGCACAATCTCAATCTACCAATCAAGCAAAACATCACATAAAATAATAAAACAAAACAATACATGCAAGCATGAAAAAGGGTTGTTTTATTTGTAAAAGTGGTTTCTAATGGGTCATAAACATTTGAAGACAACTAATGGTCATTTTACAAAGTGGCAAAGTCATTTGAAAAAGGTTTCACTTCATAACCCATTTTCAAAACAAGGTATCATTTTATGTGGTGTAGAAATATTTTTACTAAGGTATTAATATCTAGGGTTCACCAAATATGTTCTCAAACCATAAAATTTGGTGTTTGGAGTCAGAGAGTTTAAAACAAAACATTTCCCCAAAGGTTTTCTTTCCAAATCCATTTTTAATAAAAAGCCATATTTTTATTTGGCTAGAATTGGTTTTAAATCCAAGTTTCATTCTTTTGCATCACCAAATATATTTTTGAAACCACAAAGTGATTCCTAGGGTCAGTAGGTTTAAAACACACCATTTGCAAAAGATTTTATCCTCAAAATCATTTTTGAACAATTTTTATAATCTAAACAAGCATACAAATGTTTCTGCAAAAACAAACATGTTTCCAGAAGATTTTTACTAAACAAATGGCATGGTTGGCTAGGGCTTGTTCCACTGATTCCATTGATATAAAGTTTGCAAAATTTGGACGTGTGGAACTAAAGTTACAGGGTTTTCAAATTTGCAAACAAATCTGATTCTAAAATATGTTTTAAATCAGACCAGTGACACGCGTCCTATTCTGATTCGTCCACACCGTTTTGGTTGGATCGAGCACTCTGGTGCGTTGGATTTTAAACAGATCGTGCGGTGCAGAGCTATTCGTACCCTTTCGATCAGTGGATCTATCGTGGCGCTTGTATCGTCATCTAACGGCTATCGTCGCATTGACCAAGCTCTGGCGACGCACGACGGCTGCGCGCGGTGGCGACGGTCAGACGACAGCGAAACTGGCAATCAAGGAAGCGAGGAAGGAAGGGAGTATGCTCACCGCGTTCGCAGTAGCGTGGGGAAGCTCAACGTGTTGTTGGCTCGACGAGGGGCGCTCTGGTCCAACGTGGATTGCTCACCGGAGTTCGCTCGGCGTCGGGCACGCTCTGGTCGACGTTGGGGGCGGGGCTACAAGGCACAGGAGGACGAGACAAGGGGTCTGTTAGACGCGCGAGGGGGAGTAGAACTTGCTGCGTGATCGAGAGGGGAAGGGGCGGACGGAAACTACCTGGGGCACTCGCCGGAGTTAAACCAGACGGTGGCGGCGCTTGGAGTCGTCGCTGTCAAGGCTCAGGGGCGTGCGCGAGCTAGCTGGAGATGCGGAAAGGTCCGACAGGAGATGGGGATCATAGCTGCATGCTCGAGGAGGCAAGGGGTGGCGTGGGGTTGACGGAATCTTCGCCGGAGCATCGTCGGACAGAGGGTGGTGTGGAGAGGAATTGTCGCAACCTAGTGGCGTTCAAAGCGTGGAGTCTGAGGGGAAATGAGGAGGAGGGCGAGGCAATTAATACCGCGTGGTCACGGCGAGAGATTAACGCCGCATTAAGGCGAATTCAACCGGAGAAATCAATGGCAGCAACGGCTGGGCGAGTTCAACGCGAGGAGGAAGAAGATGACGTGGCGTGAGGCCGTCTGGCAGCGTGAGAGAGAGAGAGGGAACGAGGGTCCAACAGTCATTGGCTTAGTGGGTTTCTTTCGCGGTAAGGAAAACGTTTCAGGGGCGAGGGGATAGGTGGGCTGGACTGGGCACAGTGCACGGTGAGTTGGGTCGATCTGCTTTCATATTTTTTTCCTGTCTGATTGTTTTATCCTTTTCTATTTCTATTTTCTGTTTTGAAATTCAATCAACAAATCAATTCAAAATTTTCCCAAACTTGGCATTGAGTTTTTTTGGTTCTGTTTAACAACATAAACCAAAGTCCCAAAAACAAAAATAATATATTTTTTAATCTTTTTAGGATCTATTTAATAATTAAATAAAATAAACCTTAATTATTAATTCAAATAGGTTTTGATTTATTTAATAAAATCTTCATTTGAAAACTAAATATTATCAAAACCAAATCAGTAGGTTTTATTTGAAAATAAAAGATACTTGGAGAACTTGTTTAAAATAAAATAACATTTTTATTTTAGGGTCCATTAATAATTAAATCAAATAGGATTTGTTTTATTAAAATCTTTACTTTGAAATTTAAAGTAAAACCAAAACACTTCAGTAGGTTTTATTAGAGAATATAAAATACTTATAAACCTTGTTTTAAAATAATTTTAACAAGTTTTGATGTTTAATTAAAATGGCAAAACCTTTATTTTAATAAAATTGGATATTAATAAATCCTCATTATTTTATTTAAATAAACCTTTACTCTTTTAATCAAAACAAAATATTTTACTTCAAAAACTTGGCCAAGGTTTAATTTGGCTCTATAAAATAATCCTTATTTATTTCTATCCTTTGCTTTTGAAAACCAAATCTTTTTATTAAAAGATTCAAAATAGTAAATCCAAATATTTAAAACTTCCTTTATTAATTGTTTATCTTTTTAAATCCCTTTAGGATTTATCTTGATCAAAATAGTTTTGAAGGTTTCCCATTGGATTCAAAAAGTTTCTTCTCACCCTGATAATCAACAAAGTTTTATTTTATTCATTTATTTTTCACATTACAAGATTTGGAAAATCTTGGGATGTGACAGGCTACCACCCTTAAAATAAATCTCGTCCCGAGATTTGGGGAGGCTAGGGTTACAAGTTGGTTCAAAATAACTAGGGTACTACCACCCTTAAAAATTTTCCATCTAGATTACACATTGGCCTTCTTGGGATCTTGGTGTAACTTTCCTGGACAGAAGTTTGCATAGTGGCCTAGCTCCTTGCATTTGAAACATGTGACAAGGCTGAGATCCCTCATAGGCTTGTTTATCTTGTGTTTCATCTTTTCGGGACAGTTGCTTGCATAATATCCTAGCTCTTTGCAGGTGTTGCACCACACTTGGCTAATATCTTTCTTTTCCTTTGGTATCATTTCCTCTTGTTTTTTTCCTTGGTTCTTCTTCTTTTCTGGGCATTCACTGGCATAGTGTCCCATCTCTTTGCAATTGTAACATTTCAATTGGCTTATGTCCTTCTTCTTCTTTTTGGGTATCTCCAAAGCTAGGAGTTCTTCTAGTTCATGTTCTTCATATCTCACCTCAAAGGTGGGAAATCTTTCTCTCTTCTTGGGGCATTGATCTTCATGTTCCTTGCATGTATGATCCTTGTCTCTACAAATATTGCATGCTTGGGTTCCTTCTAGAATAACATCTTTGTCATCCTTGTTGTCATTAGCTCTTTGGGAAAAGTTTTCTCTCTTGTTGATCATTTGAGTAACCAATCCTTGCAACAATTGGGATTGAAGTTTCAAAATCCTTTGTATGGCTGGGTCTAGTCCATTGTTGTTGGCTAAAAGCTGAGTTGTCTGTTGGCTCAACTGATTTTGGGTTGCTATGAGTTCTCTCATGTTGTCCTCTTGGTTTTTGTTGTTGTCATCAACCTTGATGTTGGAGTTTCTTGGAGAAGTCATCTGTTTGGATTGGATTGGGATTAGAATAGGCAAAATATCTCTAAGGGAATATTTCCAATCACACACATCACAATTCACACAAGCAATGTGCAAGCAATCACCAGCAAAACATTTCACTCAAACAACAAAGTTCAAGCACATTTTTAGGCAACAAAATATTTTTGTTACACCACATAAGTTGGTGTGTTTAACTTAACTATATATGGTGGTCCATCTATATGGTTCACTTGTGATCTTTCCTTCCTTCTTGGTTGATTCTTCTTGCATGAGATCATGGTTTCCTTGGGAAAACTCTTGGTCACAAAAACTTCAAAGGTGAGGATGGCTCCTTCTAAGTTGTGTTTCCTTAGTCTCCAAATCTTGAGCAATATTTCTTGTCTCACTTGTCCTTAGTGATAACCATGGTTGAAGTCCTTGGTGAATATGCTGAAGATGTTGAAGTCATTAGAGTTGAAGAAGTTGAAGTCATTAGAGTTGATGAAATCCTTTGCACATGGTGTAGTCTTTGGTCATGGTGTAGGTTTTTCCATCAAGTTGAAGTAGAAGAGATGTAGAGTTGAAACCAAAATGGTTGAGGAAAGAGTTTACAAGATTGTTTGTAAATAAATTTTGGAACAAATACAACTCCTATTTATCTAAGGGTTTTGTCCAATCCTAGGTTTACAAATCCTACAGGCAACACAATGCTCTGATACCATCTGTAAGGGTCCCAACCTTTAATAAGGTAGAGTCCCCTGTGTTTACAATGCTAGTCCCTGGATCAATAGCTAGCATCCATAGTTAAGATGTAATATCAAGAAACAAAGGTCATAATACAAATTTATAACCAGGAATAAAATAAACTATTACATCTTACATAGCTCATTTGGCTATTACAATACATTGCAGCAGAATATCTATAAGCATGGGGTCCTTCATCTTCAAAGTGCCATAGGCAGACATGTTGGTTGTAGACTTTGTAATCCTAATCAACACACTTCACTAAATCAATCAAACCTGCAACAGAACAAGTTACAGCCACAAGGGTCAATACATTTGAATTGTATTGGCAAGTGATACTATGGTAGTATAGTGGAGTTTATCATCTATATGCATTTGGCTAAGTGGAGCTTAGGCTTGCATTGCTCAAAATAGATTTTCCTTATCATTTGAAAACACTAAGTTTTTGTTTGAAAAAAATAATCTTTCGTCAAGGCATCTCCCAATCAAAGTTTGAAGATCCTTTAACCCTTGTTCAACCACAAGTTTTTAACTTAGAAATTTGGATGATGAGATTCTTGATAGCTTCCATGTCTTGATGCTCAAATTGTCCTTTACCAGGGACATGGCTAAGTACTTAGATTTTACACTCTGCAGTGGTGGTTCACTTTCCCCACAAGACTTGGTTTCCCAAGACAAGATCTTTCAGAAGCCTTCCCTTAGACCAAAATGGACGCGTTCCAACCTATCAAACTCTACCACCAACTGTCCATATGGCTAAGTTCTTGCAACCTATATGATCCAGGCAGAGCCCATAATGCCAAGTGGCTGCACTTGAAGCTTCTCAACATTTGACATCTCAAATCTCTTTGTTCCTGGGTGGCCATCCACCAGTGAGATACACAAGGTCAACCATAAACATGGGCCTTGTGAACCACTCAACCAAAAACCGCCAAGCAATTACCATTCCACCTAGGTGATTCATTAACTTAGTTGTTTTATTAAACAAAAACACAAGTCCTCAGACTTAGAAATTTTTCCATAGTATGAATGGATAATCCACCCTTGTTTTCTATTAGCTAAGCTAAGCTTGATAATAGTAGGAATCTTAACTTTAGGAAATGTTCCACTAAGGTTTCATCTACTAGGTTTTCCTATAGCAAGGTTTATACTTAGCAAAATTCCATGCAAGTTTTACTTAGAAAAATCACTAATGCATAGTGAAAGTAATGGGGCAAAAAGTATGAAGCATCACTTGCCTTTTTGGTAGAGTATATAAGTTCACTCCTTGTCCTTGCAACAATCACAATCTTCAAGTCACTACAATTCAATCAAGCAAGGCACAATCTCAATCTACCAATCAAGCAAAACATCACATAAAATAATAAAACAAAACAATACATGCAAGCATGAAAAAGGGTTGTTTTATTTGTAAAAGTGGTTTCTAATGGGTCATAAACATTTGAAGACAACTAATGGTCATTTTACAAAGTGGCAAAGTCATTTGCAAAAGGTTTCACTTCATAACCCATTTTCAAAACAAGGTATCATTTTATGTGGTGTAGAAATATTTTTACTAAGGTATTAATCTCTAGGGTTCACCAAATATGTTCTCAAACCATAAAATTTGGTGTTTGGAGTCAATGAGTTTAAAACAGAACATTTCCCCAAAGGTTTTCTTTCCAAATCCATTTTTAATAAAAAGCCATATTTTTATTTGGCTAGAATTGGTTTTAAATCCAAGTTTCATTCTTTTGCATCACCAAATATATTTTTGAAACCACAAAGTGATTCCTAGGGTCAGTAGGTTCAAAACACACCATTTTCAAAAGATTTTATCCTCAAAATCATTTTTGAACAAATTTTATAATCTAAACAAGCATACAAATGTTTCTGCAAAAACAAACATTTTTCCAGAAGCTTTTTACTAAACAAATGGCATGGTTGGCTAGGTCTTGTTCCACTGATTCCATTGATATAAAGTTTGCAAAATTTGGACGTGTGGAACTAAAGTTACAGGGTTTTCAAATTTGCAAACAAATCTGATTCTAAAATCTGTTTTAAATCAGACCAGTGACACGCGTCCTATTCTGATTCGTCCACACCGTTTCGGTTGGATCGAGCACTCTAGTGCGTTGGATTTTAAACAGATCGTGCGGTGCAGAGCTATTCGTACCCTTTCGATCAGTGGATCTATCGTGGCGCTTGGATCGTCATCTAACGGCTATCGTCGCATTGACCAAGCTCTGGCGGCGCTCGACCATTGCGCGCGGCGGCGACGGTCAGACGACGGCGAAACTGGCGATACAGGAAGCAAGGAAGGAAGGGAGTATGCTCACCATGTTCGCAGTAGCGTGGGGAAGCTCAACGTGTTGTTGGTTCGACGAGGGGCGCTCTGGTCCAACGTGGATTGCTCACCAGAGTTCGCTCGGCGTCGGGCACGCTCTGGTCGACGTTGGGGGCGGGGCAACAAGGCACAGGAGGACGAGACAAGGGGTCTGTTAGACGCGCGAGGGAGAGTAGAACTTGCGTGCGTGATCGAGAGGGGAAGGGGCGGACGGAAACTACCTGGGGCACTCGCCGGAGTTAAACCAGACGGTGGCGGCGCTTGGAGTCATCGCTGTCGAGGCTCGAAGCATGGCAGCGATGCGGAAAGGTCCACCAGGAGATGGGGATCACAGCTGCATGCTCGAGGAGGCAAGGGGTGGCGTGGGGCTGACGGAATCTTCGTCGGAGCGTCGTCGGACAGAGGGTGGTGTGGAGAGGAATTGTCGCAGCTTGGTGGCGTTCAGAGCGTGGAGTCTGAGGGGAAATGAGGAGGAGGGCGAGGCGATTAATACCGCGTGGTCACAGCGAGAGATTAACGCCGCATTAAGGCGAATTCAACCGGAGAAATCAATGGCAGCAACGGCTGGGCGAGTTCAACGCGAGGAGGAAGAAGATGAAGTGGCGTGGGGCCGTCTGGCAGCGTGAGAGAGAGAGAGGGAACGAGGGTCCACCAGTCATTGGCTTAGTGGGTTTCTTTCGCGGTAAGGAAAACGTTTCGGGGGCGAGGGGATAGGTGGGCTGGACTGGGCTGCTGGGCTTGGTGAGTTGGGTCAGTCCGTTTTCATATTTTTTTCCTGTCTGATTGTTTTATCCTTTTCTATTTCTATTTTCTGTTTTGAAATTCAATCAACAAATCAATCAACAAATCAATTCAAAATTTTCCCAAACTTGGCATTGAGTTTTTTGGTTCTGTTTAACAAAATAAACCAAAGTCCCAAAAACAAAAATAATATATTTTTTAATCTTTTTAGGATCTATTTAATAATTAAATAAAATAAACCTTAATTATTAATTCAAATAGGTTTTGATTTATTTAATAAAATCTCCATTTGAAAACTAAATATTATCAAAACCAAATCAGTAGGTTTTATTTGAAAATAAAAGATACTTGGAGAACTTGTTTAAAATAAAATAACATTTTTATTTTAGGGTCCATTAATAATTAAATCAAATAGGATTTGTTTTATTAAAATCTTTACTTTGAAATTTAAAGTAAAACCAAAACACTTCAGTAGGTTTTATTAGAGAATATAAAATACTTATAAAACTTGTTTTAAAATAATTTTAACAAGTTTTGATGTTTAATTAAAATGGCAAAACCTTTATTTTAATAAAATTGGATATTAATAAATCCTCATTATTTTATTTAAATAAACCTTTACTCTTTTAATCAAAACAAAATATTTTACTTCAAAAACTTGGCCAAGGTTTAATTTGGCTCTATAAAATAATCCTTATTTATTTCTATCCTTTGCTTTCGAAAACCAAATCTTTTTATTAAAAGATTCAAAATAGTAAATCCAAATATTTCAAACTTCCTTTATTAATTGTTTATCTTTTTAAATCCCTTTAGGATTTATCTTGATCAAAATAGGTTTGAAGGTTCCCATTGGATTCAAAAAGTTTCTTCTCACCCTGATAATCAACAAAGTTTTATTTTATTCATTTATTTTTCACATTACAAGATTTGGAAAATCTTGGGATGTGACAGTGTCCTATAAATGTAAGTTCTCCCGGTGGAGATATGATAGTAAGTCTTGGATGTCGTGATCTAGTGATAGAATTTGGAAAGCATAAGTTTCCAGTTAGTCTGATAATCCTAGATTCCCAAGGACTGCATGTAATTTTGGGAATGGATTGGATGACCAAGTACAAGGGAGTGCTAGATTGTGCCAATCATACTGTCACACTCACAACCCTAGATAAGAAATGGATTAGATTCAAATCTAACTTTGAATCAAAAGGATGTAAGCTAAATTCTCTTAAGGGGGTTAGCTTAGATAGTGTGCTAATTGTGAGAGAATATCCAGATGTGTTTCCGAAAGAATTGCCGGGAATCCCACCAGATAGAGATGTGGAATTTCTAATTGACTTGCTGCCAAGATCTAGACCAATAGCAAAGAGACCTTACAAGATGTCAGTTGACGAGTTGAAAGATCTCAAGAAACAATTTGGAGAACAGTTGCGGAAAGGATTTATTCAACCAAGTTCTTCATCTTGGGGAGCACCAGTTTTGTTTGTGGAAAAGAAAAGATAGAAGTCAAAGGTTATGCATAGATTATCGTTCACTCAATGAGGTAACTATCAAGAACAAATATCCTTTTCCCAGGATCAATGACTTGTTTGATCAGTTAGAAGGAGCCCGTGTGTTCTCAAAGATTGATCTCCGGTCAGGCTATTTTCAACTTAATATAAGGGAACAAGACATACCTAAGACTGCTTTCACCACTAGGTATGGATTGTATGAGTACACCGTAATGCCATTTGGTTTCACCAATGCACCAGCCTACTTCATGAATATGATGAACAAAGTTTCTTGACAAGTTTGTTGTCGTTTTCATCGATGACATTTTGATCTACTCCAAGATCAATGAAGAGCATGAAGGACATTTGCGTTTGATACTTGAGAAGATTAGAGAGCATAAACTGTATGGCAAATTCAGCAAGTGCGAATTCTGGCTAAATGAAGTTGGATTTCTTGGACACATTGTGTCAGGATATGGTGTAGCAGTTGATCCCGCAAAAGTGTTAGCTGTAACTGAGTGGGAATCTCCTAAGTCAGTGAAGGAGGTTCGTAGTTTCATTGGCTTGGTAGGATACTATAGAAGGTTCATTGAGAATTTCTCAAAGGTAGCTAAGCCAATGACGGAGTTACTAAAGAAAGACAAGAAATTTGATTGGACTGAAGGATATGAACTCAGTTTCTAAGAGTTGAAGAAGAGACCAGTGACAGCACCAGTCTTATGTCTGCCAGATTTGGAGAAGGACTTCCAAGTTTATTGTGATGCATCTCACCAAGGATTGGGTGCAGTTCTGATGAAAGAAGGAAAAGTTGTGGCTTATGCCTCGAGACAACTCAAAACTCATGAAGTGAATTATCCTACTCATGATTTAGAGTTGGCCTCTGTTGTCCATGCACTCAAAACATGGATAAATTATATTTTGGGAAAGCGATGTGAAGTGTTCACACATCACAAAAGTTTGAAGTATATATTCACTCAGAAAGAAATCAACATGAGACAAAGAAGATGGCTAGAACTCATCAAGGACTATGACTTGAGTTTGCAATACCACCCCGGTAAAGCAAATGTTGTAGCGGATGCATTAAGCCGTAAGGTTTATGTGAATGGCCTTACTAAGGGAGAGTTGCCAGATGATCTGTGTGCCCAATTTAAAAATCTCAGATTGGATATTGTGCCTGAAGGACACCTCATGTCTTTGGATGTTCAACCCACCTTGTTGGACAAAATCAAAGAAGCCCAAAAGACGGACAAGGAAATTGAAGAGATTAAGGAAAAGATTGGCAAGGGAAAGCCAAAGGATTCCATGAAGACGAACAAGGTACTTTATGGTATGGAAAACGTATCTGTATTCCGCAAGATCCGGAGCTTCGGAAACTGATTTTGCAAGAAGCACATAACTCACCGTATTCCATTCATCCGGGTAACACCAAAATGTACATGGATGTGAAGGAAAGATTTTGGTGGAATAATCTCAAGAAGGACATTGCCAAACATATTGCGTTGTGTGATGTATGTAGTAGAGTGAAAGAGGAACATCAGAAACCAGCAGGATTGCTACAACCACTACCTATTCCTTATTGGAAATGGGACAAGATTGGCATGGATTTCATTACCGGATTGCCAAGGACCAGATCAGGATATGATTCAATTTGGGTAGTAGTGGATCGCTTAACTAAAGTGGCTCACTTCATACCCGTGAAGACAACCTATACAAGTGCTAAGCTGTCCAAGATGTATGTGAATAGGATTGTGTGTCTGCATGGAGTACCCAAGAGTATTGTGTCTGATAGGGGAACTCAATTCACTTCCCATTTTTGGAGACAACTGCATGAGTCATTGGGAACAAGATTGGAATTCAGTACTGCTTTTCATCCTCAGACTGATGGACAAACAGAAAGGACCAACCAAATTTTAGAGGATATGTTGAGGGCATGTGCCCTAGACTATTGAGCTAGTTGGGATGAAAGTCTGCCTTACGCAGAATTCTCTTACAACAACAGCTATCAAGCCAGTATCGAGATGGCACCGTTTGAGTTTCTCTATGGGAGAAACTGTACTACACCATTGTTATGGAATGGTGTTGGAGAAAGAAACTTGTTCGGGCCAGAACTAATCAAGTAAGCTGAAGAGAAAGTCAAGTTGGTAAAGGACAGATTGAAGATATCACAGTCCCGACGAAAGAGATACGCAGATCCCAAGCGTAGGGAAGTCACCTATGAGGTGGGTGATAGAGCATATCTTAGAGTATCACCACTTCGTGGAGTGAAGATATTTGGAGTCAAAGGAAAATTGGCCCCAAGATATGTTGGACCATTCAAGATTCTGAGCCGTAAAGGAGAAGTGGCATATGAGATTGAATTGCCTGAATCATTGTCTTCCATTCACAATGTGTTTCATGTGAGTCAGCTAAATAAATGCCATCGGGAGATGGAAGAGACTTCTTTGAAAGATACTATACCTTTGGAGGAGGTCCAATTGGAAAGAGATCTCACCTATGAAGAAAAACCTATCAAGATTCTTCAGACTGCAGAAAGAGTTACACGGACAAAGACCATCAAATTCTGCGAAGTTCAGTGGAACCATCATTCCGAAGAAGAAGCAACATGGGAAAGAGAAGATGATCTTCGGAAAGACCAGCCTCACCTATTTGCTAGCCAATCCGAATCTCGAGGGAGAGATTCACCTTAAGGGGGTTAGATTTGTAACATCCCAAAAATCATGATTTCAAAGTTTGCATATCATTCATGCATTCATAACCATTTTAGGATCATTTTTCAAAAAACAGAAACATTTGTTGTCTATTATTTTATGTAAGCAAGGCAATGACCTTATTGCTACATTGAATAAGAAAATACTTGTCTTGATCAGTAAAGAATTGAACTTAAGTTTGTTTGATATTTCTAAAGCTTGGCCAAGATTTTTCAAAACAAAAATATGAATTCAAACCAATCATATGAATATTGTAATTAAATAATTAAAGCATGGTTTAATTCTAAAACTTCAATGGGACAAAGTAATTTGAGTGAACAACATTGTTCTGTAGTCAAATATGTACATGTTTCACTTTACAAAAATCCAGAAGGTGTTTGAATTCAAACACATTTAAAATCATTTGAAAATGATTCCTGGTAAATCAATCAGAAAAGAAAAAGGGAAAAGAAATGGAAAAGGCCCGGCGCCACTTATTTGTCCCAGTAGTAGATGCAGCCCACCCGGGTTTTTTCCTCTTCCTCTATTTCTCACCGTGCCCGCACACACCCCCTCGCTGACCACTGGGACCCACCTGCCCCGTCATCATCGTCCCCAATCACCGCGCGCTGACCCGTTCCGCCGTTACCTCGCCGCAATGACACCGTGATTACTCTCTACTTAAATTCCATTGATTCACCGCGTGAATTCCGCCCCCACTCTGGCTACAAAACCCCTTCCCCACCCCGCACATTTCCCCTCAGTCCACTCGCTCGCTCCGCCACCGAGCTGCCCGTATTTCGCAGAACTCCGCCGCAGTACCGACGATCTCCGGCGGTGAATTCCGGTGAGCACTCCCCGCCCCTTTCCTTCTAGTCTTGCCAGTATGATCACTGCAACCTTGCGCATCTTCTAACACCACTGGTGTGTGCTAGGACCATCCAGAGCCTCGCCAACGTCGACGACTGCACGTGCCCGAGGAAGCCAGCAACTCGGACGAGCTCCCCTAGTTAGTATAGACCGCGCCTTGCCCTCTCGTTGACACTCGCGTGACCAGCATCGTCTCGCGCATCTAACGCACTCCTTCTCTTGCCTTGGCATGACCTGTACCCTCGCCAGCGACGATGAACAAAAGCGGCCCTCGCCAGAAGAAACTACAGCGAGCAATCCCAGTCGACCTCGAGCGCCCCTTCGGCAACCAAGCACACCTTGAGCATCAGCAATGGCGAACTCGGTGAGCTATCCCTTCCTCTCCCGCGCTTCCTGTTCGTCGGCACCATCCACGTCTGACCGTGCCGCCGCCAGCCACCGTCGCAGCGCCGCTCGTTTTTGGTTCGATTGATTTAGGTCGTTAGATCTAGATCTGATGCATAGGATTAGATCACTTAAGCGAAGCGGTACATGCAGATCTGGCCGTGCGGTGTCACTTACATCCAATGGCCCACGTTGATTGATCCGGCCGAACCGGTACGGGCCAATCAGACACGCCCACGTGTCTGGGTTTTAGATTTAAAATCTTAATTTAGATCTATTAGATGTTCAAACTTGCCAAATTTATAACTTTTGATCCACATGTCCAAATTTTGCAAATTTTATATCATTGGAATCAGCATAAAGAGTACATTCCAACCATACACTTTGTTTAATGAATTGTTTCTGTAAACTTAGTTGTTTTGGCAGAGACATTTGTAAGCTTATTTTGTGTATAAAAGTTAGTTGGAAAATGTTTTAAAGGACAAATAAAGTTAATTTGATGTATAAATGTTTAGTTTATCAATCAGTACTATTTACATGCCTTGTTTTGTTTAGAAAAATCATCACATGGCATTTGCATGCATTCATGTATTTTTGTTTGATTATTTTGGAATGTGAATTGGGTGCTATCATTTTTTGTGTAGATTTTGGTGCTAGTGGTGATTGTGACTATGAGGATTGTTGTTACTCCCCCAACTACCAAAGCAAGTGGTGCTTCATAATTTTGTCCCAATATATTGACTATGCATTAGAAATATTTTGTATAGGGCTTGCATGATAATTTTTGTTAAGTATCTATATGCTATGCTTGGGAAATCCTAGTAGTTGTAGAATTTTTAGAATTTTTCTAAGTTAAGATACTTACTATTGTCATGCTTAGCCTAGCTAGTAGAAACCAAGGGTGGACTATATACACATGCTATGGAAAATATTTCCAAGTCTCTGACTTATGTTTTGCTTAATAAAACAACTAAGTGAATGAAACAAGGCCAGGGGTCTAGTGAACCTTGTGTATCTCACTTGTGGAATGCCACCCAGGAACAAAGGGATTTGAGATTCCATATGTTAAGAAGCTTCTAGTGCAGCCACATGGCATTATGGGCTCTGCCTGGATCATATAGGTTGCAATAACTTAGCCAAATGGACCATTAGTGGTAAGGGATGATAGGTTTGGAGCGCGTCCATTTTGGTATAAGGGAAGGCTTCTGAAAGGTCCTATCTTGGTGAAAACCAAGTCTTGTGGAGAAAGTGCACCACCTCTGTAGAAGGAAGAAACTAAGTACTTAGCCGTGTCCCCGGTAATGGACAATTTGAGCATCAAGACATGGAAGCTATCAAGAATCTCCTCATCCCAATTTTCTAAGTTAAAACTTGTGGTTGAACAAGGGTGAAGGTTCACCAATTTCTATTCGGGATTCCTTCGGAGTTTTTGCCAAACAAAAACTTAGTGTTTTCAACTGATAGGTAAAACCTATTTTGAGCAAAGCAAGCCTAAGAAACACTTAGCCAAATTCATGTAGTAATGAGATGCTAATATTCTACTAAGGTATCACTTGCCAATACTATTCCAATGTATTGACCCACTATGGATGTAACTTGTGATGTTGCAGGTTACTCTGATGAGGATTAGGGGTTATCAGTCTACACTCAACATGCTTGCCTGTGGCACATGAAGATGAAGACTTTTATTTATATTGTTATGATAAACTCTCGTACTAGCCTATGGCTAAGGAGTTGTAAAAGACTATGTTATCTCTGGAATGACGATGTAATAATGACCTTTGTTTCTGTGTACTTCATCTTAAACTATGGATGCTAGTAATTGATCCAGGGACTAGCATTGCAATCACAGGGATCTTTACCTTTATAAAGGTGGTATCTTACACCTTAGCTCTTCTCAAGTAATTAAGTATGTTTTTGACCGCTGTCCAATGATCCACTCCTGGATCACTTCGATATCTGCTAGTCAAACTAACAGCGTATGCAATGTCGGGTCTAGTACATAGCATGGCATACAAAGAGATCCTATGGCTGAGGCATGGGGAGTCTTACTCATCCTTTCTCTATCTTCTGCCATTGCAAGACTTTGAGTTTTACTCAAGGTCGTATTGGGCAACATGGGAAAGAACCCTTTCTTGCTATCTTCCATTCCAAACCTCTTTAGAACTTTGCCCAAATATGTACTCTGTGACAATGATATTAGGCGTCTCGATCTATCTCTATAAATATTTATGCCTAATATGTAAGCTGCTTCGCCAAGATCTTTCATTGAAAAACTATTATTCAAATAATCCTTAACACTATTAAGAAGGTCTACATCATTCCGAATCAACAATATGTCATCTACATATAGTATTAAGAATGTTACAGAGCTCCCACTCACTTTCTTCTAAATACAAGATTCTCCATAAGTTTGTATAAAACCAAAGCTTTTGATTACCTTATCAAAATGTTGATTCCAACTTCGGGATGCTTGCTTTAATCCATATATGGACCGTTTAAGTTTGCATACCTTGTTAGCATATTTAGGATCGACAAAACCTTTGGGTTGCATCATATACAACTCTTCATCAATGTCTCCATTGAGGAACGTTGTTTTGACATCCATCTGCCATATCTCATAATCATAATATGTAGCGATTGCTAACAAAATCCTCACAGACTTTAGATTCGCTACTGGTGAGAAAGTCTCATCGTAGTCAACTCCTTGAATTTGTCGAAACCCTTTTGCGACAAGTCGAGCTTTATAGACAGTAATATTACCATCAGCATCTGTTTTCTTCTTGAAAATCCATTTGTTCTCGACAGCCTTTCGCGGTAATTCCACCAAAGTCCATACTTGGTTTTCGTACATGGATCCAATCTCAGATTTCATGGCTTCTTGCCATTTATTGGAATTTGGGCTCATCATCGCTTCCTCATATGTCGCAGGGTCATCGGTGTTGTCTACCAACATGACACTCATAACAGGATCATACCAATCAGGAGTGGTACGAGTTTTTGTTGACCTGCGAGGTTCCGTAGTAACTTCAACCGAAGTTTCATGATCAACATCATTATCTTCCTCTCTTATTGGTGTAGGCTCCACAGGAACTACTTCCGGTGCTGCGCTACTAGCGAGTTCGAGAGAAAATTCAACAACCTCGTCGAGTTCTACTTTCCTTCTAGTCACTTCTTTCGAGAGAAACTCCTTCTCTGGAAAGGATCCATTCTTGGCAACAAATATTTTGACCTCGGATCTATGATAGAAGGTATACCCAATAGTTTCCTTTGGGTATCCTATGAAGACGCATTTTTCCGCTTTGGGTTCAAGCTTGTCTGGCTATAACTTCTTTACATAAGCTTCGCAACCCCAAACTTTAAGGAACGACAATTTAGGTTTCTTCCCAAACCACAATTCATACGGTGTCGTTTCAACGGATTTAGATGGTGCCCTATTTAAAGTGAATGTGGCTGTTTCTAATGCATAACCCCAAAACGATAGCGGTAAATCTGTAAGTGACATCATTGAACGAACCATATCTAAAAGAGTTCGATTATGATGTTCGGACACACCATTACGTTGTGGTGTTCCGAGCGGTGTCAATTGTGAAAGTATTCCGCATTTCTTCAAATGCTCGCCAAACTCGTAACTTAGATATTCACCTCCACGATCAGAGCGTAAAAATTTAATCTTCTTGTTACGTTGATTCTCTACCTTACTTTGAAATTCCTTAAACTTCTCGAAAGTTTCAGACTTATGTTTCATGAAATAGATATACCCATATCTACTCAAGTCATCCATGAAGGTAAGAACATAGCGATAACCACCGCGCGATGCTACACTCATTGGACCACACACATCGGTATGTATGATTTCTAATAAGTCTGTAGCTCGCTCCATCATACCAGAAAATGGAGTCTTAGTCATTTTACCCATCAGACATGCTTCGCATCTTTCAAGTGATTCAAAATCAAGTGATTCAAGAAGTCCATCGGAATGGAGTTTCTTCATACGCTTCACTCCAATATGACCAAGACGACAGTGCCACATATAGGTCGAGTTATCACTCAATTTCAAACATTTAGCTTCAATGTTATTAATGTGTGTATTACCACAATCGAGATTCAATAAGAATAAACCATCTATCAAAGGTGCATGTGCATAAAACATATTACTCATATAAATCTAACAACCATTATTCTCGTGTAAGGTTCCCAACCTTTAATAAGGTAGAGATCCCTATGTTTACAATGCTAGTCTCTGGATCAATAGCTAGCATCCACAGTTAAGATGTAATATCAAGAAACAAAGGTCATAATACAACTTTATAACCAGGAATAAAATAATTTATTACATCTTACATAGCTCATTTGGCTATCTCATTACAATGCAGCAGAATATAACAATATAATGGGGTCCTTCATCTTCAAAGTGCCACAGGCAGACATGTTGGTTGTAGACTTGTAATCCTAATCATTCAACTTCACTAATATCAAACAAACCTGCAACATAACAAGTTACAGCCACAAGGGTCAATACATTTGAATTGTATTGGCAAGTGATATTATGGTAGTATAGTGGAGTCTATCATCTATATGCATTTGGCTAAGTGGACCTTAGGCTTGCTTTGCTCAAAATAGATTTTCCTTATCATTTGAAAACACTAAGTTTTTGTTTGACAATATCATTCCCAAGGCATCTCCCAATAGAAATTGGTGATCCTTGAAGCCTTGTTCACCCACAAGATTTTAACTTAGAAATTGGGATGAGGAGATTCCTGATAGCTTCCATGTCTTGATGCTCAAATTGTCCTTTACCAGGGACATGGCTAAGTACTTAGATTTTACACTCTTTAGAGGTGGTGCACTTTCCCCACAAGACTTGGTTTCACCAAGACAAGATCTTTCAGAAGCCTTCCCTTAGACCAGAATGGACGCGTTCCAACCTATCATTCCCCTACCACCAACTATCCATTTGGCTAAGTTATTGCAACCTAAATGATCTAGGCAGAGCCCATAATGCCAAGTGGCTGCACTTAAAGCTTCTCAACATTTGACATCTCAAATCTCTTTGTTCCTAGGTGGCCATCCACAAGTAAGATACACAAGGTAAACCATAGAAATGGGCCTTGTGAACCACTCAACACAAACCATTCCTTCCATTCCACCCAGGTGATTCATTGACTTAGTTGTTTTATTAAACAAAACACAAGTCCATAGACTTAGAAATATTTCATAGCATAAATATATATTCCACCCTTGTTTTCTACTAGTTAAGCTAAGCATGATAGTAGTAGGAATCTTAACTTAGGAATTTCTACTAAGGGTTCATCTACTAGGATTTCCCATGGCATAGTTTACACTTAGCAAAATTCCATGCAAGTTCTACTTAGAATTATCACTAATGCATAGTGAAAATAATGGGACAAAAGTATGAAGCATCACTGGCCTTTTTGGTAGAGAGTGTAAGTTCACTCCTTAATCTTTGCATTGTTCAAACACTTCAAATCACTACAATTCAATCAAGTAAACAATATTTCAATCTACCATTCAAGCAATTCATCACATAAAATGATAGAAACAAAACAATGCATGCAAACATGCAAAATATTTTTTTATTTGTAAAAGTGGTTTCTAATGGTTCATAAACATTTGAAAACACCTAATGGTCATTTTATAAAGTGTCAAAATCATTTGCAAAAGATTTTACTTCATAAACCATTTTTAAACCCAAGTCATTATTTTATGTGGTTGAAATGTCTTTAGCAAAGTAATAATTTTTATAGGGTTCACCAAATATATTTTCAAATCATAAAACTTGGTGTTTGGGGTCAGAGAGTTTAAATCAAAATATTTCGCAAAGGTTTTCCTCCAAAAGCACTTTTGGATAAATAAACAATATTTTTATTTGACTAGAAATGGTTTAAATCAAAGTCTCATTCACCAAATACATTTTTGAACCCACCAATTGATTCCTAGGGTCATTAGGTTCAAAACAAACCATTTGCCAAAGGTTTCATCTCAAAAATCATTTTAGAACAATTTTTATATTCTAAACATGCATACACAAGTTTCTGCAAAAACTTTCAATTTAACAGAAGAATTTTACTAAACAAAGTTCATGGTCAGAAAGTGCTTGTTTTGCTGAATCCATTGATATAAAATTTGCAAAATTTGGACGTGTGGTTTGAAAGTTATGGATTTTACAAATTTGAACTTATAATAGGAAAGTTTCTGGTTTTTAAAACAGTCACAGGCCACGTGGCTTGTTCCTATTCGCTGGTATCGCTTCGGCTGGATCGCGCTCTCTGGTGCGTTGGATCTAAAGCAGATCGTGTGGATCAGAATCAAACGTACCCCTTCGGTTAGTTTCTATCGCGAGAGTTGGATCTAAATCCTACGGCGCACAACCTTTGACCATATACCAGCGGTGCTGGCGGCGTCCACTGGCGGCGGAGCGGTCAGACGGTGGCGGTGATGACGCTACAGGATGCGAGAGGGCGAAGGGAGGTGCTCACCGAGTTCGCAGCTTGCGGATGACTCTCAACGTGCTCGAGGGAAGGCAGGGGGCGCTCGGGGTTGACCGCAATTGCTCGTCGGAGGGATGCCTGGCGTCGGGTGCGGTCAGTCGTCGTCGAGGGCGGCGCTATGGAGCACGAGGGGGAAAACAGAAGATGCGGTTAGCTTCGTACGCGAGTCACGAACATGTGTGCATCAGAACGAGGGCAAGGGGGGGTATGTGCTTACCAGGAGGACTCGCCGGAGTCGAGGCAGACGGCGGCGATGCTTAGCTAACGTCGTTGCCGACACTGTGGTTCAAGCGCGAGCAAGCGGAGACTACTGGGAGACGCGCAGGGGTCTGGGGAACACGACTGAGTGGTCAAGGGGGCGAGGGGCAGCGAGGTATGGCTGGAATTGGAGCATAGGTTCGTCGGAGAAGGTGTGGTTCACGCGAGGAATCAAAGCAGGCTGGTGGCTCCGAGGAAACGAGGAATGAGGGGAAACAGAGAGGAGGGAGAGGCGGTTAAGAGGGAGTGGTCACCGATGGGGGTTACTCGGCCAGTAAATCGAATTCACGCCGGCATTCATCGGCAGTAATGGTGCGCGTGGTCAGCGGCGGGTGAGGAAGAAAGAAGCTGGCGGTGGGGCCGTTTCGTCAGCGAAGAGAGACAGGGGAGTTGGGGTCCATCGGTCAGTTGCTAGCTGGGCTGGCTGGGTTCGTTTCCATATTTTTTTGTTCCTGTTTCTTTTTCTTTTTCCATTTCTTTTATTCTGTTTTGATTTTGACTAAACAATTCAAACATCAATTTGAATTCAAACCTTTTCCATATTTTGTGAATAATCAAACACTGTTTATTACCATATTCTGATGTTAAATTTAGAATAAAACTTTTATTCCTTTAGTGCCTTTTTAATTATTTAAAGTAGATCCTTGTATTAATCAAATAAGATTTAATAATATTTTCAAACACCACTTAAGTTTCTAAATTCTTCCAAATCTTTTTCAGTAAGTTTTATTTACTTAATAGGGTGTCAAAATATTCACCTAGGATCATTTGGAATAAATTCAATATGATTCATAAATCATTTGAATTGGGTATTTGTTTTATTTCCAATGGAATTAAATATAGTTTTAATTCCCTAAAGTTTATTTGGAAGATTTCTTTAATCTTAATTAAGTTGAATTAAACAACTTTTATTTTACTTGGGTAAATTCCAAAATACTATTTTCTCATGAATTATATAATTATTCTTATTAGAGATTTGTCTTTATTAAAATAGGGATAGAATGGTTATTGCCATTTTATTTTATTTTGGAAATTCTTTATCCTTTTATTTATTTGGATTTGGATTATATTCATTCCATTTGCTTAATGGATTAGGCCAAGTTTTAATTTGGTCTTTAAATAATCCTTATTTAATATTTCTTTCTTCATCTTATAAAATCCATATCTTTTTTATTTATAGATCCAAACTTGGTGATTCCAATTTGTAAAATCTCATTTGATATTTGTTTATCCTTTTAAATATATTTAGGATTATTTGCTCACCATTTGGTATGGATTTTAGATAAGGGCTTTATTAGCTTTTAAAAATACTTTTCCTTAGCTTATTAAACTCATAGGATTTTATCTATGACTCCAAATTAAGTGAAATCAATTTCTATGGTTTTATAATATTTCCATTTGTCTTTCTTGATAATTTGTAAATTTTTATATGGATCACATCCATAGGCTTGGAGATAACTTGGAAATGATTTTTATTCCATTAGGGTTTTAGGGTTTTGGTTTATTTCTCAAGTGTTTAAATTTCAAGATGCATTTATGAAGAATGAAATCCACTTGATTTGAATTTTAGTTGGATTCAACATTATCCAAAGTTTGTTCCAGATGGGATTTTAAGTTTCCATTTAGAAACAAAAGTTTCTTTTCACCCTGATTTTCAAGAATAATTTTATTTTGGTTATTTATTTTTCACATTAGAAGATTTGGAAAATCTTGGGATGTGACATCTCGGACTTAAACAAGTAACTGTCTCGCAATAAACATGATCCGGATATAATGTTCATGCTCAACGCAGGCACCAAATAACAATTATTTAAGTATAAAACTAATCCCGATGGTAGATGAAGAGGTAGCGTGACGGCCGCGATCACATCAACTTTTGATCCATTTCCAACTCGCATCGTCACCTCGTTCTTCGCTAGCTTCCGTTTATTCTGCAGCACCTGTTTCGAGTTACAAATATGAGCAACCGAACCAGTATCAAATACCCAGGCACTACTACGAGTACTAGTGAGATACACATCAATAACATGTATATCGAATATAACTTTCTTCTTGATGTTGCCGTTCTTCAAATACGCCAAGTACTTAGGGAAATTCCGCTTCCAGTGACCTTCTCCCTTGCAGTAAAAGCACTCAGTATCAGGCTTAGGCCCAGCCTTGGTCTTCTTCGCTGGCGAGGTAACTTTCTTACCGTCCTTCTTGAAGTTTCCCTTTTTCTTAGACTTGCCTTGCTTCTTGAACTTGGTGGTCTTATTAACCAACAACACTTGGTGCTCTTTCTTGATCTCCACTTCTGTAGACTTTAACATGGAGAAGAGTTCGGGCAACGACGTGTCCATGTTTTGCATATTGTAGTTCATCACAAAGTTCTTGTAACTTGGTGGTAGTGATTGGAGGACACGGTGAATCCCCAAAGCAATAGGAATCACTATACCTAAGCTTGGTTGCGTGCCTAGACATCTTAAGCACGTTCTCACTGACGGAGCTGCCCTCTTCCATCTTGCAGTTAAAGAACTTTTCAGAAGCCTCATAACTCTCAACTGCCGCGTGAGTCTCAAATATCATTTTGAGTTCACGGACAATATCATGTGGGTTATGGTTCTCAAACCTTTTCTGAAGCTCCGATTCCAAACCATACAAGATAGCACACTGAATTATGGAGTACTGATTCTTCCAAGCGAGGAAAACATTCTTTACCTCATCGGTAGCATCGGTGAGGGTCACCAGTGTGCATCCATCACATAGGTAAAATTACCAGCATTGAGGACAATCCTCAAATTGCGGAACCAATCATGGTTGCTTCCATTGTTTTTCAACTTTTCTTTCTCCAGGAACGCATTAAAATTGATGGTAGGGGCCGCCATTGATCTACAACATATTTGCAATAGTTTAGACTAAGTTTATGACAAATTGAGTTCTAATTAATAGTTAAATTAGTCTAGGTGAACTCCCACTCAAAACAATATCCCTCACATTTCTTTAGTGATCACACGAACCAAATCCACCACATCAAAACCGATCATCACGAGAGTTGATGTAGCTTTAATGGCGAACAATCAACATGTTCATCATATCTACAATATGACTCATGCTTTACCTTTCGGTGATCCGTGTTCCGAGACCATGTCTGTACATGCTAGGATCGTCAAGATCAAACCTTAGCTTCCTCATGAGCAAATCTGGCTTGCTCACGTTGTATACACTCGCAGAATCTAACACACCCGATCATCACGTGGTGCTTCGAAACAACGAGCTTTAGCAGCAGTGCTTACTAAGGATGAACACTTTATAACTTGAAATTTTTGTGCTTGAGGGATCATCTTATAATGCTACTGTCGCAAACTAAGCAATACAAGATGCATAAAAGGATTAACATCACATGCAATTCATAATATGTGATATGATATGGCCTTTCTTCCTGTGCTTCCGATCTCCATCTTCAAGCACGAACATGATCTCCATCATCACCGGAATGGCGTCAAGGTCAATGGCGCCGCTTCATGGTTGTCATCCACCAGCATCAACTATTACAACTACTTTGAATAGACACGTAGGTCTTAACGGAATTAAAAGACAACCATATGGCTCCTGCCGGTTGCCGACTTACAATAAGGAACATTGCATACATCATATATAATCACAATCATGGCCATATCACATCACAGCACACCCTGCAAAACAAAGTTAGACGCCTCTAATTTTCTTTGCATATTTTACGTGGTTTGGGGCTTTCAATAAGTGTCGTTCTAACTTACGAACAAGAACCACAATGTTGATGTTTGAACTATCAAGTGCCCGTTGTAAATTGAATCTATACTATGATGGGAGAGATAAACACCCGCAAAGCCACTTATGCAATACAAGTTGCATGTTAAGCGTGGAGCAAGTCTCATGAAAGATGTCATTTAAGGTTAGCCCGGGCCGCTTCATCCCATCATACCGCAAGATGCAAAGTACACAAAAAGCAATTGATAATAAAAGCACCACCGCCCACAATGACCATTGTGTTCTACTCGTGCAACAGACCTACATACAGACACGGCTCTGATACCACTGTAGGGGTTTGTAGCATGGAAAACAAAAAATTTCTAAAGCATGCACAAAAACAAGCCAAGATCTATCTACTAGATTGTAGCAACGAGTGTCGATAGAAGCACTCACCCTTGAAGATTCCAAAGCGGTTAACAAGAGCAGATTCTCATGGGTGATGTAGTCGTACACTTGCCGATATCAAGATTGCGTAGACGATCCTTCCGGCGCTGCGTTCCGGTAACGCTTTTGCAGTCGGTCACACGTTCGGTACTCGATGAAGACCTTCCTCTCCCTTGTTCTAGCAGGTAGCGGAGGTTGTAGTTCTCCCCTCGCGATTCAGGCAGCACGACAGCGTGGTGTCGGAAGTAGAGGGAAGATCCCGCAGGGCTTTGCCTAAGCCGATGCGAGTTATGGTGGATCTAGGGTTTCCCGGTGATCTAGGATTTAGAAGACAGGGAGGAGGAGGAGGTGTCGGCGGCGGCTAGAGGCGGCAATGGGCAGTGTGGCGCAAAGCGGCGGCGTGGCGGTCTTGGTTGGCGGCGAGCGGTGGGTGTGGGAGGGTAGGGCTTGTGTGTTTGGGCAGCCCCCTCTATTTATGAGAGGGGGCAGCCTTGGGAGGGGTGGGTTTGAATCCAAACCCAAACCCAAGTTGGATTGAGAGAAGGACTCTTTCCTTCTTCCACTAGGAAACCATTGTTCCAGTTTGACTTTTCAAACTTCCCGTTTGACTTTCAATTTAGAGCTTTAATTATCTCTTGCAAATGTCCACACCAAGTGACCTAAGATATGATCCAATCATTCCACTTACCCATGACACATTGATGGACCATTCCCCTTCCGGACCTGTGAACCTTCTAGACCCTTCTAGAACCTCTCCGATGAAAACATTGGAATCTTTCCCGAACTCAGGGATCGGACTTTCCTTATATGAATCTTTTTCTCTGGACCATTCCGGATCTCCTCGTGATATCCCGGATCCCATACGAGACTCCGAACAACATTCGGTATCCCTACTAACATTCCATATCTACTAAAAAACATCGAATCCTTAAGTGTGTCTCCCTACGATTCATGAATTATGTGGACATGACCGAGACACTTTTCTGATCAATAACCAATAGAGGAATCTAGAAATTCATATGGCTCCCACATATTTCTACGATAACTTTGTGATCGAATGAACCACTTACATATGATACCAATTTCTCTTTGTCTCATGATAGTTTACTCATCCGAGGTTTTGATCGTCGGTATCTCTGCATACCTAGTTCAACCTTGTTACCGATAAGTACTCTTTTCTTGTTCCCGTGATATGTGATCCCTTGTGAGCCAGTCACATGCTTGCAAGCCAATTGGATGACATTCCACCGAGAGGCCCCAGAGTATATCTATCCGTCATATGGATGGACAAATCCCACTCTTGATCCATGTGCCTCAATACATACTTTCCGAACACTCAATGCCACCTTTATAGCCACCCAATTACGGTGTGGTGTTTGATGTCATCAAAGCATACTTCTGGTGATGGTGATTAGCATGATCTCATGGTCAAAGGAATTAGGTTACTATGTATCAGAAAGCTTATAGCAAACGAACTATTGAAATGACTTGATCTTAATGCTATGCTTATCTATAGGAGTATGTCCATCATACCATTCTCCTAATGATATGATCTTGTTGTTAACAACATCTCAGTGTTCATGATCAGGAACCACGATCATCTATTAACCAACAAGCTAGTATTACAATGAGGCTTTACTAGGGACTCTAATTTCGTTTACAAATCACACAATCATTAATGTTTCCGGTTAATACTATTATAGCATGAATGTAAACATTTATCATAAAAACAAAGATATAATAATAACCACTTTTATTATTGCCTCTAGGGCATATCTCCAACACTATTACCTTACACACCATACAGTTAATCCTTTGTTACAGCAACTGGTGAGATTGACAACCTCATTTTTCATTGGGGCAAAGTTTTGAGTTTGTGTTGTGTAGGTTTCCAAGTTGCTTGTAACACCTTTGCGACATTTCCTTCCTCCTACTGGTTTGATAACCTCGGTTTCTTACTGAGGGAAGGCTTGCTGATGTGCTCTTCACACCTTGCTCTTGTGGTTTCCCGACGAAGTGCTCTCAGGCGCCATCAACAAGTTTTCTGGCGCCTTTGCCGGGGAATGAAGAAGAAGAAACTCACACGTCAACAAAGCGCCAACAAGTTTTCTGGCACCGTTGCCGGGAGGCTAAGGACATCTTCACAAGGGGAGTCCTTCTCAACCTTTCTCTTTACTTTGTTTTTGTTTTGCTTAGTTTCTTTTGCTTGGTTTTGTTTGCATCTTTTTATCAAAAACTGCAAAAAAAATTAGTTTAGTTTGGTTTCCTTTCCCTTATCAAAAACACAAAAAAAAATGTTCCTACTCTAGTTGCTGGTATGTTATTGCCTTGCTTGCTCATGCTTTCTATCAATGGATGGTTTCTTTGAAACTAGTTCTTATTGGCAAGGTGGTTTCAGGGAAGAACAAAAGAATTATTATAAGGAACACCATTTGTCACAAAAAGGGAAACACCTATGGGAACAAATTGATAAATTGAATACTATTGCTTGAGAGGTATGCTCTACTTATAACGTTACTTATTGCTTTGATAAAGCTTGTTGCTATAGGAGGTATAAACACCTCCTTTCAATGTGAGTATAATGATAATGTTACCATATCCTCTTATATTAAAGGAAATTATGACTTTTATGATGTGGAACAAATTGAAGAAATTATTGCCTTCAGGGGTGTATTTGAACTTGCCAGTTTGCTCAAAAATACTGATGATGCACCTTATGAAGATGAGGTTTATGAGATACTTAAATTTTTCTTTGATAATTACAAGGAAGGAAATGGCTATATTCTTGAATATTTTAATAGATGCTTTCCACAAATGGAAGAGACTAATGCCTTGCAGGAGCCTATGGAAGAAGAAATTGTTGAAACTGGAATCTCATTAGATGAAAAAGAGGAGGAAAGTGATGAACAAAAGGAGGAAGAATGGATTATCTACCCATGCCTACCTTATAAGGAGAGTAACTCTTTATCACTTACATTATTTGATTGTCCCCCATGCTTACCGAAGGAGGATGAATGTTATGTTCCTGTGGATCCTTTTGAAATATCTACTTTGGGTAAAACCTGTGAAGTTTTTAATCCCACTATTTTGAGCTTGATAGAAATTATGTGTTTGTTGATCATGAAAATCATGCGTTATGTGATAGATATATTTTTGAGTTTATTCATGAGGCTACTGAAAATTATTTTGAGAGAGGGAAACATGGTCTTATGTATCTCAACAATATTAAGTTTCTCCTCTTCATGTTGAAAATCTTGAAGTTGCACTTGTTTTGCTTTCCTATGCTTGTTGCTTTGTGCTTTCATGACTTGTTTATTTACAAGATTCCTATGCGTAGGAAGAGGGGTAGGCTTAAATGTTTTTTTAATTTGCTTCTTGATTCTCTCTTTTACTTCAATTCATATTTCTTATGTGAGCATCTTCTCAAACTATCATGACTAACTTAAAGGCGTTAAAGAAAAGTACTTATTGGGAGATAACCCAAGAGTTTTATTGAGTCTTGGAAGTTATTACTTAAGTAATAACCTCTCCTTATACTTTTTGTTTGCTTTTTGTGCCAAGAATGACCTCTAATGAGAGGGAAGTAAGATTTGGCGAGTTGCTGTCCCAAAACAGATTTTGGGGCTCCACCATAAAAATTCGTGAGGAATCTATGTAAGTCGGATTGAGCTGATATTTTACGAATAAATCCCCCAGTATGTTAGCTAACTTTCGTTAGTTCAACACTTTTTTATTTCAGCAAAAGAAGGTCTTAGAAAAAATCGGTTTCTACCTACTTTTCTGTTTGACAGATTTTTGCCATTATTTGCATTTGCTTCTTATTGATTCCTTTTTGGATTCTTTTTCGGAAATTGAGCTTTTTGAGGGAATTGCTAGAGTAGCTTGTGTTTTTAGTGAAATTTTTGCTGTTCCAAAGTTAAACCCAAGGGTATATTATCTTTTGAATGAACTAATGTTGCTAATGAAGATTGTGTGAAGTTTTGTATGAAGGAAAAGTTTCAGGTGTAGAGAGAGAATAATGTAATGAGATGAAGAATGGACAAAAGATAAAGCTTGGGGATGCCACCCCGGTGTCACCCCAAGAAATATCCAAGAGGTACAAGCTTCAAAGCTTGGGGATGCCCAAGGCATCCCATTCTTCATCAATTTAAAGATCAGGTCTTTCTAGACACTTTGTTTTTATTGTTTCATGCACTATTGTGTTATTCTTGGAGCGTCTTAGTTTTTGTTTGCTTTGCTTAGTTTGCTTAGTTTTCTTGAATAAAGTAGTTTGGACCCCCGCTCTCGCTGTGTTGTTTCAAATAAGTTGATTGGTGTTGGAAAGGAGTAGAAAGTTCTTGCTTGAATAGTGCAAGAGGAGCTTTCTTTGACTGTGACTTAGACTTTAGCATGTCATGCTAGGTGTTGTTTTTACCTTGTGCTTAGTGATTATTGCTGTAGCATGAATTGTTCCAAACAATTGGGATTGCTTAGTGTGCCTTGAAGGAATCATGCGTTGTTTTAGCATGCAAAAGTATAGTATTGTGGTATTCTCCTTTGATGTTTTGTTTGGGTTGACTTGGCACATGCTCACACCATGTTATGACTATGAAAAAGTCACCATATCCTCTATGATCATTTAGTGTTTGACTTGTAGTACCACTTTATCCTTTGATTAGTAATGTTTTATCGCTTTGCATGATTATGGCCATGATTGCACTCTTAGTTGGTCACTCCCAGTCTTTTGCTAGCCTCCACTTGTATGAGTAAGATCTAATCATGTTTCCAACTCCCAAGAAACCAAGTTTTTCCAAAGAGTCCACTATAAATTCTTATGCATGGTGTGTTACACCATTCCAAGTATATTCTTGTTTTCATATATTTTCCAATTAAAAAGTATTTTGTTATGTAAAAACTTAGTGATTAAAGCTCTCACGAACTTGATGGCACACTTTATTTTTCTTTCCCCTAATAAACTTGAACCATTGTGTCATCTATGTTATATATTCTTGCACTTATACGTTGGAATTAGCAGAACCGTGCTGTCACGGGGAACGCTTTCAACATTGCACTTGTACTTTGTACACAATTGATATCATGATCTTTTGTCTATGGATGTCGTCGGTGTGAAATAAAAGGGGAGCTTGTAAGTCCATGGAGTTATGTATGTGTGTTAGAGAAACGCCTGGGCCGCTAGCCTAAGCCATGACTAATCATGGTGGAAACTTGCAGCATCACCATAGTGACATATATGAAGCATTCTTCTTATAAAAAAGAGAATTATTGATAAAATAGGAAAGAGAGAAAAAAGCACCATATTCCCATGGTAAATAAGAAGATTGCTGAGATGCTCATTATCTGCTCGCCTTGTCATTTTGGTTATGGGATAGCTCCTGTACCATGTGCAAGGGGTACCCGTTGGCGCTTCTCTATGATACACATGTACTTACTATGACAAGAACTTACAGGTGAGTAAGTTGAGTAGCATGAGGAGCGGCCCTCGTATTCAAGGGACATCAGATTTCCAACTTATACTTTGTCAAGCATATACTCCATAGTTTGTTCACTTTAACCTTAATCACTTCAAGATGCTTATGATAGGGCAATGAGAGATGAAAGCTAACAAGTACCATAATTTTTGGAAGCTCTTTTTGAGACTTGAAATCCCTCCTTCCCTTATGAAGGGACTTTCTTCCACTATTATATTGAGTCTCCACCTTCTACCTTTAGGCACCAGTTAAGAGAGCATAGTTCCCATTCTTAGTTCTATGTGCTTTGTCCCAAAACTTATTGATTGATGCATATTGTTGTTATTACTTGTTCTTGTGCTATTTGTATCTAGTCACTCTTATGAACTTTGAAGGTGTCCTATGCATCTATTTTCTACTCCATGAGGGACAAGCTGATTGCCACTATGCTATATTTTCTGTATGTGAAACAAACAAACGTTTTTCAATGCATGTTATTCATGATCTTTGTTTGTAGCCTTTCATGTTGCATGCATAGTTACTTTGTCTTACTGTTAGAACTCCATCTTTCATGCTCCTATTTAGAGTTCTTTGATCCTAGCTTTCAATACATGCAAATGGTTTGATCTTGATTTTGATTGTGCATTTGACCTCAAAAATTATTCTTTTTATCACTTACCTACTCAAGGACGAGCAGGAGTTAAGCTTGGGGATGCTTAATACGTCAGAAACATATCTATAATTTCTGATGTTCCAAGCTTGTTTAGTCTCTACTTTGCTTTGCTTTGTCTACACTTTGAGGTGTGTTTATATGTTTTCTAGTACTAACCTATTAACAAGATGCCACAGTGCCAGTTGCCAGTTTTCTTCTATTTTTGGTTCCAGAAAGGCAGAAAATCAATATTATCAGAATTGGACGGGACAAAAGCCAAAGTCAATATTTTACCGCGGGGAACACGGAGAAAGAAGACGAGACGGAGGAGGGCCTCAAGGGGGCCACACCCCCTGGCTGCGCAGGTGGGCCTACCCCGCGCTTGGGGGGGTGCAGCCGCCTCGGGCACCCCCCCTGCCTCCCTCTTCGCCTATAAGAAGCCCCCGATGCCTAAACCCTAAGTACCCAATCAATATTCCACGAAACCATCTATAGCCGCCACCACCATCGTCCCTAGATCCGGGGGATCTGAAGCTCTATAACCGCCGCCACCATCGTCCCTAGATCCGGGGCACCCTGCCAGAGGGGAGATCATCCCAGAGGCCTTCTTCTTCATCATGCCAGCCTCCAGTATGAAGAGTGAGTAGTTCCACCTTGGACTATGGGTCCATGTAGTAGATAGATGGTTGTATCTCCAACTTTGTGATTTCATGTCTAGATCTTGTGAGCTCCGTTCATGATCAAGATCTCATCTATTTGTAATCATGCATGTTGTGTTTGTAGGGATCCGATGGATATTGAGATTACTATGTCAGATTGATTAATGGTTTTGTCTTATTGATTCTATCACGTCTGTGTTGTTTGTGATCTTGCATGCTCTCTGTTGTTAGCGGCTATCTTGTCCAAGTAGTTGCTAGTGACTCCAAGAGGGGGTATTTATGCTCGATAGTGGGTTCATGCCTCTATTTAATCTAAGGGAAGTGACAGAAATCTCTAAGGTTGTAGATGTGCTGTTGCCATTAGGGAGAAAACAACGGTCTCTTGTTCATGGAATAAGTGGATTGTTTACCTTACACACTTTGGTTAAAGCAGTTGTCTGTTGCTTGCAACTTAATACTGGAGGGGGTTCGGATGATAAACCAAAGGTGGACTTCTAGTCATAGATTCAGTTGGATGTCTATGTATCTTGTTGTATTGCCCAATTGAATATCATAGGATCATGATGTCTAGTATTGCAATATCATGCCTTGCTCAGTCCTATCAATTGCCCTGCTATAATTTGTTTACCTAGCATGCTAGGTTTGTTTATCTAAGGAGAACACCTCTAGTGAACAATGGACCCCCGGTCCAATCTTTACCATGGATACATCTTCCACTATTACTGTTTACTTTCTGCAAACCACTATTGCCTTCCACACCATACAGTTAATCCTTTTTTACAGCAACTAGTGAGATTGAAAACCTCACTGTTCGTTGGGGCAAAGTCTTGGGTTTGTGTTGTGCAGGTTTCCAAGTTGCTTGCAACACCTTTGAGACGTTTTCTTCCTCCTACTGGTTCGATAACCTCGATTTCTTACTGAGGGAAGACTTGCTGATGTGCTCTTCACACCTTGCTCTTGGGGTTTCCCGATGAAGCGATCTTAGGCTCCATCACTAGGCTCCCGCGAGAATTTCGAGTGGGCGTAGCAGTCGCTTCTTGATGCCGTTGCCGACAAGACTGTTAGCCTTTTCGACCTGCCTGTTGGTCTGCGGATATGACACGGAGGCGTATGTGAGGTTGATGCCTAGGTCTTCGCAGAAGTCTCAGAACTCCTTTGAGGTGAAGTTCGAGCCATTGTCGGTTATGATGCTATGGGGCACTCCGAACCTGTAGACAATGGAATCAAAAAACTTGACGGCGGTGGTGCCAGACTGGTTAGTGACGTGGATGTCCTCGATCCACTTTGTGAATTTTTCGACTGCCACTAGGAGGAAGACGTGTCCTCCTGGTGAGGACTTTGGAAGTTTGCCGATCATGTAGAGGCCCTAGTGGGCGAAGGTCCAGGCCAATGGTATGGGTCGCAACTCTAAGCCTGGCGTGTGCGGCTTGTCTGCCTACCTTTGGCAGGCGTTGCACCTCTTTGTGATGTCTTTGGCATCACTCAATACTATTGGCTAGTAGAAGCCAGCTTGTAGAGCCTTGGTGACGAGGGCGCGACTGGCCGCGTGGTGGCCGCAAATGACTTCATGGATGTCAAGGAGGATGCTTTTCCCGTCACTGTTAGTTACGCATCGCTGGAGCACACCCGAAATGCTGCGCTTGTACAACTTGCCATTAATGATGGTGAAGGCCTTTGATCAATGGGCGACCTGTCGGGCTTCCGTTGGATCCTCAGGCAGTTGCTTGTCCACCAGGTACCTGATGTATGGCTGAGTCCATGTTTGTTCGACTGCCATGAACTGCATGAGGCTCACCAGTTTGACCTCCATATCGATATCTTCGGGTCCTTCAGCTTTCTTGGGTGGCGCAGCCTCCGAGTGTCCCGCGGCTTCGGTTGTGTCCTTTGGAAAATTTCGCTTAATTGAGGGCACGCATATTTGTTCGAGAAACACAACTGGTGGTACCCGGGTGCAGGTGGAGCCGATGTGGGCGAGCTTGTCGGCCTCTTCATTGCTTTCCCTGCCAATGTGTCGCAGATCGCAGCCGTCAAAGTCTCCTTCGAGTGTGTTGTAGAGTGCACGGTATGCGATTATGTTGGCACTATGGGCGTCGCACTCATTCATCATCCACTAGAAGATGATATTGGAGTCACTGTAAATGACGAGGCGCGTAGCTCCACATACTTTGGCCATCCGCATGCCATGTAGGAGTGCCTCATACTCGGCTTCATTATTGGATGCGTGGAACTTCATCCGAAGGACGTATTTCATCTTATCCCCTTGAGGGTACGTCAGTATTACCATGGCTCCTGCGCCAGCCTCACGCTTGGAACCGTCGAAGTGCATCGTCCGGGACTGGGACATGTCCGGAGTGTCTGGCAGCTGGACCTCCATCTAGTGAATGAAGAAGCAAGGGAGCACCTGAGACTTGATGGCGGTGCACCGCTCGTAGATGATGTCTCGAGTACATAGCTCAATGCCCCACAAGGCTACTCGCCCCGTAGCTTCGGGGTTGTTCAGGATGTTCGACAGCGGCGTGTCGTTGACGACCATGATTTAATGCTCCTGGAAGTAGTGGCATAGTCAACGTGCCGTCATGAATACACTGTAGGCGAGCTTTTGGTAGTGGGGATACCTTTGCTTTGTTGGCATCAATACCTCGCTAAGGTAGTAGACTAGGCGTTGTACCCCGTGAGTCTTGCCATCTTCGGGTCGTTCAACCACGAGGGCGGTGCTTACCACCTGGTGTGTGGCTGCGATGTACAGCAACATGGGCTCCCTCTCCTTTGGCGTGACCAGAACTGGAGATGTGGAGAGCAGGCTCTTCAGATCTTTGAATGCCTCGTCGGCCTCGGCCATCCACTCGAATTTTTTGGCCTTGCACAGCAGCTGATAGAACGGGAGAGCCTTTTCGCCCATGCGGCTGATGAATCTGCTGAGCGCCGCGATTCGCCCAGCTAGCTGCTGGACCCCTTTGACATCTTGGGCTTCTCCATGGCTAGTATAGCCCTGATTTTCTTTGGGTTGGCCTTGATGCCTCGCTAAGAGATGAAGTACCCGAGTAGTTGCCCGGATGGGACGCCGAAGGCGCACTTGTCTGGGTTCAGCTTGATCTTGTAGCGATCAAGGTTGTCGAACGTCTCGTGGAGATCGTCGATAAGTGTTCTAGACTCCTTGGTCTTGATTACTAAGTCATCGACATAGACTTGAACATTGCGACCAATCTGGCTCTTAAGGCATGCCTGCATGCACCTCTGGTAAGTAGCGCTTGTGTTCTTTAGCCCGAAAGGCATTGTGTTGTAGCAGAACACTCCGAACAGTGTAATGAACACCGTTTTCTCCTGATCTTCGACCTTCATTCGAATTTTATTATATCCTGAGTAGGCATCGAGGAAGGAGAGTCTCTTGCATCTTGCAGTGGAGTCAATGATTGGATCGATCCATGGTAGAGGAAGTGATACTTACGACAGTGCTTGTTAAGCGATGTGAAGTCCACACACATCCATAGGATGTCCGTGTCCTTCTTGGGAACTAGCACAAGGTTGGCTAGCCAGATGCTTTCCTTTATCTCCCTGATGAAGTTGGCGTCGAGGAGTCTATTGACTTTGATGCTGATGGCTTCAGCCCTTTTCTCGGACAATTGACGTAGCGACTGCTTCACCGGTTTTGCATCCGGAAACACATTGAGTGCATGCTCGGCGAATTTCGTGGGAACTCCTGGCATGTCCGCAGGACACCAGGCTAAGATTTCCCAGTGCTCACGGATTAATTCAAAGAGCACGCTTTCCTATGCGAGTCTCAAGTTGTTGGCGATCAACGCCGTCTTGGAGCGGTCCATCGGGTGAACTTGCACCTTTTTAGTGTTGACTGTGGAGTCGCACGACATATCAGGTGCGTTTTTCCTGGTGACTAGGGGCATCCCGTTGTCTGTCACATCCTTCAGCCTTGCGAGCTCCTCCTGCATGCCGAACGATTGGGATATTCTGTTGAAGTCCATGTCGCAGTTTTCCGACCTGGTGAAGCTTCCTGGGACGGCGATGACACCGTTGGGAACTGGCATCTTCAGTACAAGGTAGACGTAGTGTGGCACTGCATGGAATCTTGCGAATGCCACACGTTCTAGGATGGCGTGGTACTGTGAGGACCAGTCCACCACTTCGAACTTAAGCCGCTCACGCCTCAACTTGTTGGGCTTGCCGAAGATGACTTCAAGCCATATTTTACCTAGGGGTATATGCCCTTGCATGGGACAATGCCGTGGAACATCGTGTCAGATGCCTCTATGCTGCATAGCGGGATCCACATAGCTGCGAGTGTGCTAGTGAACATCAGGTTGATGCCACTGCCGCCATCCATGAAGACGCGGATCATCTCGAACAGTCCAATCTGGGCCTCGAGCACCAGAGAAGAATGACCTAGATGAGGTATTTGGCATGGGTGATCCGAGCGGTCGAATGTGATGCATGACTCCGAGCCGTTGAGGTACTCACGTATGGCTGGCGGAGATGTGACGGCCTAGTTAACTTGGCGGGTGATCTTCTTCTACACCATGTTGGTTGGGCGCTGTTATCGCCTCCGCAACTGATTATAGCAATAACCTACTAGTCTCATCCATAGAAGAAAGAGATCTAATCATATGCATCGTGATGTCACCGTTAATCCCAAGTAAATTCCTCACATACATTTGTACTACCCTTTATGTCACTAGGGGTCCTATCCTGCAGATCAGTCATTACTCACACTCCCTTTACCTGGATCAATCCTCAGGGTCTTGGGTACCTGACAAGTCCTTAGATTGAGGAAAGAGAGGGTACTACAATCATCATGTCATACAAACTAATAATGACCCCATCTATGATAAATAACATGCACAAAAGCTACATGTCTAGGCCGAAGCCCTTAGCCCAAGAAGAATTATCGTGGGAATGGCCACGGCAGATGCTGCAATCGGCAGTGAATAGTAGAACGAGGGGCAAGGGTGTCCAGCCATCTACGGTGCAAGATGAGGGCGGAGACACAGGGGTTTACCTAGGTTCGGCCCCCGGAGGGTAAAGACCTACTCCTGCTAGATTGTATTGATGAGAGAGTATAAGGGCGAGATCGGCGGCTAGGCGGGGAGTCCCAGGGGGTGTATGATGGAACGTAATTTCTATGCATACCCTAGGGAGGTTTATATAGAGTCACCCCGCTAGGGTTTACAGATCTACAACCGAGTTGGATAAGGACTCGGAGGGTGCTTGACCTAATCCGACTGGGCCTTTCTACGCTTCTAGGCCTCCAGCTTCTAGTTGCCTGGCTCCTTGTTGAGTCGCGATCCAGTCGCCGTCCTACAGGCCCACTCGCTGGAAGTATGGGCCAGTAGGAAACGTCCTTCTGGGTATACCCCACTCGGCATATCCCCATCAAGAATTCCCCGAGGCCATAGTTGATTCGTCACAGGTGTTCTTTGCAAATTGGAGTATTCGGGTCCAATTTTGACGCCCAGTCAAATCGGCGGTGGACTCCTTCAATGAAAGAGAGAACCTTTATCATATTTCCTCAGTCGCATCAATGGCGACCAGTCGAATCGGCAACCTAACAAATAGGTTGGCAAGAAATCGAATCGCAGCTATGGCGAACGGGTCAGTGAATAGTCGAATCGCAGCTATGGCGAATGGGTCAGCGAGTAGTCAAATCGCTGTGGTTGGTGAGTCGATCAGGTGAAGGTGGACCATCAATCTTGGTCCAACTAGCCTTTGGGTAATCCAACGGTAATATCGGCATAATCATCGCGCGATAATGGCTCCCCGAAAATGGCAGGTAGGAACCACTATATAAGGAGAGTGACGGGTGAAGAACGATCATTCCCCACATTCCTTCTGACTTCGTGCATCTCACAATCTTCTGTTCCTCCATAGCGACCCAAAGCGATCCAGAGCGACCCTGCGATCCCATATCCTCCGATCGATGGCACCTCCAACAGATCCATGGGGAAGATCCAAGGTTACCAAGACGCTGTTGAAATCCTTCGAGGATGCGGGAATTCTTCGCGCTGGGAGATGGTGAATCCCCGCGGCCAGAGAGGTGGTACTGAATCCGCACGCCGGGGAGTTCATCTGCTTCACCAGCCACTTGGAGAGGGGGCTCAGCGTCCCCACCTCGATCTTCTTCCGTCACTTCTGTGCATACTAAGGCATCTAGCCGTCAGATCTGGGGCCGCACAGCATCGAGCAACTCGCCATTTTCGTGGCATTTTGTGAGTGCTATCTGGGATGTCGCCCGTACTTCCCCCTGTGGTAGGATCTATTCCACGGGCAGGTCGGACGCGAAGGGGCAGGCGGCCTGATGCTAGCTGCGGGCAGCCTCACCTTCTAGCTGAAGTCCAAGGCCTCCTTCCTTGACCTGATGCTGCCGAAGAAGGCGGCGAACGAATGGAAGAAACATTGGTTCTACGTGTGCGAGTAGACACCGGACAGTGAGGTGGCGCTTCCGATGTACTCCGCCGACCGGCCCAAGTCACGTCGGCTTCAAGTCACCAAGCTCCCACACGACTAGTGGATGGTGGTTGACGAAATGTTGACGACGACCCGCCAACTGAAGAAGAAGGGCCTCCAAACCATCAACTTGTACAACTGCTGGCTCGGGCGGCGGCTGGTGCCTCTGGCTAGCCACGCCCATTGGATGTACGAGTACACATGCAAGGACGACGGGACCAAGTCCTGCACCGCTGAGTGGAGCACCGCCGAATATGCCCTCGTGCTGAAGAAGATTACCGACGCGGAATATATTGACTCGAAGGAGGGGATTCCCCCATACATCGGGAAGCGCAAGGAACCACCGGTAAATCTACTCTCCCTTGTCCATTTCGCAGTTGCAGAATTGCAGTCGTGGCCTGCCATTCGTGTAGCTGTTCCAAGTGGTTGAAGGTTGGCTTCCACCAGCTGGCGATGAAAACTTGAGCGAGTCTATTGAGGAAGAGAGCGAGTCCTCCTCCGACAAGGGAAACATCGGAGGTGATGATGATGACGATGACGATGATGATGACGATGATGATGATGATGATGACGAAGCCGTGGAGGTCGCCGCACCAACGGTTCAGAAGACCCGCGGGCAATGACAACGCGAGCTCGAGGCCAGTAAGAGCCTCGAAGCTCATGACGAGGGCGACGACAAGGCCCCCGAACACACTTCACGGCACGTGGCCACGCCGTCAAAGAACAATTCACCGCAGAAGTAGAAGGGGGTGGCCAAAGTGGTGTCGCCGCCTCGGTCTACGTCCAACTCCGAAGCAACCAACGCGGCTGATGAGGTTGGGGCCAGCGCGCCAGCGCAGGAGACTACGGCGGCTGGCACGACCATGGTGGAAGATGAGGTGCCACTGGCATCGCTCCCACCATCCTTCTCTGCAGTCGCCGGGCTCGGGGCCATCCCACCCGCGGGGGCGTCGCCACCAAGGGAGGCACCTGCGTCGACTGCCGTGGAGCTTCCTGCCGCGGCTTCATCCTCAAAGAAGGCCTCCGTATTGTGGGCTCCAAGCCTGTTCGAGAAGGGCCTCAGCCGGAAGCTAGGGCCAGAGTTGGAGAAGTCGGCGCATATTCGCACCGGTCTACATTTCATCCCAGTCGCCAAGTAAGTATTTTTGGTGTACTCCTTTTAGCGAATAACTTGTACTTGTCTGGTGAACTTTCTGATGATGTCGTTTTGCAGGACTGGCATGAAGAAAATCGGTCACCCCTCGGTGGCTAAGGTTCCAGTAGGTACCACAGGGGCAGAGGACGACCCCTCGAAGAAGAGGAGGGCGGCAAGATCGAGGCGCCTGCTGAGGGCACGAAGAAGGCAAAGGGTGACGAGGTCGTCACGATCTCGGATGAGCCAGTCGACGCCCCTACTGGGGCTCCGATTGGAGTGGATGTGGCCGTGAAGGCCGTAATGGACGCGGGTTCACAGCAAGTGGAAGTTGCAGCATTGGTCGGGGCGACGTCCCCGTCGACGAGTGCTGCGGGAGCGGCAGTGGTGACCTTCCCTCCCTTTATGGCAAGGTCCTCCACCGCAAGTGTGTCGGCGCAGTCAGCCCAGGTGCCCGACATCTTGGGCGTAGAGGTCGAGCATCGTCGTGGGCGCACACCTCTCGTGCTCCCGTCGGTGGACATGGTTGAGCTACATAGTATGCTGGATGTGGCCATCCAGGTATGTCCAGTGCCCGAGGATCTGGTCGCTGAGTTTCAGCGGGTAGATTGTTAGGAACTTCGTCGCTATCCAATCCCCGAGTGGCTAATCGCTGAATTTCAGCGGCTAGGCACTTAGGAAGTTTTGTAATGTTTGGTTGACGTCTGCCTTTTTTGTGCAGGGCCTCCAGCGCGATTCGGCGGAGCGATTGGCCACCAAGGAGCGTCTGGAGAAGGAATTCTACTCCGTGCGGGAGGTGAACGAACAACTTTGAGCTGCTGTTGGTAAAGTCTTGAGATACCCTTCTCCACGAATGTTGTTTCCTGATTGCGTACTCACGCTTGTGTTGATGTAGAGGGTCATGCGGTAGCGGTGGACAAGGCTCGCGATGGTTTGGTCCTTGCGAGCGAATTGGCGACTGCCCAGTCGTCGTTGACCGCCACGGAGAAGTGAGTGGTCGAGCTGGAGCGGGAGCTCGAGGCGGTGATACGTTGGAAACGTATCTATAATTTTTGATGCTCCATGCTTGTTTAGTACTCCCTCCGTCTTAGAGGTTAAGGCATAAAAAAAATTCAAAATTTCTTCATAGCTTAAGGCGCAGGGTGTAGTTGGCTTGTTTCCTTCCCAAAATACCCCTCATAGCCATTTAAATCTACCTAAAATATCGGGATGGAGAAGTTATTTGTGTGGATCTCTCATTGGGCTTCCGTGACGCATGCGGGGGTTAGCAGGAAAATTAAGTTACGAGCAGTTATTGCCCCGTTGCTATTGGTAGTGCATGTGCATGCGGGATTCTTAAAGCAGTTGTCTGTTGTTTGCAACTTAATACTGGAGGGGGTTCGGATGATAACCTGAAGGTGGACTTCTAGTCATAGATGTTGTTGGATGGCGGTCTATGTATCTTGATGTATTTCCCAATCGAATCTCATAGGATCTTTCTGACTAGTAATTGCATTGTTACGCCTTGCTCAGTTCCTGTCAATTGCCCTGTTGTAATTTGATTACCGCATGCTATGTTGTTTATCTAAGGAGAGCACCTATAGTGAACTATGGACCCCGGTCCAATCTTTACCATTGATACATCTTCCACTGTTACTTGTTTACTTGTTGCAAACCACCATTACCTTCCACACCATACGTTGAATCCTTTGTTATAGCAAACCAGTGAGCTTGACAACCTTACTGATTCGTTGGGGCAAAGTCTTGAGTTTGTGTTGTGTAGGTCTACGCTTTACTTGCAACACCTGTGTGACGTTTCCTTCCTCCTTCTAGTTCGATAACCTCGGTCTCTACTGAGGGAAGACTTGCTGTTGTGCTCATCACACCTTGCTCTTGGGGTTTCCAACGAAGTGCTCCACGTCAGAACCATCAGGCGGCGAAATTGGAAGCAACCTCGATGGACGAGAGAGCCAAGGCGGCTGTCGTTGCTATGGCCGAAGAGCGAAAGGTGTCGGATGTTCTTGTCACGGGGTTGTAGATGGACTTGTCAAGTCTACTGGACTTCATTACGGGGTGCTTCCGTCCCTTGATTGGTGAGTTCCTTTGCATTTCGTGTGGTTGGTCTGGCGAGTCCTCGAGCGTGCAAGTCTCCTTTGCGTTGTTGCACCCTGCTTATTGTGAACTACTTGTGTTTCGTAGGGAAGATTCTTGACGACGAAGCCGAGGCGCAGTCGTACGACGCGCGGTAGTGTGTCACCATGCTGGTGGACTCTGCCGCTCTCTCGGCGACTTGCATTCGCGCGTATCTTTAGGAGATATCGCCGAAGGAGGTGATCCCCAACGAACTCACCGAAGGCAGGCACTATCTGGAGAAGGCTCCAACGGTTGTGGAGTTCATGTCGCGGTCAGCTTTCCGTCGTGGATTTGCGACTGTGCTGAGCCTTGGGCTCGTGCACTTCCCCGATGACTTCAACCTTGACGACGTCACCAGCGAGTACCCTTCAGCGACGATGCGGTCAGGATCTCCGATGTGCTGAAGCTGACCGACCGGGCTGCGGTCTACTCTGATCGGGTGTTGGCTATGGGCGACTTCCTGCCATATCAGGAGAGGATCGTCGCCCTAAACGACGCAGAGCCGGCGAATCGTGACTTCAAGGCGGAGCAGACGTTCCAATCAGCGATGGTGGGCACCTTGACGACGTATCCGTCGAACCCGTGGGTTCCCTTCATCCGAGTCCGCGGAAGTGGTGGCGCATCATCATCGAAGCCTGTGGAGTAGACCAGTTTGCCTATTGGCATTAGTTGTAAAGTAAAATATTCCTACCCTTGTAAGGGAAAAGATTTTGTTGCTGGAAGGAATGCATGAATGCTTTTGTCAGTTTCGTTTTGACTGTGATTTGTTGGGTTGTGCGAGTCCCCGAGCGCGTCCGCCCTTTGTGGGGTTTACCTCGTTTATTTGCATGTATGCTTATTGTTATGCTATTAGTTAGTTTAGGTCGACCCGCCGTGGCTTGGAAAGCCAGTCGCATGGCGACCCCAAGGGATGCTCTATACTTAGCCGTTTTACCGGACTTGAATGGGGTCGGTTGGATGAGTCCCCGAGCTTGGTACTTAGCCGTTCTAGTCGCGTGCCCAAGGTAGGTGAGGATGAGGTGCGTTGTTTTTGGTGCGTCGCTCCACCTGACTTGGAGAATCAGTCGCATGGCATGTCTAGGGAGCACTCCCATACTTGGTGTTTTCCCTAGCCGCGTGGGTTTGGAACGAGTCAGTCCCGAAGCGTGGTACTTGACCGTTCGGGTCACTGCGTTAAGGATGTGGAGGACTGGGTCGCTGTGGGAAGCGAATGCGGTTGTCATGGCCTGGCGAGCTAGTCGAGCGAGGCGACTCCGATGGGGCTTCGGGTTGGCGTTTTCGTGGATGACACAAGGCCCGAAACTTATCGGTTCCCTTGTATCGCACTACTTAGCCGTGTCGGTCGTGTAACCAAGGGTTGACTTCCACGGGTAGCATAAAGTTGTTTTACGAGTGTGAGTGGCACAAGATATGAAGAGTAGACACAATTTGTGTGAGCACATATTCTTTATTTCATAGCGGGGGGAGTACATGTTGGAGTTCTATGTGTAAGCTCGTTATCGGCCTCCGCATAGTTGAGACCCGAGGCATGTCGTGCTCGAGGTCGGTCGGCAAGACGGCTTCAGCGCCATACACCATGAAGAAGGGGGTGAACCCAGTCGGCCTGTTGATGGAGGTGCGAATGCCCCAGATGACGGAGGGGAGTTCTTCAACCCAACACCCCGGAGTACGCTCGAGGGGGACCTACAGTCACGGCTTCAGGTCGTGTAGGATGCTCTGGTTAGCACGTGCCGCCTAGTCGTTGGACTCAGGGTGGGCGACTGAGGCGAGGTCGAGCCGTATGTTGTGCTCCTCGAAGAATTCGGCGATGGCCCCCTTGGTGAAGTTGGTGCCGTTGTCCGTGATGATGCAGTGCGGGAACCCATAGCGATAGATGAGCTCGCTTAGGAACTTGGCGGCGGTCTTCCCGTCGCACTGGCTTAACCTCCACCCACTTTGTGAATTTTTCGACTGCGACTAAGAGGTGGGTGTAGCCGAAGGGGACCTTCTTGAAGGGGCCCACCGTGTCCATGCCCAACACGACGAATGGCCAGGTGATGGGATGGTCTTGAGTGCTGAGCTTGGCACGTGAGTCTGATTGGCGTACTTTGGCACCCGACGCAGTGTTGGACGATGTCAACCACGTCGGCATGTGCAGTGGGCCAGTGGAAGCCGTGTCGCATGGCCTTGGAGACTATGGACCGAGCGCCAGCATGGTGGCCACAGTCGCCGGCGTGGATGTCTTGGAGGATCTTGTGACTCTCCGTGGGTTGGACGCAGTGTTGGAACACACCAGTCATGCTTCCCTTGTGTAGTTCGTCTTTGATGATGACGCAGGATTTTAAGCGGTGCACGATCATGCGAGACTCCGTCTCGTCCGCGGGTAGGGTTCCTCCTTCCAGGTAGGCGACGTATGGCATAGTCCAGTCGCTTGGCTCTGTGATCATGGCGGCCAGGGCTGGTTCTGGTTGCAGCGGTATCCCAAGGTTGATCTCCCATGGGGGAGAGACGGATGGCTTGGTGATGGTGTCGAGGAAGTCTCCGGCGGGTGGTGTGTGGCGAGCCGACCCGATGCGAGAGAGGGCGTAGTGGCCCCCAGCTGGTCCACTGCTTGACTGTATGCCGCCATGGTTGGGGAGACAACATTGCAGGTGCCGACGACTTGTCCCGCAATGAGATCGGAGTTGCCGTAGCAGCGCAAACGGTTGATGTTCATCTCCTTGGCCGCTCGCATGTCATGGAGGAGGGCCTCTTACTCGGCCATGTTGTTGGTGCAGGGGGTGAAGTCGAGGTACATGCGCTAGCGCAGCTTGTCGCCCTTGGGAGACATGAGGACGATCCCTACCCCTGCGCCGTCTGCGTTCTTGGACCCGTGGAAGTATAGCGACCAGTAGTGGAGGTACGACAACTTCTCCGGCTGCTACGCCTCCTCCCAGTCGGTGAGAAAGTCCGCCAGGGCCTACGACTTGATTGCCTTGCGGGGCTCGTACCTGATGTTGTTGACTCGGTCTCGACGGCTCACTTCGTGACTCGTCCAGTCGCTTTGCGGTTGCGGATGATGTCCTGCAACGGCGTTGACAAGAAGACCGTGATTGGGTGCTCCTGGAAGTAGTGCGTCAATCGCCGTTGGGCTCGGAAGACCGCATATACCAACGTTTGGTATTGCGGGTAGCACTATCGCGACTCGGTGAGGACTTCGCTGATGTTGTAGACAGGTCGCTGCACCCGGTGCTCCTTGCCCTCTTCTGGTTGTTCGACGACCATGACGGCGCTGACGACTCGTTTGGAAGCCACGACGTAAACGATCATGGGCTCCTTGTCGACGGGGTTAGCGAGTAGCAGGGCCACGAGTAGCACTTCCTTGAGTGCGTGGAGTGCGTCGTCTGCCTCCTTGTCCCACTAGAACGTGGGGTTCTTGCGCATTAGGCGGTAGAGAGGCATTGCCTTCTTGCCTAGCTGGAGAATGAAGCGACTGATAGCCGCGACTCGTCCGGCCAACTTCTGGACATCAGGCAGGCACTCGGGTTTGCTGACCCGGGCGATCGTGTTGATCTTGGTGAGGTTCGCCTCGATGCCTTGTGAGACTACATACCTTAGCAGTTATCCAATATGTACACCGGAGGTGCACTTTCCTGGATTGAGTTTGATCTTGTACCTCTGTAGATTTGCGAAGGCTTCGGCCAGGTCGGCGAGTATATCGCCCTGGCGAGTGGACTTCACCACCACGTCATCGATGTAGACATGGATGTTGCGGCCAATTTGGCTCGCAAGGCACTCTTGCATGCACCTCTGGTAGGTTGCTCCGACATTCTTGAGGCTAAACGTCATGGCGGTGAAGTAGAATGCTCCGAATGGCGTGATGAACGCCGTCTTCTCCTCATCCTCGACTGCCATTTTGATCTGGTTGTAACCAGAGTAGGCATCAAGGAAACACATCAACTCCAAGCCATGGTCGAGTCGATGATTTGATCGATCCGCAGGAGGACAAACTGCTCCTTTGGGCAGGCACTATTGAGGTTTGTGTAATCGATACACATTCTCTAGGTCCCGTTTTTCTTCTCGACCAGGACTGGGTTTGCCAGCTACTTGGAGTATTTGATTGGCCGTATGAAGCCTGCAGCGAGTAGACACTGCACCTCTTCGGCGATTCCTCAGCAGTGCTCTTCATTGAAGGGCCGCAGCGACTGCTTGACGGGTCGCGCTTTGGGGTCGGCGTTGAGTTTGTTCTCAGCGAGTTCCCTCGGGACACCAGGCATGTTAGATGGCTTCCATGCGAAGATGTCGCGATTCTCACGTATGAACTCGATGAGAATGCTTTCCCATGCTGGTCTCATGCCTGTCTCGATCGTCACCGTCTGGCTGGAGTCGCCTGGTACTAGCTCGATGGAGCGCGTGTGTGTGGTGGCTTCGAACGCGGTCGAGCCGCCGTTATCTGAGTTGGGCTTCTTGAGTATTGTGGGGTCGTCATTGTCGACCCCGATCGTGTACTTGGAGAGCTCCTCCACATGGTTGGCTTCTGCGGCGATGACGGCGTCGGTGAGCTCGTCTCCCTTTGCCTCGCACTCTGCAGCCATGTTGGGGTTGCCATGGACGGTGATGATACCGCACGGCCCTGGGAGCTTCATCGCATTTGTACGTGTAGTGTGGCACCGCCATGAACTTGGCAAACTCTTGCCGCCCCAAGACGCACTGGTAGGGGCTGTTGAAGGGCACCAGCTCGAAGACGATCCGCTCGGTGCGGAAGTTTGCTGGAGTGCCGAAGGTGACTAGCAACGTCACCTTGCCGATCGGGTACGCCTTCTGACCGGGGACGATGCCGTGAAAGGTGGTGTGGGTCATCTCAATCATCGAGTGTGGGAGTCGTAGTCACCTGAACGTGTCCAGGTATAGGATGTTGATGGAGGTCCCGCCATCCATATCCGTCTTGGGGAACCAATAGTCGCCCACTTTGGGCTTGACCACCAAGGAGACTCGCCCCGGATATTCGACCCGTGGCGAGTGGTCCTCGTGGCTCCAGGTGATCCGCTGTTTGGACCAGTTGAGGAAGCGGGGGACGTCAACTTGGGACACCGCATTAATGGCGATGACCTTCTTCTCGCGCTTGGTGCTGAACCCGGTGAAGGTGTGGAGGGAGCCGGCCTCATTGCCGAATGCCCCACCATTTGGCGGGTGGTTGTTGGGGTCTTCCTATGCGCGCCGTGCCTTCTCGATCTCCCTTAGGGAGTGGCAGTCGGCGGTCGTGTGCGTGTCGGGCTTCCCCTCCCTTCTGTGGAACACACAGGGCTAGTTAACGTGAGCCGCGGGGTCGAATTTCGGCCTCGCCTTGTAGTTTCCGTTGTCGTGGTGTTGGTCTCCGTCGCGGAGGAAGCTTTTGGAGTCGCGTGGCGCGTAGCCGGCGTTGGCGACAAAGTCGACTCGCCCGTCACTGCGGTGCTTGCTAGTGAGGCGAGTGTTGTTGTAGCGTAGCTCGGGTCGCCTCCCTTTGTCGTGGCCGCTTGAACAACGGTTTCAACTCGACTCATCGTCAGTTTCTTGGTTTGGGTCCTCCTCCGCGTACCGCTTGGCGATCTCGAGGAGGTCTGGGATGTTATCGAGTGTCTTGTACACCCGCTTGAGCATGGCGACCAGGGGCTCGTAGCGGCACGAGGTCTTGAAATAGTGTATCGCCGTATCTGGGTTGATGCCGGCCGCATTGAACCACAGATCCTGCCATTGTTGGACCCAGCTGTGAGTTGACTTGCATGGTCCCTGGATGCATCGCTCCAGATACTCGATGGTGGTGGCGCAGGTGTAAGAACCATCGAAGTGCCTGAAGAAGTCGCCGCGCATATCCTCCTAGGAATCGATGCTGTCCGCAGGGAGGGTGTTGATCCATTGCCGGCTCACTCCCTCCATCATTAGGGGGAGGTAGAAAGCGGCTAGTAGGTCGGTTTGTCCGGCGATTCGCATCGCCATAAGGTACGTGTCCAACCACACGGATAGGTCGTACGAGGGATCGTACTTATCGATCTCCTTTGGCGCTTTGAAGTTCATCGGATATTTATCGCCTCGGATCATTGGTCCGAAGCACTGGGGGCCGACTCGGCTGAGCGAGCCCCTTGGCTCACCGTCGCGGAGGTTCGTGAGGGTGTGCCTCAGGTCGTCGGGCTGGCGTCCGTGTCAGGTTTGGTTGTTGATGATGTGGGTCCGCGCGTCGACTGGCTGCCCATTAGCAACGACCATGTTGTTCGTCGGTCGCGGGTTGTTGGTGGAGAGTGTCACGTGAGCGAGTCATGGTTGGAGCTGTAGGGGCTTAGGTGGTGGGAAATTGAGAGTATTTTCCATAGTTGGGCAGCCGCTCGAGGCCGCCTTGCTTCCTGAAGAGCGGGAGTACATGTGCCCCCCCGCGAATCGGCGCCTGCGGTTTGTTGCTCGACAGCCTTGGAGAGCAGAGCCTTGGCGTACTAGATCTGCAGCGCGCATTCCCCCGTCACGTTGATACTGGCGACCGTGGCTCGACTCGCGATGACGTTTTCCATTGGAGTGGAGAACAGCGGGAGGTCGTTCGCATCCCGCTCTTGCAAGGAGATCATGATCCTTGGCTAGTCCGGAGGGGGCGTGCGACCGGGCGGTGGTGGGGGAGCACCGTTCGCCATTGCGCCCGGTGGTGGCCGGGCACTTCCTCCTGGTGGCGCGTTCTCGCTGGACACGCGGTCGGCCATGCGGGCCGGGTCATTCTCGCTGTTGAAGTTTAGGGTGCAGCCCTAAATGGTGGGGTTCAGGCGCGACCTGATCCGACGCTGGTGGTAGAGCGAGAGCTCATGTGCCATCGCTTGCTCGTGCCGCTCTCCATGTAGGTCGCGACGAAGCAACCAAATCCGGCTTGGAGGTTGCCGGAGTTCTCCGACCCGGCGTCGGAGTCAAAGTTTTCGAGGATGGAAGGATCCTCGAAGTCCCCCATGTTGGAGACTTGGGTGATGGAGTCCGCGGGTGACGCGACGACAATGGATCCGGCGATTGATGTCGGGGTCGCCGAGTCGGCATCGTCGTTGAGGGCCATGTCGTCCGCGGTCATGTTGGCCTCGGCCACATTGCTGTTGGCCGAGCCGTACTCAGAGGCGAGGCGATGGATGGTATGGACCTGACTCTTAGAAAGCCAATCGCGCGGTGGCGACTCGCGGATGCGAGCCGAGTCCTCTGAGACGATGACGTTGGTGAAGCCGAGGAAGAGGATGATCGTGCTGACTGGCATGATCACGCTATGCGTGACCGGGCGTGCCGGCGGGAGGTAGCTGCTCGGCAAGATCTAAAGTATCTTGCCGAAGGCGATCATGCGGCCGGTGGCGATCATCTAGTTGATTGGCAAGTTGGATCTCGACGCAGAACATAGGCCAGACCGGCCAGGCCGCACGATGGGCGCCACTGCCGTGGGAATGGCCACGGCAGATGCTACAATCGGCAGCAAATAGTAGAACGAGGGGCAAGGGCGGCCAGCCATCTACGGTGCGAGATGAGGGCAGAGACATAGGGGTTTACCCAGGTTCGGGCCCCCGGAGGGTAAAGACCTACTCTTGCTAGATTGTATTGATGAGAGAGTACAAGGGCGAGCTCGGTGGCTAGGAGGCGAGTTGCAGGGGGTGTATGATGGAACATAAGTTCTATGCGTACCCTAGGGAGGTTTATATAGAGTCACCTCGCTAGGGTTTACAGATCTACAACTGAGTTGGATAAGGACTCGGAGGGTTCTTGACCTAATCCGACTGGGCCTAGATACGCTTCTGGGCCTCCAGCTTCCAATCGCCTGGCTCCTTGTTGAGTCGCGATCCAGTCGCCGTCCTGCAGGCCCACTCGCTGGCAGTATGGGCCATTAGGAAATATCTTGCTGGGTATAACCCACTCGGCATATCCACATCAAGAATTACTCACGCATAGAGATGAAATCGACAATCATAAAAATTGTAATAGATATCAAATATTGATATCAAATAGTCTTATAATGTCGCCAATTGGAGAAGAGATCTACTATTACAAGTGGTGGAAGATGGCTATGGTGGTGGAGAAGGGTTTAGAGGTTTAGATCTAGATCTATTCCTCTGGCGTGGCAGCTTATGGTGGCAGGGAGAGTTGAGGTCAAAAAGAAGCGCATGTTTATCGTCGCTTGAAGCCTCTTTATACAGGGGCCCCTTCACAAAAGTTGTTTCGTTTAACCTAATGAGGTCGGTGCCAACTATACATCCGGAACTATATGGCCGGAATAAAATTCCCGTTGTATAGTTGGTCGTTAAGCTTCTAGTATTGGCTTCACGGCTCTTGGTTTCTTTGACGTGTTGGAAATCTCATATCTTTGGCAGTTATGTAGTGATTCTCATCATCAAACGTCATTATCTGCGCAGGGAAAAATAGCAAGAAAGGATTGCATACCCCTTTGATCATTAGGCATTAGTGGCAGGTTTTAGAGAGATATTTCATCAAATATATGAATAATATCTAGTTTAAATGCGGAAGTGGATGGCTATATTTCATAGTCGTCAACCTCCCCAAGCTTAAACTTGATCGTCCCGAGCAAGAAAACCAAAATCAAAAGGGAACTAAGCATTTAAACTGAAATAACGAGATGATGATCTTACTCATGATTGGTAGTCTCATGTTTCCTACACTTTGTTAATATAAAAAACTTCAGCATAGATAGAGTAATGCCAAGCATATCATACGGATTTCATGAATCCTTATAGCCCAGCAAAATCATTGTAAGCATGGATGATTCAAAAGAGTAAACTTTATTCCATGTCATGTAATCAACTCATAAGCTTGCCTTTGAACAATATAGTGTAATCATGTACAATTAAGAGTGTGATAGTTTGTCATGAAAAGCATATACACTAAAGTATCTCAATTTTCCCACGTCAATAAATCAAGACTTTTCACGCACTACTTTTCTATTCATTGTCCTTCAAGAATTTCAGTTCTCAAGTAATTGAGAGCATGCCAAAAAAATCATTAGTTTATCCGGCTATGATGGACACTTGTGCCATCACTACGGTTTTGTTCCTTTTGCATAATGATTTCTCATATCGGCCAGAGGAGTGAATCCATCATGTTACATCTACCAGGGAGTGCCAAGAATCTTACCCATTATAGCATTGCTGCTACATGTGTTTAATCAACTCATAGCCAAAATCTAGGAGTCTCGTCCATGAAGATCTTCGTAGGCTAGCGGAGTTGTTGGCATCCCATGAATTTTGACACGCATAAATCTATATCATTCTTATGATTCACAGGTAAATCTTTGGCATGCTCACAAAAACCGCTAAACATTAATTCAATTGAACAAATATTTTCAAAGAGAGCTATCAAGTCAATCATTATTTTCTATGGTGTTGAGTGTCTCTAGGAATAAGCTTTCAAGACTAAACACTACAACACCCACGTCTTCAGTTCGTGAGACTTTTTCTTGTTTCAATTGTTTAGAAAATTTTTAGGCAAGACTTTGGTTAACTACAAGAGTTGGAACAAAACGTATCCAATTAAATACCCATGCAAACTAAATTTTACTACAATATAGAGACTCACTCCACCGATATAACATCTCAACATTACTACTAACTAGCATGGGTTTTTCAATATTCAAAAGTGGGGTGTCATAAGGCATACCTCTCATGTTTGGTTCCACTTCTCTCTTTCCTTTTTATTTTTTTCTTGGAAACTCGAAGTCAATCTCTCTCCTGCAAATCAACAATAACTTCAAGGCGAAAATAAAAAAGAGAGAGGGAAAATAAAGATAAACGGAGAAATCTTTTTGTGGTTTTTTGAGCAGGGGAATTAAAGAATAGAAAATTGGCGGTAAAGCTCGGCTTGAAAATCTCAAACAAAATAAAATAACTAAGATAAAGTGTTGGGGAAACCAACAAGAGTGCTTATAAACTCAAATAAAAGCATAACATCAAAAATAAGATAAAGAAAATGAAAACCAAAAATAAAAATAGATAGAAAACATCCCTAAGCTTAGGCTTTTGCAAGCCCTTCAAATCACTGAGGTGTGGGGAAAAGTTGTAACTCCTGCCGCAAATTGATTTGAGAGGTTACTTGTTGTTTCTCGGAGTTTTAGGGCGAGATTATGCATTCCCTCCACAGTTCCTCCAAGTTCTTGGAAATCTTGATATGTTGTGAACCGGTTTGGTGGCTGCTGCTTCTGATGAGGGACTTCTTGCTCCTCCTCTTGGTCCTCATCCTCCTCCAGAATCTCCTCCTAGGGTTGGTGTTGCTCAACCTGCAAGTCATAAAGCACATGTCCTTCCTCGATAGAGAAAAGACCATTAGGAAAAGGAGCAGGGTAGAGACGCCCATCTCCAGCAATATGTAGATAATAAACACCACCCCTCCTAGTGAGAATTCCACAAGCCCTCAAAGTAGAGAATCCAACACGTCGCTCACCTACTACCGATTGTAACTCACCTAGGTCTATGCCTAGTGCATTGGCAAGCACAGTGATGACGCCTTCACAAGTGATTGGTCCTTGGCTTTGGTGGGATTGGTACTCCAAGTAGCGCACAAGAATTGCGCCCAAGTGAAGTGACAAGTTGTCATAGTTGAGAGCATATTTTGCAAGGACTAATATGTCCTCCTCATTGAGGCTTGTAAACTCATTGCGCGCCTGCCAGGTGTTAGCAATAACATAGAACAAATAGCGAATAGCAGGATGTTGAATACTCTTCCCTTTACTGACTCTAGAAGTAAAGCTTATACTATTATAATAGAATGCAGGGGAAGGTTCCATGTCGGTAAAAGCTGCGCGTAGAGCATTAGGATCATTATTGGGTAAACCAAAACAATTTCACCATTCATCAAGTGATAGGGAATATTTATTGTTCATGAGTCGGAGAGAAATTCTATCCTCCCCATGCCATGTCTTAACGGTGCTTTGCAAAGAACTAAGGAATTCAATGGTTAACCGACGATTGGTTGGTGCATCATGAAATACAAAGTTTTGCAGGACAACTCTATTGCAAAGTAAATTAAAGTCATTAGAAATACTGAGTTGGTTCAAAGTGAAGGGCAAGCCCACTTGGTTTCCTTGACTTCTCGGTTTTTGTTCTTGTTGAAACGATCATGGTGGGATTCGTTCTTGAATCGAATCCCCATGAATTCCTGAGCTGCAGCCCGAGAAGAACTAGCGGCGGCAAGACCACGCGTCTGTCTCCTCATGTTCATCTTCTAAAAAATAAATAAGAAAGACAATCATAAAACTTTTTGATCCAACAGTAATAGTCATAGCATATTCCTCATCATAGCACACTAAATAATCTCCTCAACATAATAATCTAAGCAAGATAATTATGGCAAATAGTTCAAATATAATCATAGCACACTAAGTCTCACCCTAGATTGATAATGACAATAGATCAGAGATGAATTTGCAAAAGTAATTGGAGGATCAAAGGAGAAACATACCATATATCACTTGTGTGCGAGGAATTCGAACGAAATTGAGTAGGGGTGAAAATCCCGTTTTGAGAGAGTTTGGTGGTAGAAGAGAGAAAAAGGATTGATGTTTTGGGTACCTCCCCGTGCATTTAAGTGGTCGGACACAACTATACGGCAGCAACTATACGGCCAGAACACATTGTTCCCGCTGTATAGGCTGTCTGACGGCAAAATTAGGGTTTCTAGGGTTTCTTTCCTGGCGGCTGTAACTATACGGCCGGAACTTTTGTTCCCGCCATATAGTTGGTCGTTAAAGCTTCTATACAAATCAAAAATATTCTATTTATTCAAGAATTCTGTTTAGACTGAAACTTAGAGAAAAACCTTGTTCTCACAGAAAAATAACAGACTAAAATTTCGACCAACTATGGCATATATAAAGCAGTAATTTTTAGTACCGCCGAATCTCTCCTTCTCACTGGAGTTTTCTAGCACTCTTTATTCTATGTAAAAATTTAAATTAAATCTTAAAACTTAACTCAAACCTTTATTTCACATGGGTTGCCTCCCATGCAGCGCTCTTTTATGGTCAATAGCTTGACCTTGATATTGCTCACTTAGGCCATATGAGTGGAACACCCACTCCAAAGTAATTGGCCTTCAAAGTGATGGCCTCCTTATCATCTTGCTTGGCTTTCTTTTTCCTGGGAAATGAATAACAAAAGGATCCCACGAAGGAAACTGTAGCTTCACCTTCCCTTCATGCAAATTGATTAAAGCCTTTATAGTTCTTAAGAAAGGACGGCCTAATATGATAGGAGCAGTAGCATGTTCAGGCATGTCAACAATAACAAAATCAATAAGAGCAGGACAGCCTTTAATGTACACTAAGGTATTCTCTTTAATGCCTACTGCTTGTTTATAAGTAGAATCTGCTAGATGTAATTTTAGTTCCATGATTTCAAAAGAGCCAAATTTTAACTTGTTAAAAATACTCTTTTGAATATTTGAAACGTTTGCACCTAGATCACAGAGTGCAGCTATTTCATTAGTCCCAATTTTAATCTTAATAGTAGGCTCAAATATATCATCTAGCTTAATAGGCAATTTCTCAGCAATTTTCTTATATTCTTCTTCAAGCTCATGTAACTTTATTGCTACCTAATTAACGAAGTGTTGATACAAGGCTTCCTCATTTCCTTCACTTACCGGAATATTGAAATTGATCATTTTTGCAAGATATTAAACTATGTGGTTTGGTGAAGGAACATTGCTATAATCAAGTTCTCCAGGCTCCTACCTTTGGATGCTTATCATTTTGAGGTCTTCAACTGGATTGGACTCAGCTTTACTTGCAAATTTAGCTAGAATGAGAGTATGAATCTCGGTTATCTTACCTAGTTGTGCCTCAACAATCCTTGTTATTTCTTGGAGGTCCTGCAAATCATTTCTCAAACTAACAGCTTGGTTAGATAATTTACCAAGCATAGCATCATGATTCTCTGTAATTTTGACTAGAATATTGTTTTTATCATTTGTGAGTCCATAAAAGATTTAATAGTTTCTCGGGGACTAGTATTACTTGATTCGATATTATTATTAGAGCTACCTATAGGACTAGATTAATGTTTCTAAAAGTTTGGATTATAATTCTTTTTCCAAGCAGGGTTATAATCATTTCGATCTATGAAGTCTATTTCTTTAATAGTTGGTTCAGGAATAGCTCTTACCGGGGTTTCTTTGCCTTTAACGGCTAATATGAGCTCATCCAACTTAGCATTGAATTCTTCAATTTCTTGAGGTGTGACGGAGTTCAGCTTTGATGACCCACAAGTATAGGGGGTGTATCGCAGTACTTTCGATAAATAGGAGTGTCGATCCCAAAGAGGAGAAAAAGGTGTTGACTAGTGGTATGGAGTAGGAATTCTCTGTAAATACTTAGCAAACAGATTTTTAGGGGTTTTCTGATAAAGCAACAAAACAAAGTGCAAGTAATAAAGACAACGAACAACTGCAGCAAGTGGCCCAATCCTTTCTTAGTAAAGGACAAGCTGCTGGACATACTTATAAGGACCAACGTTCTCGAGGACACATGGGAGTTCTGTCAAGTGCTTTCGCTTCAAATAGCTAAGTACTCTTCTTTGGTGTTGTAAGTGTTATGTGGGTGAACCTGTGCTAATGTACCGACCTTACTTGGACTAATACATACTTGTGATTAAACCCCTGCAAGCATCCGCAACTACAGGAATGTAATTAAGATATAAACCCAACCATAGCCTTAAACTCTGAGATCCTACGCTCCCTTATGCAATGGTGTCCTAACGGGGTTTAGGTTACTGTCACTCCGGTAACCCCACAATTAGTATCCAAATACACAATGCATTCCCCTAGGCCCATAAATGGTGAAGTATCATGTAGTCGACGTTCACATGACACCACTAGAATAATAGAACCACAACTTAAATACTAAACCATTCAATAATAACTCAACACAAATCCACTACTAACAACATGACTTCTCCCATGTCCTCAAGAACTAGACGAACTACTCACAAGACATCATATGGATCAAGATCAAAGATGATATGGTGATGAATAACAATCTGAACATAAACAATAATCCAATGGTTCCACTCACAAGCATCAACTACAATAGTAATTAACACTGGGAAAGTTTCCCCTAAGAACTAAAGCAATATCCAACACAATTGTTACAGCGGGATGGAGTGGTGATGATGGTGCTGGTGGAGATCATGGTGTGGATGATGATGATACCGATGAAGCCTAGCTTGACGATGGTGTTGATGGCGACAATCTCCCCCTCCGGGAAGGAGTTTCCCCGGTAGAAATTTGTCTGCCAGAGAGATCTTTCTCTCTCGGTGTTTTCTGCCCCGCAGAGGCGGCATAAATCTATCTGTGGTCGCTCCCCTGGTCTTAAGGTTACGTGAGGAAGATATAGGCGAGAGGGTGGAGTCGGGAGCTGAGCAGGTGGGCCACACCTGCCCTAGGCGCGGCACAGGGGGACCCGTGCCTAGGGGGGTGTGGGCCCCCTGTGGCCCTTCTACGCCTCCCCTTCTGGCTTCCTTCGTCTCCCGAGTGTAATTTTCCCATATTTTTCTGGTATTTTTCTGATCTTCACGAAATTGCATCAAAACACCTCTTTTTCCATCAGAATCCAGACTCCGGCAGTCCATCCTCCAAGAATCATCCAACATACAAAAACAGTGGAAAAGACATAAGTAATACCTCATAATAAGACATATATCAATGAATAGAGGCAAATTAAGATATGGAATGGTGATGCAAATTGGACGTATCAACTCCCCCTAAACTTAGACATTCGCTTGTCCCCAAGCGAAAACTGATCTCAGTAAACATGTCCACAGGTTTATGGAGTGAAGTGTCGATAAAAGAATACGGACAAGAAGCATCACACTTACCAACACACCACTCATAGAAGAAAGCAACTCACCATTATATAACTTAGCTTGCAACAAGTACATGAGTCACAACAGAGATGCATAAAGATAAATCATAATTGAGATTGGCAAACTCTTGTTCCTGGTCAGACAACAGCTGGCAAACAGTTTCACAAAAAGCTTTTTGTAGAAGTTTTATAACAGGAGCACTCTTTGCTCAAAAAGGTTTTTTTCAATGAAGGCTTTCAAAGTAATACTCAATAGATAAGAGTCTTGTGCAAACAAGGAAGATAAAGAACATGATCGAATAAATCACCATAAGAATGCTTGCAACACAACAACTCAAATGCTTGCTGGAGAAAGAGAGGAAGTAGGTTTACTGACTCAACTTGGTAAATAGAAGAAAGCTCCCTTCATAGAGGGAAACAGGGATTTCAAGTCATAAAGAGCTTCCAAAATATTATGGTACTTACTAGCTTTGAGCCCTCATTGCCCCTAACATAGGCATCTTGAGATGATTAAGGTTAAAGTGCACAAAGATGGAGTATATGCTTGACGAAATATAAGTTGGCAATCTCATGTCCCTTGAGTACGAGGGCCGCTCCTCATGATACTCAACTTTAGTCACCGGTTAAGTTCTTGACATTGTAAGTACATATGTATCATAAAGAACCGCCAACGGGGTACCCCTTTCACATAGTACAGGAGCTATCCCATGACCAAAATGACAAGGCAAGCAGACAATGGAGCATCTCAGCGATCTTTTTATTTACTATGTGCATAGCTTTTTGTTGAGGATGCTTCATAGAATGCTCACTATAGTGATGCTGGAAGTTTCCACCATGATTAGGCATGGCTTAGGCTAGCGGCCCAGGCATTTCTCTAACACACATACGTCACTCCATGGACTTACAAGTTCCCTCTTTATTTCACACCGTCGACATCCGCAAACAAAAGAGCATGATATCAACCGTGTACAACGTACAAGTGCAATGTTGAAAGCATTCCCCGTGACAGCACGGTTCTGCTAATCCCAACGTATATATGCAAGCATATACAACTTCGATGACACAATGGTTCAAGTCTATTAGGGGCAATAAAATAAGGTGTGCCATCAAGGTCGTGAGAGCTTTAATAACTAGTTTTCACATAACAAAATACTTTTTAATTCGAAATATAGATGAAGCTTGAGAATTAGCTTCGAATAGCAATTGCTAATAGGTAGATATGGTGGACACAAATGGCAAAGGTTTTGGTTCAAAGGGATTGGAAACCTGAGAAGTATGCCTTCTCCAAACAGGTTTTTGGCTAGCAAGGCTGGATAGCAAGCAAAAGGGTTGAAAGAAACAAGCAAGCCTATAAGTGATAAATCCAAACATGCAATCTTCCTTGAAGACACAAAAGATCTTAAATAAGGAATACTAAGCTTAAGAACCAACAAGAAAGAAAATAAATGATACAAAATACATATAAGCTTTTCTCTTTTTCTCTCAAACCTCAAAACGTATTGCTACTGACCAGAACTCAGTTTGCCAAAACCAATTTAGATCCACTTGATGCTCCCAAAGTGAAGGAAATACTGATCAACAAGATCCATCATATAATAGAGATTGCAAAATAAAATAAGAAGTGCAAAAAGTAAAAGATGAGACTTCTCATTAATATTCCATAAAGGAACTCACACCAAGGGATACATAGATAATCAACTAAAGGAGAGATACTTCCACATGCAAACCAAACTATAGGATAACCTCTCTACCAAAGATATGAATCCACTAAAAAGGTAAAAGATGAAAGATAATGGTTGTGATACCACGTCACTCCCCCAAGCTTGGAACAAGCCAAGGGGATGCCAAACCTGATGACGAATTTGAAGGGGTTCGTAGCATGGAAAACAAAAAATTTCTACCGCATGCAAACAAACAAGCCAAGATCTATCTACTAGATTGTAGCAACGAGTCGATAGAGGAACTCACCCTCGAAGATTCCAAAGCGGTTAACGAGAGTAGATTCTCGTGGGTGATGTAGTCGTACTCTTGCCGATCTCAAGATCGCGTAGACGATCCTTCCGGCGCTAAGGCTCCGCGCAATCGGTCACACGTTCGGATTTTCGATGAAGACCTTCCTCTCCCTTGTTCCAGCAGGCAGCGGAGGTTGTAGCACTCTCCTCGCGATTCCGGCAGCACGACGGCGTGGTACCGGAAGTAGAGGGGAGATCTCGCAGGGCTTCGCCTTAAGCCGGAGCGAGTATGGTGGACTATGATAGAGCCTTGGTGATCTAGGGTTTAGACACACCAATTAGAAGGGGCTAAACCAGCGGCTAGGGAAATTAGAAGCTCTAACTCGGCGGCTTGGGAGAAATCCGTAGGCTGTGGCTAGGGTTTAGGTTTAGAGGGAGGCAACTTGTGTGTCTAGGAGGGGAACCCTGCCCCTCCTTATATAGGTGGAGGGAGGCGCCAAGGGAGGGAGTCCCTCCCAACTCGGATCCCTAGTGGGCGGCGGTGGAGGAGGAACTCCTCCCAACTCGTTTCCACTTCTTCTCCACTTTCCAAAATAGCCGTTTGACTTTTCAAATTGGCGTTTGACTTTTCAAACTAGGATTTGATTAAACCCTTTATTTTGTACAGCGATGACACCTAGTACATGATGCAATCATTCCAACTTGCAATTACACATTCATGTACCCTTCCCCTCCGGAGTGTCGGACATTCCGGAACCTTCTAGAACATTCCTGCTGAAAACACCGGAACCATTCTCCAACCCCGAAACAGGACTTTCCTTATATGAATCTTATTCTCCGGACCATTCCGGATCTCCCCTTGATATCCCGGATCCCATCCGAGACTCCGAACAAAATTCGGTCTCTTACTCATCATTCCATAACTACTCAACAACATCGAATCCTTAAGTGTGTCTCCCTACGGTTCGTGAATTATGCGGACATGATCGAGACACTTCTCCGATCAATAACCAATAGAGGAATCTGGAAATTCATATGGCTCCCACATATTTCTATGATTACTTTGCGATCGAATGAACCACTTACATACGATACCAATTTCCCTTTGTCTCACGATATTTTACTTATCCAAGGTTATGATCGTCGGTATCTCTGCATACCTAGTTCAACCTCGTGACGGCTAAGTACTCTGTCCTTGTTCCCGTGGTATGTGATCCCTTGTGAGCCAGTCACATGCTTGCAAGCTAATTGGATGACATTCCACCGAGAGGGCCCAGAGTATATCTATCCGTCATATGGATGGACAAATCCCACTCTTGATCCATGTGTCTCAACCAATACTTTCCGAACACTCAATGCCACCTTTATAGCCACCCTGTTACGGTGTGGTGTTTGATGTCATCAAAGCATCCTTCCGGTAAAGGTGATATGCATGATCTCATGGTCGAAGGAATTAGGTTACTATGTATCAGAAAGCTTATAGCAAATGAACTATATTAAATGACTTGATCTTTATGCTACGCTTAACTATAGGAGTATGTCCATCACATCATTCTCCTAATGATATGACCCTGTTGTTAATAACATCTCTATGTTCATGATCAGGAAACCATGATCATATATTAACCAACAAGCTAGTTTAACAAGAGGCTTTACTAGGGACTATTTTATGTTTACAAATCACACAAGTATTAATGTTTCCGGTTAATACAATTATAGCATGGTATGTAAACATTTATCATAAGTATGAAGATATGATAATAACCACTTTATTATTGCCTCTTGGGCATATCTCCAACAGTCTCCCACTTGCACTAGAGTCAATAATCTAGTTTCAAACCTTTGTGTATTCAACACCTATGGCTTTACGGTGTTGTATGTACACGTTTGCAAGTAGTCAACTGATCTCCGGATCTAACACTTCTAGGTCCGTGTGTAATTGCATGTCTTTGTGTCTCTATGCATCACTCATTCTTTAATGAGATGGCTTTGTATAAATTTGGTCCTTCGGTGAGACCTTTAGTTCTTTGGGGTTAAAACATGTTGATAATATTGTCGTACAATATATCTTCATAGTATTATCCCACTGTGAACTACACCTAGTTTGATAACAAACTACTTGACACAAATGCCCTCTTTAGCTGCTATAATAGCAGTTATATACTTAGCCTTTTCTTGTAGTATCTGTCACAATGTCTTAACTTTGGAACTCATCCAAATCTATTATGGAACTTACTTTCCATTATATTGTGCCACCCTTAGTTTGAGATAAACTTAATTTGTACTTTGTGACAAAACTAGTATCAATGTAATACTTTTACAATGAACTAACCATCTATTTGCCACTTCTACAAAATAATATACTCTTAGTTCTTCCAAAAGATCATAAGAATATCCTTACTATCGTCCAATGATCATCTTATGAATCATTCTGGTATATGCTCATAACATTTAGAGCATAGGACATATCTGGATTTGTACATATCACAGTATGATTGATATAAATACTCTTTGTGATTTCATACATCAAGTATCAATCTATACTTGAATCTTTGTTTCACTTACCAAGTGGCAATACACTTGAATATATCATCAATATTGAACTCATTCAATCCTTTCTGTGTGACAAGAACCTTTCTTGTAGTTTCTATATTGAACTCATTCAATACATCATCTATTGTAGCGTCCCCAACCTTTAATAAGATTGAGTCCCCTGTGTTTACAATGCTAGTCCCTGGATCAATAGCTAGCATCCACAGTTCAGATGTAATATCGAGAAACAAAGGTCATAATACAACTTTATAACCAGGAATAACATAATTTTATTACATCAAACATAGCTCATTAGGCTATTACATTACATTGCAGCGGAATAACTATAGTCATGGGTCCTTCATCTTCAAAGTGCCACAGGCAGATGTTGGTTGTAGACTTTGTAATCCTAATCAATCAATCTTCACTAAAACAATCAAACCTGCAACATAATAAGTTACAGCCACCAGGGTCAATACATTTGAATTGTATTGGCAAGTGATACTTTGGTAGTATAGTGGAGTCTATCATCTATATGCATTTTGGCTAAGTGGAGTTGAGGCTTTGCATTGCTCAAAATAGATTTTTCCCTATCATTTTTGAAAATAAGTTTTGTTTGGCAAAAACAAATTCCAAGGCATCTATCAATCAAAGACTGAAGATCCACTCTGGGCATCTATCAATCAAAGACTGAAGATTTACTTGGCAAAAACAATTTCCCAATCTAAGATTTTGAGATCCTTGTACCAAGCCATCTCTCCATCAAAGATTGAAGAATTTCACACAACCATTGTTCACCCACAAGTTTTAATTTAGAAATTGGAATGATGAGATTCTTGATTGCTTCCATGTCTTGATGCTCAAATTGTCCTTTACCAGGGACATGGCTAAGTACTTAGGTTTTACACTCTGCAGAGGTGGTGCACTTTCCCCACAAGCCTTGGTTTCCCAAGAATGATCCTTCAGTAGCCTTTCCTTAGTCAAATGGACGCGCTCCAACCTATCAATCACTACCACCCATTGTCCAAAAGACTAAGTTCCAGCATCCTAAGATCATGGCAGAGCCCATAATGCCAAGTGGTTGCACTTGAAACTTCTCAACATTTGACATCTCAAATCTCTTTGTTTCCTGGGTGGCCATCCACAAGTGAGATACACAAGGTTCACCAGTCCCCTGGCCTTGTGTAACCACTCAACACAAACCATTCCTTCCATTTCCACCCAGGTGATTCATTAACTTAGTTATTTTATTAATCAAAAACATAAGTCCTTAGACTTAGAGATTTTTCCATAGTGAATATATTCCACCCAAGTTTTCTATTAGCTAGGCTAAGCTTGGTAGTAATAGGATTCTTAACTTAGGAAAATCCTACTAAGGATTTATCTACTAGATTTCCTATAGCAAGGTCTATACTTAGCAAAAATAAAAAAACCATGCAAGATTCTACTTTAGCAAAAACACTAATGCATAGTGAAAATAATGGGACATAAGATATGAAATATCACTTGCCTTTTTGGTAGAGGGTATAAGTTCACTCCTTGTCCTTGCAACACTTACACTCTTCAAGTCACTACAATCAATCATGCAAGGCACAAACTCAATCTACCAATCAAGCAAATCAACACACATAAAATAACAAAGTCAAAGAAATGCATGCAAGCATGCCAAGCTTTGCTTTGTTTGCAAAAGTGGTTCCTAGTGGGTCATAGACATTTGGGTACACCTAATGGTCATTTTTGTAAAGTGGCAAAGTCATGCATAGGCATGCAAAGGTTGGTTCTAATGTAGGGATGGTCCTCACTAGGCTTCTAAACTTTGTAAGTTCCAAATTGGTCATTTACCAAAATGGCAAAGTCATTTGCAAAAGGGTTTCTATTAGATTCCTAAACTTTGTAAGATCCAAATTGGTCTTTTACCAAAGTGGCAAAGTTGTTAGCAAAAGATTTCACCTCAAAACCATTTTCAAAACAAGGCACCTATTTGGTCATTTTATGTGGTGAAGAAATATGTCTACTAGGGTTTTAGTCTATAGGGTTCACCAAATGAGTTGCTATTGCAAAACTTGGTGCTTTTGGTCAGTAGGTTTGGTCCAAACATTTTCTCAAGGTTTTCTTTATGAAAGCATTTTCATAAACAAAACAAATAGTTTTAGTTAGCTAGAAATGGACTAAACTAATTAATCCATTCTATTCTTTTCCAAAATCACTTTCCAAACTATGGGTTGGTTCCTATGGTCAGCAAGGTCACAACAACTAATTGGCAAAGGTTTTAACCTAAATATCATTTTTAAATGATTTTTCTAATGTTAGCAAGCATACAAAAGAATCTGCAAAGTTAAACAAGTTAACAGATACTATTTGCTAAACTAAGGGCAGGGTTGGCTAGGGCTTGTCTTGCTGATTCCAACGACATCAAATTTGTAAAATTTGGACGTGTGGATCAAAAGATACATGGGTTTGAAGTTTGCAAAAGTTTCTGTTTTCAAATCTGTTTTTAAACAGAATACTGGACACGCGGCAGGATTCTATTCGTCGGTACCGCTTCGCTGGGATCGTGGCTGTGGGGCGTCGGATCAAGTCTAATCGCACGGTCCAGAAAGCATACCTCTTCGCGACTAAGTGATCTAATCGTGTCCGGTGGATCTGGATCGAACGGCTGTGGCAGTCTCGACCTAAAGTGGGTGGCGCTGCGGTGGATAGCGGCGGCGGAGTCGTCGGTCGATGACGGTGCCGGCGATACAGGAAGCGAGAGAGGAAAAGGGCATGCTCACCGTGCTCGCAAGAACGTTGGGAAGCTCGACGTGGTTGCGAGGAGGCGAGGGGCGCACTGGGGTGGAACTAATTGCTCGCCGGAGTTTGTTCGACGTCGGGCGGCTCTGGCTGAGGTCGAGGACGAAGCTGCAGATTGCCCTAGGTCAAAACGGGGGCAGGGTTAGGTACGGGAGGTCACGGAGATGATACGTGCATGAACGAGAGGACGCGGGGTGGTCAGCTTTTACCAGGGGAGATCGTCGGAGAGGTTGCAGACGGCGGCGTCGCAGGTCGTCGTCGTTGCCGACGCTGGAAGTCACGCGCGAGTGATTGGCGAGCACCTGGAGATGTAGTAGACACCGACTAATCAAGCAGCATGATTTACGGATTAAGGCGCGCACGGAGTCGAGTGCAAGAGCTCACCGGAGTTGCGGGGGTCGTCGGTGGCGTACAGGTGGAGACGTTGCCGACACTCTAGGGCGCTCGGGGGCAAGCTGGCGCTACGGGGATGATCGCCAGGAGGTGGGGATCACGAGAGCATGGTCGAGGAGGCTCGGGGTAACGTTGGTTGGCCGGAATCGCTCGCGGAGCTCGCCGGAGACAGCGGCAGTGCAGAGAGAAACGGAGGCAGCCTAGGGGCAGAGGGGAAATGGCGACAGAGGGAAAAGGTGGAGGAGAGGGAGGCTTTTAAGGGAGCGTGGTCGCGGCGAGGAATTAACGCGGTGTTAAGGCGAATTTAATCGGCGGATTCAAGGCAGAAAACGGCCGGCGAGAGGAGGAAGAACTGGTCGCGCGGGTGGGGGAGGAGAACAGTGGAAAGGGGGTCCAGCGGTCAGTGGGAAAAGGGAGAGAGGAGGGGGTCCACTTGTTAGTCTCTGTGTGGGTGCGGTTTTAAGTGAGAAAAGGTTTCTTCGGGGGAGCTGTCATGGAATGGCTTGGTGGGCCGGCCTTAGTGGGCATTTCTTTTCATTTTTTTTTTTTCTCGCTCTCTTTTCTTTTTTCTAATTCTTTTTCTGTTTTCAATTTCAAACAAATATTCACACAATTCAAACAACACTCAAATCAAATCAAACAGCAAACTTTTCATTTGAATTTGGTTCTGTTTGGCAACATAATCCAAATCTCAAAATGAAATAATATTTTTATTTATTTTAGGATCCATTTAATAATTAAATAAAATGGATCCTTAGTTTATTAATAGTGTTTGATTTATTTTAAATAAAATTTCCATTTGAAATCCAATTACTTTCAAAACCAAACCGGAAGGTTTAATTTGAAACATAAAAGAATACTTGGAAACTTATTTAAATAAATAAGTTTTGGTGTTTTAATTAAAATGGGAAAGCCTTTACTTAAATAAAATTGGATATTTAAATCCTTATTATTTTATTTAAATAATCCTTTACTCATTTTAATCAAAGCAAAACCTTTTAATAAAAGATTTCAAAGTAGTAATAAAATACTTGGTGTTCATTTAAAAATGGGAAAAGCTTTTACTTAAATAAAATTGGATATTTAGATCCTTTATTTTATTTAAATAAACCTTTATTCATTTTATCAAAACAAAATATTTTATTACAAAAGCTTGGCCAAAATTAATTTGGCTTATCTTTTCATTTGAAACCAAAGTCTTTTATTAAAAGATCTAAAACAGTGTTTCCAAAACAATTTTTTTTCCTTTGATAAATGTTTATCCAAATAAATCCCTTTAGGATTATTTGTTCACCATTTGGTATGGCTTTTGGTAAGGGCTTTATTAGCTTTGGAAATTTCAATTTCCTTCTCTTGTTATACTTCTAAGATTTTGCTCATGGTTCCAAACTAAGTGAAATCAATCTTTAAGGTCTTTCTTGATCCTTTGTGAATATTTGATAGTCAAATTTGGTATGGATCAAATCCATGGATTTGGAGATACTTTGGAAAATGATTTCCTTCCATTAGGGTTTAGGGTTTTGGATTTCTTTCCAAATGTTCAAATTTCCAGATACAATCATTGAGGAATGCATTTCCCTTGATTTGGATTTTTTTGTTGAATTCAAACTTCTGCCAAAGTTTGTTCAAGATGAAATTTTAAGTCTCCTTTTTGAAACAAAAGTTTCTTTTCACCCTGATTTTCAACAAAAGTTTATTTTGTTTATTTATTTTTCACATTACAAGATTTGGAAAATTTTGGGATGTGACAGGCTACCACCCTTAAAAGAAATCTCGTCCCGAGATTTGGGGAGGCTAGGGTTACAAGCAGGTTCAAAACAACTAGGATACTACCACCCTTAAAAATTTTCCAACTAAACTACATCTTGGCTTGCTTGGAATCTTGGAAAACTTCTGCATTGTGTCCTTTATTTCCATACTTGACTCATGGGCTAAGGTTGGGTTTCTCCTTTGGCTTGTTCATCTTGTTCTTCATCTTTTCTGGACAATTGCTTACATAGTGTCCTGGTTCCTTGCAATTGAAACAGTGGATATCTTGGAGTTCTTTACGTTGCTCTTGTGGACAAACTGCTACATAATGGCCTAGCTCTTTGCAGTTGTTGCACACTACTTGGTCCATCCTTTTATTCTTTATGGACTCTGGGCATCCACTGGGGTTGTGTCCCATTTCCTTACATTTACGACATTGCACAAGGCTCATGTCTTGCTTTGGTTTCTTGGGCTTCTTTGATCCTTTGAATTGGGTTGTCTTGTTTGGAGGTATAAGTGGTCCTTTTCCTTTGTCATCATCATTCTTGGCATACTTGGATCCTTCTTGTTTCCTTTGTTCAACAATGGCATAGACGGGGCATTGGATAGGTACATGGTTGTTTCCTTCACAAAGGTGACAAGTAACTTGAGATGTTGGGCATTGGCCAACTGGATGTTCCTCTTCACAATTGGGGCATTGATCTTCATGCTCCTTGGAAGTATGATCCTTGTCTCCACAAATATTGCAAGCTGGTGCTCCATCTAGCATAATGTTCTTGTCATCCTTGTTGTCATACACTCTTTTGGGATAGTTTTCTTCCATGCTGATCATTTGATTAGTCACCTTAAGCATCAGTTGGGATTGTTCTTCCAAAAACTTTTGCAAGGTAGGGTCTTTATCACTATTGTTGGCTATGAACTGAGCTGTTAGTTGGCTCAATTGGTGTTGGGTTGCTAGGAGTTCTCTCATGTTGTCCTCTTGGTTGTTGTTGTTGTCACCATCCTTGATGTTGGAGTTTCTTGGAGAAGTCATCTGTTTGGGTTGGAGGGGATTAGAATAGGCAAAAGGTTTTTCTAAGAAGTCAATTCTATTCACACACTTCACATTTCACACAAGCAAAAATGCAAGCAATCACAAACCAAACATTTCACTCAAACAAAGATCAAGCACATTTTTAGGCAACAAAATATTTTTGTTACACCACATAAGTTGGTGGGTTTGACTTAACTAAATATGGTGGTCCATCTACATGGTTCACTTGTGATCTTTCCATCCTTCTTGGTTGATTCTTCTTGATTGAGATCTTTGTATCCTTGGAGAATTCTTGTGTCTTGGTCACAATTCTTCAAAGGTGATGATGGTTCTTTCTAAGTTGTGTTTCCTTAGTCTTCAATTCTTGAGCAAAATTTCTTGTCTCTCTTGTAGTCCTTAGTGGTATCCAAGTTGGAAGTCCTTGGTGAACATGCTAAAAATGCTGAAGTCATTGGAGTTGAAGAAGTTGAAGTCATTAGAGTTGATGATGTTGAAGTAGTCCTTTGCTCATGATGAAGTCTTTGGTCATGGGGTAGGCTTTTCCATCAAGTTGAATATAGATGAGAAGTAGAGTCGAAACCAAAATGATTGAGGAAAGAGTTTACAAGATTTGTTTTGTAAATATGTTTTGGAACAAAATACAACTCCTATTGTCTAAGGGTTTTTGTCCAATCCTAGGGTTACAAATCCTACAGGCAACACAATGCTCTGATACCATTCTGTAGCGTCCCCAACCTTTAATAAGATTGAGTCCCCTGTGTTTACAATGCTAGTCCCTGGATCAATAGCTAGCATCCACAGTTCAGATGTAATATCGAGAAACAAAGGTCATAATACAACTTTATAACCAGGAATAACATAATTTTATTACATCAAACATAGCTCATTAGGCTATTACATTACATTGCAGCGGAATAACTATAGTCATGGGTCCTTCATCTTCAAAGTGCCACAGGCAGATGTTGGTTGTAGACTTTGTAATCCTAATCAATCAATCTTCACTAAAACAATCAAACCTGCAACATAATAAGTTACAGCCACCAGGGTCAATACATTTGAATTGTATTGACAAGTGATACTTTGGTAGTATAGTGGAGTCTATCATCTATATGCATTTTGGCTAAGTGGAGTTGAGGCTTTGCATTGCTCAAAATAGATTTTTCCCTATCATTTTTGAAAATAAGTTTTGTTTGGCAAAAACAAATTCCAAGGCATCTATCAATCAAAGACTGAAGATCCACTCTGGGCATCTATCAATCAAAGACTGAAGATTTACTTGGCAAAAACAATTTCCCAATCTAAGATTTTGAGATCCTTGTACCAAGCCATCTCTCCATCAAAGATTGAAGAATTTCACACAACCATTGTTCACCCACAAGTTTTAATTTAGAAATTGGAATGATGAGATTCTTGATTGCTTCCATGTCTTGATGCTCAAATTGTCCTTTACCAGGGACATGGCTAAGTACTTAGGTTTTACACTCTGCAGAGGTGGTGCACTTTCCCCACAAGCCTTGGTTTCCCAAGAATGATCCTTCAGTAGCCTTTCCTTAGTCAAATGGACGCGCTCCAACCTATCAATCACTACCACCCATTGTCCAAAAGACTAAGTTCCAGCATCCTAAGATCATGGCAGAGCCCATAATGCCAAGTGGTTGCACTTGAAACTTCTCAACATTTGACATCTCAAATCTCTTTGTTTCCTGGGTGGCCATCCACAAGTGAGATACACAAGGTTCACCAGTCCCCTGGCCTTGTGTAACCACTCAACACAAACCATTCCTTCCATTTCCACCCAGGTGATTCATTAACTTAGTTATTTTATTAATCAAAAACATAAGTCCTCAGACTTAGAGATTTTTCCATAGTGAATATATTCCACCCAAGTTTTCTATTAGCTAGGCTAAGCTTGGTAGTAATAGGATTCTTAACTTAGGAAAATCCTACTAAGGATTTATCTACTAGATTTCCTATAGCAAGGTCTATACTTAGCAAAAATAAAAAAACCATGCAAGATTCTACTTTAGCAAAAACACTAATGCATAGTGAAAATAATGGGACATAAGATATGAAATATCACTTGCCTTTTTGGTAGAGGGTATAAGTTCACTCCTTGTCCTTGCAACACTTACACTCTTCAAGTCACTACAATCAATCATGCAAGGCACAAACTCAATCTACCAATCAAGCAAATCAACACACATAAAATAACAAAGTCAAAGAAATGCATGCAAGCATGCCAAGCTTTGCTTTGTTTGCAAAAGTGGTTCCTAGTGGGTCATAGACATTTGGTTACACCTAATGGTCATTTTTGTAAAGTGGCAAAGTCATGCATAGGCATGCAAAGGTTGGTTCTAATGTAGGGATGGTCCTCACTAGGCTTCTAAACTTTGTAAGTTCCAAATTGGTCATTTACCAAAATGGCAAAGTCATTTGCAAAAGGGTTTCTATTAGATTCCTAAACTTTGTAAGATCCAAATTGGTCTTTTACCAAAGTGGCAAAGTTGTTAGCAAAAGATTTCACCTCAAAACCATTTTCAAAACAAGGCACCTATTTGGTCATTTTATGTGGTGAAGAAATATGTCTACTAGGGTTTTAGTCTATAGGGTTCACCAAATGAGTTGCTATTGCAAAACTTGGTGCTTTTGGTCAGTAGGTTTGGTCCAAACATTTTCTCAAGGTTTTCTTTATGAAAGCATTTTCATAAACAAAACAAATAGTTTTAGTTAGCTAGAAATGGACTAAACTAATTAATCCATTCTATTCTTTTCCAAAATCACTTTCCAAACTATGGGTTGGTTCCTATGGTCAGCAAGGTCACAACAACTAATTGGCAAAGGTTTTAACCTAAATATCATTTTTAAATGATTTTTCTAATGTTAGCAAGCATACAAAAGAATCTGCAAAGTTAAACAAGTTAACAGATACTATTTGCTAAACTAAGGGCAGGGTTGGCTAGGGCTTGTCTTGCTGATTCCAACGACATCAAATTTGTAAAATTTGGACGTGTGGATCAAAAGATACATGGGTTTGAAGTTTGCAAAAGTTTCTGTTTTCAAATCTGTTTTTAAACAGAATACTGGACACGCGGCAGATTCTATTAAATTACCGCTTATTTGGGATCGTGGCTGTGGGCGTCGGATCAAGTCTAATCGCATCGGTCCAGAAAGCAGCATACCTCTTGACTAAGTGATCTAATCGTGTCCGGTGGATCTGGATCGAACTGTGGCGATCTCGACCTAAAGTGGGTGGCGCCGCGGTGGATAGCGGCGGAGTCGTCGGTCGATGACCGGTGCCGCGATACTGAAGCGAGAGAGGAAAAGGGCATGCTCACCGTGCTCGCAAGAACGTTGGGAAGCTCGACGTGGTTGCGAGGAGGCGAGGGGCGCACTGGGGTGGAACTAATTGCTCGCCGGAGTTTGTTCGACGTCGGGCGGCTCTGGCTGAGGTCGAGGACGAAGCTGCAGATCGCCCTAGGTCAAAACGGGGGCAGGGTTAGGTACGGGAGGTCACGGAGATGATACGTGCATGAACGAGAGGACGCGGGGTGGTCAGCTTTTACCAGGGGAGATCGTCGGAGAGGTTGCAGACGGCGGCGTCGCAGGTCGTCGTCGTTGCCGACGCTGGAAGTCACGCGCGAGTGATTGGCGAGCACCTGGAGATGTAGTAGACACCGACTAATCAAGCAGCATGATTTACGGATTAAGGCGCGCACGGGGTCGAGTGCAAGAGCTCACCGGAGTTGCGGGGGTCGTCGGTGGCGTACAGGTGGAGACGTTGCCGACACTCTAGGGCGCTCGGGGGCAAGCTGGCGCTACGGGGATGATCGCCAGGAGGTGGGGATCACGAGAGCATGGTCGAGGAGGCTCGGGGTAACGTTGGTTGGCCGGAATCGCTCGCGGAGCTCGCCGGAGACAGCGGCAGTGCAGAGAGAAACGGAGGCAGCCTAGGGGCAGAGGGGAAATGGCGACAGAGGGAAAAGGTGGAGGAGAGGGAGGCTTTTAAGGGAGCGTGGTCGCGGCGAGGAATTAACGCGGTGTTAAGGCGAATTTAATCGGCGGATTCAAGGCAGAAAACGGCCGGCGAGAGGAGGAAGAACTGGTCGCGCGGGTGTGGGAGGAGAACAGTGGAAAGGGGGTCCAGCGGTCAGTGGGAAAAGGGAGAGAGGAGGGGGTCCACTTGTTAGTCTCTGTGTGGGTGCGGTTTTAAGTGAGAAAAGGTTTCTTCGGGGGAGGGGAGCTGGGCTGGAATGGCTTGGTGGGCCGGGCCTTAGTGGGCTGCTGTTCTGTTTTCTTATTTTTTTCTGTCTGCTCTCTTTTTCTTTTTCTAATTCTTTTTCTGTTTTCAATTTCAAACAAATATTCACACAATTCAAACAACACTCAAATCAAATCAAACAGCAAACTTTTCATTTGAATTTGGTTCTGTTTGGCAACATAATCCAAATCTCAAAATGAAATAATATTTTTATTTATTTTAGGATCCATTTAATAATTAAATAAAATGGATCCTTAGTTTATTAATAGTGTTTGATTTATTTTAAATAAAATTTCCATTTGAAATCCAATTACTTTCAAAACCAAACCGGAAGGTTTAATTTGAAACATAAAAGAATACTTGGAAACTTATTTAAATAAATAAGTTTTGGTGTTTTAATTAAAATGGGAAAGCCTTTACTTAAATAAAATTGGATATTTAAATCCTTATTATTTTATTTAAATAATCCTTTACTCATTTTAATCAAAGCAAAACCTTTTAATAAAAGATTTCAAAGTAGTAATAAAATACTTGGTGTTCATTTAAAAATGGGAAAAGCTTTTACTTAAATAAAATTGGATATTTAGATCCTTTATTTTATTTAAATAAACCTTTATTCATTTTATCAAAACAAAATATTTTATTACAAAAGCTTGGCCAAAATTAATTTGGCTTATCTTTTCATTTGAAACCAAAGTCTTTTATTAAAAGATCTAAAACAGTGTTTCCAAAACAATTTATTTTCCTTTGATAAATGTTTATCCAAATAAATCCCTTTAGGATTATTTGTTCACCATTTGGTATGGCTTTTGGTAAGGGCTTTATTAGCTTTGGAAATTTCAATTTCCTTCTCTTGTTATACTTCTAAGATTTTGCTCATGGTTCCAAACTAAGTGAAATCAATCTTTAAGGTCTTTCTTGATCCTTTGTGAATATTTGATAGTCAAATTTGGTATGGATCAAATCCATGGATTTGGAGATACTTTGGAAAATGATTTCCTTCCATTAGGGTTTAGGGTTTTGGATTTCTTTCCAAATGTTCAAATTTCCAGATACAATCATTGAGGAATGCATTTCCCTTGATTTGGATTTTTTTGTTGAATTCAAACTTCTGCCAAAGTTTGTTCAAGATGAAATTTTAAGTCTCCTTTTTGAAACAAAAGTTTCTTTTCACCCTGATTTTCAACAAAAGTTTATTTTGTTTATTTATTTTTCACATTACAAGATTTGGAAAATCTTGGGATGTGACATCTATGTACTTTCGGCACAACCATATTAGCGTCTATTGATGCCAAATATTTGGGTTTTGCCTAAGTCTTTCATCAGGATGAAATTCTTAATATGTGTTAATAAAAGATACATCATTTCTAATCAACAATATGTCCTCCACATAATGTATTAGAAATATGTCTTAGCGCTCCCACTTAATTTCTTGCAAATGCAAGCATCTTCATTGTCTCCGATGAAATTAAACTCTTTTAACAGTTTCATCATAGTGAAGATTCCAACTCCGCTATGCTTACTTCAACCATTGAAGTTTGCATATGCATTTAGCATCCTTTGAATTAACAAAACCCTTTGGACCGTGTCATGCACACGTCCTAGGTAACCCTTCTATTAGAAGAACTTGTTTTGTTTATTCAACTACCACATAACAAAAATTATATGTAGTGGTTGCTACATTAATCCGTCTAGACTAAATATTGCTATGAAAGATCAAATCTTGTCATAGTCAACCTTTGAACATTTTTGTGAACTCTTTCCCAACATGTCAACTATTTCATAGATGTGAAACATCCATGTCTACTTCTTTATAGATCCAAACACAACTGTAAGGTCTTACACCTTTCTCGAGGGTCCTTCAAGTTCAAAACTTGATTTCTCGTGTATGGAACTATCATGGATTTTATGGCTTCAAGCCATTTGACGGAGTTAGGGCCCATCGTCGCTTCTTTGCATGTAGTCAGATCATTATTGTCAAATAATGATTTAACTCTCAAATCTTGGTATTTGATTTTTTACCCGACCTACTTGTTTTAATAGGAACTTAGATCTCCGTGACCACAACCTTTGAGGCACGTGAGCCATGAGCATTATTGCTGCCTCCTAACACTTTTCAAGCGCCAAGAACATATATAGCTAAGGTTCCTTTAACCTTATCAAAGTTCTATTGTCCTCCCACTTATCTTTTCACGAAAAATTCCTTCTCAAAGAAACTTGACGTTCTAAGCGACAAACACTTTTGTCTCCGGTGTTTATGGAGGAATACTTATGATAATACAAAGACAGGTTTATCCGACTTTGGTTGCAAACATCTTTCTTATGCATAGCATACCAATGTTTAAGAAAGGACTACTTGGGTTTTATCCCAAACCATAACTTTATATGGTGTCATTTCAGCGGATTATGATGGAGCTCCTTTCAGTGGAAAACGGTAGTCTCTAAAGCTTTTAATCTTTAAAATATAATGGCAGTTTTGTGTATTACACCTTCGATCTTACCATGTCAAACAAGGTTTAATTACATATCTCGAACGCTCCATGGTGTTTCGGGACATTCAAATTCACGGAATGATTCCTTAAATCTTAGGTATTATGCTAAACTTGTAACTCAAATATCTTCCTTTATGATCTTATCATAAACTATTTATATTCTTGTTACAATGATTTTGCACTTCATCTTGAAAGTCTTTGAACTTTTCAAATGTTTCATACTTCATCCTTATTAAGTAAATATTCATATATTGACTCAAATTTTCGGAGAAAGCATATCAAGTTGAAATCCATCGCTCTTGACTACACATAATGGATTTCGTACAACAATATGTACAAGTTCCAATAAGCTAGTCATTCGTTCCCTTTTTTTTGCCTATGAACGAAGTTTTAATTATCTCTAGGAAAGTTTCACAAGCGTCATGTGATCAAAAATCAAAAGACTCCAAAATTCCATCCACATGGAGTTTCTTCATGTTTTCTTTCCAATATAATTTAAACGGCGATGTCACTTCCTAAGTGATCTTTCAATCAATTTGTCTTTCGACATTTTTAGCACTAGTTTTATGGATGTGATTTCTCCAACGAGATTTGTGAATCATCCATCTTTTATGGATTACGGCAATTATTTGAACAACCCTTTTGTTCTCATAATACCTGATAAAACAAATCTTGAAGGCAAGCTTTGATGTTTAACGAGCAACACAATAACCCTTTATTTGTTCTCGATGAACATCATCACATATTCTTTTGCTAGTTACTTAGGTCATTGTAGTTCATGAATTATGTTGTTTCGTATGACGATTCACACCAACAAATTCAGTATCAAATACTTAAAAACCACATTGTTTAATAAGCAAAGAATATAGCCATAACATGTATATCATCTATATACTTAAACTGAACAATTCTAGTCTTTTCTTTTCTGCCATATATTTATGAGATTCTCTTTCAGTATTTCCTTTTCTGTTTGAAAGAATCTATCAACATCAACAGTGGAGTCATACATATGACACATAGTCCAAAGCGTGTATAATTAAATACCAATGTCGTTGGACTTGCACTTTGAAGTAGATCACCATCATCAAATGTTTGGTGTTTTTTTCAAATTCCTTTCTTTAGTAATCTATTGGTGTAGTAAACACTTTACCTACATAAAATATTCACCCTTATCATGGAATTATCCATGATCAAGCTACTTTTAGATTATAACGGGGAACTGCGAGTATAATGTTGCTCTCCAAAACATTTTGGAGGATTAGGACAACTAGTGTCTTCAACCTTTTGCAAATTCTCATCAAATACGAGAACATGAATTTTGCCATATTATACTCTATCATGTTGCAACCAAAACTTTGTTTCAGATATCACAATATCTTCCACACATCATGGTTTCTGAAACAACTCTTTCAGATCCTAGATAACCTTGATATTAAGACAATCCTTTGAATATCAAGAATCATGGAGACAAACATGATACTCATACACTAACACTTGGAATTGTCACTATTGATTTAATACTAATTATTAAACTTCATGGAGTAACCGGAACTTACTGAAAGTTTGCAATAGGACTTTTAAACTTTAGATTAACACTTCAAAACAATACGATACCAGTTCGTAAAGTAACTAACCAGAATTCTATAGTTCTATCATCTCAATTAAAACTAAGCGCAAGGTGGTAAACGGATGCCAATGACTACAACAACTATGCAAATTCACTTTGATTTAATTTATGATAAATAGTGTTCAACTTTTAATCATATTGCCGTTGAACTCCCACTCAAAACAATATCCCTCACATTGTTTTAGTGATCACACGAACCAAATCCACCACATCAAAACCGATCATCACGAGAGTTGATGTAGCTTCAATGGCGAACAATCAACATGTTCATCATATCTACTATATGACTCATGCTTTACCTTTCGGTGATCCGTGTTCCGAGACCATGTGCAGACATGCTAGGCGTCCAAGATCAACCTTAGCTTCTACATGAGCAACTGGCTTGCTCACGTTGTATACACTGCAGAATCTAACACCCGATCATCACGTGGTGCTTCAAAACAACGAGCTTTAGCAACGGTGCTTACTAAGGATGAACACTTTAAAACTTGAAATTGTGTGCTTGAGGGATCATCTTATAATGCTACCGTCGTTAACTAAGCAATACAAGATGCATAAAAGGATTAACATCACATGCAATTCATAATATGTGATATGATATGGTTTTCTTGTGCTTCCGATCTCCATCTTCAAGCACGAACATGATCTCCATCATCACGGCATTGCATCAAGGTCAATGACGCTGCTCCATGGTTGTCGCCCACCAGCTTCAACTATTACAACTACTTTGAGCATAAGCGGGTCTTAACAGAATTTAAAGACAACCATATGGCTCCTGCCGGTTGCCAACTTACAATAAGGAACATTGCATACATCATATATAATCACAATCATGGCCATATCACATCACAACACACCCCTGTAAAACAAAGTTAGGCGCCTCTAATTTTCTTTGCATGTTTTACGTGGTTTGGGGCTTTCAATAAGTGTCGTTCTAACTTACGAATAAGAACCACAACATTGATACTAGTATTGTCAATCACCCGTTGTAAATTGAATCTTAACTATGTTGGGAGAAACAGACACCCGCAAAGCCACTTATGCAATACAAGTTGCATGTCAAGCGTGGAGCAAGTCTCATGAACGATGTCATGTAAGGTTAGCCCGGGCCGCTTCATCCCACCATCCCGCAAGATGCAAAGTACACAAGAAGCAATCGACAACAAAATCATCAACGCCCACAATGACCATTGTGTTCTACTCGTGCAACAGATCTACATATAGACATGGCTCTGATACCACTGAAGGGGTTCGTAGCATGGAAAACAAAAAATTTCTACCGCATGCAAACAAACAAGCCAAGATCTATCTACTAGATTTTAGCAATGAGTCGATAGAGGAACTCACCCTCGAAGATTCCAAAAGCGGTTAACGAGAGCAGATTCTCGTGGGTGATGTAGTCGTACTCTTGCCGATCTCAAGATCGCGTAGACGATCCTTCCGGCCATGCTCCCTAGCGCTCCGCAATCGGTCACACGTTCGATTTTCGATGAAGACCTTCCTCTCCCTTGTTCCAGCAGCAGGAGGTTGTAGCACTCTCTCGCGATTCGGCAGACGACGGCGTGGTACCGAAGTAGAGGGAGATCTCGCAGGCTTCTCCTTAAGCCGAGCGAGTATGGTGGACTATGAGAGAGCCTTGGTGATCTAGGGTTTAGACACACCAATTAGAAGGGCTAAACCAGCGGCTAGGGCAATTAGAAGCTCTCACTTTCGTCTTGGGAGAAATCCTAGGTGTGGCTAGGGTTTAGGTTTAGAGGGAGGCAACTTGTGTGTCTAGGAGGGAACCCTGCCCTCCTTATATAGGTGGAGGAGGCGGGCCAAGGGAGGAGTCCTCCCCAACTCGGATCCCTAGTGGGCCGTCGGTGGAGGAGGAACTCCTCCCCAACTCGGTTTCCCACTTCTTCTCCACTTTCCAAAATAGCCGTTTTACTTTTCAAACTAGGATTTGATTAAACCCTTTATTTTGTACCGCGATGACACCTAGTACATGATGCAATCATTCCAACTTGCAATGACACATTCATGTACCCTTCCTCCTGAGTGCCGGACATTTCGAACCTTCTAGAACATTCCCCGAAAACACCGAACCATTCTCCCACCTCAAACAGGACTTTCCTTATATGAATCTTATTCTCCGGACCATTCCGGATCTCCTCGTGATATCCGGATCCCATCCGAGACTCAACAACATTCGGTCTCTTACTCATCATTCCATAACTACTCAACAACACCGAATCCTTAAGTGTGTCTCCCTATGGTTCGTGAATTATGCGGACATGATCGAGACACTTCCATCAATAACCAATAGAGGAATCTGAAATTCATATGGCTCTACATATTTCTACGATTACTTTGCGATCGAATGAACCACTTACATACGATACCAATTTCCTTTGTCTCACGATATTTTACTTATCCGAGGTTATGATCGTCAGATCTCGCATACCTAGTTCAACCTCGCATCGATAAGTACTCTTTTCTCGTTCCTGGTATGTGATCCCTTATGAGCCAGTCACATGCTTGCAAGCTAATTGGATGACATTCCACCGAGAGGGCCCAGAGTATATCTATCCGTCATATGGATGGACAAATCCCACTCTTGATCCATGTGTCTCAACCAATACTTTCTGAACACTCAATGCCACCTTTATAGCCACCCTGTTACGGTGTGGTGTTTGATGTCATCAAAGCATCCTTCCGGTAAAGGTGATATGCATGATCTCATGGTTGAAGGAATTAGGTTACTATGTATCAGAAAGCTTATAGCAAATGAACTATATTAAATGACTTGATCTTTATGCTACGCTTAACTATAGGAGTATGTCCATCACATCATTCTCCTAATGATATGACCCTGTTGTTAATAACATCTCTATGTTCATGATCAGGAAACCAAGATCATATATTAACCAACAAGCTAGTTTAACAAGAGGCTTTACTAGGGACTCTTTTATGTTTACAAATCACACAAGTATTAATGTTTCCGGTTAATACAATTATAGCATGGTATGCAAACATTTATCATAAGTATGAAGATATGATAATAACCACTTTATTATTGCCTCTTGGGCATATCTCCAACAGAATTACTCCTTCGGTGGTGGTGGTGTTCCCTTGTTTAGGGTCAAAAAACCCTCTAGCATCTCATGAAGCTTGTCTTTATCCTCTTGAAGTATATCCACTTTCATCCTCAAAACACGGTACTTATCACAAAACTCATTAGTGGTTCGAAGGGCTTCAACTTCCTTAGGGAAGGATCTAAAGTCTGTAACAGGGGCTATGATCCCCTGCATGTTATGAGAAAAAGAACGTCCAGTGTTGATTGCTCCTACAAAAGTAGGTTTCCTTGCCCTTGACCCTGCGGCGGTTTGTTCCTCCAACTTTACTTCCTCCATGGGCTTCTTGCCTTTGTCATTGGCGAAGACCATGGTGCTCTAACTTGAGAAGATTTCTTGACAGAAACAGATCGAAACAAAAACACGACGAGAACACGATGCACGAACCTTGGGGGATCCGAGGGGTTATATATTATAAAGTTTCAATGCATAAGGAAGGTTTTGATATGAAAACAAGGCAGAGACGGAGCTCGCGGGGAGGCACACCCCCTCCAGGCGCGGCCAGCTGGGTCCTGTGCCTGGGGTGGGTTTGCCCACCCCAGCCTCCGGTTCCTCCTCTGTTCCATCTCGTGACTTGCCTTATGTATTAAAAACATCAAAAATATAAAAAGATTGGGGTTTCACGAACCTTTTGTTTTCACCACTTTTACCTATTCAAAGAAGAACTCTGCAAACTCCTTTTTTTCCTTCTCCTGGAATTTCCTTTTCTCGCAAGGCCATACACAAACTTCAATGGCAACTTTAGTGTAAGCAAAAACAATTAACCTTTAGGTTCACACTTCAACTGAAATCCATCAAAACAAAGGCTTCTGTAATAGGCAAATGCAAATGATAGCAGAAATTTGTCAAAACAGACCAGCAGGTAAAGATTGATTTTTTTCAAAATCATCAGTTTCTCAAATCAAAAAGTGCAGAACTAATGAAGTTGGGTACCAACTTGGAGAACAAGCTCAGAAAAATACAGCTCCATCTGACGTACTGAGCTCCCTCACGAATTTTTACAGTGCAGCACAAAAATCTGTCCCAGGACAGCCACTTTTCACAACTCCTCTACTTCTCAAAAGTAGTTGAACTTGACACAAAAACCAAAACAAGAAGGATAAAGGAGCGGTTATTACTATAGTAATAACTTCCAAGACTCAACCAAACTCTTGGGTTATCTCCCAACAAGTACTTTTCTTTAATGCCTTTAAGTTAGGCTTGAAAGTTTCAAAGATGCTCACAAAGGAGATATATATCTGGAATAAAAGAGAGCACCAAGAAGCAAATAACCAACACACTTGAGTCTAACCCACTTCCTATGCATGGGGGTATCATGAGAAAACAAGTTGTTGAAACAAAAATCCACCAGTATAGGAAGACAAAATAGATGCAACTTCAAAGCTTTCAACATAAAACGGGGAAACTTAACATTATTGAGATGCATAAAACCATGTTTCCCTCTCTCAAAATAACTTTCAGTAGCACCTTGAATAAAGTTGACAATATAACTGTCACTGACAACAACTCTATCATAAGAATGAGCATACTTACAAACACCAAAAAGAGGTCCAAGGTCATAAACTGGATCAATATAAGCAAGTTGTTCCATCCTGAAATCTTCATTAGGCAAGCTATTTTCACGACGATCTTTAGCAAATTTGGAAAAGTTAAACTCATAAGAATATCCATCAAACTTAGTTAAAACTTTCTCCTTCTTACAATCTATAATAGCTCCACAAGTGTTCAAGAAAGGTCTACCAAAAATGATAGGGCAAGTTTTGCTAGCTGCTAAATTAAGCACTAGAAAATCAGCAGGATACTTAATCTTACCACAAAGAACCTCCACATCTCTTACAATACCAATAGGGCAAATGGTTTCCTTATTTGCAAGGTGAATAACCAAATCAATGTCCTCCGGCTCACAAGGACCAATATCATGCATAATTTCCTTGTAAAGCTCATAATGAATAGCACTAGAACTAGCACCAATATCACATAAACCATAATAGCAATGATCATCAATTATAACAGAAAGCACAAGAACACTAGTTTTTCTAACTTTACTAGGATGAGAGACAATATTAGAAGCATCTTCACAGAAGACAATATGCTCATCCTCTATATTTCTAGTGATAAGGTTTTTCACAATAGCTACCACAGGCTCATAAATCAATTGCTCATCTGGCTCCACAGTTTTCTTTGCACTTTTGCTATTTGCACTAATCATCATAGAATACTCCTTTACCTTAGCTGGGAAAGGTATTTTCTCAAAATAAGGTTCAGGAACAATATGATTAGTATTACAAACTTTAGTGCTTCTAACAGGAACATGACTAACAACATCTTTATAAGGAGCATGGTACTTATTCCACTTCTTCTTGGGAATTTCTATGTAAGAGGCAAAGGCTTTAAAACAGTTGGAAATACTTTGGGAATCAAGACCAAACTCATTACTAATATCACGGAAGTCATCAGTTCCCATGAAAGATTTAATGCATTCATAATCATAGTTTGTACCTGACTTTCTTCCTTTGTCATTCTCCCAAGCTTTAGTGTTCTCTTGAATACGATCTAGGATATCCCATTTAGCTTCTTCCTTCATACGTGTGAATGATCCAGCACAAGAAGCATCTAGTAAATATTTATCATGAAGATAAAGCCTAGCATAAAAGTTATTGATAATAATATTGTTAGGGAGTTCATGAATAGGACATTTAAGTATTAGTAAATTCAATCTCCCCCAACCTTGAACTGTACTTTCTCCATCACGAGGCCAAAAGTTATATATTAGATTTCTATCCTTATGAATATCACTAGGAGGATAGAATTTAGAATAAAAGAGAGATGCCATTTCCTCCCATTCCATGGATTGTCCATTCTTCAGCAGCTTATACCATTCTTCAGCTCTCCCTTTCAAGGATATAGAGAGTAACTTCTTCTTCACCTGTTCGGTTGTGATACCTGCACACTTAAACAACCCTCATAATTCATGGATAAAAAGAAAATGATCACGAGGATGGACAGTTCCATCCCCAAAATAATAATTATCCATAACACGATCAACAATTGTAACATCCCAAAAATCAAAATTTTTAAAGCTTGCATAGCATTCATGCATTCATAAGCATTTGATCCTTTCAAATGAATTTCAAACATAAGAAACCATATTTTTCCCTATTACTTATTCAACTGAGGCAAGGTTTATGTTTTATTTTCTAAATGTGTTTAGTATTTGATCAGGATTGATTGGAAAGTAAATACAAAGGCCACACAAAAGTTTTCAAAACAATTCCAATTTAAAAACCATTTATATGCCTATTGTAAATATTTAGCTGAAGGCATGATTCTATATTTAATTTCAAACCCAAAATGATTTTGAATATAAATAGATGTTTTACACATCCTTGGACACAAGAAATACAAACCAAAATTCTGGAAGAAATTTAAATTGAAACAGATTTGAAACACTCATTCAAATTCAAATCAAAAAATCAAATTAGAAATAGAAAAGGAGAAAAAGGAAAAAAAATAAACCTAACTGACTAACTAGCCCAACCCACCCGTGGCCCAGCAAGCCAGCCCACCTAGCCCACCCGGGAAACCCCCTCCCCCTCTCTGTTTCTCACCGCGCCGCGCTGCACCCACTCGCTGACTTCTTGGTCCCACCTGCCCTGTCACCTTCGTCCCCAAATCATGCCCGCGACCAGCTCTGCCGCGGCCATTTCTTCCCTACGATCTCGCGCTTGAATACGAGTTACTACAGGCATAATTCCCCCTCTCGCCCCGGCTACTTAAACCCCTCCCCACTCTACTCTTTTACCCTCACTCACAAATCACAGAGCTCCGCTAGGCTGTCCATAATCAAACTCACTCTGTTGTGGCACCGAGCATCTCTGGCGGAAAATTCCGGTGAGAAATCTCCGCCCCTTGCCTCCTGGTCTTGCTAGCATGTTCACCGCATCCTTGCGCATCTTTTAACACCTCTGGTATGTGCTAGGACAACCCCGAACTTCGCCCACATTAATGACTGCGCGTGCCCGACGAAGCACTCAACTCCGAGGAGCACACATACGCCCCTAGCGACGATGACTGAGCACACCCGAAGCCGCCCGCAACTCCGATGAGGAATCCTCGCCGTGTTCGTGCGCCCCGACCCCATCCAACTGCACGTTGAGCTTCACCGTGTCTCCACGACCTTGGTAAGCACCAACGCCCTCGCTTTTACTCTCTGGTCTCGCCGGAGCGCCGTCATCAGACGCGCCGCCGCCGCGCTCACCATTTGCGTCGCCCATTTGTGGCATGTGCATTCAGATCCGTTAGATCTAGGATTAGTGGCTAAGATTAGAAGTTTAAGCGAAAGGGTACGATCAGATCTGGACCACAGGATCTCACTTAGATCTAGCGGCTCGCGAGCGTGACCCGCACGAAGCGGTACGGGCAATTCAGATTGCGCCACGTGTCAGGTTTTCTGTTTTAAAATTTAGATTTGAATCTATTAGTTATTCAAACATGGAAATTCAATAGCTTTTGTTTTGTTTATCCAGAAAATGCAAATAAGACATCAATGGAATCACAAAAATAAATCCTAACATCTATAGGCTTAGTTTTGTATTTTTCTTCTGCTAAAATAGAATTTTATTCAGAGACATTTGTGGGCCTATTTTGTGTATAAAAATTATTTGGAAAATGTTTTAAAAGCCAAATTAAGTTTATTTGGTGTAAAAATGTTTAGTTTATTGTTCAATACTATTTTACTTGTCTTGTTTAGTTTGTAAAATCATAACATGGCATCTGCATGCATTCATATATTTTTGCTTGATTATTTGAAATATGAATTTGGTGCTATCATTTTATGTGTAGATTTTGGTGCTAGTGGTGATTGTGACTGTGAGGATTGTTGTTACTCCCCCAACTACCAAGGCCAGTGGTGCTTCATAATTTTGTCCCAGTATTTTGACTATGCATTAGTGATATTTTGTATAGGGCTTGCATGATAATTTTTGCTAAGTATCTATATGCTATGCTTGGGAAATCCTAGTAGTTGTAGAATTGTTAGAATTTCTCTAAGTTAAGATACTTGCTATTGCCATGCTTAGCCTAGATAGTAGCAACCAAGGGTGGATTATATACATATGCCATGGAAAAATATTGCTAAGTCTTTGACTTGTGTTTTGCTTAATAAAACAACTAAGTGAATGAAACACCTGGGTGGAATGGTTGTTTGGGTTATGTTGAGTGGATATACAAGGCCCATATCTATGGTCTACCTTGTGTATCACACTTGTGGAAAGCCACCTAGGAACAAAGGGATTTGAGATGCCATATGTTAAGAAGCTTCTAGTGCAGCCACATGGCATTATGGGCTCTGTCTGGATCATATAGGTTGCAATAACTTAGCCAAATGGACAGTTGGTGGTAGGGGGTGATAGGTTTGGAACGCGTCCATTTTGGTCTAAGGGAAGGCTTCTAAAAGATCTTGTCTCGATACATGTCAAGTCTTGTGGGGAAAGTGCACCACCTCTGCAGAAGGAAGAATCTAAGTACTTAGCCGTGTCCCCGGAAATGGACAATTTGAGCATCAAGACATGGCAGCTATAAAGAATCTCCTCATCCCAATTTCTAAGTTAAGAACTTGTGGTTGAACAAGGGTAAAGGTTCACCAATGTCTATTGGTGGATCCTTGGGAGTTTTTGCCAAACAAAAACTTAGTGTTTTCAACTGATAGGTAAAACCTATTTTGAGCAAAGCAAACCTAACCTACACTTAGCCAAATTCATGTAGAAAGCTAGATACTATTATTCTACTAAGGTATCACTTGCCAATACTATTCCAATGCATTGACCCACTATGGCTGTAACTTGTGATGTTGTAGGTTACTCTGATGAGGATTAGGGTTATGAGTCTACACTCAACATGCTTGCCTGTGGCACATGAAGATGAAGAATTTTACTTATATTATTAAGTTAAACTCTTGTACTAGCCTATGGCTATGGAGTTGTAAAATACTATATTATCTCTGGAATGACGATGTAATAATGACCTTTGTTTCTGTGTACTTCATCTTAAACTGTGGATGCTAGCATTTGATCCAAGGACTAGCATTGAAATCACAGGGACCTTTACCTTTATAAATGTGGGGTATTACAAATGGTATCAGAGCATTGTGTTGCCTGTAGGATTATGACCCTAGGATTGGATTAGACTAAGAAACCACTAAGGAAAATTTCAACACTTTGAAAAAAAATCCACACTTGTATTTTTCTTCTCGTAAACTTTTCTAATCTTCTTTCTCATCTCTATTTGTAGATGAACTCCATCAACGAAGCCGTGAGGAAGGGACTACTCATGACCATGACTTTGGAGTGTGAGACTAAATTTACCAAGGCACTCAAGAACCTTATGGTTACCATGGGGATACATGGTGCAGCTATGTACAAGGGATTCCCTGTGATGGATGAAGGAGAAGAGTATTGGTGGGTGCAACTTCACTTGTACAAAAACAAGGAAGACAACCAGAAGGAGTCATGATTTTGCATGGTCACCAACTCTGAAATGCACACAATATTCTTTGACTCTGCAAGAAATGCAGCTTGGACTTCCATCAAGGAGCTTGGTGATAGACTCAAGTGCAGAATGCTCAACACCCAAAATGACCTTAGAGAAGAAAAGAAGCACACCCAAGAATTATAGACTACCAACCAACAACTAAGGGGAGACATCATGGACCTAATATGGGAGTCTTGTGAACAAGATAGACAGATGGCCACTAAGGATGCCCTGATAGCTATTTTTCTAGTGAGTGAGAGTTGTAACGTACTTTGTTAGTTGGACCACCACACTTATTGTTTTACTTCCAAAAATTTGTCTAAGTTATGTTGAACCTTTGATGTTGTAATGGATTTGTGTATGCCATGACTTGGGTGTTTGTTGCTCAAGGATGTGCTTGTGATATTTTTGTCTTGTGAATTTTCTCTACTTGTGTTGATTCTAACTTTTCTCTGTATTATAAAAATAGATGTCTAATGTTGTTATCAACACAGCCGAGGAGTTCAAGGGAACTCATTGTGGTACTCGTCGCATTGATCTCACTAGTGTGCTCAACCTTCCACTTCCTAGCATCACGACACTTCAGCTCACCAAGTTTGAGAGGAAGGACCTATGGGGCTTCAGAGTCACACAGCCAGGACACCAGGAAGAGCCACCCACGGAGGCTATCACTTTCAAGCTGATGCATGACAACAAGGAGAAAGGCTTAGATGTAGTTAAGTAGGAGTTACTTGGGCGCCTGGTAGGGAGGCACTCCGCCGAGCTTAGAGGTCTTTACTTTCACCCCTTCGGGAGACGCAATAAGGAGGGTGAGGCTATAGAGTACGAGGATGCTGCTAGAGAGACGATGGAGCCGATTCGTCCATACCTTCAGGAGCTAGAGGGTCTTATTATACACCTTGATACTGATAGGACCAACGTCATGCTTAGCAATGACGAGCTCCAGGTTCAGCTTCGAGAGAAGGACAAGCTCTTCGTGGAGCAAGACGAGATTGTCAAGGAAATGGAGGTCAAGTTTGAAAGCCAGGACAAGAAGTTCAAGAGCCAGGAGAAAAGAGTCCAAGACAGGAACAAGAAGATCCGGGAGATGAAGGAAGAGTTAGAGGCCAAGGACTTCGAGCTTTAGCACCAGCAGGGAGTGATCGAGAGGCTTCACTCCCAGAAGAGGGCTCTTAGGGCCAAGATTGAGGCCTTGACTACTAGTGTTGATGAGTACAAGACCGCCATGGAGAATGCATGTCTTACCCTCGTTGATGTGGAGATTGATGTGGAGGAGTAGTGTAGACTACTCGATTATCTTTCATCTATTGTATTTTGATTATTGAGTCGCAATGACCATCCAACATGTGGATGGCTTGTTATGGTGTGTTTGCATTTTCCAAAACTTGTTGTTTATGTCGTTCAAACTCTATGTTATTTTGATGCTTGGATATTGTGATTGTTCTATGTGATGTATTGTGCATGTTAAGCATTTATGGGTATCTCATTCTTATCCTTATTAAAACCACAGATGCCTCATCGACGTGCCAACACCAAACAAAACAACAACAACAACAACAATGTCACTCCCGAGATGCAACAGTTGATGACAGCGCAAGACCAACTGATGCAGATGACGACAACATTCATGTAGAACCAGAACCAGAATAACAACAACAACAACCAGAATAATCCGCCAGGATTTGACATGCTCACCAGATTTCTAAGACTGAGGCCTGCAAAGTTCTCGGGAACCACTAATCCAATGGTAGCCAATGACTGGTTACGTTCAGTGAACAAGGACTTAGTGACTGTTGGCTGCACCGACGAAGAAAAGGTCAGGTTTGCAGCACATCTGCTTGAAGGGCCAATAGCAACCTAGTGGGACAACTTTCAAATCTCCACTCCCATTCAGGATGTGACTTGGGCTATCTTTGAGGATGGATTCCGTACAGCTCACATCTCATCCGGAGTGATGAATTTTAAGAAGGAGTTCCACAATCTGAAGTAGCATCACCGCAGTGTGGCTGAGTATATTGAGGAATTCAACAATCTGGCGCGTTATGCACCGGATGAAGTTGATACAGATACCAAGAGGAAGGAGAAATTCCTCGAGGGACTTAATGATGAGTTGAATCTGCAGCTGTCTGTTGCGTATGTTCCAACCTACCAATCACTTTGTGACAAATCTACCATCTTGGAAAACAAAATGAAACAGGTTGAGAGCAGAAAGAGGAAGCATAGCTTTGATAAGCATAGCTCTGTATCGTCTCACAAGCGTTCCCATCATGATGATAGTGGGAGTTCCGGATCCCACAAACATGGAAAGTACAACAACCACAACCACGACCACAACCGCCATCATGACAACAAGCATCACCACAGTCATGATAATGACAAGTATAAAAACCACAAGAGTGGACACAAGAGCCACCACAGAGGAGGTGGAAGTGGAAGTCAGCATGTAAAGAAAGATCTCAGTCAGGTTGAATGCTTCAAGTGTAAGAAGATGGGGCACTATGCTAATGAGTGTCCATAAAAGAAAGTTTATGGTGCCAACAAGCCCAATCCCTTCCAAAAGGGACAAGTGAACCACATCAATGTGGAAGAAATCTATGAAGAATCAGATGTTGTGGCTGGTAAGTTCAAACTCAATTCTGTTCCAGCACTTGTTCTTTTTGATACTGGCGCATCACATTCATTCATATCAAGAGAATTTGTTGATAGAAGTGAACTTCCAGTTGAAACTACTGGGTGTCCTATAAAAGTAAGTTCTCCTGGTGGAAAAATGATAGTGAACTCGGGATGTCATGATCTAGTGATAGAATTTGGGAAGTATAAGTTTCCCGTTAATTTGATAATCCTAGATTCCCAAGGATTGGATGTCATTTTGGGAATGGATTGGATGACTAAGTACAAGGGAGTACTAGATTGTGCCAGCCATACCGCCACACTCACAACCCCGGGTAATAAAAGGATTAGATTCAAGTCTAACTTTGAATCAAAAGGGAGTAAGCTAAATTCTCTTAAGGGGGTTAGCATAGACAGTGTGCTAATTGTGAGAGAATATCCGGATGTGTTTCCGGAGGAACTACCTGGAATGCCACTAGATAGAGATGTAGAGTTTCTGATTGACTTACTGCCAGGATCTGGACCAATAGCAAAGAGACCTTACAAGATTTCAGTTGATGAGTTGAAGGAACTCAAGAATCAACTTGGAGAACAGTTGCAGAAGGGATTTATTCAACCAAGTTCTTCATCTTGGGGTGCACCAGTTTTGTTTGTTGAAAAAAAAGATCGAAGTCAAAGGTTATGCATAGATTATCGTTCACTCAATGAGGTGACTATCAAGAACAAGTATCCTTTGCCCAGAATCAATGACTTGTTTGATCAGTTAGAAGGAGACCGTTTGTTCTCAAAGATTGATCTTCGGTCAGGCTACTTTCAGCTAAAGATAAGGGAACAAGACATACCTAAGACTGCTTTCACCACTAGGTATGGATTGTATGAGTACACCGTGATGCCATTTGGTTTGACCAATGCACCAGCTTACTTCATGAATATGATGAAGAGGGTGTTCATGGAATTTCATGACAAGTTCGTTGTCGTTTTCATTGATGATGTTTTAATCTACTCCAAGAGCAATGCAGAGCATGAAGAACATTTGTGATTGATACTTGAGAAGCTTAGAGAGCATAAGCTATATGCCAAATTCAGCAAGTGTGAATTCCGGTTGAATGAAGTCGGATTTCTTGGACATATTGTGTCAGGAGATGGTGTAGCAGTTGATCCCGCAAAAGTGTCAGCCATAACTGAGTGGGAATCTCCTAAGTCAGTGAAAGAAGTTCGTAGTTTCCTTAGCTTGGCGGGATACTATAAAAGATTCATTGAGAATTTCTCAAAGGTAGCTAAGCCAATGCCAGAGTTACTTAAGAAGGACAAGAAATTTGATTGGACTGAAGGATGTGAACTCAGTTTCCAAGAGTTGAAGAAGAGACTAGTGATAGCACCAATCTTATGCCTGCCAGATTTGGAGAAAGATTTTCAAGTATATTGTGATGCATCTCACCAAGGATTAGGTGCAGTTTTGATGCAAGAAGGGAAAGTTGTGGCTTACACCTCGAGACAACTCAAAACTCATGAAGTTAATTATCCTACTCATGATTTGGAGTTAGCCTCGGTTGTCCATGCACTCAAAACATGGAGACATTATCTTTTGGGAAAGCGTTGCGAAGTGTTCACGGATCACAAAAGCTTGAAGTATATCTTCACTTAGAAAGAAATCAACATGAGGCAAAGAAGATGGCTAGAACTCATCAAGGACTATGACTTGAGTTTGCAATACCACCCCGGTAAAGCAAATGTTGTAGCGGATGCATTAAGCCGTAAGGTTTATGTGAATGGCCTTACTAAGGGAGAATTTCCAGATGATCTGTGTGACCAATTCAAAGATCTCAGATTGGAGATAGTACCTGAAGTACATCTCATGTCATTAGATGTTCAACCCACCTTGTTGGACAAAATGAAGGAAGCCCAAAAGATAGACAATGAAATTGAAGAGATTAAGAAGAAGATTAACAAAGGGAAAGCCAAAGGATTCCATGAAGACGAACAGGGTACTTTATGGTATGGAAAACGTATCTGTATTCTTCAAGATCCGGAGCTTCGGAAACTGATTTTATAAGAAGCAGACAACTCACCGTATTCCATTCATCTGGGTAACACCAAAATGTACATGGATGTGAAGGAAAGATTTTTGTGGAATAATCTCAAAAAGGACATTGACGAACATATTGCTTTGTGTGATGTATGTAGTAGAGTGTAAGAGGAACATCAGAAACCAGCAGGATTGTTACAACCACTACCTATTCCTGATTGGAAGTGGGACAAGATTGGCATGGATTTCATCACCGGACTGCCAAGGACTAGATCAGGATATGATTCTATTTGGGTCGTGGTGGATCGCCTAAGTAAAGTGGCTCATTTCATAGCCGTGAAGACAACCTATACAAGTGCTAAGTTAGCCAAGATTTATATGAATAGGATTGTGTGTCTGCATGGAGTACCTAAGAGTATTGAGTCTAATAGGGGAACTCAATTCACTTCCCATTTTTGGAGGCAACTGCATGATTCATTAGGAACGAGATTGGAATTCAGCACTGCTTTTCATCCCCAGACTGATGGACAGACAGAAAGGACGAACCATATTTTATAGGATATGTTGAGGGCATGTGCCCTACATTATGGAGCAAGTTGGGATGAAAGTCTGCCTTATGCAGAATTCTCGTACAACAACATCTATCAAGCCAGTATTGAGATGGCACCGTTTGAGTTTCTCTATGGGAGAAAGTGTACTACACCATTGCTATGGAATGGTGTTGGAGAAAGAAACTTGTTCGGGCCAGAACTAATCAAGGAAGATGAAGAGAAGTCAAGTTGGTAAAGGACAGATTGAAGATAGCACAGTCCCGACAAAAGAGCTATGCAGATCCAAAGCGTAGATAAGTCACCTATGAGGTAGCTGATAGAGCTTATCTTAGAGTATCACCAGTTCGTGGAGTGAAGAGGTTTGGAGTCAAAGGAAAATTGGCACCAAGATATGTTGGACCATTCAAGATTCTGAGTCGTAAAGGAGAAATAGCATATGAGATTAAATTGCCTGAATCATTGTCTGCCGTTCACAATGTATTTCACGTAAGTCAGCTAAAGAAATGCCATCCGGAGATGGAGGAGACTTCTTTGAAGGATATTATACCTTTGGAAGAGGTCCAATTGGAAAGTTATCTCACCTATGAGGAGAAGCCCATCAAGATCCTTGAGACTGCAGAAAGAGTTACTCGGACTAAGACTATAAAATTTTGCAAGGTCCAGTGGAACCACCATTCCGAAGAGGAAGCAACTTGGGAAAGAGAAGATGATCTTCGGAAAGACCAGCCTCACATATTTGCTAGACAATCCGAATCTCGAGGGCAAGATTCACCTTAAGGGGGTTAGATTTGTAACATCCCAAAATCATAATTTGTAAAGCTTGCATAGCATTCATGCATTCATAAGCATTTGATCCTTTCAAATGAATTTCAAACATAAGAAACCATATTTTTGCCTATTACTTATTCAAGTGAGGCAAGGTTTATGTTTTATTTTCTAAATGTGTTTAGTATTTGATCAGGATTGATTGGAAAGTAAATACAAAGGCCACACAAAAGTTTTCAAAACAATTCAAATTTAAAAACCATTTATATGCCTATTGTAAATATTTAGCTAAAGGCATGATTCTATATTTAATTTCAAACCCAAAATGATTTTGAATATAAATAGATGTTTTACACATACTTGGACACAAGAAATACAGAACAAAATTCTAGAAGAAATTTAAATTGAAACAGATTTGAAACACTCATTCAAATTCAAATCAGAAAATCCAAAAAGAAATAGAAAAGGAGAAAAAGGGAAAAAAATAAACCTAACTGACTAACCAGCCCAACCCACCCGCGGCCCAGCAAGCCAGCCCAACTAGCCCACCCGGGAAACCCCCTCCCCCTCTATGTTTCTCACCGCGCCGCGCTGCACCCACTCGCTGACTTCCTGGTCCCACTTGCCCCATCACCTTTGTCCCCAAATCACGCCCGCGACCAGCTCCGCCGCGGCCGTTTCTTCCCAATGATCTCGCTCTTGAATACAAGTTACTGCAAGCATAATTCCCCCCTCTCACCCCGGCTACTTAAACCCCTCCCCACTCCGCTCTTTTCCCCTCACTCACCAACCACAGAGCGCCGCTAGGCTGTCCATAATCGAACTCACTCCGCCGCGGTACCAAGCATCTCTGGCGGCAAATTCCGGTGATAACTCTCCGCCCCTTGCCTCCTGGTCTTGCTAGCGTGTCCACCGCATCCTTGCGCATCTTTTAACACCTCTGGTATGTGTTAGGACAACCCAGAACTTCGCCAACATCAACGACTGCGCGTGCCGACAAAGCACTCAACTCCGACGAGCACACACGCGCCCCTAGCAATGACAACCGAGCACACCCGAAGCCGCCCGCAACTCCGACGAGGAATCCTCGCCGTGTCCGTGCGCCCCGACCCCGTCCAACTGCACGTTGAGCTTCGCCGTGTCTCCATGACATTGGTAAGCACCAGCACCCACGCTTTTACTCTCTGGTCTTGCCGGAGCGCCGTCGTCAGACGCGCCACCACCGCGCTCAGCATTTGCGCCGCCCGTTTTTGGCATGTGCGTTCAGATCCGTTAGATCTAGGATCAGTTGCTAAGATTAGAAGTTTAGGCGAAAGGGTACGGTCAGATCTGGACCACAGGATCTCACTAAGATCTAGAGGCTCACGAGCGTGATCCGCACAAAGCAGTACGGGCCAATCAGATTGCGCCGCGTGTCAGGTTTTCTGTTTTAAAATTTAGATTTAAATCTATTAGTTATTCAAACTTGTAAATTCAATAACTTTTGTTATTGAAAAAATGCAAATAAGATATAAATGGAATGACAAAAATAAATCATACACATCTGTAGGCTTAGTTTTGTATTTTGCTTCTGTTAAAATAGAATTTTATTCAGAGACATTTGTGGGCCTATTTTGTGTATAAAAAGTATTTGGAAAATGTTTTAAAAGCCAAATTAAGTTTATTTGGTGTAAAAATGTTTGGTTTATTGTTCAGTACTGTTTTACTTTTCTTGTTTAGTTTGTAAAAATCATCACATGGAATTTGCATGCATTCATATATTTTTGCTTGATTATTAGAAATATAAATTTGGTGTTATCATTTTATGTGTAGATTTTGGTGCTAGTGGTGATTGTGACTGTGAGGATTGTTGTTACTCCCCCAACTACCAAGTCAAGTGGTGCTTCATATTTTTGTCCCAATATTTTGACTATGCATTAGTGATATTTTGTATAGGGCTTGCATGATAATTTTTGCTAAGTATCTATATACTATGCTTGGGAAATCCTAGTAGTTGTAGAATTGTTAGAATTTTCTCTAAGTTAAGATACTTGCTATTTCCATGCTTAGCCTAGCTAGTAGCAACCAAGGTTGGATTATATACATATGCTATGGAAAAATATTGCTAAGTCTTTGACTTGTGTTTTTCTTAATAAAACAACTAAGTGAATGAAACACCTGGGTGGAATGGTTGTTTGGGTTATGTTGAGTGGTTATACAAGGCCCATGTCTATGGTCTACCTTGTGTATCACACTTGTGGAAAGCCACCCAGGAACAAAGGGATTTGAGATGCCATATGTTAAGAAGCTTCTAGTGCAGCCACATGGCATTATGGGCTTTGCCTGGATCATATAGGTTGCAAAAACTGAGCCAAATGGACAGTTGGTGGTAGGGGGTGATAGGTTTGGAACGCGTCCATTTTGGTCTAAGGGAAGGCTTCTGAAAGGTCTTGTCTTGATGCATGTCGAGTCTTGTGGGGAAACTGCACCACCTCTGCAGAAGGAAGAATCTAAGTACTTAGTCGTGTCCCCGGAAATGGACAATTTGAGCATCAAGACTTGGAAGCTATCAAGAATCTCCTCATCCCAATTTCTAAGTTAAAAACTTGTGGTTGAACAAGGGTAAAGGTTCACCAATGTATATTGGTGGATCCTTGGGAGTTTTTGCCAAACAAAAACTTAGTGTTTTCAACTGATAGGTAAAACCTATTTTGAGCAAAGCAAACCTAAGCTACACTTAGCCAAATTCATGTAGAAAGCTAGGTACTATTATTCTACTAAGGTATCACTTGCTAATACTATTCCAATGTATTGACCCACTGTGGCTGTAACTTGTGATGTTGGAGGTTACTCTGATGAGGATTAGGGTTATGAGTCTACACTCAACATGCTTGCATGTGGCATATGAAGATGAAGACTTATATTTATATTATTAAGTTAAACTCTTGTACTAGCCTATGGCTATGGAGTTGTAAAAGACTATATTATCTCTGGAAATTACGATGTAATAATGACCTTTGTTTCTGTGTACTTCAACTTAAACTGTGGATGCTAGCATTTGATCCAGGGACTAGCATTGCAATCATAGGGACCTTTACCTTTATAAAGGTGGGGTCTTACAACAATACTTGTAGGTATCTTAAAAGAATCTATCTCAACAGGTGGTGGTTCATCTACTACCCTAACAGTGGTAGTACTTTTCCAAAATAGAAAACCAAGTGGGTTATCCATATTGGAAACAAAGTAACAAACAGAAACAAAAAGTAATACTCAAAGTAGAAGTTTCCTTTACCAGTTCCACTCTTCAATAGCGCTTCACTCCCCGGAAACGGCGCCAGAAAATAGTCTTGATGATCCACAAGTATAGGGGGTGTATCACAGTACTTTCGATAAATAGGAGTGTCGATCCCAACGAGGAGCAGAAGGTGTTGACTAGTGGTATGGAGCAGGAAATCTCTATAAATACTTAGCAAACGGATTTTTAGGGGTTTTCTGATAAAGAAACAAAACAAAGTGCAAGTAATAAATACAACGAACAATTGCAGAAAGTGGCCCAATCCTTTCTTATCAAAGTACAAGCTGATGGAAATACTTATAAGGACCAAACGTTCACGAGGACACATAGGAATTCCATCAAGTGATTTCGCTTCAAATAGCTAAGTACTCTTCTTTGGTGTTGTAAGTGTTGTGTGGGTGAGCCTATGCTAATGTACCGACCTTACTTGGACTAATACATACTTGTGATTAAACCCCCTGCAAGCATCCGCAACTACAGAAAACTAATTAAGATATAAACCTAACCACAGCCTTAAACTCTGAGATCCTACGCTCCCTTATGAAATAGTGTCCTAACGGGGGTTCGGGTTTCTGTCACTCCGGCAACCTCATAATTAGTAGCCAAATACACAATGCATTCCCCTAGGCCCATAAATGGTGAAGTATCATGTAGTCGACGTTCACATGACACCACTATAAGAATAGCACCACAAATTAAATACTAAACTATTGAATAATAACTCAACACAAATCTACTACTAACAACATGACTTCTCCCATGTCCTCAAGAACTAGACGAACTACTCACAATACATGATATGGATCAAGATGAAAGCTGAGATGGTGATGAATAACAATCTGAACATAAACAATAATCCAATGGTTCCACTCACAAGCATCAACTACAATAGTAATTAACACCAGGAAAGTTTCCCCTAAGAACTAAAGAAATATCCAACACAATTCTTATAGCGGGATGGAGTGGTGATGATGGTGCTGGTGGAGATCATGGTGTGGATGATGATGATGATGATGATCCCGATGAAGCCTAGCTTGATGATGGTGTTGATGGCGACGATCTCCCCTCTCCGGGAAGGAGTTTCCCCGGCAAAAATCTATCTGCCGTAGAGATCTTTCTCTATCGGTGTTTTCCGCCCCGTAGAGGCGGCGGAAATCTATCTGTGGTCGCTCCCCTGGTGTTAGGGTTCCATAAGGAATATATAGGCAAGAGGGCGGAGTCGGGAGCCGAGAAGGTGGGACACACCTTCCCCTAGGCGCGGCCCAGGGGGACCCGCGCCTTGTGGGGCTTTGGGCCCCTGTGGCCCTTCTACGCCTCCCTTTCTGGCTTCCTTCATCTCCCGAGAAAATATACTTTTCCCATATTTTTCTGATCTTCGCGAAATTGCATCAAAACACCTCTTTTCCATCAGAAGCTAGAATCCGGCAGTCCATCCTCCAAGAATCATCCAACATACAAAAATAGTGGAAAATACATAAGTAATACCTCATAATAAGACATATATCAATGAATTGAGGCAAATTATGATATATAATGGTGATGCAAATTGGACGTATCAACCTTCTTTGTGTTTGATCTTTCCACATGCCATTGGGCATGGCTGTCTTGCATATTGTCTAGCAGATGCTTCGCTTCCGTAATTTGCTTACCCATAAATGTTCCTCTAGCTGCAGTATCTAGCATAGACTTAGACACAGGTTTAAGACCATTATAAAATAAATGGACAATTAACGAATCTTCCATCCCATGGCTGGGACAGTTTCTCATGCATTCTTTCATTCTCTCCCATGCAAGCTCTAGTGTCTCACGATCTTCCTGTCTAAAACCAGTAATATTAGATCTTAGTTGCAAAGTCTTTGCAGGTGGGAAAAATTTAGTCATGAATAAAGAAGTACATTATATCCATGATGCAATAGTATTTCTAGGCAAAGCTGGCAACCATTATCTTGCTCTTCCTCTAAGAGAGAAAGGAAATAAGCGCAGCTTGACCGCATGGGGTCAACATCTTTAATGCGCATCATATCACATATTTCAGTGAAAGTGTTCAAGTGCATACCTGCGTCCTCAGCAGCAGAGCCTCCAAATTGATTCTGTTGAACTAAACTTAAATAGTGGGGCTTAATTTCATAATCCTTAGCAGTAATTGTTGTTTCGGTAATAGGAGTACACAAATAATCGTTGTTGGGAGTTGAAAAAGTCCCAAGTTTCTTTTCAGCCATACTTCCTATATTTTTGGATTTTCTTAAATAAGTACTAATGATGATAAAACAAAAATTAAAATACTAACTAATTTTTTGGTTTTTCAAATAAATACTAAATGAAAACTAACAAAATTTAAAAAACAAGAATTAAAACTAGCAAGGCTCTTACTAACCTGACAAGGGTAGCTATTGCTTCCCTGGCAACGGGGCTAGAAAAAGGGTTGATACCTTTGATCCGGATTATGGATGTAGTATAGCTCTTTTTCCCTAGTATACCTAGGTTTATCGAATCCTCGGGAAGCAGAAAGCAAAGTGAGATTACTTAAACGGACCTTCGAGAGTTTTAGAATTCCTATTGCATTTTCATTGGACCAAGAGTTTGCGATCTTTTTGTTATTGTTGACGATGGAGAGAGAGAGGGCCTAGGGTCTTCGGTTTTCACCAGTAGCTATGCCAAACATCTGAGGGAATAATAGATAATAATAAAGTATGCATGTAATTGTTAGAGCAAGATAATTATATGTGGGCCATGCATCCATGATTGTTATCGCCTCCGCAACCTCTTATAGCAATAACCTACTAGTCTTATCCATAGAAGAAAGAGAACTAATGATATCATACAGCTGTACTACCCTTTTTGTCACTAGGGTTCCTATCATGCAGATCAGTCATTACTCACACTCCCTTTACCTAGATCAATCCTCGGGTTCTTGGATACCTGACAAGTCCTTAGATTGAGGCAAGAGAGGGTACTACAATCATCATGTCATACAAACTAATACATGATCCCATCTATGATAAATAACATGCACAAAAGCTACATGGCTAGGCCGAAGCCCTTAGCCCTAGGAGAATTACTCACACATAGAGATGAAATCGACAATCATAAACATTGTAATAGAGATCATAAGATTGATAGCAAATAGTCTTACAATGTCACCAATTGGAGAAGAGATCTACTATTACAAGTGGTGGAATATGACTATGGTGGTGGAGAAGGGTTTAGAGGTTTCGATCCAGATATATTCCTCCGGCGTGGCGACTTCTGGTGGCAGGGAGAGTTGAGGTAAAAAAGAAGAGCTTGTTTCATGTCGCCCAAAGCCTCTTTATCTAGGGGTCCCTTCACAAAAGTTGTTCTGTTTGACCTAATGAGGTTGGTGCCAACTATACGGCCGGAGCTATACGATCGGAATAAACTTCCTGATGTATAGTTGGTCGTTAAGATTGCAGTATTGGCTTCACGGCTTCTGGTTTTGTTTGACGTGTTGGAAATCTCTTATCTTTGGCATTTATATAGTGATTCCCATCATCATACGTCATTATCTGCGCAGGGAAAAATAGCAAGAAAGGATTACATACCCCTTTGATCATTAGGAATTAGTGGCAGCTTTTTGAGAGATATTTCATCAAATATATGAATAATATCTAGTTTAAATGCGGACGTGGATGGCTATATTTCATAGCCATTAGGCACCCCTTCTGTATCATCATAGACCCTAGCGGTGGCAGGTATGCGTCTGCTTTGTTATTCTGCGTCGGCGTAGCCGCAGGCTGCACGGGTCCTCGCGGTGGTGGTGGTGGAGCTCTGTGTGCGACAGCTCCTAGAGCGGGGGCGAATCATATGTTCACCTCTTGGCGATGCATCTGAGTGAAGCCCTCATGGTGTTTTTGGAACTCCCTGCAATCCTTGAGCATATGGCTGGACTTCCTCTTACCATCCTGTTTGTCCATGTAAAAGTGGATGGTGCAGGGACCCGACAGCTTTTCGAATGCGGATGGCTCCTCACCGCAGTTGCGGCGCTGCCAAGTTTGTGTGGGTCTTCGGCCATCGCGGTAGTTGCCACCGTGATAACCGTTGTTGTGGTTTCCATCATCGTGGCGATCGGCGTAGTTAGCCGCAACCATGTCGACCTACTCACGATCGTCCTAGACGCGCGGTCTTATTTTTCCGTAGAGATCGTGCCTGTGGCCGAAGTCATGTTCGTCATTTGAACATGCTCGGTTGACGGCATCTTTGCCATCGGCCCAGCGATTGGTGATGTACATTAGGTGGTTGATGGTCTTGGGCTTGACACGCCCGAGCTCTTCCTTGAATTCTCGGCGCCTTATGCCGTCATTGAAAGCGTCGATTGCCCTTTCCTATGAGATGTTCATGGTGGAGTTTTTGATAATGTAACATTGCAGTATGTACGACCGGATAGACTCGTTGTACTGCTGGCAGCAGGCGCGTAGCTCCTCGATTGAAGCCGGTCTCTTGTTGGTTCCTTTGAAGTTGCGGATGAAGCTGTATGCCAACTCTTCACAGCTGCGGATGGATCCAGAAGGGAGGCTATTGAGCCAGGCTCTGGCTACTCCCATCAGCTGCAGCTGGAGGCATTGCATGGCTGTTTTTTTGCTCCAGCTGTGGAACTTGACTGACGACAGATGGTCGTCGAGTCAGATCTTCGGCTCCTGCGTGCCATCGAATTTCAGGTTGTCCAAAGGGAGCTTGAAGTTCTTAGGCATCCGTGATTTTCGTACGGCCCTACTAAAGCACCTGGCGCTGCATAGCTCCCCTTCCTCATCTTCGGACTTAGTGGAGCACGTGCACTTGTGCTGTGCGAGCTTGCTACGAGCGTTGTAGTTGCTCCTCCTATGCCATGGGCTTGAGCGGCTCTGCGGTAGGTCATGTTCTTCCACCTCGAAGGAGGGTGTGCGTCTTCGAGTGAATTTTACCGTGGCCTTTTTATTCGGCTCCGCGGGTGTTTCATCATGGAGTGCAGCTCCGACGAGTCCAAGACCTGCAAGCGCGGATTTGTGGATTGTGTTCCTTGGGTCTCCTACCGGTGGCGGGTTGGATGCAAGGTAGGTGGTGCCTGCCATGACCGCGGCCTACAACGTCTTGGGCATGATATTTCCCTGCAAGTCCATCATCATGAAGGACACGTCGAGCGCCTTGGTGGTCGTGCGTCGTGCCACGGGATCCATGCGCTCCAGCGAGAGCGATACTTGCAGACATTGTATCCTTTCGAGGTAGAGCCGCCAGCGGAGAGCATAGCTCGCCACATGCTCGACTCGTCAGCCGCTTGCCTGCGCTGATCGAGCTCGCTTTGCTGCTTGATCTGCCGATTGTGCTCCTTGATGAGGAGCCAGTGATAGCCCATCAGCATGTCATGAGGGGCCTCGACAGGTAGAGGGTGAGCGTCTCGCACAGCGTCGCGCACCCTTTCCCAATCCTCGTTGGTGAGGTGGATTTCGTTGTGAACACGGTTTATACCCTTAGTGCATTCGGGTGCCCTATTCCCATTGGGATTGGGCAGGGGTGCCTCGTTTCCTCCGTCCTCATCATAGGGGTTGGGAGGGGGCTTCGGTGGCGGCTAAATTCCTTTGTTGATGTTTCCATTTTCGATGGCCGCGCACATGTAGCGCAGGAGGAGGTCATTACTCCCACAGCTTTCAGATCCGGAATCGTAGGTTTTTTCCTCTGTAGGAGGGTCGTAGAGGTCGGAGTTGCAGCTGCCCTGTCATCCGAATCGCTCGTCAGCGACAACATGTGCAGGGTGCTGATTGGTGGCACACATGAAGCGGGCCTGATCGATGGAGGTAGCACCCACTCTGGGAGACGCAGGGTACCGGTCTTGCCCACCTGGAAGCAGAAGCTGCCGAACAGTATCTCGACTCCGTCTCCTACGGAATTGAAATCCTTGCAAGTGGACGGTGAGTGGGCGGTGAAGTCGAAGGCACCGAGGAGGAGATGATTCTCCGTCGCGGAGGAATTGTAGATCACGGTGGATGGGACAGTCGCGACCACACGATCAGCGTCCCCAGTTCCCACAGACGGCACCAATTGACGAGGATTCGACTCGTCAATGTCCATTGTTATGGACTTTGGTTATGGAGAAGATGGGGATGCTGGATATCGCGAGACAGTTAACAGACACGCAGCAAGGGGACACGAGGTTTACCCAGGTTCAGGCCCCGGGAGGGAAAACCCTACTCCTTCTTGTCTGTTCTTGATTGACGGTTTACACGAGTGCGCAGATGCAATCTGGCGTGAGGTGTGTGTATGAGTTGGAGAGAGAGATCCTCCTCGCCATGCCCTCCTTGTCTTTATATAGATAGGCCAGGTCCCGGGGATAGGTCAAATTGGTTACAAGTTAGGGTTTCACCCTTGAATATTCTATCTATGATTTGGTCGTGTCTTCAAGGAATCGAACTTCTACTGGGCTTGGGCCACCCGGAGTCTCCTTGGGCAGCAAGTCTTCACATGGGACTTCCCTGGGCTAGACCGGTTATACCAATGTGAGGTACCCGTAGGGCATATCCATGTCAGCGGAAGCCCAAGAAGATCTCGCGGTGGCACGAGCACGCGTTTGGATCCTTGTGTTCATCATATAAAATAATAAGAAAGACAAAAATAAAACTTTTTATCCAATAGTAATAAGCATAACATATTCCTCATCATAGAATCCTAAAGAATCTCCTCAAAATAATAATCTAGGCAAGAGAAACATGGCAATTAGTTCATAGTAGGTCTGACCCTAGATTGATAATGACAATAGATCGGATATGAATTTGCAAAAAGTAATTGGAGGATCGGAGGAGAAATATACCGTAGATCACTTGTGTGCAAGGAAATCGAACGAAATCGAGTAGAGATGAAGATCTCTTGAGGTTTTGAGAGAGTTTGGAGGTAGAAGAGAGAAAAAGGATTGAAGTTTTAGTGTTAGGGGTACCTTCCCGTGGAGTTTTTGTGGTTGCACGAACTATACGGCTGGAATATGTATTCCCACCGTATAGTTGGTCTGATGACACTATTTTAGGGTTTTCTTCTGGCGATGCAAGCTATACGGCCGGAACTATACGGCCAGTATTCCCGCCGTATAGTTGGTCATTAAACTTTCGGTATCCAGGAAAAGAAATCTAAAGAAGGCATAAATATCTATATGACCACAACTATATGACCAGAATTTTTTTCCCGTCGTATAGTTGGTTGTTAAACTTTCAATATCCTTTGAAAACTGAAGGGTTGATGTCGAAACAACTATACGACTAGAACTATATTGTGAGACCCTGGCGCATGGCTCAATAGGATTGATAGGAAACCCATACCAACAAGTTGCAACTTCTTTTCCAGAAGCTCATTCGAAAAGAACTCTAAGGTTAAGTGTGCTTGGACAAGAGTAATTCTAGGATGGGTGACCGACCAGGAAGTGGGTAACCGGGTGCGCACGAGTGAGGACAAAGTGCGCATAAAAGACTAGTGTTGGTGTGTGGGATTAGTCTAGAGATCCTATTGAGCTGCTAGAAGTGACAGCCATCGGTCCGGAGTGACCGGGGGTGTTACAAGTGGTATCATAGCCGACCCTCGCGATTACATGGGCGTGTGCGGGTCAGTGGAGGACATGTGTAGCATGGAGTGTGTGGCCAGGAGTGGACACAACATGGCAATGTGCCGACACTGGATGCAGAAACGTGTACCAAGAGGGAACGTTCCTGACTTGTGGTTGATCGACGAGGACGTCGATCTTCTTAGAGTGGGTGTATGTGAGACCCTGGCGCATGGCTCAATAGGATTAATAGGAAACCCATACCAACAAGTTGCAACTTCTTTTCCGGAAGCTCATTCGAAAAGAACTCTAAGGTTAAGCGTGCTTGGCCTAGAGCAATTCTAGGATAGGTGACCGACCGGGCAGTGAGTAACCGGGTGCGCACGAGTGAGGACAAAGTGCGCAGAAAAGACTAGTGTTGGTGTGTGGGATCAGTCTAAAGATCCTATTGAGCTGCCACAAGTGACAGCCGTCGGTCCAGAGTAACCGGGGGTGTTACATATATGGCCGGAATTTTTATTCCCGCCGTATAGTTGGTCGTTAAACCTTCTGGAGTCGCCAAAGTTTACCTGTTTCTTCGAAAATTCTTCTTAACCTAAAACTTTGCAAAACACCATGTTTTGAAAAAAAATGACAGATTATTTTTTCGACCAACAACATCATGTATAAAACAGGATTTCAGTACTACTAAACTTCTCCTCCTCAACTAGAGTTCTCTAGCACTCTTTATTCAACATGAAACCTAAAAAAACTTAAAATTTTTACTCAAACCTTTATTTCACATGGGTTGCCTCCCATTAAGCGCTCTTTTATGGTCAATAGCTTGACCATAATGTTGCTCACTTAGGCCAAATGAGTGGAACACCCACTTCAAAATAGTTGGCCTTCAAAGTGATGGCCTCCTTCTCATCATGCTTGGCTTTCTTCCTAGGGAAATGAACAACAAAAGGATCCCGCGAAGGCAATTGAAGCTTCAAGTTCCCTTTATGTAGATTAATCAAAGCCTTAATAGTTCTTAAAAATGGACGGCCTAATATGATAGGAGCAGTAGCATCTTCAGGCATGTCAACAATAACAAAATCAATAAGAGCAGGACAACCTTTAATGTATACTAAAGTATTCTCCTTAATTCCTACAGCTTGTTTGGAATCATTGAAACACTTTTAATTCAGTAATTTGCTAAATGTATACTAAAGTATTCTCCTTAATGTATACTAAAGTATTCCCCTTAATAAGAGCAGGACAGCCTTTAATGTATACTAAAGTATTTTCTTTAATGTATACTAAAGAATCTGCTAAATGTAATTTTAATTCAGTAATTTCAAAAGAGCCAAGATTTAACTTATCAAAAATACTTTTTGGAATCGTTGAAACACTTGCACCTAGATCACAAAGTGCAGCTATCTCATTAGTCCCAATTTAATTTTAATAGTAGGCTCAAATATATCATCAAGCTTAGCAGGTTGTTTTCAGCAAGTTTCTTATATTCATCTTCAAGCTCACGTACCTTTATTGCTACCTGATTAACGAAATTTTGATACATAGCTTCATCATTTCCTTAACTTACTAGAATCTTGATATTGATCCTTTTCACAAGTTCTTCAACTGTGTAATTTGGTGAACGGGCATTGCTATAATCAAGTTCTTTAGGCTCCTCCCTTTGTATTCTTATCATCTTGAGGTCTTCAAACAGATTGGGCTCAGCTTTACAAGCAAATTTAGATAGAATGAGAGTTTGACTCTCAGTTATCTTCCCTAGTTGTGCCTCAACAATCCTTGTTCTTTCTTGGAGGGCCTGCAAATCATTCTTCAAACTCATAGATTGGTTAGAAAACTTTCCAAGCATATTATCATGGTTCTCCGTTATCTTAACAAGGATACTATTTTGCTCATTTTTCGAGTCCATAAAGGACTTAAGTGATTTATGGAGACTACCATTACTTGATCCAATATTATTATTAGAGTTACCTGCAGGGCTAGAATAATTTTTTTGGAAATTAGGATTATAGTTCTTCTTCCAAGCAGGGTTATAATCATTATGAGCTATGAAAGTCTATTTATTTACTATTTGATTCTGAGATAGCTCTTGCCCGGGTTTCCTTACCCTTGACGGCTAATATGAGCTTATCCAGCTTAGTAGTGAGTTCTTCATTTTCCTCTGGTGTGATAGAGTTCGCCTTCTTTGTGTTTGATCTTTCTACATGCCATTGGGCATGGTTGTCTTGCATATTGTCTAGCAGTTCCTTTGCTTCGACAATTTTTTCCCATAAATGTTCCTCCATCTATAGTATCAAGCATAGACTTAGACACAGGGTTAAGAGCATTATAAAATAAATGGATAATTAACCAATCTTCCATCCCATGGTTGGTACAGTTTCTCATGTATTCTTTCATTCTCTCCCATGCAAGCGCTAGTGTCTCACGCTCTTCCTGTCTAAAACTAGTAATATTAGATCTTAGTTGCATAGTCTTTGTAGGTGGGAAAATTTTAGTCATGAATAAACAAGTACATTCTATCCATGATGCAATAGTATTTCTAGGCAAAGATAGCAACCATTATTTTGCTCTTCCTCTAAGAGAGAAAGGAAATAAGCGCAACTTGACCACATGGGGTCAACATCTTTAATGCGCATCATACCACATATTTCAGTGAAAGTGTTCAAGTGCATACTTGCGTCCTCAGCAACAGAGCCTCCAAATTGATTATGTTGAACTAAACTTAAATAGTGGGGCTTAATTTCATAATCCTCAGCAGTAATTGATGGCTGGGTAATAGGAGTACGCAAATAATCATTGTTGGGAGTTGCAAACTCCCCAAGTTTCTTTTCAGCCATAGTACCTATGTTTTTATGTTTTCTAAACAAAAACTTATGATAGTAAAAACAAGAATTTAAGTGCTAACTATTTTTTTGGTTTTTCAAATAAATATTGAAAGCAAACTAACAAAATTAAAACAAGAATTAAAACTAGCAAGGTTCCTAATAACCTTACCAGGGTAGCTATTGCTTCCCCTGCAACAGCGCCAGAAAAAGGGTTGATACCTTCGATCCAGATTAGGAATGTTGTATAGCTCCTTTTCCCTAGTAGACCTAGGTTATCGAATCATCGGGAAGCAGAAAGCGTGGTGAAATTACTTTAACTAACCTTTTGGAGTTTTAGAATTCTTTTAGTGTTTTACCAGACCAAGAGTTTGCGATCTTTTGTTGTTGTCGATGATGGAGAGAGAGGTCCTGGGGCGTCCGGTTTCACCTGTAGTTGTGCAAAACATTTGATGGGAATAAAAGATAATAATAAAGTATGCATGTAATTGTTAGAGCAAGATAATTATATGTGGGAAGTGTATTCATAACTGCTATTTCCTCTGCAACCACTTATAGCAATAACCTATTAGTCTCATCCATAGAAGAAAGAGAACTAATGATATGCACAGTGACATCACCGTTAATCCCAATTAAATGCTTCACATACAAACGTATTACCCTTTCTGTCACTGGGTTCCCATCCTGCAGATTAGTCATTACTTATACACCCTATACTGGGTCTTCGTTACCTGATAAGTCCTTAGATTGAGGCAAGAGGGGATACAATAATCATCATGTTATACAAACTAATACACGATCCCATCTATGATAAATAACATGCACAAACTACATGGCTAGGCTGAAACCCTTAGCCCAAGGAGAATTACTGACACATAGAGATGAGATCAATAATCATAAAGATTGTATTGGAAATCATGAGATTGATAGTAGTAGTCTTACAATGTCACCAATTGGATATTAGATCTACTATTACAAGTGGTGGACTATGGCTATGGTGGTGGATAAGGGTTATGATATTGGATCTAGATCTATTCCTCTGGCGGCTCTTCAGTGTTGTGTGTTTCTGGCCTGGCTCCCTTTTCTCATCGCGAGAGGTCTCTTTATATAGGGGTCCTTCATGAAAGTTGTTCTATTTGACCTAGCAGTGTCGATGGAAACTATACGGTCGGAACTATACGTCCGGAATTTTATTCCCGTCGTATAGTTGGTCGTTAAACCTTATGTTTCCTCTTCATGACCCCTGGTGTCTTTGGTTTGTCGGAAATCTCGTATCTTTGACTTTAGTGTTGTGATTCCCTTCATCAAACATCATTTCCTGCGCAAGGAAAAATAGAAAGACGGGATTTCATACCCCTTTGAAAGCATAGGATTCATATGTAAATACGGTCGTTTAGCGATTAATTAGATTTTCAAAATTCGAAAAGAGTAAAAAGTTACGGTCAAAAGACCATTTTTTCCTGCAGAAAAAAAAATAGAGGGCAACTGACCCGTAGCGCACCACCACCTAGTGCGCTACGAGTAAGTTGGGCGGGATTCAAAATTTGAATCCCCACCCCGCCCACCTTCCCCTATTCCCTCCCTCTTCTCCTTTTCATTCTCCTCCCTCCTCCTTTTCCTTCTCTCTTCTCCTCCTCCTTTTCCTTCTCTCTTCTCCTCCTCCTCCTCCTTTTCCTTCTCCTCCTTCCCTTGCACTGACGACGGCAACGGTGGGCTTCTCCTCCTTGCTCCGGCATCCTCCTATCCTTGCAGTGATGATGGCGACGGCGACCTTCTCCTCCTCCTTGCAGTCACGACGGCGATGACCTCCTTATCCTTGCGGCCTCCTCCTCCTTGCAGTCACGAAGAGCGACGGCGATCTCCAACGACCGCCGATGACCTCCTTCTCCTTGCGGCGACCTCCTCCCTTCTCCAGCCACACCTCCTTCTCCCTCTCTTCCTCGATGCCGGTGAGGAGTAGCACGACCACGGCCTCCCGCACCTCCCTGCGGTGGTAAGTCGTGGCCACGACCACCATGCTACAGCGAGGCGACACGACGGCGGCGATGCAGACCCGATTGCTTTTTCAATTCAAAACAAGGGTGTTTTGTGCATTTTTTTATTTTTGAAAAAAACATCCGTGGCGCACCTGTACCCCTACTCGTGGCGCACCTGGTAGTGTGCCACGCCTATCCCCATATAACCGTAGCGCACCAGGGTAGTGCGCTACGAGCACTTTTTAGCCGCAGCGTACGCTTAGTGGCGCACCACTAGTGCGCCACGGATGGGATTTTTAGGTGCGCCACGAACAACCCTTTTTCTAGTAGTGACTTATTGATAGTGAAGTTTGTTGAGTAGGGATTACATGTCTGCAACCAACATGTTTGCCTGTGGCACATGAAGATGAAGGACTCCATGCTTTGTAGTTATCTGCTGCTCTATAATAAGATAGCCATATGAGCTATGAAAGTTGTAATGAACTATTTTATTCCTGGGTATGAGATGCAATATGACCTTTGTTTCTTGATATTACATCTTAAACTATGGGTGCTAGCTATTCGATCCAGGGACTAGCACTATAAACACAGGTACTTGTACCTTATTGGGTTCAGGCATCTACAAATGGTATTAGAGCACTGTTGAAAGTGCACTTCCTATTCTTGTGATTTTTATGTTTGATGATAACACACCTATCGGTTTAATTGTGCACTAATTGTATCTCAGGTTCTTTAAAGGTTGTGGGACGAAAAATGTTTTGCCCACAATTGGCTCGTGCCAAAGGCGCCTGTGCTGACCGGTAGTACCAGAAGTCACACTCGGTACTACCGCTTGGCACCGGTAGTACCGCTTCGCTGTATCGGTCGCATCTGCAAGGGAAGAGAAGCCCTCGCCAACCCTCAGTAAAACGCGGTACCGCGGGGCGGCACTACCGCTCCAATCGGTAGTACCGCTTTCACAAAAATGGTACTACCGCTTGACAACGGTAGTTCCGCTCAGTTGTACCGGGTGAGTCCAAGGGTTGACAAGATCTCCTCATTCCTCTCAGATCCAACCGGTACCTGGAGCCAGTACTACTGCCTAGACCGGTAGTACCGCACCTCATGACCGGTACTACCGCTTTGCGGTAGCACCTCCTAGCAGGTATCGAGGGTGTCCGAAGCTGGCCTGTCCATGTGGTGCATCTCCGGTACCTGACCGGTAGTACCGGTGTTGTCCGGTACTACCGCTCGAGTACCGGTGAATTTAATGCTCAACGGGAAGATCCACTCCAAGGAGTATAAAAGGACCCTTCACCTACCTTGAGAAGGTGCTCGTCCCACTCAAGAACACCACCACCATTTGAGCTACCAAATCGCCAAGATATCTTCACGCAACCATCCAAAGTCGTTGATCTTTGCAGAATCGAAGGAGGAGCCCTTGATCTATTGCTTCACCAAGAGAGATCTTCATTTCCCCCTCATTCACTTGAGGGCCCCTTGCTCTATTGTTTCTTTGGAAACTCTAGTTCTAGATTTGGTTCTTACAAGTTTGTCTTTGATTGTTTGACAGCTTGCTTATAGTTGGGAGCCTCCAATTAAGTTGTGGATGTGTGCCTCGAACTAGTTGTAAAGGTGCCGGCTTCCACCTTGAAGGTTGCCGATATAGTGGAAGAGGTGAATAGAACCCATTGTGGTGAGGTTCATCGGAGAACAAGGGAGGCCTCTCGTGGCGTAGGTGGTTTGGTACCACCCCCTGTCCAAACGTAGACGTACTTCCCCTCAAAAGGAAGGAACTACGGGAAACAAATCCTTGTGTCTCCGTGTCCACCACTTTGGATACTTCTATCCTTTACCGCACCTTACTTCACTTGTTCTTGCTTAGTGTTGGGCTAGTTGGTACTCGTTTGACATATAGGTAAATTCACCTTAGTTGCATAATCTAGAGAATTTACCTTTCTTGTCAAACCCTAATTTGAAAAAGAAGAAAATTTAAAGTAGCACCTATTCACCCCTCCCCTCTAGGTCCCCATACGATCCTTTCAATTGGTATCAGAGCCATGGCTCTTTATTTGGGCTTTACCGCCTAAGAGTATATGGGTAACAACGATGGGGAAGGAGGTGGTGAGCCTACCTCGGTGGCTCATCATGGCCAACAAGATCAAAAAACAAGATTGAGCTCCACCATGGCCAATAAGATCAAAAAATAACTTGAGCAGCTTATTAAAGATAATGGTGGCTCATCATTGTAGCACCCCGGCAAAAACCACTACTAGAAAATCGCTGTTGTTTGTATTTGTGCATCATCATGACATCATCATGCATACCTTTGCCTAAAAGCTTTTTGATAAAACCCTATCTTTGTTTTATCTTTACTCCCCCTTTCATTTCAAAATGCAAAAAATCCCGGGTCCGTCGGAATATTTGTTGCTCAAAACTATCTTACAAAAATATTTATTAAATTAAAAAAACTGCAATTAAAACAAATATTTTATCCGGGGAGGTAGCCCAGCCGTTTAGGCAAGGCCGCCTACTACCCGGCAGGCCCAGCCCGTTTTAAACCTAAACCCTAAACCAACCTAACCCTAACCCTAGCTATACCAACACCACTCCCTCCACCCGCCGCCTCCTGTAGCACGCCCCAGCGCACGCAACGACACACACGCACAGCCTCATCCCGATACTCCCTGGCCACTCCTCGTATGACCAACATGGTCAACCATCCACACCCCCACCAACTCCCTGGCCCACCCCGGATCCGTCCTCTCACGCGATCCCCTCTCTCCTCCCGCTCACTCGCGTCCTCCCTCCCGTAACTCCCTCTCTTGCTAGGTCCTTCCCTCTGCACCACCGCCGCTAGAGCCCCGCCGTCTTGCGGGCTTCCCTAGTGTCGTCCCCACCCCGCTCTCCATGCCCCGGATCCCCTGCTCCCCGACGCCTCCTTGCCTTCGTACTCCTCTCGTTCGGCATCCGCGTCCCTGCAGGGCCCCATCCGCCACCACCTCGTGACCCTGCGCCTCTCCGTGAAGCTCCCCGAGCCCGGACCCTTCTGCTGCCGCCGTGTCCATCGCCTACGCCGACGCACCCCTGCAGCCGCCCTTCCTCGTCCCGGACCACAGCATCTGGTCGACCGCTGTCGGAGCCCTCCTCGCTGTCGTACGCTCCTTGCCACCATTCGCTTGTCCTCTCCCTGCTGCGACCTCGCACCAGTCTCGACGCCTCTCTCCTCTGCAGGTGTCGCCTGCTGCCACTGCGGCACCTGTAGGTCCCGCCTCCCTCTGATGCGTCTCGTGCCGCCTCTGCCTTGACCCGCCGCTGCCGCTGAGTCCCCTTCTGCTCGGTCATTAAACTGTGTTTCCTGATTGTTTTTGCCCTGCAGTGATGACCATCTATCGCCTTGCACGCTTGACGCCACTCGTCATGTTCACCCCGTGCACGCAGATAGCAAAAGTCCACCTCGCTGCATGCCCAGCACAGGAATCATCTCCAGGAGATCCATGTTAATTTGTCGGTGTGTGTACAAGTAACTACTTTGAGTCGCAACCCTCGCCGACCTGAGTCAGCTGGACAAGGCCTCTGTGAAGATCTTCATCATGGGACACCAAGATCTACCGCATGGAGACCGAAGGCCCCGAAGCTCGATTCAAAGACCGATCCCGGCGAGACCGCACCTGTCGAACCCTCGGAACCCCAAGATCGCCAAGACCCCTCCATGTGTGACCTCTTTCCGAGACCTTATTTTTATAAATGAAATAAATATCTTGTTGCATATGAATTGAGCATCCTTGCATACAGATTGTAGGTTGGGAGTATGTTGTCGACTCATCTAATAATAAATATGGAGACCATATGCGGGCAAATCTAGTCTAATATTGGTTCCATTTAAATTTGTGCATCGAACGGGTGAAATATTTTGCCTTGTTAATACCACATTTAAATTGTGGGGTAGCTAAAGAACAAGAACCGATTAAATAATTTCCGGGACCTCGGTTCCGCTTAATATGGCCTAACTGCATCGCATCCTTGCCATGGCATACATCATATATGCATCATGCCCGATCTTCTGCCATAGTATTAAATAGTGCATCCGGTGTTTCTTCTAGTGCTTTGCTTCTTCACGGATTAGGCCGATGAGTTGATGCGAGTGTCGACCCGATCTTCGAATGAAACTTTGGCAATGTTTTTCAGGCGAGCATTCTCCCTCTTTCTACCTATCTTACTTTTGTAGTCTTTATTTCCTCATGTTGATCTATTGCTATCTATGTTGCGATGCTCTAGTTTTCGTACCCGTGATATTCCTTGCAGCCCCTATATTTCCATGCACACATCCTATTACCTGTTGTTTGGTAGATAGTCGGCCTTGCGAGTTGTAGTTGCTTGCGCAGGTGATGTGTCGTGCCGTCGATCTTCCACAGTTGTTGGAGTAATGCTGCATGTTTAATGTTGGAGATGATCATGGCTTTAATTACCGTTTAATAACTAAAATTGAAGTAGGTAAATAATGCAGAGGCACGGGTGGGTAATAGATGTTATTTGGTTTTTAACCGTCCACTTGTGTCCCGTAGGACCCCGAGTACTTGATACTTATTCTTTGAATATTCGCACTATCCGCATGTGGGACCATGAATCCCCCTAACCCTAGCTTGAGTCATATTTAATTCCGTGGGGCCACAAAGTAGTTTGGGGCTTTATTACTATATTGTACTTATGCCATGCTTTACTGCTTTATTTACGATTGTGCGCGGAGCGCCTGTACTGTTTAGGAACAAATGTGGAATGTTTTCGCGGTATTGACAAGCCCAGTCACACTTTCGGGTTCCTAGTCGTTTACAGCCATTGGCACAAACCTCTGGATCCGTCTCGGAGCCGGCCAACTTCGTCGCGGGTAGCTTGGTGGGGTGTCCCCCTGAAATAAAATATGAATCTTGCGAATGTTCTATCGTGATGTCTCATTGGGTTTTCATTTGGTTTTTCCCGAAGTTGATCGTGCGTGTGTTGCTATTTGTGCCCCCTTGCAGGGTAAAACTTTCTGAAAGCCGTGTCCGCGGTTATGGATGACTTGGAGCACAGTATCTCGATCATAGACAACTATAACTAAAGTAGTGCTATAAATCTGACCTTATAATGACTAGTAATCAGCTTCACTACAATGGAATGGCTAAATAAAAGTACCAACAACTGCTGGGTTTTGGGATGCCTCATGCTATATGTATCTGACTAGTAAGTATTACAACTATCATGGAATGGTTAACTAAAACTGCCCACTGCTTATTATATCAGGATGACTCATGCTATCTATATCTGACTAGTAATTGCCGCAACTATAACGAAATGAATAAAACTGCCCACTGTGTGGGTTCCTCGGTTTACTTCCTCGTTTGGTCTCGAGGGGGAAATACCAGGATGGGTATGCTTGGTGATAGTTTTTAGGTTGGGTCTGAATAGGTCTTTCTTATCCCTATCTGATAGCCGCCAGTTGTATTGAGTCTCTATAGGTTGTTTAGTGCATGATGCGCTGCCGCTTCAGTCCACCATACCTATGTAGGCGAGGACCGCCGAATTCTAGTCTCTAGTGTCTTGGCCTCGATCTTGACGCTCTCATTTTCCTTTGCCCTTTGTCGGCACCCCTTTTGTTTAAGCAGGTTTTGAGATCGATGTTGTTAGCAGGGTTACCCTTCCGGCTTGGCCTGGGAAGGGTTATGGATGCCATTGGTTATTCTTCAGGGCTCTTAGACTAATTTTCATCTTGTCCGTACTTGGACGCTGTATCGTTTTCAAGGTGATTTGGATCTTTGTACTCTATATTGTATTCTTGACTCGATGAGTCGCTGTTGCATATATCTGTTTTGTGGGTTCCATCGTGGACTATTGTGTAATGATATTACTTCGTTTTCCACCCGCACGAAAGTGCCTGGTGGGCGCCTTTGAATCATTTCTATGCGGGTTTGGCGGGAATCGCTAAAACATGCATAGGGCCGATCTGAGGGTGTTACAATCATCCCCTTCTCCTCAAGAGGAACCTCCATCAGTATTATCTAAGGTGAATGCCCCCGCATCACCCGAGGGTATGGTGGTGGGGGTAATCAAGACAACACTAATTCCTCCACAAAAAGGGATGGTGGGAAGGGAGAGCACCATGAATCTCATGCATGGTACTCTCCCGACCCTCCAATTCCTCACCCTCGTATAAACAGTAGAGGAGACCCACCAAAGATATATGCATCTACTTTTGCTCAATGGCAATCTCTAATGAAATCTCATGTGCGCAGCTCTTGTATTGAGTTATGGAACATCATTGAACAAGGACTCTTTATTTGGGATACCAACAACTTGACAAGAAGAGAAATTGCCAATAGTCAACTCAATGCCACCGCCTTGCACATGATACAACAAGGATTGGTTACAAAAGATTACCCACACATTGAGAACCTCAATACCGCCAAGGAAGCTTGGGATGCTCTCACAGAGTTGTATGTTCGGAATGAGAGTGTCACATCCCAAAATTTTCCAAATTTTGTAATGTGAAAAATAAATAACCAAAATAAATAATTGTTGAAAATCAGATTGAGAAGAAACTTTTTGATTCCAAATGGAAACGTAAAAACCTATTTTGAAAAAATAAAATCCTAAAGGAAATTAAAGAGATAAACAAATAATAGATACAATTATAATAGTTGGAATTACTATTTTTGGATCTTTAAATAAAAAGATATGGTTTTTATAAAGCAAAGGTAGAAATATAAATAAGGACTATTTTAAAGAGCCAAATTAATCTTGGCCAAGAATTTAAAATAAAATATTTCTTTTGATAAAAAGGGTAAAGGATTATTTAAATAAAATAATAAGGATTTATTAATATCCAATTTTATTTAATTAAAGGTTTTTCCATTTTAAATAAACACTAAAACTTGTTAAAGTATTTTAAATAAAATTTCAAGTGTTTTGTTTTCCAAATAAAACCTACTGAAAAGGTTTTGGTATTAATAAGATTTGAAATAGAGTTTTAAAATAAATTAAATCCTATTTAAAATAAATACTAAGGTCTATTTATTTAATTATTAATAAGATCCTAAAAGAATAAAGGAATTATTTTATATTTGACTTTGGAATGTGTTATTAATCAGAATTAAAACCTACACAAAGTTTTGTTGAAGTTTGAAATTCAAAAGTTGTTTGAATTGATTAAACAAAATCAAAACAGAAATGGAAATAGAAAAAGAAAAATAACAGAGGAGGAAAAAAATATAAAACAGAGTAGCCCAGCCTAGCTAGCCCACTAAGCCCAGCAGTCCAGCCCACTCCCTCTCACCCCGCAGAAAACGATTCGCACTCACAGACGAACCCACTCGGTCACTGACTGCCAGGACCCACCTCTTCTCTCTCACTCGCTGACACCACGCCCCACTGCCACCTCAGCAACGTCTCCACCCTGCGACCACTTCCTCACCGTTTCTGCATTGCTCTCACGGGAGTAAATCACATCAATGGAGAGAGTAATTCCTTTCATCAATCACGCTCGATAAATCCCCTCTCTCTTCTCTCTCTTTCCCCTCAAACCCCGCTGCCAGAGAGCCACCAAGCCGCCTCGATTTTACCCTGCACCGCCGCGGACTCCGGCGAGCATTTTCATCGATTTCGGCGAACTGCAACCACCCCTCGCCTTCCACTGCACGCTCACTTGCTCCCCATCTCCTGGCGAACCTCCCCGTAGCGCCAGCTCGCCCCCGCGTGCTCCACAACATCGGCAACGTCGACCACCGAGCATCGCCACCGTTTGCCTCTACTCTGACGAGCTCTACTGGTAACATCCGACCGCGCCGCCCCCTCTCTTTGATGCTCCCATACTCACCACTCTCCTACGCGTCTAACGGCACCATTCGTTTGTCCCAGCATGCCCTGTAGTGACGTCCCCGACAATGGCCAAGCGAACCCGTCGCCAGGAGCAACTCCGGCGAGCGATTGTCGTCACCAGCGTGCGCCCCTCGACGAGCTACCACCACCTTGAGCATCACCACGACCCCGCGAACCCGGTGAGCCCCTCTGTTCCTCTCCTCGCTTCCTAGATTCACCGAACCACCGCCACCAGACACGCCGCCGCTAGTCGTCGCAGCCAGCGCCGCTCGCTTTAGGTCAAACACGTAGTGACCGTTGGATCTGGATCCGACGCGTACGATTAGTTTTAACTCGAAGGGGTACGAGCATCTCTGCGCCACACGATCGGTTTAAAATCCAACGCACCAGAGAGGTCGATCCAACCGAAATGGTATGGACCAATAGAAACGTTCCACGTGGCCCTGTCTGTTTTAATAAAAACAGATTTGATCTATTTGTTGTTCAATTTTGTAAAAATCATAACTTTCAAACCACACGTCCAAATTTTGCAAATTTTATATCATTGGAATCAGAAAGACAAATCCTACCCAACCATGCCCTTTGTTTAGTAAATTATTTCTGATAAAATGGTTGTTTTTGCAGAAACTTGTGTAGGTATATTTTGGATATAAAATTTGTTCAAAAATTATTTTTGTGATAGAAGCTTTGGCAAATGGATTGTTTTGAACCTGCTGACCATAGAAATCAATTTGTGATTTCAAAAACATATTTGGTGAAGCAAAAGAATAAAACTTTGATTTAAAGCATTTCTAGTCAAATAAAAATATTGTTTATATGTTAAAAATGCTTTTTGGAGAAAACCTTTGGGAAATGTTTTGATTTAAACTCTCTGACCCTAAACACAAATTTTTATGATTTGAAAACATATTTGGTGAACCTTATAAAGATTGTTACTTTGTTAAAGGCATTTTCAACCACATAAAATATTGATTTGGTTTAAAAATGGTTTATAGATAAAATCTTTTGCAAATGGTTTTGCCACTTTATAAAATGACCAACAGGTGATTTCAAATGTTTATAATCCATTATAAACCACTTTTCAAAATAAAACAATCTTTGGCATGCTTGCATGCATTACTTTGTTTTTAATATTTTATGTGATGTTTGCTTGAATGGTAGATTGAAATTGTACCTTACTTGATTGAATTGCAGTGATTTGAAGAGTGTGAATAGTGCAAGGACAAGGAGTGAACTCATATTCTCTACCAAAAGGACAAGTGACGCGTCATACTTTTGTCCCATTATTTTTCACTATGCATTAGTGTTATTTCTAAGTAGGTCTTGCATAGAATTTTTGCTAAGTATAAACTATGCCAAGGGAAATCCTAGTAGATGAAACCTTAGTAGAAATTTCCTAAATTAAGATTCCTACTACTATCATGCTTAGCTTAGATAGTAGAAAACAAGGGTGGATTATATTTCATGCTATAGAATATTTCTAAGTCAAGGACTTGTGTTTTGTTTAATAAAACAACTAAGTGAATGAATCACCTGGGTGGAATGGAAGGAATGGTTTGTGTTGAGTGGTTCACAAGGACCATTTCTATGGTTTACCATGTGTATCTCACTTGTGGATGGCCACCCAGGAACAAAGAGATTTGAGATGTCAAATGTTGAGAAGCTTCAAGTGCAGCCACTTGGCATTATGGGCTCTGCCTGGATCATATAGGTTGCAATAACTTAACCAAATGGACAGTTGGTGGTAGGGGATGATAGGTTGGAACGCGTCCATTCTGGTCTAAGGGAAGGCTTCTGAAAGATCTTGTCTTGGTGAAACCAAGTCTTGTGGGGAAAGTGCACAACCTCTGCAGATGGAAGAATCTAAGTACTTAGCCATGTCCCTGGTATTTGACAACTTGAGCATCAATACATGGAAGCTATCAAGAATCTCCTCATCCCAATTTCTAAGTAAAAACATGTGGTTGAACAAGGGTGAAGGTTCCCCAATGTCTATTGGTGGTTCCTTGGGAAAGATTTTGTCAAAGGAAAACTTAGTATTTTCAACTAATAGGTAAAACCTATTTTGAGAAAGCAAGCCTAAGCTACACTTAGCCAAAATGCATATAGTATCTAGTTGCCAATATTATTCTAAGGTATCAGTTGCCAATACTATTCCAATGTATTGACCCACTGTGGCTATAACTTGTGATGTTGCAGGTTATTCTGATGGTGATTAGGGGTTATGAGTCTACACTCAACATGCTTGCCTGTGGCACATGAAGATGAAGACTTATTTATCTTATTATATATTTGAACTCTTGTATTAGGCCTGTGGCCATGGAGTTTGTAAAATACTATGTTTGTCTCTGGAATGATATGTAATAATGACCTTTGGTTCTGTGTACTTCATCTTAAACTGTGGATGCTAGCATTGATCTAGGGACTAGCATTGCAATCATAGGGATCCTTACCTTCATAAAGGGAGGGATCTTACAGAGAGCATGAGAAGGAACTAGTATGATGCACCAAGCAACGAAGCTGAAGGCTTTTATATGAAGGAAGATGAAGATCATGAAGACATATGTATAGTGGGCTCAAATCCACCGCTACCGCTTTTAGAAATGTGGGTGCCTCACATGTGGATGATGCTTGGATAAAAAGGAAATATGTCCTTTGAGCCCACCGACTTGAAGAGCCTACAAGGAAGACACAACTACCACCTCATGACCTCCACTAAAGTTATGCAAGAGATGGCCTCTTTCAAGCTTGCCGCCAAGAATGCCAAAGATGCCCGTGCTCGAGCCCTTGGAATGACTAATGTTGTGAACCTTGCATTGAAAGCCAAAGTTGTGGAACATAGGGATGGAGATGATAGTGATGAAGGCCTATCCATGAGCCACCCCGATGATGTCAACATTTTTCATGGTCAATATATGACCTTCTATGCAAACAACTACTGGAAGAACCCCGCCAAGGCCAAGATGGGAATGCAACGAAGAAGAAACCCCAATGGACAAAGAGGCACTATCCCGAAATTGAGAACTTGTTACAATTGTGGCTAACAAAATCACTTTATGGCCAGTTGTCCCTATGAGATAAGATAAGATCATGGTGGCAACCTCGTGCCAAAGAAAACTTCCAAAGCTCCTTACAAGAAACCCTTCATCAAGAAGAATCCAATCAATAAGAAGAAGGGAGAAATTGTATTTATCACTTATGAAGAATTCTCCTCCGACAATGAAGATGAGGAAGAGGAAACATCAAGTGGTGTGGCTGCTCTAGACACTACTTCTACTCCGACATTCTCCCTCTTTGATTCTCCAAATGAGAATACTCCCAACAAGAACGTCACTTGCCTTATGGCAAGAGGAACAGAGGTATCCTCATCATCTCACTCCACTCCCTTAGCTAATGATGAAATTGATGATGAGATATCTCTTGAAGTAAAAAAGGGAATTAATTGGTTTCGATGATTTTGTGACTAACTTACAAGGGGAGGCCAAGATACATGTTGGGAACATCTTAGATCAACTTTCCCACACACAAGATCTTCTTGATGTAAAATGTAAACTTGGGAGAGAACACATGATTAAGGTAGAAGCCCTAAATAATGCTCTAGAAGAAGAAGAGACTAGGATGTCTCTTGAACTAAAACTTGAAGGGCTTGATGGGGACAATGAAATAATTGTTAATAGACTCATCAAGGAACGTGATCATGCTATTGATAAATATAAAAGGGCTAAAAAGGACAAGATTGAGTTTGGTGTGGTTCATGAAAAACTTGCCGAGGACTTTAGTTTACTTAACAAGGCTCACAAGTCATTGTAAAGTGAACTCTTGTCACTCAAAAAGTCCCATGAAAAGCTTCAAACTCAATTGACCAATATTCCTTCACCTAGTAATTTCATTCCCTCTAGTAGTACAACTATTCTTGAAGAAAATGCTAGGTTGAAGGGGGAGCTAGCTAAGGCCACATTTCCAGAAGGTAACAAGTCCATTGATGACCTCTTGAGTAAGCAAAGGTCAAATGGTGAGAAAGGGTGCATTGGTTTTGTCTCCAAGGCCAAGAACAAGAACAACAACAACAAGAAGTCCAAGCCCGCACAAGATAAAAACAAGGCCATTGTGGATAGTAAGACCACAAGTGGTAAAACTATGTCTCATGATGATTTTGCGGGAAGTGATAACCCTCACTATGTTCTAATGCATTATTATTATGGTGATGTGTATGCACAATATGTTGGCCCATATTATGGTTATATTGCTTGGTGTATTTGGGTCCCCAAGTACCTTGTTGCTAACAAAAGAGGACCCATTGAAAAATGGGTACCTTAAAATTAGCTTGATCTTTTGTAGACATATGCTTCTGGAGGGTCAAAGTGGGTGCTTGATAGTGGTTGCACAAGTCATATGACCGGAAGATCGTCTATTGTCAAGGAACTAAGGCCAAATGATGATCTAATATCCGTGACATATGCCGACAAGTCAAACTCTAAGGTAATGGGTTTCGGCAAGGTAGTGGTTGCCCACGATATTACAATCGTGGACGTCATGCTTGTTGAGACCCTTGGTTACAATTTACTTTCAGTCCGTGCTCTTGGAAATATGGGCTTTGCTGTCTTTATTGATGATGATATTGTGGTCCTCATGTGGAGCAAGTCTCTCAAGGTCGCTTTCGTTGGGTACGTCGAACATGACTTGTATGTGGTGGACTTTTCGGGGCAAACCACTACAAGTGCGATGTGCTTATTCGGAGAGGCCGACGTGGGTTGGTTATGGCATCACCGACTAGCCCATGTCAATATGAGTACTTTGCAAAGTCCTCACAAGGAGGGCCATATTGTTGGACTAAAATAAAATGTTTCCTTTGCCAAACATCGTGTTTGCAGGGCGTGTGTTCAAGGAAAGATGCATGATTCCCCCACAAGCCAAAGAACCGCATCAAGTCAATGAGGATCTTGGAGCTCCTTCATGTGGATCTCTTTGGTCCTCCATCTCATGCATGTCTTGGTGGGAAGAAATATTGTTTGGTGATTGTTGATGACTTTTCAAGATACTCATGGGTATATTTCTTCAAGTTGAAAAGTGAGACCCAAAAGACCTTCATCGACTTCATCAACTTGGTTCAACGTCAATACAATGTCCCTGTGTTGATAATAAGAAGCGACAATGGCACCGAGTTCAAGAACTATACCTTGAATGATTTTCTTATTGATGAGGGGATAAAACATCAATATTCCGCTGCATATACCCCTCAACAAAATGGTGTAGCCGAGAGGAAGAACCGGACTCCTATTGAGATGGCAAGGACCATGTTGGCGGAGTTTAAATCTCCATACAACTTTTGGGCCGAAGCCATATCCACCGCTTGCCATGCATCAAACCGGCTCTACCTCCGCAAAGAATTGAACAAGAATCCATATGAAATACTTACCGGTAACAAGCCCAACGTATCTTACTTCCGGGTGTTCGATTGTAAGTGTTTCTATCTCATAAAAGGTGTTTGTTTGTCCAAATTCAAGTATAAAGCATTAGAGGGTATTTTTGTTGGCTATGGTATCAAATCTCACACTTATAGAATCTATGATAAGCTCTCCGGAGCCGTCATAGAATCTTGTAGTGTGACCTTCGAAGAATATGTTGGTCCCCAAGGGGGCGTGTTAATGCTTGTGATACAGATGATGAAATGCCTCAGGATGCCATAGGAAGAATGGGTGTGGGATATATCCGCCCCATTGAGGAACCCCTTATGGCGGATCGAGAAGAACTATGCTCTACTCAAGTGGATCCCTCATCTTCACAACAACAACAAGCTCCATCCACCGAGGAGGACAATGAACCAAGCCAAAGACAAGCGGTGGACCTTCAACATGTTGATCAAGGTGACATCTCTAGTGAGGAGGAGCTTGAGTCATCACACTCCAGATGTCAAGTGCTGCCAAGTTAATTACACAAGGAAGATCCATACAAACTGCCTTGAGACAAGCTCAACTCAATTCTAGAAGTGTGCCTGATCAAGACCAAGGTCAATCTTTGCCTATTAATGAAGAGAATGATTCCGGTAATGATCAAGGTAAAGTTGATTGTCAATAGGAGGACCAAAATGATGAATAGGTTCCCCCAATACACAACAAGGAGATCCACACTCGTCGTGAAGCTAGAACAAATAGGATGTTGGAATTAAGAGACCACTCTCTAGAGAATGTGGTTGGTGATCTAAGGAGAGGCATTTCCACAAGAGCACAATTGAAGAGGTTCAGTGAACACCAAGCTCACATCTCCATGATTGAACCCAACAAACTGTGGGAAACTCTTGAAGATTCGTATTGGTTGGAAGTAATGCACAAAGAGCTCAAAAACTTTGAGAAAAACAAAGTATGGAAGTTAGTTGAGAAGCCAAAGGATTGCCGCAATGTTATAGGAACCAAGTGGATATTCAAGAACAAGCAAGATGAACATGGAATTATAGTAAGGAAAGGAAAGATTGGTTGCACAAGGGTTCTCTCAAATTGAAGGCATTGATTATGGAGAAACATATGCACTCGTGGCTCTCCTTGAGTCCATCCGTATCCATCATGCTTATGCGGCCCATCATAACTTTAAGTTGCAACAAATGGATGTAGAAAGTGCATTTCTTAATGGTCCATTGAATGAGTTGGTATATGTAAAGCAACCCCCGGGATTTGAGGATCCCAATTTCCCAAACCATGTCTACAAACTTGATAAGGCGCTCTATGGTCTCAAACAAGCCCCACGCACGTGGTATGAGCATCTTGGAGAGTTGTTGTTTGACCGTGGGTTTGAGGTTGGGAAAATCGATCCCACTCTTTTTACTAACAAGGTCAATGGGGAGCTTTTTGTATGCCAAATATATGTTGATGATATTATCTTTGGCTCATCTAACAAAGCTTTTAATGATGAATTCTCAAAGCTTATGACTAGTAGGTTCCGGATGTCTATGATGGGGGAGTTAAGGGTATTCCTTGGTTTTGAGATCAAGCAAGTTATAGGAGGGACATTCTTCAACCAAGCCAAGTATACTCAAGATATGCTCAAAAGATTCAATATGCAAGATTTAAATGGATCTCCTACTCCCATGGCTACAAAGACTCATCTAGAACAAAATCCAAATGGTAAAGATGTGGATCAAAAGGTATAGCGGTCTATGATTGGTTCTTTGCTTTACCTTTGTGCATCTAGACCCGATATTGTGTTGAGTGTAGGTGTGTGTGAAAGATATCAAGTGGCTCCTAAAGAAAGCCATTTGATGGCGGTCAAGATAATCTTTCGATATTTGGTTCATACCCCACATTATGGTCTTTGGTATCCTCGAGGGTCAACATTTGCTCTTTGTGGATACACGGACTCGGATTGGGCTCGTGATAAGGATGATAGAAAATCAACATCCGAGGCTTTCCAATTCCTTGGTATGTCCTTGGTATGTTGGTCTTCTAAGAAGTAAAATTGTATATCTCTCTCCACCGCCGAAGCCGAGTATGTGGCAGTTGCTAGTGCTTGCACTCAATTGCTATGGATGAGGCAAAATTTAAAGGAATACGGTGTCCATTGTGACAAAGTGCCTCTTCTATGTGACAATAAAAGTTCTATCAAGATTGCCTACAACCCGGTGGATCACACATGGACAAAGCATATTGAGATTCGCCATCACTTCATTAGATATCATGTTGCTCGAGGTGATATTGATCTATCTTATGTGTCAACAAAATACCAACTTGCCGACATCTTCATGAAGCCACTTGATGAAGCAAGGTTTTGTTATTTGAGGAATGAACTAAATATCATAGATTCAAGGAGCTTGACTTGATCACCTTGCATACTCACCTATGTCTTGACTCTTATTTGGTTTAGGCGCAGGCATGGATATAGGGGGAGTGCAGTCCTAATTGATTGGACTATCCCTCCCCCCATTATGCCCAAAGCGATAAAAATCATTTCTCTTAATATCATTTTGTGATATGTGAGCTTAAATGATGAGTTCCGGTAATGGACCCAAGATATATCTTCATGGTGCCAAGCCGAGAATACTCAAACATTGTGGCTTAGTCCACCGCCCTCTCACATTCGAGAGGTTGGCGTTTACTCATGTTTATCATTAGTTGATTCATTGTTGATCTTAGAATCATGCACTCTCCTTTGGTTCTTGATATTTTTATCCTTATTTTAGAGTGCATGTGCTTCTCACAGTTTGATTATATCAACCCAAGTCATTCTACTTCCTCGTAAAACCCCCATCTAATCCACACAAGAAACCCTATGTTGTCTCTAGCTATGGAATCAGGCAAAACCGGTACTACCAGACTAGGAGCGGTACGATCGGACCTGGTTAGTTCCCCAGGTTGATACCTGGAAACTACTCCAGGAGCGGTACTATCGGTCGTATGTCCGGTACTACCGGTCACCGATACTACCGGTTGCTTTTTCTGGTATAGCTTCGGTCAGGGGCACCCTTCAGTGCCTCATCGACACACCCCCCCCCCCCCCCGCTCCCCACACATACCTCCGCCGTTGCCGGAGCTCTTGACGCCACCGGAGCCCTGTTGCGCCCTCCTCTCGTTGGATCCTCATCGGATTCGGACTCCTTGCAGGCTCCCGATCCTTCTCCACCGCAATGGATTCCGGTACAACTGCCCCCTTTCCCTCTCCCTATTGTTTTCTTCATTGGATCTAGGATTCCTTAGATTCTTGGATAAAATCAGTTGTTTTGAGGTTGTACTGCCAAGCACTACTCGTTGCCCAGAGGAATCATTGATTTAGGAAGTTTTGAGGTCAATTTGGGGCCAAGCTCTACCATGTTTGTGAAAGTATCCGTCCGACCGGTAGTACCGGAACATTTTTTTGGTACTACCGCTCTCACGCGGTACTACCGCTTCCAAACTCTAGTAGTACTGAACCCAGCTGACAACAATGTTTCTTTAAATCTTGGATTTCTTTGTGGTTTGTTTTGGGTTCTTGTGCCCGTATCCCCCCTGCTGTTCTCCCTCTTGCTATCATAGGTGCAGGTGGTTCCGGGGGAGCTCGTAAACACTCCAAGGCTAGTCACGAGATTGTAGAGGTAGAGTCAGAGTCCGAAGAAGAAGTCTTGCCCCGGCCTAGCCGTCGCTTGAAGATTCAAGCCTCTCGAGGTGGTCGTGGGGGGGTCACCAAGCGGTCTGCTGGTCATGGCAGTGCTCCCCCTCCTCGTCCTCCTTCCTTGGGGCGCTCCAAGAGCTACAACTCAGGTCCATCAGGGCCAAGGTTACTGTCTGATATCTCTGATGTTGACTTTCACTCCCTGAGGGTTGATAATCCCTATGGCCGCGCCCGTGACTCGGTTAGGGAAGAGAGTTTGTTCTTCAACGACTTCCAAGAGCGTGTATACAATGAAGTCCTTATGAACAATGTTCAACTGTTTGTGCCACAGGTCTGGATTGATATGGACCATGTCAACAGGCATCTTGATTACTTTGCTGAGGCTAAAGAAATCTGCTCTCACCTTGGATTGCTTCCCATTATGGAATTCCACCAAGATTATGATCCTCTTATCATTGCTCAGTTTTATGCCACAGCTCACTTCTCAACAAACCGAGCTCGGAAAATCACTTGGATGGCTCAAGGTGCAATTAAGGAGGCCACTCTTTCTGAATTTTAGAAATACTGGGATATGAAGATCGCACCCGTGACACTCCTTCTGGCTTCCACTGCCACATGCGTGAGCACCCCTCCAAGAAGGAGGTTCTTGCCCCTCTCTATATCCGGGGCCGCGGTGTTGTTGGAAAGATCAAGGATCTTCTCCCCACTTATGACATTCTCCACCGCATCTTCCGTGAGACCATTGCTCCTTGTGCGGGCAACAAAGATGAGATTCATGGATATACTGTTTATCTATTGCTCAACACCTTTCTCAGCCGCGACTCCGGCACCACTCTTGTTGTGATGGACTTTATTTGGAATGAGATGGTCGCTGTGGCTCACTCCCGGAGGGTTCCCCCCATTCGCTCCCTACATCATGGCTCTCATTGTTGCCAAGTGTCCTCCCATTGCCAGGACCCTCTCCTCTTGTCGTCTTGTTGTGCACAAGTCCAAGGCCCTCAAGATCAAAACGCATGCTAAGCCTCGCAATGTGGAGGGTGATGAGGTGGATGAATATGGAAATGTGCTTAAGGATTCTGGTGATGCAGACAGTGGCCGTGATTCTGATTATGTTGTCTCCTGTCGCAAGCATGCCCAACCCTCTTGGGCCAAAAGTATGGAAGCCAAGCTCAAAAAGGTTTTCTGCCTGCAGGTTGATAACCAAAAGAGCATGTATGAGTCTCATGTGTATGCTAAGAAAGCATGTGCTCGTCAGAAAGAGATAATGGAATCCCAAGGCATGACCGTCTCCAAAGGGTCCAAGAACAACATTACCCCCAAAGACCAATGGATCTCCACACACAGCATTTGGGATGATGATGTCTCTTCCTTGTTCCGTGCTCCACCAACCCATGAGGATGACTATGATGATGAGGAGGATTCACATTCGGGACGTTAGTCTTGCTCTTGTCCCTTTTTGGCGTCTTGATGCCAAAGGGGGAGAAGGTGTACCTTAGGCATGCGGGTGTTGCATGGGAAAGTCACAAGCTCATTCTTTCTTTGATCTTTTAATTGCTTGTTAACTTTACTTGCCTCATACTATGTGTGAACTCTATGTGCTAACTATTTGGCAACTACTTATGCTATGTATGTCGAGACTATGTGGGTATTTCATGGATCCATCCTTGTGATATGCGTTATCCATTATCAATACTTTTCTCATCACATTTTAATGTGCAAAGGTATGAGTCCAAATGTTGTAATCCTTATTAGTGCACTCTTGATGGGTTTGTAAAATAGAGGGGGAGGATTGATCCTACTCATCCAGGGGGAGACCCGTCTTATTTTCCAAAAAACCGTGCTTATCTTCAGAATATTATCTTGCAAAGGTGTGTTGTCATCAAACACCAAAAAGGGGGAGATTGAAAGTGCACTTCCTATTCTTGTGATTTTGATGTTTGATGATAACACACCTATCGGTTTAATTGTGTGCTAAGTGTATCTCAGGTTCTTTAAAGGTTGTGGCACGAAAAATAATTTGCCCATAATTGGCTCGTGCCAAAGGCGCCTGTGTTCACCGGTAGTACCGTAATTCACACCCGGTACTACCACTTGGCACCAGTAGTACCGCTTCGCTGTACCAGTCGCATCTGCAAGGGAAGAGAAGCCCTCGCCAACCCTCAGTACCACCCGGTACCGTGGGGCGACACTACCGCTCCAACCGGAAGTACCGCTTTCACAAAAACGGTACTACCGTTTGACAACGGTAGTTCCCCTCAGCTGTAACAGGCGACTCCAAGGGTGGACAAGATCTCCTCATTCCTCTCAGATCCAACCGGTACCTGGATCCGGTACTACTGCCCAGATATGTAGTACCGCACCTCATGACCGGTACTACCGCTTTGCGGTAGCACCGCCTAGCTGGTATCGGGGGTGTCCGAGTCTGGCATGTCCGTGTGGTGCATCTCCGGTACCTGGTCCGGTACCTGACCGGTAGTACCGGTGTTGTCCGGTACTGCTGCTCGAGTACCGGTAGTACGATGCATTTAATGCTCAATGGGCAGATCCATTCCAAGGAGTATAAAAGGACCCTTCACCTACCTTTAGAAGGTGCTCGTCCCACTCAAGAACACCACCACCATTTGAGCCACCAAATCACCAAGATCTCTTCACTCAACCATCCAAAGTCGTTGATCTTTGGAGAATATAAGGCGGATCCCTTTATCTATTGCTTCACCAAGAGAGATCTTCATTTCCCCCTCATTCAATTGAGGGCCCCTTGATCTAGTGTTTCTTTGGAAACTCTAGTTCTAGATTTGGTTCTTACAAGTTTATCTTTGATTGTTTGACAGCTTGCTTGTATTTGGGAGCCTCCAATTAAGTTATGGATGTGTGCCTCGAACTAGTTGTAAAGGTGCCGACTTCCACCTTGAAGTTTGCCGATATAGTGGAAGAGGTGAATCGAACCCATTGGGGTAAGGTTCATCGGAGAACAAGGGAGGCCTCTCGTGGCATAGGAGGTTTGATACCACCCCCTCTCCAAATGTAGATGTACTTCCCCTGAAAAGGAAGGAACTACGGGAAACAAATCCTTGTGTCTCTGTGTCCACCACTTTGGTTACTTCTATCCTTTACCACACCTTACTTCACTTGTTCTTGCTTAGTGTTGTGCTAGTTGGTACTCGTTTGACATATAGGTAAATTCACCTTAGTTGCATAATCTAGAGAATTTACCTTTCTTGCCAAACCCTAATTTGAAAAAGAAGAAAATTTGAAGTAGCACCTATTCACCCCCCTCTAGGTGCCCATACGATCCTTTCAACTATGTTGCCTGTAGGATTGTAACCTAACAAAACCCCTTAGAAATAGGATTTTTATTTGTTCTAACTTATTTACAAACAATCTTGTAAACTCTTTCCTCGGCATTCTGTTTTGTTTCTATATCTCTCCCTTTTTAACTTGGTAGCTAAGGTTTTCAACTTCAACATCATCAAGGACTTCAGCTTCAGTTTCACCAAGGACTTCAACTTGGACATCACTAAGGACTTCAAGTGAGATAAGAATAATACTCAAGACCTAGAGACTAAGGGAACTCAACTTAGGAGGAACCATTATAGTCATCACCTTTGAACTTTGTGACGAAGATGCAATAATTTCTTCCAAGGATACCATGATCTTGTTCCTGATGTAATATCTAAGAAGAAGGATTGAATGATCTCAAGTGATACCCTATAGTTGGACCACCATACTAGTGTTTCGTTAAAAAATCGATTTGATGATCATTTATTGATCATACCAACCTATGTGGTATGGAAATAATGTTTTGTTTGCCTAAGATATGCCTGAACCTTGTTGTTTGAGTGGAATGTATGATTGACATTGCTTGTACATTGATTTGTGTGATTTGTTGTGTATGAGTAGAATTCTTTCCCTAGAAATCTTTTGTATATTCTAATTCCAGCCCAACCCAAGCAGATGACTTCTCCAAGAGACCACAACTCTAACATCAAGGATGGTGACAACAACAACCTCGAGATGCACATGACAATACAACTGCTAGCAACCCAAACTAAGTTAAATCAAGTGACAACCTAGTTTTTAGCCAACAACCACAACAAAACTGAGTTAGACCCAGCCATGCTAAAGTTCTTGGAATTCCGGTCCCAATTATTGCAAAGGATGACCAATCAGATGATCAACATGAGAAACAACCCTTCCCAAAGGGATTATGACAACAATGATTTCAAGGATGATATTATGGAAGGAACACAAGCTTGCAAAATCTGTGGAGACATAGGACACATTTATAAAGAGCATATTGACTAGTGCCCAAATTGTGATGAGAATCGTCCAGCTAGACAATGCCCCACATCTCAAATTACATGTTTCCTACGTGAAGGACCTAATCATGTCCTTGTCCAATGCCACATCTACCCTATAGTTCAACAGATGAAACATCAAGCTAAGGAGGGAATACATCAAGTCTTTGGAAACATCCATGAAGGTACAACTCCCACCAAGAATTATGAAGACAAAGTCAAATCTCTGTATGCACCTCCATACAATGTAACCAGCTTTGGTAGACAATTGAGGAAACATGGACGTTATCCTAGGAACCGTTCTAAGAATCGAGAAAAGTTTCCTACATTTGTGGTGAAATATGAAGAACATGAACTAAGATACCTCCTAGCCTTGGAGAGACCCAAAAATAAGAAGGGCCAAGGAAACAAACAAAAGATAGTGATACAAAGGATAAAGAAGGATATTAGCCAGGTGATGTGCCACAAATGCAAAGAGTTAGGCCATTATGCATCAAATTGTCCAGAAAAGGAGAAGAACAAGACAAGCAAACCTGTAAAGGACCTCAACCTTGTCACATGTTTCAAATGTGGTAATAAGGGGCACTATGCCAACAACTGTCTAGAGAAATTAATCGAGACACCAAGTAAGCCAAGATGCAATATAGTTAAATCCTTTTAAGGTTGGTAGTACCCTAGTTGTCCTGAAACCAACTTGTTGCTTCTAGCCTTCCCGGATCTCGGGACGAGATTCCTTTTAAAGGTGGTAGTCTGTCACATCCCAAAAAATTGCAAATTTTGAAATGTGAAAAATATTCAAACAAAAGAAATAAATGATGAAATTTAGGGGGAAAAGAAACTTTTTGTTTCTAAATGGAAACATCAAAACCTTACTTGAACAAAATTTTAATGAAAAAGCACCAAACAAATCAAATGCATTCATGCATGAAATGTATCTTGATTCTAAGCACTTGGAAAATTTAAACCAAAAAGTTAAACCCTAATAAAAGAAATCATCATCAAGATCACTCAAGACTATGGCTTTGTTCCATATAAAAATTTAGCAACAAAATTCCTAAATAACGAATAATGGTAAACATCAATATTACAAAACCATGGGAATTGATTTCACTCAATTTGGAGCCATGGATAAAAACTTATGATTTTTATAAGATAAAATAAAGTATTCCAAGGCGAATAAAGCTCAAATCAACACATAATTGTGAACAAAGTAATTCTAAAGGATATAAAAAGATAAATAATTATTAAATAAAATTATACAAATTGGAATCACTATTTTGGAACTATAAATAAAAAGATATGAATTATATAAGACAAAGAAAGAAATAAATAAATAAGAATTATTGCAAAGATAATTTAAACCATGGCTAAAATCCATAGGAAAATGGAATAAAATTATAATTCAATGTTATAAAAGAATAAAAGTTTATTTAAATAAAATTATATGGGATTATGAACCATATACAAATTTTATTTAAATAAAACCAACGTGCCCCCACTCAATTTAAATGATTAATAAAAATATTTTTGAAATCCTCAAATTGGACTAAATAATCAACTCTTATTTTCTATAAAACCTACTGAAAATATTTGGAGAATATTTGAAATAAAATTGAGGTTTAAATCAATTGATTTGTTTAAAACAGAAAATGAAAACAGAAAAGGAAAAAGGCTAAACAGAAAAAAAGAGAGGAGCAAACCTACCCAGCCCAGCCCACCTACCCCAGCCCAACTAGCCCACCCAGGCCAATCCCTCTATACCCTTCTGCTCTCCTTTCTCACCCACGCACACCGCACCCCCTCACTGACAAGGAAACCCCACCTCCACGTCGTCATCGTTAACCCCACGCCAAGCCCGCTCTTTTCCCCCTCTGTTGTTTCTGCACGGAATCAATTCTCGTAAATCCGCATAACTGCATGAGTAATTCCATCCCCGACCATGCATTCTTATTCCCCTCTTCCTCCTCCCTATTTCCCCTCACACCACTTCCCCTGAGAGCCCCCAGGCTGCTCACAATTTGGCTCGCACCACCGCTGCCACCAATGAGCTCCGACGCCAATTTTGGTGAGCACTCGTTTGCCCCTAGTTCACACTCGCTTGATCGCCATCCTCTTACGCACCTGCTGACTCTCCCCATGTGCTTTCTCGTGAACCAGACGCTCGGCAACAACCTCACCTGCAAGCAACCGATGACGGCTTCGACTCCGGGGAGCAATCCCAGCCGCGCCCGAGCGCCCCGCCCTCGCTAGTGACTTCTGCTGCAACTCTCGCGACCTTGCGACCCTGGTAATTCCCCTGCACCTCCCCATTATCCCCTAGCGCTGCCAGTATGCCACCGCATGATGCGCCGCCGCCGCAGCTCGCTAGCAGTGTCGCCCATCTTTGGCCAAGCACGCGGGTCCATCAGATGCGCATCCTAGGGCTAGGATTAGAAGATTAGGCGAAGGGGTATCATTTGATCTGAGCCGCACGTTTCCACTTAGATCCAACAGTGTGCAGTGCTGATCCTGCCACAACGGTATCGGCCAGTAGAAACACGCCACGTGGCTGAGATTTTCAGACAAAATCCAGAAAATGGTTATTAGATGATTAAACTTAGGAAATTCATAACTTTTATTTCACAAATCATAAAAATGCAAATTATGTTTCTATGGATTCAGAAAAAAGAGATCTACACTACTGTATCCTCCTTTTGTCCAAAAGCTTCTGTAAAAAGTGAGTTTCAGGCTGAACCTTTTATGGAGTATTTTGAGTATAAAAATTGTTGTAAAAATTATTTTTGAGCAAATCATTTTGCAAATGGTTTTGTTTTGAACCCTCTGACCATAAACACTAAAATTTGAAGTTAAAAATATATTTTGTTTACACTAGAAATTATTCCTTTGAATAAAACCTTTTCTAGTAAAAAAGAAAAATGATTTAATTAACAAAATTGCACTAACTTGATTTCCAATTGGAATTCCACCTTTTTAGAAGGACCAGTAGATGTTTGTAGTGTTCAAAACTTTGCTAAAACAATTTCTAAAATAAAATAACCTTTTGCATGCTTGTATGCATTTCTTTGTTTTCTTGTTTTGTTTTGTTATTTCATGTGGTAGTTTTAAGTGTGTGATTTTTTGCTTGTTTGTATTGTTGTAGTGAACTTTGAAGAATGTTACATTTGGAAGATCAAGGAGAGTACCTAAATATTCTACTAAAAAGGTAAGTGATACTTTGGTCATTAAAAGTCCTATCTTTTCAATATTGCATTAGTGATATTTTTGTAGTATGCATGATGTGACTATTATAAAAATTTATATGCTATGCAAATCCCATAGTACCTACCTTAGTAGTATTTCCTAAAGATAGGAGACATGGTAAGTTTAGAATTCTTAGTCTAGCTATATAGATTTGTGGGTGGAAATCATGATATCATGTCTTATGGAAATACAAGTATTGTTTTTGGACTAATGAAAACAACTGATGATAATGAAACACCTGGGTGGAAATCGGACTTGTATGGATTTATGTTGAGTGGTTACTCAGGGCCCATTTCTATGGTTTTGCCTGGTGTATCTCACTTGTTGATGGCCACCCAAGAACAAAGAGATTTGAGACATTCTTGTCATGAAAGCTTCAAGTGCAGCCACATGGCATATGGGCTCTGCCTTGACCAACTAAGTTGCAAGAACTCAACCAGATGGACAGAAGGTGGTAGTGATGATAGGATGGAATGCATCCATGGTGGTCTGAGGGATTGCTTCTGAAAAGTCTCATCTCGATGCATGTCGAGTCTTGTGGGGAAAGTGCACCATCTCTCGAGAGGGTAAAACTAAGTACTTAGTCGTGTCCCCGGTTATGGACAATTTTGAGAATCAAGACAATGAAGCAGGATCAAGAATCTCATCATTCTAATTTCTCAAAGTTAAAACTTGTTGGGAGAACAAGGGTAGCACTTGGTGTGTATCCAGTGTGCCATGTTTGATGAAGTATTTTTGAAAAATAGAAAAACTATTTTTCCAAGGATAGGGAAAACTTATTTTTGCAAAGGCCAGCCAAAACTCCACTAAGACATATATTCATGTAGATGTTAGATTCTCTATATCAATATGATATCACTTGCCAATACAATTCAAATGTATTGACCCTTGTGGCTATAACTTATCATGTTGCAGGATTACTTGTTGATAGTGAAGTTTGTTGAGTAGGGATTACAAGTCTGCAGCCAACATATTTCCCTGTGGCACATGAAGATGAAGGACTCCATGCTTTGTAGTTATCTGATGTTATATAATAAGATAGCCATATGAGCTATGTAAGTTGTAATGAACTATTTTATTCCTGGATATGAGATGTAATATGACCTTTGTTTCTTGATATTACATCTTAAACTGTGGGTCCTAGCTATTCGATACAGGGACTAGAACTGTAAACACAGGGACTTGTACCTTATTAGGTTCAGGCCTCTACACGTAGGTAGGAAGATAGAAGGAATAGGGTTACACTAAACTTCGACAATCTTCTAAAAGATGTTGATCCATGCCACCATGACGAATGTACGAAGCACTTTGTAAACTTCGAGGTGTCTTCTCACACTAAGCAAGAGATTGAATGATACGGTACCACAAACTGAGTATATCATGGTCAACTCATGGATAGATGTTTCACAAACATCTCTAGAGCCAACGACATGAGCACGCCAAGGTAACAGAGGAAACAAGAGGAGATGGTTTTCAAGGTGACAGATAACTGGTCCTCACAAGGATCGAGACCATGGAACTTCAGAAGAGTTTTGACTTCTGAGGGAAGGATACTTCCAACAGAATAGACACAGACTTCGAGCGGTAAACATCTACTAAACAGCTTAAGTAGAGCTTTACAGATGGAAGAGATAGATACCGGCAAAACCAAGCTGTTGAACTACTTTTGACATAGAAGGGTCACTATTTGATTCAACAGTAGGGTAAGAAATAAAGGTGTTTCGGTGGACAGGACTCGTAAGAGTCACGAGGAACATAGAACGAGAGAAACTATTGATTACCAGAATCATGGTCGCTCTTCGGACATGTTTAAGAGAACAAGAAGAAAACTCATTATCCATCTGGATCTATCAAAATCCTTGCCAAGATCATGATATCACTTTACACCACCAGATGAATAGTTAAGAAGATTCCTGATGACACGAGAAGAAAGAAACTTCATTCTAAGACTCCAACTTCTTGGCATAACAATACGCTTGCCATCATAAAAGGGTCCGGAGGATCGACCGAGAGACATTTAGCAACACTACTTTAAATGTCCTCCTTGATGTTTGAGACACCAATATCAGACTTCTGACAAGCCTTCAATCAGTCACCAAGTAAAGGTCGGACTTTGGATACAAAGGAAACCATAAGCACAACTCCTATAACAAATCATAGAAGATGCCTAAGGAGGAATGGTTGTTATTGCTCATTCAAGATAATGTGACAATAGGTCTTCCGGATAATCGTGACAACCATTATATCAATCTTGCCAAATGTAAGAAGAGACCTATGTCAAAACCTTGAGGGACGCCAACCATCATTGCTGCTTGAGATTCATCTTTGGTTAAGTGGAGAGATACTTCAGACTCAACATATCTGAATAGAAAGTGTAAGACCCCACCTTTATAAAGGTAAAGGTCCCTCTGATTGCAATTCTAGTCCCTGGATCAAATGCTAGCATCCACAGTTTAAGATGAAGTACACAGATACAAAGGTCTTTTATTACATCGTCATTCCAGAGATAACATAGTCTTTTAGAAATCCATAGCCATAGGCTAGTACAAGAGTTCAACTTAACAAAATAAAGTAAAGTCTTCATCTTCATGTGCCACAAGGCAAACATGTTGAGTGTAGACTCATAACCCTAATCCTCATCAGAGTAACCTGCAACATCACAAGTTACAGCCACAGTGGTTCAATACATTGGAATAGTATTGGCAAGTGATACCTTAGTAGAATAATAGTTTCTAGCTTCTATATGAATTTGGCTAAGTGTAGCTTAGGCATGCTTTTCTCAAAATAGGTTTTGCCTATTAGTTGAAAACACTAAGTTTTGTTTGACAAAAACTCCCAAGGAACCACCAATAGACATTGGTGAACCTTTACCCTTGTTCAACCACAAGTTTTTAACTTAGAAATTGGGATGAGGAGATCCTTGATAGCTTCAATGTCTTGATGCTCAAATTGTTCGTTGCCGGGGACACGGCTAAGTACTTAGATTTTTACTTCTCGAGAGGTGGTGCACTTTCCCCACAAGACTCGACATGCATCGAGACGAGACCTTTTAGAAGCCTTCCCTTAGATCAAATGGACGCGTTCCAATGCTATCACCCTACCATAAACTATCCATCTGGTTAAGTTATTGCAACCTATATGATCAAGGCAGAGCCCATATGCCATGTGGTTGCACTAGAAGCTTCTAAACACTAAGTATCTAAAATCCCTTTGTTCATGGGTGGCTTTCCACAAGTGTGATACACAAGGTAGACCATAGATATGGGCCTTATGTAACCACTCAACATAACCCAAACATACCATTCCACCCAGGTGATCCATTCACTTAGTTGTTTTATTAAGCAAAAACAGAAGTCAAAGACTTAATAATATTTTCCATAGCATGTATGTAATCCACCCTTGTTTGCTACTAGCTAGGCTAAGCATGGAAATATAACAAGTATGTTAACTTAGAGAAAATTCTACCAGGACTACAACTACTGGGATTTCCCATAGCATAGCATATAGATACTTAGTAAAAAATATCATGCAAGCCCTATACAAAATATCACTAGTGCATAGTCAAAGTATTGGGACAAAAATAGGAAGCACCACTTGCCTTGGTAGTTGGGGGAGTAGCAACAATCCTCACAATCACCACTAGCACCAAAATCTACACATAAAATGATAGCACCAAATTTACATTCAAATTAATCAAGCAAAAATATATGAATCCATGCAAATGCCATGTGATGATTTTTCTTAAACTAAACAAGACAAGTAAACAGTACTAAACACAAAACTAAACTTTTATAGACTAAATAGACTCAAATTAGTCTTTAAAACATTTTCTAAATAATTTTTATACTCAAAATAAGCCTACAAAAGTCTCTGCATAAAATTCTATTTTTACAGAAATAAAATACAAAACTAAGCTCATAGATGTGTAGGATTTAATTTTGTGAATCCATTGGTATATTATTTGCATTTTTTGGATAAAGAGAACAAAAGTTATGAATTTCACAAGTTTAAACATTCAAAATTCTTTTCTAGATTTTATTTAAACAGAGCACCTACATGTGGCGTGCTCTGATTGGACGGTACCGCTTCGCGCGGGATCACGCCTCCATGCCGTTGGATCTAATCATATCCAATGCACCAGATCAAATCGTACCCCTTCGCGATCCGTTCTAATCATGACCGCTGGATCTAGATCTAGCGGATCTCATTGCACAAACTATTCACGAGCGGCGCAAATGGCGAGTGCGGCGGCGACGGCTCTACCGGTGATGCTAGAGGGTAAGGGGAAGGGCATAGGACATTATCGAGGTCTCGGCAACGGCGCGGTTGAAGTGGAGGTCACGAGCGAGGGCGGGGTGCTCGGGTTTGGCGGCTATTCCTCACCGGAGATGCTCCTGGCATCGGTGGTTCGCGGGCGTAGACGGAGGTGAACCTACAGGGCACCAGCAAAAATTTGGAGGGCAGTGGATGCGTACGAGGGTGGTGAACAAGAAAGTAAGAACCAGAGAGCAAGGAGGGTCGAGGCTTACCGGGATTGGTTGCCGGAGAGGTTCGGTACCGCGGCGGTGTGAGCTCAAGTGTGGGAAGCCTGGTGACGCTTAGACGGTGGTGAGAGAGGGGAAAGATGCGGGGGGGGGGGGGGGGAAGGGGTTTAAGTAGGCAGGGTCAGGTGCAAGAATTACTGAGGCAATCAATCGAATTGATTCGAAATCAATCGGCGAGGTAACGGGCGGCGACGCCGAGGTCTGCGGGCGTTGATTGAGGACGAAGGGTGACGTGGAGAAGGGGTCCACTGGTCAGCGAGGGGATGCGAGAGTGCGCGGTAAGAAACAGAGGGGGAGAGGGGGTTTCCCGGGTGGGCTAGGTGGGCTGTTAGTTGGGCCGCGGGGTGGGTTGGGCTAGATAGGTGGTGCCTGTTATTTTTTCCCCTTTTTCTCTTTTTCTTTTTTGTTTTGATTTTCTAGAAAGAATTTGAATGGCTAATTCAAATCTATTTGAATTCAAATTATCTCCAGACTTTTGTACTATGTTTCTAGTGTCCAAAAGTGTGTCAAACACATGTTTACACTCAAAAACACTTTTGTCCTTTGAATTAAAAAATAAAACCATGCCTCTTATATAATATAAAAAGAGGGGTTTAAATATAGTTTTGCTTAGGGTTTTAGCTTTCAAAATTTTGTACAAGCTTTGCATTCAACTTTAAAACATTTCTGATCAAACCAAATCATTATCATACTTTGAGAGTAAAATAAAACCATTGCCTTTCTTACATAAAATAATAGGCATTACAAATGGTTTCTTATTTTAAACCTTGTTTGAAATGACCAGATGTTATGAATGCATGAATGATATTCCAACTTTTCAAATCAATATTTTTGGGATATTACAAATATAACCCCTTTAAGGTGAATCTCGCCCTCGAGATTCAGATTGGCTATCAAATAGGTGAGGGTGATCTTTCTGAAGGTCATCTTATCTTTCCCAAGTTGCTTCCTCTTCGGAATGATGATTCCACTGAACTTTGCAAAACTTGATGGTCTTAGTAGGAGTGAATCTTTCTGCAGTTTCAAGGATCTTGATAGGTTTCTCCTCATAAGTGAGATCACTTTCCAACTGAACCTCTTCCAAAGGTATAGTATCCTTCAAAGAAGTCTCTTCCATTTCCGGATGGCATTTCTTCAACTGACTTACGTGAAACACATTGTGAACGGCAGACAGTGATTCAGGCAACTCAATTTCATAAGCCACTTCTCCCTTGTGACTTAGAATCTTGAATGGTCCAACATACCTTGGTGCCAATTTTCCTTTGACTCCAAATATCTTCACTCCACGAAGTGGTGAGACTCTAAGATAAGCTCTATCTCCTACCTCATAGGTGACTTCCCTACGCTTTGGATCTGCGTAGCTCTTCTATCGGGACTATGCTATCTTCAATTTGTCCTTTACCAACTTGACTTTCTCTTCAGCTTCCTTGATTAGTTCTGGCCCGAACAAATTTCTTTCTCCAACACCACTCCATAGCAATGGTGTAGTACACTTTCTTCCAAAGAGAAATTCAAACGGTGCCATCTCAATACTTCCTTGATAGCTGTTATTATAAGAGAATTCTGCGTAAAGCAGACTTTCATCCCAACTAGCACCATAGTCTAGGGCACATGCCCTCAACATATCCTCCAGAATCTGGTTGGTCCTTTCTGTTTGTCCATCAGTTTGAGGATGAAAAGATGTGCTGAACTCAAATCTTGTTCCCAATGATTCATTCAGTTGCCTCCAAAAATGCAAAGTGAATTGAGTTCCTCTATCAGACACAATACTCTTGGGTACTCCATGTAAACACACAATCCTATTCATATAAATCTTGGCTAACTTAGCACTTGTATAGGTTGTCTTCACGGGTATGAAATGAGCCACTTAAGTTAGGCAATCTACCACGACCCAAATAGAATCATATCCTGATCTAGTCCTTGGCAGTCCGGTGATGAAATCCATACCAATCTTATCCCACTTCCAATCAGGAATAGGTAGTGGTTTTTAACAATCCTACTGGTTTCTGATGTTCCGCTTTCACTCTACTACACACATCACACAAAGCAATATGTTCTACGATGTCTTTCTTGAGATTATTCCACCAAAATCTTTCCTTCACATCCATGTACATTTTGTTGTTACCCGGATGAATGGAATATGGTGAGTTGTGTGCTTCTTGTAAAATCAGTTTCCAAAGCTCCGGATCTTAAGAAATGCAGTTTTCCATACCATAAAGTACCATGTTCGTCTTCATGGAATCCTTTAGGTTTCCCTTTGATAATTGTTCCCTTAATATCTTCAATTTCCTTGTCCATCTTTTGGGCTTCCCTGATTTTGTCCAACAAGGTGGGTTGAACATCCAATGACATCAGATGTCCCTCAGGCACTATCTCCAATCTGAGATCTTTGAATTGGGCACACAGATCATCTAGTAATTCTCCCTTAGTGAGGCCATTCACATAAACTTTATGGCTTAAAGCATCCGCTACAACATTTGCTTTACCGGGGTGGTATTGCAAACTCAATTCATAGTCCTCGATGAGTTCTAGCCATCTTCTTTGTCTCATATTGATTTCTTTTTGAGTGAAGATATACTTCAAACTTTTATGATCTGTGAACACTTCATAACGTTTACCCAAAAGATAATGTCTCCATGTTTTGAGTGCATGGACAACAGAGGCTAACTCTAAGCCCTGAGTAGGATAGTTCACCTCATGAGTTTTGAGTTGTCTCGAGGAATAAGCTACAACTTTCCCTTCTTGCATCAGAACTCCACCTAATCCTTGGTGAGATGCATCACAATACACTTGGAAATCTTTTTCCAAATCCGGCAGACATAAGACTGGTGCTGTCACTAGTCTCTTCTTTAATTCTTGGAAACTGAGTTCACATCTTTCAGTCCAATCAAATTTCCTGTCTTTCTTAAGTAACTCCTTCATTGGCTTACCTACCTTTGAGAAATTCTCAATGAATCTTCTATAGTATCCTGCCAAGCCAAGGAAACTACGTACTTCTTGCACTCACTTAGGAGATTCCCACTCAGTTACAGCTGACACTTTTGCGGGATCAACCGCTACACCATCTCCTTACACAATATGTCCAAGAAATCCGACTTCATTCAGCCAGAATTCACACTTGCTGAATTTGGCATACAGCTTATGCTCCGTAAGCTTCTCAAGTATCAATCGTAAATGTTCTTCATGCTCTTATTTGCTCTTGGAGTAAATCAAAATGTCATCAATGAAAACGACAACAAAATTTTCAAGAAATTTCATGAACACTTTGTTCATCATATTCATGAAATAGGCTGGTGCATTTGTCAAACCAAATGGCATCATGGTGTACTCATATAATCCATACCTAGTGGTGAAAGCGGTCTTAGATATGTCTTGATCTCTAATCTTAAGCTGAAAATAGCCTAATCGGAGATCAATCTTTGAGAACACACGGGCTCCTTCTAACTGATCAAACAAATCATTGATTCTAGGCAAAGGATATTTTATCTTGATAGTTACCTCAGTGAGTGAACGGTAATCTATGCATAACCTTTGACTTCTATCTTTCTTTTCAACAAACAAAACTGGTGCACCCCAAGATGAAGAACTTGGTTGAATAAATATTTTCTGCAACTGTTCTCCCAGTTGTTTCTTGAGTCCTTTCAAGTCATCAACTGACATCTTGTAAGGTCTCTTTTCTATTGGTCCAGATCCTGGCAGTAAGTCAATCATAAACTCAACATCTCTATCTGGTGGCATTCCAGGTAATTCCTCTGGAAACACGTCTGGGTACTCTCTCACAATTAGCACGCTGTCTATGCTAACCCCCTTAAGAGAATTCAGCTTACTTTCTTTGGATTCAAAATTAGACTTGAATCTAATCCATTCCTTATCCTGGGTTGTGAGTGTGACAGTACGATTGGCACAATCTAGTACTCCTTCATACTTAGTCATCCAATCCATTCCCAAAATTACATCCAATACTTGGGAATCTAGGATTATCAAAATAACGGAAAAATTATACTTCCCAAATTCTATCACTAGATCATGACATCCAGAGTTCACTATCATTTCTCCACCGGGAGATCTTACTTTTATAGTACACCCAATAGGTTCAACTAAAAGTCCATTTTTATCAACAAATGCTCTTGATATGAATGAATGCGATGTGCTAGTATGAAAAAGAACAAGTGTTGGAAAAGAATTGAGCTTGAACTTACCATCCACAGTATCAGACTCTTCATATATTTCTTCCACATTAATGTGGTTCACTTGTCCCTTTTGGAAGGGATTGGGCTTGTTGGCACCTTCAACTTTCTTTTCTGGTAACTCATTAGCATAGTTCCCCATCTTCTTACACTTGAAACATTCAACCTGACTGAGATCTTTCTTTACAGGCTGACTTCCATTTCCACTTCCACTGTGGTGACTCTTATGCCCACTCTTGTGATTCTTATACTTTCATTGTCATGACTGTGATGATGCTTGTTGTCATGATGACTGTTGTGGTTGTTGTACTTCCCATGTTTGTGGAATCCAGAACTTCCACTATCATCATGATGAGAACACTTGTGAGACGATCCCGAGTTGTGCTTATCAAAGCTATGCTTCCTCCTTCTGCCCTCAACCTGTTTCATCTTGTTTTCCAAGATGGTAGCCTTGTCACAAAGTGATTGATAGGTTGGCACATAGGCAAAAGACAACTGAAGGTTCAACTCATCATTAAGTCCTTCGAGGAATTTCTCCTTCCTCTTAGCATCAGTATTAACTTCATCCGGTGCATAGCACGCCAGATTGTTGAACTCCTCAATGTATTCAGCCACACTGCAGTGACGCTGCTTCAGGTTGTGGAACTCCTTTTTCTTCAAGTTCATCACTCCGGATGATATGTAAGCTATACGGAATCCATCCTCAAAAATAGCCCAATTTACATCCTCAAGGAGAGTGGTGATCTGAAAGTTGTCCCACCAGGTTGCTGCCGGTCCTTCAAGGAGATGTGCTGCAAACCTGACCTTTTCCTCGTCGGTGCAGCCAACGGTCACTAAGTCCTTGATCACTGAACGTAGCCAGTCATTGGCTACCATTAGATCAGTGGTTCCCGAGAACTTTGCAGGCCTCAGTCTCAGAAATCCGGTGAGCATGTCGAATGCTGGAGGATTATTTTGATTATTGTTGTTGTTATTATTATTGTTGTTGTTGTTGTTCTGATTCTGATTCTGCATGAACTGTGTCATCATCTGCATCAGTTGAGCTTGAGCTGTCATCAACTCTTGCATGTCGGGAGTGACGTTATTGTTCTTGTTTGGGTTGGGGTTGGCCCGACGGGGAGGCATCTATGGTTTCAATAAGGATAAGGATGAGATACCCATAGATGCTTAACATGCACAATACATCACATAGAAACAATCATAATAACCAAGCTCAAAATAACATAGAGTTTAAATGACATAAACAACAGGTTTTGAAAATGCAAACACACAATAAAAAGCCATCCACATGTTGGATGGTCATTGCGACTCAATAATCAAAGTTTGATAGAAAAATGATAGTCGAGTAGTCTACACTACTCCTCCATGTCTGTAAGGGTCCCAACCTTTAATAAGGTAGAGTCCCCTGTGTTTACAATGCTAGTCCCTGGATCAATAGCTAGCATCCACAGTTAAGATGTAATATCAAGAAACAAAGGTCATAATACAACTTTATAACCAGGAATAACATAATTTTATTACATCTTACATAGCTCATTTGTCTATTACATTACATTATAGCAGAATAACTATAAGCATGAGGTCCTTCATCTTCAAAGTGCCACAGGCAGACATGTTGGTTGTAGACTTGTAATCCTAATCACTTAAACTTTACTAAATCAATCAAACCTTCAACATAACAATTTACAGCCACAAGGGTCAATACATTTGAATTGTATTGGCAAGTGATACTATGGTAATATAGTGGAGTCTATCATCTATATGCATTTGGCAAAGTGGAGTTGAGGCTTGCATTGCCCAAAATATATTTTTCCTTATCATTTGAAAATACTAAGTTTTTGTTTTGACAAAATCTTTTCCAAGGCATCTCTCAATCAAAGATTGAAGATTTCAATAACCCTTGTTCATCCACAAGTTTTTAACTTTGAAATTTGAATGATGAGATTCTTGATTGCTTCCATGTCTTGATGCTCAAATTGTCCTTTACCAGGTACATGGCTAAGTACTTAGATTTTACACTCTGCAGAGGTGGTGCACTTTCCCCACAAGACTTGGTTTCCCAAGACAAGATCTTTCATAAGCCTTCCCTTAGACCAAAATGGACGCGTTCCAACCTATCAAACTCTACCACCCACTGTCCATATGGCTAAGTTCTTGCAACCTATATGATCCAGGCAGAGCCCATAATGCCAAGTGGCTGCACTTGAAGCTTCTCAACATTTGACATCTCAAATCTCTTTGTTCCTGGGTGGCCATCCACAAGTGAGATACACAAGGTCAACCATATACATGGGCCTTGTGAACCACTCAACCAAAAACCACCAAGCAATTACCATTCCACCCAGGTGATTCATTAACTTAGTTGTTTTATTAAGCAAAAAACACAAGTCCTCAGACTTAGAAATTTTTCATAGTATGGATATATATTCCACCCTTGTTTTCTATTAGCTAGGCTAAGCTTGATAGTAGTAGGGATCTTAACTTAGGAAAATTTCTACTAAGGTTTCATATACTAGGTTTTCCTATAGCAAGGTTTATACTTAGCAAAATTCCATGCAAGTTTTACTTAGAAAAATCACTAATGCATAGTGAAAGTAATGGGACAAAAGTATGAAGCATCACTTGCCTTTTTGGTAGAGGGTATTAGTTCACTCCTTGTCCTTGCAACAATCACACTCTTCAAGTCACTACAATTCAATCAAACAAGGCACAAACTCAATCTACCAATCAAGCAAAACATCACCTAAAATAACAAAGTCAAGGTAATGCATGCAAACATACCAAGCTTTGTTTTATTTGGAAAAGTGGTTCCTAATGGGTCATGAACATTTTAAAACACCTATTGGTCATTTTATAAAGTGGCAAAAGTCATTTGCAAGGGATTTCACTTCCTAAACCATTTTCAAAATAAGGTATCATTTTATGTGGTGTAGAAATATTTTTACTAAGGCATTAATCTATAGGGTTCACCAAATATGTTTTCAAACCTTAAAACTTGGTGTTTAGGGTCAGAGAGTTTAAAACAAAACATTTCCCAAAAGTTTTCCTCCAAAACCATTTTTAATAAATAAACTATATTTTTATTTGACTAGAAATGGTTTTAAATCAAGGAATCATTCTTTTTCTTCACCAAATATATTTTTGAAACCACAAAGTGTTTCCTATGGTCAGTAGGTTCAAATCACACCATTTGCCAAAGATTTTATCCCCAAAATCATTTTTGAACAATTTTTATAATCTAATCAAGCATACAAATGTTTCTGCAAAAACAAACATTTTTCCAGAGGCTTTTTACTAAACAAATGGCATGGTTGGCTAGGGCTTGTTCCACTGATTCCATTGATATAAAGTTTGAAATTTTTGGACGTGTGGATCAAAAGTTGTGCAATTTACAAAATGGACATCTAATAGAAAGTTTTCTGTCTTTTAAATCAACTACAGGCCACGTGTAATGTTTCTATTGGTCCATATCGGTTCAGTGTGGATAGCTGGTGTGGGTCGCACGATTTACATAAAATGAACGATTCAGATTCATCAAGGCTCGAGCTAGGCTGGAGGCTTGGCTCGCGGCGCGTGGCTTGGCTAGATCTAATCGTGTCCGTCGAAGTAAGATCGAAGGGTAAGGAACAGAGGGTGCTGGCTCACCTGGTGGCTCTGGTCACCGGCGATGGTGAGGACAGCGGCGACGCTCGGGATGTGTAAGAAGGCGACGTTCTGGTGGTTCCCGAAGATGGTGGAGACGGAGACGGAGACGATGCACAGAAGTTCTGGGCAAAGCCAGTGGCGTTGGAGCGGTGGAGGTTTGCTTCCTGGAGTGGTTCCTAGGGGTGGCCGGAGTCGTGCTTGCGGCGTCGCTTGCAGATGTTGTCAATGTCGAATGCCTGGGGATCAAGAAACCAAACCAAGGAGTCAGGAAGGTGCGCGTAAGAATACTAGGGAGATTCAACAAAATGGAGGTGCGGGTGTGTTCTTTTCACCGGAATTTGGCACTGGAACTCGTCGGTGCCGGCGAGACGTTGAGCTCGAATTCGAGGTGCTCAGTGGCTCATTAGCGGTGGTTGTTGAGGGGAAATGAGGAGGATTCAGAGGGGATTAAGAGCGACTTGATGGTTTTGGTGATTAAGATCGCGTTAGAGCGAATTTAAGCCGAGAATCAATCACTGGCAACGGGCGCGCGAGTTTGATGACGACGTGGTGGCTAGGTGGGTCCAGGCTGTCCGCGAGAGAGAGTGCATGAGTGTGGGGTCCAGTTGTCATCCTCTGTGCGGGCAAGTTCCTGAGTGAGAAAATAACGATTTGCTAGGGAGAGAGGTGGGCTGCTGGGCTGGGATGGGCTGGGCTTGGTCTGATCTTTTTTTTTTGTTCTAAATCTATTTTCCTTTTTCCAATTTCAATTTCTGTTTTGAAAATCAATTCACAATTCAAACAACAAATCAAACATTCAAACAATTCAAACATTCACCACACTTGTAATGAGTTTTGGTTCTGTTTAACAACATAAACCAAATCCCAAAAATAAAATAAAATAATTTTAATCTTTTTAGGATCCATTCATTAATTAAATAAAATGGACCATAGTTATTTAATCAAATAGGGTTTGATTTATTTAATAAAATATCCATTTGAAATCTAAATATTTTCAAAACCAAATTAGTAGGTTTTATTTGGAAATAGAGAATACTTGGAAAACTTGTTTTTAAAATAAAATAACATTTTATTTTAGGATCCATTAATAATTAAATAAAATGGGCCTTAGTTATTAAATCAAATAGGATTTGTTTTATTAAAAACTTTATTTTGAAATCTAAAATAAAACCAAAACACTTCAGTAGGTTTTATTTGAGAATATAACATACTTAGAAAACTTATTTAAAATAAATAAATAAGTTTTAGTGTTTATTAAAAATGGGAAAAGCCTTTACTTGAATAAAATTGGATATTAAATCCTTTTTATTTTATTTAAATAAACCTTTACTATTTTCAATCAGAACAAAACATTTTATTTCAAAATATTGGCCAAGGTTTAATTTGGCTTTATAAAATAATCTTTATTTATAAATCTATCCTTTTTCATTTGAAAACCAAATCTTTTATTAAAAGATCCAAAATAGTAATTCCACTTATTCAAAATATTTTCTTTATTAATTGTTTAACTTTTCAAATCCCTTTAGGATTTGTTTGATCAAAAAGGTTTGAAGGTTTCCAATTGGAATCAAAAAGTTTCTTCTCACCCTGAAAATCAACAAAGTTTTATTTTATTCATTTATTTTTCACATTACAAGATTTGGAAAATCTTGGGATGTGACATTGTCGACCTCCACGTCAACAAGATCAAGACCTGCATTCTCCATGGCAGCCTTGTACTCCTCTACACTAGTGGTCAAGGCCTCGATCTTTGCCCTGAGGGCCCTCTTCTGTGAGTGAAGCCTCTCAATCACTCCCTGTTGGTGCTCAAGCTTGAAGTCCTTGGCCTCTAACTCATCCTTCATCTCCTTGATCTTCTTGTTTCTGTCTTGGACTCTTTTCTCCTGATTCTTGAACTTCTTGTCCTAGATCTCGAATCTGGCCTCCATCTCCTTGACGATCTCGTCTTGCTCTATGAAGAGCTTTTCCTTCTCCCTCAACTGAACCTGGAGCTCGTCATTGCTAAGCATAACGTTAGTCCTGTCGGTGTCTAGGTGTCTAATAAGGCCCTCTATGTCCTGGAGGTATAGACGAACTGGCTTAATCGTCTCTCTAGTAGCGTCATCATACTCTACTGCCTCACCCTGCTCATCACGTCTCTCGAACGGGTGAAAGTAGAGGCCTCTAAGATCGGTGGAGTGCCTCCCAACCAGGCGTCCAAGTAACTCCTGCATGAATACATCTAAGCCCTTCTCCTTGTCATCATGCATCAGCTTGAAGGTGATGTCCTCCGTGGGTGGCTCTGCCTGGCGTCCCGGCTGTGTGACTCTGAAGCCCCAAAGGTCCTTCCTCTCAAACTTGGTGAGCTGGAGTGTCGTGATACTAGGAAGTGGAAGGTTGAGCACACAAGTGAGATCCACGAGACGAGAACCGAAACGAGTTCCCTTGAACTCCTCGGCAGTGTTGATAACAATGTTAGGCATATATTGTATAATATAGAGAAAGGTTAGAATCAATAAAAGTAGAGAAAATCACAAGACAATAAAAACATAAACACACTTTAAACAATAAAACATACAAGTCATGGAGTACTCAAGTCCAATACTAACATCAAGGTTCAACATAACTTAGAAATTTTTTTGCTAGTAGAACGATAATTTTGGTGGTCCAACTAATGGAGTATGTTACAATTCTCACTCACTAGACAAAATAGCTATCAGGGCATCCTTAATGGCAATCTGTCTATCTTGATTACAAGACTCCCATATTAATTCTATGATGTCTTCCCTTAGACGTTGATTGGTAGCCTCTAAGTCTTGGGTATGCTTCTTCTCTTCTCTAAGGTCATTTTTAGTGTTGAGCATTCTACACTTGAGCCTATCACCAAGCTCCTTGATGGCATTCCAAGATGCATTTCTTGCAGAGTCAAAGAATGGTGTGTGCATTACAGAGTTGGTGACCATGCAGAACCCTGACTCTTTGTGGTTGTGTTCCTTGTTTTTGTACAAGTGAAGTTGCAAACACCAATACTCTTCTCCTTCATCCATCACAGGGAATCCCTTATACACAGCTGGACAATGTATCCCCATGGTAACCATAAGGTTCTTGAGTGCTTTGGGAAACTCCATCTCACACTCCAAAGTCATGGTCATGAGTGGTCCCTTCATGACGGCTTCATTGATGGAGTTCATCTACAAATAGAGATGAGAAAGAAGATTAGAAAAGTTTACGAGAAGAAAAGACAAGTGTGGAATTTTACAAAGTGTTGAAATTTTCCTTAGTGGTTTCTTAGTCTAATCCAACCTAGGGTCATAATCCTACAGGCAACACAGTGCTCTGATACCATCTGTAAGACCCCACCTTTATGAAGGTAAAGGTCCCTGTGATTGCAATGCTAGTCCCTGGATCAAATGCTAGCATCCACAGTTTAAGATGAAGTCCACATATACAAAGGTCTTTTATTATATAGTCATTCCAGAGATAACATAGTCTTTTACAACTCCATAGCCATAGGCTAGTACAAGAGTTCAACTTAACAAAATAAAGTAAAGTCTTCATCTTCATGTGCCACAGGCAAACATGTTGAGTGTAGACTCATAACCCTAATCCTCATCAGAGTAACCTGCAACATCACAAGTTACAGCCACAGTGGGTCAATACATTGGAATAGTATTGGCAAGTGATACCTTAGTAGAATAATAGTTTCTAGCTTCTATATGAATTTGGCTAAGTGTAGCTTAGGCTTGCTTTGCTCAAAATAGGTTTTGCCCATCAGTTGAAAACACTAAGTTTTGTTTGACAAAAACTCCCAAGGAACCACCAATAGACATTGGTGAACCTTTACCCTTGTTTAACCACAATTTTTTAACTTAGAAATTGGGATGAGGAGATCCTTGATAGCTTCAATGTCTTGATGCTCCAATTGTTCGTTGTCGGGGACACGGCTAAGTACTTAGATTTTTACTTCTCGAGAGGTGGTGCACTTTCCCCACAAGACTCGACATGCATCGAGACGAGACCTTTCATAAGCCTTCCCTTAGACTAAATGGACGCGTTCCAATCCTATCACCCTACCACCAACTGTCCATCTGGTTAAGTTATTGCAACCTATATGATCAAGGCAGAGCCCATATGCCATGTGGTTGCACTAGAAGCTTATAAACACTAAGTATCTAAAATCCCATTGTTCCTGGGTGGCTTTGCACAAGTGTGATACACAAGGTAGACCATAGATATGGGCCTTGTGTAACCACTCAACATAACCCAAACATACTGTAACATCCCAGCATAAGAGCTTAGAAATAAGCTGAACACAAATGTGTGCATGGCATTCATGCATAGAAAATCTGAATAATTTTCGCGCTTTTAAATAGAAACTTGTCAAAGTGATTGAAGCTTCTCTTAACTTGATGGAATTGAAGTAGATCATCAAGTTGACTGCGATAAGTTTCAATATGACCTTTGCTAAAACCTTATTCTGGGTAAACATGATTTGATATAAGGTTAGATCAAATGTAATAAAATTAAACCCTAATACATTACTTAATGATTTATATTTGATCATTAGGTGATCATATCATAGTATTCATTATAATCACTCATGAATACCAAGTTAAGGATATAACACAATTATAAGAATTTAACAACTATATCTTAATCTCATTTACTTATACCATGAGTATCATGGAAATACCTAACTTTAACTTTTATTTGAGATTGAGTAGGAAAGAAACCAAGTCAAGGTCATTCATCACATATCCTCCTTTCCATATCAATCCTTATGGAATCTTATCTCAATATCTATTGTTCATCAATGTTGTGTAATCAACTGTTGATTCACTCATTCTTAACGTATCAATTCTTGATCTATCAACTCTTGTCCTTATTATAGCATTCACTTAAGGCTTATAAAGAAAGAAGTAAGAAGAGATAAGTAGTGATGCTAGTTCTAGATGTCATCTATAGGATGGGAGTGATTTGAGGAAATCAAATCAATATGGTAACAAAGAAGATTACAAGAATGAAGTCTAAATATAGTTACCATGAGTAGTCCTATTGGATCAAGTAGGTATAGTCAATGAATTATATCTCTTAATAAAATAGAGCTAAACAGAAGATAATTAGAATACAACTGTAGTGTTGTATTGAAGAAGACTTGTTTAGTCAACTGGAAACCTGAACCATAAAGGATCAAAGGATCATAATGATCATGCCTTATTCACCAATATTGAATGCTTATACCATGTATAAGTGACATTGGTGGATAAAACATGATTGAACCATAGTATAGATATATTATCCAAGATTATTCATTACAAGTCACATTAACATAATATGAGGTTGGAATGTTAGATATTGGACTTAAGAAGAGACAAGATAGTATGAATTAGATGATGTTAAAATAACATTGGATTAAAGAAGTAGTATTTTCCTCTTTGGAAATACTAGGCACTTGAAGTGAAGTAGAATTTGATGTATACATCTATTGAAGTGATATTAGTGAAGGATGATTAAGGAAGAGTATCATTAGAATTACCAGAAGTGTTAAAGAATAAAAGGTGGATAAGAATATTCATGTGAGGTAAAGCTCATCATGTTAGCACATAATGATGGATAGGGAGAAGTAATATATCTAGGAAAGGAATTCCTTAATTAGAAGTCCTGAATTATGAAGTATGGAATATAGGAATCCTTGTTAAACACTAAACCCTAATTCTAGAACAAAACATATTATCCATTTCATCTAATTGATTTATCATGTTAAATCCACAATGGTTCATAGGAATATTTTCCTATAACAAATCACTTAAGTACATCTTTGTCATTTCTAACTATCATTATCATATGTGCTTAAGAATTAACCTTATCAATTCTTTCTCATAAGTTATCCTAGAAAACAATTCCACTATTCTACTTTGAATGGTGATAATATTAAATTCACCAACATAAAGACAATCTGTCTTAGCCATTAATATTTATTCACCTCAATAAAGGAAATATGAGAATATTAAATCTTCTAAGAATTCATAGTAAGCATTTTCAATTCAAATTTTAACTCATATGTTAGTTGTAATAAAATATAGAATTACTATTCCTTAAATCTATGAGAATAATATTAACCATATTAAGTTCTCAAAACTTTATATATTAAATAACAATAAAGGATCAAGATATATAAAAGTTTCTTTAATATTATAAGTCAATAGGAATCAAGACATCAAAATTATAAGATCCTAAACAAATCCCAAAACCTAAGACCCTAATTTATACTTATTCTATTTGATATAATAAACTTCATATGATTATGAATATGACGTATATAAAAAGGTAAATTAATAAAATATATTATTATCAAAAATAGTATTAATATAAGAATCTTAAGTATATTCCCATAAACTTGCAATTTTCTAAATAAGAAATTCCTAGAAAGTTAAAACAAATGAATAAATACAAAGCTAGCAAATGAAAACAGAAATAAAAATGGTGTAATTAAAAAGAAAAACAAAACCAGGCCTCAGCCCATTTTCTCTACCACTTATCTGCTGCCCAGCGGCAACTTTTCTTTCTTCCACTCGCTTCGCCACAGCCCACGTAGCCCAAGACGGCCCAATACCCCTTCATTTCTTTTTCCCCTTTCTTCTTCCTCTGGACAGAATGCATCGCCGGCGAAGCAGCTGGCTGGCAACGCCTCCGCCGTCCACCGTAGTCGCCATGATTCGTGCTGAAGCTGATGTCATCCGAAGGGGATAAGAAGAACACGACGTCGTCTCGCTTGTCCTTATCTCCATTCCATTCCTCTTCCTCTCTGTCTCCTCTCAGTGACCGAACCCTAGCTCGTCGGTGACGCTTGTCGCCGCCGCTAGAGATCGTCCCATGACTAGCCGAGTGTACCACGAGCTCCGTCATGGGGTGTAGCAGCTCGAGCAAGAAGGAATCGAGCAGGCGGGCTCTTAATCAACCGCATCGACTCAATCCCCGATGATCACCATCGTCGGTCATCGTCAATCATCATCGATTTCGTTCCTCCTCGACCTAACTGACCCCACTATGAGCATCGCAGTGAGTTCCTGATCCTCCCGAGGCTCTCCCAAATCTTTATTCGCTTCCTAGATCAATTGGTCCTCGTGTAGCAGTGAGCTCTGCCGCTCGTAATCGTCGCAACTCCGGTGCCGATGACCAATCTTGGGCGGCGCTGCTAGTTTCTTGTTCGCCCTGACACGCTGATTCGAGCAAGCCCCTCCACGCACACTGGCTCACCCTCTACGGCCATCGTCGCCGTCGTCTGAAGTGTCACCGGCGAGGTGACGTCGTTGTGATATCACCTTGGCCACGTCATGCTGTTTGACCGAGTCCGTTGACTGGTCCAAGCCAGCGTATGGCACTAACGTGGGTAGATCCCTCTGAGTGTAAGAAGTTTTATGTCTATTTAGAAAATAAATAAAAACAGATAGAAATGACATGGCAATAGGTCCCACCAGTCAGTGACTGGGGGTAGAATAGACCCTGGTGAGAAAAACCCTTCAGTCTATGCTGACATCAGCATTACCTAATAAACACATTTAATTATTCAATTAATAAATGCATAAAATGATTAAATCTTGTCAAATTGATATCTTTTGTTTTATAAATCAGAAAAATACATATAAAATATGGAAATGTTTATAAAAATAAAATCTACAACTTAAAACTATTACTAAATATTATTATGATAATTATTTAAATAAATATTATTTAATAAATACTTTATTAAGTTTTAATACTTTGGTAATTAATATTTTAATAATGGTAAATGTTAAAAATATAAATAAAATACTAAAAATATTAGAAAAATAAGAATTAGAGTTTAAAACTACAATCATGCATTATTATTTCTCTTAATTAAATATTTTATTATTTATTGAGTATTTTTTCAGTAATAAATCTTATTAAAATTATATCTTATTATTTATAAATCACAAAAATAAATGTAATATACCAAAATAATCACAAAAACAATACATATATGTTAAAAATGTGATATTCCACTTTTAAGTTAAATAAAAAGTTAAACACTTTAAAAACTTGAATTTAAACCTATTTCTTTAATTGATAATACATATAAAGGTAAATAAAATTTGTTAATATTCCTAAAATTGCCAATTTAGATCTAATAAATGGTATTGGTCTTCAATATTAATAATATGAAGTCAAAATGGTTCAACACAATTTAAATACAATTTTATTGAATTATCCTTCAACCATAAATGCAGATTATTTTATTAAAGGGATTCTTATTTAACATAAAATCTCCAAGAATAATTGTAATAAGATAGAACCATTCTTTTACTTAAACTACAAGTTATAAACAAACCAAAACACTATATTGAATGCATAAGTAGTTAAGTAATATTATTTCTTTGTTTACAAACTATAACCACTCATCCATAAAAGGGAAATGATTCTATCCCACAAAACAATTAGGAAACCACTCTTCAATAGAAGTAATGCCATTATTAAGTAACCCTAAGGAAACTATACAAAGTGAAAAAGATACAAGTATCATAAGTAATACACCCTAAGTCTATCTATATTCTTAAAGTTACTTCTAGTTACCAAACTTTTAGTATAATGCTAAAGACTTTATTATATGCTTTATAGTTAACTTTGTTCTGTTATAATTAAGTTATAAAGCATCCTAATACCAAACCAACCCAGTTAAAAACCAAGATAGATAAGTCTCAAATACTACTTCTATCATGAATTCCAGTAAAGGCAATTCTTTCTGACTTAAAGACTATAACTAGAAAGAACACCTCATAAAGTCAACTTAAAAGCTTAAATGCTTCTGCCTAATTGAGTAAGATTTTCTTCAAAAGTTATTCGTTTTGCCACTTCAGAAAAACAAATAACAACTAATCACAATCACTTTACTTTATACTTTACTTGTATAATAAGATTGTTAATACTTAAATTCTTAGTTCCTCCGGGATACATCTTAGTTCCTCTGGGATGGATAGAATAAAGAGTATCATGAGCCTCCTTCAGAATAACTTCTTTCAACTCCGAATCTGCTGGTACACAAAGGCGTCCTTTGTACCACATAACTCATTCTTCGTCTTCGGTGAATTCGGGTACTTTGCCTGTACCGATATGACGCTTGATTCCGTCGATACTAGCATTTCCCTTCTGCGCCTCTTTAATCTGACTGAGCAAAGTGGGCTGGAGTTCTATGCTAGACAAAAATCCTTCACTCACTAATTCCATTCGAAAATCTTCCATCTCTTTGTGCAAGCTTGGTTGCTCCTTCAAGATCATGGAGTTCAAGCGGCACGGCAATCTGCTAAGGGCATCTGCTACCACATTGGCTTTACCAGGGTGATAGTGAATGTCTAGATCGTAATCCTTGATTAGCTCAATCCATCTTCTCTGTCTCATATTCAGCTCCTTCTGAGTGAATATATACTTCAGACTCTTGTGATCCGTATAAATCTCACACCAATTTCCCATCAGGTAATGTCTCACAGGAGAGGTGCTTATACTAGTCCGTGTAATTGAAAGGTTAGGATTGATTATCCGCATACTGAGTATGGTGAATTCAGGATTTGTTCCTGACGGATGTATCGAATGTTGTGGTGAAAGTGTACAATCTCTGCAGAGTGTCAAACTATTCGAATAGCCGCGTCCGCGGTTTATGGACAGTTGGAGTGGCCATACTGTTCCCCCGTCAGATGTTTTCAAAATACTTGTGAAATGAATTGAGACTTTGACTTGACCACAACAGGGTTATGATATGAAATACAAGTTCCTAGTTAGGAGTTATAAAATTGTGACTAGCTTCTCTTGCTTCTCATCTTAGTAGAGATAAATCTGGCTTTTGCAAAACAACCCTAGAGCCTAGTGTCCTATTATCAAAAACCCCTTTCACTTGTTAGTATTAGTTTACGAGTACTTAAAGAGTACTCATGGCTTTGTCCCTGGCTATTCCCGTGGCTAGACTATGAAGAGGAGTACCTGGAGGATGGACCCCAGGAAGGTTACGACAACTAGGATCATCTCCCATCGTCAGCATTTCCTATGACCCCGAAGATGGAACTTCGCCTATGCTACCGTTATTATTACGTATTCCGCTGCTTGAAGTTGTATTAAGAACTGGATCATGAGATCCCTATTTTTGTAAGACCTTATGTATGGTTTGGTAATGGATGATGTACTGTGGTATCCAATTCTGTTATGTCTCGCAAAAATGGTAATCCTGGGATTGCAATGTATGGCATAACAGGCATCTGGGATTAAAAATCCGGGTGTTGACAAAACCTATACGAGGAGGTGTCATATACTACACAACTAAGCCTGAATTCTAGAGATATTATACTCAACTACTATATTCCGGGCTTAGAATATTGTGTGTTATATGTACCACATTTGGATTTATTTGTTTTTCTTGGATCTTCTTGATTGACTAGATCTGTACATGAAGGCTGACCTGGTGTGCAAATGCATGTTGCAACATATAGATACTACTTGATGTTATAGACCTGGATAGTAATGGGAATTCATATAAGGGAGTGACGAGTTCCGAAGACCAAGATGAAGACCTACCTGAAGGATGAAGCAAAATATAAGTAGTATCAAAACAATTTGAAGGTTGAACCAAGTTGATCATTTCTAAATATAAATAAGAAGGAAGATTATTATAGAAAATACTTGGAGCAACAAGAGGTGATGAACTTAAAGTTCAATCAAAATAGGTAATTTTGCTAAGAAGTCAATGGAGTAATTATGCAAGTTCATGGAAGTATCATGAATAAGTAAAAAGAAGTAGTGTTGGAACCAACGTGGTATTCAAGCTCTGACAATTCATAGAGAATACCAGAGGTATGCCGAAAACCATAGGGCAAATCATACAACCTAGGATGATCCGCAGCTGGTATTTGAACCATAGTTGGTATCTTGTCCACAGTTGGTAATTGGTTGACACAGTTAACCAGATCATCTTAAAAGTTGCATAAAGAGCATAAAACTTGGCCTAAGCTAAGTAAGACCTAAAGGAGTTTAAAAAATTGAAAGCGACCGTCTTTAAAGACTCTTCGTAAAGTCAGGTGCATCAAAGCGAAAATATCCGAATGAGTAAGTAAGACAAATAATGCTGAAAGATTCACTTCGGAGATCCACAATTGTGTGGATACACCGTACCATCTTTCATAAGAACAAATTAGGTAAAGTATAAGCTAGACAAAACTCTACAATTATAATTATAAAGCCAATAAATACTAAATAGGCAGTTTGAAGACTATTAGTAAACCCTAAGGGGGATAATAAACGTTATAAATGAAAGTTGAAGAAGTACTATAGGTGATAATGAAAGATTATCTAAATATTAATAAGATAAAAGATTGAAGGTGATATAAGATTAAGCCTAACAGATTAATTCTAGAAGAAACAACTCTTAAGTAATACTTAAGACAGAATAAAACACATCTAATTGGTCATGAACAGAGAAATAAGAAATTTCAATGGGGATGGACTAGATAAGTTTAAATCCAATCTTCGGAAGGACCACCCGTATAAATCATACAATGACAAATCAAAGATTAGTCTTTTGATCACACTATTGATTAGTAAACTTTAAAACCTGTTTTAGTGAGACTTCCTAGACTTACATAATATAGTAGGGAAGTTCGATGATCAAGTAAAGAAATTAGATTAGGATACCTAATAAGGGAAATCAACTAAAGAAGAGACCCCAGATTGAGGATTTTGTAATAAGGACATATCCCTAAGGGACTAAAGTACAAAGAATTTTGGACTATTAGAGACACTAAGTTAATGATTATTGAGCATGATGAGGATTCAAGGAAAAGATTTGGATATGGGATATTACAATTATTCCCATTGAGGTTACCATGGAATTGACACCTATCATAACCATTGCAAGACAACTCCCTACTCCGAAACATGAGAGTGCGAACTTCGAGGACGAAGTCTATTTTAAGGGGGAGAGTCTGTAACATCCCAGCATAAGAGCTTAGAAATAAGCTGAACACAGATGTGTGCATGGCATTCATGCATAGAAAATCTGAATAATTTTCGCGCTTTTAAATAAAAACTTGTTAAAGTGATTGAAGCTTCTCTTAACTTGATGGAATTGAAGTAGATCATCAAGTTGACTGCGATAAGTTTCAATATGACCTTTGCTAAAACCTTATTCTGGGTAAACATGATTTGATCTAAGGATAGATCAAATTTAATAAAATTAAACCCTAATACATTACTTAATGATTTATATTTGATCATTAGGTGATCATATCATAGTATTCATTATAATCACTCATGAATACCAAGTTAAGGATATAACACAAGTTATAAGAATGTAACAACTATATCTTAATCTCATTTACTTATACCATGAGTATCATGGAAATACCTAACTTTAACTTTTATTTGAGATTGAGTAGGAAAGAAACCAAGTCAAGGTCATTCATCACATATCCTCCTTTCCATATCAATCCTTATGGAATCTTATCTCAATATCTATTGTTCATCAATGTTGTGTAATCAACTGTTGATTCACTCATTCTTAACGTATCAATTCTTGATCTATCAACTCTTGTCCTTATTATAGCATTCACTTAAGGCTTATAAAGAAAGAAGTAAGAAGAGATAAGTAGTGATGCTAGTTCTAGATGTCATCTATAGGATGGGAGTGATTTGAGGAAATCAAATCAATATGGTAACAAAGAAGATTACAAGAATGAAGTCTAAAGATAGTTACCATGAGTAGTCCTATTGGATCAAGTAGGTATAGTCAATGAATTATATCTCTTAATCCAATAGAGCTAAACAGAAGATAATTAGAATACAACTGTAGTGTTGTATTGAAGAAGACTTGTTTAGTCAACTAGAAACCTGAACCATAAAGGATCAAAGGATCATAATGATCATGCCTTATTCACCAATATTGAATGCTTATACCATGTATAAGTGACATTGGTGGATAAAACATGATTAAACCATAGTATAGATATATTATCCTAGATTAGTCATTACAAGTCACATTAATATAATGTGAGGTTGGAATGTTAGATATTGGAGTTAAGAAGAGACAAGATAGTATGAATTAGATGATGTTAAAATAACATTGGATTAAAGAAGTAGTATTTTCCTCTTTGGAAATACTAGGCACTTGAAGTGAAGTAGAATTTGATGTATACATCTATTGAAGTGATATTAGTGAAGGATGATTAAGGAAGAGTTTCATTGGAATTACCAGAAGTGTTCAAAGAATAAAAGGTGGATAAGAATATTCATGTGAGGTAAAGCTCATCATGTTAGCACATGATGATGGATAGGGATAAGTAATATATCTAGGAAAGGAATTCCTTAATTAGAAGTCCCGAATTATGAAGTATGGAATATAGGAATCCTTGTTAAACACTAAACCCTAATTCTAGAACCAAACATATTATCCATTTCATCTGATTGATTTATCATCTTAAATTCACAATGGTTCATAGGAATATTTTCCTATAACAAATCACTTAAGTACATCTTTGTCATTTCTAACTATCATTATCATATGTTCTTAAGAATTAACCTTATCAATTCTTTCTCATAAGTTATCCTAGAAAACAATTCCACTATTCTACTTTGAATGGTGATAATATTAAATTCACCAACATAAAGACAATTTGTCTTAGCCATTAATCTTTATTCACCTCAATAAAGGAAATATGATAATGTTAAATGTTCTAAGAATTGATGGTAAGCATTTTCAATTCAAATTTTAACTCATATGTTAGTTGTAATAAAATATAGAATTACTATTCCTTAAATCTATGAGAATAATATTAACCATATTAAGTTCTCAAAACTTTATATATTAAATAACAATAAAGGATCAAGATATATAAAAGTTTCTTTAATATTATAAGTCAATAGGAATCAAGACATCAAAATTATAAGATCATAAACAAATCCCAAAACCTAAGACCCTAATTTATACTTATTCTATTTGATATAATAACCTTCATATGATTATGAATATGAAGTATATAAAAAGGTAAATTAATAAAATATATTATTATCAAAAATAGTATTAATATCAGAATCTTAAGTATATTCCCATAAACTTACAATTTTATAAATAAGAAATTCCTAGAAAGTTAAAACAAATGAATAAATACAAAGCTAGCAAATGAAAACAGAAATAAAAATGTGTAATTAAAAATAAAAACGAAACCAGACCTCAGCCCATTTTCTCTACCACATATCTGCTGCCCAAGAAGAATTTTTTCTTTCTTCCACTTCGCTTACAGCCCAAGGCAAGCCAGTACCCCTTCATTTCTTTTTCCTCTTTCTTCTTTCTCTGGACAGAATGCATCGCCGGCGAAGCAGCTGGCTGGCAATGCCTCCGCCGTCCACCGTGGTCGCCACGATTCGTGCTGAAGCTGATGTCATCCGAAGGGGATAAGAAGAACATGACGTCGTCTCGCTCGTCCTTATCTCCATTCCATTCCTCTTCCTCTCTGTCTCCTCTTAGTGGCTGAACCCTAGCTCGTCGGTGACACTTGTCGCCGCCGCTAAAGATCGTCCCACGACTAGCCGAGTGTACCACGAGCTCCGTCATGGGGTGTAGCAGCTCGAGCAAGAAGGAATCAAGCAGGCGGGCTCTTAATCAACCGCATCAACTCAATCCCCGACGACCACCGTCGCCGGTCATCGTCAATCATCATCGATTTCGTTCTTCCTCGACCTAACTGACCCCACTATGAGCATCGCTGTGAGTTCCTGATCCTCCCGAGGCTCTCCCAAATCTTTATTCGCTTCCTAGATCGATCGACCGTCATGTAGCAGCAAGCTCTGCTGCTCATCATCATCGCAACTCTGGTGCCGATGACCAATCTTGGGCGGTGCCGCTAGTTTCTTGTTCGCCCTGACGCGCTGATTCGAGCAAGCCCCTGCACGCACACTATCTCACCCTCTACGACCATCCTCGCCGTTGTCTGATGTGTCACCGGCGAGGTGACGTTGTTGTCATGTCACCTTGGCCACGTCATGCTATTTGACCGAGTCCGTTGACTCAACGTGGCCTAAGCCCCACCTGTCTGTGACCGTGGGTAGATCCCTCTAAAAAAAATTATGTCTATTTAGAAAATAAATAAAAACAGATAAAAATGACATGGCAATAGGTCCCACCAGTCAGTGATTGGGGGTAGAATAGACCCTGGTGAGAAAAACCCTTCAGTCTATGCTGACATCAGCATTACCTAATAAACACATTTAATTATTCAATTAAGAAATTCATAAAATGATTAAATCTTGTAAAATTGATATCTTTTGTTTTATAAATCAGAAAAATACATATAAAATATGGAAATGTTTATAAAAATAAAATCTACAACTTAAAATTATTATTAAATATTATTATGATAATTATTTAAATAAATATTATTTAATAAATACTTTATAAAGTTTTAATACTTTGAGAATTAATATTTTAATAATGGTAAATATTAAAAATATAAATAAAATACTAAAAATCTTAGAAAAATAAGAATTAGAGTTTAAAACTATAATCATGCATTATTATTTCTCTTAATGAAATATTTATTATTTATTGAGTATTTTTAAATTAATAAATCTTATTAAAATTATATCTTATTATTTATAAATCACAAAAATAAATGTAATATACCAAAATAATCACAAAAATAATACCTATATGTTAAAAATGTGATATTCCACTTTTAAGTTAAATAAAAAGTTAAACACTTTAATAACTTGAATTTAAACCTATTTGTTTAATTGATAATACATATAAAGGTAAATAAAATTTGTTAATATTCCTAAAATTGCCAATTTAGATCTAATAAATGGTATTGATCTTAAATATTAATAATATGAAGTCAAAATGGTTCAACACAATTTAAATACAATTTTATTGAATTATCCTTCAACCATAAATGCAGATTATTTTATAAAAGGGATTCTTATTTAACATAAAATCTCCAAGAATAATTGTAATAGGATAGAACCATTCTTTTACTTCAACTACAAGTTATGAACAAACCAAACCACTATATTGAATCCATAAGTTGTTAAGTAATATTATTTCTTTGTTTACAAACTATAACCACTCATCCATAAAAGGGAAATGATTCTATCCCACTAAACAATTAGGAAACCACTCTTCAATAGAATTAATGCCATTCTTAAGTAACCCTAAGGAAACAATACAAAGTGAACAAGATACAAGTATCATAAGTAATACACCCTAAGTCTATCTATATTCTTAAAGTTACTTCTAGTTAGCAAACTTTTAGTATAATGCTAAAGACTTTATTATATGCTTTATAGTTAACTTTGGTCTGTTATAATTAAGTTATAAAGCATCCTAATACCAAAATAACCCAGTTAAAAACCAAGATAGATAAGTCTCAAATACTACTACTATCATGAATTCCAGTAAAGGCAATTCTTTCTGACTTAAAGACTATAACTAGAAAGAACACCTCATAAAGTCAACTGAAAAGCTTAAATGCTTCTGCCTAATTGAGTAAGATTTTCTTCAAAAGTTATTCGTTTTGCCACTTCAGAAAAACAAATAACAACTAATCACAATCACTTTACTTTATACTTTACTTGTATAATAAGATTGTTAATACTTAAATTCGTTATAAGTGACATTACTTGTAAAGTAAAACTTGAAGATAAACAATTAAGATGTAAACAACCTTATGTAGCATTCTATACTGTGTATTTTATTGTTGTATAAATACATGTTGTTTTCCACACACTCACAAGCCTTAATAAGAAGCAGATGTATGAAACTTAATCTAAAAGGGCAACACATTCCAAGGAAACCCTTACCAGTATCCAAACCCTATAACAACGTTATTCTCAGGATTCGCGTTTATCAACTTGCATTACATTACCTATGCATAAAAGCATCTTGCTTGTTTAAACATTAGTCCTTACCGGACCAATGATGCAGATTTCCGCAATTGGATCTTATATTGTCTTGAAGACCGTGAGTGCATAATCTTGCAATCACAAAAGGCAAGTTCACACTTGCTCTTGTCCTTTGATTATTTTCTGTAAGTATTTTATAAATCCCGTGTTGTCATCACCTGCATTTGAAAAAGGACAGAAAACACTATTTTCATAATAATGTGATTATAGGTTATTTACCATGAGGTAATAACCTACTATAAGAGTTTCGGTGGTAAAGGAACATAATATCTAGGACTTAACAACCAATTTCACCAGTGATTCTTGCGCCGTATATTACACGTTGACCATGAGATTTGGAATGGGACGAAGAAGTCAGCTGTATCTTTTCCCTCTCTCTTGGAGTTGGATGTGCGGGTCGTGGCTGTTATCACTCGTAATGTGCATATTATTTATGGTAATTCGTAGAGGATATGCAGCATATGGGTGGGAGCCCTTAACGTCCCACGATAGTTCCGGCATCTAAACGGCATGTACTGCCATTGTCGTAATTCAATAGGTGGGTTGGCGTACACCAAGGAGACATGCGGGGTCGCGGAGATGGCAGTGATTGGCTTGGGTCTTAGTCTGGGCCTCACACCAAGGAAGTGTGAACGGGTTCGCGGCCTGGATGTGCAACAAAGCTAAGATCTCTCATGGGTAAAGTGACGCACCTCTATAGAGTGTAAGAACTGTAACTTGTTACTCCCTGTTCCAGGAAGGAGCTGCGAACGCAGCGGGAAAGGAACCCCATGAAGGTTCTGGTAAACCCGTGAAGGCTGATGGACATAGCTTTTCAGAATAAAAGCAACCTTTGAAGAAATGTTTACGAAAACCTGCATTGCCTACGAGCTATGGTCTGTGGCTATAGCTATAGTGCATCAAACACTCCTTTTCTAGTGAACTTGCTGAGTACGCTCGTACTCAACGTATCTTCTTAACCCTTGCTAGGTTCTAATGCCAGTACAGACGATGTCTACATAAAGTTGTGCTCCAGGAATCATCATCAAAAGCTAAAGCTCTTCAAGGAAGTCAAGAAAGTCAACATATACATCAACTCAAGTGAAGACGAAGTTGCTAATTAGATAAGAATAGAATTTCTAACCATAGAACCTACTTCTGTAGAGTATTGCAATTGCAGCAAGGCAAGCCAGTAGTTCAGCTACTAGTTTTATAAGTATGGTAGCTATGAGTTATTTATTCTTGATTCTTCTTCGTAAGAAGTTTCTTTCTCTCTCTTTAACCTAGAGTGTTCTCTGGATCTTGTATAAAGAGTTGAGTTGTAACCTATAGTCATGTCTTGGACCTACTATGTTTCTGTTGTACTACTCTGAGGGATGTAATACTAGTGAACGGTGTTTCATTGGTGTTATGTCAACGACTATAGTGTACTACATCATGCAGTGGTATGTTGGGTCACCGCACATACCATTCCAGCCTGGTGATTCATTCACTTAGTTGTTTTATTAAGCAAAAACACAAGTCAAAGACTTAACAATATTTTCCATAGCATGTATGTAATCCACCCTTGTTTGCTACTAGCTAGGCTAAGCATGGCAATATAAAAAGTATCTTAACTTAGAGAAAATTCTACCAAGACTACAACTACTAGGATTTCCCATAGCATAGCATATAGATACTTAGTAAAAATATCATGCAAGCCCTATAAAAATATAACTAGTGCATAGTAAAAATATTGGGACAAAAACACGAAGCACCACTTGCCTTGGTAGTTGGGGGAGTAGCAACAATCCTCACAATCACAACTAGCACCAAAATCTACACATAAAATGATAGCACCAAATTTACATTCAAATTAATCAAGCAAATATATATGAATGCATGCAAATGCCATGTGATGATTTCTCTTAAACTAAACAAGGAAATTAAACAGTACTAAACACAAAACTAAACTTTTATAGACTAAATAGACTCAAATTAGTCTTTAAAACATTTTCTAAATAATTTTTATACTCAAAATAAGCCTACAAAAGTCTCTGCATAAAATTCTATTTTTACAGAAACAAAATACAAAACTAAACTCATATGTAGACTGAAATGTATTTAATTTTGTGAATCCATTTATATATTATTTGCATTTTTTGGATAAACAGAACAAAAGTTATGAATTTCACAAGTTTAAACATTCAAAATTATTTTCTGGATTTTATTTAAACAGAGCACCTACACGTGGTGTGCTCTGATTGGGCGGTACCGCTTCGCACGGGATCACGGCTCCGTTCCATTGGATCTAATCAGATCCAACACACCAGATCCAATCGTACCCCTTCGCGATCCGTTCTAATCGTGACCGCTGGATCTAGATCCAGCGGATCTCATTGCACTGACTATACGCAGGCGGCGCAAATGGCGAGCGCGGCGACGACGGCTCTGCCGGCGATGCTAGGGGTAAGGGGAAGGGCGTAGGGCATTACCAAGGTCGCGGCAACGGCGCGGTTGCAGTGGAGGTCACGGGAGAGGGCGAAGCGCTCGGGTTTGGCGGCTATTCCTCAGCGGAGTTGCTCCTGGCGTCGGTGGTTCGCGGGCGTAGACGGAGGTGAACCTACAGGGCACCAGCAAACATTTGGAGGGCATCAGTGGTGAACAGGATAGTAAGAACCAGAGAGCAAGAGAGGTTCGGTACCTCGACGGTGTGAGCTCAAGTGTGGGCAGCCTGGTGGTGCTTGGACGGTGGCGAGTGAGGGGAAAGATGCGGGGGAGGAAGGGGTTTAAGTAGGCAGGGTCGGGTGCAGGAATTACTGAGGCAATCAATCGAATTGATTCGAAATCAATCGGCGAGGTAACGGGCGGCAACGGCGAGCTCTGCGGGCGTTGATTGAGGATGAAGGGGTGATGTGGAGAAGGGGTCCACCGGTCAGCGAGGGGGTGCAAGTGCGCGCGGTAAGAAACAGAGGGGGACAGGGGGTTTCCCGGGTGGGCTGTTAGTTGGGCCGCGGGCTGGGTTGGGCTAGATAGGTGGCACCTGTTATTTTTTTTCCCTTTTTCTTTTTTTCTTTTATGTTTTGATTTTCTAGAATGAGTTTGAATGGCTAATTCAAATCTGTTTGAATTCAAATTATCTCTAGATTTTGTACCATGTTTCTAGTGTCCAAAAGTGTGTCAAACACATGTTTACAATCAAAAACACTTTTGTCCTTTGAATTAAAAAATAAAACCATGCGCCTTATATAATATAAAAAGAGGGGTTTAAATATGGTTTTGCTTAGGGTTTTAGCTTTGAAAATTTTGTACAAGCTTTGCATTCAACTTTAAAACATTTTTGATCAAATCAAAGCATTCTCATACTTTGAGAGTAAAATAAAACCATTGCCTTTCTTACATAAAATAATAGGCATTACAAATGGTTTCTTATTTGAAATGACCAGATGTTATGAATGCATGAATGATATGCCAACTTTTCAAATCAAGATTTTTGGGATGTTACAAATCTAACCCCTTAAGGTGAATGTTGCCCTCGAGATTCGGATTGGCTAGCAAATAGGTGAGGGTGATCTTTCCGAAGGTCATCTTCTCTTTCCCAAGTTGCTTCCTCTTCGGAATGATGATTCCACTGAACTTTGCGAAACTTGATGGTCTTAGTACGAGTAACTCTTTCTGCAGTTTCAAGGATCTTGATAGGTTTCTCCTCATAAGTGAGATCACTTTCCAACTGAACCTCTTCCAAAGGTATAGTATCCTTCAAAGAAGTCTCTTCCATTTCCAGATGGCATTTCTTCAACTAACTTACGTGAAACACATTGTGAACGGCAGACAGTGATGCAGGCAACTCAATTTCATAAGCCACTTCTCCCTTCCTACTCAGAATCTTGAATGGTCCAACATACCTTGGTGCCAATTTTCCTGTGACTCCAAATCTCTTCACTCCACGAAGTGGTGAGACTCTAAGATAAGCTCTATCTCCGACCTCATAGGTGACTTCCCTACGCTTTGGATCTGCGTAGCTCTTCTGTTGGGACTGTGCTATCTTCAATCTGTCCTTTACAAACTCGACTTTCTCTTCAGCTTCCTTGATTAGTTCTGGCCCGAACAAATTTCTTTCTCCAACACCACTCCATAGCAATGGTGTAGTACACTTTCTTCCAAAGAGAAATTCAAACGGTGCCATCTCAATACTTCCTTGATAGCTGTTATTATAAGAGAATTCTGCGTAAAGCAGACTTTCATCCCAACTAGCACCATAGTCTAGGGCACATGCCCTCAACATATCCTCCATAATCTGGTTGGTCCTTTCTGTCTGTCCATCAGTTTGAGGATGAAAAGATGTGCTGAACTCTAATCTTGTTCCCAATGATTCATGCAGTTGCCTCCAAAAATGCGAAGTGAACTGAGTTCCTCTATCAGACACAATACTCTTGGGTACTCCATGTAAACACACGATCCTATTCATATAAATCTTGGCTAACTTATCACTTGTATAGGTTCTTCACGGGTATGAAATGAGCCACTTTAGTTAGACGATCTACCACGACCCAAATAGAATCATATCCTGATCTAGTCCTTGGCAGTCCGGTGATGAAATCCATACCAATCTTATCCCACTTCCAATCAGGAATAGGTAGTGGTTGTAACAATCCTGCTGGTTTCCGATGTTCCGCTTTCACTCTACTACACACATCACACAAAGCAATATGTTCTACGATGTCTTTCTTGAGATTACTCCACCAAAATATTTCCTTCACATCCATGTACATTTTGGTGTTACCCGGATGAATGGAATATGGTGAGTTGTGTGCTTCTTGTAAAATCAGTTTCCAAAGCTCCGGATCTTAAGGAATGCAGATACGTTTTCCATACCATAAAGTACCCTGTTCGTCTTCATGGAATCCTTTAGCTTTCCCTTTGATAATTGTTCCCTTAATCTCTTCAATTTCCTTGTCCATCTTTTGGGCTTCCCTGATTTTGTCCAACAAGGTGGGTTGAACATCCAATGACATCAGATGTCCCTCAGGCACTATCTCCAATATGAGATATTTGAATTGGGCACACAGATCATCTAGTAATTCTCCCTTAGTGAGGCCATTCACATAAACTTTACGGCTTAAAGCATCCGCTACAACATTTGCTTTACCGGGGTGGTATTGCAAACTCAAGTCATAGTCCTTGATGAGTTCTAGCCATCTTCTTTGTCCCATGTTGATTTCTTTTTGAGTGAAGAAATACTTCAAACTTTTATGATCTGTGAACACTTCACAACGTTTACCCAAAAGATAATGTCTCCATGTTTTGAGTGCATGGACAACAGAGGCTAACTCTAAGTCCTGAGTAGGATAGTTCACCTCATGAGTTTTGAGTTGTCTCGAGGCATAAGCTACAACTTTCCCTTCTTGCATCAGAACTCCGCCTAATCCTTGGTGATATGCATCACAATACACTTGGAAACCTTTTTCCAAATCTGGCAGACATAAGACTGGTGCTGTCACTAGTCTCTTCTTTAATTCTTGGAAACTGAGTTCACATCCTTCAGTCCAATCAAATGTCTTGTGTTTCCTAAGTAATTTCGTCATTGGCTTAGCTACCTTTGAGAAATTCTCAATGAATCTTCTATAGTATCCTGCCAAGCCAAGGAAACTATGTACTTCTTTCACTCACTTAGGAGATTCCCACTTAGTTACAGCTGACACTTTTGCGGGATCAACCGCTACACCATCTCCTGACACAATATGTCCAAGAAATCCGACTTCATTCAGCCAGAATTCACACTTGGTGAATTTGGCATACAGCTTATGCTCCCTAAGCTTCTCAAGTATCAATCGTAAATGTTCTTCATGCTCTTCTTTGCTCTTGGAGTAAATCAAAATTTCGTCGATGAAAACGACAACAAACTTGTCAAGAAATTCCATGAACACTTTGTTCATCATATTCATGAAATAGGCTGGTGCATTTGTCAAACCAAATGGCATCACGGTGTACTCATACAATCTATACCTAGTGGTGAAAGCGGTCTTAGGTATGTCTTGCTCTCTAATCTTAAGCTAAAAATAGCCTGATCGGAGATCAATATTTGAGAACACACGGGCTACATATAACTGCTCAAACAAATCATTGATTTTAGGCAAAGGATATTTGTTCTTGATAGTTACCTCATTGAGTGAACGGTAATCTATGCATAACCTTTGACTTCTATCTTTCTTTTCAACAAACAAAACTGGTGCACCCCAAGATGAAGAACTTGGTTGAATAAATCCTTTCTACAACTATTCTCCCACCTGTTTCTTTAGTTCTTTCAACTCATCAACTGACATCTTGTAAGGTCTCTTTGCTATTGGTCTAGATCCTGGCATCAATTCAATCATAAACTCAACATCTCTATCTGGTGGCATTCCAGGTAATTCCTTTGGAAACACGTCCGGGTACTCTCTCACAATTAGCACGTTGTCTATGCTAACCCCCTTAAGAGAATTCAGCTTACTTCCTTTGGATTCAAAATTAGACTTGAATCTAATTCGTTTCTTATCTGGGGTTGTGAGTGTGACAATACGAATGGCACAATCTAGTACTCCTTCATACTTAGTCATCCAATCCCTTCCCAAAATTACATCCAATCCTTGGGAATCTAGGATTATCAAACTAACGGGAAACTTATACTTCCCAAATTCTATCACTAGATCATGACATCCAGAGTTCACTATCATTTCTCCAATGGGAGAGCTTACTTTTATAGGACACCCAATAGTTTCAACTGAAAGTCCATTTTTACCAACAAATGCTCTTTATATGAATGAATGCGATGCGCTAGTATCAAAAAGAACAAGTGCTGGAAAAGAATTGAACTTGAACTTACCAGCCATAGTATCATACTCTTCATATATTTCTTCCACATTAATGTGGTTCACTTGTCCCTTTTGGAAGGGATTGGGCTTGTTGGCACCTTCAACTTTCTTTTCTAGGCACTCATTAGCATAGTGCCCCATCTTGTTACACTTGAAACAGTCAACCTGACTGAGATCTTTATTTACAGGCTGACTTCCATTTCCACTTACACTGTGATGACTCTTGTGCCCACTCTTGTGATTATTATACTTGTCATTGTCATGACTGCGATGATACTTGTTGTCATGATGATGGTTGTGGTTGTGGTGGTTTTTGTACTTCCCATGTTTGTGGTATCCAGAACTTCCACTATCATCATGATGAGAACACTAGTGAGACGATCCCGAGATGTGCTTATCAAAGCTATGCTTCCTCTTTCTGCCCTCAACCGGCTTCATCTTGTTTTCCAAGATGGTAGCCTTGTCATAAAGTGATTGATAGGTTGGGACATAGGAAACAGACAGCTGCAGGTTCAACTCATCATTAAGTCCTTCGAGGAATATCTCCTTCCTCTTAGCATCAGTATCAACTTCATCCGGTGCATAGCACGCCAAATTGTTGAACTCCTCAATATATTCAGCCACACTGCAGTGACGCTTCTTCAGATTGTGGAACTCCTTTTTCTTCAAGTTCATCACTCCGGATGAGATGTGAGTTGTACGGAATCCATCCTCAAAAATATCCCCAAGTCACATCCTCAAGGGGAGTGGTGATCTAAAAGTTGTCCCACCAGGTTGCTGCCGGTCCTTCAAGGAAATGTGCTGCAAACCTGATGTAACACCCTCGCCTGATATGGCTGAGTTCATGTGTATAGTGCCAATCCCTGGATCGGTTCACTGGCACACACAGTACAGATGAATACTAAAGAATTTAACAGTGCATCTTAAATAACGAATTGATCCAGAATTTGCAATTATTACAATAATTCTTAGCTCAAGGCTAGCTCAATATCAAGTAGCATACGGAAGCATAAACAATTGATAGGCTCCATCTTCAATTGTGCCACAGTCGAACAACTATTGAGTGGAGTATCGCAACCTAGTCGATCACTCATAATCGGAATCATAACCTGCAACATAAGACGTAGCAGCCCCGAAGGGTCAATACTTGGAATGTATGGCAAGTAGAGTTATTAAAGGAGACAATAAACCTAGCATCTACATGCATATCTGGCAAGTGGAACTGTGGCTAGCTTGCATTTGCAAATACCTTTGTCCTACTTTCATAAAAAGTTTTTGATTTTCTTTGAAAATATCCCAATTAAGTTAACCCATCAACATTAAAGCAATTAGGAAATTAGAATGAGCGAGAAACATGTCATGAACTCAATATCAAGCAACTCGGATGTCCATAACCGGGGACACGGCTAATCGATTAGTTTATACACCCTGCAGGGGTTAGTACACTTTACCCATGTGACTTGGCCATCCCAGCTCGTACCACCACTCTCATATTGTGTGATGATAGGGAGAAGTCCAAGAAGGGACCGTTCGGGAAGTATCTCCCCAAACCCGACACGCACCGGTCCAACCTACCAAAATTCTACATCTCTGGATACGTGGGTTCGAGTTACCACAACCTACTGAGTCCAACCAACTGTCCATTTCATTATTGGCACATGGTTGTACAAGTAAGCTACAAAATAAAGAAGCCGATCATTTTCTCTTGATACCTGGGTGCCTTTCCGCAATGATACCACTAAATTTTCAATCCCATCACACCCAGGGAATTCATTGATTAAGTTGTTTTTAGTTTTCGCAAACCAACACATTTTGAAACAACCTTCAGTGATGTAACCCAGCCCTCGTTCATCATAGCATGGCTAAGCACATCTACCAACGGTGGCTCATCTACAGGAAAGCCGTACCACATAATAGGACATAGCATAGCGATAGTAATTTCCTACACATGCATCTACAAAATACACGACAATGCATTAAAAATAGTAGGACAACATCATGAACAAAGTAGCATCTACTTGCCTTGATAGTTGGTGAAGTCGTTCAAACACTCGTTGCAATCACACACGTTGCACTCCTCGCAATCTATCTAGCAAACAATTGCATACAACATAAACAATGGCACATAGAGATCAAACAAATGCATGCATGACAATTTAATAAGTCACAATGGTTGTTACTTTAGTTCTCTAAATAATACTAAAGTATATGATGCATGCAAGAGGCCAATTAATGCAATGGAGTACTTGTTATTAATAATTACTTGCCAATATAAGGGTTTTGATAGTTCTGTTGTAACGCATGTTCTAACTGTCGAATTAAATTTGTTTCTTGGGTTTACTGGATAGAGGACGTTAATACGAACCAGTAGGCGTTGGATTCACTCTAATCGGAGTTATAGATCTTTTGTATGATTTAAATAGTGTTTAATGGGTTTTAAATGATTCATATAGTTTCTGTTGCCTAAAAATCAAACTAAAATTCTATCTGAAATATCCACAGAATTGTGATTCCAGGGACATACTATTTGTAATTTTCTGAGCAGTATTAGAATTACTATGATTTTAATACTCTAAATAAGCCATTAATCTATTTATTTAATTGCTGCGAAACCTTATAGTATTTTGCTGAACCATTTGCATATTGATGATCTACATGCAACCAGATTTCCATCAGTATAACATTTATATTTTTGTGAGTTACAAATAATTTACTATGAATTTAATGATTTCTAAAGCCACTAAAACTAATTAAATCACTATGGGGTAAATAATCCGCAAAGGCTGGATCCAACCAGATATTATTAATCTACATTATAGTAGCTTCAATTTTATATATTATTCATATTTTTCAGAGTTATAGATAATTTCCTATGAATTTATTAACCTAAAAGACCATTAAAACTAATTAAGTTACTACAGTAAACGCATACTCTAAAGGTTGAATCTAATGCCATATTAATATTCTACACGTTTTTCTAAATCCATTTATATATTATTTGCTATTTTTGGATCTACAAATATTTTTATATGATTTTTCCAAGTTTACACAATTTTTTGCAAATTGAATTCAATTTCAAATCTACAGGGAATATTCCCTGGGAATATTCTATGCTGACTGGGATGCGGGGCTAACCTGGCTTGACACGTGGCGAGATCCGGTTGGCTCATACCCCTTCGCAGAATCGATCTAACCTGGTCGTTGGGATGAGATCCAGTGGTTAGGAGAGAAGATTGACCCGATTTTGGCTCAAAATAGACAAGAAATGGATCTGTGTTAGAGAGACAAATCCGTAGGTAAAATTGAAAAACTTACAACATGAAAGTTGTGAGGAAGCATTACTCCTACCTTCTCACCAAAGGAATTTGGATTTGAAGAAACGAGCGCGAGTACATCTTGGATTTACACCATCATATCTGAAATATTGCAGTGCGAAATTCTCCGGCTGTGGTGGATGAAAAGAGGTGAGGTTTGTCGGGACTGAAATATTTCGACGAGATCTACAACTTTCATTTTTTGGCCGAAGGCAAACGACTAAGTCTAGATGGGTGAATAAACGAAATAAGATTCGGACATGTGTAGATTCGGAATTTCGAGAAGGGAAACTCGTACAACTATGGCTCCACGAGTTTATATGGAGATTTAGGATGGTGTAGAAATAGGTCTTGGAGTATGGAACAAGTAGAAACAAACGGAAGTCGATTTGGAATTGTAGATTAAACGTTATAAGAGTTTGAATAGAGATAGGTTTGAGAAAAAATGTTTTGCACGCTTTTTAAAGCATCCCATGGATCGATCCCACTCCTGTACGTGCTTCTGCCTGGTTCGGTCTGCTAGCTAGGCCGCCGACCCATTAGCTTTTTTTCCTTTTTTTTCTTTTTCTTTTTTTATTTATTTGTTTCCCTCATATCTTTTGCATACCAACTCCAAATGACATGATTCTTGTTTTTAAAATTTTCTAAAATCGAATAGATCATTGTAGGATCATATTTGTTATCTTTTTACTAGTTTGAAAGTAGTGGATTTATAAATCCTTGTATAAGTCATTTTATTTATGTCTTTATTTGTTTGTACTTATTCCATAACTTTTTCATAATATCTCCAAATAAGCTAAATTTTGTTTCTAAAATTTTGTAATATTTATTAGATCTTTTAGGCTATAATTTAGCAATAATCACTGCCTTAGCAATAGTTGGTTTTTATAAAACCAATTTAATTCCCTTTAGGAACAAAGTGGCTCATACTATTTAGAGTTTTAATACGTTATTTATATTTAGGGATTTCTTGATGCAAATATGCAATGCAATGCTCGTGAATGTCACGCAAATGCAAAAAAAAATCTAGTCCCAATTTCCCAAATCTTGGGATGTAACAGACTAACCCCCTTAAGATGAATCTCGTCCCGAGATTCGGAATGGCTAGCAAGGTTATAGGTGTTTTTGTCGAGGCTAACCCCCTTAAGAAAATTAAACTTGCATATCCAAGGATAGTTGATAAGCTATATATTGTTCTTCCTCCCTCTAGAATTGTGAGTGTAGTATCAAGTTGTGCACCAACAATTCAAGCTTCTTATTTAACCATCTAGTCTATGTCTACTATTACTATTATGTCATGTGAATCCAATATAATCTAACTAGTGGGAAATTTTTATGTGCTCCAATCTCTATGGTTTAAGCTTAACGCCGGCTCTTTGCTATGGTTGAATGGCACTTGAGATTCGCAAAGCCAACAGTACAAGAGCGAATAACAAGAGTAGTAGGAATGGTGATCAATCCATCCTGCACCCAAATCATTACCCTGTATAGGATAAGTGAACCACGTTTTTCTATCACTCGAGCATCCTCACTTTCCTTGAAGAATGTTTCCACGGGCACGAACTAATGCTCTATGTAGGCTCCCATGTATTCAATCAACAAAGCTACTACTAAAACTAAACTATCGATACTTCAACTTTCAGGTTGCGTAATCTACTACATAACATCATTTCAACACTTCATACTCCCACATCTCTTTTTTCTATTAGATAAAGCATTATCCTTCCTAAACACATTGTGTTGTCAAAACTTCCACTTAACACATCATTATATCTCCAAGGGTTCAAGATAGGGAAGAATAGATTCTATAGGAAAGAAACAACTAAGAAAATAATCCTACCCATAACTATATGAAGCAATCAATGTCACAAACAAGGAAACAATCATAGGCGATCAACACACAGTCAAAAACTTGTATAATAACATTACAGGGGTCTAAATATATCATTATATAACCACAAAATAGTTTGAAAGCATTGGGAACAATACTAGAGTAAAACATAGCAACATATAAGCAATAAACAAAATCTATCAAAACGTTACAGCAGACTTCACGAATTTTTCTGACCGAATTAAACGCGTCAGGAATTTTAGCCAATTTTTGTGCATATACTAAAGGTAATTACTCTCCAGATCCTATTTTTTAACATTTTTCTGAGTTACCAATAAAATATGAAAAATCGCATGGTACAACAGGTCAGGCAGAAAACTGCAGCAGTAATTCCACGAATTTCAATCAATTCACACCATTAAAATAATTTTAAAACCACAAGAAAACTCCAGAAACTTTAGAGTTTCAAAACAACAGATCCTAAACAAGGCATCACATGATATGGTTCAGTATAAATAAGCAAGCAACCTATATTGTCATACCACATAAGTTGGTAAGAACAATATGCTAACACGATAGCGATAATCTCCTAAAGAGATAGAATGTAACTACCTCGGTGAATTACGCTCCTAGTACAAGCCTGGATGATCAGAAATGGTTGAAATAGTACGGTGGGGCCCAAATGCCACTCACAGGTAGACCTTTCGGCCGTCCCAACCATTTCCAAACATCGGGACAAGAGCAGGCGGGCGTAATCGGCAGTGAAGGATCAACTACATACACAAATGAGTATGTATGCAAGCCACCATACAATAGTACATCAGAGCCATTCCATCTAAAAAGAAAGGAAATATAGCAACGCCATACGGCAAGATCCAAATATCCTAGATAGATATAGTAGTGTAGGATATCTCCTCATACATCAATCAACGCCAGTATCAGCGAGCGGAAGACAAAATCCGATACGGATAAGAAGCAAATCGGCATAAGATGCCCCATAAATAAGCACATCCCACAGATCTCACGGATCCCGTTCCGGAATCTCTACACCGAATGATCGTTGCCCACATCGTCGTCTCTTCCACCCAGTATCCATCTTGCAGTGTACCTGTTCATCCGAACCAAATAATTTATCGTGTGAGACCTAGGGAATTTACTCGGCAAGTCTTTATGACTCTAAAGGAACACAACACGGGTGACGCAATTGCAGCGAAGATAAACCCTAGCAATTCTATAGATACTGCCTAACCATCCGCCTAACCAGAGATAGCGGATGTCCGTGAATTAATAGCAGTTATATAACAGTTATAACGGTAATATCCACAGATCCATCCTCCTCCTCGCTTACCGACGAGGAAGCGGACGAACAACCTCCCCCATCCGTTGGCAGTTTTATTATCCATTCCGTGAGTGTTGCACTATTTACTAGTCAGGTACCTAGCCTAGTCAGATTAAAAGCGGTACTTTAGTTGTGCTTGTCTATGATTGAGAAACTGTGCTCCAAGTCGTCCATAACCGCGGACACGGCTTTCAGAAAGTTTTACCCTGCAGGGGTGCACAAATAGCAACACACACTCGATATGCCTCGGAAAAACCAAATCAAAACCCAACGCGCCACGACAAAGCAATTACAGGATTCAGAAATATTTCAGGGCCACCCCATTGAGCTACCATAATGAAGTTAGTGACTCGACGGACTCAAGGTTTGCGTCAATGGCTTTGAACGATGGGAACCCAAATGTGGTGGGCTTGTTGACACCGAAAACACTCCGCTTTCCTAAGCGATGCGATTATGCGATACCTCGCACAATTTAAATAAAGTAGTAAAGCATGGCATAAGTACAGGATAGTAAATAAAACCTCAAACTAGTTTGTGGCCCCAAGAAATAAGAATGAATCAAGCTCTGGCTCAGGGGGGTCCATAAGGCCTCCCGGATGTGGATAGTGCGAATAATCTTGGAACAGGAATCAAGTACTCGGGGTCTTACGGGACACAAGTGAGCCTAAAAAACCAAATAGCGAATATGGCTCACCGATGCCACTTTTATTAGTTATCCCATTACTACTCAGGTTAAGTTGTTTAGGTACCTCGTTATCCATCAGACACTCACATACCCTACACATGCTATTCTACGACTCGCATGGCTCAAACAACTCCTGTAGTAATGGCTCATAGGGTGGAGGAACAAGCTTCGGTGGGGTTTAAAAGTAAAGGCTATGCAATATTTAGGATTCAAATTAATGCAATCGCGACTCAATGATGCAAGAATAAGATAGAGGAAATAGGTACTATATGTATGCAAGCATGTGGTAGTGCTTGCCTGGCAGCTCAGTTGAAGCAAGGAATGGATCTGGGTAGTGCTCCTGGTTCTCTTGATATATCCCCTGCTCAGCGTCTATTCGAAGAAGAACCAGACAAACAAGGGCCAACATAAATAAAGTGCACAAGCATATGAATAAAATGCATCAAGCAAACAATCATGCCATGATGAATGATGCACAATTTGCATGGCATTAAGGTAGCATGGCATGGGTGAGGTGTGGCAACAATAACAAAGCATTTTATTGAGTTTTGGGCCCATTTTATTTCCATATTAGTTGCTGTACTCATTATATTTATATGATGCATGCTTCAAATCAAACCATGGAATGCATAAACAGAAAGGTCTCGTCGAGCTAATCATTTTAGACATATCATTTGTTGAATTTGGAGTTATAAAACAAAAGTTATTAATTATTTAAGTCAAAAGGGCAATTTGTTGTAATTTAACTAATCTTGGAATTTTAAATGTTCAAAATATATTTTGGAGGCCATATATGAATTCCTCACATTTTTCTGATTTGAAAACATATATTAATTGTATTATATGAATTTGTATCTTAAAAGTTATTTAAAAACAGAAAATAATTTGAATTTGAAAATAATTTGAAAAGATTTGAATTTAAAACAGAAAACAGACAATACTTTTTATACCCAGGCAGTTCTAGCCACTGACGCTGACGGTGGGTCCAACTGCTGACTGGGACAGATACTTGAAAAACGTTTTATCGCTGCTTAAACCAGCTCAGCGAATGACAAAGTGGCCCGGGCAGGTCTTGAGTTCCACGTGTGTGAAACCACAGGTGGACCACGTGGCGTCGCTAGGGAGCTGGTGGAGGTTCTGAAACCTTGGGTGTTTTGCAAACGCACAGCCGGCCAGTGTGGGGCTCGGGGGCTGCGGTTAAGCCAAAAAGAAACCAGGGGTATCAAAGGGCTTGCCCTTGCATTTTACTTCTCTCTCAAGCGGCCGGTCGGTCTTGTGGCGCCGGAGATCGATCCAGGGACCGAGCGGCACGCGCTGGGGGGGTGGAGCCACTGCGCTAGGGCGGGGGTTGGTGACAGAGGAGGTGGCCGTGGCCTAGATAGGGCTGGTTTGGCGCGGGGCGGCTGCAGACAGAAGCACGCGGCGGCACGCAGAGAGCGCTCGACGGAAGGGCCGGCTGATCTAGACGGTGAAGGCGAGGCGGACCATGTCGGGGAGGGAGAGGAGCTCACCGCGAGGCTGTCGGTGGCGGTGGATCGGTTCAGCAAGCAGAGGATCAGCGTCGAGGCAGACGACCAGAGGATCTAGGGTTTGCGTCGGGCTCGCGCTGGTTCGGGTGGCTCCGGTCCGTATCCTCCTCGTCGCCGGGCTCAGGGTGAAGCAGGGAAGCACCGTTGATCTCCCAGGCCGCTCCACGGACGTGCTGCTCGGCTGGATCGGCTGGACGCGGTGGAGGCCGAGGGTGCAGACGATGGTGTAGACGGTGGCGATGGAGCAGAGAGGGGAGAGGGTAGGGCGCCGCTGGGTGGATCTGGGGGTAGCTGGGAGAGGCAGAGAGGGTGGATAGGGACGGGAGAGGGAGGTGGTGCCGTGGGGGAGCAGGGTAGATGGAAAAGGTGGTCTCGGCCACCTTTTTCTCCCTCCTTCCTCACGTGCTCTTCGGGGCAGGGCAGGGCAGGGGTGTGGCTACCAGGTGGGGCCAGAGGGCGAGGCCAAGGACAGGGGAAGGCTCGGGCTAGGGGCAGGGCAGGCAGGGAGAGAGAGAGGGAGGTAGGCTCGGGTTTAGTGTTTAGGGGAGCTTCGGTTTAGGGTTGGTACTAGGGTTGGGGGATAGCTAGGTGGCCAGCTAGGGTTTGGTTAGGTGGCCAAGTGGGGCCAAGCTAGGTGAGAGAGAGGGGGGGCCGAGAGAGAGAGGGGTGGTGGACTTAGGGTTTAGGTGAGAGGGGGGGTGTGGTTTAGATTAGAGAGAGAGCTAGAGAGAGAGATGGAGTGGTGAACTTTTGGGCAAGATCAAGCATGATGTGCCAAGATCCCACAAGATTTTGACAAGAAAGAGAGAGAAAAGGAGAAAAAGGGGATGATGGCCTAGATGGATTTGGTGATAGGGTTTTAAGCAAGATCATCATGGATCAAGCCAAAAGAAAGGATAGAAAAAGAGATGATCCACTCCAAAGACCAAATAAAATCCAAATACTAGAAAAGGTGACACTTGCATGGCCCATGCAAAACATTTAATGCCATGTTGATTCTTGTGAAAACAATATTAATACATGGCATTATTATCATGCATTCCCAAAATTGGAGTAAGGCCCAAGCAAAGTAATTTAAGAGAAAGCTCCAAGTGGAGTACATGGAGATGATCACATTGGATTATATTTAGGAATGGCTAGTGTGTATATGCCACTAGATGATTAATAGTCCCAAAAATATCCCAACATGAGTTTCATTCCTTATTAATCCATATGGAAGCTAGGGAAAAAGGGGTCCACTCACAAGGCATGCAAAGGTGGCCATGTGGCTCTCATATATCAACAATGTGAAAACAACATGATACTAAGATGAGAGCATGTGGTAAAAGAATTGGATCCATCCCAACCCACATGAGCTAGAGGTAAAACCAATAAGTGCCAAGCTCATATTTAGTTGGATGGTGGAATTATAAGGTGGTGAAAGAAAGGTGGTGGAGTTAAACAAGAGATATGCCCCCAACTCAACTTGGGCATTTAAACAATAGATCAAGAACCAAATACACTATTAAGAGGCAAATACAATTAACAATGCATATGAGATAAGAACCAAAACAAAAAGGGTTTTATATGATGCTCAAATGCAAGGTGGCATGATGACATGAGCATGATATAATGATGATGCAACAATTATATATATTGAAGTAGCCATTATATTACTAGACCAAGTAGCATTACAATTGTTAGACAATTGGGATGCTACAACTCTCCCCCACTAAACAAGAATCTCGCCCCGAGATTCCTAGGAAAAAGAGAACAACACAAGAAGAGGCGGGTGATCGGAATGAAGGTGACCCTCACGTTCCCAAGAAGATGAAGAACGGAATGGTGCGACCACTACACCTTGCAAAATTTGCTAGACTTGTTGCGAGTCTTGCGTTTTGCTAGAGAAACAACGGTTAGAAGAGTTGAAGGATTGTCGTGAGACAAGAAGGATAGGATGGACATAGCTCCGGTATTCTCAAGAAACATGATAAGAGAAAAAGGACCACTTGAGAAAGAAAGGACAGGATGATGTAGCATGGATAAAGAAAGGCACACCGATAAGATTAAAGATTTACCGATACTAGAGAGGATGAATCTTTGTCTCGCCGGAAGAAAAGAGCTAGATTGGAGAGGTTTTGAAGCACTATGACAATAGCATCGTATTCTCTCTCGGATTTTTGAAATGAATTTCGGAACAATATTGCCTTCAAACAATAGAGTCCCTTGATATGAACAGAAAGATTTAGCTAGACATCGCCGGATTAGATTCTTGTTGCGCAGGTAAGAACCCAAGGATCACGCAATTGAGGTGCGCGGATATAACTTCCAGAGACGGACATGAAGCCAGATCATGGTGGAATCCTGAGAAGCAAAGAGTATGGAGGATCTGGAGTTTATTGTAGGAACACTTATTGCTTTCTTTAGCCTTGAGGCTAACGCAATAGATTTGCGGATGATGGCATCAACCATAATTGGCTTTACCACAGGAAAGAATTGATGAAACAAAGAGAGATAGCTTCCTTTCATCTTGTTTGGGGATGTAGGGCACCGGTAGAATGACGAGGATATAAAAGAGTTTGCGTTTGTTTCCACCAGATAATTGAAGATTTGCTCCGTGTAGGAAAAGACGAGATCACCAACAAGAGATTATTGATTACTTTCTTCGAGAGAGCACTCCGGAAAAACAAGGACGGAAGTAAAGTATCGAGGGATAAAGGCCACTTCTAACTTCCGTGGAATGAGTGAAATCACATTAGTTCACCAATTCAATGTACGAGAGCGAATGATAAGAGTAGTGGTATGGTAGCTACTCCATCCCGCACTTTCGAGCATTACTCACTTTACGAATAAGAAAACCATGCAACCCAACTACCGAAACAGACTGAAGGTATAGACAAAACTCATGGAACTTCGTTAGAAAACAAGGATAGATGCAAACGATTCGCCGGATTCGTAGATAGATAAAGATGATGATGTTGTCGTCATGTCTGAATTACCAAGCCACCAGAAGGATATTAAGGAAGATTACGGAGAACACTACAAGATTCAATAGCTACAGAAAAGATAGCACCAACTTGAACAGAAGGAATACCAGATCTGGAAGGTCTTCATGGCCACCGGTGGATTGAGCATAGATGATAGAGCGAGAGGGTTTCAAGAGATTACTTGACGAGACTGAGGTGAAAAGAACTCCATGTTGTTCTTGAAAAGGTAGAGAGAGATTTAGCGGTCTTGAGGAAATCTACGGCGGAACGACGATGATAACTTGCCAACAAGGAACACTCCGGGTTTGATTGAAGATGGAAGATGGAATTAACAATGAACTTGCCGATTTCCAGAATTGAAGCGATGTATTTAGCAGAAGGACGTGGTCGAGATAGGTGACTTCAAAAAGTCAGAGTTCTCACTTTGAGACTTGCACACAGGCAGTGCTCACGAAGCTTGAGAGAAAGAGACACAGATGATCTTCCATGTCCTTCCCTTGATATGGAATAGGTAAGCATATTAACAACATATACCACCATGGATTAACAAGATATTCCCGGAATATCAAGTTCAAGAGGCGGGAGAAACGAACAAATGCTCGAAACACTTTCTGAGCTCAACGCTCTTTGAAAGATCAACATTAAGAGCACGGGTTCGTGTTGAAGGAGATGCACTGGCAGAATAGATTATCTGGTCCTTCGGAAGAAGAAGAGATGTCACCTGGTTCACATTGTCGATCGGAACACCGGTTACAAAGATAAAGAGATCTTGGGTAAGAACCGATGATATAGCTTTGCTTATGGTATGAGCTATCAGAGACGAAAAAGATGTGCAGATATGGAGTTCAAAAAGATGTGCAGCATGATAAACAGATGTTAGACCACCGTAGTGCCTTGGGGAAACTCCGGATTTCCAAGGATGCTTGAATAAGCATGGATAGGATCACGGTGTACCCAAAATCACAGGAGTATCTTTGGCAATCCGGAGTGGTAGCATTTTCCATATTCCAATCGACACTATCATGAGTGGAATATAGCTATCTGAGAACCAAATTACAATCACCGACATCGGATCGACACATGTTATGTAATTAGCCCAAGAGAAAAGGAGATGAAAAGAAACTCCAAGATTAAGCGCCGGTGACAAAAGAATGAGTTAGCATGGACATGCTGATAAAAGAGAGATAGATAATGTTTCACACACGACAGAAAAGGAGTGTGGAAACACAGATGGATCAAAGAAAAAATTTCCGCATTTTTCGGCATTAAAATACCAATAGATGCGCAAAATCAGATAACGAATCAAGATTAGTGACTCTACCTCTCTACCTGATAAGTGATTCTGCACAGAAAGCGGAGTTGCTAGAAGGAAGGACACCCTTAAGAAGATGGCACCGGTTAACAAGGAGCCAGATAGATCGCGACGGTTTGCAAAAGCACTGTCGATTATGGAATGTACCAGCGATTGATAACCAAAAGGCGGATAAAGATAACATGTTGTATGCAGCGGATAGACAAGGAATTACACACACACACACACACTTTCTATGGTACTACGAGCCGAACACGTGAATCCTAGTTTGAATTTTAAGAAGAGGATTGAAAACGTTGCACTTCCTTACCAGAAAAGGATGGGTGGTTGGGTAAGAAGAAAAGTGGAAGCAGTCCTACTCTCGCGTTTTGTTTTTCCCTAGTATACATAACTACCAAAATATTTGCTAGACAGACAACGACCATTTGGCTGAGACCCTGAAGGGCGGGATGGCTCTGATACCAATTGTAACTACCTCGGTGAATTACGCTCCTAGTACAAGCCTGGATGATCAGAAATGGTTGAAATAGTACGGTGGGGCCCAAATGCCACTCACGGTAGACCTTTGGCCGTCCCAACCATTTCCAAACATCGGGACAAGAACGGGCAGCGTAATCGGCGAAGGGATCAACTACATACACAAATGAGTATGTATGCAAGACACCATACAATAGTACATCAGAGCCATTCCATCTAAAAAGAAAGGAAATATAGCAACGCCATACGGCAAGATCCAAATATCCTAGATAGATATAGTAGTGTAGGATATCTCCTCATACATCAATCAGCAGTATCAAGCGAGCGGAACACAAAATCCAGTACGGATAATAAGCAAATCGGCATAAGATGCCCCATAAATAAGCACATCCATACAGATCTCACGGATCCCGTTCCGGAATCTCTACACGAATGATCGTTGCCCACATCGTCTCTCTTCCACCGTATCCATCTTGCGAGTGTACCTGTTCATCTGAACCAAATAATTTATCGTGTGAGACCCTAGGGGTACTCAGCAAGTCTTTATGCCTCTAAAGGGAACACAACCTGGGGTGACGCAATTGCAACAGAAGATAAACCCTAGCAATTCTATAGATACTCGCTAACCATCCGCCTAACCAGAGATAGACGGATGTCCGTGAATTAATATAGCAGTTATAAGATTATAACGGTAATATCCACAGATCCATCCTCCTCCTCGCTTACACAGGAAGCGGACGAACAACCTCCCCATCCGTTGGCAGTTTTATTATCCATTCCGTGAGTGTTGCACTATTTACTAGTCGGTACCTAGCCTAGTCGATTAAAAGCGGTACTTTAGTTGTGCTTGTCTATGATCGAAACTGCTCCAAGTCGTCCATAACCGCGGACACGGCTTTGAAAAGTTTACCTGAGGGTGCACAAATAGCAACACACTCGATATGCCTCGGAAAAACCAAATCAAAACCCAACGAGGCGATCACGACAAAGCAATTACAGGATTCAGAAATATTTGAGGGCCACCCCATTGAGCTACCATAGCGAAGTTAGTGACTCAAGACGGACTCAAGGTTTGCGTCAATGGCTGTGACGATCGGGAACCCGAAAATGTGGTGGGCTTGTCGACACCGTGAAAACACTCCGCTTTCCTAAACGATGCGATGTGCGACCTGCTTAATTTAAATAAAGCGATAAAGCATGGCATAAGTGCAGGATAGTAAATAAAACCTCAAACTAGTTTGTGGCCCCAAGAAATAAGAATGAATCAAGCTCTGGCTCAGGGGGTCCATAAGGCCTCCGGATGTGGATAGCGAATAATCTTGGAACAGAATCAAGTACTCGGGGTCTTCGGGACACAAGTGAGCCTGAAAACCAAATAGCGAATATGGCTCACCGATGCCACTTTCATTAGTTATCCCATTACTACTCAGGTTAAGTTGTTTAGGTACCTCGTTATCCATCAGACACTCACATACCCTACACATGCTGTTCTACGACTCGCATGGCTCAAACAACTCCTGTAGTAATGGCTCATAGGGTGGAGGAACAAGCTTCGGTGGGGTTTAAAAGTAAAGGCTATGCAATACTTAGGATTCAAATTAATGCAATCGCGACTCAATGATGCAAGAATAAGATAGAGGCAATAGGTACTATATGTATGAAAGCATGTGGTAGTGCTTGCCTGGCAGCTCAGTTGAAGCAAGGAATGGATCTGGGTAGTGCTCCTGGTTCTCTTGATATATCCCCTGCTCAGCGTCTATTCGAAGAAGAACCAGACAAACAAGGGCCAACATAAATAAAGTGCGCAAGCATATGAATAAAATGCATCAAGCAAACAATCATGCCATGATGAATGATGCACAATTTGCATGGCATTAAGGTAGCATGGCATGGGTGAGGTGTGGAAACAATAACAAAGCATTTTATTGAGTTTTGGGCCCATTTTATTTCCATATTAGTTGCTGTAGTCATTATATTTATATGATGCATGCTTCAAATCAAACCATGGAATGCATATACAGAAAGGTCTCGTCGAGCTAATCATTTTAGACATATCATTTGTTGAATTTGGAGTTATAAAACAAAAGTTATTAATTATTTAAGTCAAAAGGGCAATTTGTTGTAATTTAAATAATCTTGGAATTTTAAATGTTCAAAATATATTTTGGAGGCCATATATGAATTCCTCACATTTTTCTGATTTGAAAACATATATTAATTGTATTATATGAATTTGTATCTTAAAAGTTATTTAAAAACAGAAAATAATTTGAATTTGAAAATAATTTGAAAAGATTTGAATTTAAAACAGAAAACAGACAATACTTTTTATACCCAGGCAGTTCTAGCCACTGACGCTGACGGTGGGTCCAACTGCTGACTGGGACAGACTGCGCGCAGAAAACGTTTTATACCGCGGCTTAAACCAGCTCAAGCGAATGACAAAGTGGACCGTGAGTCTTCGGTCCCACGTGACAGCGAAACCCTGGGTGGACCACGTGGCGTCGCTAGGGGAGCGCGGGTGGAGGTTTACGAAACCTTGGGTGTTTTCTGCAAAACGCACACAGCCGCTGACAGGTGGGGCTCGGGGGACTGCGGGTTAAGCCAAAAAAAGAAACCAGGGGGGTATGCGCAAAAGGGCTTGCCCGGTACTGTTTTTCTTCTCTCTCTCTGCGCCGAGCGACGGGTCGGTGCGCGGCGCGGGCGGGGATCGATCCAGGGACCGAGCGGCACGCGCTGGGGGGCGGAGCCACTGCGCTAGGGCGGGGGTTGGTGACAGAGGAGGTGGCCGTGGCTTAGATAGGGCGGGTTTGGCGCGGGGCGGCTGCAGACAGAAGCACACGGCAGCGCGCAGAGAGCGCTCGACGGAAGGGCCGGCTGATCTAGACGGTGAAGGCGAGGCGGACCATGTCGGGGAGGGAGAGGAGCTCACCGCGAGGCTGTCGGTGGCGGTGGATCGGTTCGGCGAGCAGAGGATCAGCGTCGAGGCAGACGGCCAGAGGATCTAGGGTTTGCGCTGCTCGCTGGTTCGGGTGGCTGTCCGTCTCCTCCTCGCCGCCGCTGTGGTGAAGCGAGGAAGCGCCGTTGATCTCCAGGCCGCTCCACGGACGTCTGCTCGGCTGGATCGGCCGGACGCAGTGGAGGCCGAGGTGCGACGATGGTGTGACGGTGTGGCGATGGAGCGAGAGGGAGAGGGTAGGGCGTCGCTGGGTGGATCTGGGGGTAGCTGGGAGAGGCAGAGAGGGTGGATAGGGACGGGAGAGGGAGGTGGTGCCGTGGGGGAGTGGGGTAGATGGAAAAGGTGGTCTCGGCCACCTTTTTCTCCCTCCTTCCTCACGTGCTCTTCGGGGCAGGGCAGGGCAGGGGTGTGGCTACCAGGTGGGGCCAGAGGGCGAGGCCAAGGACAGGGGCAGGCTCGGGCTAGGGGCAGGGCAGGCAGGGAGAGAGAGAGAGGGAGGGAGGTAGGCTCGGGTTTAGTGTTTAGGGGAGCTTCGGTTTAGGGTTGGTACTAGGGTTGGGGGATAGCTAGGTGGCCAGCTAGGGTTTGGTTAGGTGGCCAAGTGGGGCCAAGCTAGGTGAGAGAGAGGGGGGGCCGAGAGAGAGAGGGGTGGTGGACTTAGGGTTTAGGTGAGAGGGGGGGGTGTGGTTTAGATTAGAGAGAGAGCTAGAGAGAGAGATGGAGTGGTGAACTTTTGGGCAAGATCAAGCATGATGTGCCAAGCTCCCACAAGATTTTGACAAGAAAGAGAGAGAAAAGGAGAAAAAGGGGATGATGGCCTAGATGGATTTGGTGATAGGGTTTTAAGCAAGATCATCATGGATCAAGCCAAAAGAAAGGATAGAAAAAGAGATGATCCACTCCAAAGACCAAATAAAATCCAAATACTAGAAAAGGTGACACTTGCATGGCCCATGCAAAACATTTAATGCCATGTTGATTCTTGTGAAAACAATATTAATACATGGCATTATTATCATGCATTCCCAAAATTGGAGTAAGGCCCAAGCAAAGTAATTTAAGAGAAAGCTCCAAGTGGAGTACATGGAGATGATCACATTGGATTATATTTAGGAATGGCTAGTGTGTATATGCCACTAGATGATTAATAGTCCCAAAAATATCCCAACAGAGTTTCATTCCTTATTAATCCATATGGAAGCTAGGGAAAAAGGGGTCCACTCACAAGGCATGCAAAGGTGGCCATGTGGCTCTCATATATCAACAATGTGAAAACAACATGATACTAAGATGAGAGCATGTGGTAAAAGAATTGGATCCATCCCAACCCACATGAGCTAGAGGTAAAACCAATAAGTGCCAAGCTCATATTTAGTTGGATGGTGGAATTATAAGGTGGTGAAAGAAAGGTGGTGGAGTTAAACAAGAGATATGCCCCCAACTCAACTTGGGCATTTAAACAATAGATCAAGAACCAAATACACTATTAAGAGGCAAATACAATTAACAATGCATATGAGATAAGCACCAAAACAAAAAGGGTTTTATATGATGCTCAAATGCAAGGTGGCATGATGACATGAGCATGATATAATGATGATGCAACAATTATATATATTGAAGTAGCCATTATATTACTAGACCAAGTAGCATTACAATTGTTAGACAATTGGGATGCTACATAGAACATGGTGGTCTAGACCTAACCAAACTTGATGAGATGTTTATTTATGCCATACTATTTGTTCTTTTACTTAGCTAACTCTCATATAGGTATCATAAGAATGGACAACTATAAATGTTTGAATAGGAAGAGGTTCTAGAAAAGATAGATAAGGAATATAAGAACTCTAATAAGTAGAAAATATGATTGTTCTCCTAATAGAGGTCTTCTATTACTAATCCATTTATAAGGTCACGATCCTATAGTCAAGACACTGCTCTGATACCATCCTGTAACACCCTCGTCTGATAAGGCTGAGTTCATGTGTATAGTGCCAATCCCTGGATCGGTTCACTGGCACACACAGTACATATGAATACCAAAGAATTTAACAGTGCATCATAAATAACGAATTGATCCAGAATTTGCAATTATTACAATAATTCTTAGCTCAAGGCTAGCTCAATATCAAGTAGCATACGGAAGCATAAACAATTGATAGGCTCCATCTTCAATTGTGCCACAGGCGAACAACTGTTGAGTGGAGTATCGCAATCTAGTCGATCACTCATAATCGGAATCATAACCTGCAACATAAAACGTAGAAGCCCCGAAGGGTCAATACTTGGAATGTATGGCAAGTAGAGCTATTAAAGGAGACAATAAACCTAGCATCTACATGCATATCTGGCAAGTGGAATTGTGGCTAGCTTGCATTTGCAAATACCTTTGTCCTACTTTCATAAACAGTTTTTGATTTTCTTTGAAAATATCCCAATTAAGTTAACCCATCAACATTAAAGCAATTAGGAAATTAGAATGAGCGAGAAACATGTCATGAACTCAATATCAAGCAACTCAGATGTCCATAACCGAGGACACGGCTAATCGATTAGTTTATACACCCTGCAGGGGTTAGTACACTTTATCCATGTGACTTGGCCAGCCCAGCTTGTACCACCACTCTCATATTGGATGATGATAGGGAGAAGTACAAGAAGGGACCGTTCGGGAAGTAGCTCCCCAAACCCGACACGCACCGGTCCAACCTACCAAAATTCTACATCTCTGGATACGTGGGTTTGAGTTACCACAACCTACTGAGTCCAACCAACCGCCCATTTCATTATTGGCACATGGTTGTACACGTAAGCTACAAAATAAAGAAGCCAATCATTTTCTCTTGATACCTGGGTGCCTTTTCGCAATGATACCACCAAAATTTTCAATCTCATCACACCCAGGGAATTCATTGATTAAGTTGTTTTTAGTTTTCGCAAACCAACATATTTAGAAACAACCTTCACTGATGTAACCCAGCCCTCGTTCATCATAGCATGGCTAAGCACATCTACCAACGGTGGCTCATCTACATGAAAGCCCTACCACATAATAAGACATAGCATAGTGATAGTAATTTCCTACACATGCATCTACAAAATACACGACAATGCATTAAAAATAGTAGGACAACATCATGAACAAAGTAGCATCTAGTTTCCTTGATAGTTGGTGAAGTCGTTCAAACACTCGTTGCAATCACACACGTTGCACACCTCGCAATCTATCGAGTAAACAATTGCATACAACATAAACAATGGCACATAGAGATCAAACAAATGCATGCATGACAATTTAATAAGTCACAATGGTTGTTACTTTAGTTCTCTAAATAATACTAAAGTATATGATGCATGCAAGAGGCCAATTAATGCAATGGAGTACTTGTTATTAATAATTACTTGCCAATATAAGGGTTTTGATAGTTCTGTTGTAACAGCTGTTCTAACTATCAAATTAAATTTGTTTCTTGGGTTTACTGGATAGAGGACGTTAATACGAACCAGTAGTTGTTGGATTCACCCTAATCGGAGTTATAGATCTTTTTGTATGATTTAAATAGTGTTTAATGGGTTTTAAATGATTCATATAGTTTCTGTTGCCTAAAAATCAAACTAAAATTATATCTGAAATATCCACGGAATTGTGATTCCAGGGACATATTACTCGTAATTTTCTGAGCAGTATTCGAATTACTATGATTTTAATACTCTAAATAAGCCATTAATCTATTGATTTAATTGCTGCGAAACTTACAGTATTTTCCTGAGCCATTTGCATATTGATGATCTACATGGAACCAGCTTTCCATCGGTATAACGTTTATATTTTTGTGAGTTACAAATAATTTACTATGAATTTAATGATTTCTAAAGCCATTAAAAATAATTAAATCACTACGGGGTAAATAATCCGCAAAGGCTGGATCCAACCAGATATTATTAATCTACATTATAGTAGCTTCAATTTGATATATTGTTCATATTTTTTAGAGTTATAGATAATTTTCTATAAATTTATTAACCTAAAAGACCATTAAAACTAATTAAGTTACTGCAGTAAACGCATACTCTAAAGGTTGAATCTAATGCCATATTAATATTCTACATGTTTTTATGAATCCATTGATATATTATTTTCTATTTTTGGATCTACGAATCTTTTTATATGATTTTTGCAAATTTACACAATTTTCTGCAAATTAAATTCAATTTCAAATCTACAGGAAATATTCCTTGGGAATATTCTATGCTGACTGGGACACGGGGCTGACCTGGCTTGACAGGTGGCGAGATCCGGTTGGCTCATACCCCTTCGCGGAATTGATCTAATCCTGGCCGTTGGGATGAGATCCAGTGGTTAGGAGAGAAGATTGACCCGATTTTGGCTCAGAATAGACAAGAAATGGATCTGTGTTAGACAGAAAAATCCGTAGGTAAAATTGAAAAACTTAAAACATGAAAGTTGTGAGGAATCATTAGTCCTACCTTCTCACCAAAGGAATTTGGATTTGAATAAACGAGCGCGAGTACATCTTGGATTTACACCGTCATATCTGAAATATTGCGGTGCGAAATTCTCTGGCTGTGGTGGATGAAAAGAGGTGAGGTTTGTCGGGATTGAAAGATTTCGACAAGATCTTCAACTTTTGTTTTTTGGCCGAAGGCAAACGACGAAGTCTAGATGGGTGAATAAACGAAATAAGATTCGGACATGTGTAAATTTGGGATTTCGAGAAGGGAAACTCGTACAGCTGTGGCTGCACGAGTTTATATGGAGATTTAGGATGGTGTAGAGATAGGTCTTGGAGTAGGGAACAAGTAGAAACAAACGGAAGTCGATTTGGAGTTGTAGATTAAAAGTTATAAGAGTTTGAATAGAGATAGGTTTGAGAAAAACTGATTTGCACGCTCTTTAAAGCATCCCATGGATCGATCCCTCTCCTGTATGTGCGTCTGCCTGGTTCGGTCTGCTAGCTGGGCCGCCGGCCCGTTAGTTTGTTTTTTCCTTTTTTTTTCTTTTTCTTTTATTTATTTATTTGTTTCCCTCATATCTTTTGCATACGAACTCCAAATGACATGATTCTTGTTTCTAAAATCGAATAGATCATTGTAGGATCATATTTGTAATCTTTTTACTAGTTTGCAAGTAGTGGATTTATAAATCCTTGTATAAGTCATTTTATTTATGTCTTTATTTGTTTGTACTTATTCTATAACTTTTTCATAATATCTCCAAATAAGCTAAATTTTATTTCTAAAATTTTGTAATATTTATTAGATCTTTTTAGGCTATAATTTAGCAATAATCACTGCCTTAGCAATAGTGGGTTTTTATAAAACCAATTTAATTCCCTTTAGGAACAAAGTGGCTCATACTATTTAGGGTTTTAATACTTTATTTATATTTAGGGATTTTCTTGATGAAAATATGCAACGCAATGCTCGTGAATGTCATGCAAATGCAAAAAAAATTCTAGTCCCAATTTCCCAAATCATGGGATGTGACACCTGACCTTTTCCTCATCGGCGCAGCCAACGGTCACTAAGTCCTTGTCCACTGAACGTATCCAGTCATTGTCTACCATTGGATCAGTGGTTCCCGAGAAATTTGCAGGCCTCAGTCTCAGAAATCTGGTGAGCATGTCGAATGCTGGAGGATTATTCTGATTGTTGTTGTTGTTATTGTTGTTGTTGTTGTTCTGATTCTGATTCTGCATGAACTGTGTCATCATCAGCATCAGTTGAGCTTGAGCTGTCATCAACTGCTGCATCTCGGGAATGACGTTATTGTTGTTGTTTGGGTTGAGGTTGGCACGACGAGGAGGCATCTGTGGTTTCAATAAGGATAAGAATGAGATACTTATAGATGCTTAACTTGCACAATACATCACATAGAAACAATCATAATAAGCAAGCTCAAAATAACATAGAGTTTAAATGACGTAAACAACAGGTTTTGAAAATGCAAACACACAATAACAAGCCATCCACATGTTGGATGGTCATTGTGACTCAATAACCAAAGTATGATAGAAAAATGATAGTCGAGTAGTCTACACTACTCCTCCATGTCGACCTCCAAGTCAACAAGATCAAGACCTACATTCTCCATGGCGGCCTTGTACTCCTCTACACTAGTGGTCAAGGCCTCGATCGTTGCCCTAAGGGCCCTCTTCTGTGAGAGAAGCCTCTCAATCACTCCCTGCTAGTGCTCAAGCTCGAAGTCCTTGGCCTCTAACTCATCCTTCATCTCCCGGATCTTCTTGTTTCTGTCTTGGACTCTTTTCTCCTGATTCTTGAACTTCTTGTCCTGGCTCTCGAATCTGGCCTCCATCTCCTTGACGATCTCGTCTTGCTCTATGAAGAGCTTGTCCTTCTCCCTCAACTGAACCTGGAGCTCGTCATTGCTAAGCATGACGTTGGTCCTATAGGTGTCGAGGTGTCTAATAAGGCCCTCTAGGTCCTGAAGGTATAGACGAACTGGCTGAATCCTCTCTCTAGTAGCGTCATCATACTCTACTGCCTCACCCTGCTCGTCACGTCTCCCGAATGGGTGAAAGTAGAGGCCTCTAATCTCGGTGGAGTGCCTCCCAACCAGGCGTCCAAGTAACTCCTGCATGACTACATCTAAGCCCTTCTCCTTGTCATCATGCATCAGCTTGAAGGTGATGTACTCCGTGGGTGGCTCTGCCTGGCGTCCCGACTGTGTGACTCTGAAGCCCCAAAGGTCCTTCCTCTCAAACTTGGTGAGCTGGAGTGTCGTGATACTAGGAAGTGGAAGGTTGAGCACACTAGTGAGACGATAACCGAAATGAGTTCCCTTGAACTCCTCAGCAGTGCTGATAACAATTCTAGGCATCTATTATATAAGATAGAGAAAGGTTAGAATCAATACAAGTAGAGAAAATCACAAGACAATAAAAACACAAACACACTATCAACAATGAAACATACAAGTCATGGCATACTCAAGTCCAATACAAACATCAAGGTTCAACATAACTTAGACAAATTTTTGCGAGTAGAACGATAAGTGCGGTGGTCCAACTAACGGAGTACGTTACAATTCTCACTCACTAGACAAAATAGCTATTAGGGCATCCTTAATGGCAATCTGTCTAACTTGATCACAAGACTGCCATATTAAGTCTATGATGTCTTCCCTTAGACGTTTATTGGTAGCCCCTAAGTCTTGGGTATGCTTCTTTTCTTATCTAAGGTCATTTTGAGTGTTGAGCATTCTACACTTGATCCTATCACCAAGCTCCTTGATGGCATTCCAAGCTGCATTTCTTGCAAAGTCAAAGAATGTTGTGTGCATTTCAGAGTTGGTGACCATGCAGAACCCTGACTATTTGTGGTTGTCTTCCTTGTTTTTGTACAAGTGCAGTTGCACCCACCAATACTCTTCTCCTTCATCCATCACATGGAATCCCTTGTACACAGTTGTACCATGTATCCCCATGGTAACCATAAGATTCTTGAGTGCTTTGGGAAACTCCGTCTGACACTCCAAAGTCATGGTCATGAGTGGTCCCTTCCTGACGGATTCGTTGATGGAGTTCATCTACAAATAGAGGATGAGAAAGAAGATTATAAAAGTTTACAAGAAGAAAAGACAAGTGTGGAATTTTACAAAGTGTTGAAATTTTCCTTAGTGGTTTCTTAGTCTAATCCAACCTAGGGTCATAATCCTACAGGCAACATAGTGCTCTGATACCATCTATAAGACCCCACCTTTATAAAGGTAAAGGTCCCTCTGATTGCAATGCTAGTCCCTGGATCAAATGCTAGCATCCACGGTTTAAGATGAAGTACACAGATACAAAGGTCTTTTATTATATCCTCATTCCAGAGATAACATAGTCTTTTACAACTCCATATCCATAGGCTATTACAAGAGTTCAACTTAACAAAATAAAGTAAAGTCTTCATCTTCATGTGCCACAGGCAAACATGTTGAGTGTAGACTCATAACCCTAATCCTCATCAGAGTAACCTGCAACATCACAAGTTATAGCCAGAGTGGGTCAATACATTGGAATAGTATTGGCAAGTGATACCTTAGTAGAATAATAGTTTCTAGCTTCTATATGAATTTGGCTAAGTGTAGCTTAGGCTTGCTTTGCTCAAAATATGTTTTGCCTATCAGTTGAAAACACTAAGTTTTTGTTTGACAAAAACTCCCAAGGAACCACCAATAGACATTAGTGAACCTTTACCCTTGTTCAACCACAAGTTTTTAACTTAGAAATTGGGATGAGGAGATCCTTGATAGCTTCAATGTCTTGATGCTCAAATTGTCCATTGTCGGGGACACGGATAAGTACTTAAATTTTTCCTTCTCGAGAGATGGTGAACTTTCCCCACAAGACTCGACATGCATCGAGACGAGACCTTTCAAAAGCCTTCCCTTAGACCAAATGGACGCGTTCCAATCCTTTCACTCTACCACCAACTATCTATCTGGTTAAGTTATTGCAACCTATATGATCAAGGAAGAGCCCTTTTGCCATGTGGTTGCACTAGAAGCTTCTAAACACTAAATATCTAAAATCCCTTTGTTCTTGGGTGGCTTTCCACAAGTGTGATATACAAGGTAGACCATAGATATGGGCCTTGTGTAACCACTCAACATAACCCAAACATACCATTCCACCTAGGTGATCCATTCACTTAGTTGGTTTATTAAGAAAAAACACAAGTCAAAGACTTAACAATATTTTCCATAGCATGTATGTAATCCACCCTTGTTTGATACTAGCTAGGCTAAGCATGGAAATATAACAAGTATCTTAACTTAGAGAAAATTCTACAAAGACTACAACTACTAGGATTTCCCATAGCATAGCATATAGATACTTAGTAAAAATATCATGCATGCCCTATACAAAATATCACTAGTGCAAAGTCAAAATATTGGGACAAAAACATGAAGCACCACTTTCCTTGGTAGTTGGGGGAGTAGCAACAATCCTCACAATCACCACTAGCACAAAAATCTACACATAAAATGATAGCACCAAATTTACATTCAAATTAATCAAACAAAAATATATGAATGCATGCAAATGCCATGTGATGATTTTTCTTAGACTAAACAAGACAAGTAAACAGTACTAAACACAAAACTAAAATTTTATAGACTAAATAGACTTAAATTAGTCTTTAAAACATTTTCTAAATATTTTTTATACTCAAAATAAGCCTACAAAAGTCTCTGCAAAAAATTCTATTTTTACAGAAACAAAATACAAAACTAATCTCATAGATGTGTAGGATTTAATTTTGTGAATCCATTGATATATTATTTCCATTTTTTGGATAAACATAACAAAAGTTATGAATTTCACAAGTTTAAACATTCAAAATTCTTTTCTGGATTTTAATTAAACAGAGCACCTACATGTGGCATGCTCTGATTGGGCGGTACCGCTTCGCGCGGGATCACGCCTCCGTGTTGTTGGATCTAATAAGATCCAATGCACCAGATCCAATCGTACCCCTTCACGATTCGTTCTAACCTTGACCGCTGGATCTAGATCTAGCGGATCTCATCTGCTTGACTATCTGAATGGCAAGAATGGCGGCAATGGCGGCGACTTGCTTTGGCGATGCTCCGGTGATGCTAGTGTATAAGGGGAAGGGCGTAGGGCATAACCGAGGTCGCAGCGACGGCGCGGTTGCAGTGGAGGTCACAGGCGAGGGCGGGGCGCTCGGTTTCGGCGGCTATTCCTCACCGGAGTTGCTCCTAGCGACGGTGGTTCGCGGGCGTAGACGGAGGTGAACCTACAGGGCACCAGCAAAGATTTGGAGGGCATCAGTGGATGCGTACGAGGGTGGTGAACAAGATAGTAAGAACCAGAGAGCAAGGGGGGTCGAGGCTCATCGGGATTGGTCGCCAGAGAGGTTCGGTACTGCGGCGGTGTGAGCTCAAGTGTGGGCAGCCTGGTGGCGCTTAGACGGTGGCGAGTGAGGGGAAAGATGCGGGGGAGGAAGGCGTTTAAGTAGGCAGGGTTGGGTGTGGGAATTACTGGTTCAATCAATCGAATTGATTCGAAATCAATCGGCGAGGTAACGGGCGGCGACGGCGAGGTCTGCGGGCGCTGATCGAGGATGAATGGGTGACGTGGAGAAGGGGTCCACCGGTCAGTGAGGGGGTGCGAGCGCGCGGGGTAAAAAACAGAGGGGGAGAGGGGGTTTCCCGGGTGGGCTAGGTGGGCTGTTAGTTGGGCCGCGGGCTGGGTTCGGCTAGATAGGTGGCGCCTGTTATTTTTTTCCCTTTTTCTCTTTTTCTTTTATGTTTTGATTTTCTAGAATGAATTTGAATGGCTAATTCAAATCTGTTTGAATTCAAATTATCTCCAGACTTTTGTACTGTGTTTCTAGTGTCCAAAAGTGTGTCAAACACATGTTTACACTCAAAAACACTTTTTTCCTTTCAATTAAAAAATAAAACCATGCCTCTTATATAATATAAAAAGAGGGGTTTAAATATGGTTTTGCTTAGGGTTTTAGCTTTGAAATTTTGTAGAAGCTTTGCATTCAACTTTAGAACATTTCTGATCAAACCAAAGCATTCTCATACTTTGTGAGTAAAATAAAACCATTGCCTTTCTTACATAAAATAATAGGCATTACAAATGGTTTCTTATTTGAAATCTTGTTTGAAATGACCAGATGTTATGAATGCATGAATGATATGCCAACTATTGAAATCAAGATTTTTGGGATGTTACAGAAAGTATGCAACATTTACCATGGAGCTAAAGCCACAAGATTCTCAATACATGGACTTCAATATCAAGCTCTAAAGGATGAGCTAGATTATAGAACCCATGTGATAGCAAATTATCAGACGACAATTGCACCTATATCATTTGTTGGCAACAAATCACAAGTGAATCCTTGTTAGGAAACATTTAGGAGGATATAGAAGTTTTGTTGGACTTCTTATCTTCAGTGAACAAATTGAAGGGTTCGCATCATAGAAAACAAAAAATTTCCTATGATGGAAACAAAGCACCAAGATCTATCTATCTAGATAGAAGCAACGGGTGGATATACATCCATAGAATACATACTCTCGAAGACCGTATAGCATTAACGATATTGTACTCGTGGATGATGTAATCGAACGCTTGCCGATCTCAAGATCGTGATGAAGTCCATCTGGTCTAGCCGGTCCAGCACCATCACGTTCAGCACCGCAAAGTAGTGGTTTATCCGTGATCGCACACACATCCGGGTACCCCGACAACCTCCGCACCCTCGCTCCAGCGAAGAAGTGGAAGCAACAAATCCTTCTAGAAAAAGCCACCGGGAACATGTATCTCGCTGATCCGAGACCATGGGGGAATTCTAAAGGAGGAGAGAGATCCTTTGCGAGGAGGCGTGAGATGAGAGGATGGAGTGGGGTGCCTTTTATAGGGAGAGGGGGGCATCCCCCTCCCATGGAATGGCAGCCATAGAGGTGCCCCCACCTCTTCCACATTCATGTGGGTGGAGCTCCCACTCACATAAATAGCTACCCACTCAAAATTCCACTCACCTCCATTAAATTTCCACCAAATTTAATGTAATCTCTCATTAAATAAAACTATTTTATTCATTTATTCAGAATTTTGTTAATTACTTTAATTAACAAACATTCACATGAAGAACCAGTTTCAACAATTTCAACCGAAATAGTTTTGGTGTCTAGTGAAATAAATTCCTGCGCTTTCCTTTTTCTTTCTCTAGCATATTATTTGCTCCAAATGGTGTCGGCATCCCTTAAGTGTGTCACCCTACGGTTCGCGAATAATGCAGACATGATCGAGACCCCTCTCCGATCAATAATCAACAGCGGGACCTGGAGATCCGTACTGACTCCCACATATTCAACGATGACTTCTGTGATCGTGTGAACCTTATACGCATGTAACTCAATCCCTTTGTCTGATGATATATTACATGTACGAGATTCAATCATCGGTATCCCCATACCTTGTTTGATCTCATTACCGATATGTACTCTTTTCTCGTTCCCCTGATATAACATTCTAGTGATGAAATCACTTGCTTGCAAGCTAATTAATGTGATATCACCGAGAGGGCTCAGAGTATATCTCTCCGTCATCGGATGGACAAATTCCACTCTTGATCCATGAGCCTCAACATAACACCTTCGTAGCACTGAACCCATCTTTATAGTCACCCTGTTACGGTGTGACGTTTGATGTTATCAAGATACTTTTCCGGTGTTAGTGATTGACATGATCTCATGGTCTAAGGACTAAGATTACTTCGTATGATGTTATAGCAATATAAACACAATGACCTTGATTGTAATGCTATACTTCAGATGAATGTTCATCACACCATTCCAATAATGTTGTGACCTCGTTATTAACAACATCCAATGTCCATGATCAGGAAACCTTTGATCATCTTGTTAATCAACGAGCTAGTTTATAAGAGAGGCATAACTAGGAACTTTCTTTTTTGTTTATTAAACAAACATGTATTAACGTTTCCATATTAATACAATTATAGCATGCAAAATAAACATTTATCATAAATAAGGAATACGATAATAACCACTTTATTATTGCCTCTCGGGCATATTCCCTTCAGTGTCCCACTTGCACTAGAGACAATAATCTAGTTAGAAAACTTTGTGTATTGAACACCTATGGCTTTCTGGTGTTCCATATACGCGATTGCAAGTGGTTAACATAATCTACGGATCTGACGCTTTCAGGTCCTTGTGTATTTGCATGTCTTTGCGTCTTCATGCATCACTCATTCTCCAATGAGATGGCATTGTATAAATTTGGTCTTTTGGTGAGACCTTTAGTTCCTTGGGGTTAAATCATGTCGATACTATTGTCGTATAATATATCTTTAGTGTTATCCCGTTGCAAACCACACCTTAGTTTGATAACAAACTACTTGACACAAATGCCCTCCTTTGCTGCTACTATAGCAGTCATATACTTAGCCTTATGTTGTAGTATCCGTCACAATTTCTTAACTTTGGATTTCATCCAAATCCATCATGGAAACTCCTTTCCATTTCATTGTGCCACCCATAGTTTAAATTGAGATAAACTTAATTTGTATCTTGTGACAAAAATAGTATCAATGTAACGCTTTACAATGAACTATTTGTAATTGTTTGTCACCTCTACACAAATATATTCTTAGTTCTTCCAAAATATCATAAGTATATCCTTACTATTGTCCAATGATCATTTTATGATTCATTCTGGTATATGCTCATAACACTTAGAGCATAGGATATATCTGGATGTGTACATATCATGGTATGATTGATCAAAATATTCTTGTGATTTTACTCATCAAGTGTCAAAGCACTTGAATCTTGTTTCACTTATCAAGTGTCAATACACTTGAATCTTGATTCAATTCTTTTCCATGTGACAAGAACCGTTTCTCGTCATTTCTATATTGAACTCCTTCAATATCTCATATATGTACGTTTGGCACAACTATATTAGCGTCACAGTCTATCCACTATAGACATTCCTGCTAAATATTCGGGTTTTGCCTAAGTCTTTCATCAAAATGAAATTCTTAACCTTTGTCAATAAAAGATACATTATTTCCAATCAACAAGATATCCTCCACATAATGTATTAGAAATATGTCTTAGCGCTCCCACTTAATTTCTTGCAAATGCAAGCATCTTTATCGTCTCGTGATGAAAAATCCTTTTCATCACGGTGAAGATTCCAACTCCGCGATGCTTACTTCAACCATTGAAGTTTGCATGCCTTTTAGCATCCTTTGAATTAACAAAACCCTTTGGACCGTGTCATGCACACGTCCTAGGTAACCATTCTATTAGAAGAACTTTGTTTGTTTTATTCATCTACCATACACCAAATTATATGTAGTGGTTGCTACTTTAATCCGTCCAGACTAAATATCGCTATGAAAGATCAAATCTTGTCATAGTCAACTCCTTGAACATTGTCATAAAATACTTTACGACATGTCGACTATTTCATAGATGTGAAACATCCATGTTCTTTTTATAGATCCAAATACGACCGATAGGTTTTTACACCTTTCCGGAGGGTCTTCCAAGTTCAAAACTTGATTTGTCGTGTATGGAACTATCACGGATTTTATGGCTTCAAGCCATTTGACAGATTCAGGGCCGATCATTGCTTCTTTGCATGTAGTCGGTTCATCATTGTCAAACAATAATGATTTACTCTCAAATCTCAACATTTCATTATTTATCTGACCTACTTGGTTCAATAGGAACTTAGACTTCCGTGACCGCAACCTTTGAGGCACGTGATGCATGCCAGCCTCGAACATTTTCTTCCTGCCAAGCAACTCAGCACATATAGCTAAGGTTCGTTAACCTTATTAAAGTTCTATTGTCCTCCCACTTAACCTTTTATAAAAACTTCTTTTTCAAGAAACTTGATGTTTCAAGGGACAAACCCTTTTGTCCTTGGTGTTATGGAGGAATACCCAATGGTTATTCGAAATAACCTACAAAGACATGCTCATCCGACTTTGGTTGTAAACATCTTACTTATGCTTAGCATACTAAAATTTAAGAAATGACAATTTGGGTTTTTACCCAAAACCATAACTTCCATGGTGTCATTTCAACGGATCAATATGGAGCTCTTTTCAGTGTAAAAGCGGTAGTATCTAAAGCTTTTAATCTTTAAAAACATAATGGTAGTTTTATAAATAACACCTTTGATCCAACCATGTCAAACAAGGTTTCATTACAAATCTCAAACACTCCATACTCCTATGGTGTTTCGGGAGATGTAAATCTAGGTGTTTTGCTAAACTTGCAACTCAAATAAATCCCTTTATGATAAAATCGTAATTCATTTATTTTCTTGTTACACTTGTAACTAAAATAAATCCCTTTATGATAAAATCATAAATCATTTATTTTCTTATTACAATGATTTTCCACTTCATCTTGAAAGTCTTTGAAACGTTTTCAAATATTTCATACATCTTTCTCATTAAGTGAATATTCACTCAAATTTCCGAAGAAAGCATATGAAGTTGAAGTCCATTGCTTACGACTACACATAATGGACTACATACATCGATATGTATAAATTCCAATAATTTAGTCATTCGTTCTTCTTTGGCCTTTGAACGAAGTTTTAATTATCTCGATGAAAGTCTCATAAGCGTCATTTGATCAAATCAAAGACTCCAAAAATCCATGAAAATGGAGTTTCTTCATGTTTTCTTTCGAATATAATTTAAACGGCGATGTCACTTCGTAAGTGATCTTCCAATCATCTGTCTTGCGACATTTTAACATTAGCTTTATGGATGTGATTTCTTTAACTAGATTTTTAAATCATCCATCTTATATGAAATACGGTAATTATTTGAACAACCTTTGTTCTCATAATAGCTAATTTAAATAACAATTATTAAAAAAAATCTTAAAGTGAAGCTTTGATGTCAACGAGAAATACAAACAACGGCTTGTTGTTTTCGATGAACATCATCACATATTCTCTTGCTAGTTACTTAGGCCATTGTAGTTCATGAATTGCGCCGTTCTGTATGAAATTTCATACGAACTAATTCGGTATCCAATACCCAAGAACCACATTGTTTAACAAGCAAAGAATACAACCATAACATGTATATCATCTATATACCCAAATTGGATATTTCCAATCTTATCTTTTCTGCCAAATATATTTTATAGATTTTATTTCAGCATTTCCTTTTAAAAGAATCTATCAACATCAAAAGTGGCGCCATATACATGACACATAGTCCAAAGCGTGTATATTCAAATAATAATACCTTTGGACTTGCACTTTGAAGTAGATCACCATCATCAAATGATCGGCATTCTTTCAAAATCCATTCTTTAGTAATCTTTTAGTGTAGCAAACACTTTACATACATCTTATATTCATCCTTATCATGAAGACTTTCATGATCAAGCTATTGTAGCTTATAAAGGCGAATCGTGAGTATAACATTACTTTCCAAAACCCTTTTTGGATTATTAGGATGTCTAGCATCTCCAACCTTTGCAAATTCTCATCCAATATGAGAACATATATTATATTCTATCATATTGCAACCAAAACATTGTTTTAGATATCGTTATATCTGCCACACATGATGGTTTATGAAACAATTCCTTCAGCTCCTAGATAAACTTGATATTAAAACAATCAAGAATCATGGAGGCAAACATGATACTTAAGATACTAACACTGGAATTGTTACTCTCGATTTAATACTAATTATCAAATTTCACAGAGTAAACAGAGTTTGCTGAAAGTTTGCAATAGGACTTTAAACTTTAGATTGACACTCAACACAATACGATACCAGTTCGTAAAGTATATATCCAGAATTCTATAGTTCTATTATCTCAATTACAATTATGCATAAGGTGGTGAACGAATGCCAATGACTACAACAAATTATGCAAATTCACTTTGATTTAATTTATGATAAATTTAGTTCTACTAATACAAATTAGAAATGAACTCCCACTCAAAAAAACAAAATCCCTCGTGTCTTTTTGGTGATTACATGAACCAAATCCACTACACCAAGTCCGATCATCATGTGAGTCGGTGTTGCTTCAAAGGCAAGCATCAAATGGGCATCATATCTTTCATATGACTCATGCTTAACCTTTTGGTCCATGTTACGAGGCCATGTCTATACATTCTAGGCTCGCCAAGTAAGAACCTTAGTATTCGCGTGTTTAACTGTCTTACACCCGAAATATGATCGTGGATCCAAGAACACCCGATCATCACGTGATGTCTTGGAGCGACAAAACATAATCAGTGCATACTTAAGGGAGAACAAATTTTTATCTTGATATCTAAATGAGGGATCATCTTATTATGCTAATAAAACGCTAAACAAGCAATATAAGATGCAATCAAACATCACATGTGAATAATTGAAATGATATGGTTCTTGCACTTGATCTCCATCATGTGCATCATGGTATGATCACTATAATACCTCTATGTGTAAGGCCATGGTCTATGGAACTTACACATTATGTGTGTTGTAAGAGTATCGACTTATACTGCTACTTACAACATCACCATATCATGACACTAGCCCAGCAACAATCTAAACTAGACGCCTTTAATTTATTTATTGCAAGTTTTATGTGGCTTAGGGCTCTCGAAGATAGAACCGTTCTTACCTACGAACATGAACCAAAACGAGGATAACCAAATTGTTGACAACTCATTGCAAATTAGATATTGACTATAGTAGGAGAGACAGACACCCGCTAGCCACTTATGCAAAACTAGTTGCATGTCAAGCGTGGAACAGGTCTCATGTGCGAGGACATGTAAAGTTTGTCCGGGCCGCTTCATCCCACTATGCCACCAATATCCAAAGTAAAACTAAGAAGCAATAAAATGATCATCATCACCCACATACTCATATGTGTACTACCCATGCAAAGCATCTACGCATAGATCCGGCTCTGATACCACTAATGGTCCCGCAACATAGAAAACAAAAAAAATCCTACGATGAGAACAAAACACCAAGATCTATCTACTAGATACAAGCAACGGGCAGATATACATCCATAGAATACATAACCTCAAAGACCATATAGCATTAACAAGGTTGTACTCGTGGATGATGTAGTCGAATGCTTGTCGATCTCAAGATCGTGATGAAGTCCATCTGGTCCAGCCGCTCCAGCACCATCACGTCCAGCACCGCAAAGCAGTGGTGCATCCATGATCGCACATACGTCCGGGTACCCCGACAAACTCTGTGCCCTCGCTCCAGCGAAGAAGCGTAAGCACCAAATCCTTCCAGAAAAAGCAACCGGGAACATGTATCTCGCTGATCCGAGACCATGGGGGAATTCTAAAGGGGGGAGAGAGATCCTTCGCGAGGAGGTGTGGGATCGGAGTGGGTTCCTTTTATAGGAAGAGGGGGGAAGCCCCCTCCCATGGAGTGGCAGCCATGGAGGTGTCCCCACCTCTTCCACATTCATGTGGGTGGAGCTCCCACTCACATAAATAGCCACCCACTCAAAATTCCACTCACCTCCATTAAATTTCCACCAAATTTAATGTAATCTCTCATTAAATAAAACTCTTTTATTTATTTATTCATAATTTTGTTAATTACTTTAATTAACAAACATTGACATAAAACCCCTTGATAGTATTCAATTTCACATGCAGAACCAGTTTTAGCAATTTCAACCGAAACAGTTTCAGTGTCTAGTGAAATAAATTCCTGCCCTTTCCTTTTTCTTTCTCTGGCATATTATTTGCTCCAAATGGTGTCGTTATCCCTTAAGTGTGTCACCCTAAGGTTCGTGAATAATGTAGACATGATCAAGACCCCTCTCCGAACTATAATCAACAGCGAGACCTGGAGATCCGTACAGACTCCCACATATTCAACGATGACTTCTATGATCGTGTGAACCTTATACGCATGTAACTCAATCCCTTTATCTCGTGATATATTACACGTCCGAGATTCGATCATCGGTATCCCCATACCTAGTTTGATCTTGTTACCGACATGTACTCTTTTCTTGTTCCCGTGATATAACATTCTAGTCATCAAATCACTTGCTTGCAAGCTAATTAATGTGATAACACTGAGAGGGCCCAGAGTATATCTCTCCATCATCGGGATGGACAAATTCCACTCTTGATCCATGAGCCTCAACATAACACCTTCGTAGCACTGAACCCATCTTTATAGTCATCTTGTTATGGTGTGACGTTTGATGTTATCAAGATACTTTTCCGGTGTTAGTGATTGACATGATCTCATGGTATAAGGACTAAGATTACATCGTATGATGTTATAGCAATATAAAAAAATGACATTGATCGTAATGCTATACTTCGGATGAATGTTCATCACACCATTCCAATAATTTTGTGACCTTGTTATTAACAATATCCAATGTCCATGATCAGGAAACCTTTGATCATCTTGTTAATCAACGAGCTAGTTTATAAGAGAGGCATAACTAGGAACTTCCTTTTTTGTTTATTAAACACACATGTATTAACGTTTCTTTATTAATACAATTATAGCATGCAAAATAAACATTTATCATAAATAAGTAATACGATAATAACCACTTTATTATTGCCTCTCGGGCACATTCCCTTCACAAATCAATCAGTGGCTTGGTGTGCTTGGAGGATCTTTTCAAGATGTGAAGGTATCATCCTACCATATCAAAAGTTCTTCGCACATGCTTGACTAACTTGAAATGATTCCCGAGGATATAAAGACAACTCTACTCGAATCTGTTGGAGATATGCCCTAGAGGCAATAATAAAAGTGGTTATTATTATATCTTTGTGTTTATGATAAATGTTTACATTCATGCTATAATAGTATTAAACGGAAACATTAATACTTGTGTGATTTGTAAACTAAATTAGAGTCCCTGGTAAAGCCTCTTTATAATACTAGCTTGTTGATTAATAGATGATCGTGGTTTCTCGATCATGAACATTGAGATATTATTAATAACAAGATCATATCATTAGGAGAATGGTATGATGGAAATACTCCTATAGATAAGCGTAGCATAAAGATCAAGTCATTTTAATAGTTTGTTTGCTATAAGCTTTCTGATACATAGTAACCTAATTCCTTCGACCATGAGATCATGCTAATCACCATCACAGGAAGGATGCTTTAATGACATCAAACACCACACCGTAACTGGTTGGCTATAAAGGTGGCATTGTGTGTTAGGAAAGAATGGATTGAGGCACATGGATCAAGAATGGGATTTGTCCATCCATATGACGTATAGATATACTCTAGGCCTTCTCGGTGGAATGTCATCCAATTAGCTTGCAAGCATGTGACTAGCTCAAAGGGATCACATATCACGGGAACGAGAAAAGAGTACTTATCAGTAACGAGGTTGAAATAGGTATGCAGAGATACCGATGATCAAAACCTCGGATAAGTAAACTATCGTGAGACAAAGGGAAATTGGTATCGTATGTAATTGGTTCATTCGGTCGCAAAGTAATCGTAGAAATATGTGGGAACCATATGAATTTCCAGATTCCTCTATTGGTTATTGATCGGAGAAGTGTCTCGATCATGTCCACATAATTCACGAACCGTAGGGAGACACACTTAAGGATTCGATGTTGTTTAGTAGATATGGAATGATAGTAGGGATACCGAATGTTGTTCAGAGTCTCGGATTTGATCTGGGATATCACGAGGAGATCCAGAATGGTCCGGAGAATAAGATTCATATAAGGAAAGTCTGATTTTGGAGTACGGGAAAGTTTTCGATGGTTTCATCGGAGAGGTTCTAGAAGGGTCTAGAAGGTTCACCGGACTGGAAGGGGAATGGTCCATGAATGTGTCATGGATATGTGGAATGATTGGATCATATCCAAGGTCACTTGGTGTTGGCATTTGCAAGAGAGAAATAAAGCTCTAAATTGAAAGTCAAACGGGAAGTTTGAAAAGTCAAACTGGAACAATGGTTTCCTAGTGGGAGAAGAAACAAGTCCTTCTCTCAATCCAACTTGGGTTTGGGTTTGGATTCAAACACACCCCTCCCAAGGCTGCCCCTCCCTCTCATAAATAGAGCGGGAGGGCTGCCCCAACACCACAAGCCCTTTCCCCTCTCCACCCGAGCTGCCGTCACCGACCCGGTGCCTCCAGCGCGGCCGCCGCGCGCCGCCGCCGCCGGTCTGTCGCTGCCGCCCTAGCCGCCGCCGACACCTCCTCCTCCCGGACTTCTAAACCCTAGATCTTCGGGAAACCCTAATCCACCATAACACGCACCGGCTTAGGCGAAGCCCTGCAGGATCTTCCGTCTACTTCCGACACCACGCCGTCGTGCTGCCGGAATCACGAGGGGAGAACTACAACCTCCGCTGCCTGCTGGAACAAGGGAGAGGAAGTTATTTATCGAGTACCGAACGTGTGTCCGACTACGGAAGCGGTGCCGGAACGCAGCGCCGGAATGATCGTCTACACGATCTTGAGATCGACAAGTGTACGACTACATCACCCACGAGAATCTGCTCTCGTTAACCGCTTTGGAATCTTAGAGGGTGAGTGATTCTATCGACTCGTTGCTACAATCTAGTAGATAGATCTTGGCTTCTTTGTGTGCATGCGGTAGAAATTTTTTGTTTTCCATGCTATGAACCCCTATAGTGGTATCAGAGCCGTGTCTATATGTAGATCTGTTACACGAGTAGAACACAATGGTCATTATGGGCGGTGGTGCTTTTATTATCAATTGCTTTTTGTGTACTTTGCATCTTGCAGTATGATGGGATGAAGCGGCCCGGGCTAACCTTACATGACATCATTCATGAGACTTTCTCCACGCTCAACATGCAACTTGTATTGCATAAGTGGCTTTGCGGGTGTCTGTCTCTCCCATCATAGTATAGATTCAATTTACAACGGGCACTTGATAGTTCAAACAACAACGTTGTGGTTCTTGTTCGTAAGTTAGAATGACACTTATTGAAAGCCCCAAACCACGTAAAATATGCAAAGAAAAATAGAGGCGTCTAACTTTGTTTTGCAGGGGTGTGCTGTGATATGATATGGCTATGATTGTGATTATATATGATGTATGCAATGTTCCTTATGGTAAGTTGGCAACCGGCAGGAGCCATATGGTTGTTTTTTAAATTCCGTTAAGACCTGTGTGTCTATTCAAAGTAGTTGTAATAGTTGAAGCTGGTGGACGACAACCATGAAATGACGCCATTGACCTTGATGCCATACCGGTGATTATGGAGATCATGTTTGTGCTCGAAGATGGAGATCGGAAGCACACGAAGAAAGGCCATATCATATCACATATTATGAATTGCATGTGATGTTAATCCTTTGTGCATCTTGTATTGCTTAGTTTGCGATGGTAGCTTTATAAGATGATCCCTCAAGCACAAAAATTTCAAGTTTTAAAGTGTTCATCCTTAGTAAGCACCGTTGCTAAAGCTCGTTGTTTCGAAGCACCACGTGATGATCGGGTGTGTTAGATTCTGCGAGTGTATACAATGTGAGCAAGCCAGATTTTCTCATGCGGAAGATAAGGTTTGATCTTGATGAGCCTAGCATGTACAGACATGATCTCAAAACACGGATCACCGAAAGGTAAAGCATGAGTCATATAGTAGATATGATGAACATGTTGATTGTTTGTTGTTGAAACTACATCAAGTCTCGCGATGATCGGTTTTGATGTGGTGGATTTGGTTCGTGTGATCACTAAAAAAATATGAGGGATATTGTTTTGAGTGGGAGTTCACCTAGATTAATTTAACTATTAATTAGAACTCAATTTGTCATAAACTTAGTCTAAACTATTGCAAATATGTTGTAGATGAATGGCGGCCCCTACCATCAATTTTAATGCGTTCCTAGAGAAAGAAAAGTTGAAAAACAATGGAAGCAACTTCGCGGATTGGTTCCGCAATTTGAGGATTGTCCTCAATGCTGGTAATTTGACCTATGTGCTGGATGCACCGCTGGGTGACCCGCCTGCAGCTAATGCTACCGATGAGGTAAAGAATGTTTTCCTCGCTCGGAAGAATCAGTACTCCATAGTTCAGTGTGCTATCTTATATGGTTTGGAATCGGATATTCAGAAAAGGTTTGAGAACCATGACCCACATGATATTGTCCGTGAACTCAAAATGATATTTGAGGCTCACGCGGCAGTTGAGAGTTATGAGGCTTCTGAAAAGTTCTTTAACTGCAAGATGGAAGAGGGATTTGATGACATCAAACACCACATCGTAACTGGGTGGCTATAATGGTGGCATTGAATGTTCGGAAAGTATGGGTTGAGGCACATGGATCAAGAGTGGGATTTGTCTATCCATATGACGGATAGATATACTCTGGGCCTTCTCAGTGGAATGTCATCCAATTAGCTTGCAAGCATGTGACTGGCTCACAAGGGATCACATTTCACGGGAACGAGAAAAGAGTACTTATCGGTAACGAGGTTGAACTAGGTATGCAGAGATACCGATGATCAAAACCTCAGATAAGTAAACTATCATGAGAAAAAGGGAAATTGGTATCGTATGTAAGTGGTTCATTCGGTCGCAAAGTAATCGTAGAAATATGTGGGAACCATATGAATTTCTAGATTCCTCTATTGGTTATTGATCAGAGAAGTGTCTCGATCATGTCCACATAATTCACGAACCGTAGGGAGACACACTTAAGGATTCGATGTTGTTTAGTAGATATGTAATTATAGTAGGGATACCAAATGTTGTTTGGAGTCTCGGATTGGATCCGGGATATGACGAGGAGATCCGGAATGGTCCGAAGAATGAGATTCAAATAAGGAAAGTCCGATTTCAGAGTTCGGGAAAGTTTCCGATGGTTTCATCGGAGAGGTTCTAGAAGGGTCTAGAAGGTTCACCAGACCGGAAGGGGAATGGTCCATGAATGTGTCATGGATATGTGGAATGATTGGATCATATCCAAGGTCACTTGGTGTTGGCATTTGCAAGAGAGAAATAAAGCTCTAAATTGAAAGTCAAACGGGAATTTTGAAAAGTCAAACTGGAACTATGGTTTCCTAGTGGGAGAAGAAACAAGTCCTTCTCTCAATCCAACTTGGGTTTGGGTTTGGATTCAAACCCACCCCTCCCAAGGTTGCCCCTCCTTCTCATAAATAGAGGGGGAGGGCTGCCCCAACACCACAAGCCCTTGCCCCTCTCCACCCGAGTCGCCGCCATCCGCCTTGCGCCGCCGCGTCGCCGCCGCCTCGCGCCGCCGCCGGTCCATCGCCGCCGCCCTAGCCGCCGCCGACACCTCCTACTACTCCCGGACTTCTAAACCCTAGATCTCCGGGAAACCCTAATCCACCATAACTCGCACCGGCTTAGGCGAAGCCCTGCGGGATCTTCCCTCTACTTCCGACACCACGCCGTCGTGCTGCTGGAATCGCGAGGGGAGAACTACAACCTCCGCTGCCTGCTGGAACAAGGGAGAGGAAGGTCTTCATCGAGTACCGAATGTTTGACCGACTGCGGAAGCGCTGCCGGAATGCAGCGCCGGAAGGATCGTCTACGCGATCTTGAGATCGGCAAGTGTATGAGTACATGACCCACGAGAATCTGCTCTCGTTAACCTCTTTGGAATCTTCGAGGGTGAGTGCTTCTATCGACTCATTGCTACAATCTAGTAGATAGATCTTGGCTTGTTTGTGTGCATGCGGTTGTAATTTTTTGTTTTCCATGCTACGAACCCCTACAGAATCCACGGCAACATCTTTCAACATTTGCACTTTATTCGGAGAAGGTTACTCCTAACATCCAGAACACATACTTCGAGATAACACAAGGATGGTTCTCAAAATTTTCCAACATTAATGCCAACTGTTCCATACGAATCTGATATAACATGGAGAAGTGAAGAATGTCATTGATGGTCTCAATAACAAACTTATTTGTACACTCAAATGATACAGACTCAAATGTTGTATGAACAAGGAAGAAATACTGGTCAGGCCATTGGACATTAAGATGTACTTAAGTGAGACATCACAAATATATACACCATCAGGATAGTCCTTGGAATTGAGTTTGATTTGATGATTTCCCAAATCAAATCAAAGGCATGGAAAGATAAGATATTCACAAAGGAGATACTATGTTGCTTCAGCACGAACAAAACTAAATATCCCTTTAAGGAGGAACAGAGTTGGATAGAACTTTTGTCTTACAACTCTCCAAGTTGTTGTTTAAGCTCAACCAACTTGTTCAGGGGTATCCAGTATGGATCCTTGGAGAAAGAGAAGTTCAGAGAACTTGCTTGCTCAAGAACTTGACAACATGGTCATGTGGCAACATGGTGATACTCCTGGTAAACATCTAGAATATCACGAACCACCGATATGTCACTTAGTTCGATAGGAATCTTGCTTGGTAAGGCAAGAGGACACATCCTCAGAGCTTCGGCACGAGCCTAACTCGTTGGCCGAAGAGAGTACAATAGAATAACGGACTTGGTAGCACAATCAAACATTTCTTAGTGATAGGGTTAACCATCATGCTAAGAATGATACAAATGTCCTTTGAGTTCAAAGCAATGACAATTGCTAAGAATCTCTGATGGTCACATCATTGCGCACACGCAACATTTCCGAGCATGGATAGCTCAATAGAAGGGTGGGTAAAAATGTGTGAGAGCATCACGTCATTAAGAGGGTCATGGTACTTAACACAACCTCTTGATATTAAAGGGTGTGATACTTCAGGGTAGAATAGAATGTAAGCTAATCAACGCTTATTGATATGTGGATTAGAACACTTTGACCTGGTCCTAGAAATGACGATGTACATGAGTTTGTTTCTCCTGACATCCTGAACTGGTTTGTCATGATGGACCACAAGAGTAGTGTAACATCCTAGCATTTAGGAACCAACGAAGGGTAGATTTAGGAATCTGTGATATTGCATGCATTCATCTGTGATATTGCATGTATATGGACTTGAAAGAACTATTCTGGTGGAATAACATGAAAAGGGACATTTCTAAATATGTATCAGAATGCCATACTTGCCAAAGGGTGAAGGCTGAACATCAAAGTCCAGCAGGACCATTGCAACCTTTGGAAATTCCCGAATGGAAGTGGGAGGAAATAGGTATGGACTTCATCACAGGATTGCCCATGACACCTAAAAGGAAGGATATGATATGGGTAATTGTAGATAGACTCACTAAAAGTGCACATTTTATTCCAGTAAATCAGAAAGATAATGCTGAGAAGTTAGTAGAAGTTTACATCAAAGAGATAGTAAGTAATCATGGAGTGCGCAAAAAGATCGTAACTGATAGGGGATCCGTGTTTACTTCAGCATTTTGGAAGCAATTACATGAAGCACTTGGTTCCAAATTAGATTTCAGCATAGCTTATCATCTAGAGACAGGGGGTATAACAGAAAGAAAAAATCAGATACTAGAAGACATGTTAAGGGCTTGTGCATTAGATTTTGGAGGTACATGGGAAGATCATCTACCATTGGCAGAATTTTCCTACAATAATAGCTACCAGAGTAGTCTAAAGGCAGCTCCATATCAGGTTCTGTATGCAAGGAAGTGTAGATCACAAATATGTTGGTATGAGCCTGGAAGCAGCAAAGAATTTGCACCAGACTATATCCAGGAAAAACAAGATATCATTGATAAGATCAAGGATACACTGAAAATAGCTCAGAGTAGGCAGAAAAGTTATGCTGATCAAAGTCTAAGATCATGGCATCCAGAAGTGGGAGACATGGTATATTTGAAAGTAAGTCCAATGAAGGGGATTAAAAGGTTTAGAGTTAAAGGAAAATTGAGTCCAAGATATATCGGGCCATTTAAGATACTGAGTCAGAACAAAACTATAGCTTATGCTTTAGAGTTACCATCAAGATTGGCTCAAGTGCATAATGTTTTCCATGTGTCACAACTTCGTAAATGTTTGAAAGTTCCGGATGATGCAATCACACATCAAGAGATAGAACTACAAGCAGACTTGACCTATGTTGAAAAGCCCTGTAAAATTTTGGAAGAAAACTGGAAAAGGTTGAGGAATAGGGAAATCAAGTATTGCAAGGTTGTCACATCCCAAGATTTTCCAAATCTTGTAATGTGAAAAATAAATGAATAAAATAAAACTTTGTTTGATTTTGAGGGCCAGAAGAAACTTTTTGAATTCAATTGGAACCTCAAACCAATTTGGATCAAATAAAAATCCTAAAGACATTCAAAAAGATAAACATTTGATGAAAGGAAATAAATTATTTTGGGAATTACTATTTTGGATCTTTTAAATAAAAGGATTTGGTTTCCAAATGAAATAGAAGTTTTATAAATAAAAGATTATTTTATAAAACCAAAATTAAACCTTGGCCAAAGCTTATGAAATAAAACACATTTGTTTTGATAAAATTAGTAAAGGTTTATTTAATTAAAATTAATAAGGATTTAATATCCAAGTTTTATTAATAAAGGTTTTACTAATTCCAAAACATCAAAAACTTATTTATTTATCTAAAATAAGTTTTCCAAGTATTTTATACTCTCAAACAAAACCTACTGATTGGTTTTGAAAATAATTAGATTTCAAAATGGAGATTAAAATAAAAAATCAAATTCTATTTTGATTTATAATAACAATGGTCTATTTATTTAATTAATAATGGACCCTAAAATAAAATTATTATTTTGGTTTTGGAATTTTGGTTGATGTTACTAAATAGAACCAAATTCATAGTTGCAAAGTTTGGTGAATGTTTGAATTGATTTGAATGTTGTTTGTTGTTTGAATTTCAAAACAGAAATTAGAAACAGAAAAAGGAAAAAGGCATTTGAAGGAAAAAAATAGGATTTGAACTCAGCCCAACCCAGCAGCCCAGCAGCCCAGTACTAGCCCTGCTTCCCTCTCCCGCGACGAAACGTTTTCCACTCACTCCCAGACCCGCAAAGAGACTGACTGGTGGACCGTTCCCCTCATTTCTTTTCTCACTGAGCAGCCGACCCCACCTTCCTGTTCATCCTCCTCACCCGCGCGACTTCTTCTCCCTCCCCCGTCGCCGTTTCCTGCAGAGATTCCGCGGCCTTAATTCGTCTTAACGCGACCACCATTACACGCTTTGATCATGCAGGCTTAAACGCTCATGTATCCTCTCCATTTCCCCTCTGTCGCCCATCTCGACACGCCCCCAGGCCGCCCCAATTTCTCCCCGAGCAGCTCTGTCTCCGATGACCCTCCTTGTCGATTCCGGCCGAGCCTGACCACTCCTTACCTCCCCGACCAAGATCACACCATCTCCACCTCCTGACGATCCGTCTGCGTTCTCGCTCGACCGGGCGACCTCGTCGACTCGACAAAGCTCGAGCGCCGTCTGCTTCTCAAGCTGACGACGCCTCCTGGTAAACCAGACCGCCCCACGCCGTTTCATTCACGCTCCCTCACTCGCCTCGACCATGCGCAACTAACCATGTCCTATGTTTGTCTTCTTGTGACCCGTAGCATCGTCCTCGACCTCGACCGCGTGCAACCGTCGCTAGACCTAACTCTGGCGAGGAATTACGGCTGCCCCTGAGCGCCCCTTGTCAAGCCAACAGTACCTTGAGCATCACCACAGCCCTGCGATTCTGGTGAGCACTTTCCCATCCTCCCTTGCTTCTTGTAATCGCCGTAGCGCCACCACCTGTCCGTGCGCCGCCGCTACCACCATCGGCGCCGCTCACATTTGGTCAAGCAAACCAGCGCCATAGGATCTAGATCGGGCGAGCAAAATTAGATCACTTAACCGCGAAAGGGTACGCGTCCTGTGCCGCACGATCTTATTAGATCCAATGGCTGCAACTACGCGATCCGGCCGAACCGGTACCAGCGAATGACGACGTGACGCGTGGCCAGACTTTGGTTAGAACTGATTTTTGGAATCAGATTAGATTGTGATTTTCAAACCATTGTAACTTTTGATCCACACGTCCAAAAATTGCAAATTTGGTATCATTGGAATCAGTGGAACAAGCCCTAGCCAACCATGCCATTGGTTTAGTAAATAGTAACTGTTAGATGGTTTGTTTTTGCAGAAACATTTGTATGCTTGTTTAGATTAGAAAAATTGTTTAAAAATGTTTTTAGGGTTAAAACCTTTGCAAAATGGTTTGTTGTAAACTCACTGACCCTAGGAACCAACCCATGGTTTGGAAAATGAATTTGGTAGAGTCTAGGATGGATTAATTAGTTTAACCCATTTCTAGCCATTTAAAAATAATGGTTTGGTTATGAAAATGTTTTTGGAGTAAAAACTTTTGAGAAAATGTTTTGGACCAAACCTACTGACCCTACTCACCAAGTTTTGAGAAACAACAACTTATTTGGTGAACCACTTAAAGTTATTGCTTTGATAAAAATGTTTTTCACCACATAAAATGATGAATGGATTTTAAAATGGTTTATGGATAAAACCCTTTTGCAAATGACTTTGCCATTTTTGTAAATGACCACTTTGGACCTTACAAAGGTTAGAAGCCTAGTGTAGACCATCTTTGCAAATAGAACCATCTCTTGCATGCTTACATGCATGACTTAGGCCCCATTGTTTTATGTGTGTGAATTGTTTGATTGATTATTGGTTTGGAATGCTTGTTGATATTGAGTTTGCTTGATTGACTTGTAGTGAAATTAGAAAAGTGTGAGACTAGCAAGATCAAGGAGTGAACCACCATTCCCTACCAAAAAGGCAAGTTACACTATCATCTAAAAGTCCTACTATTTTCATTATACTTAGTGGATTTTGAAACATGCATGAAAATAATTTTATACTTATGCTATGCTAAATCCTAATAGGATACCCTATACATTCCTTAGTGAAAACAATGTAGTTGTTACATGCTTAGCCATGCTCTATTTTTAAAAGAGATACATGTTGAGATTTTATGAAGTTGAGAAAAGGACTTGTGTTTTTATATAATAAAACAAGGACTCAATGAACCACCTGGGTGGCCAAGGATACTTTGAGTTTTGGAGAAGGTGGCAACAAAAGGAACCATGTCTATGGCAATCTCTTTGTGTTGTGCTCCAAAGGGAACCACCCAGGAAACATAGAGATTGAACATGTTTCTCCAATTGTGTCTTTCGTGTGTAACCACATGCTATTATGGCTCTGGCTTAGTCAACTACATTAGGAAGACCCATGCATTGTCTTTAGTACATTAGGGTACCAAGGAATTCAAAGAGATTTTGGTAAAGCTTGATGCACTTGGGGTTACCAAGGTGCTCAAGAGATTTTGCTTAAAGCTTGATGCACTTGGGGTTACCAAGGAGCTCAAGAGTTTTTGTTGAAAAACTTGATACACTTGGGGTTACCAAGGTGTGCAAGGAAATTTTGTTAACAACTCAAACACTTGGGTTTTGCCAAGGGATTTTCAAAGATTTGATCAAAGATTTAAAAACCATTTTGAAAAGTCAGGATAAAATATTGCTTTATGCAAATAAGACTAAAACTCTACTTAGCCAAATATGCATGTAATAGTAGGATCCACTTATATTCAACATAGTAGTGAAACTTGCCAATACAATTCAAATGTATTGACCCTTGTGGTTGTAACTTGTAATGTTGTAGGTTTGATTGATTTTAGTGAAGATTGATTGATTTAGGATTACAAAGTCTACAACCAGCATTTGCCTGTGGCACTTTGAAGATGAAGGACCCCATGCTTATAGTTATTCCGCTGCGATGAAATGTAATAGCCAAATGAGCTATGTAATGATGTAATAAAATTATGTTATTCCTGGTTATAAAGTTATATTATGACCCTTGTTTCTTGATATTACATCTAAACTGTGGATGCTAGCTATTGATCCAGGGACTAGCATTGTAAACACAGGGGACACCACCTTATGTTAATAAAGGTTGGGACACTCCCTCTACAAAGGTATAGTGGGAACATCACCCAGAAAGGGAAGCCACTTGGGAGAAAGAAGAGGATTTAAGAAAATCCTATCCAGAACTATTCAGGTACATCTCAATAAACTTCGGGAAGAAGTTTAATTTAAGGGGGGAAGTCTGTAACATCCCAGCTTTTAGGAACCAACGAAGGGTAGATTTAGGAATATGTGATATTGCATGCATTCATCTGAAAAATGTGGGTAAATTTTTCGTCAAATAAAAACCTAAAGTGATCAAAGTTTCTTTCATGCTTTGAGATTAGGTATAGTCTTGGAGGATGATTGTTATAAACTTTGATATGATCTTTGTGGATTAGTGTTTTTTGGGAAATGAAATTTGAATTTAAACTTGAGTGTTGGATTTATAATGTAGAAGGATTTAGAATTAGGTTTGAGTGATTTGATTTAATCCAGAGTTAACAATTAATAACTCAAACTTTAAATAAAATAAATTAATCAATAAAATGAATATTCATTCTATAATTTTATTCAATAAATAAGTTATAAAATGTAACTTATGGAAATGATCAAGAATCTTTACAATAGTAATGAAATAAAAGAAGAATCTTTATATATTGAGTAATAGTACAATCTTTATTATAAAAGAATAAAATAAAAAATTACAAAAGAATAAAAGAAATATTACATGTGACTATTCCATAAAGAAAAATAAAAGTAGATTAAAGTCTTGAATCTTCAAGTCTGGTACCTGCAAAACAAACACAAACTAAAAGAAAGAAAGTGAAGGATTAAAAAAATGTTTTACTCTCAAAATTGACAGTGAGTTGCACTGTGCAAAATTTCATCATTGAGTAATCTTTAAAGGGGGAAGTTTCACCAATATGAAAGAACTGAATCTTTCATAATTTAAGCCAGAAGTCAAATAACTCCAAACAGTAATGAGGGGCAAGTTTCACCAGACAAGTAAGAGTAACCAGATAAAAGTAACTTTCATATCCAGAGCATATCCACAAGGTGCAGCAGACACACAAGCAACACACACACCAAACTGCATGGTGTGTGCTGTCAGCACAGCATCAACAGGCCACACACATAAAACTACTCAGCACAGCCGTGTGAGGCATCTCCAACACCATTCTCTGGTGCATACACACCAAGCACAGCAACCCAGCTTAACCAAACCAAAGCCAAACCAGATCACACCAACCAAACTCTTGATCATCTCATCAAGATTGTGACATAAGGAGGTGGTAGATCAGGTGGATAGCAAGCACAAGGTCAAGCCACCAGGACCAGGAGGTGGAGAGCTAGATCAAGGACAAGTCCAGGAACTGGAAGTATCAGGAGGAGCACCAGATCAAGCTAACCACAAGATCAATAACTTGCAACCCCAACAACAACCAAGTGTGGTGAGTAGAAAAGACCATCACATGATTTATCTGTCTAAGTTAGACAAGCATTCATGAGTTGTCTCAGACTCAAAATTCTCAGAAAAGCACCCAAGTGGGGTGAATCCATCATTGAAGTTTTAAACATTAAAAGCAATCAGAAAACTATATAGACCCAACTAGGATCTCAGGACAACCTCATTGATCCTAGATATCAAGATATATTCTAAATTCCAAGAATGAATATAGCAAAGATCTGAACTTCTAGGCACCTCTCTAAAACATGAGTAGCACCATAGAATTTCATCTTATGGATCCATATAAGTTATCAAGCCTACAATCATTTTTCCCAACTTTGATTCAAGAAGCAGTAGATGCTATCACTACCAGAACCAATCCATGAGAAACAACAAGATAAGGACCTAGATCCTAAACCTCAGACCAACATCATAGGTTTAGGGATTCAGGGAAATAAGTTCCAGTTATCTCTGATGCCAAGTTAATCATAAGCTTAAGCAAAAGCAAGCTAAGTAATAGAACCTAATCTTGTGTGCCATACTAGGATGATGTCATAAGAACAACTTCTAAACTAAGGAGGTTAAGCATTCAACTTTCATAGTTACACTCACAGCCAACTATAAATCATTTTCCTGATACAAATCACAGGAATCATTTGCAGATAGATCCATATACATATCATCACTATAAGAGACCAATTGATCTCAGCTATATATATATGAATTCTTAAGCCAACAGTACAAATATAGTGACTTCATCACACAAAAATCACTTTCATTTACCAAGCAATGACAGTGGTGAGCTCTCAAACCACTAGAATTCCCAAGTAATGATTCTAGAGCAACCTTATCATCTGAACCATATCAAGTTAACCAATTGAATCAATCTGGTAAGCCACTAGAATCACCAAAGCTAACCATAAGCATTAATCCACAACAAATAACCACTTAGTATGCTTAGGGATCAGCAATACATAATCCAAATCATCAGATATTCAATCAACAAAGGGATATGAACCCTATGCAGAACAAGAACCCTAATCAGGACATAACCACTGGCCAGGAGTAGCTACTACCAACACATAGCATAGGGTGGCCTAGTACATAGGACACAAGGGGAAGAAGAACAACTTACTGATGGATGTTGCTGTGGGTGAGAAGAAGAAGCAGAGGTCGACGACGAGCATGGCGGCACGGGGAGCACCCCCAAGGGGCGCTGCGACCCACACCACACCGAGGCGGCGAACCTCCACAACGGAAGACCAGCACAACACACGGCAACAACGGCGGCGACAGCACCAGGACCATCCCAAACCCTAGGTTTCGGGATGGAGCTAGTCTGGCCACGGAGGAGCACCAGATCCAAATCGAATTGGATATGAAGGTAGAGAGTGGTCGACCACCTTGCCCTGCACCACGGCAGCGGCCAGGGAGGACCACGGCGGCGGGCAGCGCACGGCGGTGGCACCATCGACCACAGGGTCGAGGAGGAGAAGAGAGAGATGAGATCGAAGAGTGACAGAGAGAGTGGGCTGGGTTAGGCCAGGACCCCTTCGGGGTGTCAGTTTGGCTCTGCCCTATTGGGCCACAAGGGCCCAATAAGCCCAACACAGTCAACCCAAATCACTTAAACCAGTTTTTAAATGAGAAAAGACCAAAATGCCCCTGAATTTAAATAAATTCTAGAAAATAAAATAAAAGTCCAAAAATTATAAATAAAATATTTTTGGATTCAAAATAATCCAAACTATCCAAATAAATTTAAAAAATAAAATTTTAGACATATAAATTTTATTAAGAATTTTGTAATATATATATTCCTTATGGAATTTTACAAAATTATTGAAAGATGATAAAAAAATAAAAATCACGTTCATTATATATCAATATTTTAGTATTTTATAAAAATACTAAACAAATATTTAATATCAATTTTTGGTATTTAAATGATAATTGTTAAAGGAATTGTTAAATAAATAAAATTCAAATAAAAGGAAATAATATTCAATAAATATTTAAAAAATAATATTTATAAATCCTTTATTATTAAAAAGGATTTTTATAATTTAAATAATGGGGAGAATACATATAAAGCTAAATAATGCATTACATTACTTTCATAATCATTTTGCTTCTTTAAATATTGTCATTACAGGGCAATAATGATGTTTGTGTAGACATAGAAGCTCAAGGTCCAGTGCAAGCATCAGACTTCACTACCTTGCAATCACAAGGAAAGTTCATCACTTGCTCATATCCTTTGAAGAGTCATTATCAAAGTATTTGCAAATTGTGTGTTATCATATATACTCCAATGAAAGAAAATATTATTTTCATAAATAAAGAAATCTTAGATATCATCCTAAGTGATGATATAATGGAGCAATAGAACTTAGGATTCCATTTTCAACAATGATGATCAATTAGGGACTTAATAACCCATGACATAAGTGATTCTAGCGCCGTATATCACGCGTTAGCCATGAGATTTGGAATGGGACAGAGAAGTCAGCTGTATCTTCTTCCTCTCGCATGTAGCCGGATGTCCAGGTCGTGGCTGTTATCCTCGTAGCGTGCATAGTAATTGGTAATTCGTAGAGGATATGCAGCATATGGGTGGGAACACTCAACGTCCCACGATAGTTCTGGCATCTAACGGTCTGTACAACCATTGCTATAATTCAATATGTGGGCATGGTGTACACCAAGGAGGCATGCGAGGTCGCGAAGGGGGCAGTGATTGGCTTGGACCAACTACTGGGCGCCACATCATGGAATTGTGGATGGGAAAGTACGCCTGGTTGTGCAACAAGGAGTTGATCTCTCATGGGTAAAGTAACGCACCTCTACAGAGTGTAAGAATTGTAACTTGTTACTCCCTGTTCCGGGAAGGAGCTGCGAACGCGACAGGAAAGGAACTCCATGAAAGTTCTGGTCAACCTATGAAGGCTGATGGTCATAGATTTTTATACTAAAATCAATCTTTGAAGAAAGATTTACAAAAACTGCATAGTGCCAAGGACTTATAGTCCGAGGTGGTAGTTAGAGCATCAAACTTCCCACCTTGCATATAATGAACTTGTTGGGTAACGCTGTTACTCATCCTTTCCTTTGACCCCTTGCTTAGACTCTGAGGACCCCAAAGACATGCCAATGTATGCAGCTGAATGCCAAGAAGATGTGTTCTACGAGGAGCCTGACCTGTCAGGAGGTTTTGAAGGAGTGGATTACGAAATCCGCTATGGTGTTGATGATAACGAGTCCAACTAAGTATCATAGTTAGTAGACACCGACGGATCTGAGCAGCATGAACCCTATAGAATAAGTTGTTGAGCTCAACTCCTAGTTGAAGTTGCTACTTTTAAATTCCGCTAAAACACTTTATATTTTGGTTTGTAAGTTGAATCCTTTTGAAGTCTTGAACTTCTGGAATTGTAATAATAATAATGTGTGAATGTTTGTAATATGGACCCGCAATGTTTCTGTTGTACCACTCTGAGGAATGTGATATTTATAGAACGGTATTATGTGGATGTCATGTCAACGACTATAGTGTACTACACATGCAGTGGTATGCTGGGTCATCGCAAGTAGCTTGCATCGGAATACACCAATGCACACTACTACTTGGCTACCAACTGGTAGAAAAAGGTCGGAAAACAACAAGGGGAAGGAAGAACATGCTCAGAATAGAATCCTGAGATGTGGATACATAAGTCAACAATCTTCCGAAGACCGATGCAGAAAACAGAGATGTAGCAGAGTCACGAATATAGAAGTGAGACTCATGAAAATCACTCTTATCATGATCTATTTGGTTCCATTAGAGAACATCTGCCATAGCTTGTGGTAGGGAAATTATTTTATTGTCACTGTTCAATAGCAACAATATCCACAGGATTGAAGGCTTTACTAGAAGGTACTAGCCATCCTGAGGTAATGCGTAAACATTAACCACAGGGTTCAACAAAATGGATCTTGGGTTAAAGGTCAGATTCATGTACAAGATTCCCAACACCAGAATCTAGCACAATCGGGGATCTTAAGTTCAAGTGAAAGGGTTAAAACCCAAAGAAAGGAGTAACTACTAATTGAGTCACAAAGCGTACACTACAAGCTAGCAATCACGAGGTAGCTTCCACGAGAAGAAACAACTTCCGAAGTACCCGAACAAAGTAAAAAGGAGGCACACGAGGCGAAAGGAGACCTCGAAGCCTAGAATAGAACACTGGGGAACCATCAACATGATGTTGTGGTCCATAAGTTGGAGAGACCATGATGGAAAGAAATCTCTCATAAGAAATAGAACAAGGGAAACAAGGAATGCACACCAGACTCTAGAGAACATAACACTAGGTCAACTGGTTGAGAACCGGCATGCCTGAAAAGGCACCTAAGCTTTGAAAGATAAGACAAGATAGCAAAACTTTTCCAAATCAACACAATATAAGGTGACCCAGAACTAGAGCGAAAATGGATAAGGAGAAAAAGAAGCATACCAGAGTTTTCGCACATAATTTTTCATCTTTGAAAATAGTTTTCACAAACACTAGACACAACATCGACCAATAGAAAGGGTTTCCTACAGTAGGTACTACTCTAATACCAAAAACCTATGACACCCCCGAGATAAAGGCTAGACAAATCCTAGACCTTCGTTTGAACATAAGCCTAGCCTAATCTCGAAAGCATACATAGAGAGAATCAGTAACATATCAGTGACTCTACGACACAAAATTATTACAACAAGCTCATAGCTCAGCAAAGAACCAAAATATTACAAGCAGAGGTCACTGACCACAAACATCAAACAACGGAAGGAAAATTATTCTATTAAGTATAGCAAACTTTACAAATGGCCTAAGAGGCCTAAAGCATAACAATGACGTCCAATCCACAGATTCCATGCTGCCGACCGGGAATCCCAAGCTACTCGTCGATGTCGATGCCATAAGGAACTCTTCTTATATGGAAACACTTACTCTGCTGCAAAAGTATCAATGAAGAAAGCGTGAGTACATGGTGTACTCCGCAAGACTTATGGCTGGTGGAGTTATTTTTGCATAAATCCATCTTTGTTTATAAAACAAGAGGGAGAAGAATCTCGACTAATCAGAATATTTTAAAAAGGGGATAAGAGAGCGGTATCTCTAGCTTTGATTATCCTTTGATATCCACTAAATCATCATCAGCTGAACCTACCTAGGATCACCCCCTCGATCCCTAAGGAAGCATCCTTAAGCACACATTACTTAACTTGCCAAGTTTTATGATTAGGTTCAAGTTCTCTATGATCATCACATCCGTTCCCAAGTCGTCCATAACCGTGGACACAGCTTTTCGAAAAGATTAATACCCTGTAGGGGTGTACAACTTTACCCACATGTAATAACCTTCTCTTAATGCCACTAGATAAGGCCTCTTCCTTTGAAGGCCGGCAGAGGGTGGTTAGACACGACGTTTAACTTGCTTTCACAGAGACCATGAGTCATGCACTAGGGAGATGTCGCCGTAACGGGTCAAGTCCCGAAGTCGGTCCCTAATGATGTGAACAGGGTTTGAGATTACGGAGGTCGGGCCTCTCCCATTCCCTGCCACGCTTACCTACCTATATGAATCCACCTCCTTCACCTCCTTTGAGAAGAGCCAGAATGCGTAAGTTGAATGGAAAGCCCGAACTATGTGACTCATGGAATCTACTAGGCAAGATAGTTCGTCGAGGAGGTTTCCAGACCCTCGTGTGGCTGTACGCTCATCTTGGTTCAAGAGGCAAGAACGCAGGTCCTAGTAGTTGCAAGTATGGGACTGCAAAAACCACAACCCACCGTGGCCTCCCATACAAGCCTTAGCATGTTTAACTTTCATCTCTGATCATACCATGTCATCCTGTCAAACCAGGTTCATTCGCAACTCTGATTCATCAACCGGATTGACCAGCAGAACAGCTAAGCATGGCTAAGCATGACAGATGTAACAGCTCTAGGAACGCTTCACAAGCCAAACCCTAGTTATGCTAGGAGCAGTGGATCAGGCAATATAGGCTACAAAGGGAACATGCATTAGATAGGATTACTCTATCTATCGATAAAAGACTTTAGAATCACATGCACATGGAAAGAATGTAAATACTTTGAAAGCATAGGATTCATATGTATGTGTGGGGCTTCGCTTGCCTTTGCCAGTTGATATCCAGAAAGCAGAGCTTTGGACATCTAGTACTTGACTTGATTATAGTTGGTCAAGTATTGGTCTTCGAGTTTCGACGGTGTTGACCTCGGGCTTCGATCTTGATCTCAATTCTGATATCGTATTCTACCGAGGAAGAACCAAACACTGGAAAGAAAGGGAACAATCAACACATGGCATCGATGCAATGCTCAATCAAGGATGATGATATGACAAGTTAAAGGTTATTGAAATTGAAACCCTAAAACATGCTTGACAATTTAATCGGGGTTCCGAGGGGTCCAAACCCTAATTCTGAGAAACCCTAGATTTACCTATGAGGGGTTACTATGTTGTTCTAATTAAACTTGTTATGAAAGTTAATTATCAATGCATGATTATATATTAGATAAGTAGATCTCATTTTTCTGAACATTTTGATATATTATACACATTTTTATGACTTATAAATAATTAGTTATTAAATTTACAAGATTTAAATCATTTTCTAAATTTATTAAATTAAATAAAACCTTTACTGTGTCAGCATGATGTCACTAGGCTTGGGGTTGTTTTGTACATAGGCTTGGCTAGCCTCAGTCACTGACGACTGGGCCCTAGGTCAGGTCAACATGCCACGCTGGAGGAGTTTGGTCAAGGCCCACGTCAGGAACACACAGGCGCCACGTAGACACCACCTAGACGCCACATGGGGACACGTTGGCTCATTGGCGTACACGCCAGACGACGACGGTAGACGGTGGAGGAGAGAAAGTGGGGCTATGGGGAGTACCTAGTTCGAATGAGTGAAGCAGGGCGAACCAAATAGTGGCGATGCCACCTCGAAATGGTCACCAGAGGTGCAACTACGGCGAATGGAGGCGTCGGAGCTTGTAGAGCAGCGTCGGGCAGCGGCTACAGCGCAAGGAGTGGAGGATGGATGGGTCCAGGAGGACCAGAAGGTCACCGCAAAATAGATGGAGGCAACAGCGAGGAGAGAGGTGGCCTGACGGTGTTGGCAACGACGACGGAAACGGCGGCCAGAGGCGGGGAAGACAAGGTCGACTATGGCGATTCAAAGTGATCCTGCTCGATTCCTTCGGGGAGTAGCATCAGCGCGACGAGGCAGAGCCGGTAGAGGTTGCATATGGGCTCGGGGTGGCCAAAAATGGCTGGACTCGTCGCTGAATGGGACGGCTAGGGTTTAGGCCAGAGGGGAGAACACGAGAGGGAGGTCGCGGGGAAGAGCGGGAGTGGATGAGGATGGGCAGGGCGTCAGCGCGATGATCTTATCCCTCCCTAGGGCTCGATGGACGGTGGAGCGCAGGCGGCGGGATCGACGGTGGCGGCAGCGACACCGAGAGTGAGGCTGCTAGGAGGAAGACGACAAACAGGGGGCGAGGGGGTACCGGGCCGTGGTTAGGCCGCTGCTGGGCCGATCTGGGCTGAGCGGAAGCGCGCTGAGCGGCGGGAGGAGAGGAAGAAGAGATGGGCCAGGCTAGAATAGGGTTCTGGCTACTATTTTTCTTTCTGAAATTAATTTCTGTTTTTGTTTTACCTTTCTCTTTTGTAGATGAATTTCAAATCTGTTTTGATGCACTTCAAATTACCAGAACTTTTACAAATATTTTAAAATATTTCAGAGACCCTTGTAACCAATTTGGGTTTCATAAATTTTGTAGTTTTCAAAACTCAAAACCATTTTGAATATGTTTCAAATAGGAAGGGGAAAATAGGGTTTAGGGTTCTGCTTTAACTTTTCTTAGTTTCATTTTTAATATATGATGCTTAGGAATGCACAATCAATCCTTAATTAAAATTTAATAAAACTAGGGTTGTTACATGGTGCCATAGCCAATGCTAAGGAACAAAGGTATCACAAGAATTCCAAGCATATAAAGCGCCGCTTTAACTCCATCCAAGAACATATTCAGGATGGATATGTAGAGATTTTCAAAGTAGATACGGATTTGAATGTTGCAGATATGTTGACTAAAGCTCTCCCAAGGGCAAAACATGATCAGCACCAGAACTCTATGGGTGTTAGATTCATGACTATGTAAACTAGACTATTGACTCTAGTGCAAGTGGGACACTCAAAGGAATATGCCCGAGAGGCTTATAATAGATTTTTATTTTTCATGCTAGAATTCTATTAATAAGGAAACATTAATACATGTGTGATTATAAACAGAAATGGTTCCTAGTAAATACTCTTTTTATACTAGCCTATTGATTAACTGATGATCAAAGGTTTCCTGATCATAACATTGGATGTTGTTAATAACAGGGTCATATCATTGGAGAATGATATGATGAACAGTCACCCGAAGTAGATGTAGCAATACGATCATGTCATCAAGTTTAAATTGCTATCACATTTGTAGTAACTCAATGTCCTTAGACCATGAGATCATGCCAATCACTTTTACCGGAAGAGTAATTTGATTACATCAAACGTCACATCGTAACAGAGTGATTATAAAGGTGTCGTCAAGTATTTGGAAAGTGTCAGTTGAGGATCGTGGATCAAGATTGGGATTTGTCCATCCGGATGACAGAGAGATATACTTAGGGCCCTCTCGATGATATTTGATGCGGCTCAGATCACGATAGAGCTTCATTGGGAGACCTCAAGAGGAAGGTATGATTAGTACAACAACAAGTTTTTCCCTCAGTAAGAAACCAAGGTTATCGAACCAGTAGGTGGAAGGAAACGACTCAAAGGTGTTGCTAGCAACTGGAAACCTGCACAACACAGACTCAAGACTTTGCCCCAACGAACAGTGAGGTTCTTAATCTCACCATTTTGCTGAAAACAAAGGATTAACTGTATGGTGTGGAAGGTAATAGTGGTTTGCAGAAAGTAAACACTAACAGTGGAAGATGTACCAATGGTAAAGATTGGACCAGGGTCCATAGTTCACTAGAGGTGTTCTCCTTAAGATAAACAACATGGCATGCTGGGTAAACAAATTACAGCAGGGCAATTGACAGGACAGAGCAAGGCATAACAATGCAATACTAGACATTCATGATCCTATGGTATTTGATTGGTCAATACAACAAGATACATAGACCGCAATTGCAAAGTAATCCACCTTCAGGTTATCATGCAAACCCCCTCCAGTATTAAGTTGCAAGCAACAGATAACTGCTTTAAGCAAAGTGTGTAAGGTAAACAATCCACTTGTTCCATGAACAAGAGATCGTTGTTTTCCCCCTAGTAGCAATAGCACATCTACAACCTTAGAGATTTTTGTCACTTCCCCAAATTAAATAAAGGCATGAACCCACTATCGAGCATAAATACTCCCTCTTGGAGTCACTAGCATCTACTTGGCCAAGATAGCTACTAGAAACGGAGAGCATGCAAGATCACAAACAACACAGAAATGATAGAATCAATAAGATAGAACCATTAATAAATCTGACATAGTAATCTAAATATCCATCGGATCGCCGCAAACACAGCATTCATGATTACAAATAGATGATCTTGATCATGAACGGAGCTCACAAGATCTAAACATGGTAGCACAAAGGAGGAGAAACAACCATCTAGCTACTACATGGACCCGTAGTCCAAGGTGGAACTACTCACGCTTCATACCGGAGGCTAGCATGGTGATAAAGAAGGCCTCCGGGATGATCTCCCCTCCGGCAGGGTGCCGGGAAGAGCTTCAGATCCCCCCGATCTAGGGACGATGGTGGCAGCGGCTACGGACTGTTTCGTGGAAGATTGATCGGGTACTTAGGGTATTGGTATCAGGGGCTTCTTATAGGCGGAGAGGCGAGGTAGGGGAACCCAGGGTGGCTGCACCCCCACCCCCCCAGGAGCGGGCCAGTCCTGGCCGCGCGGCCATGGGTGTGGACCCCTGGTGGCTCTTCTCTGTCTCATCTTCTGGCTCCGTGTTCCCCACGGTAAAATATTGACTTTGGCTTTTGTCCCGTCCAATTCCGAGAATATGGATTTTCTACCTTTTCTGGAACCAAAAACAGAAGAAAAGAGGCAACTGGCACCGTGGCATCTTGTTAATAGGTTAGTCACAGAAAACATATAAAAGTACCTCAAAGTGAAGACAAAGCAAAGAAAAGTAGATACTAAACAAGCATGGAACATCAAAAATTATAGATACGTTTTCGACGTATCAAGCATCCCCAAGCTTAACTCCTGCTCGTCCTCGAGTATGTAAGTGATAAAAAGAATAATTTTTAAGGTGTCATGCACCATCAAAATCAAGATCAAACAATTTGCAAGCATTGAAAGCTGGGATCAAAGAACTCTAAACATGAGTATGAAAGAAGAAGTTCTAACAATAATACAAAGTAACTATGCATGCAACATGAAAGGTTACAAACAAAGATCATGAATAACAATGCATTAAAAGACGTTTGTTTGTTTCACATATAGAAAACATGGCATAGTGGCATTAAGCTTGTCCCTCATGGAGTAGCAAATAAATGCATAGGACACCTTCAAAGTTCATAAGAGTGACTAGATACAAATAGTTCAAGAACAAGCAATATCAACAATATGAATCAATCAATAAGTTTTCGGACAATGCACATAGAACTAAGAATGGCAACTATGCTCTCTTAATTGGTTCCTAAGGATATAAGGTGGAGACTCAATATGAAAGTGGAAGAAAGGCCCTTCATAAAGGGAAGCAGGGATTTCAAGTCTCAAAAAGAGCTTCCAAAAATGATGGTACTTGTTAGCTTTTAGCTCTCATTGCCCCTATCATAAGCATCTTGAAGTGATTAAGGTTAAAGTTAACAAACTATGTAGTATATGCTTGACAAAGTATAAGTTGGCAATCTCATGTCCCTTGAATACGAGGGCTACTCCTCATGCTACTCAAGTTTAGTTACCGGTAAGTTCTTGTCATAGTAAGTACATGTGTATCATAGAGAACCGCTAATAGGGTACCCCTTGCACATGATATAGGAGCTATCCCATAATCAAAATGACAAGACAAGCAGACAATGAGCATCTTAGCAATCTTCTTATTTACCATGGGAAAATGGTGCTTTTTTCTCTCTTTCCTCTTTTCTCTTCTTTTTTCTTTTTCTCAATCTCAATCTCTTTTTTTATAAGAAGAATGCTTCATAGATTGCTCACTATGGTGATGCTGCAAGTTTCCACCATGATTAGGCATGGCTTAGGCTAGCGACCCAGGCGTTTCTCTAACACACATACATAACTCCATGGACTTACAAGCTCCCCTTTCATTTCACACCGACGACATCCATAAACAAAATAGTACGATATCAACTAGGTACAATGTACAAGTGCAATGTTGAAAACGTTCCCCATGACAGCATGGTTCTGCTAATCCTAACGTATAAGTGCAAGCATATACAACATAGATGACACAATGGTTCAAGTTTATTAGGGGAAAGAAAAATAAAGTGTGCCATCAAGTTTGTGAGAGCTTTAATCACTAAGTTTTCACATAACAAATAGACTTTTTAATTGGAAGATAGATGAAACAAGAATATACTTGGAATGGTGTAACACACCATGCATAGGAATTTATAGTGTACACTGTGGAATAACTTGGTTTCTTGGGAGTTGGATGCATGAGTAGAACTCACTCATACAAGTGGAGGCTAGCAAAATACTGGGAGCGACCAACTAAGAGAGCAATAATGGCCATAATCATGCAGAGCGACAAAACGTTACTAATCAAAGCATAAAGTGGTACCACAAGTCAAAAACTAAATGATCATAGAGGCTATGGTGACTGGTTCATAGTCATAACATGGTGTGAGATGTGCCAAGTCAACCCAAACAAAGCATCAAAGGAGAATACCACAATATTATGCTTTTGTATGCCAAAACAACACATGATTCTTTCAAGGCACATTAAGCAATCCTAATTGTTTGGAACAAGTCATGCTACAACAATAATCACTAAGTATAAGTTCAAAACAACATCTAGCATGACATGATAAAGTCTAAGTCATAGTCAAAACAAGCTCCTCTTGTACTACTAAAGCAAGAACTTCCTACTCCTTTTCAACACCAATCAACTTATTTGAAACAACACAGTGAGAACGGGGGTCCAAACTACTTTATTCAAGCAAACTAAGCAAACAAAAACCAAAAATGAAAACTAAGACGCTCCAAGAACAACACAATAGTACATGAAACAATAAAAACGAATTGTCTAGAAAGACCTGAGATTTTTATTGATGAAGAAGGGGATGCCTTGGGCATCCCCAAGCATTGATGCTTGTACCTCTTGAATATTTTTTTGGGTGACACGGGGTGGCATCCCCAAGCTTGAGTTTTTGTCCATTTTTCATCTCATTACATCATTCTTCCTCTACACCTGCAAATTTTCCTTCATACAAAACTTCACACAATCTTCATTAGCAACATTAGTGTATTCAAAAGGTAATAGACCTTCGGTTTAGTTTTAAAACAGAAAAACTTTCCCAAATACACAAGATACTGCATAAATTCCTTAAAAAAGCTCAATTTCCCAAAAAGAACCCAAAAAGGAATCAATAAGAAGCAAATGCAAATAATGGCAGAAATCTGTCAAAACAGACCAGGAGGTAGAAACCGATTTTTTCGAAGAGCTTTTGTTGCTCAAATCAAAAAGTGTTGAACTAACGTAAGTTATCTAACAGCCTGGGGGATTTATTCAGAAAATTAAAGCTCAATCCGACTTACAAAGATTTTACAAGAATTTTTACGGTGGAGCGCAAAAATCTTTTTCGGGACATCAACTCCCCAAATCTTACTTCCCTCTCATTAGAGGTTATTCTTGGCACAAAAAGCAAATAAAAAGGCTAAGGAGAGGTTATTACAGAAGTAATAACTTTCAAGATTCAAGAAAACTATTGGATTATCTCCCAAGAAATACTTTTCTTTAACGCCTTTAAGTTAGGCATAAGAAGCAAGAATCAAGTATTTTCAAATGAAGAAGCATTAAGATCAATACTCGAAATCTCTTCAACTAGGAAAGTTATCTCATCCAAATGAGTTTTAGAGGATCCTTTATCATCTCTCTTAGGTTCACTACTTTCATCAAATGGGCTTTCAGGAACAATCCAATCAAAATTCTTTTCTAAGGCTTCATGCATTCCTACAAGTTTAAAACGTATGGGTATCTTAATTTCCTCTCCAATGGGTTTGGTTTTATCCGAATTTTCTAAAGTATCCATAACATCTACACATGAGCCTATCATATTAAAATGTTCAAAGACTTTTTCGGCTTCCTTCGCAACATGATTGAACTCTTTTAGCAAAGTTTCTAGGATAAAATCTCCCTTTTCAGCATCCTCTTCTTCTTTTAGTTTAAGAAACAAAATTTGCATAATGGGATTATGGTTAACAAACTTAGCCTCCAACATGTGAACTAAAGAATCTGTATAAATTTCATAATTAGGAGCAAGTTCTGCTAATGATCTATCCTCAATATCCTCATGTTTGCTAACATGATTAAAGAATTCATCAATATTTTATTTCCCAATTATTGACCCACTACCTATTGAAAGGTCTTTCAGGGTGAACTTAGGGATCAACATGGTGAGCTAGAGCAAGGTGACAACTAGGGTAGGAACTAATTTTTTGTGTTTTTGATAAGAGAAATCAAACCAAACTAAACTAGTTTTTTTGGAGTTTTTGATAAAAAGAGGCAAACAAAACAAGGCAAAAGAAACTAAGAAAAACAAAAACAAAGTAAAAAAGAAAGGTTGTGAAGGATTCCCCTTGTGAAGCCGTCCTTAGCCTCCCCGGCAACGGCGCCAGAAAAAGGCTTGATGCGGCTCAGATCACGGTAGAGCTTCGTTGGGAGACCCCAAGAGGAAGGTATGATGAGTACAACAACAAGTTTTTCCCTCAGTAAGAAACCAAGGTTATCAAAGCAGTAGGGGGAAGGAAACGACTCAAAGGTGCTGCTAGCAACTGGAAACCTGCACAAAACAGACTCAAGACTTTGCCACAACAAACAGTGAGGTTGTCAATCTCACCGGTTTGCTTAAAACAAAGGATTAACTATATGGTGTGGAAGGTAATAGTGCTTTGCAGAAAGTAAACAGTAACAGTGGAAGATGTATCAATGGTAAATATTGGACCAGGGTCCATAGTTCACTAGAGGTGTTCTCTTCAGATAAACAACATGGCATGCTGGGTAAACAAATTATAGTAGGTGACCTGACAGGACAGAGCACGACATAACAATGCAATACTAGACATTCATGATCCTATGAGATTTGATTGGGCAATACAACAATATACATAGACCGCCATCCAACTGCATCTATGAATAGTAATCCACCTTCAGGTTATCATTCGAACCCCCTCCAGTATTAAGTTGCAAGCAACGGATAACTGATTTAAGCAAAGTGTGTAAAGTAAACAATCCACTTGTTCCATGAACAAGAGATCGTTGTTTTTCCCCTAGTAGCAACAACACATCTAGAACCTTAGAGATTTCTGTCACTTCCCCAGATTAAATAGAGGCATGAAACCACTATCGAGCATAAGTACTCCCTCTTGGACTCACTAGCATCTACTCGGCCAAGATAGCTACTAGAAACGGAGAGCATGCAAGATCACAAACAACACATACATTTCTATCAAAAATATAGAACCATTAATCAATCTGACATAGTAATCTCAATATCCATTGGATCCCCTCAAACACAACATGCATGATTACAAATAGATGATCTTGATCATGAACGAAGATCACAAGATCTAAACATGGTAGCACAAAGGAGGAGAAAAAACCATCTAGCTACTACATGGACCTGTAGTACAAGGTGGAACTACTCATGCTTCATACCGAAGGTTGGCTTGGTGATGAAGAAGGCCTCCGGGATGATCTCCCCTCCGGCTGGGTGCCAGTAAGAGTTTTAGATCCACCCCGATCTAGGGACGATGGTAGCAGCGGCTACAGAATGTTTCGTGGAAGATTGATTGGGTACTTAGGGTTTTGGTATCAGGGGCTTCTTATAGGCGAAGAGGCAAGGCAGGGGCACCCAGTGTGGCCGCACCCCACCCCCCAGGCGCGGCCCAGGCCTAGCCAAGCGGCAGAGGGTGTGCCCCCCTAGTGGCTCTTCTCCGTCTCGTCTTTTGGTTCCATGTTCCCCACGGTAAAATATTGACTTTCGCTTTTCTCCCGTCCAATTCCGAGAATATTGATTTTCTGCCTTTTTCCGAACCAAAATGTAAGAAAACAGTAAGCACTGTGGCATCTTGTTAATAGTTTGGTCCTAGAAAACATATAAAAATACTTCAAAGTGAAGACAAAGCAAAGAAAAGTAGATATTAAACAAGCATAGAACATCAAAAATTAAAGATACATTTTTGGCATATCAATATCACATTGACATAGCCTTGAAAGCAAGTGATTTGATCACTAGAATGTCATATCACAGGAACGAGAAAAGGAGTAATTGTCGGGAACGAGATTAAACAAGGTATAGATGATACCGAGTGATCGAGTCTCAGAAAAGTAATATATCGCGAGACAAAAGAATTTGATTACAGCGAAAGAGGTTCGAACGATCATGAGATCTTCGAGGAACAAGTGGGAGTCATTATGGATCTCTAGGTCCCGCTAATGATTATTGATCGGAGAAAGTCTGGATCATGTCTACATAGTTCCCGAACCCATAGGGAGACACACTTAAGGTTAACCGACGTGTTTGAGCAAATAGGGAACATAGGGGAAGTCAATGGACATTGCAAAAAATTGTTCTACTGTAGAAAATTGTTCTGCCGAATCTGCCAAAATAGTTTCGGGGTATCAAAAAAAAGGAAGGGATCAAAATGTTAATGTGTTCATTAAATGAAGCGTTCATTAAATTGAGTTGCATTAAAATTTAATTAAAGTGCTTCAATGGATAGAACTTCAAGGGAATTAAAGTTCTTTAATGAAAAGACCTTTGTAACATCCCAAAACTATGAAACAATGATCATCAAACTCTAATCACTAAAATTATGGTTAACAAAAACTTTGATTAAATAAAAACCAAATGAATGCATGTGAGTATGTGATGATTTGATGAATGCATTAATGGACTTGTGTGATTAACCTAAATAGCAAGGAATGGTTTAAATATAAAAATAACATCAGATAAAACATTTCCAAGTAGAAACAAATAAATATAAAATCAAAAACAAATCAAATAAAGCAAATGGTCATTTTTGCCAATCTTGCTCACTAGGTAACTTTAAGTGTTTCTAGTCCAAGATTTGAAACAGAAACTTTTCCAAAAAAATCACCCCTTGCTAGACCAAGTAAAAGTGAATCAAATCCCACCCTTCAAACTGGCAGAAACATTTAGCAACCCCATTCAAATTACAATTCAAAATTAAATCTTTAACATATGTGAAGATCACACATTTTCAAAATCCAACCAAACCAGCGCCCCTTGACCAATCCAACTAACCAGATACTCCCTAGTATGTGCCTAGCAAATCCACCAAGTTTGAATCCAAAATTCAAATTTGAAATTCTTTTGGCCATTTCATCAAACACCTTGTCAGCAGCAAACAAACAAACACAAAACACTATTAGGAGCAGTGATTTTGGCCAACCTTGTTCCCTCTCTAGCTCACTCTATACTCTCAGTAGATGATCTAGCCCAATTAACAAGCCTTAGCACCACTGTGAGCTTGGCATAGCCATCAATGGTGACCATGCCGAGCCTAACTTGCCACCCACATGTCGACAGCAAGCTAGGAGAAGCACCAGGCCTAGCAAGCATGTCTGGAGCACTGACCACCGTCCACCGCCACCCCCTGTCCAAGCCTCAAGGGACTGCCAGCCCCTGGACCACACTGCCCGAGCATGCCAAGCCTCTTTGCGAGCGAGCCAAGAGCGCGCCAGTGCGCCAACCGCGACACACGCCCACAGACCACGCGCCACCCTCGCCGCTTGAAGACGTGATCGCCAGCACCCCAGCACCCCGCCAGACAACCTTGTTTGCTGTCGCACGGACCACGCACGCTGTGCGCCATTAAAATTGCCGTCGGACCCGTCCAGAGTGCCGCGACATTCCGACCATCTCGCACCGCCCCACGCCTCGCCACCATGCCGTGGAGTGTCTCCAGGGAACACAGCACTGCCCCCTATCGTCGCCCATGCCAATAGCACTCTGTGCCGTCGACACCGACGAGCTCATCCCGCACCCTTCGGTCCCCTTCAGCCACTATAAAAGGAGGCTTCCCCGCTCGTTTTCTTCACACCAGTTCACTCCCCACATCTCACTGATACCCCCCACTCACTCCCGGAGCAAGGCGAGCACCAGGTGGCCAGAATTTCACCGGAGTTCGCCGCTGTAGAGGAGGAGAGGCACCGTCTATTGGAGCCGCCCCAGGAGAAGTTGCCGGTACCAGGAGAATCGCTGTCGTTGACTTCGTCGTTCGCCCCTGTCATCGACCATTGCCTGAGCCCTGGTGATCCTCCCACGACCCCCACCGGCCGCGCTAGCGTTCTGTCTCACCGACGCTTCCCGACGTGGACGATGAACCAGAGCCGTTCGATTAGAGTTATATCGTGCGGCCTAGATCACCCCGTACCGCTTCGCCACTTGTTGTCTCACTGACGAGTGGGGTCGCTCACTTAACCAGCCCGCGAGTGCGCTGCGCGTAGTGGGCCGTCCTAGTTAAACATCCCGCGTGACCCATTAATTCAAATTTAGATTTAATCATTTAGTTTTAAACTTACTTCTATACCTAGATTCAAAAATCAACCCAGCTCGATTCACTAAACCAAAATACATGAAACCAATTTTGTTAGAAAGGTACTGGAGTGCTTAATCCAAGCCCGTTGGATTTAAACCATTTAGATTTGTAGATCACCCATGGTATAAATAACAAGGCAGAAGCTTTTCTGCATTCAAACATTTTTAAAAATTCAACCATAAGAGCTTTGAGTTGATTCCAACTCTCAAAAATCACATTTAACCATACCTTTCAGAATATATAAAAATATATAGGTTTACTTACAGAAATAATGATCAAGTAATAAAAGAATGTCTCATAGGCCATTCTAGTCACTTTAAATAAATAAAATAAAAAGGTTAAACCTTATTAAATGGTGACACCACTTTAAATCACATTCCCATGTACTGAAATATGTGGTGATGACATGTGTCAACATGATCCCATGTTTTAGTTGGAGAATATTAAATCTTAAGTAGTTTTTCAATGAGTAGAAATTACTTTTCTAAAATAAAATAAATAAGACAAGTGCTTTAATATTGTAATGCTAGTGATGATGATAGATCATCTAGTGTGAACCTTTGTGTGATGTTTAGAAATAGTTAAGTATTGTTTGGTGATTGTGTACTTCGTATTTATTTATAGACGCTAGTACTGACCAAGGATACAAGGAGGAAGGAGGATACTACGAGGAAGAAGCCGAGGAGACTTTAACCACTACTCTGCACAAGGCAAGCTAACACTTGCAACTTTGCAAGATTATACTAATATCTTAGCAAGCCTATACTTGCAACCTTGTAAACTAACACCTGCAAGATACCCTACTTATGCAAGCTACTACTTGCTGGTTACTATGCCAACTATATCCCTTAAGCATATGTTATTATACCCACTTGACACACCATCCTAGTTTTACTTGCACGCTTAGTATTCTGTTTTCTTTATTAAAAGATTTCTATCAAAAGTTTACTTAGTGACTTGTAGATTCTAAAAAGTTAATTGAAGGTAGCATAAAGAGCATAAAATTTGGCCTAAGTTAGATAATCTTGATGTCATCCTAAGGCATGAGATTGAACTTAGCTAATCCCCACTTGTTTATTACCCATCATTAGTATTTACCCCCACCTATAGATGCTAGTGCTAAGCATAAAACTTGATCAACTTTAGATGGGAATACTTCGTGAAAATGGTTATGAAAACCTTAGAATGATGAGTCATTCTACTGAAATGTTTTGACATGTGTTTCCGAACACCAGATGTATTTGATGATGAAAATGTTAAGGCATGAGCCTTAGCCCTTTATAAAACGGATGGTTGTCTAGATGCGATACCATTCCAATTTTACCGTACAACCACAATACCTGAAAATTGGGTAGGGCTTGACTGGAAATTTATATACCTTAGTCTGGGTTCCCTTGCGGCGAAGGTCTGAAATGAGGCTACCTTGTGAAGATTGTCCACCTGTGCAGTACCCAAGATGACAGTTGGTCATGGTTGGGAGGCCAGACTCACAGTAGAGGTTCCTATACTAGGGCGTGTAATTGAAAGGTTACATACTGAGTATGGTGAATTTAGGATTTGTTCCTGACGGATGTGTCGAATGTTGTGGTGAAAGTGTACAATCTCTGCAGAGTGTCAAACTATTCGAATAGTCGCGTCTGCGGTTATGGACAGTTGGAGTGGTCATATTGTTCCCCTGTCAGATGTTTTCAAAATTACTTGTGAAATGATTCATGACTTTGACTCGACCACAACAGAGTTGTGACATGAAATTCAAGTTCCCACTTAGGTGTTTAAAACTTTCAACTAGATTTGTTTACTTCCAAACTTAGTAGAGGTAAATCTGGCTTTTTGCAAAACAACCCTAGAGCTTAGTATATCCTATTCAAAACCACTTCACTTGTTAGTATTAGTTTTAGAGTACTTAAAGAGTACTCATGGCTTTGTCCCTGGCTATTCTCGTGGCCAGACTATGAAGAGGAGTATCAGGAAGAAGAACCGAATGAAGGTTACGACAACTAGGATCATCTCCCATCGTCAGCATTGCCTGTGACCCTGAAGATGGAGCTTCGCCTAGGCTATCGTTACTCCGCTGCTTGAATTGTATTAAGAACTAGATCATGAGATCCTTATTTGTGTAAGACCTTATGTATGGTTTGTAATGGATGATGTACTGTGATATCCAATCTGTTATGTCTCACAAAAATGGTAATCCTGGGATTGTGATGTATGGCATAACAAGCATCTGTGATTAAAAATCCGGGTGTTGACAAGTTGGTATCAGAGCTAGGTTGACCATAGGAGACCCTAGTTAGAATGGACGTTTCAATCAAAAACTTAGTTTCAAAACCAAAGAAGTGAGTATTTAAAAAAACTTATTCTCATTCTTACCACTTAGACTCTTTCATGAAAATTCATGTTCCTCAAAAATACATGCGAACTTACATAAAATTTGACACACTTGATCACTCTATTAACTTACTCATCCTATATTCTTACAGATGGACATGAAGTACAACAAGTTTTATTAGTTGGGGAATGGAGGAGACCTCATCTTTGAGCATGACTTGGACCAGCTATCGGAGATGGCGTCCACACCCCGAGTTCTTCGGAGCTCAGCTCAATGATCAGGAAGGAGAAGATCTGTAGTGGTTAGTTGTTGCAAGTCTCCGAGGAAAGATTGAACCCCCCACTGCAGAGGGAATTCAGTTCACCTTAAGAGAGAACAACTGGCTCGATGGACTTGCTAGGGCCATGCAGGAAGCTCTTTCCTGTCTGTGTGGGCAGAGTATCAATCAAATCAAGGGTACCCGCTTTGAGTTCTACCCAAGGCGTGATGCTATGGGACAGCCTCTGGAGGCCCCATATCACCATGAGCTGAAGACTCAGTTGGACCATCTTAGCTTCATGATGTATGAACGTCGGAAGGAGTTGGACAATGCCTGTTCCTATGCCAACCACAAGTACGCCATCACCGCCAAGAAGGATCAGACCATCGCCATGCTAGTGAAGGATCATAAGTCTCGTCGCCGTCAGCTCGACAAGAAGGAGCGCATCATTGCCTGTCTTCGCCACTGGATCACGGATTTGGAGGAGACCATCCACGAGAGAGACATGCAGTTAGAGGAGAGGGAGAATGCAGGGGAAGACCTTCGTGGAGATCCCTACTCCTATCTCAGCGATGATGATGACTTTCTGGAGGATCAGGCCATGGACTTCTTCACCAATGAGGATGACTTTGCCTTCATCGATGATGATGTGGATGATGAGGACACTAACTCCAAGGAGTAGTAGAACTTGAGCACTCGCGTTAGTGAGTTGTATTCGGTCCCACTGTATCGTAGTTTCCCAGAATGGTTCTTAAAACAATTTGTTTTCCTTTGTTGTGGTGTGTGTTTGTATCGTGTTCTATGAATGAATGAATGAATGAAAAGAAAGTTCCTAGAAAAATCTGAGTCAAACATTAAAAACTTTCCAAAAAACCCTGAACCTTAGAAATTTCTCTCTTTTCTCATGATCTATCTCAATCTTCAGATGCCTAGAGGAGGAAGCAACTCAGCCCCGGACCCGATGTTGCAACTCTTGCAAATGTTGGTTTCCAACTACGAAGTTGAAAGAGCCGAACATCAAGCCAACTTAGTCACCCTTCAACAGATAGCTCAGATGGCCAACAACAATCAAGGCTATGGAAATCAGGACAACCATGGATCTAAGATCAAGAATTTTTAGAACACTAATCCACCTGTTTTCACTAAGTCAGAAGAGCCCCTAGATGCAGGTGATTGGTTCCAAACCATGGGGAACAATCTGGAAGTTGCAGGAGTGGAAGCCAACGAGAAAGTGTTGTTTGCTACCCACTATCTGGCCGAAGATGCAAGAGCATGGTGGAACAGCGTTCGCGCAATGACAGGAGGTCAGCTGATGACTTGGGAAGACTTCAATGTCAAGTTCAGCAGAACCCATGTGCCACCGGGTTTGATCAATAGGATGAGAGATGAATTCAGGGAACTGAAGCAAGGAAGGATGACAATAGTGGAATATCGTGCCAAATTCTTGTCATTGGCTAGGTATGCACCGGATGAGATAGATACTAAAGCCAAGAAGAAAGAAAGATTCCTGAATGGTCTGCACGATGAGATGTAGACAGTGTTATTCAATATCCCCTTTGCTGATATTGAAGCCTTAGTTGACTATGCCATTCAGATGGAAGGAAAGGTCAACCAAGCTAATGAGAACCGCAAGCGTCGCATGATGCATCAACCAGGAACCCACCATACACCAAAGTATCGCCACAACCCATCTCCAGGATTTGCCCCAAGAACCAACAGACCCCGATGAACCGTCCTACCTATCCCAACCGTGGAAACCCAAGGCCCGGAGGAAACCACAACAACCCCGGCAACTCCAGCAATTTCAACCGTGCCCCACCCAATTTCAACAACAACAATGCCGCCACCAACACCAACACTGCCCCAAGGACTGGAAGCAATGTGTTGCCTGTTGCAGCAAAGGACAAGTCGCAAGTGACTTGTTATGAATGTGGAACCAAGGGTCACTATTACAATGAGTTCCCCAAGAAGATTGCCGAATCCCCCAATGCAAATGCCCCCGCTCAGCAGCAGCGTCATGTTCATCCCGGAAGAAGGTTTGCCCCAGGGAATTCGCTCAACCGCAACGGCCGTCTCTTTCTCATGCATGTTGAAGAAGCCCAGGAAGCGCCAGATGTCGTGTTGGGTATGTTTTCTATTAACTCAGTACTTGCAAGAGTGTTGTTTGATTCTGGAGCATCGCACTCATTTGTTACTGATAAATTTGCATGCACTAGTAAGATTCAACCAACCAAATTGAAGCATGTTATGATTGTTCAAATACCTGGTTCAACCACCAAAGCTAGGCAAATTTGCAAAGCCGCCCCTATCCGAATCCATGGTATAGATTTTTATGCTAATATAATAGTACTCGGAACTAAAGGTTTGGAAGTAGTACTAGGAATGGATTGGATGTCCAAACACAAAAGATTAATTGACTGTGCCAAGAAAGCCATAACCATGACCAGTACAGCCGGAATATCAGTCGAGCATGTATCTGAAACCTTGACCCGTCAATTCAAGTGAAACAAGAGTATAGCCCAACCGACCATGGACCAAGTCCGGATAGTCTGTGAAAACCCCCAATGTATTTCCAGATGTTTTGCCCGGTATGCCCCCAGATCGAGATATCGAGTTTATCATTGAACTAATCCCTAGAACCGGACCCATAGCCCAGAGACCATCTAGTATCAACCCGTCTGTACTAGTGGAACTGAAGAAGCAACTGGATGCCATGCTGGAAATTGGATTGATTCAACCAAGTGCGTCACCATGGAGATCACCTGTTTTGTTTATGGATAAGAAAGATGGAGGTAACCGTTTGTGTACGGATTATCGGAAGTTGAATGATGTCACCATCAAGAACAAGTACACATTGCCAAAAATAGAAGACATGTTTGACCCGTTGACTGGTGCCAAAGTGTTTTCTAAGATTGATCTTAGAACTGGCTATCATCAACTCAAGATTCGCGCAGAGGATACTCCAAAGACTGCCTTTACCACCAGATATGGATTATACGAGTATACGGTCATGTCTTTTGGATTAACCAATGCCCCCGCTTATTTCATGAACCTCATGAATAAGACTTTTATGGACTTCCTGGATACGTTTGTCATTGTTTTTATCGATGACATTCTGATTTATTCCAAATCAGAAGAAGAACATGAGCTACACCTAAGAACCATCCTTGGAACCCTAAGAGAGCATCAGTTGTAGGCCAAGTTTAGCAAATATGAATTCTGGTTACAGGAGGTAGGATTCCTTGGACATATCGTATCAGCTGGAGGAATTGCCGTTGACCCTGCGAAGGTGAAGGATGTTGAAGATTGGCAAGCCCCAACCACTCAAACCCAAGTTCGTGCATTTCTCGGATTAGCAGGATATTACCGCAAGTTCATATAAGGATTCTCGAGTATCGCCAGACCCATGATCCAACTATTGAAGAAGGACAAGAAGTTTGAATGGACAGACAAATGTGAAGAGAGTTTTTAGGAACTCAAGAGGAGATTGATTTCAACCCCAATCTTGATCATGCCAGATATCACGAAGCCCTTCGATGTGTATTGTGGCGCATCCAAGATCGGTCTCGGATGTGTGCTAATGTAAGAAGGCAAAGTTATATCTTATCTATCCCAATAATTGAAACATCATGAATAGAATTATCCAACCCATGAACTTGAACTAGCAGCCGTAGTTCTAGCCCTAAAGACATGGAGGCATTATCTCATGGGAAACCATTGTGAGATTTATTCGGATCACAAGAGCCTGAAGTATGTATTTACTCAGAAGGAGATGAATATGAGGCAGAGAAGATGGATTGAGCTAATCAAGGACTATGATATGGACATTCACTATCACCCCGGTAAAGACAATGTGGTAGCAGATGCCCTTAGCAGATTGTCGTGCCGCTTGAACTCCATGATTTTGATGGAGCAACCAAGTTTTCACAAAGAGATGGAAGATTTCCGAATGGAATTAGTGAGTGAAGGATTTTTGTCTAGCATAGAACTTCAACCCACTTTGACCAGTCAGATCAAGGAGGCACAGAAAGGAAATGCTAGTATCGACGGAATCAAACATCATATCGTTATAGGCAAAGTACCCGGATTCACCAAAGACGAAGAAGGAGTTCTGTGGTACAAAGGACGCCTCTGTGTACCAGCAGATTCAGAGTTGAAAGAAGTTATTTTGAAAGAGGCCCATGATTCTCTTTATTCTATCCACCTCGGAGGAACGAAGATGTATCGGGATTTGAAGGAGCAATTTTGGTGGCATAAAATGAAGAGAGAAATCGGAATCTACATCGCCAAGTGTGAAATTTGTCAGAGAGTCAAGGCGGGACATCAGAGACCCGCAGGACTGTTGCAACCATTACAGATTCTGGAATGGAAATAGGATTTCGTTGGAATGGAATTTATCACCGGATTGCCTACTTCTAGTAGGGGAAATGACTCTATTTGGGTCATAGTTGATAAATTGTCCAAAGTAGCCCATTTCTTACCAGTCAAGACCATTTACCAGAGTTCGAAGCTAGCAGAGTTGTACATCGCTAGAATCGTCAGTTTGCACGGAGTCCCTAGGAACATCGTATCAGATCGAGGAACTCAGTTTATCTCGAGGTTCTGGAAGAAAGTCCAAGAAGGTTTAGGAACCCGACTTGATTTCAGCACAACGTATCACCCTCAGACCGATGGACTAACAGAGCGAGTAAATCAAATACTCGAAGAGCATGTGTGCTAGAGTATGGATCTAAATGGGAAGAATGTCTGCCTTTCGCAGAATTTTCATACAACAATAGTTATCAAGCTAGTTTGCAAATGGCCCCATTCGAATTCATGTATGGAAGGAAGTGTCGCACCCCTTTGAATTGGTCGGAAGTAGGAGAGAGTTAGATTTTTGGACCCAACATCCTACGAGAAGCAGAAAAGAAACTTCACAAGATTCGTGAGCACCTCAAGACCGCCCAGTCAAGACAGAAGAGTTACGCCGACAAGAGACGTCGAGACCTTGCTTTGAATACCGGAGATTTTGTGTATCTCAAAGTATCGCCTTTGAAGGGAATGCAGCGTTTCCAACTCAAAGGAAAGTTAGCCCCCAGATATATTGGACCCTTCAAGATTCTGAATCGTCGAGGAGAAGTATGGTATCAATTGGAACTGCGAGAGGAGATGTCAATAGTGCACAATGTGTTCCATATATCATTACTTCGCAAATGCCTTGAAGTTCTGGAGAAGACTGAAGTTTTCAAGAACATTGATCACCAGACCATAGAGATCAACGATGACCTGACGTATACCGAAGTACCCATCCATATTTTGGAAGAAGCTTTAAGAACCACCAGAACCCGAAGCATCAAATTTCTCTAGATCCAGTGGAGCAACCACACTAAAGAAGAAGCTACCTGGGAGCGAGAAGATCACATTAGGACGGAGTTTCCTGATCTCTTTAAATCCTAGGTAATGTTTTTCTTCTTTTTCAAGTCTCGGGACGAGATTTCATTTAAGGAGGAAAGGTTAGTAACATCCCAAAAATATGAAACAATGATCATCAAACTCTAATCACTAAAATTAGGGTTAACAAAAACTTTGATTAAATAAAAACCAAATGAATGCATGTGAGTATGTGATGATTTGATGAATGCATGAATGGACTTGTTGTTGGGGATATGCTATATGGGTATCCTCATAGCATGTCTCCTATCCGGATAACCCGGGTGGCCCACAGTTGGTATCATGGCCCATGGCCTGCTGGGCGGCATAGTTAGATGGATCCAGAAGGGAGGCCCATGCCGGATAAAGGAAGGCTACGGTGGAGTCACCAGCGTACCCGGAGCCTTGGAGTACAGGGCATGCAAGACTAGTAATAGACAGTGTAGGACTCTGTAACCTGTCCGGCTAGGACTTTTTCCTATAACCCTAGGACCTGGCGATAATATAAGTCGGGCCTTTGGGATCCTTTAGGACACAACTTCAGACAATCTGAGACAACCTCGCACAGCGAACCTATATGTGTAACTCGGCGTATTGCCCTTATAGTGATTTATAGCAGGAGTAGGATTCCGCCACCGTTGTGGGATCTGAACCTGGGTAAGTTGTGTTACCTCGTACCCGTCAACCGTCCGCCTTCCCCCACATCTCTAAACACGCGCTATGAGGACCCCTCCATGGCATACTCGTCGGCAATACCGCGACAGTTGGCGCACACCATGGGGCAGGATGCACTTCAGGCTCTTCAGCGGGCGAGGACCAAGATCTTTGCGGGAATCGATGAAACCGTAGACATCGGTCGCGTTCTCTTCTCCGGCAATGTTTCGATCGTTCCTATCAGATACATCCACCTCTTCATTGGCGAAGATGAACCCTACGTAGTGTTCGGTCGTTCCTATCAGAGACATCCACCTCTTCATTGGCGAAACCGACTCGGGCACTAGTTCCCTGGGAGTCGGAGGAGCATCAAGGCCCGCACGGACCGCCTAAGGGTAGGATATGTTCGCGGAAGGATCGATGTCGGATCTCTCTTCAGAGTTTGCCGACAAAGATCGGAAAAATTCAAGGCCCACCCAAACCGCCCCTATGCAGGATATAACGATGGAAGATCACTGCAAGTCCGCCGGCTTCGCCCGTGCGTCTGGACAGCAGAGATCCAAGTTCGTCGGCGTGGTTACCATCTTCGATTACCTGGCAAGGTGGCTCCGTATACGAGACGATCTGGCCCTCTACCCCAATGATGATGCTATGTATCACTTTGTGGAAGGACTGTACCAGGGAACGCTCCTCCGACATTCTCTAAGGCGGCAGCAGGCTTCAGGACATCTCACCTTCGAAATCATGGTGAACACCGTCAACAGCTACGCGGAGGCCGAAGGGGCATCTCAGGCAGATCTCGCGCTCATTGGCAGAGCACCGCCGTGTCAGCAGCCGCCTCCACCACCTCCAGCCGCCATCGCCGCAGCTGCGCCACCACCTCCAGTCATCATCGCCCCTGTTGCACCTCCACCCCCCGTCATTGAGGAAGTCCTAGAACCCTCTGAATCTGTGATTGACGCGCTCTAGTCGACTTCAGTGCAGACTCAGAGGAGATAGATTTCAGTCCAGAGGAACTAGACTCCGCCATACAGGAGATGGAGGAGGAGTACACGCGCGACGAGTAAGCCAACAATACCATCACGTCTCGAGAGGTGTTCGTCACCATTGGGACAGCGATGGATGAAGATCAACCCGGACGAGCTCCGCCTACAACGCTCGACAAGGGGAAGGGACCACCTATTACTGAAGACATTGATCGTGCAAAGGTCATGCCCCCTCTGCATAATCCAGTGCAGCAGCCGCAGGAACTCGCCACCGGCCCGAGCAACAACAACACCGCAAACTTGCCGCCTCCGGCATCTATGTCTATGGCTGCCCAAGTTACTCCAGCTGATAGAGTGATGTATGGCAATCTCCTCGTTGAGCCACTGACCGTAGCTCATATCCAGAACGTGACTCAGCTTGACGAGAAGCGCCAGCAGCTGCTGGAGGAAGCGCAGGCCATCGTGGAGCAAGGCGCTAAGCTAGATCGAGATCTGGTCAACGCGCAGAAATCCATAGAAAAAGCTAGAGCAAGGGAGGCCGAGTACAAGACTCTGCTGCAGCAGTAGAAGGCTAAGAAAGCTCTGGCTCACGTCATCAACGATCCTGGTGTACGGCGAAACCTAGGATGGGCTCCCACGAAGCCGGCACAGGCCAATCCATACATTGACAGTGAAGGCAAACAGGTGATGCCCACTCCACTCCTCAACCTCGTTGTTGCCAACACCCTTCTGGAGCAGGATAGATCGCCCGAGGTAGTGGAACAGGTCTATGACCTAGTGGCCAAGGCAGTAAAACAACAGGAAAAGGCCACCTCTCAGAGGCTTGAGTCTGACCCAGCGTTTTGCCAGTCTAGCCAGCATAAGCCGCCAAGGAATAGATCTCCTCTTGATGTCGGGGCCCAAACGGGTTCATCAGAATGAAGACGAAGCGATGTGCACAACAGGAAGGATGCTATCCCCATATCCTCCGACCACGGAGAAAAGGCCTGACCTCGCCGCCCATCGCCACCGCCCCGCTCCCCCGACATCGCAAAGACCCCAAGGCTCACCATCGTACGGATATGCCCCCGCCAAGGCAGAGCGGCATCGTCATCCGCGACAACACGGAGCAGCCCCGTCATGACGGAGAGCGCAACCAGGGACATAAGAGCAGGTCGTGCCATGACCCTCCGCGTCCGGCAAGCAATCGCGGCAAGCGTGAGGCGTCGAAGGAGGGTAATAGCAAGAAGGCTAACCCACCTCCACCTCCGTCTCTGTCGCCACCTAGCAGTCACCATGGCGAAGGGGGCCCGTATCGTTCACGCAGCCCATCCCCTGTTGACAAGAAGAAGAAAAACCTGGAGCCGTACGATGCACGTTCGCGGATTGATAAGATCTACGAAGCCCGGGAAGGACCATACCTAGGACCATGTTGCTTTGGACCTGTGATACGGTCCGCAACTTACCCCAAAGGTTTCCGTATTGACAAGACCATCAAGCCCTATCATGACACCGCCAAGCCAGCTACATGGTTGCCGGATTTTGGCAACGCGGTGGAGATCACCGGGGGTGACCCCAATGTCGCCGTCAAGTACCTCCCATTGATGTTAGCGGGCACAGCACGTCAATGGATTGATGACTTGCCATAGAAATCCATATGCAATTGGTTGGACATGCAAGAAGCGTTCACCAAGAACTTCGAGGGTACGTACAAGCGTCCCTGCACTATTGGCGATCTACAGCGGTGCATGCAAGAGAAAGACGAGACATCTCGCGCCTACCTCTCTTACTGGCTGGATATGAAGAATTCCTGCGCAGGAGTGCATGCTCAGACCGCCATGGCCGCCTTCATTGATGGATTGGAAAGGGGCACGTTGCTCCGACATAAGCTGAAGCGCTTGCAGGACAATCACCAGCTTGACTTGAACCAGATGATTCAGTTGGCCAGTGAGTTCGCAGCTGTCGACGACGATACTTGCGGCTCCTTGCCAGCAACGGTCGTTCAAACTCAAGCACGGAGGAACAGCAACACAAAGCAGAAAATTGCTCCATAAGAAAAGAAAACTCCCGACATGGTCGCCATGACCTTTGCAGGACGAGGTGATGGTGGACAACATGGCCTAGGACGGCGAGCTGGTCGTGGGTAGCAGGAGGAAGTGAAACTACCTCGGCACCGCTCCGTGTTCCCCAAACCTACAAAGAGTACCGCGATATGTCGTGCCTCGTACACCTCGATGTCAACAGCAAGGCCACCCATATCAATCGGCACTGCAAGTTCGTCAACGACCTCAAGGAAGACCCGGAGTCCGGCTACAAACGAAGTCGGAAGAACAGACCGCGAGGCAAGGGCAAGGGGACGAAGGAGGAGGAGGAGTCCAAGGATTCAAGTGACATGGACGAGGATGTTGACCCCAAGCATTCCTCCAAGAGAGACGACAAGGGAAAGAACCCCTTCGTGAAGAAGGCGCCAGTCTACCACACTTTCCTTGGCACCCCCACCGTCCAACAACAGAAGACCTCTTTGAGGATACTGATAGCCACTCTACCCCTAGTTCCCCAATACCTGCGCTGGTCAGAAGTTCCAATTACTTGGGACAGGAAGGATCACCCAGACCTCATCCCTACGGAGAACCAATACGCCATGGTCATAAACCCCTTGATTAATGGCGTGGAGTTCACCAAATGTATGGTGGATAGTGGAAGCAGCATCAACATCATGTACCTAGATACCCTGCAGAAGATGAACTTGACGGAGGCAAACTTAAGGCGGACCAACACCATCTTCCACGGCATAGTTCCTGCTCAGGAGGCTCGGTCCCTTGGGTGCATCACACTTCAGGTTGCGTTTGGCGATGTTAATAATTACCGCCAAGAGCGCATGACCTTTGAGGTGGTTGTCGTGGTATTGCCGGCGAGTACGCCATGGAGGGGTCCTCACAGTGCGTGTTTAGAGACGTGGGGTAAGGCGGACGGTTGACGGGTACGAGGTAACACAGCTTACCCAGGTTCAGATCCCACAACGGTGGCGGAATCCTACTCCTGCTATAAATCACTATAAGGGCAATACGCCGAGTTACAGAAATAGGTTCGCTGTGCGAGGTGACTAGAGAGTCTAAGTTATCGTGCCCTAAAGGCTCCCATAGGCCCGACTTATATAGTCGCCAGGTCCTAGGGTTACAGGGAAAAGTCCTAGCCGGACATGTTACAGAGTCCTACACCGTCTATCACTAGTCTTGTGTATCTTGTACTCCAAGGCTCCGGGTACGCTGGTGACTCCACCGTAGCCTTCCTTTATCTGACATGGGCCTCCCTTCTGGATCCACCTAACTAGGCCGCCCAGCAGGCCACAGGCCATGCTACCGACTTATGGGCCACCCGGGTTAGTCAGATAAGAGACATGCTATGAGGATACCCATTTAGCATATCCCCAACAGTATCCCCCGGAGAACTCCGAGATCTTGCGCCATCTTGCCTCTTCCCGTGTAATGCTCCGTCTAGATGGATGTCGGCAAATCGTCAAGCAATATCTTGTAGTCCTACCAAAGAACCCTGCAAAGGTTTCTCCGTCTTCTATGAGTAAGTCGGAGAAATGCTGAATCTTCCATCGTACTCTTCCGTAGTCGGATTAAATCCATCCATACCGAAATCTTCGATGGGACGGCTCATCTACCATGTCAGTTATGACGACGTAGGCTGTAGGTCAGCGACGCCTCGTAACTCACACATGCAGAGAACGCAATCATATCCGATTTTCCCGCTGCTGAAGCGATACGTTAACCGCTGGCGGCGGTTGGAGACGTGGCGAAATTACCGCGCATGTTCACGAACACGTCGTCTACGCGGCAACCGTCCGATTAGCTGCATGAATCTTGACGCAGATTAAGATAAATAGTAACCGTGGGACACTTGCCACTTTTTCACCCCATTCTCTCGCGTCATCATCTTCTTCCTCCAGCCGCACGCCTCCTCGAGCTCTCCGCGGAAAACCTCGAAGATCCCTAGCCTCTCTCTGCTCCAGTCGCATCCTCCTAGTACTCCATGGCGAGCAGCAGCTCCTCCCCATCATCGAGCGAAGCCATAGCGAAGCCGGCGAGCTCCGTCGTCGTGCCCCCAGAGGGCCTGGTCATCCCCGCGTTGGCGATGATTGAAACCACCGGTGGTGACCACAATCTGGCAGTGCTAGAGCCTCTAGAAGAAGAGCCAGACTCGCACAAGGGCGACTGGCGTGGCTCAAACATCACCGACCGCGACATCCAAGAGATGGTCGCCGAATGCTACCTTCCCGCGACGGAGGGGCTCGCCTGGCGGGCGGCACCGGCCGTCGAGGTGACACCTTCTCCCCAAGCCAGACAAAAGGTGTACCTCAAGGCTCAGCTGGTACGCGGCATTTCTCTGCCCATCTCCCACTTCTTTATGTCCGTCTTGAACCACTTCAAAGTCCAACCCCATAACCTCTCCCCCAATAGTATATTAGTGCTTAGCAACTTCGCGGCACTTTGTGAGGGTTACCTAGGGATTAAGCCTAGGTTAGACTTGTTCGTGTCCTTCTTCACCATCAAATGTGAAGCCGGACATAGTAGGGAGGAGCTTAGGAACTGCGGCACCATAAGCTTCAAGATCCGACCTGGCCGGTGGTTCCCTGACATCGTCGGCCACGAGTCGTGCAAAAACTGGCAGCGGATGTACTTCTACGGCCCCGACATTCCTTTGGCGGGCCGAGAAGTGACGTACCCGGACTTTGTGGATGGAGCCGCCGCTGAAGTTTCCACATGGAGATCCCATGCCTCCCTTCCCTCCGACCTAAACGCTTCTCGTGCAATAAGGCGGATCGAGTGGTTCGTAGAGACGGGTTTGACCGGCTTGGACCTAGCTATGTGCTAGATCATCAAGCGAATCCAACCTCTGCAGCACCGCGCGAAGTTCATGCACGAGTACACGGGTGATCGAAAGGATACCCTCAGGATCTCCGAGGATAACTTCTCGAGCGACTCCGTCAAGCTCCGTCTGAAGGACATCGTCAAGGTGAAGGATAAGAAGCGCGGCTTCACCATCACCTACGACATGTACGTAGACGGTAAGTGCCCAAAGTTAGGCATTTATTTTCCGTGTATGACATTGCTCCAGCTTCTCCGTCTTGCCAGTGCCATCTTATCTAACACGGTGATTTCTTACTTAACAGCTTAGCGATCTGGATGAGGACAACCTGGCTGGCCAAATCTACGATCCAAAGATGAAGGAAGTCACGGTCGTGTCCGACGATGATGCCCCATTGGCGCGAAAGCGGAAGAGCTCCACCTCTGACGCTGCCGACGGAGGCAAGAAGAAGAAGACGGACGGTGGAGCCTCCAAAAAGAGTACTTCCGCCCTGGAGGCTGAAAAGAAGAAAGCCACCGGGATGTTTGCCAAAGCGCCCCCCTAGTGTAACCCTCTCATTCTCTGACATTGTCTCATTTATCTGTCTTATTCCTGTACTTATGCATTTTGCATGTTTCAGGAAGAAAGCCACAACCAGCCTCAAGAAGTCCTCCAAGACTCTTGGGGCTTCCAGAAATATCAAAGATATGCTGCATTGCGACTCCTCCCCCGCCATCGCCCCTGCTACTCCTGCCGTCAAGCCCTCCTCTACTCCGATAAGCTCTCAAGTCCAGGAGGTACCAGGCCCTTCCGCCATGGAAGTGGATTCTGGCGCCTCTACCGAACTCGCTGTTGTCGGCGAGCAGGCGACGCAGGAGAGCGCTGCTCTTCAAATTGCTGAAGCTCCGGCTAAGGATGCCATCGGTAGCGGCAAGGCGGTGGTGGGAGCTGGTACTTCTGCCGAAGGCGGCGCCTCTGCTCCCCAGAAACCCTTCGAGTTCCCGAAGATAGTTTACCCGGCGCTCATGCCGAGTAACACAACTATGGTTCCTGGGGGAGTGCCGTCATCTCCGACATGCGGTCTTGAGGAGCTACTCCGACAAGTAGACATCTTGCGAGGAAATAGCATTTCCTTTGGCAAGCTACTAGCCGAGAGTGCTACAAACCTCAAGATCATTGCACTTGTAAGTTTTACTTTACCTTTTGCATTTCGTATGAGTATCCCACCAGCCCCTTGAGGATGTAGACGGAAAACCATAGGTTTTGCATCTATATGCTCTAAGAGTGACTAAGTTATAAAGAACTCTCACTGTAGCCCCCAAGCATTTAGATGGAAGAAATTATTCCGACTAGATGCTTTAAGAGTAGCATACACAGTGTTCATAATTTTTAGTGCTGTAGCCCCCCAAGCCTCTAGTTGTAACTGAATTAGTTCTGCCTAGATGCTTAAAGAAAATCTAAACATATTGATAAGTTAAAAACTCTCGCTGTAGCCCCCGAGCATCTAGGTGGGAAATCTCCGACTAGGGGCTCTAAGCAGACCAAACAACGACTTAACTTTGTATTTGCTTCCATAGAACGAGAATGCTCGGAGGGGCATGGCCAACGACAAGTACCAGAAGATGCGTGCAGATCTTGAAGCCGAAAAGGGTAAAACTGCCATCTTGAAGGAACAGATCATCAAAAACAAGAGTCTGTTTTCTTTTTGCGCATTTCCGTCTTACTTTTGTGCCTTCCTTCTTCGAGTACTCACTCTTTACTTTGTTTTCTCCGACATGCAGAGCATGTTGCCAAGGCCAAGGATATTGTCGTGCAGTCCAAGCACATCCAGCAGCTGGACAGCGAGAACAAAATCCTTAAAAAGGAGAGGGAAGAAATGCTGAAGATGCACGATGATTCCATGAAAGCCCTGCAGGATTCCGCCTCCGCGGAGATCAATCACTTGAAGGAGGATCTTGTGATCCTAAAGGATCAGAAGCAGGCTGCTGATGAGCAAAACCTCCGCCATAACGAGGCGTTTAAGCTCCTCCAACAAGAGAAGGAATCCTTGGAGGACACCGTCTGGCAGGCTAAGGGCAGCATCTTCAGTAAGTGTCCTCCGCCTTGTAGCTATGTAGTCTGTATACTTAGAATTTATTGAACTCATGCAATCCTTGTCGGAATTTTCAGCGCCCATGGGTTTAACCCGCTCGCCTCCTTCGGACAAGGAATGCATGGTTCTTGCCGGCAAATTCATCAATACCGCCATCGCCCAAGCCAAGGAGATTGCCAAGCCCCTCCAGATTTATATCAAGGCCTCGGACTCCGTGACAAAGTACTTGGAGATTTTGCGCCAATCCCCCGAGCGTGTCGCGAGCTGGAAAGCTTCATGCGCACGGGCTGGCGCAAGGATGGCGCTGTCTATGGTGAAGGAACACTATGAAGATGCCGACATCGACACGGTGACATCTGGTATCCCCGACGTGGATGATGACGGCAAGGAGATCGATCACGAAGCCATCCTGTCATCACTCGCGGGTTATTACACCTAGGTTGCCGAGTTGGTGGACGTTGACATCTTCGTGCCCAGGAACTTCATCGACAACGTCAACAAGGACTCCTCCGAGTCTCATCATAGCGTCGACATTGAGGGTGATTCTCCGGCTGGCGATGATGCGGCCTCCAAGTATCCTGCGCCCAAAGAATGAAAAACACTTTGTAATTTCTGTTTCACCTCTGGAGTGTGCACAGCTACTTAAGAATTAAGTTTCATCATGTATATATTTTTTAAGCAAGTGCTGGTTTATCCATTACTCTGGTTCTTATGCTTGACATTTCGTGAGTCGGAAGACTCGTTGTCGGAACCATGCGCTTAGGTGATGATGCCCAATGGCACCGTCAATAACCTGAGCACAAAATCGCCGACAATAAGTGCCAAAAGTCACTACTCCAGAATCCACATAAAAACAACAAAGAATGTGTAGACCAGAAAACTTAAGCTAACGCCCGTAGGCGGAATTTTCACAAGTGCAATCGCAAGACTTGTGCATAAAGGTTTTATATGATCCAAAAATGAACACTAAAGGAGGTAAAAGACTCAGCAATATGAGTGAACCAAAGAGCTTTATTTCATTGATCATATAAGAGGTACACAATTAGATAAAAAATGCTAAGTGTAGAAAGGACGTAGCTGTGCTATGTTCCATGGCCGATCAAGCTCCGGGTAGTCATCATCCGGGTCACGTCTCTTACGCTTATGATCCTCGCTGGGTCTATCCTTGAGTTCACGATTGTCGACAAGGTAGTAAGACCCATTGAGTAGCACCTTGCTTATGATGAACGGTCCTTCCCATGGCGGGGATAATTTGTGTGACTTCTTCTGCTTAAGTCGGAGTACTAAATCCCCCTCTTTAAACGAGCGATGCCAAACGCCGCGACTATGGTAGCTGTGTAGCTTCTGCTGGTAGATGGCGGATGTTTGGCATGCCAAAACGCGCTCCTCCTCGAGAAGGTCCACATCTAGGCGTCTCAATTCTTCAGCGTCATCTTCGTCATAGGCGGAAGCTCTTGGTGCGTCGTGGAGGATGTCGGAAGGTAGGATGGCTTCTGCTCCATATACCATGAAGTAAGGGGTATAGCCTGTGGATCTGTTGGGTGTGGTTCGTAAACTCCATAGCACAGATGGCAATTCTTCCGCCCAGGCTCCAGCTGCTCTGTGTAGCGGTGCCTCAAGACGTGGCTTGATTCCCTGCAGAATTAATCCATTGGCTCGCTCAACCTGACCATTGGATTGTGGGTGTGCCACAGATGCAAGATCAAGTCGGATGCCTTTGTCCCAGAAGTAGGCCTCCACTTCTCGAGTGACAAGTTGCTTCCGTTGTCGATGATGATGCTATGTCGGAGACCAAATCTCACCACTAGATCCCGGACAAACCTGAGGGCAGTTACCCCATCAAGCTTTCTAATGGGTTTAGCTTCTATCCATTTGGTGAATTTGTCAACTGCTACCAGCAGATGCGTAAATCCACACGGTGTTGTCTGTAACGGTCCCACCATGTCTAGCCCCTAGACTGCAAACGGCCAAGTTATTGGTATTGTTCGCAATTCTTCAGCAGGAACATGTGGTGGTCGGGCATAATACTGGCATCCCGTGCATGTCTCAACCAGCTTGTCGGCATCCGCCTTCGCGGTCAGCCAGTAGAATCCTTGCCGGAAGGCTTTCGTGACCAGCGATCGAGGAGTGGCGTGGAGCCCGCAATCTCCGAGATGGATCTCGCGCAGGATTTCCATACCTTCTAGCTGGGAAACGCACTTTAGGTATACACCAGTAGTGCTCCTTTTATAGAGTTTCCCATTGATTATGGTATAACCCTTTGCTCGCCATACTATTTGCCGTCTTTCGACCTCGTCGTCGGGCAAAGTTCTATGTTCGAGATACTCTATGAACGGTTTTGTCCAAGCCGGAGGGATCTTTGTCACCATGTTGACGAAAGAGTCAGCTCTATCCGGGTTGTCGATGTCGGCGCCCTTCACGGATGGTGTGCGTAGATGCTCTAGGAAAACTCCTGGCGGAATCCGCTCGATCCAAGCTTAGACGATAGATCAGCCGCCTCGTTTTGCTCCTAGGCACATACTTGACTTCGTAGCCCAAGAAGCTCTTGGCTATCTCGGCCCACTTCGTCGCGATATGCCGCCATCATAGGGTTCCGCGCATTCAGTGCGACCACTGCCGGGCAACCAAGTCGAAGTCTCCACAAACTATGCTTGATGCCAATATCCTTGGCTACCGTGTCCGTGAATGAGTGATTCATACTCCGCCATGTTGTTTGTAGCCTCGAAGTGGATTTGCGAGCGTGGTGTGCAACTTATCTCCTTTGGTGGTGTAGCGATACACCAGCCCCTTGAGCAACTTTGATCCATCAAATGCATCACCCGAGACTCGTTACGGCAGCAGAGTAGCATCGGCATCTCCGTCAATCTGCAATAAAATCCAAAGCTTGTGACTTGATAGCGTCACGTCTCTTGTAGGTGATCTCGGCGGCAAGTTCAATGCCCCACGACCCTTCAGTCGTCATTATTGATAATGTCGGACGGTGGAGTCTTGCTCACTCGTGATTGGGTTCTGAAAGTAATGCCTTAGCTTCCGAGAGAGGAATACTCCATAAGCTATCTTTTTGGTAGTGCGGTTCTTGCTTGGACTCCGTCAAGACCTCGCTTACATAGTAAACTGGTCATTGAACTCCGTGCTCGTAGCCTGGTTCCTTCCGCTCTACCACGATGACGATGCTGATAACCCGGTTGGTTGCCTCCATGTAAATTAACAGGGGCTCTCTAGGCTCGGGTGCTGCAAGGATGGGCGCTGAAGAAAGAATCTCCTTGAGCTGCTTCAATGCTGCATCTGCTTCGTCTGTCTATGTGAATTTTTCCGCCTTCTTCAGCAACTTGTATAGTGGCAAAGCCTTCTCTCCAAGTCGGCTGACGAACCGACTAACTGCTGCGACACAGCCTTTTAGTTGTTGAATGTCCTTTAGGCATGTCGGACGGTTTATGTTTAAGATGGACTTGATTTTCTCCGGGTTGACCTTGATTCCGCGCTGGGAAACGATGAAGCCCAACAATTTTCCGGGTGGAACCCCGAAGACGCACTTCTTAGGGTTGAGCATCATGTTGTATTTCTAGAGATTATCAAAGGTTGCTTTTAAGTCGGAGATTAAGTCGTTTGACTTTTTAGACATCACCGAGATATCATCCACATAGGTGTGAACGTTCCGACCAATTTGGTCGTGAAGGCAATGTTGCATTGTCCGCTGGTAGGTAGCACCTGTGTTTTTCAGCCCGAAGGGCATCGTATGGGGTAGTGTTGGTCACTTCCTCATCTTGATCCGATGGTATCTTGAGTATGCATCGAGAAAACACAAAGCCGTCGAGTCAATGACTTGGTCACGGATCTTTAGGACATGCTTTGTTCAAGCCGTGTAATCAACGCACATTCTTAATTCATTGGTTCCTTTTGGGTACAACACCCATCGGTGTGAAGGACTTCTCGGATAAACCCAGCCTTAAGTAACCTAGCTATCTCTTTGCCAATGGCGCGTCTCTTCTCATCTCCAAGCGTTGTAGAGGTTGTTTCACTGGTTTACATTTTGGATCTATGTTAAGTTCCTAGGTACCCCTTTCATGTCGGCAGGTTGCCAGGCAAAGATGTCCCTATTCTCACGGAGGAACTCGATGAGCGTGCTTTCCTATTTGGGATCCAGGTTCGTCCCAATGGCTACGGTCTTGGAGGCATCGCCTACCACAAGTTCCACCGCTTGGTCTCGATGTGCCCTTGAACGCAGGAGTCGGAGATATGCTTCTTCGACGCGGGCATCTCTGAGTCATTGACCTTTCTCTGGATCTCCTTGAATTCTTCGCTGTAGAGGACAGCTTCCGTGAAGTTCATGAAGGTCGATGACTCAGAGATGCCCGCGTCAAAGAAGCAGATCTCCGACTCCGCTCCTGCGTTCAAGGCCGCCATCGAGACCAAGCCGGTGGAACTTGTGGTAGGCGATGCCTCCAGGACCACCGCGATTGGGACGAACCTGGATCCCAAATAGGAAAGCACGCTCGTCGAGTTCCTCTGTGAGAACAGGGACATCTTTGCCTGGCAACCTGCCGACATGAAAGGTGTACCTAGGGAACTTGCCGAGCACAGCTTAAACATAGATCCAAAATGCAAACCAGTGAAACAACCTCTTCAGAGACGAGAAGAGACGCGCCATTGGCAAAGAGATAGCTAGGTTACTTAAGGCTAGATTTATCCGAGAAGTCCTTCACACCCGATGGGTGGCCAATCCTGTACTTGTCCCCAAAAAGGGAACCAAAGAATTAAGAATGTGTGTTGATTACACCGGCTTGAACAAAGCATGCCCCAAAGATCCGTTTGCTTTGCCTCGCATTGACCAAGTCATTGACTCGACGACTGGCTTGGAACTTTTGTGTTTTCTTGATGCATACTCAGGATACCACCACATCAAGATGAGGAAGTCGGACCAATTGGCCATTTCGTTCACTACCCCATACAACACGTTTTGCTATGTTACGATGCCCTTTGGGCTGAAAAACGCAGGTGCTACGTACCAGCGGACAATGAAATGTTGCCTTCACGACCAAATTGGTTGGAATGTTCATGCCTATGTGGACGATATAGCGGTGATGTCTAAAAAGTCAAATGACTTAATCTCCGACTTAAAAGAAACCTTTGATAATCTCCGGAAATACAACATGATGCTTAACCCTAAAAAGTGCGACTTCGGGGTTCCAGCCGGCAAATTGTTGGGCTTCATCGTTTCCCACCGTGGAATCGAGGTCAACCCGGAGAAAATCAAGGCCATCTGAAACATAAACCATCTGACATGCCTAAAGGACATTCAACGGCTAACAGGTTGTGTTGCAGCAGTTAGTCGGTTCGTTAGTCGACTTGGAGAGAAGGCTCTGCCGCTATACAAGTTTCTGAAGAAGGCGGACAAATTCACATGGACTGACAAAGCAGATGCAGCATTGAAGCAGCTCAAGGAGATTCTTTCCTCAGCGCCCATCCTTGCAGCACCCGAGCTTGGAGAACTCATGTTACTATACATGGCGGCAACCAACCGGGTAATGAGCATCGTCGTCGTGGTAGAGTGGAGGAACAAGGCTATGAGCACGGAGTTCAACGACCAGTTTACTATGTGAGCGAGGTCTTGACAGAGTCCAAGCAGCATTACCTGCACTACCAGAAGATAGCTTATGGAGTATTCCTTGCTTCTCGGAAGCTGAGGCATTACTTTCAGGAGCACCCAATCACAGTGGTGAGCAAGACTCCACTGTCCGACATTATCAACAACAGCGACGCTACGGGAAGGGTCGCGAAGTGGGGCATTGAACTTGCCGCCTTCGAGATCACCTACAAGAGACGCGACGCTATCAAGTCACAAGTCTTGGCGGATTTATCGCAGATTGGACGGAGATGTCGGATGCTACTCCTTTGCCGGAACCAGAGTATTGGGTGATGCACTTTGACGGATCAAAGCTGCTCAACGGCTCGGGGGCTGGTGTATTGCTACAGTCACCAACAGGAGACAAGGTACACTACGTTCTGCAGATCCACTTCGAGGCTACGAACAACATGGCGGAGTATGAAGCACGCATTCATGGATTACGCGTAGCCAAGGATATTGGTATCAAGCACATAGTTTGCTGTGGATATTCCAACTTGGTTGCCCAGCAGGTGGCTGGCACCTGGAATGCGCGGAACCCTATTATGGTGGCATAACGAGACGAAGTGGACTAGATAGCCAAGATCTTCTTGGGATACAAAGTCAAGTATGTACCTAGGGAGAAAAACGAGGCGGCTGATCTGCTATCTAAGCTTGGATTAGGGCGCAAACGTATTCCGCCAGGAGTTTTCCTAGAGAATCTGCGAACACCATCCGTGAAGGGAGCCGACATCGACAACCCGGATAGAGTTGACTCTTTCGTCCACATGGTGGAAAAGGTCCCTCCGGCTTGGACAAAACCGTTCATGGAATATCTCAAACAGGGAACTTTGCCTAACAACGAGGTTGAAATACGGCAAATAGTATGACGAGCAAAGGGTTATACCATAATCAATGGACAACTCTACAAAAGGAGAACTACTGGTGTATACCTTAAGTGTGTTTCCCAGCTAGAAGGTATTGAAATTATACGCGAAATCCATCTCGGAGATTGCGGGCATCACGCCGCTCCTCGATCATTGGTCGCGAAAGCCTTCTGGCAAGGATTCTACTGGCTGACCGCGAAGGTGGACGCCGACAAGCTGGTTGAGACATGCATGGGATGCCAGTATTATGCCCGACAACCACATGTTCCTGCTGAAGAATTGCGAACGATACCAATAACCTATCTGTTTGCAGTCTAGGGGCTAGACATGGTGGGACCATTATGCATTTACACCATGTGGGTTCACGATCCGCTAGTAGCAGCTTGATAAATTCACTAAATGGATAGAAGCTAAACCCATTAGAAAGCTTGATGGGGCAACCGCCTCGTGTTTGTCCGGGATCTAGTGGTGAGATTTGGTCTCCCACATTGCATTATCACCGACAACGGCAGCAACTTGTCACTCGGAGAAGTGGAGGCTTATTGTTGGGAGAAGGGCATCCGAATTGACCTTGCATCTGTGGCACATCCACAATCCAATTGTCAGGTTGAGCAAGCCAATGGATTAATTCTACAGGGAATCAAGCCACGTCTTGAGGCACCGCTACATAGAGCAGCTGGAGCCTAGGCGGAAGAATTGCCATCTGTGTTGTGGATTTTACGGACTACACCCAACAGATCCATCAGCTACACCCCTTATTTCATGGTATATGGAGCAGAATCCATCCTACCTTCCGACATACTTCACGATGCACCAAGAGTTGCCGCCTACGACGAAGATGATGTTGAAGAGTCCAGACACCTAGATGTGGACTTTCTCGAGGAGGAGCGTGTTTTGGCATGTCAAAGATCCGCCATCTACCAGCAGAAGCTACGTAGCTATCATAGTCGCCGAGTTCGGCATCGCTCATTTAAAGAGGGGGATTTGGTGCTCTGACTTAAGCAGAAGAAGTCACACAAATTATCCCCGCCATGGGAAGGACCGTTCATCATAAGCAAGGCGCTACTCAATGGGTCTTATTACCTCGTTGACAATCGTGAACGGAAGGATAGAGCCAACGAGGATCATAAGCGTAAGCAACATGAAACGGATGATGACTACCCGGAGCTTGATCGGCCATGGAACATAGCACAGCTACGTCCTTTTTACACTTAGCATTTTTTTATCTAATTGTGTACCTTTTATATGATCAATGAAATAAAGCTCTCTGGTTCACTCATATTTCTGAGTCTTTTACCTCCTTTAGTGTTCATTTTTGGATCATATAAAACCTTTATGCATAAGCTTTGCGTTTGCACTTGTGAAAATTCCGCCTACGGGTGTTAGCTTAAGTTTTCTGGTCTACATGTTCTTTGTCGTTTTTATGTGGATTCTGGAGTAGTGACTTTTGGCACTTATTATCAGCGATTTTGTGCTTAGGTTATTAACGGTGCCATTGGGAATCATCACCTGAGCACATGGTTCCGACAACGAGTCTTCCGACTCACGAAAAGTAAAGCATAAGAACCAAAGTAATGGATAAGCCAGCACTTGCTTAAAAAATATATACATGCTGGAAACTAGTTCTTAAGTAGAAGGACATACATCATTGTTTTCCGTCTTAAGTTAATACATAGTTTTTTTCCGCATACGCATCAAAGATGAAACAAATATTACAAGTTGCTTTTCATTCCTTTGGCGCAGGCGACTTGGAAGCAGCGTCATCGGCAGTAGGAGAATCACCCTCGAAGTCAGCAGTTTGAAGAGACTCGGAGGAGTTTTGGTTGCCGCCATCGATGGTATTCATCGGCACGAAGGCGTTGACATCGACTAACTCGGCAACTTTGGTGTCATAACCCGCGAGTGACGACAAGATGGACTCATGGTTTATCTCCTTGCCATCGTCATCTACGTCGGGAATGCCAGAGGTTACCGTGTCGATGTCGGCATCCTCGTAATGTGCCTTAACCATGGACAGCGCCATCCTTGCACCGGCCCGTGCACATGAAGCTTTCCAGCTTGTGATACGCTCGGGGTCTCGGCGCAAAATCTCAGAGAACTTCGCCATAGAGTCCGATGCCTTGATGTTGATCTGGAGGGGCTTGGCAATCTCTTTGGCTTGCGCTATGGCGGTGTTGATGAAGTTTCCGGCAAGTACCATGCATTCCTTTGCCGGAGGAGGCGACCGGGTTAAACCCTAGGAGCTGCAAATTCTGACAAGGAGCACATGAGATCAAAAATTCAGAGTATCTAGACTACAGAAATCCAAGACGGAGAATCACTTACTGAAGATGCCTCAGTTTGTCAGAGGGTATCCGCCAAGGAGTCCCGTTCTTGCTGGAGGAGCTTGTACGCTTCATGATGGCATTGATTCTGCTCATCGGCAGCTTTCTTCTGATCTCTTAAGATCGAGATCTCCTCCTTCAAGAGGTTCATCTCCTCGGTGGCGGAGTCCTGCAGGGCTTTAATTGATTCTTCATGCATCTTCAGCATGTCCTTCCTCTCCTGCTTAAGGATCTTGTTCTCTCTATCCAGCTCTTGAATGTGCTTGGATTGCTCGACAATGTCCTTAGCATTGGCAATAGTTTCTACAAGTCGGAGAAAGCAAAGTACACAGTGAGTACTCAGAGAATACACAAGTTTAAGTCGGAATACGAAAAAGAAACGAAAAACAGACACTTGCTCTTGATGATCCGTTCCTTCAAGAAGGCAGTTTTACCCTTTTCGGCTTCCAAGTTCGCGCTCATCTTCTGGTACTTGTCGTTGGCCATGCCCCTCCGAGCATTCTCGTTCTATGGAAAAAAAGAAAAATTAAAAATTGTTTGGTCTACTTGGAGCATCTAGCCGGAAAATTTCCACCTAGACGCTCGGGGGCTACAGCGAGAGTTTTTAACTTAGCAATATGCTTAGTCTTTCTTTAAGCATCTAGTCGGAACTAATTCAGTTTTCGATTAGAAGCTTGGGGCTATAGTATAAAGTTTTTAACTCGGATATATGCTTAGCTTCTCTTTAAGCATCTAGTCGGAACTAATTCAGTTACAACTAGAGGCTTGGGGGCTACAGTATTGAAATTTATAACCGCTGCGTATGCTACTCTTAAAGCATCTAGTCGGAATAATTCATTCAAACTACATGCTTGGGGGATATAGTGAGAAGTTTTCTACTTTAGTCACTCTTAGAGCATTCAGACGCAAAGACCTATGGTTTTCCATCTAAATCCTCGAGGGCTACAGTGGGATAGTATTTGAAATACAAAAGGCAAATAAAACTTACAAGTGCAATGATCTTGAGGTTGGTAGCACTCTCAGCCAGCAGCTTGCCGAAGGATGCACTGTTTCCTTGCAAGATCTCTTCTTGCCGGAGAAGCTCCTCTAGAACGCACGTCGGAGATGTCGGCACCGCACCAGGAACCAGAGCAGTGCTACCCGATGTAAGTATCGGATAGACTATCTTTGGATATTCTATAGTTTTCTTGGGTGCGGGGGCGCCGCCTACGGCAGAAGTACCAGCTTCCACCACCGCCTTACTGCTACCGATGGCATCCTTAGCCGGAGCTTCAGCCATTTGGTGTGCGGCACTCTCCTGTGTCGCTTGCTTGCCGACAACAGCGAGCTCGGTAGAGGCACCTAAGTCTACTTCCATGGCGGAAGGGACAGATGCTTCCTTAGCTTGTGATCTTGTCAGAGCGGAGGAAGTCTTGACGGTAGGAGTGACAGGGGAGATGGCGGGAGATGCGTCACGATGCAGCATGTCCTTGATGGTTCTAGAAGCCCCCGATATTTTGGAGGTGTTCTTCAAGCTGGTCGTGGCTTTCTTCCTGAAACATGCAAAATGCATAAGTATGGGAATAAGACAGACAAATAGACAATGTCGGAGAGAAGGAAGCTTACACAAGAGGGGGTGCTTTGGCAAAGGGGATCTCGGTAATCTTTCTTTTCTCCGCCTCTAGGGCGGGGGTAGTCTTTTTGGAGGCTCCACCCTCCATCTTCTTCTTCTTGCCTCCGTCAGCAGCGCAGAGATGGATCTCTTCCGCTTTCGCGCCAACGGAGCATCGTCGGCGGACACGATGGTGACTTCCTTCATCTTTGGATCATAGATTTGAGGAGTCATGTTGTCCTCATCTATGTCGCTAAGCTGTAAGGTGAAGAACCACCGTGTTAGATGAGATGGAAATTGCTAGACGGAAGAACTGGAGTATATGTCATACACGGAAAATAAACAGTTACCTTTGGGCACTTGCTCTCTACGAACATGTCGTAGGTGATCGTGAAGCCACGCTTCTTGTCCTTCACCTTGACGATGTCCTTGAGACGGATCTTGACGGGGTCGCTCGAGAAATTGTCCACGAAGATGCGGAGGCTATCCCTTCTATCGCTGGTATACTCATGCATCAGCTTCGAGCGGTGCTGCAGAGGCTGGATTCGCCTGATGAACCAGCACATGGCTAGGTCCAAGCCGGTCAAACCCGTCTCTACGAACCACTCTATCTGCCTTATGGCGCGGGAAGCATCGATGTCAGAGGGAAGGGAGGCCTGGGATCTCCATGTCGAAGTTTCGACAGCGGCTCCATCGACAAAGTCCGGGTACATTACTTCTCGGCCGTCCAGAGGGATATCTGGGCCATAGAAGTAAGTATGCTGCCAGTTCTTGCAGGACTCGTGGCCGATGATGTCGGGGAACCGCCGGCCAGGACGGATCTTGAAGCTAATGGTGCCACAATTTCTAAGTTCATCCTTGCTGGCCCCGGCTTCGCGATTGACGGTTAAGAAATACATAAAGAGATCTAGCCTAGGCCTAATCCCTAGGTAACCCTCGCAAAGCACCGCGTAATTGCTAAGCGCTAGGATGCTGTTGGGAGAAAGGTTTTGGGGCTGTACTCGGTAGTGGTTCAAGACGGCAAGGAAGAAGTTAGAGATGGGCAGGGAGACACCGTGTACCAATTGTGCTTTGAGGTATACCTTTTCTCCGGCTTGTGGAGAAGGTGTGACCTCGCCGTCCGGCGCCGCCCACCAGGCGAGCCCCTCCGTCGCGGGGAGGTAGACCTCGACGATCAGCTCCTTGATGTCGCGGTCTGTGATGTCCGAACCATGCCAATCTCCTTTGTGGGAGTCGTTGTCCTCCTCCAGCAGCTCCAGCGCCGCTGGATTGTGGTCGCCGCCAGTGGTCTCGACCACCGCAGAGACGGGGATGACTAGACCCTCTGGGGGCACGACGATGGAGCTCGCCGGCTTTGTCGCGGCTTCGCCCAACGCCGCCATCGAGGGAGTAGAACTGCTGCTAGCCATTGCGAGTGTTTGGAGGTGACTGGCGAGATTGGAGTTAGAGTTTTTTGCAAGTTGCGAGGAGATCTCGAGAGGGCGCTCGCTGGAGGAATAAGATGATGCGAGGAGAGAATGAGGTGAAAAAGTAAAAATTCCATCGCAGTTACTATTTATGATCTTCAGCATCAAGATTCGTGCAGCCTAATTGGACGGTTGCCGCGTATACGACGTGTGCGCGAATGTGCGCGGAAATTTCGCCACGTCCCAACCGTCGCCGCCAACGGTTCGTATTGCTCGCGCGGGAAAAGTGGACATGATTACGTTCTCTGCATGTGTGAGTTACGAGGTGTCGCTGACCTATCTATGGGTCACCCTAGATGTCATAGGCAGATGAGCCATCACATCAGAAGATTCTGGCATGGACGGATCCAGTCCGGCTACGGAGAGTACGATGGAAGATTCAGCAATTCTATGGCTTACTAATTGAAGACGGAGAAAACCTTGCAGGGTTCTTTGGGAGGACTACAAGATGTTGCTTGACGATTTGCCGACATCCATCTAGACGGAGCATTCCACTTAAAGAGGCAAGACGGCGCAAGATCTCGGAGTTCTCCGGGGGCTACTGTTGGGGATATGCTATATGGGTATCCTCATAGCATGTCTCCTATATGGATAACCCGGGTGGCCCACAGTTGATAGCATGGCCCATGGCCTGTTGGGCGACCCAATTAGATGGATCCAGAAAGGAGGCCCATGCCAGATAAAGGAAAGCTATGGTGGAGTCACCAGCGTACCCGGAGACTTGGAGTACAGGGCACGCAAGACTAGTAATAGACAGTGTAGGACTCTGTAACCTGTCCGGCTAGGACTTTTTCCTGTAACCCTAGGACCTGGCGACTATATAAGTCGGGCCTATGGGAGCCTTTAGGACACAACTTCAGACAATCTGAGACAACCTCACACAGCGAACCTATCTCTGTAACTCGTCGTATTTCCATTATAGTGATTTATAGCAGGAGTAGGATTCCGCCATAGTTGTGGGATCTGAACCTGGGTCAGCTGTGTTACCTCGTACCCGTCAACCGTCCGCCTTCCCCCACGTATCTAAACACGCACTGCAAGGACCCCTCCATGGCGTACTCGTCGGCAATACCATGACACTTGTGTGATTAACCTAAATAGCGAGGAATGGTTTAAAGATGAAAATAACATCATATAAAACATTTCCAAGCAGAAACAAATAAAGAGAAAATAAAAAACAAATCAAATAAAGCAAATGTTCATTTTTGCAAATCTTGCTCACTAGGTCACTTTAAATGTTTCTAGTCCAAGATTTCAAACCGAAACTTTTCCAAAAAAATTCACCCCTTACTAGACCAAGTAAAAGTGAATCAAAGCCCACCCTTCAAACATGCAGAAACATTTAGCAACCCCATTCAAATTACAATTCAAAATTGAATCTTTAATATATGTGAAGATCACACATTTTCAAAACCAAACCAAACTAGTGCCCCTTGACCAATCCAACTAACCAGATACTCCCTAGTATGTGCCTAGCAAACCCACCAAGTTGGAATCGAAAATTCAAATTTGAAATTCTTTCGGCCATTTCATCAAACACCTTGTCAGCAGCAAACAAACAAACACAAAACACTATTAGGAGCAGTGATTTTGGCCAACCTTGTCCCCTCTCTAGCTCACTCTTTACTCTCAGTAGATGATCTAGCCCAATTAACAAGCCTTAGCACCACTCTGAGCTTGGCATAGCCATCAATGGTGACCATGTCGAGCCTAACTTGCCACCCACATGTCGACAGCAAGCTAGGAGAAGCACCAAGCCTAGCAAGCATGTCTAGAGCACTGACCACCGTCCACCGCCACACCCTGTCCAAGCCTCAAGCACTGCCAGCCCCTGGACCACACTGCCCGAGCATGCCAAGACTCCCTGCGAGCGAGCCGAGAGAGAGCCAGTGTGCCAACCGCGACACATGCCCACAGACCACGCGCCGTCCTCGCCGCTTGCAGACTTGATCGCCAGCACCCCAGCACCCCGCCAGACAACCTCGTTCGCCGCCGCGCGGACCACGCACGTTGTGCGCCATTAAAATTGCCGTCAGACCCGCCCAGAGCACCACGATGTTCCGATCATCTCGCACCGCCCCACGCCTCGCCACCATGTTGTTGAGCATTGGCAGGGAGCACAGCACCGCCCCCTATCGTCGCCCATGCGAATAGCACTCTGTGCCGTCGACACCGACGAGCTCAGCCCGCACCCTTCGGTCCCCTTCAGCCACTATAAAAGGAGGCCTCCCCCGCTTGTTTTCTTTACAGTAGTTCACTCCCCACCTCTCACTAATACCCCGCACTCACTCCCAGAGCAAGGCGAGCACCAGGTGGCCATAATTTCACCGGAGTTCGCCGCTGCAGAGGAGGAGAGGCGCCGTCGATTGGAGCCGCCCCAGGAGAAGCTATCGGTACCAGGAGAATCGTCGTTGTTGACTTCGTCGTTCGCCCATGTCGCGGACCATCGCCTGAGCCCCGGTGATCCTCCCACGGCCGCTCTAGGGTTCGGTCTCGCCGATGCTGCCCGACGTGGACGATGAACCAGAGCCATTTGATTAGAGTTATATCGTGCGGCCTAGATCACCCCGTCCCGCTTCGCCACTTGTTGTCTCACTGACGAGTGGGGTCACTCACTTAACCAGCCCGCGCGTGCGCTGTGCGTAGTGGGCCGGCCTAGTTAACATCCTGCGCGATCCATTAATTCAAATTTAGATTTATTCATTTAGTTCTAAACTTAGTTTTGTACCTAGATTCAAAAATCAACCCAGCTCTATTCACTAAACCAAAATGCATGAAACCAATTTTGGTAGAAAGGTACTGGAGTGCTTAATCCAAGTCCGTTGGATTCAAACCATTTAGATTTGTAGATCACTCATGGTAAAAATAACAAGGCAGAAGCTTTTCTGCATTCAAACATTTTTCAAAATTCAAGCATAAGAGCTTTGAGTTGATTCCATCTCTCAAAAATCACTTTTAACCATACCTTTTAGAATATATAAAAATATTTAGGTTTACTAACAGAAATAATGATCAAGTAATAAAAGAATGTCTCATAGGCCATTCTAGTCACTTTAATTAAATTAAATAAAAAGGTTAAACCTTATTAAATGGTGACACCACTTTAAATCACATTCCCAAGTACTGAAATATGTGGTGATGACATGTGTCAACATGATCCCATGTTTTAGTTGGAGAATATTAAATCTTAAGTAGTTTTTCAATGAGTAGAAATTACTTTTCTAAAATAAAATAAATAAGACAAGTGCTTTAATCTTGTAATGCTAGTGATGATGATAGATCATCTGTTGTGAACCTTTGTGTGATGTTTAGAAATAGTTAAGTATTGTTTGGTGATTGTGTACCTTGTATTTATTTATAGATGCTAGTACCGACCAAGGATACGAGGAGGAAGGAGGATACTACGAGGAAGAAGCCAAGGAGAACTTCAACCACTGCTCTGCACAAGGCAAGCTAACACTTGCAACTTTGCAAGCTTATACTAATATCTTAGCAAGCCTATACTTGCAACCTTGCAAGCTAACACCTGCAAGATACCCTACTTATGCAAGCTACTACTTGCTGGTTACTATGCCAACTATATGCCTTAAGCATATGTGATTATACCCACTTGACACACCATCCTAGTTTTACTTGCACGCTTAGTATTTTGTTTTCTTTATTTAAAGATTTCTATCAAAAGTTTACTTAGTGATTTGTAGATTCTAGAAAGATAATTGAAGGTAGCATAAAGAGCATAAAATTTTGCCTAAGTTAGATAATCTTGATGTCATCCTAAGGCATGATATTGAACTTAGCTAATCCCCACTTGTTTATTACCCATCATTAGTATTTACCCCCACCTATAGATGCTAGTGCTAAGCATAAAACTTGATCAACTTTAGATGGGAATACTTGGTGAAGATGGTTATGAAAACCTTAGAATGATGAGTCATTCTACTGAAATGTTTTGACATGTGTTTCCGAATACCAGATGAATTTGATGATGAAAATGTTAAGGCATGAGCCTTAGCCCTTTATAAAACTGATGGTTGTCTGGATGCGAGGAATGGTTTAAATATGAAAATAACATCAGATAAAATATTTTCAAGCAGAAACAAATAAAGATAAAATCAAAAACAAATCAAATAAAGCAAATGGTCATTTTTGCCAATCTTGCTCACTAGGTCACTTTAAGTGTTTCTAGTCCAAGATTTCAAACAGAACCTTTTCCAAAAAAATCACCCCTTGCTAGACCAATTAAAAGTGAATCAAATCCCACCCTTCAAACTGGCAGAAACATTTAGCAACCCCATTCAAATTACAATTCAAAATTGAATCTTTAACATATGTGAAGATGACACATTTTCAAAATCCAACCAAACCAGCGCCCCTTGACCAATCCAACTAACCAGATACTCCCTAGTATGTGCCTAGCAAATCCACCAAGTTTAAATCCAAAATTCAAATTTGAAATTCTTTCGGCCATTTCATCAAACACCTTGTCAGCAGCAAACAAACAAACACAAAACACTATTAGGAGCAGTGATTTTGGCCAACCTTGTTCCCTCTCTAGCTCACTCTATACTATTAGTAGATGAACTAGCCCAATTAACAAGCCTTAGCACCACTGTGAGCTTGGCATAGCCATCAATGGTGACCATGCCGAGCCTAACTTGCCACCCACATGTCGACAGCAAGCTAGGAGAAGCACCAGGCCTAGCAAGCATGTCAGGAGCACTGACCACCATCCACCGCCACCCCCTGTCCAAGCCTCAAGGGACTGCCAGCCCCTAGACCACACTGCCCGAGCATGCAAAGCCTCTCTGCGAGCGAGCCGAGAGCGTGCCAGTGCGCCAACCGCGACACACGCCCACAGACCACGCGCCACCCTCGCTGCTTGAAGACGTGATCGCCAGCACCCCAGCACCCCGCCAGACAACCTCGTTTGCTGTCGCACGGACCACGCACGCTGTGCGCCATTAAAATTTCCGTCGAACCCGCCCAGAGCGCCGCGACATTCTGACCATCTCGCACCGCCACACGCCTCGCCACCATGCCGTGGAGCGTCGCCAGGGAGCACAGCACCGCCCCCTATCATCGCCCATGCCAATAGCACTCTGTGCCGTCGACACCGACGAGCTCAGCCCGCACCCTTTGGTCCCCTTTAGCCACTATAAAAGGAGGCCTCCCCGCTCGTTTTCTTCACACCAGTTCACTCCCCACATCTCACTGATACCCCCCACTCACTCCCGGAGCAAGGCAAGCACCAGGTGGCCAGAATTTCACCGGAGTTCGCCGCTGCAGAGGAGGAGAGGCACCGTCTATTGGATCCGCCCCAGGAGAAGTTGCCAGTACCAGGAGAATCGCCGTTGTTGACTTCGTTGTTCGCCCCCGTCGTCGACCATTCCCTGAGCCCTGGTGATCCTCCCACGACCCCCACCGGCCGTGCTAGCGTTCTGTCTCACCGGCGCTTCCCGACATGGACGATGAACCAGAGCCGTTCGATTAGAGTTATATTGTGCGGCCTAGATCACCCCGTACCGCTTCGCCACTCGTTGTCTCACTGATGAGTGGTGCGTAGTGGGCCGTCCCAGTTAAACATCCTGCGTGACCCATTAATTCAAATTTAGATTTATTCCTTTAGTTTTAAACTTACTTCTGTACCTAGATTCAAAAATCAACCCAACTCGATTCACTAAACCAAAATACATGAAACCAATTTTGTTAGAAAGGTACTGGAGTGCTTAATCCAAGCCTGTTGGATTTAAACCATTTAGATTTGTAGATCACCCATGGTAAAAATAACAAGGCAGATGCTTTTCTGCATTCAAACATTTTTAAAAATTCAACCATAAGAGCTTTGAGTTGATTCCAACTCTCAAAAATCACATTTAACCATACCTTTCGGAATATATAAAAATATATAGGTTTACTTACAGAAATAATGATCAAGTAATAAAAGAATGTCTCATAGGCCATTCTAGTCACTTTAACTAAATAAAATAAAAAGGTTAAACCTTATTAAATGGTGACACCACTTTAAGTCACATTCCCATGTACTGAAATATGTGGTGATGACATGTGTCAACATGATCCCATGTTTTAGTTGGAGAATATTAAATCTTAAGTAGTTTTTCAATGAGTAGAAATTACTTTTCTAAAATAAAATAAATAAGACAAGTGCTTTAATATTGTCATGCTAGTGATGATGATAGATCATATAGTGTGAACCTTTGTGTGATGTTTAGAAATAGTTAAGTATTGTTTGGTGATTGTGTACCTCGTATTTATTTATAGACGCTAGTACTGACCAAGGATACAAGGAGGAAGGAGGATACTACGAGGAAGAAGCCGAGGAGACTTTAACCACTACTCTGCACAAGGCAAGCTAACACTTGCAACTTTGCAAGATTATACTAATATCTTAGCAAGCCTATACTTTCAACCTTGTAAGCTAACACCTGCAAGATACCCTACTTATGCAAGCTACTACTTGCTGGGTACTATGCCAACTATATCCCTTAAGCATATGTTATTATACCCACTTGACACACCATCCTAGTTTTACTTGCACGCTTAGTATTCTGTTTTCTTTATTAAAAGCTTTCTATCAAAAGTTTACTTAGTGACTTGTAGATTCTAGAAAGATAATTGAAGGTAGCATAAAGAGCATAAAATTTGGCCTAAGTTAGATAATCTTGATGTCATCCTAAGGCATGAGATTGAACTTAGCTAATCCCCACTTGTTTATTACCCATCATTAGTATTTACCCCCACCTATAGATGCTAGTGCTAAGCATAAAACTTGATCAACTTTAGATGGGAATAGTTGGTGAAAATGGTTATGAAAACCTTAGAATGATGAGTCATTCTACTGAAATGTTTTGACATGTATTTCCGAACACCAGATGTATTTGATGATGAAAATGTTAAGGCATGAGCCTTAGCCCTTTATAAAACGTATGGTTGTCTAGATGCGATACCATTCCAATTTTACCGTACAACCACAATACCTGAAAATTGGGTAGGGCTTGACTGGAAATTTATATACCTTAGTCTGGGTTCCCTTGCAGCCAAGGTCTGAAATGAGGCTACCTTGTGAAGATTGTCCACCTATGCAGTACCCAATATGACAGTTGGTCATGGTTGGGAGGCCAAACTCACAGTAGAGGTTCCTATACTAGGGCATGTAATTGAAAGGTTACATACTAAGTATGGTGAATTCAGGATTTGTTCCTGACAGATGTGTAGAATGTTGTGGTGAAAGTGTACAATCTCTGCAGAGTGTCAAACTATTCGAATAGTCGCGTCTGCGGTTATGGACAGTTGGAGTGGTCATACTGTTCCCCTGTCAGATGTTTTCAAAATTACTTGTGAAATGATTCATGACTTTGACTCGACCACAACAGAGTTGTGATATGAAATTCAAGTTCCCACTTAGGTGTTATAAAACTTTCAACTAGATTTCTTTGCTTCCGAACTTAGTAGAGGTAATCTGGCTTTTTGCAAAACAACCCTAGAGCTTAGTATATCCTATTCAAAACCACTTCACTTGTTAGTATTAGTTTGCGAGTACTTAAAGAGTACTCATGGCTTTGTCCCTAGCTATTCTCGTGGCCATACTATGAAGAGGAGTATCAGGAAGAAGAACCGAAGGAAGGTTACGACAACTAGGATCATCTCCCATCGTCAGCATTGCCTGTTACCCTGAAGATGGAGCTTCGGCTACGCTATCGTTACTATTACGTTATTCTGCTACTTGAATTGTATTAAGAACTGGATCATGAGATCCTTATTTTTGTAAGACCTTATATATGGTTTGTAATGGATGGTGTAATGTGATATGCAATCTCTTATGTCTCGCAAAAATGGTAATCCTGGGATTGCGATGTATGGCATAACAGGCATCTGTGATTAAAAATCCTGGTGTTGATAACCTTTAAGGGAATTAAAGTGTTTTAATAGACCTTTAAGGGAATTAAAGTGCTTTAATGGAGATTGAATGAGAGGAGAGGGGGTAGCCTCATGGCTCCTATAAAAGGAGGTGGCCTCCTCATCTCCACACACTCTCTCACATGCTTTCTCATATGCCCCAAGGTTGGTATATTCTCCCCCTTGCTTGCCTTGTCCATTACCACTAGAAAAGGTGATTGGCGAAGCCCTGCTCTAAACCTTCCCCTCCACCACCACTACCATGGTGTAGTGCTATTGGAGTTCCCGGGGATCCGCTATGTCGTGGTGGTGGCACGGCAGATGTCATGGGTAGGATAAATATGGGGCCAAAGTGTGATAGCGGGATCTAGGGAGGGATGGTGTAGTGGTTTCTACACACGAAGAACTCTCTCACGATCTTTACTTTGATCCACAATGTTTACACTTGCTCCTTGAGCTGTATAATAGGGAGAGAAGGAAGAATCTCACTGGTATTCTCTAAGTGCCAAATGAATCGACCCCCCTTCTAGGAGGCCCTGGCTCACCTCATAAAGGGGTGTCAAGGTTACATCTAGGGCTGACATGGATGGCATATTCCTCATATATGCTCATCCCAAAGTGGTAATTTGGTGGGAGCCTTTCCCTGTCTCACTTCTATCGACGGAAATAACCTAGAGCCAACGACATGTGAGCATCGGGCTTTGGGACTGTCACCTCTGTGACACCTCTTCTGCTCTTCTATCCCTCTGACCGAGAATTTTAACATGCGGCCCGAAAGTTCGGATGCCAAGGCAATGCGGGGTCCAAGGTGCATGTAATCTCGCAAAAGAGCTGTAGTAGCTTCGCCAATTGTCAAGAGGGGCCAAATGGGGATAAATACAAATCTAACGGCCAAACAATCGTTTGAACCAGTCAAAAAACGGTTGAACTCAAATCACGCCATTAGGTTAACTCTTCTTGCATTGACCCGTTGGTATTTCCCATTATCATTTGTGTTCGTGGACTGGTTTACCCCTGCGAGGACTAGATCTTCTTCTTTGCTCTGCTCTTCTCCCCTATTATTTCCCTCTCCATTACCTTGCTTAGCTCCGGCTACTAGTCTCCAGATCGGAGCTCGCCGTTGCTCTCCTTCCGTCCCTGCCATGGCCGGTCAACATCCCACGCACTTAATCGAAGCTCGCCACTATCACCATCACCTCGTTTCTACTAGTTGGCGTGTCGGAGCTTTGTGTCCCCAGCATAGCCTCTCACCGCTGCCTAGACCTTCTCACACGGCGACGCGCGTTCGGCCGGGCAATCCGGACCGACAACCAGCCTCGAGCTGTTGCATGCTGTCGCGCACCCTAGGCATGGTAGCCCTGGCAGAGGAGTTCAACGACAATGCTCTCATGGATACCATGCTGAGCACGCGTCCTATTGTGTTGTCGGCAGACTTGCTGTCAGCTTTCAGGTATCATTTTGGGATCAGACGAAAAGTGGTCAATATTGAGGTATACGCTCCGCCATTCGATTTATTCGTCTGGTTCGCCCACAGCTCAGATAGCGAGCGCGTTTTGCATTCTTCCCATTCGTTCGAGTGTTGTGGGGAGAAAATGAGCTTCCTGCGTTGGCATTGTGCCTATGGGTGGGACGATCGCTTGGGGCAGCTTTGGTTCGTCTCTAAACTCGGCTTTGATGGCCTCCCTTTGCATACTTGGGAAACGGAGGCCCTCAAGCATGTCGTCAGTAGCCTTGGCGGCGAGCTGGTGGAGATTGTGCCACCGAGCGAAAGATGGATCATCCAGGTAAAGGCGTGGCTGAAACATCCAGACACCGTTCCTAAGATGCACAATGTGGAGATTCCAAGCAGGGCAAGAGGACAGCTTTGCTGGAAGTACTCGGTGATCATCCACCTGCAGGAGGTTCTGGATCCGGTACATGGCATTCAGGACCCCGGCGAGGCGGCCAGAAAGCATCCTCGTCGCCTGTAGTGTTGGCCTGGAAGGATCGATGGCACAGGACCACCACCGTTCCGCGATGGAGCGCATGGTTTTGGTGGGGGGACCGGGCGTGGACAGGCTGATGGTTCTGATTTCCCTCGAGTGAAGATAGAGGTTTAGTGAATCTGAAAGATTGCTGACTTGAGAGTCGACCTTGTAGTATGCCTTATGTAATAGTTTGAACTACTGTAGTATGTGTGGCTACTGAATTTGTAATGTGTGGCTACTTGTAAGATCCCTCCCTTTATAAAGGTAAGGATCCCTGTGATTGCAATGCTAGTCCCTGGATCAATGCTAGCATCCACAATTTAAGATGAAGTACACAGAAACAAAGGTCATTATTACATATCATTCTAGAGACAAACATAGTCTTTTACAAACTCCATGTCCACAGGCATAATACAAGAGTTCAAATATATGATAAGATAATTAAGTCTTCATCTTCATGTGCCACAGACAAGCATGTTGAGTGTAGACTCATAACCCCTAATCATCATCAGAATAACCTGCAACATCACAAGTTACAGCCACAGTGGGTCAATACATTGGAATAGTATTGGCAAGTGATACCTTAGTAGAATATTGGTAGACTAGATACTATATGCATTTTGGCTAAGTGTAGCTTAGGCTTGCTTTGCTCAAAATAGGTTTTGCCTATTAGTTGAAATCACTAAGTTTTCCTTTGACAAAATCTTTCCCAAGGAAACACCAATAGAAATTGGTGTACCTTCACCCTTGTTCACCCACAAATTTTAACTTAGAAATTGGGATGAGGAGATTCTTGATAGCTTCCATGTCTTGATGCTCAAGTTGTCCAATACCAGGGACATGGCTAAGTACTTAGATTCTTCCATCTGCAGAGGTTGTGCACTTTCCCCACAAGACTTGATTTTCACCAAGACAGGACCTTTCAGAAGCCTTCCCTTAGACCAAATGGACGCGTTCCAACCTATCATCCCACTACCACCAACTGTCCAAATGGCTAAGTTATTGCAACCTATGTGATCCAGGCAGAGCCCATATTGCCAAGTGGCTGCACTAGAAGCTTCTTAACATTTGTCCTCTCAAATCCCTTTGTTCCCGGGTGGCTTTCCACAAGTGAGATACACAAGGTAAACCATAGAAATGGGACTTGTGTAACCACTCAACATAAACCATTCCTTCCATTCCACCCAGGTGTTTCATTCACTTAGTTGTTTTATTAAGAAAAAACATAAGTCCATAGACTTAGAAATATTTTCTCATAGCATGAATATATAACCACCCTTGGTTGCTACTAGCTAGGCTATGCATGGCATTGATAAGACTTAGAAATATTTCTAGCAATTCTATAACTACTAGGATTTCCCAAGCATAGCATATAGATCAAAAATATCCATGCAAGACTAGCAAAATATTTCTAATGCATAGTTGAAAAACATAGGAATAAATCATGAAGCACCACTTGCCTTGGTAGTTTGGAGATTAGCTACAATCCTCACAATCACAATCACTATTTGCACCAAAATCTACACAAAAAATAATGGCACAAAATCACATACACAATTAATACAAGCAAAAATACATGAATGTATGCAATATGCCATGTGATGATTTTCTACACCAAACAAGACAAGTGCACTGTACTGAATCACAAACAAGTACAAAACAAGCTAAATAAACTTTATTTGAATAACAAAACATTTTCCAAATAATTACTATACTCAATTTATGCCTACAAATGTTTCTGCAAAAACAACCATTTTAACAGAGGCAAAACTTTAAACACATTGCATAAACAGAAAGGTTTTTCTCTCCTGATTTCATTGATATAAAATTTGTCAAACTTGGACGTGGGAATCAAAAGTTATGAATTAAACAAGTTTAAACATCTAATAGATCTAATTCATATTTTTAAAAAGAAACACATGCCACGCGGCAGCATCTGGTTGGACGGCCGTAAGATCTAAGTGACGATGCACGGCTCAGATTAAATCATACTGCTTTGCCCTCTAATCTAATCCTAGCCTCTAGATCTGGATCCAACGATCCTTGATGCTCTAACCAAAGATGGGCGGCGCAAATGGCTGCTGGCGGCGGCGACGGCTCTGCTGGCGATTCTAGCGAGGGCTGGGGACAGTGGTGATGCTTACCGGTGTCGCAAAGTTGCGAGGAAGCTCGAGATGTTGCTGGCGTGGACAGGGGCGCGTTGATGTGGCCATAGGAACTCGTCGGAGTTGAGCGCAGCGTCGGGTGCTCGGTGACGAAGACGTTGGCGACGCTCTGGATCACCCTAGCATGAACCAGTTGTATCAGGGGGTGCGCAAGGCTACGGTGAACACTACTGGATCAAGGAGAAGTCGAGGGGCGGTCGGGTTTTACCTCAATCGCTCGTCGGAGTCGAGCGACGGTTCTGATGCTTGCGGGCACGAACGGTGACGGCAACCTGGGTCACGAGAAAGCAAACAAAAGGCATCAGGGAACGCGCAAGGACATGCTGGTCACGTTTGTTTGAACCAGAGACAGGGGGCGGTCGGAGCTCACCAGAATCGGTCACCGGAGTGCTTCGGGACAGCGGTGGTGTGAGCTCGATTGTGGACAGCCTAGCAGCGCTCTGTGGTTGGTGAGTGAGGGGAATGGAGCGGAGTGAAGAGGGGTTTAAGTAGCTGGGGCGAGAGAGGGAGTTATGCCTGCAGTAAAGCGTAATCAAGCGTGAGACCGTCGGGAAGAAACGGCCGTGGCGGAGCTGGTCGCGGGCGTGATTTGGGGACGAAGGGGTGACGTGGAGGTGGGTCCGGGGCGTCAGCGAGAGGGGGGTGCTCGCGTGGGTGAGAAACAGAGGGAGAGGGAAACCCCGGGTGGGCTGGTTGTTGGGCTACTTCCAGTGTTGGGCCAGATTGGCAATGCTGGCCCTTTTTCTTTTCTTTATTCCTTTTCTATTTCTGTTTTGATTTTCTGGATTCATTTTCAAATAAATTCCAATGCAATTTGAATTCAAATCTTTTCTGGATTTTTGTAGAGTGTAACATTCATATTTTTGGGCATAAACCATGTGGTCTCTCTGTACTAGCTTGGTCCCTTTGATTAAACAAATAAACCGTGCCTAAGTCATATTTTGTTTTAAAAATTTGTCGAAGCTTTGAAATACATCAATCAACCATAGGATCAAATATATCTGGTTTAAAACCAACAATCTCATATTAGAGAGTAGCATTGGGTCAAAGTTTTGCTCACATAAAATAATAGGCATACAAAATGCTCTTGTTTTTGAATTGGTTTTGAAAAGGAACCTTAAATGATCATGGATGCATGAATGATATGAATGAGTTTTGAAACATGATTTTAGGGATGTTACAAATCTAACCCCCTTAAGGTGAATCTCGCCCTCGAGATTCGGATTGGCTAGCAAATAGGTGAGGGTGGTCTTTCCGAAGATCATCTTCTCTTTCCCATGTTGCTTCTTCTTCGGAATTCTTCTTCGGAATGATGGTTCCATTGAACCTTGCAGAATTTGATAGTCTTAGTCCGTGTAACTCTTTCTGCAGTCTCAAGAATCTTGATGGGTTTCTCTTTGTAAGTGAGATCACTTTCCAATTGAACCTCCTCCAAAGGTATTGTATCCTTCAAAGAAGTCTCCTCCATTTATGGATGGCATTTCTTAAGCTGACTCACATGAAACACATTGTGAACGGCAGACAACGATTCTGGCAATTCAATCTCATAAGCTACTTCTCCTTTACGACTCAGAATCTTGAATGGTCCAACATATCTTGGGGTCAATTATCCTTTGACTCCAAATCTCTTCACTCCACGAAGTGGTGACACTCTAAGATAATCTCTATCACCTACTTCATAGGTGACTTCTCTACGCTTAGGATCTGCATAGCTCTTCTGTCGGGACTGTGCTATCTTCAATATTTCCTTAACTAGCTTAACTTTCTCTTCAGCTTCTTTGATTAGTTCTGGTCCGAACAGACTTCTTTGTCCCACACCATTCCATAGCAATGGGGTGGTACACTTTCTCCCATAGAGAAACTCAAATGGTGCCATCTCAATACTAGCTTGATAGCTGTTATTGTAAGAGAATTCTGCGTAAGGCAGACTTTCATCCCAACTGGCTCCATAGTCCAGGTCATATGCCCTCAACATATCTTCAAGTATCTTGGGTTCGTTTACATTCATCCATCAGTCTGAGGATGAAAAGCAGTGCTAAATTCCAACCTCGTTCCCAATGACTCATGTAGTTGTCTCCAAAAATGAGAAGTGAATTGGGTTCCCCTATTAGACACAATACTCTTGGGTACTCCATGTAGACATACAATTCTACTCATGTAAATCTTGGCTAACTTAGCACTTGTATAGGTTGTCTTTACGGGTATAAAATGAGCCACTTTAGTTAAGCGGTCCACTACTACCCAAATAGAATCATATCCTGACCGGGTCCTTGGCAATCCGGTAATGAAATCCATGCCAATCTTGTCCCACTTCCAATCAGGAATAGGTAGTGGTTGTAACAATCCTGTTGGTTTCTGATGTTCCGCTTTCACTCTATTACATATATCACACAAAGCAATATGTTCGCGATGTCCTTCTTGAGATTATTCCATCAAAATCTTTCCTTCATATCCATGTACATTTTGGTGTTACCCGGATGAATGGAATATGGTGAGTTGTGGGCTTCTTGTAAAATCAGTTTCCGAAGCTCCGGATCTTGTGGAACACAGATACGTTTTCCATACCATAACGCACTTCGCTTCATCTTCATGGAATCCTTTGGCTTTTCCATTGCCAATCTTTTCCTTAATCTCTTCAATTTCCTTATCTGTCTTTTGGGCTTCTTTGATCTTGTCCAACAAAGTGGGTTGAACATCTAATGACATGAGATGTCCTTCAGGCACTATCTCCAATATGAGATCTCTAAATTGGGCACACAGATCATCTGGAAATTCTCCCTTAGTAAGGCCATTCACAAAAACTTTACGGCTTAGAGCATCCGCTACAACATTTGCTTTACCGGGGTGGTATTGCAAACTCAAGTCGTAGTCCTTGATGAGTTCTAGCCATCTTCTTAGTCTCATGTTGATTTCTTTCTGGGTGAAAATATATACTTCAAACTTTTGTGATCTGTGAACACTTCACATCGCTTTCCCAAAAGATAGTGTCTCCATGTTTTGAGTGCATGGACAACAGAGGCTAACTCTAAATCATGAGTAGGGTAATTTACCTCATGAGTTTTGAGTTGTCTCGAGGCATAAGCCACAACTTTCCCTTCTTGCATAAGTACTGCACCTAATCCATGATGAGATGCATCACAATATACTTGGAAATCTTTCTCCAAATCTGGCAAACATAAGATAGGTGCTGTCACTAGTCTCTTCTTCAATTCTTGAAAACTAAGTTCACAGCCTTCAGACCAAGCAAATTTCTTGTCTTTCTTTAGTAACTCTATCATAGGCTTAGCTTCCTTGGAAAAATTCTCGATAAATCTTCTATAGTATCCTGCCAAGCCAAGGAAACTACGAACCTCTTTCACTGACTTATGAGATTCCCATTCAGTTACAGCTGAAACTTTAGCAGGATCAACTGCTATACCATCTCTTGACACAATGTGTCCAAGAAAACCAACTTCATTTAACCAAAATTCACACTTGCTGAATTTGGCATACAGCTTATGCTCTCTAAGATTTTCAAGTATCAAACGTAGATGTCCTTCATGCTCTTCTTTGCTCTTGGAGTAGATCAAAATGTCATCGATGAAAACGACAACAAACTTATCAAGGAACTCCATGAATACCTTGTTCATCATATTCATGAAGTATGCTGGTGCATTGGTCAAACCAAATGGCATCACGGTGTACTCATACAATCCATACCTAGTGGTGAAAGTTGTCTTAGGTATGTCTTGTTCTCTTATCTTGAGTTGGAAATAACCTGACCAGAGATCAATCTTTGAGAACACACATGCTCCTTCTAACTGATCAAACAAGTCATTGATTCTTGGCAAAGGGTATTTGTTCTTGATAGTCACCTCATTGAGTGAACGGTAATCTATGCATAACCTTTGACTCCTATCTTTCTTTTCCACAAACAAAACTGGTGCTCCCCAAGATGAAGAACTTGGTTGGATAAAACCTTTCTGTAACTGTTCTCCAAGTTGCTTCTTGAGTTCTTTCAACTCATCCATTGACATATTGTACGGTCTCTTTGCTATTGGTCCAGATCCCGGTAGCAAATCAATAAGAAACTCCACATCTCTATCTGGTGGGCATTCCCGGCAATTCTTCCGGAAACACATCTGGATATTCACTCACAATTGGCACACTGTCTATGCTAACCCCCTTAAGAGAATTTAGCTTACTCCTTTTTGATTCAAAGTTGGTCTTGAATCTGATCCTTTTGTTTTCTGGAGTTGTGAGTGTGACAGTATGGTTGGCACAATCTAGCACTCCCCTATGCTTAGTCATCCAGTCCATTCCCAAAATGACATCCAATCCTTGGGAGTTTAGGATTATCAGGTTAACGGGAAACTTATACTTCCCAAACTCTATGACTAGATCATGACATCCTGAGTTCACTATCATTTCTCCGCCAGGAGAACTTACTTTTATAGGACACCCAATATTTTCTACCGGTAGTTCATTTCTTTCAACAAATGCTCTTGATATGAATGAATGAGATGCACCAGTATCAAAGAGAACAAATGCTGGAACAGAATTGAGTTTGAACTTACCAGCAACAGCATCAGGTTCCTCATAGATTTCCTCCACATTGATGTGGTTCACTTGTCCCTTTTGGAAAGGTTGGGCTTGTTGGGTCCTTCAACTTTATTTTCTGGGCATTCATTTGCATAATGCCCCATCTTCTTGCACTTTAAACATTCAACCTGACTAAGATCCTTCTTGACAGGCTGGCTTCCACTACCACTTCCACTTCCATTGTGGTGGCTCTTATATCCACTCTTGTGATTCTTGTACTTGTCATTGTCATGACTACGGTGGTGCTTGTTGTCATGATGACGGTTGTGGTTGTGGTGCTTGTTGTACTTCCCATGCTTGTGGGATCCAGAATTCCCACTATCATCATAATGGGAATGCTTGTGAGACGATCCCGAGTTGTGCTTGTCAGAGTGCTTCCTCTTCCTGCTTTCAACTTGTTTCATATTGCTCTCCAAAATAGCAGCCTTGTCACAAAGAGACTGATAAGTGGGAACATAAGCCACAGATAGCTGCAGGTTCAATTCATCATTCAATCCTTCAAGGAACTTTTCTTTCCTATTAGCATCGGTGTCAACTTCATCCGGTGCATAACGCGCCAGATTGTTGAACTCCTCAATATACTCTGCCACGCTGCGGTGGCGCTGCTTCAAGTTATGAAACTCTTTCTTCTTCAAACTCATCACTCCGGATGAGATGTGAGCAGTACGGAAACCATCTTCAAAGAGAGCCCATGTCATATCCTCAATGGGAGTGGTGATTTGGAAGTTATCCCACCAAGTGGCTGCTGGTCCTTCCAACAAGTGTGCTGCAAATCTGACCTTCTCTTCATCAGTATAGCCAACAGTTACCAAGTCCTTATTCACATAGCATAGCCAATCATTGGCCACCATAGGATCAGTAGTTCCTGAGAACTTTGCTGGCCTCAGTCTTAAGAACCTGGTAAGCATGTCAAAACCCGGTGGGTTGTTCTGATTGTTGTTGTTGTTATTATTGTTGTTGTTGTTCTGATTCTGGATGAGCGTGGTCATCATTTGCATCAACTGAGTCTGAGCTATCATCATCTGCTGCATCTCAGGGGTGATGTTGTTGTTGTTGGGGTTGGGATTGGCACGTCGGGGAGGCATCTGTGGTTTTCAATAAGGATAAGAATGAGATACCCATAGATGCTAACATGCACAATACATCACATAACAAATCACAATCATGCATCATAGTAGTAAAAGTTCAACAACACAGACAACAAGTTTTTGGAAAAGTAAACACACCAATACCAAGCCATCCACATGTTGGATGGTCATTGCGACTCAATAATCAAAAGTATGATAAATAACGGTAAATGAGTAGTCATCACTACTCCTCTGCATCAACCTCCTCATCGACAAGTGTAAGACCTGCATTCTCCATAGCGGTCTTGTATTCCTCGACATTTGTGGTCAAGGTCTCTACCTTGGCTTTGAGAGCCCTCTTCTGTGCACGAAGCCTCTCAATCACACCTTGCTGATGCTCGAGGTCGAAGTCCTTGGCCTCTAGTTCTGCAGTCATGTCTCGAATCCTCTTGTTCCTATCCTGGACTCTCTTCTCTTGACTCTTGAACTTTCTATCCTGACTCTCAAACTTGGCTTCCATTTCTTTGACTATCTCATCTTGCTCTGCGAAGAGCTTGTCCTTCTCACGAAGTTGCACCTGGAGTTCGTCATTGCTAAGCATGACGTTGGTCCTATCAGTATCTAGGTGCCTAATAAGAACCTCTAAGTCCTGGAGGTATAGACGAATCGGCTCTACCGTCTCTCTCGAAGCATCCTCGAAGTCAATGGCCTCACCATCCTCATCACGTCTACCTAAGGCGTGGAAGTGAGTACCTCTAATCTCTCGAGGGTGTCTCCCTAGTAAACGTCCAAGCAAATCCTGCATGACTACCTCTAGGCCTCTCTCCTTGTCATCATGCATGAGCTTGAAGATGATTGCCTCTGTGGTAGGCTCAGTTTGGCGTCCTGGATGATTAACCTTGAAGCCCCAAAGGTCTTTCCTCTCAAACTTGGTGAGGGGAAGCATCATGATGGTAGGAAGTGGGAGATTGAGAAAACTAGTGAGCTCAATAATACGAGTGCCAAAACAAGTTCCCTTGAACTCTTCAGCCGTTCTGATAGTAACATTAGGCATCTATTTAATAAGATAGAAAAATTTAGAATCAACACAATTTTTAAGATAAATCACAAGACAAGGCATCACATGCATACCTTTGGAAATCAAAACACACAAGTCATGGCATACATGGATCCATTACAAACAACCAAGGTTCAACTTATTTTAAACAACATTTGGGAAATAAAATGATAAGTGTGGTGGTCCAACTAACGAAGTACGTTACAATCCCATCTCACTTGCCAAGTTGGCTAACAGGGCATCCCTAGAGGCAATCTGTCTATCTAGATCACATGACTCCATTGTTAAGTCTATGATGTCCTTCCTTAAACTTTGGTTGGTAGCCTCTAACTCTTGGGTATGATTCTTTTCTTCCCTAAGGTCATTCTAGGTGTTGAGCATTCTGCACTTGATTCTATCACCAAGTTCTTTGATGGCCTTCCAAGCTGCATCCCTTGCTGAATCAAAGAATGTGGTGTGCATCACCGAGTTGGTGACCATGCAGAATCCTGAGTCCTTGTGGTTGTCTTCCTTGTTTTTATACAAGTGAAGTTGCACCCACTAGTACTCAACTCCTTCATCCATCACAAGAAAACCTTTGTACACAGTTGCACCATGTATTCCCATGGCAACCATGAGGTCCTTGAGAGCCTTGGGGAATTCTGTCTCACATTCCAAAATCATAGTCATTAGTGGTCCCTTCATCACGGCTTCGTTGATGGAGTTCATCTACAAATAGAGATGAGAATGAAGATTAGAAAAGTTGACAAGAAGAAAAGACAAGTGTGGAAGTTGTTAAAAAATTTCCTTAGTGGTTTCCAATCCTAGGGTCATAATCCTACAGGCAACACAGTGCTCTGATACCATCTGTAAGATCCCTCCCTTTATAAAGGTAAGGATCCCTGTGATTGCAATGCTAGTCCCTGGATCAATGCTAGCATCCACAATTTAAGATGAAGTACACAGAAACAAAGGTAATTATTACATATCATTCCAGAGACAAACATAGTCTTTTACAAACTCCATGGCCACAGGCCTAATACAAGAGTTCAAATATATGATAAGATAATTAATTCTTCATCTTCATGTGCCACAGGCAAGCATGTTGAGTGTACACTCATAACCCCTAATCATCATCAGAATAACCTGCAACATCACAAGTTACAGCCACAGTGGGTCAATACATTGGAATAGTATTGGCAAGTGATACCTTAGTAGAATATTGGTAGACTAGATACTATATGCATTTTGGCTAAGTGTAGCTTAGGCTTGCTTTGCTCAAAATAGGTTTTTCCTATTAGTTGAAATCACTAAGTTTTCCTTTGACAAAATCTTTCCCAAGGAAACACCAATAGAAATTGGTGTACCTTCACCCTTGTTCACCCACAAGTTTTAACTTAGAAATTGGGATGAGGAGATTCTTGATAGCTTCCATGTCTTGATGCTCAAGTTATCCAATACCAGGGACATGGCTAAGTACTTAGATTCTTCCATCTGCAGAGGTTGTGCACTTTCCCCACAAGACTTGATTTTCACCAAGACAGGACCTTTCAGAAGCCTTCCCTTAGACCAAATGGACGCGTTCCAACCTATCATCCCACTACCACCAACTGTCCAAATGGCTAAGTTATTGCAACCTATGTGATCCAGGTAGAGCCCATATTGCCAAGTGGATGCACTATAAGCTTCTTAACATTTGGCCTCTCAAATCCCTTTGTTCCCGGGTGGCTTTCCACAAGTGAGATACACAAGGTAAACCATAGAAATGGGCCTTGTGTAACCACTCAACATAAACCATTCCTTCCATTCCACCCAGGTGTTTCATTCACTTAGTTGTTTTATTAAGCAAAAACATAAGTCCATAGACTTAGAAATATTTTCTCATAGCATGAATATATAACCACCCTTGGTTGCTACTAGCTAGGCTATGCATGGCATTGATAAGACTTAGAAATATTTCTAGCAATTCTACAACTACTAGGATTTCCCAAGCATAGCATATAGATCAAAAATATCCATGCAAGACTAGCAAAATATTTCTAATGCATAGTTGAAAAACATAGGAATAAATCATGAAGCACCACTTGCCTTGGTAGTTTGGAGAGTAGCTACAATCCTCACAATCACAATCACTATTTGCACCAAAATCTACACATAAAATAATGGCACAAAATCACATACACAATTAATACAAGCAAAAATACATGAATGTATGCAATATGCCATGTGATGATTTTCTACACCAAACAAGAAAAGTGCACAGTACTGAATCATAAACAAGTACAAAACAAGCTAAATAAACTTTATTTGAATAACAAAACATTTTCCAAATAATTACTATACTCAATTTATGCCTACAAATGTTTCTGGAAAAACAACCATTTTAACCGAGGAAAAACTTTAAACACATTGCATAAACAGAAAGGTTTTTCTCTCCTGATTTCATTGATATAAAATTTGTCAAATTTGGACGTGGGAATCAAAAGTTATGAATTAAACAAGTTTAAACATCTAATAGATCTAATTCATATTTTTAAAACGAAACACATGCCACGCGGCAGCATCTGGTTGGACGGCCGTAAGATCTAAGTGACGATGCACGGCTCAGATTAAATCATACTGCTTTGCCCTCTAATCTAATCCTAGCCTCTAGATCTGGATCCAACGATCCTTGATGCTCTAACCAAAGATGGGCGGTGCAAATGGCTGTTGGCGGCAGCGACGGCTCTGCCGGCGATTCTAGCGAGGGCTGGGGACAGTGGTGATGCTTACCGGTGTCGCAAAGTTGCGAGGAAGCTCGAGATGTTGCTGGCGTGGACAGGGGCGCGTTGATGTGGCCGTAGGAACTCGTCGGAGTTGAGCGCAGCGTCGGGTGCTCGGTGACGAAGACGTTGGCGACACTCTGGATCACCCTATCATGAACCAGTTGTATCAGGGGGTGCGCAAGGCTACGGCGAACACTACTGGATCAAGGAGAAGTCGAGGGGCGGTCGGGTTTTACCTCAATCGCTCGTCGGAGTCGAGCGACGGTTCTGATGTTTGCGGGCACGAACGGTGTCGGCAACCTGGGTCACGAGAAAGCAAACAAAAGGCATCAGGGAACGCGCAAGGACATGTTGGTCATGTTTGTTTGAACCAGAGACAGAGGGCGGTCGGAGCTCACCGGAATCAGTCACCGGAGTGCTTCGGGACAGCGGTGGTGTGAGCTCGATTGTGGACAGCCTAGCAGCGCTCTGTGGTTGGTGAGTGAGGGGAATGGAGCGGAGTGAGGAGGGGTTTAAGTAGCTGGGGCGAGAGAGGGAGTTATGCCTGCAGTAACACGTAATCAAGCGCGAGACCGTCGGGAAGAAACGGCCGCGGCGGAGCTGGTCGCGGGCGTGATTTGGGGACGAAGGGGTGACGTGGAGGTGGGTCCGGGGCGTCAGCGAGAGGGGGTGCTCGCGTGGGTGAGAAACAGAGGGAGAGGGAAACCCCGGGTGGGCTGGTTGTTGGGCTAGATCCAGTGTTGGGCCAGATTGGCAACGCTGGCCCTTTTTATTTTCTTTATTCCTTTTCTATTTCTGTTTTGATTTTCTGGATTCATTTTCAAATAAATTCCAATGCAATTTGAATTCAAATCTTTTCTGGATTTTTGTAGAGTGTAACACTCATATTTTTGGGCATAAAACCATGTGGTCTCTCTGTACTAGCTTGGTCCCTTTGATTAAACAAATAAACAGTGCCTTTACCAATGTTTCAATAAATATATAAAAATTGTTTTAAACTCATACTTTGTTTAAAAAAATTGTCCAAGCTTTGGAATACATCAATCAACCATAGGATCAAATATATCTGGTTTAAAACCAACAATCTCATATTAGAGAGTAGCGTTGGGTCAAAGTTTTGCTCACATAAAATAATAGGCATACAAAATGCTCCTGTTTTTGAATTGGTTTTGAAAAGGAACCTTAAATGATCATGGATGCATGGATGATATGCATGAGTTTTGAAACATGATTTTAGGGATGTTACACTACTGAATTCGTAGTATGTGTGGCTAATAATTTGTAGTTTGTGTGGCTAATGATTCTGTAGTACGTGTGGCTAATGATTTGTAGTTTTTGTGGCTAATGAATTTGTAGTATGTGTGTTTAATGAATTTGTGTGCATAACCAAGATTAGCCTCCTGAAAAGAGGGTGGGCTAGAAATGATCAATGTCACCATTGCCGAGAAAATGCTGCTGACGAGCGATCCGAAAGGCATGAAATGTTGCTGGTTTGTATGCCTCGAACAATTTTTACATATATTGGTTTGAGATGGTGCGTGATTCTGCATGGAACTTGCATGAATAAACCACCAAAATCAGTTCATAAAATGTCGTCTGAATCTTGTCTGCCTCGGATAAGTATGATAGTAAACTGAATTCAACCGCCGGTAGTAATTGAATAAATATATACATCTTGATAGTTTTTGGTTACTTCTGAACTAGTTCCATACTACAGTATGGGATAGCTGCACAAAAGGGGGCTATTGCCTCTACAAAAGGCATTTTACAGAGTTAGTCTCTAAACTTAACTGTTCTACACTTAAGAAACTGCAGATCTCCACCATAAAAGTTGGCTAGCCAATTGCCTTGAGAGGACGTAAGTTTAGTGATTGTTCAACCACAACTGATCTTTTTCCTTCCCGCCAAACTTCAAGAGATTTGAAATGTTCATGCACTAGTTGACGCGCTTCAACCAGTCCCGGTTCAGTACGAACAGCCGCGTCGCCACAATGATTTCTTCGGAGGTGAACTCCGGCTTCTCGTGGCAGGGATCGTAGGTCCCTGTGAATCTGAACCTGAATTCCGGCGCTGAGCTATTGCCCGTCGTCGGCTCCAGCTGTCGAACACTCCAACAAACTGAGTGTAGATGGATGCACGCCGCCGCGGTGTGGCCGCTGACAGTGCTGACAATGGATCATCTTTGCCGTTGACGGTGTGCGCCCATATTGCCCCATGGTAAGGTAGACCGCGCCGAGGCATGGAGGCGAGAGTTTGTTGACCTTGGCGCCGCCCTATTCGGGGGTTTGTTTCCTCGATGGCAAGCTCATAGGAATGCTTCAAACGTACCTTCTGTCTCGTGCATAGAGCACATGAAAATTCTGCTGCGTGCATTCTCCATGATGCTCAACCATCTCGGATGGCAATGTAAGACCGGCCTTGTAGTACAACCGCATGGACTGCCTCAGAGGGGACAAATAGCCAAGCTTCGGTGGCGGCGGCAGCCGGGGCGATGACGGCTTCTACTTAGGCGGGGCCATAGCTAAGCTTCCTAAGAGTGTATCTTATTTATTCAAAACTAGTTCGACTAACTGCTGAATCTTTATTTCCCTTTCTCAATATAAGAGTGCTAAGATATTAAAAATACAGGTCGTGGCTAGCAACCGGATTGGGCAATGTACCAGCTCAGGGTTCCATTTTAAGTATATTTCGAGTGTGTCCTTAGTTGTGTCTAGAAATTTTTCCTATGCCACTACGATCATAGAATTGTAACAACACCATCAGAAACAAGGGAAGAGGACATGGCGTTTTACTAATTTGGGGGACACGAAACCTCGACCATCGATGGAGCGCATCCCAGGTTCGAGGATTAGTGCTCCCCATTATTCTGTGATTTTCCATATTCTGTCGCTCGCTCGCTTGCAGCTCCGCTCCGCTCCACCTCTATGGTCTTGGATGCCGCCACTCCGTCCCCTCTGGCAACACTCTCGTCCTCCCCTGGACTATCATCCTCCCGTCATCCCCTATCCTCCCTACCCGCCCTGCCTTGCCGCCTTGCCCTGTCTCCTTTCCTCCATCACAGCCCAAGCGTGTCTGGGACCAAAAATCGTTTGGTGGGAGCTAGGTTCTCGCGCAACGATGGTGGCTTTGATCTGGATCCCACATGGAAATGGATCCTGCGTGGCCGGGGAACACGGAGATGGGTCCTTCCCGGACGGAGAGCAGGGAGATGGACCCTTCAAAGCTGGAGAACATGGAGGAGAACGTAACATGGGAAGAGGACGTAGGGTGCAAATCTTTGGTGCTCTGGAGCCCATTAAACGTCTCATACATCCTCCCTGAAGGGTAAGAACTGCAATTCCATCTCTGCATCTCCCAATTAGTGTTTATAGTCCCGTGTTGATGGAGAGGATCTGTGTTGGTGACCGTAGGATGTCTGCTTCATCTAGATTTCTTTTGAAGATTCAGCATAGGTGTCGGACTGAAACCTTGTCCGATGGTAGAATCATAATTACCAGTGGATTTGATTATCGGCTGAAAGTAGACACGGAGGACATAGCTCTAAGCGACTTGCACATGCAATTTGGCAAGTTTCCCATTGGCCAGCATGATGAATTCATAATCAGGTACTACGACACAAATTCACACACTTTCTACGATGTTGGAACTGAGGAGGCTTTGGCCATGATGTGGAGTAAACACCTCGACACGGGGACTATGCTGATGTTTGTGCACATTATTAACAAAGATACTGGGGAAGAGACTGTCCTGAATGATACCGGGCCGTGTGGAACGTGAACAAAGCGGGCTCTGTTTTCGATACCGAGCGTGATCGACCAGCCTTTCGTTGAGCATGAAGACATCGAAATGTGTGGCGGTCAGGGTGATTTTGTGATCGAAGATGATGATGATGATGATGATGATGATGATGATGAGAAAGCATATATAGATGTGGCTGCTGACCCTGGTAGGATGGAGAGTAGGGAATATTTGGTTGATTCGAACTATGAGCCTGACTATGGGAGTGATGAGGAAGGGGAATGTGAGGATGGGAAATGGGATGCAGATACGATGATGAAGACAAGGATAGGCCAGTGATACACTTTGATAGGGACAACCCTACAATTGATGAGGGGATTGTCTTTGATACTGTGGAGGAATGCAGATATGTCATTTCTACCTATGCAATAAGAGTTGGGTTCGAATTTATCGTTGAAAAGAGCGACCAAAAGAGATTTAGAGTGCATTTTAGGGAAAGTAAGGTGTGTAAATGGAGATTGCATGCATTTCCAATGCAGGCTAGACACCCATTTCAGGTTGCAATAGCTACATTTAGTTTCGGTCTTTCTCATATTTGTTCTGCTGATGAGTCCTCTGATTTATTTTTATTCCCATTGAATGCAGATCAAGGTAAACACGAAGAAACACAACTACCCTAATACTTCCTTAAGTGATAAAGTTAGACCGGCGACTACCAATTGGATTGCTGCTAAGGTACTTGACTGGGTGAGGCAGGATCGTAGTATTGGACCTGCTGAACTCAGAACTAAGCTTAGAGAAAAGTTTAATGTTCTAATTCTTTACCATAGAGTCTTTGATGGGAAGGAGATGGCTCTAGACTTCATTCAGGGCAAGTGGACTGACACTTTTCACATGTTGTATAGTTTCAAAGCTGAGGTAGAGAAGACATCACCTGGCAGTGTTGTTGACATTGATTACGAGATTGTGAAATGAAGAGAAAAGGTCTCAAGGGGAGTCAAGTATAAGTAGGCGGATAAGAAATGCTTCAAGAAATGTTTTGTCTGCCTGAAGGCATGCTGGAAGGGGTTCCTAGACGGCTGCAGGCCATACTTGGCAACAGATGCAACTTCTTTAACAGGGAAGTTCAGGGGACAGCTTGCTACCGCTTGTGTTGTGGATGCGCATAATTGGATTTTCCCGTAGCCTATGCTGTTCTTGAGGGTGAATCGACTGAAAGATGTACATGGTTCATGAAGAGCCTACGTGAAGTAATTGGTCACCCTGAAGGCTTGGTGATACACACTGGTGCATGCAAGGGGCTTCAGAATGTTGTTGATGATGTGTTTCCTAGGGTTGAGCATAGGGAATGCATGCGGCACCTCGCTACTAGCTTCACGAAGAAGTTCAAAGGAAAGACCTTTGAAGACAACTTGTGGCGATCAGCATACACGTACACCCCAAACACGCATGCTACTTACATGCAGAACTTGTATACCGTGCTGAAGCTGAAAGAAACCTCGAAGAACATCATAACAAGTTATGGGCCAGAAGCAAGTTTGGTGAGTTAAGAAAAGTGGATTTTGTTTGCAATAATCTGACAGAAAGGTCCAATGCTAAGATTAGGAGCATGAAGTCATTTGCAATTGTTATTTTGTTAGATGCAATAAGACAGTGTATAATGATGAAGATAGATTTTAGGCAGAGAATTTGTGCGAGAAAATTTGTGGGGCATAAAATAATTCCAAAGGTGGTTTTATTACTGAATGCAAGAACCAGGGAAATGAGAACGATAAAGACGAGGATGGTTAGAAGTTCCAATATATTGGCTAAGGTGTATGCACAAGACAAGCATGGAACTGAACAGAGGTTTCCTGTAGACATTGGTAACAAGACTTGTTCATGCGGGAAGTGGCAGGTTACTGGTCTGCAATGCCACCATGCACTGCACTTCATCTTAAAGCTGAGAGGTAGAGGTGAATAAATAGAGAACTATGTTCATAACTATTTCTTCGTGGACAAGTTTGTTGCAACTTATGCAAAAAACGTACCACCTATTGCTGATGAAAATGATTGGGAGATAGTCGATCCAGGGTTCAAACTCGAACCACCAGTTCTTAGGAGGTCACCTGGGAGGCCTAGAAAGGAAAGGACCAAAGCCTTCACCGCAAAAGGTTCGAGACTAGGAGCAAGGAAGCGGAAGTACAAACGGTGTGGAGGGTTGGGCCATATCAAGAGGCTATGCAAAAACCCAGTTCCACGTGATTTCAGAGATGCTGACCTTGTCCCTGTTCACATCATGCATGAACAAGATGAGGCTTCTCAGGCAGAACTAGAGGAAGCGCAGCGAGATGACATGGAGGAAGTGCTGCATGTGAAGGAAATCGGTGATGCGCATGTGGAGGGAAACGTTGGTAAGCAGCACTTGGCTGAGGATGTGGACGTGCCAGCAGGGATAGGGGACGAAAAGAAACAAAAGGGTAAGCGGGAGCAGAAGGGAAACGATAATAATAGAGTTGAGTTTGAATATGAAGAAGTTGCTAGGGTGATTGAGGATGTTCTTGAGGATCTTTCGGCTAACTGCAGGAGAAACAATAAATCCCTATCAATTTCGTCTCTGTACGATTCTCCGAACGAAAGGTAAGCTTGAAACTAGTTTTACTTGGCATTTTGATCATTTTTGTTTTTGTCCTCATCAACTATTGTTTACTACAGCGCGAGATTGAACAGTAATAAGAGGAGCAGAGAGGAGGTGACACAATAACATCGTTTCTTGAATTTTCAATGAAATTTATTTATATCTAGTACTTGTAACGGGTATGTGATGTGTGGTGTCGACCTGATTCGGAGTTGTTAGATTGTACATTAATTTTTAAACTAATTAACCATAAACAATAATCATGGATTTGTAACAATTCAACGACCAAAATTATGGCCGTGCCATGGAGTTGCCTCGTCACCTGCAGTGTTGGCCTGGAAGGATCGATGGCACAGGACCAGCATGATGGAATTTTTTCCTTCGCTCCCGCTACCCTGTTCTGAACTTGATTGCGCTACCGTTTAATCACGCATCTGGACCCACATGTCATCCTCTCATTAGAAGAAACGTGTGTATGATGGATTTCGAAGTGAGCAATTCAGCAATACAGACACTGAAACACAATAGCAGTACAGATAGAACCAGTTCTTGTTTCATCTCTTAAAACCTTGGTCGACTAGAATCAACATTAATACCTAATCCCAAATTTGAACGGCAGATCATCAGAATCAAGACCGTCATATCTATCATCTACCACCTTGTGGATGCATAATGAGTAATCCAGGATGAACCTATCATGTTTATTAATCAGAAAATTCCTAAATCCTTAGTCATCCTGGCGGCAGCCGGCAACGCGCTGCTCTTCGGCTCAAAAAACAGGATATATTCAGTGAACTCCTCCAGGTCCCCTCCCATCATTGAAGGTTTATATAAGTGCAACTCCACCATGTACCGCAGAAACTTGCATGCCGCTGACCTGACGCACTCGACGGATATGGCGAGGCTAGAGTGGAGCATGTCAAATCGCACGGCGAAGACTGTACCATCGTCCCCGCATCCGAAGGTCTCTACTCTCCATGAGCCTGGTGCCAGCAAAGGCTGAGAGATGTACCTATGTTCCACGCTATAGTGGAAAGTGTGCACTTCCATCGATTGGGATTTTTTAGGTGGGCGAGAAGCGTTGTGGGCGGGGCGGCGAACTCGCAGCCGGGCTCAGGGCAGTAGCACGGACCGTGCGGGCACGCCATCTTGTGGTTGAGGAAGTCGTGGAAGGCTACCAATGTCCCGCAGCCGTCATTGGGGCATCTACCACCTTTTTCGCCAGCGACTTGGCGGCGCAACTCCTTGGAGCATGCGGCTAGCCTGACGGTGCTGGTAGAGTCCATACGCATAGCAATTTCTCTGAAGGCGTCGTCCCCAAACTTTCTCCAGCCACCGTACCGAATCTTGTGCATCGAATCCGCTATTGAGTCCGGATGAACTGGGGGCGAGGGCACATTCATTATTGTTTGGGTATTCATGGAGGAGAGTGCGGGCGACCTGCAGAGACAGTGTACCGTCCTATCAGCCTCGCCTCGTCTTTGTCAGCGACGTCGCATCGGCAACATTAGGGTCATTGATGCTCTATAAGAGGAAAAAATCTAGACTCAAACAACACTATACACGCTCTTACAACTTGGATATTCTATCCGAACAGGTAATTAAAGATACCGTACATAGATTAAATGTAGGCCCAAGTGACCCTAATTGACTATGTCGCTCCCGCTGTCTTTGTCATGCACAATGTCCTTCGTGTTGCCGTCCACCTCTTCCGAGTCTGAATCGATGAGGATGAGCCGGCACGGTGCACAACATCAATAATGTTGGAGGGCGTATGCCCAGGCACTGCCCAGAAGCGCTACCTCCCTTCGGGGTTGCGCAGATCCGGGTGGATCTCCGAACAGGGAGCTCTGCAAATCCAAATCAATGCCTCCTTCTCCGTCTTGAAGTACCTTGTCGAGTACGCGCTGGTGCGGGCGTGTCGGTCCATTTCCCTCTTCCGCTTTGGCAGCTGGCGGAGACGCTCCTCGATCTGCCTCGACAGCGTGATGCCGTGCAGGAGCGGCGCCACGGGCACCCCGGCGTAGCTGAGCTCGTAGCCGGCCAGTAGCCTCACAAGAGGTGGCGCGAGTATGTCGTACTGGGCGAACAACTCGGCCTTGTGCAAGCTGAGACGGGGCCTCTCCATGGCGAGGCGCCATTTCTTAAGGTAGGATTCGACGCTTGTATTGACGCGAGTTGCAGGGAACGAACGGGGTTTGAGCTTCGGCCACACGGTCGCGTTTATAAAGTCAAGGAGGTAGGCCCACTGGTGGTTGCCAGGGACGCATAAATGCCTACTCGTGGATCGCTATTGCAAAGCACGACCCTTATCATCCATTCACCCCAATCCAACGGTGCCTAATAATTGGACGCAGAATCAACCTGGCCCCATGGGGGGCTTCTAGTAGGCCCTAATCTTGCACCTCCTTTGGAAAAACGCCGGTTTTTCGGGTTCAGGAAATGGAAAGTCGATATTTCCCCAAAGCACCACGAAATCTCTAGTTGGAGAAGTCGCTTGCGATGCCGAGAGGGAGCTAGGTGCCAGGTTTGGGCTCAATCCATGGAGTGGTTCCATGTTCTGGGCAGCGAGGGGGGTCTAGGGTTGGAAGCCATGTTTACTCACACTCGATAGACATCCTGGTGGTGCCTTGGGTGGCAAATGACCTAGTATACCCTGCCTATGATTTTATGAGGGCAGTGGGTCACATGCAAGGGCTCTAGGATCCGTTTTCATGTTTTTTTATTTTTTTTAGATATTGTTTGGTGCTTCCTAAGAAAACGGCAAAACCCGCCGGCGGCCGCGGCAACGCGACGATCGGTGTAATATTGGACCCATGCATGCATCCAGCCTAGGTACCCCATGGGGCACCCCAAAGCATTTTTCTCCGAAAATTGAGAGTGTCTTATAGGATACATACAGTTAGAAACCGCATTTACCGGGGCGTAACTCGGAAAATATACAGTACATGCCTGCACCACAAGATAAATACCCACCTCCTGGGAATGGCCATGCACCATGGTGTAGCATGCGTGGAAATTGCCTCGGGCCCATGGACGCGCCCTAATCTTGCACCTCCTTTGGGAAAACGCCAGTTTTTCGGATTCATAAGATGGAAAGTCGAGATTTCTACAAATCACCACGAAATCTCTAGTTGGAGAGGTCACTTGCGATGCCGAGAGGGAGCTAGGTGCCGGGTTTGGGCTCAATCCATGGAGTGGTTTCATTTCTGGGCAGCGAGGGGGGATCTAGGGTTGGAATCCATGTTTACTCACACTCGATAGACATCCTGGTGGTGCCTTGGGTGCCAAATGACCTAGTATGCCATGCCTATGATTTTATGAGGGCAGTGGGTCACATGCAAGGGCTCCAGGAGCCATTTTCACATTTTTTTCAGATTTGTTTGCTGCTGCCCAAGAAAACGGGAAACCCACCGGCGGTCGCGGCAACGCGATGGTCGGTGCAATCTTGGACCCAGGAATGCATCCAGCCTGGTTACCCCATGGGGCACCCCAAACCATTTTTACCGAAAATTGAGAGTGTCTTATACGGTAAATACAGTTAGAAACCGCATTTACCGGGCCGTAAATCAGAAAAAATACAGAACATGTCGGCACCACGAGATAAATACCCACCTCTCGGTAATGGACATGCACCATGGTTTAGCATGCATGGAAATTGCCTTGGGCCCATGGGCGCGCCCTAATCTTGCACCTCCTTTGGGAAAATGTCGGTTTTTGGGTTCAGAAAATGGAAAGTTGAGATTTCTCCAAAGCTCCACGAAATCTCTAGTTGGAGAAGTCGCTAGTGATGCCGAGAGGGAGCTAGGTGTCGGGTTTGGGCTCAGTCCATGGAGTGGATCCATGTTCTAGGCAGCGAGGGGGGATCTAGGGTTGGAAGCCATGTTTACTCACACTCGATAGACATCCTGGTGGTTCCTTGGGTGCCAAATGACCTGGTATGCCGTGCCTATATCTTTACGAGGGCAGTGGGTCACATTCAAGGGTTCCAGGAGCTGTTTTCACGTTGTTTTTTAGATTTTGTTTGGTACTGCCAAAGAAAACGGAGAAACTCGCCGGTGGCCGCGGTAACATGACGGTCGATGTAATATTGGACCCAGGCATGCATCAAGCCTAGGTACCCCATGGGGCACCCCCAAACCATTTTTGTCCGAAAATTAAGAGTGTCTTATAGGGTACATACAGTTAGAAACTGCATTTACCGGGGCGTAACTCGGAAAATATACAGTACATGCCTGCACCACGAGATAAATACCCACCTCCTGGGAATGGACATGCACCATGGTGTAGCACGTGTGGAAATTGCCTCGGGCCCATTGGCGCGCCCTAATCTTGCACCTCCTTTGGGAAAACGCCGGTTTTTTGGGTTCAGCAAATGGAAAGTCGAGATTTCTCCAAAGCACCACAAAATCTCTAGTTGGAGAAGTCGCTTGCGAAGCTGAGAGGGAGCTAGGTGCCGGGTTTGGGCTTAATCCATGGAGTGGTTCCATGTTCTGGGCAGCGAGGGGGGATCTAGGGTTCGAAGCCATGTTTACTCACACTCGATAGACATCCTGGTGGTGCCTTGGGTGCCAAAGGACCTGGTATGCCCTGCCTATGATTTTATGAGGGCAGTCGGTCACATGCAAAGGCTCCATGAGCTGTTTTCATGTTTTTTTAATTTTTTTAGATTTTGTTTGGTGCTGCCCAAGAAAACGGTGAAACCCGCCGGCGGCCGGGGCAACACGACGGTCGGTGTAATCTTGGACCCAGGCATGCATCCAGCATAGGTACCCCATGGGGCACCCCCAAAACATTTTTCTCCGAAAATTAAGAGTGTCTTATAGGGTACATACAGTTAGAAACTGCATTTACCGGGGCGTAACTCGGAAAATATATAGTACATGCCTGCACCACAAGATAAATACCCACCTCCTGGGAATGGACATGCACCATGGTGTAGCACGTGTGGAAATTGCCTCGGGCCCATTGGCGCGCCCTAATCTTGCACCTCCTTTGGGAAAACGCCGGTTTTTTAGATTCAGCAAATGGAAAGTCGAGATTTCTCCAAAGCACCACAAAATCTCTAGTTGGAGAAGTCGCTTGCGAAGCCGAGAGGGAGCTAGGTGCCGGGTTTGGGCTTAATCCATGGAGTGGTTCCATGTTCTGGGCAGCGAGGGGGGATCTAGGGTTGGAAGCCATGTTTACTCACACTCGATAGACATCCTGGTGGTGCCTTGGGTGCCAAAGGACCTGGTATGCCCTGCCTATGATTTTATGAGGGCAGTCGGTCACATGCAAAGGCTCCATGAGCTGTTTTCATGTTTTTTTAATTTTTTTAGATTTTGTTTGGTATTACCCAAGAAAACGGTGAAACCCGCCGGCGGCCACGGCAACACGACGGTCGGTGTAATCTTGGACCCAGGCATGCATCCAGCATAGGTACCCCATGGGGCATCCAAACCATTTTTCCCAAAAAATTGAGACTGTTTTATAGGGTACATACAGTTAGAAACCACATTTACCGGGGCATAACTCGGAAAAATACAGTACATTCCTACACCACGAGATAAATACCCACCTCCCGGGAATGGCCATGCACCATGTTGTAGCATGCATGGAAATTGCCTCGGGCCCATGGGCGCACCCTAATCTTGCACCTCCTTCGGCAAAATGCCGGTTTTTCGGGTTTAGAAAATGGAGTCAAGATTTCTCCAAAGCACCACGAAATCTCTAGTTGGAGAAGTCAATTGCGATGCCGATAGGGAGCTAGGTGCCGGGTTTGGCTCAATCTATGGAGTGGTTCCATGTTCTAGGCAGCGAGGGGGGATCTAGGGTTGGAAGCCATGTTTACTCACACTCGATAGACATCCTGGTGGTGCCTTGGGTGCCAAATGACCTGGTATGCCCTACCTATGATTTTATGAGGGCAGTGGGTCACATGCAAGGGCTCTAGGAGCCGTTTTCATGTTTTTTTTTAGATTTTGTTGGTGCTGCCCAAGAAAACGGCGAAACCCATCGGCGGCCGCGACAACGCGACGGTCGGTGCAATCTTGGACCCAGGAATGCATCCAGCCTGGTTACCCCATGGGGCACCCCAAACCATTTTTACCGAAAATTGAGAGTGTCTTATAGGGTACATACAGTTAGAAACCGCATTTACCGGGCCGTAACTCAGAAAAAATACAGTACATGCCGGCACCACGAGGTAAATACCCACCTCCTGGTAATAGCCATGCACCATGGTGTAGCATGCATGGAAATTGCCTCGAGCCCATGGGCGCGCCCTAACCTTGCACCTCCTTTGGAAAACATCGTTTTTTCGGGTTCAGAAAATGGAAAGTCGAGATTTCTCCAAAGCTCCACGAAATCTCTAGTTGGAGAAGTCGCTAGTGATGCCGAGAGGGAGCTAGGTGCCGGGTTTGGGCTCAGTCCTTGGAGTGGATCCATGTTCTAGGCAGTGAGGGGGGATCTAGGGTTGGAAGCCATGTTTACTCACACTCGATAGACATCCTGGTGGTTCCTTGGGTGCCAAATGACCTGGTATGCCGTGCCTATAATTTTACGAGGGCAGTGGGTCACATTCAAGGGTTCCAGGAGCTGTTTTCACGTTGTTTTTTAGATTTTGTTTGGTACTGCCAAAGAAAACGGCGAAACTTGCCGGTGGCCGCGGTAACATGACGGTCGGTGTAATATTGGACCCAGGCATGCATCAAGCCTAGGTACCCCATGGGGCACCCCCAAACCATTTTTCTCCGAAAATTAAGAGTGTCTTATAGGGTACATACAGTTAGAAACCGCATTTACCGGGGCGTAACTCGGAAAATATACAGTACATGCCTGCACCTCGAGATAAATACCCACCTCCTGGGAATGGCCATGCACCATGGTGTAGCATGCGTGGAAATTTCCTCAGGCCCATGGGCGCGCCCTAATCTTGCACCTCCTTTGGCAAAACGCTGGTTTTTCGGGTTCAAAAAATGGAAAGTCGAGATTTCTCCAAAGCAACACGAAATCTCTAGTTGGATAAGTCGCTTGTGATGCCGAGAGGGATATAGGTGCCGGGTTTGGCCTCAATCCATAGAGTGGTTCCATGTTCTTGGCAGCGAGGGTGGATCTATGGTTGGAAGCCATGTTTACTCACACTCGATAGACATCCTGGTGGTGCCTTGGGTGCCAAATGACCTAGTATGCCATGCCTATGATTTTATGAGGGCAGTGGGTCACATGCAAGGGCTCCAAGAGCTGTCGGTGAAACCCGCCGGCGGCCGTGGCAACGCGACGGTCGGTGCAATCTTGGACCCAGGCATGCATCCATCCTAGGTACCCCATGGGGCACCCCAAACCATTTTCTCCGAAAATTGAGAGTGTCTTATAGCGTACATACAGTTAGAAACCGCATTTACTAGGCCGTAGCTCGGAAACAATACAGTACATGCCTGCACCAAGAGATAAATTGTAAGGTTCCCAACCTTTAATAAGGTAGAGATCCCTGTGTTTACAATGCTAGTCCCTGGATCAATAGCTAGCATCCACAGTTAAGATGTAATATCAAGAAACAAAGGTCATAATACAACTTTATAACCAGGAATAACATAATTTATTACATCTTACATAGCTCATTTGGCTATCTCATTACAATGCAGCAGAATATAACAATATCATGCGGTCCTTCATCTTCAAAGTGCCACAGGCAGACATGTTGGTTGTAGACTTGTAATCCTACTTCACTAATATCAAACAAACCTGCAACATAACAAGTTACAGCCACAAGGGTCAATACATTTGAATTGTATTGGCAAGTGATACTATGGTAGTATAGTGGAGTCTATCATCTATATGCATTTGGCTAAGTGGAGCTTAGGCTTGCTTTGCTCAAAATAGATTGTCCTTATCATTTGAAAACACTAAGTTTTTGTTTGACAAAAATCTTTCCCAAGGCATCCCCCAATAGAAATTGGTGATCCTTTCAATCCCTTGTTCAACCACAAGTTTTTGACTTAGAAATTGGGATGATGAGATTCTTGATAGCTTCCATGTCTTGATGCTCAAATTGTCCTTTGC